>JAJJWW010005328.1:0-1237807 GCA_023531295.1 Papaver armeniacum | reverse complement strand
GATTTTTGCTTTTGGATTTTGAGTAGTCGAAAAATAAATTCTCAAAGGCGTATCCAAACGGACCAAACCCCTGCTAAACCTGCTCCGGGCCAAAGGTTAGTATTTTGGGTCTGGAAAAGAAAAAGAAAAACAACTGAAAGTCTGAGTGACACTGTTAGAGCTACTTTCATAGTTTTGTTCAATTTCTAAGGTTAGGGTTTATCTTCTTCCTTCTTCAGTTCTTCTTCTCCTTCATCTGAGAAATACCCAAAATAAAATAAAATGGAGGGTTCTTCATCATCTTCATCATCTTTCAATCCTAATAAACGACCATTTGATCATTCATCATCACCCATTGAATCAAATAACAATAAAAGAGGTTTTTTTAAGACACCACAACCACCAATAAAATTATCAGCAGGCGAAACCCTATTTCGTATACTCTGTCCAGCTATTAAAACTGGTGGTGTAATTGGTAAAGGTGGTGCAATCATTCGTCAATTCCGTGAAGAAACTGGTGCTAAAATACGAATTGATGATTCTATTCCTGGTTGTGATGAACGTGTTATTCTTATTGTTGCTGATACTTTGAAACAACGTAGTAAAAAAGAACAGAATGGCAGTGAGGTTAGTAACAGTGGTGGTGGTGGTAGTGGAGGAGGAGGAGATGCTGAAGGTGGTGAAGATGATGTTTTGGGTGCAAATTTGATACATTTGGTGGAAAATGGTGGTAGTGATGATGATGTTTCGCCAGCTCAAAAAGCGTTAATTAGGGTTTTCGAGAGGATATTGAAGGTGGATGAGGAGAAAGTAGGAGGTTCTGGTGGTGGGGAGAGTAGTGAAGATGGAGGAGGAGGAGGAGGAGGAGGAGGAGGAGAAGAAGAGGAGAAGGAGAAATTGTTGTCAGGAACAACAACTTCAACGACAGCGCAGAATTTGAATTCAGTGGTTTGTAGGTTATTGGCACCGAGTAATCAAGTTGGCTGTGTACTTGGAAGAGGAGGGAAAATTGTTGAGAAAATTAGGCAAGGGAGGGGGCACAGGTTAGGGTTCTTCCTAAGGATCATATTCCAGTTTGTGCAATCCCTGGAGATGAATTAATACAGGTAACAGCGTGCAATTTTATGAACTATCCATTAGGTTCATTGTGCTTTAATTTGCTTACCTCAAGCTGGGATTCATACGGAGTATTTACGATTAGCTTGTTTAGCAAAACAAGTAACTTTTCATTAGCTTTCAACCTTATGTTTGGTTACGGAGCATTTAGGAATTATCCATTCGGTTATTAAAAGTGTTAAGAATGTATGCAGCGTTCGTGTTTTACTTTAACATTGTGTGTTTTAATTTTCTTACCTCAAGCTTTATGATTAGATTGTTTACACAAAACATCATTAAGTTGATTGCTGAGACCTATCTTCACATACATAACATGAGCAGTAACTTTTCAACCCTATGATTGGTTACTCAATATACATAATTTACATGAGACTTATCTTCTCACTCTTGTGTGAGCTCCATCGGCACGTACTTGGTGTCTTACTAATACAGTTTTTAGTTAAATCCAGTTTAGGGAAACAAGTCTTGGACTTGAAATGGGATAAGAAGATGATTCCCTGGCCTAATTTTGTCTGTTGTAGGTAGGTTTATGTAAATAAGCCATCGAGAGCTACGGGTTTAGGTAGCTTCTAACAAGAAAGTGACACATTGGATCAGATATGTCGCTTTATCTTCTTTACAAGACTTCTAAGTTTTTCTGAAACGATACTTGTATAATGCATTAAAAAAACTTTTTTCCTTTCTTGTTTTCTAACCTGTATACCTTTTTTTTTTCTTTTTGAAATGCTTCGGCAGTCTCTAGGTTGCAATTTATGAATTCATCTACTTATATAATTATACTAAGTGATGTGGTTCTGCTTTACAGATAACAGGGAACTATTCAGCTGTAAGGAAAGCTCTTTTAGCTGTTTCAAGTTGTCTCCAGGATAACTTCAGAACTGATGCCGCCACCTCTACTCCGAACAAAACGCCTGCTTCAGTGCTTTGGGGCAGTGGTGTGCCTGGTGGTCAGGTTGACCAATTTCCATCAAGGGGGTATCCACCTGGAACTCATTCACTGGATTATCATTCAAGGGGGTTTTCAGGATCTGAGGGTATAGGTGCGAGCCACAGAATGGTTCCAGAAGAGGATATTGTGTTTAGGATGTTATGCCATCTTGACAAAGTTGGCAGTTTGATTGGGAAGGGTGGATCGATTATACGAGCTCTACAAAGCGACACTGGTGCCTCCATCAAGATTGCGGATGCAGAACCTGATTCAGATGAGAGAGTTGTCCTCATATCTGCAAGAGAGGCATGTTATTCAAATTCATTAATGTTTAAGTATAATACTTGTTTATTCATTCAGTGGTGTGTTATCAAATGCATATAACTGAGGCCCTTATGTACAAAACTTACCCAGTCAGATGTGTATAACTCTAGTTTCTTCATACCTTTACCTGGACCATTCATTAAATGAAACAGTAAATTAGATGTGTTAATGTCATTTGGATTAACTGTCTCTTAAATCTTGAAATGGATATCCTTTAACTGGATGACTAGATTCACTATACTCATCTCGCTGGATGTTTGTTTGTCTTATAACTTATTGCATGCTTAAGCTGGGTCTTCTAACATTATGAATGACTATTTCTTTTCTTGAGCACTGAACTGTTATTAAGTGTTTCTTAAAATCATTCTGTCTATTTATTGCAGAATTCAGAACAGAGACATTCTTCTGCACAGGATGCTGTTATTCGGGTGCAGTCAAGAATTGCAGAGGTTGGATTTGAACCCGGTGCTGCAATTGTTGCGAGGCTTTTAGTACCATCACAACAGATAGGCTGTCTGTTGGGGAAAGGAGGTAGTATTATTGCTGAAATGAGAAGATCCACAGGTGCCAGTATACGTATTTTTCCAAGGGAGCAGGTTCCAAAATCTGGGTCCCAAAGCGATGAAGTTGTGCAGGTATGTTTAAACTTCTTTTTTATATTTATGCACTTTTCAATCTCTATTTTTTCGATATATTTTTTTGATGTCTCAATTGGATACTGATGTATGATGTGAAATTTACAAATGTTTTAGAAGGCAACAGAATAGATCCCTCGTTATTTGGAATTTTGCATTAAGTTTTAAGTGTTGAACACATTGAGGATGACATCTTTGTTTGTTATTGCAATGAATTATACATACTGCATTAGTATAACTACTAAATTCTGTGTAGGATATACTCGTTCAATCTGGTTCTTTCACTGCATGTGAACCAAGATAAAACTAATTCAAGACTTTAGTTTGTAATTTGACTGGTACGCTTGTTCTGTTTGATACTTGTCAGTGGCATGCTAACTTGACTATCCAGATCCTAGATCACTTCTTTGAATGCCCCCTCTAGGTTTCCACTTAAATTTAGGCAAAAGTCCATGATAGACGGATAGTTATTTTTTTCACCCGTCAAATCTGCTCAAACTTTTGAAAGGTAGATTTGCCATTTAATTGTATCGGAAACTAAACCTGGTACTATTGGCAGGCTATCGGGAGCTTGCAATCTGTCCAAGATGCTTTATTTCAAATTACCAGTAGGCTTCGGGAGGCTTACTTCCCAACAAAATTGCCTTATCCAAACGTTGGTGCCCCACCTTATATGCCTGGTCCGCTGGAGCCCCCTGTTCCTATGTTTAGACCAAGACACGAGCCTCCATCTCCAGGGCATTACCCTCATATGGGATATCCCAACAGTTTAGAACATCCTGCCGGCCCCGCCCAACATATGGATCACCCTCCTGTTCCGATGCATGGAATGGATCATCCAGGAGTCCCAAATTTGGATCATGGGCCATATTCTTACAGCAATGAGAGACCAGCTTATGGTCCGACCTTTGATGCCCCTTCTCCAAGGTCATGGGCTCAGGTAAATGAGTTACATTTTTTTGAGGTTGGTGAGTTGTTGTTTTTTTTTCTCCGGCTTTCAAAGTGAAAGGAAATATTGATGTAAAATTCATTGCTGTTCTTTTCTCAGCAGCCAGTAAGCACTGGAAACCCTTGGTGCAGTGCAGATCCGGGGACAGGATATAGTTCAAGAGATGTGCATAGCAGAAGGTACGCTTTGCTTATGTTTCCTTATCTTGCTTAATTGCTCTTAATTGTATGTTCAAACCCCATGGTGGTGAGTTCGCAAACCTACTCTTGAGAGTTTCTCTAAGAACTTTTTTCCCATGCGGGAATGAAACACTGCCATTGGTATGTTGGTAGCACAAGTACCCCTAGTACTTGTATAACATATTGATGAAACTAGGGTTTAGCATGGGCACTTTCTCTTCAAAAGTATATGTGAATAAACTTGCACGTACTTCTCAGACTTCGTAACTATTTGTTCTTCTCACATTCTTGATTTTATATCAGGTATATGGGTTCAAATCAATATCTGTATCGCTATATACAAAACCACTGTCTTTATTTCCAAAACCTAGACATTTACTTGAATAAAGACTTCATGCAAACAGGTTCAGTTAACCTAAGGCTAATTCAAAAGGCATTGCTTAACATTTGCTCCGAAGGAGATTTAGATGTTTTGTTCAATTGTTACTTGTAAGTCTGTGTTATCCACATGTCAGTACGCCAGGACTCTCTCCGGACTTCTTTGCCTTAGATGGATATTTATGTTTTTAATCTATTTGTGTGGGCCAATACTGAAAGTTGCATTGATAAATCCGTCTTGTGTTGTGGCAGTCAACTGTCTGTTCTAGCAACCACCACTGTTGAAATGGTGATTCCTCTGATGTTCCTGGGCTGCGTTTACGGGGAAAACAATGGCGACCTGAATCAAATTAGACAGGTGCGGGGTCTTCTACTTAGGGGGCATGTTTAATTATGTTGACTTTCTAGTGTGTGCTAAGCTCTTCATCTTCCATTGTTTGCTCTATATTCTGAAAACCAGATCTCAGGTGCAAAGATAACTGGTCATGACGTGAGGCCTGGGAGTGCGGAAGGAGTGGTCATAGTATCTGGAACATCAGATCAGATACATGCAGCTCAGAGCCTTATCCATGCTTTCATCCTTTCCGGGCAGGCGGCAGCCTGATTTTGATTAGGTAATAGTTTTTATTCTAGTTTTGAATATTTCTTGTCAAAATATTTCATGTATTTTTTTGGTTGGTTCATCCTTCACAATAGAAGGGCGAAGTTAGTTTCATTTGATTTCGTGTGTAACTTCGCAAGTATGTTGTGCACAGGTTAAACAGAAGACTTCTTCATGTGAGAGGATTCCACCGTGCTGGGGTGAAAGCAAGTGTAGTATCCTGAAGGCGTTAAGGAGTACAGATCGGAGGCTAGACTCATGTCTGTGTAACCTGAAGGTTTTGGTCTTGAGCACTGGATGTAGCGCACACATTTGGTGGAGGTAAAAGTGTGGGGGTGCATGCTACTTCTCAAGTTGAGTGTGGAGCCAAATGCAGACCAATGAGGCAGAATTGCATGTCAAAAGCCACCAGACTAAGCCTGTTAGAGAAAGATCCTAGTTGCACTAGAAGCTGGCCGGTTAAGCCTGTAAGTGAAAGGTAGCACTAGCTACATTGCTAAAGAAATACAAGCAAGAAGTTCCTGAACTTATGAAGGTATTCCAGAGTCAGCTTAATTACAATACCTACTTCAGAACTGAAGAATTCGGTGAGATGAATACACAGTAATTATCCGTAATCTCAATTTATAGCGTACACCATCTTTCCCATTTTTGCTTATTTCTGCCTCTTTCATATTTTAGCTTTACTCTTGTTTATGTTTGTTTTTTAATTTTCATTATATATTAGGTTGCTTTGGATGTATGAAAAAACTTAAGAATATGTATCATGGAGTAGTATTTTTATGCTTTGGTTCTGAAACCGAAGGAGTAATATTTCGGGCATAGTGTTTAGTTTTCTTTTATTTTTTCTTTTCGATTGGCAGAAAAATTTACTGATCAAAATAGAAAGGGTACAGAAGAGATAGGAGCAGAGATAGTAGCAAACTACTATTAGCATTGTGCTGGGCAGTGACCACTGAACTTGCAAGCTTTGGCATTTCGCTCAAGCCACCCAACAAATAACCACGATATAGATTTTGTTGCTGAAGCCAAGTCTTGAAATCTGGAAGTCAAGGTTGAGCCAAAAAAACAAAACATACAGACTGCACAAAGCTACAAGCTACAGTTTACATGGTATAGAATATTATGTGGCTCAAGGTGGTGTAATCTTCTGTGATTCTTTTTGTGGATCATCAAGCTGAATACCGGACATAATCTTGGTTTCCTTTTCTGGATCAATTAGCCGGAGTCCAGGCATAATCTTCTGGATCTCCTTTTCTGGATTGTGAGCCTCAATGTCCACATGCCGGATTCCAGGTACAAGCTTCTGGATTTCCTTTTCTAGTCTATCAACTTCACTTCCAAGAGCAGTAACGACTTCCTCACCTGCCATCAGAACACCGTTAACCGCCATTAACTACTTGACCTGGTACTAAATATATTTATTGCAGTAACAAATTCTGCTTACATACCATAGTTTGACATGGTCCTCAGTAAAGTGGCATCATCAAGATCTTTTCCAGCATCTCGAAACTGTAAACCACCAGATATAATTATCAATCGTATATCTTTTCCACCAGATAATAATGAGAAATCCAGCAGGACCAGCACACTTTCACATTAGAGTTACCTGTTTGGCCCATTCTCCACGTCCAGTCCTTTCCAAATAATTTTGTACCACCACCACACCATTGAAATCTGTAGCACCAAACTTGTTAAGGTCATTCATCAAAAGTGCAACTCAATCCACAAAATTGTCCAAATGCTTTCACGTTTCAGCCAAAAAAACAGAAAAAGAGAGGTAAAATGGTGGCAAAATCACCTATTTCAGCTTTAAACCTAAAGAATCCAGGTCCAATCACCTCACTTTTGCAGTCATACAAAGCATCTACAACCTGTAGGAAAATAAATAATAAACTTAGATAAGCCTTGCCCCGCATGAAGTAATAGAGCCTGTCTTATAGTAAGAGAAGAAAAATGTTGTACCGGGTCATTCTTCAGAAAATGAAGAACTCTTTGCATATCATAATCGTCAATTGCCCTCCCAATCAAAGCATGTCGGTTCCTTTGGATGAGGAAAATCGCAACCTGCATTGAAAGTTTGGTTCAATTATGGTACCTTAACAAAATGCCATAATTAATGCACTTACGAAAACAAGTGATAGTGAGATTGGTGAGAAATCTATTTCATTTAACTAAAGCAGAGAAGTCTCCAATCTTATATTTACAGAGGCTGCCACATCTCAGCCATGTCATCTAAAAGATACAACTTCTCAACAAGGCAAATAAACAGTAACTTGGGATGGGTCAGTCGAACCCGTTAAGAAAGAGATACAAGTCTTTCAATATGTCTTTCATAATAAGACACCAATCCTACTATAAACGGCAATCCAAAATCAGGTTGTATCTCACAGACAAATTTCAATTTGTTATTGTTATAGTAAAATAATCTTTCTATGTATAAAAGGCCCATGCTTTAGTAAAACAATATAACTGCTAGCACCTTGTAATTTTACTCTCAGAGATACTTATCACCCTCAAAAAAGTTAACTAATTGCATTTTGTAGTTTGCCAGACCCATGGTTCAATAAGAGTGTCATGTACACCTCTTAACATTACCTTTTAAAGATAAGGGTTAACAACTAGCACAAACTCATGCATATCTACTCTTTCTTGCTTTAGTAAGTTACTAGTGCATGCACACCAAGAAAATCAACTGAAAAGAGCCAACAACAATATCCGCATGTACCCCAGAACTTCTTCACCTACAAAGGCTGATAACATGAGGAACCTCGTTTGGCAGAACCATCTCCCAGATTCAAGAGAGGGAATATTGGAAGCTTAAGAAAGCTTCACGAAAACATATATCAATTCAACACTTGAAATAATCACATGGCTCTGGTACTCCCAACATACAAGCTGTGTCCCCCTGGCCTTACCCCCAAAGAGACTTAAGTAAAAACATGAATGCACCCACACATTTGGGAAGTAAAGAAACTGATGCAAAGGAAATATCCCGATGGAGCACAAGAACGGAATAACTCGAATTACTTTTACCAAGGGCCAA
Source organism: Papaver armeniacum (assembly GCA_023531295.1). Taxonomy (NCBI): domain Eukaryota; kingdom Viridiplantae; phylum Streptophyta; class Magnoliopsida; order Ranunculales; family Papaveraceae; genus Papaver; species Papaver armeniacum. The sequence goes on along the minus strand of JAJJWW010005328.1, from coordinate 1,229,672 downwards.
TACATAACATAATATAAAAATAGCCGATTAAAGACAATACCAAGGGCCAAGAAGTAGGTATACCATTCCAAGTAAGTTCCCAACAACAATTGAACCAATGGGATCATAGATTGATTTCCTGTTCTGTTCACAGCCACCAATGAGGCTGCAGCAACAAGTAGACCAGCAACTGCAGCACCATCCTGTAAAGTGAAATTAGTTAAGAGTAACACACATGTTGGCTTGAAAGACAGCTTGCAATAACTTATCAATGTACTCGCTATAACCGATATAATTAAATAGCGAAGTACCAGGACTGACGTGATTGGATTGGTCAGGACTTATACCAGTTGTTTGCATGTTACGAAGCTGTGAATAAATGGCTGCTTGACAGTTGGAGGTTTTTAGACACGAGGAATAAGTGAAAGTATCTCTTTTAATGGGACAGAGGGAATATCATATAGAGGTTTTAGGACATGAGCAAGCTTCTTAATGATATGGGGAGCGGAAGCGATTTGGAAAAAAATGCGTACATGGAGACTTCATACATGTAAATAACTTCAATCACAACCCTAATCCGAGAGTTAATCAAACAACCAAGTACAGAATAAACAATCTCTCTAATTTCATTTGAAAAGGATAATCTTTAGACCCGCGTCACCCGCCTGTTTATAGCCTGCAATCAACTAGCCTAAGAGTACCAATATTACTAAGACTCCTTAGGAAAATATATCATTCCCTGCAATCAAATATAACAAATCTCTAATTTCATTGGAAAAAATAATCATTAGACCCGCATATTTATAGCCTGCAATCAACTAGCCTAAGAGTTCCAGTAATACTATGACTCCTTAGGAGAATATATCATTCTCTGCAATCAAATATAAGAAATATACAGAATATGAAACTAAAGCCTATTCAAGGTTTGGGTCCAATATTACTAGAACTTCTTAGGAGAATATTTCATTCTCTGCAATCATATATAACAAATAAAAAAACAGAATATGAAACTAAAGCATATCCAAGGTTTGGGTCAAATATTATAACTAGAATCACTTGCCAAAAATGCCAGTATCGCGTTAACATGCCATGCAAAGACAATTCATGCAGTACTCTTTAGGCATGTGACGTCATGCAAGATGGTGTTCTGTTGAGCATATCAGGCTGAACGTTGTCACTTGACTACTGGGATCTGTCAGTCTACAATCTTCCTACCAGACCCCTTGGGAAGAATCATTGGGGTAAGATGTGCCATGCTATCTAACTTCCAATGCATAGATTTAGATCCATGTCATACATACATTTTCCATCCTCTGGCATATTTAATGTTTCAGCATATGGACTCGGAAGTAGAGTAGCAACCAATTTTCAAGGTTGGATGTGGATATCTCGTAGTTTATAGCTAAGTCAGTTACCTCAGTCATAACAGCAACAGCTGTTGGATCATGACCACGCCACATAATCCCGCATTTTCATGCCTTCGGCTGCTGCACCTTCCTGACCGCATGGACAGCAACTACAAGTGAAGCACCTGTGAAACATACCAGAGTTAACAGACATGCTTGCACTGACATAAGCTAACCCAGTGTGTGAGTCATAATACCTTCAATGATGAATGAACCTGCAATTACCAGAGCTGCATACTTGATATTTCCTGGCGGCTGTTTACAATTTTAGTCACACACATGCATAACATATCAAACCAAAAGGCTGTTAATGCGGATTCAAATGTGTGCAATTTATCAAAATCAAACAGAATTGGACATATCGTCACCTGTGTTGTCCACAAGTTTTGAAATCCATGAACAATTGTTGCACCAGCACCAAGGCAGAAAATACCAACTGCGGATATCAAGGACCACACAAATCTTTCTTTGGAGTACCCATAACTAGAAAAATCAAAAAGAAATAAGGATTCTGTTGCCGACCATTAATCTGGTATCTTTGACTATACGAAAAAAGAAATGATAGGAGTACTGTATTGGGTGGATAAAACTCACGGGTGTATAGCATCGGGAGCTCGCTTTGAGCTCCATAGGCCGTAAGCAAGAAGGGCCTACACTATTCATGGGTGAGTTTTTCGAGTTAAATATTCAAAATCGTACAAAGAGGAACAGAAGTTTATAAGACGTCATATTTTAGAGGTTGGACAGTGAATGCCATGGAAAAATTCCAAACTTACTAGAGAGATATCATCAGCTAACTACAATCAGATACTTAAGTTATCACTTATTACCTGATTTGCAAAATCTGCAATTGAGTGTATCATTTCAGCTAGCATAACATGGCTGGAAGTCGCCATCCAGACCCCAAATTTGAGAGAAAATACAAGGAAATTCGCCCATAGTGCAGTAGTAACTGCTCGTTGGCTGAAACACGACGCAGAACAGTTATGTAAGATACATAACCCCATACATATATACTTAAGAAGCATTAGTTAGAAAGGTCGATTATCTAGCAGACACTTTGAGATCTCTTAGTACATCAAAGATTCAAATCAGGTCAAAATTAGATCGAACTCTTTGCATAATCAGCTCATAATCACCTCACTAGGCCCAGTTTCCCTTAAACCTACTCACATTGCGCACTCATGGAGTAAGTTTCAACTACTAACAGACCTTTAGAAATATCTAACTTGTCGTTCATTTCAATATACAATCTAATCATGATGATTTTGTCAGTCTACCAAGTACTTCATACCAGCATTATATCATCCAATCTGAAAGGGCAAAGAAAAGGGTCATATTTTAACGAAACAATGAAGAATTAACTAAGTAAATTTCACCTTGGATCATCAATTTCTGTCTTTTTAACATCAGCAACCTTAACCTTAGTACAGAAACCTACACATTAAATTAACAGAAAAATTCACAAATTTTTCGAAAAATAAAAATGTACCAAAATCAATTAAAAAGATAGAACCCTTTACCATGCTGAAGCAATAAACGATGATTATAAGAAACACCCCCACCACCAAATGTGGAATTAATTCTCGAAAAATTTAAGAAATCATTAGAAGAAACTCTATACAAAGATGAATTGTAAGATTGAGTTCTTCTTTTGGTATATGTATTTAGTAAACCCCTCAAATCATGAGTTGTGTTATCCGATTGCTGCTGTTGTTCTTCTTCAGAGACAGTACTATTACTGTTGCTGTGGTGATGAGAGAAACATGAAAAGATCCTACCTTTTTGTGGTTGTAGAAAGGATTCCCTAAAGGGTTTGAGAAATCGAGAAGTTTGCATCAAATGAAATGCAAGGGGGTTTCTCTTGAGCCCTATTTTCTTCTTCTTTTCATGAGAAATTTAGGGGAAAATAAGGGGTTTTAATTTTCAATCTCCAGAGAAGAGAAGAGAAGAGAAAGGGGGTTAGGGCTAGTTGTTGTCGACAGACTCTTGGGAGCTGTGTTGTTGTCTAGTTAATCATTTGATTTGATGGTCACAGCAACAACAACAAGAACTAGTCGCCACGGTTGTAATAAAGCAAACAGTAAATAGTCTAATGGGGATAGTGACGGAGATCGGAATGATACCGATCACCGGAATTATTATTGCCAGAGAGTATTTGGATAGGCTGGGGCATGTTCCTTGACCAGACCCACTAAACAGGCTGGTCCCCTGAACTACTTCAGCTCATTGGTCCAACACTACATATAGTTTAGGTGCGAGAGCGATAAATTATTAACTTCAATCAAAATAACAAAATTATCCAATCTCAATTAAGTTCGGATTTCTTAAATTTTAACTCGATAAGATAGTAGTTCTTTTAAATTTTTTTGTCCCAATTTGTTAATTTATCGAAGTTTGACGGTATCAGCAAGTGTGACAGTTACTTTTCACGAATACAAATAATTTATAGATTTCAATCTCAATATCTACGGTACAAGTAAATTGTGAACCCACCAAGCGTTGGGAAACCTGACATGTTTGAAAATAAATAAATTAGTAACACAAACTCCTAAACTCCAGAAGAATGTAACCAATATTGTAGTTGCTATATAAACATCTAACACAGAAAGCATTGATGTAGTTTCCTTTGGCCATTTAAGCTTCTCTTGCATCTCAATTGATATCATTCTGCAACTAGTCCAAGCAAGACACGGGAACAATGAAGAAACTTGGATTGAAAATGAAGAAAAGTTGGCGAAAGCAGTCCTTTTGTGAAGATGTCATCCACCTGCTTTGAAGAAACTAATAAAACTTCAAAAACTCATTCATGTTACCACTTTCTCTGAAAAGGGTAGTGCTTAGCAAAACAACAATATTGAGAATACAATTGTTCCAAACTCTCCACCTGGATTCTCCGAATAGAATCTTTCAGATTCAAGATGACTTTCTAGATCACCTAGTTCTATCTCCCCCTTAATTTCCTTCACCTTTGCCAGATAAGACGCGGATCCAGTATTAAAACCGCTGGCACATAACCGAGACATTCATTCTATCCCATTGAAGTAGTTTATCCATTATTTTATTAAAAAGAGGGTAGATTTTCTTCATCTCTCTCGTCGTCCATTTCTGCTTCTTGACAAAACCATACACATCTTCTAACACATCCCTCACAACGTTTTTTGTACTTGGTTTTTAGACTCTCGAGAATCACAATGACATTGTTTCTCATAAGCTTGGCGTACTCATAACAACAAATCTTATATCTGATCGTGTGCTAAAAATCGTAAAATACCCAAGTTTCAACTTAATTGCAAGCTCTAAGCCTTTATTCACTCCCTGCAGCTCATGGTAAAAACGATGAAACCTGATTTTCTTTATCACAAATATATTCAGAATAGGTAGCAAGAGGGTTACCACGAGGGCCGTCTCACACTTTCTGGAGGCTCTAGGCGTGCCTTTAAATTTGGGCCTTTTAGGTGCAACAATATATTATAATTTTTTATAAAAAGAAATTTAATAGTCCTACCTATATGAAACTAACAATTAGGGTTTGCACACACAACTTTTGAAGCATATTTTTACCCATATTCTTTTATGTTATTGTAATATATATCACAAATAAAGGATATGTAAGATTTTTTTTATAAAACAACATTCTAGTTTTACACTCCTATGAATATTTATATATAATATTAACAAGAACTGTGATCTTCGTTTCTCGGGATTTAGAGAAAATAAACAACATTCAAAATTGATATTTGTTTTTTTTTTTTTTTATGTTTACCAAAAAATCCATAATAATATTATATGCGAAAATAAAAAGAATCATATTGTACTAGAAAAATTATATGTATAATAAAATTTTACCACAAATTGTGTTTTTAATACGTGGGAAACATTTAGACAATTAAATTAGTAATAATGGAGTCCATCTATGTGCACCCCCACTTAACTGAGGGGTGCACATTCCTCCCTAGTTATTGGATGGAATTAACCTTAGTCACTTTACAGACAGGGTCCACCTAATTTATTTTGGGGAAACATTAAATTGTTTTTATTTATTATATCCTTCTGCACCTTCCATTGTTCTGTTCATCTTAAGCTTGTAATTCATTTCTTGGTTGTCTCCGGCCATCTTCTCTCATATAGCCATCATCCCTTCTTCTTCTAACCCCATTAGTCAAAACCCTAAATCCCTTATTATCTTTAATCATCAGAATATTTCCTTATTAAAGATTAAAAAATCCAAATTCAGTTTCAGATTTATGGAGAGTGGGTTTTCTAGTTATGAAAGAATAATGAATCTTGGGTTAAAGAAGAATAAGAAGTTAGTAACACTAGTAGTCTGATGAAGATTAATTAACGGTGAAGTGGAATCTTCTATATCTTGATGGACTAGTAATTTCCTTTTGAGGATTTATTGATAGTGAATTTGAATCAATGCAAAAGTTAGCGAATCCACGAAGGAAATATAGGAGATGAACACATATAAAAGTGTATTAAAATTAATTAATCAAGAACATCAGTAAGGAGTGTCCAAAGTCCAAACTGCATAACCAATTCAATCTCAATCGCCACAAAATCTCAGCCTAAAAAGATGAAACAAAAATCTTTAATTCGCTACAGCAGTATTGATTCACCAAAATTATAATTAATAAAAAAATTATGTACACCACTGATTCAATCACTACAACCAGAGGGAGATCCGACAGAGAAGAAAAAAATGGAAATAAACCATAAGAACTCAGAACTGGATGAATCAAGAAGAAAGAAGAGATGAATTTTTTCTCTGTTCAACAATTATGTAAACCAGATATAAGTCTGTTGGTGTCGGTCCCGAAATATTTAAGAGAGAAATTTTAATTATAGGAATTTGCATGTGGTGACCCTCTTTGTACTAACCAAGGTTAATTCTATCCAATAATGATGGGAGGAATGTGCACCCCTGGTTAAGTAGGGGTGCACATAGATGGACTCGTAATAATGATTATAGTAAATACATTAATGAAGATAACCGAAGGCATTATCGAGTATTGTCTTCTTCTTTCTTTCTTTTTTAACTATTTTTTGTAATTATAGTAATAAATTTTAGCAGTAACTACTTCTTTATATTATCATCTAGGGAATTTATTTAGGTAATTAGTTCATTGAAGATAGTTGCAATAATTGATCTTTTTTTTTGTTAATATAACAACCGTTTAATACCGTTGTAACCTCTTGTCTGACTATACTACAACAACAATGTAATACGATCGATAATATTGATAGATGAAAAAAAAACTAATAGTACTATCATTATCACCTTTCTTCTAAGCACCATTGACTACTTTCAATTTAAATCTTCAACATATAAACCAGCCTTGTAACCATTAAGCTCAATCGGGTCCAATGAACACCCAGTAAGCTTCCAAAAGTTTTTCGACCATGTAATCGACCTGCTCCAACAATAACTCTGGAGATGCAAAATCGGGGCGAGCTTTCATGTGGCGCAAGGTGCGTCTCAGAGCATAAATTTGTCAAGAACCCCTCACCCCAAAGCCTGAACGGGCAAGAGAAAAATTGGATAACAGAACTTCCACTTTGGCTAAGTGAACACTAGCAGAGGTGTCCTTCCAGGCAGATGCCAGAACTTGATGAGCAGTTAGGTGCTGAATACGTGGATCCTTTAGATGATTCTTGCTCATCTCTCTCTTGTCAACCACCTTAATCTCATTGTTTTTCTCATTTTCTCTCATATCAACTTATTTCTCATGTCCAGTGACCGCCATCTCTTTATTTACGTGTTTAGGTTTTCAATAACTGATCATCGTGGTTAGATCTTCTATGTATTTTTTTCCATGATATTTATATTCTACCATTTTTTTTCATTGTGTTCGATCTCATGAAAGTCTTCAAAAGTTATGCTTATAACTCTCATGTTCTTCCTTGAATAACTAAACATGAATACTTTTGATGATTAACCCCCCCTATCTTACATCTTCTTGTGAGATTTGTTAAAATCCGAGAAAATCATTTTTCTAATCAAAAGATCGCCTTTGTTGTTCTAATTTGATAATGACATCAAATGCAGGTGATGATTTCTTAATTTAAATAGCGCTTAATTAACATATCTTTGGGGGGAGTGTGTTTGTGGAATTTAGGAGAGAAAAGACCCTTCAATCTCTTTAAGGTGAAAGAAACTAAGTTGTGAAACTTAGTGGAATCATCATTGACGATATGATAGAATTCTTAGTGTCAATAGTTTTCAGAATGGCTTGATTCATGAGGAACCCAATTCTCATCACCTTTGTCAACTTTGTGACAAAGGTGATGAGAAAAAAATAATAGTTTATTACTAATGACATATGGCTTTTCGAAACATTATCTTAAGGGGGAGTTAATTAATATGTGTGCTCATTGTCCTATTTATCATAAATTGACATGTAAATGCTAAGAGGGAGTACATATCAAAGTAAGAAGTAATATCACTATATGTTTGAAAAGTATACTTTGCTTAAAAGTGACAAACGATACTACTCATTGGGATAACACCTATACGCGAAATGAAAGTAATCCATGCAAATTCTGAAGGGTAAGAATATTAAAGTTGTTATCTATCACGGTTGAATCTTCAATTACTTGTACTCAACTAACATATGAAGAATCGTAGAAGAATAAAATTGAACTTTCAAGAAACTAAGAAAGCATCATGGCGTTTGTATTGAAAGTCAAACTTGTAAATTCCATATGTATTTCAAAAAATTTATCACTAAAATTGATAAAAGGAGATATTGTTAGATTTAATGCTCGGTTGAACCTCCACGCATTGATATGGAAAGTATGTTGTCAAATTTAGATGCCAAAACTATTTATTGATTTATAACCTACTAAAGTTAGCTTCGGTCTAGATTAGATTAGGTAGTAAACTCTTAGTTTCATCCAAGTTACTTGTGAAGATTAAAGATTGAAGATTACATGAAAAACTTCATCAAAGGTTAGTTAAAAAGGAACGCGTAATTGGGGGATATGGAAACTAATTGGGGGATATGAATTACTTCCCCCAACCCATGATTTCGGCTAAGGGGTGACCATTGGTTATGAAAATACTAAAATACCCTTCCCACAAAATAAAAATCAAAAACTTAAAATCAAAAAAAAAAATCATATCCCCCATTTCCATCTCCACTTCTTATTAATCTTATTTAGGGTGGAGCTTTGAAACCCAAATATTTCCCATTCCCTTTCAAATTCTAAACTCTCCCCACTCTATATCAAATTCTCTTCTCTTCACTTTGGAAACCAATTTTTTTTTTATTCGGAAGTGATGAAGACCATGCCGGAATTGATGAAGACCATGCCTTATCATGTTAGGCATATGGTCTTCATCAATCACATGCATGCTTGTCACTTAGTTTGAATTTTTTTCGGTATTAACCGGTCCACTTGGCATGGTGGCCGTTGATATGAAGACCATGCCGGGAAAACAATACCTAATGGTCTTCATCTCAACTTACCATGCCGGGCAAAGTGGGACTCCATTAATACCCGAAAAAAATTCAAAACTAAGTGATGAATACCATCTTAATTGATGAAGACCATATGTTGGAACATGATACCTAAGATGCTCGAGAATTTCTTATCAATGCCGGTAGTCAAGTGAAAAAAATCAACATTCTCGATACTTTTCATCCCTGTTCGGCATAGAAATTTAAGCAAAATATTATCTTTCGGAACATGTACCGATGCTCGAAAAACTAGATTACCATGCTGATTTTCGTTCAAAACCAGAAAAAAAATCAACATTCTGAAGATCAAAACCAGAAAAAAAATCGGGGGGGCTACGCCCCCCCCAAACACCCCGGATAGTGGCAAACAATTTATGAACATTTCCAACAATTGCCCGCATGGGTTTTTGGTTGAATACCATGCACGGCACCAAGCTTTTTCAAATTTGCAACAATGGTGGATTCAAAGGAAAAAAATCAATTTTTCAACCTCTTATTAGCGGTAATTCTCTACATCACAATCATCTTCCATTTTCAAAAAAAAAATTCCACTCAATTGTGAGTTGTTATCATTAATCGAAGATTGAAGATATGATTGTTGTTGTAATTGAGCTAAAGATTCAGCAGCTGCAAGTCTCTCATCACAATCATCTTCCATTTTCAAAAAAAAAAAAATTCTACTCAAATTTTTTTCCCTCATTCTACTCTCAACTAACCCACACAAATTCAAATAAACATAAATACACAAATTATATCCCCAAATCATTAATATTTTACTAATCGGGATTAATTACTAATTATGATTAGGGAGGGTTAGATTAGTAATTAATAATTTAATTATATAAGGGGTAACCCAGATAGGATATTTGGATCCCTATTTTGTCATTTAGCTATATCCCCCAATTAGTTTCCATATCCCCCAATTACACGTTCTTAAAAAGATTGATTTTTCTTTCAGACTGTTTTTTCCTTCTATATATCTATCATAGAAAAATCAAAGACTTTAGTAAATAATCTAACTGCAAAGATGGTTCTTGTCATAGACTATATCTTCGACTAAAGTTTAGTGAAGTTCCAATGTCAAGTTCATGTTTGTCGCTTTTTCAAAACTAACATCAAGTAAATATTCTCTCATGAGTTTCGAAAGTATATGTTCACAGTTCACTAATCTATTTAAGAACGTTATTTGAAATTTCAAATTTGTACATATTAGATTGCGAACCTATGTTTTAAGTTCGCAAACCTTGAAGAGAAAGAAATTTTCTGCAGGAATTGCTCAACTATACCACGATCATAGCAATGTCACAACCCTTGGGAATAACATTGTTTTAATGGCGATACATAGAGCATGCTTATGGTGGTTAGAACAACGACATACTGTTAGAGCATAGCTCGGTTGAACCCACCAAGCGTTGGTATGTCAAGTTTGGTTGTCATATTTTAGTGAACCAAAACTCATTTAAAGAGTCGCTTGATTATTTACTAGAGTCAACTTCGTATAGGTTAGCTTGAAAGTATTAGGATATGAGACATTAAAAGTATTAAGTGAAGACTTAAAGAATGTGAAGAAGTAAGGAGCTACAATGATGACATCATCCTTCCACTTGAGGTTAGTAATATTTGACTTGAAATGTTTCATTCCCTAACGTATCTTTCAAGTCATGCATATTGAAAAACATAACCGCTAAGTCATGAATGATTATACTCTAGTTAGACGTAGTATTAAGGAATACAATGCGAAGTATAACGCTTATCTTTTGAACTTCGTATATAAGACACGACATAATCGTTTGAATGCTATTGTGATTATGTATGCATATGGGTGAAGATTTCGTCCTAGGAAACAATGTTTTACATTCGTTTAAAGGAAGTACAGTCATAAACTTGTTTTGTGAATCGAAAGGGAAATCGCTTGGCTTATTGATATTTGTTATTCATTGCCAATCTTTTGAATTACCAATATGTGTGTTTAGTATAACCACTCATAACTTCTTTATGTATCTTGGAAAAACTGTTCACAAGGCCTGACTTTTGTATTGGTATGACTTTTATTAGTGAAACCGATCTTAAGTAATCACCTGAGATAGTGTGATCGATTTATTGTAATTGGTATGACCAACTCTAGTCATTGGGGAACCAATCCTAGTAAGAGGTGCAACCGATCACAAAAAGGGGAATCGATCCTTGTAAGAGGTGCATCAAGTTTCTAGTTATTGGGAACCGATCCTATGAACATGTGCAACACGTTTTTAGTTATTGGGAACTGATCCTATGGACATGTGCACCAAATACAAGTTAAATACCATATATATGTGGGAACCGATCCTAGTACCTAGTCAACCAAGTTTTGGTAACTAGCGTGACTAATTCTAGTACCCACATGGAGGTAGAACCGAAACTTGTTTTGGTAGAACCGTGAAACCCATGTTTGGTGATTTGATAGGATAATCAATCATATAGTTCTTGGAAGGCAGATGAACTAATTCTAAACTCGTTTTGGAAGTGTGACAAATCGGTTCCAAGATTGTAGATATGAAAAAGGATTTACAAAGTAAAGATGTCGACATACTTTGAACATGTGCAGTAACTCTTATCTTTTATTGTTCAAAGATATTCCTTAATAGCTAAAGGAGAATCCCGGATCGAAATAAATTGAGAATCTTTTAATTAAGGTTTTTAGTTTTATATGCTTTTAATTTCCAGCAATAAAAATGCATATCTTTAGAAAATAAAAATTGGTAATGTGCATTTACTAATTGGAGATTTTGTACTGAGATTTCGGTCAATATTTGGACAAAGCATTTCCAGGAATTATGGAAACCGAATTTGGAAATATATTGCATATCTTGAGAATATTTTAGGTTTTGGAAATTCCTTGGTTTCCAAACTTCCTAGGTCTATAAATATTGAAGTTTGCATTTCAAGCAAACTAATCCTCAGAGCCAGCAAAACCACCTAGTTATGTTGTTACTGGTGTATCCGCCTATTCGGAGAGGAAAATAACCTAATTAGGCGAAATCTTTTACGGCCGCTCGGTTTAAAGATTTCTTTGGGATTGAGAAGCTCTATTAGTACCGTTGGTGGCAAACTAGATAATTGCAGTTTATTATTAGTTTTTGATTGATTTGATTGAATAACGGTTGTTCAACTTTGATTGCACCTAGTTTGTTTATGCTTGAGAATATTCTCTTCTGATATAAGATTCACTCAAACTAGATCGAAGTTTCGACGGGTATCTTTAGACTGTTTGTAGATCTAAATACGTCTTGTGATAATCCATTGTTAACAGACTTCGTTCTGTGTGTGATTGATCACAAGAGATTCAAGTTGATTGTGTGCAGGTGTTTATTGAAGATCTAAGAAGATTTGAAGACGAAGAAGATTTCTGATTTGGGTTCATAGTCTTTGGTGTGCACAAAACTTGATCGGCTGGAGGATCCAACTATAATCGGTTTATCTTTGTGATAGATTTGATTGATTAGTTGAGTAGATCGACATCAATACAATTCTTTGTGATTAAAAGTATTGATTGCATAATCTTAACAACTACTTTGGTAATTGTTGATAAGATAGATTTAAGGACCTGACAAAGGATTTTATTGGGATAAACGGAAGAACCTTTTGTCACTCATATCACTTGATTGAAAAGATTTGTTACCAAACAGATTTGTTGTTCCTTTACTGTTTGGAATACGAACCAAAGGAATTGTTCCAAGTGCGTGACTTATTACAAGTTGGAGGCGCAGGGATACAAACGGAACTAGGTGAACTATAGGTTTAGTTGCTTGGTCTCAACTATACGAAGTTGGTTTAGATTTTGTATAGTGGCTTAATCCTTAGAGTATTCAATTCTGGAAAAGGTCGCAGGGTTTTTCTGCATTTGCGGTTTCCTCGTTAACAAAATCTTGCTGTGTCTTTTACTTTTCTATTTCCGCAATTATAATTGTTTTATTATAATTAGAAGTAAAATACACAAACATTAATTCCTATTACTTGATAGCAATCATATTGTGTTTGGTTAAGTCCGAACCTATTATCAAGTAAACATACTTCGTTGTTGTATTGTCTCGATCTTGAATCCATAGTCAATCACACAAGTTATCTTGTTGTCGTATTGTCTCGATCTCGTATCCATAGACGATCACACGAAGTGTGAACCGATTAGTTGTATTGTCTCGACTCAGTCCATAGACAATCACTTTCGGAGAGAGGACTTATAGGTGGAAAAGTTTTAGATTGAGGTATATTTAGGTACCCTCGAATTTTCACATACAATAGACGAAATTCATGACTCACAAAACCCAATCGATTTCATCACCAGAAGTATCAAGACGTATTGGTGTTTGTGGCATATGATCAAAATAAAAGACCTAGTGCAATCCATTCAGCATCCACTACACCTTTTTTGGGGATTAGCAACGGAGCCTGGACGTTGCTGACCAGGGTCGCAACGGCAGGTTGACGTTTCAAAACATGGTGTTGCATTTTTTCGCAACAGCATAAGCTCCGTTGCGATTCTTGGTCAGCAACGGAGAGTAGCAACCTACTGTGCCATTGCGAACATGTTTATTTGCAACCAAGGTCTGCCGTTGCTAAGCTGTTTCTAATTACAGGAATACCCCTACCCGGAACTAAAATGTTATTGGTTCTGGTTCTAATTTAATGGTTCTGGTTCTAACTTAGCAACAGATTAAAGACGTTGCTAATATTTTGCAACATAAAAAAAAATTCAAGTCTTCATTGACCTGGTCAAAATCCATTTCCCCCTGCAGTTACCCAGTTCCCTATATTCATCATTTTCACAGATATACAAACTATGTCATTCATTCATTCAACATACAAAACTGTATCATATTATGAAAAATGGATTCTTCAATTGATGTTAACAAAAAGTATGAGTATTTGATACAAATGTATACAATTATCACAACAAACTAGTGTACACATATGAACTTACAAGTTCCTAAGTTCAGTTCATGGAAACTTACGAAATTCTCAAGTTCTTCCAACTTAAATCACTATAAGGAGATACTACATATAAACTTACAAATCTTGCAGCTGCCAAGGGACCGGTGTTAAACCACCTATGATCTTCAATTATAATAAATCAATAAAATCCGGAAACGCAAACAAATGATCAAATCATGCTTCAATTAGTCTCGACTAAGTAACTTTATTGTCTTAGATCTTTGAAGACAATAGATGATATAAGACAAATTAGATATAAAATGCGACTGCAGAAAAATTCTGATATGCCACATAAAAATGAGTCATTACTTTCTATACAAAAATTTCCTAATAGAAGTTACTTAGTCAGACAACATACTCACCATAAGTTCCACGTATCCCAAAGATTCCACTTTAGTGCAATGTTCCCGCTGGAACCGAACCTTAAGTCAAAGAATAGTATAACTTACTCAACAAGTAGTTCCCACGGAACAAAACATCTTCTTATATATTAAGATGGATAACGGATGTGGGAAGTTGATGAACTCACCTTAGTAGATCAGGACTTTAATTTTTGGTCAAGGAATAACCATATGGTCATCTAGCTTTAGTCATGGACATAGGAGGATCTTTACAGGGATCTTGTTTGCAGAATACAACACGCATCCATCGCCTAAATGAAGACCACAGTCTGAACAACAACTAAAAAAAGAATGGGTATATAGTAATCAACGACTAACAAAAAAAATATGCACAATGATGTGAATTTCAATCAACTTCGAACTGAAGTTCTTAAAAAGGTAGTGCTGCTGAAGTAAACAAAATAAGTTGAACATCATTGTTAAATGTATCAGCCAGAAATGACCCGTAAGGTATCAACTAGAAGATGTTACTCCCAACTACTAGCTAGGTTGATAAGATACAACTATAGTACAATTCATTAAAGATCTTAATAGAAAAAGTCGGAAACACACACAATCGCTTGCTTAAAACAAATGATTTTATACTTTTTAGTTTTAGCTTTATCCATATATAGATTCATCAAACAGCCAAGCGAAAAGAATCAAGTGACATCAACAGAAAAAAATTGGAAAGCTACCAGTTAATAGGTTAAACAGTTAGAAAAAGAGATGAAAAGAGATCGTACCGATCCATGGTAATATTCTTAGAGCAGTTCTCTATTTGCTTGCAGTATACATCGATTTCAACGGGATCAAAACCATCTTGTTTAAATAATCTCGACAAGAAATCTTCTTAAAAATAAGTACGCACACCGAAAACACAAGATTCAAAGGAAATCACAAGTTTGTTCGTGGCAAACAAAGTGCTTTTACACATTAACCAACAAATAGTCCAGACTTACAAGCACCATCTCCACGGACGTAAAACTCACTTATCATCTGGTTTCTTAGCGTGAGTTGCTTCTATAAAATTGGCACCTAGAGTCAGAACTTTGACTATAAGGAACTCATATTGGTACTTATTTCTCAATTGTTGGCAAATAATTAAATATCAAAATTGAAGGGCATACACACAACGTATTCAATCAACAAGACTCACCTGCGCAAAGTCATCGGTGGCGTAATCTCGCAGAAGAACATAACCATTTGGCTGCAAATAAATAAATGACCACAATGTAACTTCGCCAAGTAGAGTAAGGAGGGACAATAATGAAACTTTACATTCAAACAATACCATGCCGTACCTCACCTTAAGGACTTTCTTTATGTTTTGCAATACCAAGGTTATTTTGTCTGGAGAAACTGCAGACAATGCAAATATCTGCTTGCCATGTAAAAAGAAAGATTAATATCCATAAGAAAGATTAACACGTAACAGCTTTATATAAATAAGAAAGATTATATAAAAAAGACTTACCGGAGTAAGGTCACCAACAACATAGTCCGTAGCAACATAATGAACAGCATAGTACCTCAAAAGTGATTATATAAAAAAGATTAATATCCATAAGTTTGTACTCAATATGATAAGCATAAGCAAAGGAAGTATACTTACCAGGGTTTGATATTCCCCCGGGTGGCTACTACCGCTTCAATTTGACCTGCACTGCAATCAGCTGCGCAATAAAATACAAATAGAACCCAAACCACAAACATCCATAAAGAAAAACTGATTATATATATTAATACCGCTGGTTCACATAGATACATTATGATTCAAAGTTTTTAAGCACAACCTATTTGAGAGTCTTACTTATGCACAACTACATAAGAATCTCACTTTGAGATTCTTCCTTATGCACAACTGCATAAGAATCTACATGCTAACATGCTAAGCACATGTACAAAAGTGTTCCAAAAAAAGCAAAAAAAGACAACTGCTCGAGAGTCTTCATTATGCACAAATCGCATAAGAATCTACATGTTAGCATGCACATCTACAAAAGTGTGAACATATATAAGAAAAAAAAAGATAAAGACATATATGTTTGTTAATAAAGTGATTATCGAGCATTATATACGATGGCCGAGATATCTCCAAAAGTAAGGTGACCGCCCGACCGGACTAGTCATTTCGATGCACTTCTTTGGATGAAGCACGTACCCTCCAATTCCAACATCTTGAAATGTTGAAACAAACGTGTTAGCTTTCAGGACTGGTTCATTTGGGAGGAAAATTTTGTACACCATCATCTTTCCAAGATTAGATTGTACAATACAGCCGTGACACATACGCCCCATGGCACCAAAGCACGACTACCAAATGTTAATAACTTCATCATCAAGGTTTAACAATGAACATGGAGGCATTTCAAGACACTGCTCATCGATGATCGACCTGGTGAAGGTGTTTGAGCAGTGTAGGTGTTTGAGCAAGTGAATCATTCGAATAGGAGAAGGCGAGTGACGTTGTGAACAACTCGTTGTTGTTTGATGCAACAACCCGACCACGCATCGCAGTTTGAATTTCCTTCATAATGTTACATAATGATCATAAACCCGTGATCGTAACCTCCACCTTGGTACTTAGCTCCTCCAACCGATGCTTGACACTCCATCCTTGGATTTCAATTCTTGTACTTTGATACGCGCAGAGCGTAACAATCATATTGTGTACGAGTAACAGGACCAACAAAGCACGAACCCTTTCCTCTACATTCCTTCCCAAAAGCTTTAGTCACTACATCTATGTTTGGTATAGGAATACCCCATGACTTTTTCTCGGTTGATATCTTCTTGCACCTTCTTAAGCTCATCCCGCCATGTTGAGTATAACGGTGCATGTGTCGGATATAAAATATATAAATGACTAAGTAGATAGTATATATATATGAGTACTAAAATTCAGATGAAACACAAGCCGACTCACAAAGTGTTTTTGCGCACTAGGTAGAATTGCCCCTCCCTCTTGAGTATGAGCTTTAATCCACACATCAGAGGTGGTGATTTCCACATTAGGATTCTCGCGCTCCTACCAATATAACGAGTCGATTTGTATGAATCAATTTAAAGAAGGATAAGACTAATCATAATGGACATATTTTGAGATTCATATCTGAAAATCAATATACATACCAGTTCAGCTTTGACCAAAGAATGAGGTTTACGACCGGAGGTGTGAGAGTGGTCATATAGATGTCGCTTCCTCTTGTGCTCAGCTCTACTTTCCTGTTGTTTAAGAGTGTTTTCATTCAAACAGAATTCTATCCACTCCTCTTCAGGTACACCATGAGGAATATGTGCAATCCTTTCCTCATGAGTTGGATAGGGATCATAATAAGCATATCGTAACTCATGCTTGCGTCTCCTCCATATAGGATCCATCGACTTAACCACGTTAATCTTACAAGGCTCGGGTAAAGGATATACTTTACGAGAAAAAGAGTTATTTAGAATGTATGTAGAGCTAGCTAATACATAATACATTTATGTCATCATTTTAGTGATCAAACCAGTAAGGAAAGAATCAAATCATCACCAAAAACAAAATATCTTAATAAAAACTGTGAACAAAAATATGAACCTGCAGTTCCTTCCAAATATCATCTTTGTAAGAATGGTGCGCATGATTCCATGTTTTGAATGAGATGGGGACATGAGTACGAGTCAAGGCGCCTTTCAGGCTTCCGTATTGTGTTGCATTTGCGGAAATGGGAAGACCATTCTCATCTACTTCCACTGCTGCCATAAAAACCTGCAAAATAACAACCAAGTTCTATGTGAGAAAGAAGTTAAACCTATAAGGGATAGACTTTGTCACTATCCACATAAACATATCAAAGCAAAAGCTATAAATAATGCACAAGTGATAACACGAAAATCGGGAGAAAAGAGAACAAACAGAACCTATAAGATAATCCGAGAAAAATATCCCTAATCACACAGAGCTTTAAACCACATAATCGACACATATAAGCTTCTCTAAACTCTCATTGTCAGTAAGAGCTGACTGATAAATACTAGGAATTTCAATACTATCTATAGAGGAAGTCAATCCTTGTGATGAATTCAACACCAAAGACCACCCTTTTTCAGACAGATCCTTTGAGTAGAAAACTTGTGTCGCTTCAGATGCAAGAATAAATGGCTCATCCATAATTCCATTAATGCTTTTCATCTTGGACAAGTTAACCTTTATCAATTTTGTAATTGCATCAACCTTGCACCCATTAGTCTTGTCTTCAACCTTCACCCAATCACAATAAAATTTTCTTCAAATTCCATAAAATTCACTTTTGATAATCTTCCTAATGACTCCATAATAGGTCATTTCTGTTTCCCTTGTAATTTGTGTCCGTTGAATAACTTGTAATAGCTTTCATCGACACACCACTATTTTGTGACACAACCAACCCCTCGTAATCTTCAGCACAGAAAGTAAATCCATTCACTTGGTATCTCTTATACGACTGCGCCTTGAAGAGAGGTCCATGCACTAGTCGCCAAAGTGTTGAGTTTGCTTCATTAGCTTCTAAAAACTGCAAGAGAACATGTGTGAAATCAAGCTAATTAGTAAAATATGAATTATAATTACATAAATTACAGAAATAGAGTCAAGGTACATAATTTAGGCTAATATGTTACCTCTTCACGTAACCACAAAAGAAAACTCTTTGAGGGACCGTTTCTCTGACCATTAACATATGATTCATACTTCCTATAATTAAAAGATAATTCAAAACAATTATATCGATAGACATATAACAACTCAAAGGTGTAAAATTAAAACTATTTGCAACCATCGTACTTAAAACACTTAAAGGTGTAAAATTAAAAATTTGTACCTTTGACAATCATCTAATCCATCATACTTAGAGAGAAGCCATTTGCGAGCTTGTTCAAACTACACCTGAGTTAGAATAATATCCTTAGCTTTACTTAAAGGAATCTCATCAGCAAACTCATCGTCAACATCAAAAAATGCCTGGCGAGTATGCTTATGAGTACCATCACCATCCTTTGACAGACCCTCCATGCCATACAAGCTTGCTTCTCGCAGCGTATACCCTCTTGCGATGCACCCATCAATATACCTTTTATTGCGCACCAACCCTTTGAAACCCTTCATTAACCTAAAAAGTAGCAATTAAACAACAAAGTCTATTAGGACATGACAACACTCAAGCTATATACATTAAACAACATTATCAATTACTCAAGTTCTAGACATTACTCAGGTTATATACATTAATTAAACAACAAAGTCAGTTGTGAAATTTTACCTCTCAAAGGGATACATCCACCTGAATCTCACCGGACCAAAGATTAAAGCTTCATCTGCTAGATGAATCATCAGGTGAATACTGATAACAAAGAACGACGGAGGAAAATGTTTCTCCAGAACACATATTGCTTCTACAAGGCTGGATTTTGCTTTTAGCAGATGTTCTCGGTTTACAACCTTCGCGCACAGAATGTTGAAAAAGATGTTGATCCGGAGAAGAGAAACTCGTAGCTCTTTAGGTAGCGATGTTGCAGTATGAACCAGCAGCGGAAGCAAATGCTGCATTACTATATGGTAATCATGAGATTTAAAATTCCTTAGCTCCGGAGGATTAACACTGACGATTCTGAAGATTTGAAGAGAAACCGGAAGGTACCCTTAGATTCTTCAAAATTGTACAAAAGTCAATTTTCTCCTTCTTCGTCATCTCAAATGATCCTTTTTCCATTGTTGTTCTACCAGTCTCAGCATCCTCTTTCAACCACAACTTCTTTCTTATCCCCATATCTTCCATATCTTGACGTGCAGCAGGACTATCTTTGGACTTGTTGTTTACCATCATAGTATTCAGAAGATGCTCCATTACATTCTTCTCTATGTGCATGACATCTAGAATATGGCGAATCGCATTTGAACCCCAATTGGGAAAATCAAAGAGAATAGATCTTCGGGTGAACAGAGAATGGTCATTAACCTCATCTTCAACATTGGCGTCATCTTCAAGTTCCTGAAAATAGATAACATAAGAACAAGGGTCAAGTTAATGAATTTCAAACGATTCAATATTGCACAAAAAATTCAATATAGGTTCAAATATCTTAACATACTCATCACTGTAATAGAAAAACTTGGTACCTATATAGCATCCCTCTAGAATCAATCCATTTAAACAAAGTTTAAGCTAAGCAAACAACATAGCTCAATCTAATTATTCAAATGAAGACAAGATAGATGACTAACCTTGATGGTATCAGCTTTCCTTTTACGTTTGAGACTTTCTTGTGATGGTTGTTTTCTCTTTACCTTCTTGGAAATGATTTTACCTACAATCTCTTGTATCTGCATCCCTGTTAGTGGACATGGAGTTGTACCATGCTCCACACGTCCATCAAAATTTGTCATATTATCGCGATACTTATGCTTTGATGGTAGCCATCTTCGGTGTCCCCTGTAGCAGATCTTCTTAGTAAATGGCGGATAATCCATGACAATTGCCTTCTCCACAAGTAGGACAAGCACAATATCCATGAGTTACACATCCCACTAAAGTCCCTAACGCTGGAAAATCGTGAATAGCCCATAACAACCGTGCTCTCATCAAAAATTCAGTTTTTCTGAAAGCGTCAAATGCTAGTACACCATCCCATAACTTCTTCAACTCATCCACAAGTATTTCTAAATAAACATCAAAGTTTTTACCGGGTGCTTTTGGGCCTGATATCAGCAACGACAACAAAGTGAATTCCCGCTTCATACACAACGAAGGAGGCAAATTATAAATACAAATAATCACCGGCCAACAATTGTGTGCAAGACCGAAACACCCATTCAAATTGAAACCGTCAGTTGATATCCCAAGTGTAACATTCCTTGGTTCCTTGGCAAACTCTGGCGAAAAACTATCTGCACATCGCCAAGCTGAAGAATCGACGGGATGACGCATGACGTTTATATCCGACTTTGCTCTAGAATGCCAAGTCATTGCCTCCGCGATCCATGGTTCGCTGTAAAACCTTTTCAACCTTGTAATCAATGAAAAATGTCTAACCGTCTTCTGAGCAATAGTAGTAAGCTTCCTCTCATCATTAAAAACCTTCTTATACCTAGATACTTGACAAACAGGACACTTCACCAGCGATGCATGATCCTTCCAATACAAAACACAGTCATTTACACATGCATCATATGTTATATAATCCATTCTTAGATCTTGGATCATCTTTTTCACTTCTCGGTACTTAGATAGCAGTGTATTCTCTTCGGAAAGCAACTCCTTCATCAACTCTAAAATTGCAGTCATATCATTATCAGAAAACCCATATTGTGTCTTTATGTGATTCAACTTGATAGAAGCATACCATGATGTCACTCCTTTAGGACACGACGGATACAACGGTTCTTTTGCACGCTCATAGACATATTCCTTTTTCTTCCTTTTCCTAGTTCCAGCATCATTATGAACCCCACTATCTATTCTAATATTGTCATCTACTACAGCAGCACCATCATCCTCAACAACATCTCCTAAATTTTCACCCTCACCTATAGCAGGATCAACAACTACATCTCATACATTAACATTCTCAGCTACTTCTAACTTTTCCCCATGAAAACGCCATGTCATGTATGTAGAAAGAATACCATACTTAAGCAAATGCAATGAAATTTCATTAAGTGGCCCCAATCCTTTACCATTCTTACATCTACTACAAGGGCATGAGAATAAGGTATTTCTGCCACCATTTCTATTAGCAAACTCTATAAATGACCTAACACCTTCTATGTACTGAGCAGACTTACAAGGACATTTCATCCATCCCTTATCAACCGTAGATGACATACCCTAAACACAGTATCTATGTTAAAATTCAGAGAGTATATGTACACTACATTAATACGAAATCAGCAGCATTTTTTTGATATGATATCTACTACAACTCTAACACGTACCTATGAGAATTTGATATGTACACAACATAAGATTAATCAAAAGAATACTATCATTTAAAACTATACTAAATCCATTCCATGAAATTGAGTCCCAGCGGTATGGTTGCCGAAGCCCTTAGGTTAACGACAGAAACATCCCCTCAACAAAGAGAGAATGAGCTACAATGAGCTTTTGCGATTCACCACTAGGACCATTTTTATCATGCTCACTGAGATTCTATCAAAATCGAAATCGGACTTACAAAAATTATTAAGTTCAGACCATACAAACTTATAAAAATCTTTAAGTTCAGAAATTATACAAAATTTCTAAATTCAGACCATACAACTTATAAAAACTTCTAAGTTAAGAGATTATACAAATTTTCTGTAAGGACACCAATTCAATTCTAACATGTAGCTTCAACTGAATCCTAGTGGTAGGGTTGCCGAAGCCCTTAGGTTAATGACATAAACATCCACTCAACAAAGAGAGAATGAGCTACAATGAGCTTTTGCGATTCACCACTAGGACCATTTTTATCATGCTCACCGATTCATCAAAATCAAATCTTACAAAAATTATTAAGTTCGGACCATTTATAAAAATCTTTAAGTTCATTATACAAAATTTTTAAGTTCTACAACTTATAAAAACTTCTAAGTTAAGAGATTATACAAATTTTACTAAGTACAAAAAATTCTAAAGCTTCAACTGTCTTAGGGTTTCAAAGCCCTTAAATTCCTTCAACAAAGAGAGAATGAGCTACAAGTAGCTTTTGCGATTCACCACTAGGACCATTTTTATCATGCTCAATGAGTTTCTATCAAAATCAAAATCTTACAAAAATTCTTAAGTTTAGACCATACAACTTATAAAAACTTCTTAGTTAAGAGATTGCACAAAATTTTGTAAGTACACCAATTCAATTCTAACATGTAGCATCAACTGAATCCTAGTGGTAGGGTTGCCGAAGCCCTTAGGTTAACGACAGAAACATCCTCTCAACAAAGAGAGAATGAGCTACAAGTAGCTTTTGTGATTCACCACTAGGACCATTTTTATCATGCTCAATGAGATTCTATCAAAATCAAAATCAAAACAGTTGGATATACCTTCTTAGTTTTCCTAAACCAATTCTCACCAGTTCTTCTTCAAACTCTAATGAACTGAACTTCAGTTCTTCAATCTTGACAAACCTAGACATGGAAAAAAAAACATTAGATTCAGATAAACAACAAACCATAAAATGGAAATTATCTCTTTGAAAATAACCACAACAATTTCATAGTTGATATACCTTTTTAGTTCTTCCTGAACCAACTCTTACCAGTTCTTCAATCTTGACAAACCCTAACATGGAAAAAACAAAGGGGGTATTAGATTCAGATACACAACAAACCATAAAAGGGAAAGAAAATAAATAAATAAAAAGACTGAAAAGATTCACAAGTGAAATCGAAAAACTGAAATCAAGCATTAAACCCTAAAAACGAAAAACTTAAATGGAACCCTTGGATTCGATAAACTTAAATCAAAATCTCTAAATCCTAGAAATGAAATCTCTAAAACCCTAGAAATCACTAAAACCCTAGAAATCGAAATCTAAAAACCCTAAAAACTATGTCAAAAATCGTACCTGTATACAGATCTACACGATGATGGAGATGGAGAGGGAGATGAGAGCTGAATCTCTCTGGTTTATCGAGATGGAGATGGAGGAGAGGGGGGGAAGGAGATCTGAGTCTCTCTGTTTTGGCGGAAGAAAAAATGAGGATAGAATTCATCTAAGGGTGGGATATACCCTAGACTTGGATTAAGGGTGGAAATAAAAACCGTAGTCTTGACCGAAATTTGACTGGGGCGTGTTTATCAGCTCTAGTGTTACGACCAATCAAGCGGTTCACACGCTTGAACTGAGCGCGGTTGCAATTCGCAACCTCCCCTGTGAGGTTACAAAATTCGAAACGGCACAAACCCGTTATGAAATATTAGCGGTTGCAATTTGCAACGGAAAATTCGCAACCGATACTAAGCCGTTGCGAATCTTTGTTGCGAAATCCTAAAAAGGGTGTAGTGATCATACAATGCACTACATCTATAGAGAGGCCAACTAGGCGGCCGATACACTAGCAAATCGGACAATAGACAAAAGTCATAGAGGATTATTCGAAATCACCTTTAGGGAATATATATAAAAACGAGATTTTTAAGACAATATGTGATTAACCCCATGGGTGCGAGGGTAACGTACTCACGCATTATTTCTTTTTAGTTTAAATTATTATGCTTCAGAAATTAAAATATGATCTTCTGCCAATGGTATTCATTATATCTTAAATGGACTTACTGGGAAGGAGGATATTTGAATTAGTTTAAAGAGAATTGTTGAATGTGGTGAATTCTAATGCTCTTATATAAAAGTGAACAAAAATAAAATAATGACTAAATAAAATTGGAAAGTAGTTCACTCTAGTTACAAAACAAACGACTTTCAATAACAGCTAAAAGTATGACTATCAATAAGAATAATTGTAGACACCATGCCACAACACTACTTGGGAAGCTCAAAATAGCACCAGACATTGTACATCTCTGTTTAAGTTAAATATGTTAGACTTTATGTTGGTTAGAGTTAACTCAAGGAATTAAGATTAATCTAAGCTGGATTAAGTATATGCCATATTAATGAAAGGTTAGAGTTAACTCAAGGAATTAAGATTAGCTTAAGGACATCTTAGGTGTCATGTTGACTAAGCATGACTCACCTAGTGAGGTGTCATCCAACTAATGATGGACAGGTTGGATGACACATAGCTACTAAAGTAATGACTAAGCCCTCTTCTAGCCTCTTTCATATATGACCAGAAATTATGATTTGCCATTTAATCAAGTAAGAGGAAATAGAAGTAGAAGCTAAGTTATTGAACCCTTAATTACTTGATGTTTTGTTTTCTTAATTACTTGATGTTTTGTTTTCTTGCTTCTATACTTATATGGAATTGTGTATTATGTTGTTATGCTGCTATTGAGGATGCCTTATTAAGAAACCTTAAGAGTACAAGTTGTATTGATACATATTTATCATACTTAAATCACAACTCCCTCTTATGATATCCATGTACCTAAATCATCAACTTAACACAAAAATATAAAAGAACCAAGTTAAATCAATACTTGCAACATACCATATGTTTAGAATGTACATAATGCCTTGTTTATGGTGGTTTAACTTGTAGGATATGCTAATACTAGGGCTATGGATATTTTCAGCATAAGGGTAATGTTATAATCATGTTTAAGCATAATGAATGATGATTATGAAGCTGAAATTCCAACATTCTACTTCTATTTCCCCTAGTTATTTCATGTTCATCAACTAGGGTATATACAAAATTTAGTTTTGGTTTAGTTACATAAGGAGTTGACTTATGTGTTGATTGTTCTGTTGTTCATGGTCTTGGCATTCAAGTTTAAGTTTGTTGGGTCGACAAATCAAGATTCATGGACACAAGAGTAGTTAAAAAAAATGACTGTGCAACTTGACTTCAAACCCATTAACTGGATTTG
Organism: Papaver armeniacum; assembly: GCA_023531295.1. Taxonomy (NCBI): domain Eukaryota; kingdom Viridiplantae; phylum Streptophyta; class Magnoliopsida; order Ranunculales; family Papaveraceae; genus Papaver; species Papaver armeniacum. The sequence continues at coordinate 1,203,969 of JAJJWW010005328.1, read as the reverse complement.
CTGATTGAGAAGCAATAGGTGATGATGGCAAACATACTTCGTCTAGTGGCTGCTAGTTCTATTTGAAAGTCTATTGGTGCATGAAGGTTTAGTAAGTTAGATCCAGACCTAATGCCCTGTTGGCTTATATCCCTCGCAGCGTTGTCAACTTACTGAAGCTCATAAGGTTGTTAAGAAATGGACCACTCAGTCTCTCAGCTGGTTGGAGTGAAGTTAAAGTCAAAAGTTGAGAGGTCATTTTTTCTGATTGTTCAAAAGCTAGTGGCATGTCTGATCTGGACAGCTAGGTGGCTATTTTTGAGCAGGGGATATCCATCAAAATGGTTGTTGCCAGTGCTGAACATACATCTACAGTTACAGATAATGGTGACATGCAAGAGTATCACTTGCTGCAAATGATTTCATGAATTCTGGGATGTACAGAACCTTCTGATGCTGTAGCATTGCCTATTGAACATGGATACTTTTCATATCAGAATTTTCTCCATAGAGGTGATGGAAATGTGGTTGTATTTTTTTAAGAAAAATCTTTATTGAATTCAAAGGTTTGGAGCTGTTTGGATTAGAGAACTCAGCAGATAGAGATCACATAAGTCTCAGATCCAATGTTGGCTCTTCGTCTCACTGGAATCTCATTCTCTTGGTGCTGATGTTGGTGGAACTGTCACTCTGATTAGTGGAATACAAACAGATGTGGTTGGAAAGGTTTTGTTGATTGGAGCATCTTGCAGATTTGCAAGGAGGAGGCACAATACAGAACCTCCAAAAGGGTCAAAGATTGCAATGTTGTTCTTGAATATTGGCCTTGACTTATGGGTATAGTTTCAGGGTACAACTAACAGTAGACTCTGGAGCTTGTGGTTAGTCCAAACTTTTGGGGACTATTATGTGTTCTTCTTAGCAAAGTGGGGCCCTAAGTGCATCAGTGGCAGTGATGCACTGATATTCAAGCTGCACGTGGACTAATATTTAGAGTAATTCCTTTTGTTGCGTATACAGACATTATTGTCCTGAAGTACCGTGATCAATTTTGTGAGTGATAGCTTTGATGGCTGGTTAGTTCGCAAGTTCAATCAAGTTTGAAATTTGGAGATTTTCTAAACATGCTTGGAAATTACCAGCCATTGACTACAAATATATTGTACTTCCCTAGAAGGCAAGCAAAGTCACAGAGATGTAAGAGACGGTACTAGTTGGCTCTTTGAGTTGTACCACGTACTATGGGAATCGGACAATCGTGGCTTGTTGATGTGTGGAATCTGAGTCTGGTCATTGAAGGTTTTTTCTCCATGTGACTTCCTCTACTTTGATGTTAGGTATTTCAGCTACAGTCACATTCAAGGTATGTTTTCCTTTGTGGTGCAGATTTAGACTTCATAGTATACTATGTCGTTTGATTTTCAGTCTCTGAAAATTATAATTGTATGTAATTTTTACCTTTTCATTACTCGACTAAGCGTTTCCAATGTGATGCTTTGAGAGTGATGAAAGAAATTTAATGAGAATAAGTGATGATTGTAGTAGTCTTGATGTAACTTTTATCGTTTCCATGTGTCGCCAAAGTGATACTTTGGGAGCTGATAAAAGCTACATATTTCATTATGAAAGGACTATGTATACTTGCGTTTTAGATGTTGTTTGTATCACCATACCCAAAGGTTAATCATACTTGTAACGTCTGTGGTGGAGCAAGGTAATCTATTTATACATAGTAAATGATATGTCTTTTTGATCCAAAGGTTTAAAAGGTCCGTTGAGTACTATGTATAGGATGATTAGTCTTGTTTTTTGTTTAGATTTTAGTATATCACAAGTTTACCCAAAGGTGATTTGTAACGGTATTGAATCTGTTTTAATGTTTAATTTGTATGGTTTTAGACTCCGAAAGTTGTAACAGGGGCTGTGCGATATGCCTGAAGAGATGATTGCTACTTTAACAATGTAGTTCATGTCATCTGAATAAAGATAGTTGTTGTTTTAAGCAATTCATACTATCTGAACATAGAAAAGAATGATGAAGTATGAACAATATTGTGTAGTGGCGGAATTCTAAAGAATAGTGGGAGCATGATAACTTTTGTTCTCTTATCATTTACACTTGTTATGTTGTTTATATTTTTTTGGGAATGGTACAAAAAGGTCTTTTAGGAGATAGCTCTTAAATGAGTGCAAAAAAGTCTTTCCGGAGACGTATGTCATAATGACAACAAAAAGTACTTAAAGAGACATCTCATGTTGAGCATAAAAAATCTCTTTGGAGATTAGAAAGAAGTGTCGGATTGAGTACAGAAAGTCGACATAGCTCATATTGAGTACAATAAGTCGACATAGCTCATACTGAGCACAAAAAGTCTCTGCGGAGTCTCTTCGGAGACATCTCGTAAGGAATTTAAAGTTGTTGTAGTCTCTTAACTGAGACATTAGCAGATCTCAGTTAAGATCATAAAGAAGCTTGATGTAGTCTCTAAAGTGAGACATTAGCAGATCTCAGTTGAGATCATAAAGAATCTCAATGTAGTCTCTTAAGTGAGACATTCACAAATCTAAAGTGAAATCATAAAGAGTTCACTGTAGTTTCTTAATTGAGACATAAGTAGATATTTTTTGAGACCATACAAAATTTCTGTTTGTCGTCGTCTCTTAATCGAGATATTGGTGTAGATCTCTTTTGAGATCAAAAAGAGATATCTCATATTGAGAGTTGATCTCCTTTGAAATCATGAAGAACTTGTATTTACCAAAGTCTCTTAATTGAGACATTGGTTAAGATCTTAGTTAAGATCATAAAGAAACCTCTCAACAAAGTCTGTAGAGTGAGATACAATCTCAGTTGGTATTATAAAGAAGTTTCTTGAACGAGAGAAAGGAATTTCTAAAATAAGAAATGTTAGAAGTCCCTTAAAGAAACAAACGATTTTTTCAGAGATCATTTAGAATCCTCAGTTTTGAGGTATAAAGATCGTTATTGTAAAGATAAGTTGAACGCATAAAGTTAAGATTATTGTACGTCTTAGTTTTCTGATTATGGAAATGGCGTACACATCTTTTCAATGGTGTGTAGGTCTCTATAGTCGAATGCAAGCATACCTTTATCTTGAGCCTACAGTTTTCTATAAAGGATTTGTTGCCAACCAAAGTGGGAGATGTTAGAGTTTATGTTGGTTTAGCAACAAATCAGGCTTAGCTTAAGTTAATTAGGCCGACCAAGCGAAGCGAGGGAGGAATCTATATATGGTGACTTTGTGTCAATATGGGACATCACTTTTTTTCCAATTTCACAAAAAAGATTGGATTTGGTTCAACGATGAAAGTACCTCACTGCCCCTCCTTGATTTTTTTCCTTCTTTAAAATAGACGTAAATAATTAAAATGTTGAGGACACTTTTGTAAAATGATAAAAACAAAAAAACGGAAAAAAGTTAGAGGTCCTGGGGTCGAATCCCGGCCATCTCCAAAATTTTCATTTTTCCTCATTTTTTCTTCTTTTCTTCTTCCTGTCCCTAATCTATCCTTTCTACCAAATCGAACAAAAGCAGAAATCTCTCTTGAATCCTTTCTTCTTCGTCGAAATCGAAATCCAGTTTCATCTTCATCAATTTCACACTCTAAATCTCCATTAATCCTTACTCAATTTCAACTTTAGAGTACAAAGTTTGGATTTGGTTGATTGAATATTCAATCTTCTCTAAACTGTAAACCTAAATTCAAAATTGGGTGAATTAATTGAACCACCACCAAGTTTGTCCTCTGATTTTTACACCACTACCATAAAATCACCATTAACGGTATGAGTTTTATCAACTGTAAATCTCTGCTTTCAATTCGATTCTTCATTTTGTATAAAACTATGGGTTGAAGAGTTAATTATGGGTATGTGTTGATGAAACCCTTAATCTGTTTCATCAACCCTTAATTTGATTCGATTCTTCGTTTTAAATTGCAGCTACAGTGAAGTTGGTGGTGCAACTGAAGCTTAGTGAATATAGCTAGGTTTGCGATGAATAATTGGAAAATGTGATGCTGTGAAGCTGAAGCTGGTGGATCTGTTGAATGTTGCAGTTGAGTGCTAGAGTTTGTTATGGGGTGTGACTGAATGCTAGGTTGAAAGTTATTCACCGTATTCATCTCCTTCATTGCTTGGTTTTGGTGGTGGATTTTATGTTGGTCCAGCTATTGGATTTGGTGTAGGTTCATGTTTCTTTTTGATATTGGCGGGTTTTGCCACGTTCGTTTTGGTTTCCGGTTTCCTTACTGATCAGTCAGATGGAAGTGTTTTAACGGATACACAGAAAATTACCGTTATCAAGCTTCAAGTAAAAAGAGTCTTATATTGAGCCTTATGTTTAATGTATAGTTGATGAATTATTTTTTTCTCTACATATATTTATGAATGTTTTTCTTATGTAAATCTTTTTAATTTAGGTTGGATTGTTGGGTATGGCGAGGTCACTTCAAAAGGATCTTGATAAGATTGCTGAAGTTGCCGATACGTCGACTCCGTCGGGGTTGAGTTATATTTTGCAAGGTGAAGATCCAATTTGATTTTGTGTTGTTTATGTTTGTGATTTGACACTAAAAATACTAAAAAAAATTGATCTATTCGTACTATTCAACACGACGTACGGTTCTGTAATTCTAGTTGTTTAAAGAGGAATATGGATAGTTGGCACAAATAATCCCCTCATTGACGATTCACGGTTGTCTTCAGCAGAAATACCCATTTTATGTTCTAGAAAACTACTTGTATGATTATTAGCTTTCCATATGAATGACTTATATGAATCACATCATTGGAGGGTGAGTCTTTAGACAACCGAGATATCAAATTTGCTTTTAGAAAGCTGGTTTTGGAGTGATGAAATACTTTTACAGAACGGATGTAATATTTTGTTCTAAATAGACAAATAGAAAGAGTGCTTTCTTCAGGTAGAAAATCAAATTCAACAATGTTGGTTTACATTATCGAATTGCACAACTGGATTCGAGGGGTGGAAAGATGTGTAAATTCGATTTGGCTTATAAGATTTGATACACGGGCCTCGACTTAATTGCATATTTATGATTTGCTAAAAATGTACTTAAGCAAAATGGCTGAGTCAGTTTTGTTTGTCTATTCACTAATATTTTCTTATGCACCTTCTTTCCCTTTCCTTCTGAATGCAGAGTCCACATTAGCTAAGATACGACATCCTTATTATTGCATCTCTGGTTACTCATCTGTAAGTTAAATTCTATCGTAAAGGCTATTTCCAAAACGGTGTGATTGACTCAAGCAGTTTAACTGTAAACCTCCTTATTATTGCATCTTTGGTTCCTCATCTACAAGTTAAATGATATTTTCTTTCTTAAACCGTAAGATTGACTAAAGCAGGTAAACCTGCATAATTTATGTAATCAGTTTTATATTTGACACTATAACTTCTTCAAACATATACCATATGCTTAATTGGAATTTAAAGATTTCCATCAAATAACTTCATTAGCAAATATCAGTATTTCCAAGATTGTTAAGAGCTAGTGTTCTCTATGCTGACATGGATCACATAGGGTCCATCTTTTTCTCTATGCCCAAGTAAATCACTTGCGAAATTAATTCTTGTGAGAAAAGTAAACGGTAGTCTAGCGGTAGTCTTCTTGACTTCTTTTTGTAGATTTATTTGGAAATTATAGACCTTTATTGTTAGAGCATTGCTCGGTCAAACTCGCATGCGTTGCTATCTCAAGCATGTTTGTCAATGTTAGTGATCAAAACTATAAGTCTTGATTTCTAGCCTATTTATAGATGTCTCGGACTAGGACATAGATAGTGTAGTTGAGCTTAAATCTCGACGTTCATCTCTTGAAGACGAAGAACTACTAAGGGGAGCTTGTGGAACTTCTTCGATAAAAGGTATGTGGAGACTTGAACTTATCTATCATTTGGAAAGTTTATTTCTACTATCTCCTATATTGAGACATAAGTCGTGTTATGATATAGTTTTCTTTATACACATTTGAGATTTCGAGCTGAGCATATCTCGCTTACATATTTCTCGAAATATGTGTTGGTAAGCTTTCGCTTCGACCAAGTTCATCTTATATCATGAGAAAATTGCCGAGTAACATCTTACATGGTTTGTGTGATACAATCATTTGATGTAGGCTTGGAATGTTTCAATAATGATTATTTCAATATCTTGAAAATTGCTTTGATGTTAATAGTGTGTGAAAACGGCTATTGACATTATAGAAGAATGTTTCAATGATTGAAATAAAGAGTTGATGATGTAACCATCTTTGGATATAAGCATATATAGTGTGTTCGCACATTAGCGTATAAGTCCATAAACCGGGAGCCAAGAGTATGCATATGTGTGAATATGAAATTGGTGAAGGAGACAGGTTAAGTATGCGTACACGTGGAGGAAGTTCTCAAACCGAGAATTTCTGCTGAGTTTGGTTTTGGCAAAACTCTTAACTAGTCACCTTAAGTATGCGTAGGCGGAAGTTTTTGAACCTAAAATTTCTGCTGAGTTTGGAAACTTTACAAACTCAAAAACCGGTTGCTTAAGTATGCATATTTAAGCTGGTTACTTTGTCAAATCGATCAAATCCATGAACTTAAACATTTAAATCATAAGGAATGCAATCTTTGCAAACCGTGGCTATAATGTTCATGATTGATTCAAGTGAATCAAACCGATTTGATTTCAATTGTGTTTTCTAAACAATTGAACAACTCTTAACTAGTTTCATTTGAGTCATTTGAACTAGTTATGGTTAAGATGAATAAGGTTGATATGAGAGTAATCATATGGCTAACCTCGGTTAACTATTTGTGAACCAACCTGGTGGGCACGTTTAGGTACGGCTACATAAACCTAAATGAGGGTACATTTGTGTGTAACAAGCTAAGTTCGATCTAACGGTTAAAATATATTAGCTTGGTTGAATCAGGTTTTTCATCTAACGGTGAATATTAAATACTTTGTTACCAAGGTAACTTGGATTGCAAACCCTGATTTGAAAACTATATAAAGAAGAACTCTAGCAACTGGGAAACCTAATCCCCACACCTCCTGTGTGTTACTAGTTGCATAACTAGAGTCGATTCTCCTTTAACCTTAGATTTCTTCTCGAGACCCTGTAGGTTAACGACGAAGACTTCATTGGGATTGTGAAGCCAGACCCAACTATTATCTTTGTAGTTACGTGATCTGATCTTGCTATTTCTATCGTGTTGAGTGCAATTGAAATAATTGGCTCGATATTTTATATCTCCGATAGGAAAGATAGAAAAGTAATCACAAACAAACTTCATCTCATCGTTTGTGATTCCACAATAACTTGTTTCGCTAGTCGATTAAGTTAATTTATTGTGAGGTGATTGATAATACTAGGATGTTCTTCGGGAATATAAGTCCGGTTTATCAATTGGTTCATGTTCACCTTGATTTATCAAAAGACTAACAAAAACTCTTGGGTATTTACGTGGTAGACAGATTTATTCAATCATATAGACTATTCCGTGTGAGACAGATTTGTCTATCAAGTCTTCGACTTTGGGTCGTAGCAACTCTTAGTTGTGGGTGAGATCAGCTAAGGGAATCAAGTGCATAGTATCCTGCTTTGGATCGAGACGTAAGGAGCGTAACTGTACCTTGAATCAGTGTGAGATTGATTAGGGTTCAACTACAGTCCAGTCCGAAGTTAATTGATAGTAGGCTAGTGTCTGTAATGGATTAATAAAGTGTGGTGTTCAATCTGGACTAGGTCCCAGGTTTTTTCTGCATTTGCGGTTTCCTCGTTAACAAAATTCTGGTGTCTGTGCTATTTCTTTTCCGCATTATATTTTGTTATATAATTGAAATATCACAGGTTGTGCGTTAAGATCAATTAATTAGAATATCCAACCTTTGGTTGTTGATTTACATTGATTGACACTTGAACATTGGTCTTTGGTACCGTTCAAGTAACTCCTCTTATATTCAATCAGGATCGCAGATTTCTATTTGCTGATTGCGGATTGAATTAAGAGTTAGAGATATTAAACTCTTTGATATACTTTAATCTAGATTGAGTCTGACTGTCTAGTTGATTATCTAGAAAGTATATTGGAGTAAGTCCTCTCAGATTGCCAAACGAATTGTTGGGTGTGGTTGTTAGACCCCCGCATTTTCATTTATTTCTGTCTGTGTAACTTCAATTTGAACGATCCTTTATAGGTGGATATTAAGCGAGGTCTAGAGGATGGAGAGAAATGTTTCAATCAACTTTTTATTGAAGAGCGAGGAAAGTTTGACTAAGAAACACTTGTCAATGTAAACAACATCAGGAGGCAAAGCACCACAAGCAAGAGAGACAGTGGGTTCAGTAACGAGTACATAGTGGTAAGGGGTTTGTTGTTTGTTTTATGTTCGCTTCGATGACATTTATAATTGGTAAAGTTATCCATTAGCAGTTTCAGTTCCTCAGATTCCGATTAAGCCTACATTGCATAACTTTCAACATTTATATTTTCAGATAAGCATCCTTGTGAGTACAAAATTTAGTTTTGTGTCAATTTTTCGGTCGGCCGTCCCACCGTGGCAGCGGTCATCTAGTCTATGATTAGTTCTAATCTAAGCTGGATTAAATATATGACAGATTAATGAAAGATTAGAGTTAAATCAAGGAATTAAGATTAGCTTAAGGACATCTTAGGTGTCATGTTGACTAAGCATGACTCACCTAGTGAGGTGTCATCCAACTAATGATGGACATGTTGTATGACACATATCTACTAAAGTAATGACCAAGCCCTCTGATAGGTGTTGTAAACACCTTGATATTTATCTATTGTTTATGCTTTCTTTGCTACTTTTCTTGTAAATTTTGTATCTTATGTTTACTTTTGAGTGTTTAGGTACTTTGGAGTCATTTGGGGCAAAAGAAGGAGAAACCATCCATTTGGAGTGTAAATGGAAAAAAGTCAATTCATAGGTGGTTAGGCTGCACAAGAAGGAGGTGAAGAATGAACTGTCAGTTCCCCGCAACTGACAGTTGAGCAAGGAAGAGTGTAGGCAGTCAGTTCTGGAAAACTGATAGGCAAATAGTACTGGTCAGCCTTTATCCTAGCCCATGGGGTGCCAATATAAACTTCTTTTCCTACACAAACCTAAAACTCAGAGAAATTTATCATTGAAGAGATGTTGTTCGAGAGTGAGAGAAATTTAGAGAGAAGATTTGCTGATGCGTGAAGAGATCGAGAGATTTATGGGATTTAGACTGTACTTGAATTGGAGAAGGAAGGTTTTGCTGCAAATGATGTGAAGAAGAAGATAGGGGGATTGTGATGTTGAATATGTGATCTAACAGAAGAAGAAATTAGGGTTTTGTGAAAGACGATTGGTTGAAGCATCTAATGAGGTTAATGATTGATCGAGAGATGAGATGATTCAGCTTGGGATTCGTTTATTGTGCTGATTTCAAACCTTGGGATTCAAGAAATAAAGATTTTAGGCAATTCTGATGAACACAGAGAGAGTGGAAGTGAGTTTGTGGGTTTGAATCTTGTTGTTGAAGACTGTGAATCTCTGGATGTTTTAGAACTCAGGAAGGGTTAACATGAAAGGGTTTTATGTGAATTTCATGGATGAATTGGATTTGAACAGTGATTTCAAGGAATATGTGGGTGCATCTTATCAGATGGAAGGTGAAAGTGGTACTGTGACCGATTCGATACGATCGAGATGGTGGAGATGAAATTGAAGGCACTTTGGTGATCTTTGGTGGTACGAGATTATAGTGAAGTTGCAATTGCAATATGGGTTCTTGGTATGAGGAGATGCGCTTTTGTGTCTAGTTCAAGGTGGTGGTTGTCACGAGAAATAGCCGAGTTGAGGCGAGTTGAGGAAACAAGGAAATGGAGCCGGTGATGGAGGATACAGTATGAAGATGATGTTGCTGCCATCAGTTCATGGTAATGGTAGAATGATGCTGGGAACAGTTGCAAGCTGGTGATATTGGTGCTTGTTGTGAGAAGTAGAAGAAGAATGGGAAGCTATAGGTTGATTGTGTCCTCTGGAGTTGTAGGGATGGTGGTGCAGTTCAAAGCCGAGGAAGGTTGCTGGTGCCTGTTGAGCCTTTATGTGATAGGAATGGATGTAAGAATGGGTTTATAGATGAATGTTAGGATCCGGGTACAAAGTGAAGTGGCAGAGATTCAAGTTACAAGATAAGAGGATATTGTCAACGTTGTTCTTGTTGAGTCAGGATTGAGAAGCGCAGAAGATGTTGAATGAAGCAGTACTGGACAGAGTTGAAGGTGCACAATCGAGAAATGGAACATGGCAGTACAATATGCGAGGATTTTCAAGGAATAAAGCAAAGTCCCGTTATGATTCTAGCCGTGACAGTTAGCAAGAGGTGCTGGCATCTTTGCTAAGGATTGTGTTTTAGGTCCTGGTAGATGTTTCAAAGTTGGATTCTGGCCGCGATTACACTTGGGGTCTGTTGTTGTGGGTTCAAGGAAGTGTGAGAAATGGTTAGGTACAGCTGGAGCTGAGCTGCTGCTATTGGCACGAAGGAGTTAGCTGACTCTCTGGTGCTGCAATGGAGTCGACCTGATGCTGTTGGTTTGTAGTGGATATGGAGCAGTCGAGTCTGACGGAGAGGATACAACTGAGTATGGAGCTGGATATGCTTGTAGAAGTGAAATATGCAGCTGCAGATGGAATTTGAAGCTGTAATTGAACTGAATCAAAGAGATGGTGGACTGGAGCTAGATTGAATGAGGTTACATGGAATTATGAAGCCAGAGAGGTCGAGCTGTGCTGCTGGTGAAGAGGGAGATATGGTTGTGGTTTGCTGTTGTGCGAGTCTATGGCATTACTTGGAATGATTGGAGAGTTTGAGTGATACAAGGAATGGTTCTGCCATTGAATTGCATTACTGAATGGGCATGATTGTGAATGAAAGATAGTGCCAGTAAAGGCCTGAGCAGTTTTGAGTTTCTGCAGAAACAATGCGAAAAGTGAGCGAAAATGGCGAGCTGGTGGTACTAGTTTCGGTTGCCGGATTTTGGAGCTTGAAGTATGGGTTGTAAAGTTTCATTGAATCGTGAAGGGGGTATGAGTCTACGGCCGGATATATGAGCTACGGGTCGCGCTTTTGGGCACGTTTCCGCAAGAATCTAAGAATTGGCTTAGATGGTTCATTTGCGATGAATGGCTCTGAATTGTGAGTGTATGAACTGTGGAGAAGGATAGTGAGTTGCGGGGAGTTACGATAGTTGGATACAGGCTCAGGTGGTCGGAGATAATTTCCCGGTGACCAAATTACGGCGACCGGTGACCGGATTTCGGTGATGATGTCAGCAAACCGGCAACCCAGTTTTGGACCCAAAATTTCTAGAAGAGATGTTTTAACTCATGGGCTTGGTGGACTGCGTGGAGATGGGTTTTGAGAAGATTTGACCTACTTTTGGAAAGAGTATCCTTTTGGAGAATGGGAGAAGCATATAAATAGAAAACTCTTTCTCTAAACCTAGGATCTTTATTAGGGAGGCTTCTACTTGTTTTCTAGGGTTTCACATGATAGATTCTTCTAAACTCTTTGTGATGATTTCCAAAAACCCAAGTAGTTGATTTATTTTTATTGGTTAAAGATGTAGTTGGATTTTGGAAACCAAGTTATGATTTTTATGAATTAGTTTTCTCTCAATATTATCGTTTGATTTCTACGGGTTATAATAATTGCATGATTGATGTATTGCAATATGATTGAATATTTGTTTAGTTAAGTCTAGAATTAATTGAACTCACATCCATATCTATAGCTAATTTAGGGTTCATCATCGAGCGATAACCTTGAATACGAGTAGCATGATATGATTATGGTTTGTAGTGATACATCCTTGTAGTCATATGTAGAAATTGACCTTTGTTCGAATTGTGTGCGCAATGTATTTCAATTGCATTGATTAGCCTATTTCTGAAACTTAATGCTCCTAGGAATTGAACTTAATTAGCGCAATGCGTTAGGTTATTCTTTAGGTAGAATTCACATACGCAGCTCTAATGTGTGTGTTGATGACTTAGGAAATTTATGGAGTATTCTTGCAATAAGATATTCCGAGGCTTTTGATGATAGCAAGATTAAATACGAATTCTAATCATACATTCAAAACTTGTTTACAATTGAAGATGAAACCTTTATCCAATATTTTCACATCCTTGATTTGCGTGTTTACTTTTTATTGTTTTGCCTTTATTTTATTTTAGTTTATAAAAATCAGAAAATTCCCCCATTGTTTTACATAAGAAACCGAAACATATTGACAACCTAGACCTCTCTGTGGGAACGATCCTTTCTTGCCCTTGCTTCATTATATATTTTGAGTAGTAAGAAAGAGTAATTATTTTTGACGCCTACGACAGCGATCACCCTCTTCTAGCCTCTTTCATATATAACCATAAATTCTGATTTGCCATTTAATCAAGTAAGAGGAAATATCAGTAGAAGCTAAGTCAATGAACCTTTAATTACTTGATGTTTTGTTTTCTTGCTTCTATACTTATATGGAATTGTGTATTTTGTTGTTATGCTGCTATTGAGGATGCCTTATTAAGAAACCTTAAGAGTACAAGTTGTATTGATACATATTTATCATACTTAAATCACAACTCCCTCTTATGATATCCATGTACCTAAATCAAAACATACCAGATGTTTAGAATGTACATAATGCCTTGTTTATGGCGGTTTAACTTGTAGGATATGCTAATACTAGGGCTATGAATGTTTTCAACATAAGGGTAATGTTATAATTATGTTTAAGCATAATGAATGATGATTATGAAGCTGAAATTCCAACAAAATAGTTCTTGTTTTATTTCGCATTTAGATAGGAAGTTTCTTTCAATAGTATAGGTTCTTTCTTTTCTGATTATCTTCTTGAAAATGACAAGTCTGATTTCTTTAAAAGGATAGATAAAGGAACTGAATCTCTGTTCCAAAATGTATTAGTTCTCCCTTCTTAATAAAAGTTTCAACATGATAAAATAAAAATAAGAAAATACAAAATTAAATTTTTTGGGCCTTAACAAATGAGGCTCTAGGCAACATACTAGCTGGCCTAGTCCATAAGACGTCTCTGGTTACCACAGAACTCAAGAGTACAATCATGTTATAGGGGCGGAAGGTTTCATTAGAGGGGCGGAAGCATGATAATAATGTCCCTCTAGTTGGTTAGGAGATGTCCTATAGGGGCTGTAAATTGACTAGATTACCCTTCCTTTTTAAACCTAATGAATCAAAAGAGAGAAAACTAAATCAGTCTTCTTCATCTTCTCTTCTTATTCATCAACCGTAACCTTCATTAGAACTGGAAAATTCATCGTCTTCGATTTAAGACTTATATGAGGGTTTATTTCGAAAAACCCAGTTAGGGTTTAGTTTATTTTGTTTGATTTAAGTTAAATTTGTATCAAAAATTAGGGTTTTGGATGAAAATTGAAATTCAAAATTATGGGTTAATGTGAGTTACGGTTGCTTTTAACTCAATAACGAACCGTAACTGAAGATTTTGATGTTGTTATGGTTTGTAATAGTTCAATTTCCAACCGTATGTTCTTAGATCTGAGAATTTTTTTCAGTTACATTTTTTTTTTGCAACCGTAACTTCACTTACGGTTGATATCGACAACACAATTACGAACCGTAATTTAGTTACGGTATGTACTTGTATCAACATTATCAACCGTAAATATTCCTGTGTCTCAACTTAAGTTTCAAATAATGTTTACGATTCAGCATTTTAGTTGATATACCAACTGTAGTTTAGTTACGGTTGGTCTCGATCCTCAACTTACAAACCGTAAGTGTGTTACGGTTGGTTACCAACCGTAACTGGTTTTACGGGTTTTCCCCAATTTAACCAGTTAGGGTTGGTAGTTCATATTTTACGAACCGTAACTTAGATTTACGGTTGGTTACGTTCACAATTTCAACCGTAATTAGTTCTGAAAATGTAAAAGTTTTGAATTTTTTACGTACTTTAGATAATTTTGAGCAACAAAAGGCTAATTGGAACTAATTTAGAAGTATACCTGGAATTTGCAACTGGAATCACTCATTTTGGTTGAGTGAATCAAAATCTAGGGTTTCACACAAAAGGTTTTCCTTTTTTTTTCTCCTCTACACTTTTTTTTTCTTCTAAACTCTAATCTGATTTTGTTTTGTTTTAGAGTTAATATAAGTGAAATTTGATTAGCAAAACTAAACTAGATTATCAATCACTAAACTAGATTATCAACACTATATGTAAGGGTTAATTAGTCATTATATTATTTTTTTATAAGGGACACTTGAAATTACTATGGTAATGATCCTTTTTGTCCTATTAGAACTACCCCTCTAATAAAACCTTCCGCTCCTATAACAGGTTTGCAAGAGTAATAACTCCAAACCCCGCCTCTTTGGAACAAGAAAACTCTATAAGTTTGTCAATATTATGCGTGCCACACAGCTCTATCCATCTCTTCTGCCTCAGCCTGGGAAAGTGGACATTCTCGCTGATCCAAACCAGGAAGCTTGACAAGGGTCTCGAGAATGGCAGTCTATAGCCTCAGCATTAGAAAGTGGATATTCTGACTGATCCATCAAAAGCTTGTAGCCATTGTGATGGTCTGTCAACTCATTTTTTTTAGCTAATGATAGACAAGGTTACTTACATCATACACTGTCCAATTTAAACCAAATGTGATATCAAAATGATACTTCTAACTTAATTGTTTACTTCAAATATTAACTAATGTTTTTTTTTTTTTTTTTTTTTTTTTTTTTGCTAGGTTAAATATTAACTAATGATAGACAAGGTTACTTAAATCATCATCCGAATCTTCATCATCGTCAACAAGCATAGCCATTTTATCATGGCCATCCTCTACAGAATCAGAATCATGTTTATCCTCCGTGCTCTGCTTAAGATTAGCTACTTCCTAAACACCCCAAGACCCTTTCACAGAAACAGTAAAAACCATGCGACTGCAGCAAAATAAACTTCTTATTGAAACTCAGAGAATAGACAACTTGTTTCCTCTCAAACATCTCTAACAATTCACACTTAGACAAATCCAAAGAGTGATGAGTAGGGCTGCACAGGAACTGTCCCGTCCCATGGTACCGTCCCGGAACCGTAGTCATCCGGGACAGGTACAAGTACCAAAAGCTGGTACCGTGCCTAGAGTAGGTACAAGTAACGGTTCTAGGCTATTCCCGTCCCGTCCCGTCCCGTAGTACCGAGGATCTCTAGCCGTTGATATTAAGGTTAATTCCTAGCCGTCTATAGTAGGGGTTATACCCTTTCAGCCTTTTTCCATCGCGTTCTCCTCATTTCCTTATTCTTCTTCCCTCTCTTTTCATTTTCCTCTCAGACAAGAGAAGAGAAGAGGCCATCGACGACGCACCAGTTACCACCATCTTCTAAGTTCTAATCATCATCACCAGTTCTAAGTTCTAACACCATCTTCTGAGCCACCGAACCACCATCTTCCTTTCTATTTACCGCAAGTCTCCAACCGCAATGTGTAATAACTAATAACAACTAATAATAGTTAGGGTTTTTGAAAACAAATTAGTTTTTGTTCATTTATATAGGATTTTTGTTGATTTCTCTAGATTTGAAACTGATTGTAATTTTTTGATTTTGATTTTAGGGTTTTGGAATTTCTGGTGTGGTTCATAACTTCATATGGACTGATTGTTTAGTCAACAACAAATAACAAAAGGTAAACCATATTAATATTGATTCTAGTGATGCATCACAGATTCACAGATGCAGTATAGTAGTATGCAAATATGTTGCAGGTAAAGAATCGGACCCGTCCCGTACCGAGTTAAACAGGTACAGGTACCGTCCCGTCCCGTAATGCACGGGTACAGGTACAGGTAAAAATACAGGTACCGGCCATAGGGAGGTACATGTACCGAGCTAGGCAAAAACCCGTACCGTCCCGTACCTTGTGCAACCCTAGTGATGAGCCCTATTTATTTATAAGCCTAGGAATAATGTAGAATCCGCCTAGGAATAGAAGTCCTAAATAACTTAGAAACAGGATTCCTAAATTAAGGAGGAAATCCGTTTGGTATTTCTTAAACCGAGCCAATATCAAGGGGGTGTGATGGTTTGAATCATTGGTCTTCGTTTGGCCATTGCCTCCAACCAGATCTAGGGGTTAGGAGAGTTTTGATCACACTCCCACAAGGAGAAATGAACTATACGCCCATAAAGGAACGCTTGAGAGTTGAGAGTAATTCCATTGCCTTCCAATGGAATGCCCAGAAAAACTTTTGCATGACACCCTATTATTACCCTGTCAAATCTGCACTCAGTTTATGAACCATGGAAGTTACCAACTTCATAAAGCAAACCTTTCCAAAAAATTGTAGCAACCAAAATGGCAAGTAACGAGAAACTTAGCAAACAAGGATTGGTGACAAAAATGAAAAGAAAAAGGACAATCATGTGTTCAAAACCCCACCAAAATGGATGAAACAGTTCTGAAATGTTGAAGATTGATGAGCATTTCAACATCCGAGAGAAACTCATAATGTGCATATGCAAATCATAAAAGGTCCTAACTAGTATGTTATAACTATAATAAACATGCCCTATGAGTGTATTAGCCATATCTTTTACATATTATACGTGAGCGTCGAAAAAAATAAAATAGAGAACAAAAAAAGCTGATTATATCTATCAGATTCATAAGCACGGCGCCTTTGAACTCCTTCGTGTCAGTAATACTAATTCATGAAGAACCCTTTCGCATCTCAAGCAGGAGGATATGCAGGAGGGCTGTAACGAAGATGTTGCTCGTAGAAGCTTATCAACTGCGACATTGTGGAACAAAAGAAAATGAATCATTGCTCATCACTCACTTTGTATAAAAAATATCCAATACACGGAGAATCATTAAACTAGTAATGGGAAAAATAAAAGAAAGTACCAGTTGCGGATTGTCAGCTGAAAGCTGTTTATTATCCACCACCACCTCTCTCCCATCAGAGCTGCAAGTCACGAGAAGTACAAATTATTGAACTGACTGAAAAACTTCAAATAAGAACATAACCAAGAAATGGAAACACTCCTGTTCTACAAATCTATCATTACTGAGTGGTAAGGTCTGTACCAGATGGAACTCAAAACCCAAGAAAATTCAAAACTTCATCAAAACTCTCTTAAAAAAGCATCAATTGGATATAAAATGAAATTGCATATTCCTCATTATTGGTAGAGAAAGAGAGACAAAATTCTTATATTTTTCGCCACAACAATGTATGAGGAACATGCAACCACACAACTACTTCAAGATCTAGTGTTGAAATTTGAATTATTATACATCTTAGTATTTAACCAATCAGTGACATAAAAATGGAGCATTATATTCGTCAACAAGATCATGATATTTCTCTTATTTCTGTAAACTTATTGATACCGTATATCTTGTTAACAGTTACTCAATACGCAGAACTCCAGCAAACTAATATAACGTAGTAGGGAAGGGTTCAACTAGGATATTCTACTGATGGGAGCTGAGCTAAAAACCCCTGTTCCATTGAAGGAGTGTATACCAATTTTTGAACTTAACACATAAGACTGGGGAATTTGAAATGAGCGGAGCCTGCTCAAGCTTTAAACAAGTCAACACTTTCATGTTGAATTCCATGCTTTCAGAAACAATCAACCAAGATAGGAGAAAAAAACTTAAAACAGAAGTTGATTGACATACCTCATTGCCACAAACGAGACACGCACATCTTGTACATTGTTCGATACTGAAGCTGAATAACCAACAGGCTTGAGGATCTTGGTAATATAACATGTGTTAGGCAACCTTTCCGCCTTACGCTGGTCAGCTGCATTATCCCTTGTCATTCCTTCACCGTCCACCACCATATGTGCCTCAAGCTTATCTCCATTTCGAGCATTGTCTACGACTGATACAGCTGTTTCCTTCTTAAACCTCTTGACATTTCCAGATTTCCTCCTTCTGGCTCCTGTAAAGCGATTACTCTGGATACTTTCGTCAAAATTTACCCTTGGAAGCTCAACTCTTTCACTTTCTACCTTGTCAGAAGTCCGCGTATCAGGAATCTGTATAGAAACCTTCCCACTCTCGGAATATACAATGTCTGTGCAGGTTCTCTGTCTGATCTCATAATTGGAAGACCCATTCTGATCCTCAGCTTGTTGGGCAACTGTACTCACATTGTTACCATCCACAATCTTAGCCTCAGCCTCACTTTCATTCATCCCGTTCCCTTTTCTTTCTCCATAAAGTAATTTACTTGCAACTCTATGACGAAGAGGACGAGTTGAAAGTCTTGAATTCTCAGTAGAAGGTCTTGAATTCTCAGTAGAGGGAGACGTCAATGATCGCGGCTTACGTCCTGGCCTAGAACCAGACACATTTGAAGACGGCGTACGCTGTTGTGTTTTCTTGGGTTGAGTAAATGAACCCCTGCGCTTCCGCTTCCGACCCTTTGAACCCGATTGTAAGCTTCAATTGCCCCAAAAAAACAAACAATCAAACACAAATACATATACATATACCAACAACTGAAACACAAACAAAAAATCAACAAATTACAAAAGTTCTAAAGAGAGTGAAAAGTTTTCACACCTTTCTTCAAATGCATCAACAACATCTACACATGCTTGTAGGTTTTCAATGGGTTCCCATGTATTAGCTGTCTCGGGCCATCCACGCCTAACACAAGCACAAAAATGCCCAATTTTCATTATAGCTAAACAAAAAAAAAACAGTATAAAGGAAGAAAAAAACAGTATAAATGATTGTTATCAACATACCATTTAATGAGATACTGAGCTTGCCCCTTTATATACCCAACCACGAACAAATCCATCAACAAAAACACACAGAGAAATTCGTTAAAAAAAAAAAACTCGCCAAAAATCATAAATCTAGGGTTTACACACAAACTGAAAAAACGAAATAGTGTAATTATTATCACCTTGCGGACCCTTTTCCTCCTCACATGTTCAATTTCATAAAACCCCTCAGCAAGTTTAGGTGGAAGTTGTTCCTCCTCATCGTATTCATCTTCTTCCTCCACTTCCTCCTCCTCTTCTTCTTGAACCTCAGTATCAACAAAACCCTCTTCTTGAGTATGATTCCCGCTGTTTTCCACCACCATGGTCTCTTCCGCTTCAGCATACTCTACCTCTTCTTCTTCATCGTCATCATCATCATCTTCACCTTGTTGTGCCAGTACTAACCTAACTGCAGCCTCCTCAGACTCAGTTTCTGCATCACCACTGCTAGTATGATGTTCTTCTTCTTCTTCATCATCTTCTCCTCTGATTTTTCTTCCACTCAATCCTCCTCTTCCTCTACCTCTAGTACTTCTCATCTCTACTCTCTCTCTTCTCTGCTTGTTTTTTTGGGTTTTCAAATTCACAGATTCAGTGAATAGTATTCTAAAGGAAAAATAATAAAGTAGTGGAATATAAAGGGTAGAGGGTTCGTGTCGGTCTTGAATTGCGGCACGTATCCCGGGACTAAAGGTTAGCTTCTTCTTTTTTATCGGGCCGACTTTGAGTAAACCACAACTACCCTTGTGGCACGTATCCCGGATACGGATGAAACTCTTTTCGTTTCGTCAAAAATGATGCTTTCATTCGTGAAAACTCTTTCGAGACTGCCCACTGTGGGTAGTTTTTCCATGGTTTATACAGAATTTGTGTTTGGCCTGTTCCTTTTTAGAGGAAGAGAAAGAGAAAGTTCCTTTTGCCGTGGTTCAAAAGGAAGAGAAAGAGAAAGTAGTATTGTTTTTCTTAAAACTAAGGTAGTAATAGTCTAATCATGGCTTAGTTCGAGGATACTGAGTATTTGTATGGTGTGGACATTCGGTATCTATGAAGTAACTTTTTGGATCTGTGATTACAGGGTGATTGTTTTTTGCTGGCTTGGACCTTCGATACGAATCAGATGTTAATTTAAGTCAGATATCATGTTTTTTGTTAAGATTTGGCTCAATGTGTTTGTTTTTTGAGTCCGATCTCGAGTATCCGAATAGTAGAAAAACAAAAATATGCGAGTATGTGGCTTGTTCTTATGAATAGTAGAGTATTCATTCCCTAACTTAAATGGGTCCGAGTCAGGGATAATATTAGCTTCGAGTCAGGTCACGAGTGACTTCTGCTAATCCAGACGCTCCAGTCAACAGAAAAACATGCACCTTCTTACACCATGTTTGTTTGCATTTGACTCGTAATCTGGATCTGAGTCAACCCCTGACTCGTCGCAAGACAGATGTCAGATCGTTTATTTTTCATTTCGAGTTAGATCTAACTCGACCTCTGACTCAGATCAAACTCCTGACTCGGACCCGTTTGAGTCAGGTAACAAAATACCCCTGACTCATGGGACCAAACCACTGCCTCATGTATTTTTGAGTCAGATCTGACTCAAATCAGGTGATTTCAGTCAAATCCAGATGACTTAGATGAGTCAGGAGTAAACAAACTGCCTCATGTATTTTTGAGTCGGTGATTTCGATTTTGATCGGATCCGTATGACTTAGATGAGTCATGAGTAAACAAACGCGGTGTTAGTGTTAGTCTTTTTTTTTTTATTTATATTATTATTATTTTATGGTCAGACTCAAAAGAGAGAGAAAAGAAAAAGGCGGATTTTGAGTATCCAACCCCATATCGCCAAGCAACGTATCTCTTGCTTTATTTTTTATCCTTGGGTTAGCTAAAAACCCTAGTTGTGCCTAGCCAAAAGTCACCATAATGCTCCAACAGGTTCAGTCTATGCTCTACTTTTGTTTCAGCAACATGCATCAATGGTTCGAATGAGCTACCTCACCTTACGCAGGTTTGTAAATGATCACATTCCATATATCCTGCAATTGTCATTGCTTTCATCCAAATAAATCAATGTGAATAGAATAAAAAAAAAAAACTGTGTAAGCTATTAGCCATTGCAATGTCTATTCAGTACTCTTAAGAATACATCTTCAAGAAATAAATAAATAGATAAACGACACTCGAATTGAAATTAGTAGTATGCATAGAAAACTGAAATATGACAAAACAAACTAAGAGAAAGCATAAGCAGTGTGTGGTTTTCTTCTCATAGTCAGCCATCCTGTCAGTAGGCTGTCATCGAAAAGGTGCTGCAGCTTAGCACCATCACATTCACTAGTTGTAGCTTCTTTAGGGATGAAGGTCTCCAGAGAAACGATGTTCTCCACTTGAGCGTGCAGCTGATAATCCATGGACGGGCAATAAATATTGTCATCATCGCCAATAATACGCTCTAGGTTCTCATTCATCTTAGTTTGAAAAATACGAGGAAAGGAGCGGGAGCATTCCACCACCTTAAGATGTTTCTCTTGCAAATTGTAGAATATAAGACGATCCCCGTTAAACCAATACAAAAATACCTGATCGGAGAGAGTCAGTATACGTGTAGGAGGCGTAGCAGCAGAAGTGTCAAAGAACCTATAGAGGGGATTCTTTTTCTTGATTAAGCCACAAAGAGGAGTTGGTAGTAAACCTTCCTGATCCGTAATATGAACGTCGAAAGTTTCCTCCCTGGTCCATACCTGTTTGTCCTTGTCCTTCAATATATACATATGAAGCTTGTAACAACAACAGCAAACGCCAGTCCGATAATTACAACGATGGCCGGAATGATCATTGTTGGATCTTCTTGTTATCCTCTCAGAGTGTGCAATACAAGGGTATCCTTTAAACTCCAGAAGATGATAATCTGCTAAGTACTGACGCTCAGTTGTCGGTGTTGACGTCAGAGTACATTCAACCGGGAGCTGAATGAAGTGAATCTTCTCGTTGTGGAGATCGAACATGAGCAACATTTCAATTTCATTACTATTACTAACTTCATTCTTCGTCCTCCAGAAAAGATCACCCCCACATAAGGTGGCTTGTCTACATATCCATCTCGAAACTCTAGTAAACATTGGACTAGGAAAAGGAGAAGAACCCGGTGGCGGCGAGATATCAGTAATACTAGTACGTATCATTCTCCATGACATAGTTCCCAGTGTAAAAACCATGCAAAGGAACTCGTCGTTGGCTTCTGAAGTAAAAACAATTACAACCTTGTATACTTGTGATAATGAATCAAAACCAAAACCATGACCCAGGAAGATATATCCCCCAGCAGGACGTAAATAAGTCATGGCAAACATTTCTCCCCTGTTCTGGTTAAGGACACATATAAAACCACGAGTATAATCAGGTTTATTGGCTAGCTTCAAACAAGTTAAGCCATTACAAAAACCTACTATTTCATATAAATTTGTGAAATCCAGTTCCAAGAGAATTTTAATATCCGTGCATGCCTTTTCACGTCCTAAAAAACTGAAGAAGTAAACTCTTCTCCTGCCATCTCCTCTGGATACATTAACTAGATGAAAGACTAGATATGGTTTATTTTTGTTTTGAATATTGTGAATCAAAGAAAATCTTGAATCGTTAAGGATTGTATTGTACCAGTTCTTACTGACTTTATAGCAAACTGCTAGAGTCCGGCCTGGTAATCTCGTCAGAATATTTTCAATCGTCAGTTCCTCAGGAAGATAATTATTACTCTGTTGTTCCTTATCCTCTTCTCGTTGATCAGGAAGATAATTATTACTCTGTTGTTCCTTCTCCTCTTCTCGTTGATCAATGTTTAGTGGACATGATCTTTTTTCTTCAGCAATGAAACAATTCAAAAAGGGGCGAGGCATGCTGCTTTTCCCAAAGATTACTCCTATGATGCTTGGATGCTCAGCATCATAGCGAACCTTTATAAGGCTTGAACTTTGTGGTTCATACATGAATTAGGATTTCTATCTCCTTCGAATACGGTTTCTAAGTTGTATAGGAATTCAGAAACCTTCAGTTAAACTAATTAATTAAGATATCACCATCCATCAGTTCCTTATTAGACATCCAAGTCTCAAACAAAACAAAATAAATATAAAATGACAGTACATTGTAAAAATACAAAGACAGCTGCCTTCTTGGACATACTGTGACCCATAGATATGCAATCATCACCTCCAAGTAGAACCACCAAGCTTGAAAACCTCTTCGTTACTGCTATCTTTTGCACGCCGTTCTGTTCCACTTTCACTTCCTCTCTGAGCACTTGTATCGCCATATAAATCCCTCAACTTGGCTAGATTGCTCGAAACTGAATTCTTTTCCTTATTTTCTTCTACTTTTAGAGAAGAATCTGAATGGTGATTGTTAGGTGGAACTTGCAAACTCCGACTTCTGCTTCTACTCCTGCTTCTACTTCTGCTTCTGCTACCATGTGAATCTGATCTACGATGCCTGCTGCTACTTTCTCTTTCTGCATACCTAGAAGACCTGTTATCATCTTCTCTACGGCTCTGACTCCCACGTCGCTCGTAGTCGTGTCTCCTGTCTCTGTCCACATCCCGGTCTCGCTCCCTATCTCTGTCATAACGGTCACGATCTCGGGATCTCCCTCTTTCTGAATGGTCTCGATCTCGACCTCTATCTCTATCAGAACGATCTCTGTCTCTATCTCTGTCGGAACGGTCTCTCTCTCTATCTCTGTCGGAACGATCTCGGTCTCTGCCTCTGTCAGAACGACCCCGATCAGAGTCATGGCTCCGGCTTCTATAGTTGCTGGGAGATCTCCGTGCCTCGTCACTGATGTTTCTATCCTGAGGCGGTGGCAATGTACGGCGAACTGGTGATGAATCTCTCGTTGAAGCTCGGTGAGGAGCACGTTGGCCGAAAGAGACTGAAAGGGCAGCTTTCACAGAAGGTGGTCGACGTGCAGTGTCATCCGATCCATGACGGGTGGTTTCCCCAGTAACACCAGCGTGTTTCGTGGGGAGTTTCATTTGCTCAAGGTTAGAGACAATCTGCCTCATTATTGGCACAGGAGTCCGCGGGAACAGGGTATCGAAGTAGTACTGCAAAAAGTAAGAAGTGTAGCATCAGATACAGAAGACAATAACCAGCTTTAAAATCAGATTTTGGTGAAAAATGGTACTCAGACTAGGTACCTAATGATCACCATCATCATTCACAAACAACTAACGGAACCTGAAACGTAAATCCACTTTCCCAATGCAACTCTAAAACTAAATAGAAACATTTTCTGTCAAGGTTGTCATGTGCTATCCGCTCTTAACAAAATCTAGGTGGATACCCCATATGTCAGCATCTTACTCCAATACATAAGTTCATTGACTGGACACATCAAGTTTAACACCCAAATGTGGTTAATCAGATGTAAATGGTGAAGCATAACAGATGAATAAAAGCAACTACGAAGGAGTTGGTACCAAACACCTACATAGTGGAGTCTCTGATTTGTACACAAAAAAAAAAAAAAAAGAGAGAGAGAGAGAAAGGGAAGAAGCCAGAGGAGACACTTACACACCTGGCCAAGAAGTAGATCACGTACATAGACACCCATAGTTGTCATTCGTCCGTTTGATCCAGGAGAAAATTCCTGAAAAACAATATCAACAAGATAAGATTATAAGCAAGCTCGAGGTTACCACAGATATAGACTACAGCTAACTGTTCCCCACATGGTTAAGGTTTACAGTTCAGTTAGTGAACAAAAACATGATATACATGATATGATTAATAAGATTAGCTCTTTGACAGCAAACAAGGGCCGAGCGGAAATGGTTTGGAGGACAGCACCCCCAATGTTACAAAAGATAGAACGCTAGCAAATAAAAATTGGTGGCAAACTACCGTTGCAAACATAACAAAAGTCTGCTACTACAGAAAACACATTAGTCTTTCGTTGTCTCCTCCGAAATTCCACTAGCACTATCAGGACTAGTACATACAACCCTTGATTATGAATAGAAGCAGATGAAAAACTGGAAACCTTTTTTTACTTAGCAAGCTAACGAGTCATGTGTACTCACTCTGTTGGTTCTATTGGTTCTCAAAGGCCAAAATATGAGGAATCAAAGAAGAGATCAAGACCACTGATCAGCAACACATTCTAGAATCCCAGTTCCCAGCTCTTAGAAGATCTTGAATAACAAGTGCACAAGCCATCATTATACATGGAATGATAAACATCATTTTTTACATGCAAAGATTACTTACATATACATCTAACTCATCACTCAAGAGTTTTGATGCATGTGACACTCTATGACAGGATTAGCATATTTACACTCAGGTAACATATAGTTTCAGAAGCAAACCTGAGCTCTAGATATATAAGAAAAAATTATGAAGTGAATCACAGTAATTTACAAACTTTAACTAGAACTTCAACAGAAACAAGTGGGGCATAACGAAAGAGATGACACCTCCTAATGATCCTTAGGACATTCAAGCAGAAAATTCTGTATGTCCTAATAAAGAAGTGAAGTAAAGTACAAAACAGATAAATGAAGGAAGCGGACCACAAAATTACCTTGACATCACTTCAATGTTGGCACCACACCAGTTCTATGGAGAAATAAAGACTGTTACTTCCAGTTGACTTTCTTCCCAGAAAATGCATAAAACAGTCCTTAGAGTTCTTTCTTAATCCTAAACTACTATACCATTCAATTATTATGGCCCTTATGGGCTAAGATTTAAGGCATAATTCATACACCCAAACAAAAGAACAGTCAAACATTGAAGAACCTTCCACAAATGTATGAATTGGCATTAATATCATTAAAACATGAACCAGGCCCAATATTATGTGAAAAACTCACTATAACATAAACACAACAAAACTACAAAGCGAGCAGGAGAAAGTCATTGTACCAGTTTCACTCTGGTTAAATAGCACGTAAAGTGCTTAATGTGAGATTTATGGTAGGATAGAGATAGAGAACCCCTCTTCATATATCATGTTTGAAAGGCTCTAGAGACAAAAATAGTGCAGGTAAGCTGCAGTTGGAGAGTTGATCAACCCCCATTGCTCCTTATGTTGTGTGAAGAATCGACTTAGAGAATCTATTTTTCTTATATTGCACAAACATAAGAATCGACTTAGAGAATCTATTTTTCTTATATTGATCAACCCCCATTGGTATATTATATTGCACGAACACATAGGTTGATGCATTGGGATAACAAAATGCACTGAGATACAGGGATTATGCATTCGTGGCATTTTTTGTTATTCTCAATGCATTAACCTATGCATGGGTGCATAGGTTAACAAGATATTGACAACTCTCTTCACAAGTTTGAGCTTTTAGAGAACCAGGCTGTCCAAGTGTAACAGGCACTTCCTCTAAAAGCTCAAACTCGAAGAAAGTGAGCTTACATTACTTATACAGATGCAGGAATGTGCCAACAGTTTTTAACACATATCTTGATTGACATGATTGACAAGGACCAAAACAACCAACTTGTCAACACCTACGCCTACAATGTGATCTAGCCCAAATTTATCTCATTTTTTCCATTATCCTAACCTTGACAAACCTAACAAAACTTCCTACCTTCCATATCAAGTTAAGATTTAATAACCACTACCCAAACCATTCAACATCAAGCCCACCAGATTCAACAACATTTAATTCAGAAACTCATATAATACTGGTTTTGGTCGAGATGTTAGGCTAGCAATAGCATAGATCAAAATGACATTGAAATACCAAACCTTTCTATGTTTTGGGCAATCACGTCATAGACATTATTGGCCTCAAAAACTAATTAAAATTACTCTCCAATCTCATGTCCTAACAACTCCAGTGACTGAGATCAAAGGCTCAAAAACAGGAGAAAGCATTTTTGAGTAACAAAGAAACAATTTATTATAACTGGAAAACATGAGCAGATGGTGAAAAAAATTGGTCACGGACTCACAGGGCATACCAGTGCACATATTAAGATGTTTTTCAAGGTTGAAATGTCAATCAATTAGCTTATATAACTAGAAAATTTTGTATCATAAAACAAGACAGGTCAATGGAGAGTTGGATACCTCATCATCTGTGACATATGGCTCAAACCAGCCCCATAAAGTTTTTGGATCAGCAGCATATCGCAAGTATAGAAATCCAACCTGCAAATAGGTCAAAGCATTCGACAATGTGTCTTAGGCGGTGAGAAGTAAAAAAAGAAAGTGATCAAAATAAAAACACACTTGTGCATGAATGCATACTTACAGCTCTAATATAAGGCGAATCTTGGTGTTTCAAGAGACCGTGCATTTGTTTAACAGTAAGCTTCATTGTGAAGAACTTGTATAGAAGGCAAAATGCCGTTGATGGCCCCCTACAATTCCCAGTCATCCATGGCTCTACATGATCAACTTGATTATATATCTCATCGATAACTTCATGGTATGTCTTCAATCTAAAAAGCTCTTTAAAGTAATCTGAAGAAAGGATGTTCATACAAAGAACCTTCTCCAACAATGAATCAATCGGTTTTCCTGATGTTTGTATCTCCATTGCTTCAGTAAATCCGACAAACGTTTAAACACACTATACTTACACTTCACTTCAATGCATTCAGCTCCTATAATACAATAACAATCGAAATTAATCATAATATTTCAACTTAAAAAGCAAAAAAAATCACAAATTCTTACACCAAAAATAAAATAAAAAATCTTATCTTGATTGAAAAATCAACAAGTTCCTGAGTTATAAGTTAACGGGGGAGCTCAATATTTTATGCCTATATATCATCAACAACGTCAGTGAAAAAAACACAAATTCAAAACCCTAACTTAAGAATCAAAAACAAATAAAATCTCGTCCTGATTGAATAAAACCCAGAGTTGATTAGGAACAGGCAAAGCATTATTAGATAACAAAATAGAAAAGAAGCAATAATACCCAATAACATGAGATTCATTCACGGAACCTTAAAAGAAACCCTAGAAAGTGTGAAAAAATGAGATTTTAAATCCAATAATGGAAGAGAAAGCGATAATATACCGACCTGAATAAGTAATCGATTTTGAAAGAATCAAGAAATTGATTCTGGGTCAATTTGAAACTCGAAGAAAACTTGGAGGAGGAGGAGAAAAACCCTTTCTGTGTCGGCTTGGTTTGAGACGCGGACAAACAAAAGAGTAAGAAATCTTTCGAAATCACAAAACTCAAAAAATCGCACGCATCCACCTCCTTAAGTCCTTGTGGATATTGCCGGATGGGGCCATCGAGTCATGTCGAGGTGCGGGCTAAAAATAACGAAATTACCTTCTGTTTGGGAGTCGGGAGGGAGGGCGGCAGCTCCTTGAACTTGCCAGACCGTGGGAGCCTAGGGGCAGTGCCCCCACCCCAAGTTAAAAACGGTACATGTTTATGGAAGCACAGGTAATCAAGATCGGCTAAGTCGATTAGATTATACTTAAATTACTATTATAAACAAAATTATCACACTAATCAACTTAATTAAATCTTAATACTAATCACTCGGGCGTATTTTTATAAGGGGGTTTGGGGATTTTTTGAGGGCTTAAATTAAAATGTTTGGCTAATTGGAGCCAAAACGGGGATTTTGAGGGAGACCAGATTTATATAAAAATTCAAAAATACATTCACTCATTTTAGCTTATTACCATTTTACCCTTCCATAAACTAATTAATCTAATAAAAAAAAACTGAAATCATTAACTAATTAAAAAAAAAACGAAAATCATAAAAAAAAAAAAAACGAAAATCATTACTTACTCATTCCTTTTTTTCTTCTTCTCATCTTCTCGTCACTTTCTTTTCTTCTTCTTCTTCTCTTCTTCGTTTGAGACGATAAATCGTCGATTCAAAAAAAAAAAAAAATCGTCGTCCATTAAATTCATTGTATAAAGCCATGAAACCTAAGGAAAAGCTAGGTCAATCTTCGTCGAATCAACCTCCTCCTGAAGCAGAGAAACCAACTTCATCAAATGAAGCAGAAACTGAAGATCAAGAAGAAGTGAATGAAGGAGATGCACCAGCCGCCGAGACTCCTGATATGAAGGCGATAAGGTATGAATCGAAAAACCCACTCTTTATTTAAGCGTTTTAGTGATTATTCAGTTGGTTTCGAAAATTTTAGGTCTGAAAAAACAGTTTCTGAAAATGCTTACGGCTGGGAGTTCTTGTATTCCCAGCCGTAAATATGTCTCACGGTTAGAATCTGTTGTTTTCCCAGCCGTGTATATGTTTTACGGTTAGGATATCTAAGAACTCCCAGCCGCGTGTAAGTGTTACGGTTGGGATATATAAGAGCTCTCAGTTGTAAAATAGTCGATGCGTACGAGATTGAGAAATCTTATCTGCAACAAGTTCTTTATGGCTAGGTTATTCCTAGCCGTATATATCCTGTGTTAGAATTTTTTTCAGCGGTAGTGTTTACGTCTAGGTCTTTTTTATCCGTAATTTGTTTTCTAACCGTAAAGGTTAGTTTCCTAGAAGATTTTATGTAACGGCTAGGTTTTTCCTGGCCGTATGTTATATTGTGTTGAATATTAAACCAGATGTATATTTC
Organism: Papaver armeniacum; assembly: GCA_023531295.1. Taxonomy (NCBI): domain Eukaryota; kingdom Viridiplantae; phylum Streptophyta; class Magnoliopsida; order Ranunculales; family Papaveraceae; genus Papaver; species Papaver armeniacum. The sequence goes on along the minus strand of JAJJWW010005328.1, from coordinate 1,174,514 downwards.
ACGTATAAGTTTTCCTATCCGTAATATGAGTAACCAAGCCGCAAATTATGTTTCCTAGACGTTATTTGTTTTGCGTCTAGGTCGATTACTAAATATCCCATCCGTAATTTTGTTTGCGCCTGGGATTGTCCATTTTTCCTAGCCGTTGTCATTGTCACGGCTTGGTTATGTCTAGATTTCCCAGCCGTTTTACTTATCTACTTTTGGTTTTTGGTCTTGTTTGTCTTTGAACAGAGCAAAAGAAAAGAAGAAGAAAATATCACAAGAAGTAACACCTTGTAGTGAACCGACTCCGCAACCTCGTCCCAGAAAACCATTGGGTGTGAACGCAAGGAATGCAAGTGGAGTTGTGACTGGTGGAGAAAGTGAAGGTGGAGGAAATGGAGTTGATCTGGAACTTATATAGGTAGTCAAGTTGTAGTTTCCACGGGTGGAGGAAGTGAAGTTGGAGTTGGTGGAGGAAGTGAAGGTGTACTTGTTGTTATTGGAGGAACTGAAGTTGGCACTTCTAATGGTGCTGCTATTGATAAAAGTAAATCCGTAGTTGAGGAGGACAAGAATGAGGGAAAGAAGAAGTATCCACCAAAAGAAAATACAGGACAAATCATTGATGTTATGGTGTTTTTACCTCCTAAGAAGAATGGGAGACCTTGGGGTGAGCCAAAAGATAGATCCATCTTGTTTGGTTACCAGTCATCATGGGGTGCTAGGGTCTGTGCCGCAAAGGTAATAAATCAAACTTAGTATATGTTATTTTCATTTTATTATGGATATTTGATTGTAATAACCAAAATTTTATATTCTTTGTAATTCCCGGATAAAGCGGTCCCTAAACTAAAGCACCAACAAGGAAAGTTTTGGTCGTTGGACAATGAGCATCCAGATGTGGTAGCTTTTGTAAAAGCTTCGGGGTTATGGTATGGAATCGAGGCTTTGCAGAAGACATATGATGTTGTGACAGTTTATGGTTTTAGAGAAAGATTCTGGCCCGAAACCATGACTTTTCTACTCCCGTTCGGCGAGATAACTATGACTTTGGATGATGCAAAGCAAATCACTGGTCTTTCTTTGGAAGGAAAGGCTGTGTTTGAGGGTTTCAACAATTCTATTCCTTTTGATCAGCTTTGTGTCTTGGCGAAAGACTGTCTTGGGTGGGAAAAAGATGAAGCGGAAGAAGAGTTTGAGATAGGGTATGGAGCCGCGCCTAGAGCTAAAAGGGAATTTAGTCTACCGGGTGAACGTCGTGAAACAGTTAATATGGCAAGGAAGATTAACCTGGTTCGTCTAAAGGAGAAGTTTGAGGATTCTGACCACAAGACTGCTAGTGGAGAGGTGGTGATGGACGCAGAAGTATCTAGACATACAGCTATAGCATACTTGTTGCACGCTCTTGGGGTCGTCTTCTTTCCCGATTTCTCAGGAAATAAGGTTAATACTTGTTATTTGCAGTGGTTGAAGACTCTCAGTATCGATCCGGAAACAAACGAGGTACCTGAGTACTCGTGGGATACCGCCCTCATTGCTAGTGTGATGGACAATCATTGCAAAGCTTTTAGGTGGAACGAAACACAAATTACGAGATGTGTTGCTCTTGTTCAGATATCTTTTTGTGTTAATATAACAAATGTTTATTTATTTTAATTTTATATATTGGTTTGTGTGTAATATCTTATTTATAAAAAAAAATCCATAGTCATGGGCTTACGACCATTTTAAATGCTTAGGGCTTTCTCGGGATACAAAATGGCCTCTAGAGAAACCTACGGGAGGAAGATACCCCTTTAGAGGGACCCGACACAAGGCTAAAGAGACGGAAATGGTCGATATGAGGAAAAATTTGGATGCTTTGACAATTGATGATGTGGATTTTGGTCCATATTTGAAACTTGATGAGGATGGAGACGATGAAGTTGGTGATAGAGTATTTTCTAATGTGGTGACCTATGTGGGACCTTTGTTTCATTCAACTGGGTTCGTCATTTTGGATCCTCGTAGAACGCTCAGCCAAATTGGTATTGTCCAAAAAATTATACCTGAAGACTCTCGTTTTACACTGAGCGTAGCCAACTCCCAATTTAAGGACAAAGATATCAGATTGAACTATGAACCAACATCGTTGATCGAGCATTGGAATGCTCGTTCCGAACAAGTAAACCAAATGACTAGAAGAGCGCTTGAAGCTTCTCATGGGACTTCTGAAGCGGATGCGAATTACATAGAATGGTATCGAGGGTGGGCTCATCCTTATGTGGAAAATTTGGATCCGAAGGCGCAGAGACATTTCAAGAAGGCAGAGAATGAGAGTTCAAAATCAAAGACATCAATGAATGAAGAAGATGATTGAGAGAAGATGGTGGTACGTATACTAATAATTATGTTTGTATATGTTGTCTTTTCTAATTATCTACGAATAATTATAGTATGTGTATTTTATATGAAAAAATAGGTTGAACGAGTTAATTGGGTGGTGAAGGACATGACCCATATGATTAATTCGGGTGAGAAGTTAACGGTCCCTGAACAAAGATTACTCCATAATCGAGTTAAAGGCATAATAATCCCTGAGAAAGTAGGTCTATATGCTTATGAAGAGGACCGATCAAGGAGAGGTAAGAGGGATAGGTCTCCTTCTTCTAGATACGAATCGGATACTCCCTCCGGTGAGCAATTTCAATCAAAGCAAGGAAAAGGTGGTTGAGGCGGTCGAGGTGGAGGTGAAAAAGGTTGATGTGGTCGAGGTCAAAAAGTTGATGGTGCTAGAACAAGTGCTCGAGGTGGACGTGGTGGATGTAAAAAGACTCCAATTCAAGGTGGCAGTGGAAGAAGTAAAAAGGCTAGAGTTGTAGAACAATTTGTGGAAAAGGAGAAGTAAGACGATTTGGATTCGTTTTTGCGCTCGTCTTCGGAGGAGGAAGATGAATCAAGTGAATGACTATTTAATCGCTTTTTAGGATTTTACTTCATGTTTATTATTTAAGACTTTGTTTATTTACTATTTTCCTTGTTTGGTTATGGATTTGGATGGATGAATATTTATAACTTTGCATGTATGAATGAATATTAGTCTTTCCATTTGTCTAATCTAAGAAAAATGAGTTCAAAATCAACATTATGCACTTTCGGCTAGGTCGATGCTTCACATAACCTAGCCGAAAATGCATATAATTGTTGTCAAATAAACTCGCACAGTTTCTCGGTTAGAAACTCCCGGACGTTAACAAGAAAACGGTTAGGAAACGCATCCGAAAAACATTTACGGTTAGGAAATACCTAGTTGTGTATTACTCTGGTCACATAAAAAAAATGAGTCCTGGTTATGGCTACATATCCAGGACGTGTATCATGGTTACAGTTAGGACTCCAATCCGTAATTCTGACTTAAATTTGCAACTCTAGTTTACGGCTCGGTCGACCTTTCTAGTTCCTGACCGTAATGCCAGAACGGTTGGCAACTCCATTCGTAAATTTGTTACGGTTGGGAATTACCTAGTCGTATATTACTCTAATAACCCAAAAAGAAAATGGCTCCTTACGGCTACATATCCAGACCGTAATTCTGATAGAAAGTAATAAATCTTATTTACGGCTGGGTCGACCTTCGATTTCCTAGCCGTAAACACCTATAATATCCTTTTGTACCACCACATCATATCTGTTAGAGCACTGCTCAGTCGAACTCGCATGTGTTGGTATCTCAAGCATGTTTGTCAATGTTAGTGATCAAAACTATAAGTCTTGATTTCTAGTCTACTATAGCTAAGTCTCGGACTAGGATAGAAAGTATAGTTGAGCTCAAGAACTCCATGGCGACCATCATACAAGATGAAGGACTACTCAAGGAACTGGTGGAACTTCATCGACTAAAAGGTATGGGGATACTTGACCTTATCTATCACTCAAAAGTCTATCTACTCTATCTCCTATCTTGAGACAAAAGTCGTTTTGCTATATAGACTTTGATTATACACATTTGTTATTTCGAGTCGAGTTTATCTCACATATCTATTTCTCGAAATATGTGTTGGTAAGCTTTCACTTTTGCCAAGTTCATCTTTACCTAGTGACGAAAGTCATGTTAAGTTTCAATCATTTGAAAATGGCTTTGACGAAAAAGGGTTTGTGAATAACAACTATATAACGTCCTCTAAGAATGTTTCAATGATTGAAATGAGAGTTTAGATTATATAACCATTGTTGGATATAAGCATTGTGTGGAAACACATACATGTATAAGTTCTTCTTGCTTGAACCAAAGTATGCGTACTTTGCTGCTCAAGAAAACCGGAACAGAGTCCGCGAACCCAGTTCGCGTACTGTCGGAGGTTATCTTCCCGAGAAAATCTGCTGGAGTTTGTGAACTATTTACAAACTTATTTCGGGTACTTAAGTCCGCGTACTTAGGTTGGTTATTTTCTAAACATGATTACTCGTGCACTTATACTTATATTAACTAATGAATGCAAGTTTGCAAACCGTGGATATAAAGTTCATGAATCGATTCGAGTGAATCAAATCGTTTTTTCTTCGATTGTGTCTTGTATACTTCTAAAGATCTAAGAAATTGAACAACTCTCTAACTAGTTCATTTGAGTCATTTGAACTAGTTATGGTAAAGAAGAATATGGTTGATATGAAAGTGCTCATATGGCTAACCATTTGGTTAACTACTGTTGAACCAACTAAATGTACATGTTGGGTACGGTTACACAAACCTAAAACGTGCATTTCATTTGTGTGTAATAAGCTAAGTTTTCGATCTAACGGTTGAAAGATATTAGCTTGAATCTAATCAGGTTTTCATCTAACGGTGAATATTGAATGCTTTGTTACTAAGCTAACATTGATTGCAAACCCTGATTTGAAAGACTATATAAAGGAGAACTCTAGCAACTGGGAAACCTAATCCCCACACCTCCTGTGTGATACTAGTTGATTATGTATAGTCGATTCCCCTTTAACCTTAGGTTTCTACCGAGACCCTGTAGGTTAACGTCTGGAAGACTTCATTGGGATTGTGAAGCCAGACCGATACTACTTTCTTGTAGTTATGTGATCTGATCTTGTTGTTTCTGTCGTATTGAGTACAATCGTAACAATTGGCTTGAGATTTATATCTCTGATAGAAAAGATATAAAATTAATCACAAACATCTTCGTCTCATCGTTGGTGATTCCACAATATCTTCTTTCGCCGCGTCGATTAAGATTATTGTGAGGTGATTGATAATACTAAGCTGTTCTTCGGTAATATAAGTCCGGTTTATCAATTGGTTCCTGTTCACCTTGATTTATCAAAAGACGAAACAAAAACTCGTAGGTATTTCTGTGGGAGACAGATTGATCTATTAACGTAGACTTTTCTGTGTGATAAAGATTTTTTTATTAAAGTCTTCGACTTTGGGTCGTAGAAACTCTTAGTTGTGGGTGAGATCAGCTAAGGGAATCAAGTGCATAGTATCCTTATGGGATCAGAGACGTAAGTAGCGCAATTTTACCTTGGATCAGTGTGAGATTGATTGGGGTTCAACTACAGTCCAGACCGAAGTTAGTTTGTAGTAGGCTAGTGTCTGTAGCGGCTTAGTATAGTGTGTGTTCAATCTGGACTAGGTCCCGGGGTTTTTCTGTATTTGTGGTTTCCTCGTTAACAAAACTTCTGGTGTCTGTGTTATTTATTTTCTGCATTATATTTTGTTATAAAATTATAATATCACAGGTTGTGCGTTTGAATCAATCAATTAGGAGATCCGACCTTTGGTTGTTGATTGAAATTGATTGATCCTTGAACATTGGTCTTTGGTACCGTTCACGTGATTTCTCTTGTATTCAATTAGACTCGCAGATTTCTATTTGCTTGAGTAAGAATTGAATCAAGAAAGAGAGATATAACTCTTTGATATACTTTATTAAGATTGAGTCTAGTTGATTCTCTTGAAAGTATATTGAAGTTATTCCATACACATTGCTAATCGAAATATTGGGTGTGGTTGTTAGACCCCCGCTTTTTCAATATCGGCTAGTTTTTTGAATTTTGAAAAATAGATCCATTTGAAGACTGATCTATAGAAGGTTCTAGATGTTCAACCACTTATTTAAACTTGAAATAACTCAGCCTCCATATAACTACCCATTCCAAATCAAATCACACCTTCTACATCAATAATCTCCACTAAAACTCCTACAAACTCAATGCAATGTACTCAAAGGATAAACCCAACTTTACTTTGGAATAAGGCTTATCTCTTTGCCAAAATTTTGTACTATGCTATCCAAAGAAGGGAGAAGAACGAAGGAATGGTGGTTTACCAAGTCAATCGTATTGGAGTGAGATTTTTGAAATTTTTTGTAGTGAAACAGGTAACACTAACAACCGCGATGGGATTGAATTGTATCTTCGATTTTCAGACATACGCAAAAAAAAAAAGTGGAAAAATATATGGCTTTACTTCGTATGTGCAAGCAACTTTGACTTAGAGGTGAGACTTATGGAGAAGTCGTAGCTCAAGCTAAGAAGGAATGAAGAAAATGGAAAGGTTATAATTTCAACTTCGAAGCTCAATTCGCCATCATCAAAAACTTCTTGATACATCGAAGGGGATGTTATTAAAACCAACTTTGTAATGGGAATCTATTAAGTATGTAATGGGTTTTTATTGTGGTCTAATTAATGAAAGTATTACTAATTTTCAATCGTAGTATGTATTCATGTTGAAATTCAAAATTTCTCAACAAACATATTAATTTTCGGACGGTTAATATATGTTATCCCAGCCATAATACACACTCAGGAGATTCTGGAAAGAATAACGGCCAGAAGTTCTTCACTTCCCATCCGTTTGTTGTGTTCACGACTGGGAATTCCTCATATCCTAACCGTAAGTACGGTTTTACGGCTGGTTCGACACAATTTCCCAGCCGTAACAAGTAAAATTTTCAGATTTTGCTCTGATTTTTAACGGATTTGAATCGATAAAATTGATGTTGGGAGTTGATTATAAGGTTATCCCGAGGTTTGTGACGAAGGGTTCATAATTTTTCTTTAAATTTTTTCAAAACAATTTCACCAAAATCATCATTTTTCCTTCTTCAAATTTTCGCTTGACTCACAGATGAAAAGAGATAAGACAGGAAAAAGATGAGCAAGCATGTTGGACGATTGAGCAAGCATGTCGGATGGTTGAATGTGAAAAAGCGGGGGTACAACAACCTCATCCAATATTTCGATTAGCAATCTGTATGGACTAACTCCAATATACTTTCAAGAGAATCAACTAGACTCAATCTTAATAAAGTATATCAAAGAGTTCTAATATATCTATTTCAAAATGTAATCAACAAGTCGAACAGATAGAAATCCGTGAGCCTGATTATTATGTGAAATAACTTGAACGGTACCAAAGACCAATGTTCAAGTGTCAATCAATGTAAATCAACAACCAAAGGTTGGATATTCTAATTGATTGATCTTAACGCACAACCTGTGATATTTCAATTATGTAACAAAATATAATGCGGAATATAAATAACACAGACACCAGAAGTTTTGTTAAAGAGGAAACCGCAAATGCAGAAAAACCCCGGGACCTAGTCCAGATTGAACACCACACTGTATTAAGCTTCTACAGACACTAGCCTACTACAAACTAACTTCGGTCTGGACTGTAGTTGAACCCTAATCAATGTCACACTGATTCAAGGTACAGTTGCGCTCCTTACGTCTCTGATCCCAGCAGGATACTACGCACTTGATTCCCTTAGCTGATCTCACCCACAACTAAGAGTTGCTACGACCCAAAGTCGAAGACTTCAATAAACAAATATGTATCACACATAAAAGTCTACGATAATAGATAAATATGTCTCCCACAGATAAACCTATGAGTTTTGTTCCGTCTTTTGATAAATCAAGGTGAACATGAACTAATTTATAACCCAGACTTATATTCCCGAAGAACATCCTAGTATTATCAATTACCTCACAATAATCTAAATTGTATGATAGCGAAACTAGATATTGTGGAATCACAAACGATGAGACGAAGATGTTTATGATTTCTTTTTATCTTGCCCTATCGGAGATATAATCTCAAGTCAATTATTCAATTGAACTCGTACGATAGAAAATGGCAAGATCAGATCGCTCAACTACAAGAAAGTAGTTTCGTCTGGCTTCACAATCCCAATGAAGACTTTCAGTCGTTAACCTAGAGGGTCTCGAAAAGAAACCTAAGGTTAAAGGAGAATCGACTCTAGCAAAACCAACTAGTATCACACAAGAGGTGTGGGGATTAGTTTTTCCAGTTGCTAGATGTCTCCTTTTTATAGTTTTCAAATCAGGGTTTGCAATCTAAGTTACCTTGGTAACAAAGAATTCAATAATCACCGTTAGATAAAAAACCTGATTCAACCAAGCTAATATCTTTCAACCGTTAGATCGAAACTTAGCTTGTCACACACAAGTGAAATATATTCCTTTAGGTTTGAGTAACCGTACCTAAACGTGTACACTTAGTTGGTTCACAAATAGTTAACCAATGGTTAGCCATATGAGCACTTTCATATTAACCGTATTCATCTTTCTCATAACTAGTTCAAATGACCCATAAGAACTAGTTCAAGAGTTGTTCAATTGCTTAGGTTTTTATTCATAGACACAACTGAAACAAAATTGGTTTGATTCACTTGAATCAATTCATGAACAATATAGTCACGGTTTGCAAATATTGCATTCCTGATAATTTATTGTTTTAAGTTCATGAACAACCGATTTGAGAAATAACCATCTTGGGTACGCGTACGGGTATGCGTGCCTTAGCTACCGCATTTGAGTTTACAAACTCAGGTGACTGGTTTACTAGTTTGCAAACTTACTAACTCGGGAGAAATTTTCGGTATGAAAACTTCCGCAGGGTCGTGTATGGGTACGCGTACTCAACCTGTCTCCTTCACCAATACCGCATGCACACATATGCACGCACTTGGTTTCCAGCACATGGATTTATACACTAATGTCTTAACTCTACATTTCAATCATTGAAACATTCTTCTATAATGTTATAACAATCATTATTCACGACTATCGTCATCAAAGCTATTTTCAAGATTCAAACGTCTTCATGACTTGCGTCACGGTAAAGATGAAAATGGTTAAAGCAAAAGCTCACCAACACCTATTTCGAGAAAAAGATACGCGAGTAAACTCGGCTCGAAATAGCAAATGTGTATGTACGAAAACTATCATACTTATACGGCTTTGTATCAAGAGTAGGAGATAGAATATACTTTTGAGTGACAGATAAGTTCAAGTCTCTGATAGGTGTAGAATACACCGTATTTATTATCTAGTATTTACGCTTTCTTTGCTATTTTTCGTGTGAATTATGTATCTTATGAGTGAATTTGAGTTATTAGGTGCTTTGGAGTCGCACGAACGAAAAGAAGGAGAAAAGGTCCATTTGGAGCGTAAAGAGCAAAAGGCTCAACTCGCAGACGATATTCGGAGCATGCTAGGTTGCACAAGAGGAATTAAGCCGAAATTAAGTCGCGATCCCGTAGAACCGACAATTGAACCGAGAATTAGGTCACGGTTTTCTCAAACCGACAAGCCAAGTTTGATTTGGTCATCCCTTATCCCATGTAGTGGGGTGTCTGAATCCTGCCCCAATTATCCAACATAACCCAAAATCAATAGAGGTTCTCTCGTTCTTACACTACACCCTGAAATTGAGAAACTATTTCTCAGATATTTTCTTTCCCCAAAACAACAGAACTGATCCATAGGGTTAGCCAGAAATCGAGAAATTGAGAGATGATAGGATTTAAAGATGGAGAAGACGGGTACTACCGATTTGCTATTGGTAGCTGAGACGAATTTGTGAAGACGAAGATGAACTCGAGTCTGTCAGTAGTGAGTATGGGGTTGATCTGTGATGATGCTGCAAATGAATAATGAAGGGGATGAACGCGATGTTGTTGAGTCAAATTGAGCAGAAATTGAATGGGTTTGCCTCTGTTGATTCGAGCAAGATATGGAGATGGAATTTGAAGAGGAGAATTAGGGCTTGAGGAATTCACTGAGATGGAGGAATTGGTCTGTGGTATTGCAGCTGTGGTTGATGGTCAAGGGACTGTAATGGGTTGATATTGGAGATGCAGTTGCGAATGGTGGTTTTGGAAAGGATTTGAAAGGGAATGATGGTAGCTATTACTTGAAGGATTTGAGCAGATGGGTCAGTTCTGAAGTTTAGGATGGTTCTGGCATCATTTGGAGTTGAGGCTGTAGATTGTTGGTTATGCAAGACATGAATCCTGGTGATTGACTGGGGAGATGCTGAATTGAATGCTTGAAAGTGCAGAGAATGCTGTGCCACTATGAGAATGAGTTGGTGCTGCTGGTACCAAGCATGGGGTATTTTTGCAGCCGAAACTACAAACCAGTGGTGAGAAAGCGTATGGCGATGTTGTTTGAGCAGATCAGAAATGATGTTGATACATTGCAGCTGCAGTTCAATGAGGTGGTCATGGAAGTGAAGGGAAGGAAAGGCACTGGTGGCCTGAGCTGAGCTAAAGAAGCTACATATAATGGAGTCTTAGGCTTGAGATGGGTTTAGTGGTGGTGGAATGAATGGAAGTGAGATGAGGAGAAACCAGTGATGCTGTGGTTGGGTTCAATTTGATTATGGCGATGAATTCCGAAGTCGGGTTATGAGAATGGTTCTCACCGGTGAAGGTAGTCGTGATGATTCGTGTTGTCTCTGGAGGAGAGAATAGTAGAAGCCGAAAGGTGGGTGGTCTTGGTGCCGAGCCGACAGCTGGTGATGTTGCAGGTGAAATGGCCTGAGAAGGCTTGAACTTGAACTGTGAGGTTGAGCTGGTGCTGGCCAGCGAATTTGAGAAGGGAAACGGAAGAGATGGCTGAAGTGTTGAGTGTGCTCACTGGGATTGGAGCAGCTAATGAGATGCAATGCAAGGTACAGAATGTGAAGATTTGCCGCAATGATCTGGGAGGTGGGAGCTGTTGGCTTCAACGGAGTAACTGGGATTGCAGTCGAGAAGAAGAGTGGTGTAAGGGCCAGACCTAGTGCTATGAACTGCTGGGTTTGAGTTTGGTTGTAATTTAGCTGCAAGGGTCTGTGGAATTGACAGTGGTGGCTGTAAGCCAAGAGAACTGAGTAGTGGATGATGCTGCTGTGTGTCTGAGATGAGGTTATTGTTGCAGAGAATGGATTTAGTTGTTGCAGCCAGTGATGGAGGAACTGAGGTTAAGATGGAGAGTTGGTATTGATGGTGCTGCGACTGAGAACGTGAGGATGAGTTTATATAGCTTAGTGCCAGGGACTGGTGGTGTTTATGAAGTACAGTTACAGAATGTGCTATTGTTGCGCCGCAGTGAATAGAGAAGAATGCAGCTGACTTTTGGAAGTGACAGAGAAGTGTGCAGGCCATTATGGCTGGGATTGAAATGACTAATGCATCATGATGGCACAACAGAGGGTTAGGCCTGTGCAAAACAGCTTTGGCTCAAACCAGTCAGCTACTGAGTTAGACTCTGACTCATGCCTGACTCACCCTGACTCAATGATCACTGACTCATGTTTGACTCACTTGACCCAGCTAACCCGGTTTGACTCACTTGACCGAGTTGACTCGACCGTTTTGACTCGTTGACCGGTGACCGGGTTGACTTTGCCGGTCACCTGAGACACTTTCCGGCGACTATTCCGGCCAAGTTCCGGCCATAATCCCAGTTTTCCGGCGACGTATTTTTGGACATACTTTCTACATGGGTTTTTCTCACACATGGGCTTGGTGGACCACTTGGAGATGGGTTTTGAGAATACCTAATATTGGAAGGAGTATCCTTTATGGAAATTGGGAAACATATAAAGATCTCTTATCTTATATCTGGGATATCTTTTATCTATCTTTTTGCCTCTACTTTGTGTTCTAGGGTTTAGAAACATGAAACTTCTCTTTCTTCTTGTTATGAACTCCATGAATATGAACTAGAGTTTTCTTTTGGTTATGGAATAAGTTGGATTTCCAAATATGGGTTTTAATTCAATAAATTAGTTTTCTCTCATATTATCGTTTATGATTCACCATCAATATTATTACATGATTTGAATGCTTGTTTAGTCGAGTCGCGAATCGATTGAGTTTGTTTTCATCTCTCTTGCTAGATTAGGATTTATTATACGCAAAAGTGATAGATTCCTGATTACAAGTAGCATAAATATGATTATAGTTTGTAGTGATATATTCTTATGATCATATGTGAACCATAACCTTTGTTAAATCGGATTAGTGCGCTTTCCACGTTCGATTGCTTTGATTGGCCTGATTTCATAGAACTTAATGCATCTAGGGAATTAAACTTGATTAGTGCTTTTACACGTTAGGTTGTTCCTTTAGATAGAATTCATATTCGCATCTTTTAATGTGTTTGTTGATGACATGAGGAGATTTGCGGGATATACTTGCGATAAGGTATTCTAGGGCCTTTGATAAAAGTTGAGATTAAAATATCAATTCTAGTTATTGTGTTGAAAACATGTTTGTGAATGAAAACGAAATCCATGACCAATACCTTCTCACCCTTGATTTGATTTGTTTGCTTTGCTTTATTTGCTTTTATTTTATTTTAGTTTATAAAATCACAAAACTACCAGTGTTATTCATAGGGAACCGAAACAATTTGACAACCTAGACCTCTCTGTGGGATCGATCCTTTCTTGCCCTTGCTTCATTATATATTTTGAGTAGTAAGAAAGTGTAATTATATTTGTGTCGGCTGACAACCGGTCAAATTTTGGCGCCGTTGCCGGGGAGGCAGCGGTTGTCAATTGTTTTTGGTTTCTTATTTTTGTTTTTAGTTTTTGTTTTATATTCTTATTTTCAAGTTTCCTAATATAGTTTTGAGAACTCTTGTTTCAGGTACCAATTTCTATGGACGGAGCATATTGGAGCAATCAATACGGATTTCAACCTCAACAATATGATAACTACCAATTCCATGGGTATAATCAAAACCAATTCATTGGTTATGACCAATATTCCATGGAACCTTGTGGTTTTCCTCAACAACCTTATGGCGGGTATGTGTGCGAACAACAACAAGGATGGGAGGATTCTTATGCTTGTGAACAAAAAGTCTCTAACTTTATAGATCAAGTTTCCAACTTTTTACAAGAGGAATTTCAAAAAGCTAAAGAGACTACAAACGAGCAACTCCAAGAACTTCGTGAAGGTATTGCTAGCTTGCGAAGAGGCATTGATCAATGCAAGGAAGATATGGATAATTCTAATGTGCATATGGTTTGTGATGAATATTTGATTAATGCTAATGTTGAAAAAGGCGAATCCTTGGGCACTTTTGTGGATAATTGTGTATTTAACTCAACTCTTGATCGTAATAATGATCATTAACCTATTCAAAAGGATGAGTTCGAGATTAGCAACACTAAATTCAGCGAGGACCCATCTTCTGTTGACTATGATAGTGACGGTGATTATGATATATTGCTTGAAACAACTCATGGTGACATCTCCGAGGAGTCTTTTTGGGATCAAGATGAAGACGAAGAGGAATATGTCGAAACTTGTGTAGATTACTCAAGCATTGATCTTAATAATGATCAAGAGCCTATTCAAAGGGTGGAGCTTGAGGATGATGCATTTTCGAGTGTTCTAAAAAAGTTTCTTATAATAAAATTTGGATCCGCAAAAGAGTATGTGCCTTACAACAAAGAGGAGTGTGTTGAGAATGAGACCGTTATAACCAATATTTTGGAAGACCCAATTGAGCTTGCATATGATTGTAATGATGATGTTAATGTCGAAACTTTGGTTACGGCAGAAACGGACGAAGAATGGTTGCATGGTTTGATAGAGGACCATGATATAAAAGAGGTGAATTATTCACTTGAATTTTTCAAGGATGAAGAGGATTCCGTGATACAAGAGATTGTGCAAGGTTTGTCTAATCCGTTGCCTATTGTTTCTTCTCCTTTACCTCTTATTGGTTTGAATGTATGTGCTTCGGGAGTATTGTTGAATGACTTTATTTCTCGTTTTCCGCCATTAGAGATACTTGATTCTCATATTATGCAGGTTTTGAAACAAGAAACCGTGGAAGTACCCGACTTCTATATTCTTTATACACTTCCAAGTGTGGACAAGAATAAGTGTGGGGGAAGCTTTTATCGGTTCATAGCTTCACTTTTGCTTTATTGTACTAATATTTGTGTGAAGCTAGTGTTTGCAAAACAGGTTCTATGGAAGGATCCTCAACTTTTCAGATTGTTGGTATATGGACGATAACAAAAGAGTCGGGCTGACGACTTTAAACCAAGCGCTAAATGGGAGGCAACCCATAGGTTTTGTATCTTAAACCCTTGTATTTATTTATTTTTATTGTTTTCATATCATATTTGCATCCCCATGTTTAATTTCATTGAGTCCGGAATCTATCTTAGAAGAGAATTAAGACGAATACCTTTTCGTCAGAAAAATTCAGACTGCACGTAGTTCATTCCAGAGACCATAACTGTCAGACCGTTTATAGAAACATTGTGCCCTTTTGACACTTTGTATAAAACACGTAGATGAACAACTTTTGTGAAATGGAGTTTTTCCAAATTCCTTACCAATTTGTACAGTTTTTGCGTTTTATCTGCTGTTACGTCAGAATTCAGAATTTTCGGTTTTACACATTGAGGACAATATGAAGTTTAAGTGTGGGGGAGTCTTTTGCATATAGAGTTTTTAGCCTTTTTGAGTCAAAATTTTCAATTTTTTTTGTATATATTTGAATAAAACTCCAACTTGTAGTTAGTTTAGAGTCACATAGTATACATGTCGCTAAGATTACATCGAGAATCTCATAAGAGTGACTGAACTTAGAGATGACAGAGAACATGATCGGGTTTCTTAATTGTATGAGAGTTAAAGTTGGATTTAACCATGCCAGTGGCAAATAAGGTGCAGACTGAATTCGGTATTAGAGTAGTGATCCCCTATAGTGGAGACTACCCAAGTTACATAATGTGAGGCACCGACCTTCAATTCTTTGTACCTGTCTAAATTTGTGCTTTTAGAGTGTGTGTCACCGTACGTTAATTCCGGGCAGAATGGTGAGCTGCCCAACCTCCCACCATAGAAGCACTATTTTGATCTCTTGAGTGCTATTTTTGTCAATCGTGTTGGTGACATCGAATTGCTAACTTACATACCACTTGTAATCTTGTTCGCAGTTAGCACCATCCACCTTATCTCTCTCTACACCAACAGGTCCATAGAAACACCATCATCATCAACAAGAGGAGCATCACAAATCTACAAGGAAAGTTGAAGACGTTTGAGGTTTACAAGCAACAATACAAAAAAGAGTGAAAATTATCAAGATGAGAGTTCGAGAAGTTTATGATATCGAGACATACAAGTTGTGAAGAATCAAGCGGTACAATACTTATACCATGGCCTTTGTACTTACATTTTTATTGTTTTTTTGTATTTTATTTTTCTCTTGTCTCCAAAAAAAAATAAATAAATAAATAATAGAAAACAAAACGAAAATTAGAAAAAAAAAAAATTATTTTGGGTTTGTATAGTTTATTTTTATTTTTGTATTCTTTCAATAAAGCTTATGGAAAGAAGGAATATTCATAATGAAGTTTCAAGCGACAAGGAATTTGAGGGAAAGAATCATATTGTCAAGATTCTACGAAATTCAAGAGTTATCATCAAGAGTTGAAGACCGAAGACACCGATTGAAGACCGAAGACGTTTCTATGGATGCTGTGAGAGTGGTGCTAGCTGCACGCTGAACAGATAACGAGGTAAGTGATGAGTGCTAAATAGTGCATATTTATACACCTTTTTATTGGCATTTTACTCATCTTTTGCGCTTATAACTCATATATTATCCCAGATTCTGTGTTTTCTTTGTTTTCAAGAATAAATATTTGTATTAATTAATTTTGTGTTTTTAGGTAATAAATAAAGCTCGGAGAATCTGAGGAGCCAAAAGAGCGAAGAATTGGAGTCAAACATCTGTGGAGCAGATAGCCAAAGCCCAAGCGCAAATCGCTTGCAACCCAACAAGGAAGACTTGGGCTAGAGCGACCCGCGACCCGGATCCGAGCCCGTCCACTCCAAGCCGTCGAGATTTCGATCTTCTACATCCTACGGTCGCTGCTCCCACTAGCATCGATGTTCGATACTCCGCTCAACACCAGATCGCTCAAAAACCGCTTACCATCCTCAACCGTTCGTATCTCCATCAGCCTCCATCCTACGCTCGCTAGGCCCTTCTCATCAAACCCCGATGTTCGTGTCTCACAAAGAAAATACCCATACACCTATACCCTAATCGAGCTACCTATTTTCTCCATCCTTCTCTTTCTTCTCGCTTGCAGCTTGCAGAGCTCCACCTCTTCTCTCGCCCGACCATACCCGAACCCTCACCACCACCATCTCCCGCCACACCCGCATCAAGCCACCATCACCCTAGCTACCTACTCCACCATCCTCACTTCACTCTTTCCCACCCATAGCTTCTATCATAACCTAGAAGCTAGGATTGAGACGATTGAAGCTAGGATTTCCACCAAACCACATGCATGGCGTCTCGAGGCGATTGACAGATGAGGAAAGCAATTCGAGACGTGGGTGAGAGGTGATTTTATTTAATTTCTATTTTAAAGAATTTTAGGGTTTTGGGAAATTTTGGGGATGTATAAATAGAAGGAGGGGTTTGTGGAAGAGACTTACGCCGGATTAGCCAGTATGTCAATTAGATTTACTTTTGTTTAATTTTGTTCCTTTTATTTTATCATGTTTTAATTTAAGTGCTAGGGTTTCAATGAAACCCTAATTCCTATTTGGGTTTAAACTCATAAATTGTTCTTGAGTGTTTAATATGATTAGATAGCTTCAATTTAACATATCAATGCCTTTCTCTCACAAAGGCATACCAAAGCCATGGATGCACCGTAGTTAGGTTATATCTGTGTTGAATATGTTTCAGCCCTTACTTCCATTTTTAATACTAATACCCCTGACTTGTTGTTCTTAATTAGACAACTAGTACTTAGGATTAGTACATTAGCTGATATTTGAAATATCATTAGGCGAAACTCCTCGCTTAAGTGGCGAATTGACACACTGTCCTTAGCTACTATAGGAACAAGACATTTAACTTAGTTGAAAGCACAATAGGGCCGAGGTGGATTTGCAACCTAGCAACCCCTTAATTTCACCGTTTACCTTAGTTCATTGTCACTTCATCACATCTCAGCCGCTTCGGCACATAAAACCCCCTCGTTGTCACATTGTCACTTGAAATTCAGTTAGCAAGCCTTAGATCACATATAAGAGCACATCCTAGTCCTCAGGGATCGACCCGTACTTGCCGCGTCTCCAATAGACGCCGTGCACTTGCGGTATACCCGTAGGCTCAAATATAAACATCTTTAGAGGCCTACCAAGTTTTTGGCGCCGTTGCCTGGGACTTGGTGCGTGCCTTGCTGATTTTTGGCTTGTTTTACTGAGTTCCAATCCTCCATTGTACATACTCACTTTACGGCTTTGTTTTCAATTCGTATTACTATAATTTAGTTAAAGTTTTTCTATTTTTATCCTTTACCTTTTTCCAAATTTTACATTCCTCGCATCTCGTCTTGCATCGTTAGTGCACTTAGTATAACTTAACCCCGCATTAGTATAAATCAGCCAAATTTTGTTCTTTCGCATCTCGGCTTGACTCCGAGCTATAAGCCTCTCAGAAATGAGTAGCTTAGTGTCACTTGCCACTTTCTCCTGTGTCAGTCCAACTTAGCCTGCCATCTGTTAACTTAATGTGCATCAGCCTGTCATCTTTTGCATTGTAGGCATACCATTTGTATTGCATTCTTGCACCTGTCTCTGAGCTCTCGTGATTGCATCTCGGTGCATATCATTTGCATATCATTTGCATCTCAAAGTGCATAACTGTGCAAATCGAGGACCGAATTTTCCTTCTAAGCAACAGTACCTTCTATGCTACTTGGTCATTGCTATTTGAGCAACCAAGACTCCGAACTCGTTGAACTTGCTCTTGTGCTTGCTGTGGCCGCTGAGCAAGCCCAAGGAGTGGGAGAAAAGCGCAAGGGGCCCGAGTCACAAAACTCGAGCACAATTCGGGTAAGTGACTCCATACATAGCCTCGTGAACTAGGTTAAACTAGCATACTGAGCTTAAACTCCAGCCCCTCGAAGCTTGGAGTTGAGGCCGGGTCACAACTTGGAAAGCCAAGCCATCGTAGTCAGAACCCCGAGCATACGCCACCGCATACCTTGCAAGCCTTACTCGTCACCCGTTGACTCCAACAACTCGTGCACTCTCCCGGGCTGGTTCAATTTATACACATCCGCTTTGTGAAAACAAACCCGCCGGCTCAGAACCCTTATGCTCTGCTATGTATGCTTGCTTGCTAGACTCGACCCGTGTCGTATGTTGTGTGTTGATGTGAGTTATTGTGCTGTGTTGTGTTTAAACTGATTTACAAACAATCTGTGCAAATGATCTGTGCTAGGTGATCACCCCTGAGCTGCATATTGCATGACAACCTGAGCATCCCCTGCCATTCATGGTATTCATGTGAGTGGTTCAATGCTAGTTGATGATGCTCTGATTTTGTGCTAAGCATGCTATACTTTGTTTGAAATCTTATCTGAACCACCACTGTGTCGAAACAAGTATTGTATGGCCTGAGCATACTTGTGTGGCATGAGCATACTTGAGAGCATAACCTCCTGTGCTGTAACCCTTGTGCATGCTTGACCTTGTATGAGACCTAGAATGAGCTATCTCGCCTTGCATTGTTGGTACATTAAACTCTAAAAATCGAATCAAACACACTGTGGCATGATAATTTTGTCCATCTACCCTGCTCACTTGCTAGCCCCTGAAGCTGCAAGTTTGAGCCAAGTTGCAAACCTTGCCACCATCACCTGAGCTTGTGCAAACCTGTGAAAATCTAAAATATATGCTGGTGTGTACCCTGTGTGTTAATTGGCTGAACTTATTGTCTTTTCTCTGTGCCCATTGATACCCTGAGCTCAGCCCTGTGTCTCATTACTCTTCACACTGCTAGCATGCTGATATGTACATCAGTGAAACTGTGCTAAACATCTTATAGAGTTGAGCTTAAACCTGTCAGCATGAGCTTTGAGAGCTTGCCAACCTTTCCCTGTGCTCAGCTTGACCAGAGCATAAGCTGCACTAAACTGAGGCCTGCTGTGCAAGCCTGCATAAACTGCTGTTGCACAAACTGAGCCTTGTACCACTGGTGGGCTGTGTAGTAGACTAAAGCCCACACACCAGATTTTCCCCAGGCTAAGCTGCCCACTACTGGGCTGTGCACTCGTATTTAAGCCCACAACAACCTGGCCGATCACAAATCGAAACCCAGTTCACTCGGCCATCTCGGGCCATTCAATCTGGCCTCTACTTCGCACACCCAAATCACGCGCAATCGACTAAGCCCACCTAATCAATCAAACTCGGGCTGCTCACAATCAAGCCACACCGATGGGCCGAACACCTTCACCGGGCTAACTCAACCTAGGCTTTGCACAACCACTTGGCCGCAACCACACAACCTTCAAACCCACATAAGCTAGACATCCGGGTCGTGCAGCTTCACAAATCTCGGCTTCAAACAAGAAATCCCAAACAAACCAAATTGAGCCCACAAAGAACTGGCCTCCCAAATAAACCAAACTTTCCCAACAAAACCAAATGAATCCCATTGAAACCAAATCCCAAACAAACCAAAAGCCCAATAAACCAAATTCCCACATAAACCAAAGCCCATTTTCATGTTATATTTGTTAATGTTTGTACATATTTTCTATTGGGTTGACCTCAACTCTTTTAGATCATTAGTAAATTTTTGTAGGACTTGTTATTTTTTTCTTTCTTTCTTTAATCGGTTGAGTCTTCTTGTGCATTTTTTGTGCTAATCCGATATAATCACCACTGAGAATGTTGGATTTTGCCTTGACGAATGAAGCTCAACCTTGCTCCCGCCGACATCCGGTAATCTCTTCCCTTTTCTCTTATCAAAGATAGTTCTCTCGGTATGTGACTGTTTAAATTTTTTCTATATGAAGACACATTGAGGACAATGTTTGATTTAGGTTTGGGGGTGCATTTGCATATTTTTGCATTTAGAGTTTTTAGTCTTTTATTTTACCTTTTATTTTCATCTTAAAAAAAAAAAAAAAAAAAAAAAAAAAAAATAATAATTCAAAAAATTTTTGCAAATAAAAACCACCAACTTTTAGAGATTTTAGAGTCACTAGCATGGTTTTAGCTATGTTTACAAAGAGAAACTGACCGAAATAACAGAACTTGGAAGTACCTGGAGAACGCAATCGGGTTCCTTAGTTGATTAGAGCGTTAAAGTTGGATTTAACCATACCGGGAGGGCGAATTAGGTGTTGTTTAGATATTCGGTAGTAGAATTGTGATCACCCATAGTGGAGACTACCCATTTTACATCAAGTGAGGCACCAACCTTCAATTTTTTGCAACTTTCTAGAAAAGTCATTAGAGTGTGTGTCACCTTACGTAAATTCCGGTAGGAATGGTGAGCTACCCAACTTCGCACCATTTTCAAGACTACTTTTGATCTCTTGAGTGCTAGTTTTTGTCAATCATGAGGGTGACGTCTAAAGATGAAAACTCCTTCTAAATACCGATTTGTAGTTAGCATCATTCTCTCTCTCAATCAAAGAAGACCCATAGAAACACATCATCGTCAAGAAGCGGAGCGAATCGAATATGGAAAGAAAAATTGATATAGTCCAAGGTTTATGTGCAACAAAGAAAAGAAAATAGGATTAGAATTAATAAAATTTATAAAATCAAGACAATACAAGTTGTGGAAAAATTGAGTGATAAGTCCTTTGTCCATGGAGTTAGTTGTTTCAATTTGTATTTTTATTTTCACTTATTGTAATCTCAAAAAAAAAAAAAAAAAAAAAAAAAAAAAAAAAAAAAAAAAAAAAAAAAAAAAAAAAAAAATAATATTGTAGTTTATTTTTGCTACCACCATGGTAAAGAAGAATTCAAAAAGAAAAATCCAAACAACAAGGAATTTGAGTAGAAAAGTTAAAAATTGTCAAGTTTTGTGAAGTTTAGAAGTTCGTCATCAACATTTGAAGACCGAAGACCGAAGATTGAAGACGTTTCTATGGTTTCTTATGAGAGAGTGATGCTAATTGCCGATCGGGTGAGAAGTGAGTGAGTACTCCCACCCTTACTAATGGTTGATTTCCTTTCTTAGAGATCATTAGAAAAAGATTCTTTTTGTCCACACTTTTGTGGAGTCTCCAGATTTTATTTCGGAAGGTTATCCTTCTTACCTACAACGTGTGCAGGATTTCTCTTTTTACTCCTGCCTGCACACATGAGAGACTAAAAAAGCGATCTTTTTGAGTGCAATTATCATAAAACCCTATTAGTGAGGCAGAAGTTGAGAATTATGATCACAATCGAATCCGAATTCTTTCATATGGTATGGTTACTTCTCGCTCAAAGACTTAAGGATGAGAATGCGTTCTTTGGTAGTTCTAACTTCCTGTTACTAGCATGCGAAACTCTATGTCCTCATAGCTTCTTGGAGGCTTGAGACTCTTTTACGCTCCGAAGTTGGAGAAGGTTTTGTGGGTACACCTCTTGTAAACCCTCACGAGACTACAACTCGTCCACTAGGGACACCTAGGGTTTAAAGGCTTAGTGCATACGCTAAATGCATTCGAGAGACTCACGACAGGGGTATAGTTAGGATTTCTTTATTTCTCGTTTCACTTGAGGACAAGTAAAATTCAGGTTTGGGGTATTTGATGAGTGCTAAATAGTGCATATTTATACACCTTTTTATTGGCATTTTACTCATCTTTGCGCTTATAACTCATATATTATCCCAGTTATTCTCGTGTTTTCTTTGTTTTCAAGAATAAATATTTGTATTAATTAATTTTGTGTTTTTAGGTAATAAATAAAGCTCGGAGAATCTGAGGAGCCAAAAGAGCGAAGAATTGGAGTCAAACATCTGTGGAGCAGATAGCCAAAGCCCGCGCGCAAATCAGTTGCAACCCAACAAGGAAGACTTGGGCTAGAGCGACCCGCGACCCGGATCCGAGCCCGTCCACTCCAAGCCGTCGAGATTTCGATCTTCTACATCCTACGGTCGCTGCTCCCACTAGCATCGATGTTCGATACTCCGCTCAACACCAGATCGCTCAAAAACCGCTACCATCCTCAACCGTTCGTCTCTCCATCACTCCATCCTACGCTCGCTAGGCCCTTCTCATCAAACCCCGATGTTCGTGTCTCACAGCAAAAATACCCATACACCTATACCCTAATCGAGCTACCCATTTTCTCTCCATCCTTCTCTTTCTTCTCGGTTGCGAGAGCTTGCAGAGCTCCACCTCTTCTCCCGCCCCCGACCATACCTCGAACCCTCACCACCACCATCTCCCCGCCACACCCGCATCAAGCCACCATCACCCTAGCTACCTACTCCACCATCCTCACTTCACTCTTCTCCACCCATAGCTTCTATCATAACCTAGAAGCTAGGATTGAGACGATTGAAGCTAGGATTTCCACCAAACCACATGCATGGCGTCTCAGAGGCGATTGACGGATGAGGAAAGCAATTCGAGACGTGGGTGAGAGGTGATTTTATTTAATTTCTATTTTAAAGAATTTTAGGGTTTTGGGAAATTTTGGGGATGTATAAATAGAAGGAGGGGTTTGTGGAAGAGACTTACGCCTGGATTAGCCAGGGCTGTCAATTAGATTTACTTTTGTTTAATTTTGTTCCCTGTTTATTTTATCATGTTTTAATTTAAGTGCTAGGGTTTCAATGAAACCCTAATTCCTATTTGGGTTTAAACTCTGTTAAATTGTTCTTGAGTGTTTAATATGATTAGATAGCTTCAATTTAACATATCAATGCCTTTCTCTCTCCAAAGGCATACCAAAGCCATGGATGCACCGTAGTTAGGTTATATCTGTGTTGAATATGTTTCAGCCCTTACTTCCATTTTTAATACTAATACCCCTGACTTGTTGTTCTTAATTAGACAACTAGTACTTAGGATTAGTACATTAGCCGATATTTGAAATATCATTAGGCGAAACTCCTCGCTTAAGTGGCGAAATTGACACACTTTGTCCTTAGCTACTATAGGAACAAGACATTTAACTTAGTTGAAAGCACAATAGGGGTCGAGGTGGATTTGCAGACCTAGCAACCCCTTAATTTCACTTGTTTACCTTAGTTCATTGTCACTTCATCACATCTCAAATTGTTTCGACATAAAACCCCCGTTGTCACATTGTCACTTGAAATTCAGTTAGCAAGCCTTAGATCACATATAAGAGCACATCCTAGTCCTTGTGGGATCGACCCGTACTTGCCGCGTCTCCAATAGACGCCGTGCACTTGCGGTATCACCGTAGGCTTCATTTTATACATCTGCTGGGCCTACCAGTAAGTAAGCATATTCCCACCTTCGTTAAATGGTTGATTTCCTTTCGAAGAGATCGTCGAGAAAATGGGTTTTCAAAAATATATAAAAAGATGTGGGTTTTCAAAACATTCGGAGGGTTAAGCCTTCCTACCATTCAACGTGTCGCAGATTCTCTCTTCATTCCAACCTGGACACATGTGTGACCCATAAAAAGTCATTTATTATTGAGAGCAATTTCATAAAACCCTTTCTTGCGAGGCGAGTCGAGACTTTTGATCACTCCGAACCCGAATTTTAGTCGAGAATGGATGGTTATCTCTCTCTCAACTTTTAAGAATGAGATTGTGTTCATTTATGTGTCTAACTTCTTATGACTAGTGTGCAGAATCTCTATGTCTTATTAGCGCGTTGGATGCTATTATTTCGGAGAACTAGTAAGTTGGAAAAATAGGTTTTGTGGGTATATCTCTAGTAAACCCTCACGAGACTATAACTCGTCCACTAGGGACACCTAGGGGTTTAAAGGCTTGTTATTTATGCTAAAATTAACCGTAGCCTCGACGTCACGGAGTTGTATGTATTCTTTTTTAGTTTTGTTTTGTTTGATTTGCTCGAGGACTAGCAAAGTCTAAGTGTGGGGGAATTTGATAGGTGTAGAATACACCGTATTTATTATCTAGTATTTACGCTTTCTTTGCTATTTTTCGTGTGAATTATGTATCTTATGTGTGAATTTGAGTTATTAGGTGCTTTGGAGTCGCACGAACGAAAAGAAGGAGAAAAGGTCCATTTGGAGCGTAAAGAGCAAAAGGCTCAACTCGCAAACGATATTCGGAGCATGCTAGGTTGCACAAGAGGAATTAAGTCGAAATTAAGTCACATCCTGTAGAACCGACAATTGAACTGAGAATTAGGTCAAGTCGGTTTTCTGAAACCGACAAGCCAAGTTTGATTTGGTCATCCCTTATCCCATGTAGTGGGGTGTCTGAATCCTGCCCCAATTATCCAATATAACCCTAAAATCAAGAGAGGTTCTCTCGTTCTTACACTACACCCTGAAATTGAGAAACTATTTCTCAGATGTTTTCTTTCCCCAAAACAACAGAACTGATCCATAGGGTTAGCCAGAAATCGAGAAATTGAGAGATGATAGGATTTAAAGATGGAGAAGACGGGTACTACCGATTTGCTATTGGTAGCTGAGACGAATTTGTGAAGACGAAGATGAACTCGAGTCTGTCACAAGAGTGAGTATGGGGTTGATCTGTGATGATGCTGCAAATGAATAATGGAGGGGATGAACGCGATGCTGTTGAGTCAAATTGAGCAGAAATTGAATGGGTTTGCCTCTGTTGATTCGAGCAAGATATGGAGATGGAATTTGAAGAGGAGAATTAGGGCTTGAGGAATTCACTGAGATGAAGGAATTGGTATGTGGTATTGCAGCTGTGGTTGATGGTCAAGGGACTGTAATGGGTTGATATTGGAGATGCAGTTGCGAATGGTGGTTTTGGAAAGGATTTGAAAGGGAATGATGGTAGCTATTACTTGAAGGATTTGAGCAGATGGGTCAGCCTCAAGTTTAGGATGGTTCTCGCATCATTTGGAGTTGAGGTCAGATTGTTGGTTATGCAAGACATGAATCCTGGTGATTGACTGGGGAGATGCTGAATTGAATGCTTGAAAGTGCAGAGAATGCTGTGCCACTATGAGAATGAGTTGGTGCTGCTGGTACCAAGCATGGGGTGTTTTTGCAGCTGAAACTACAAACCAGTGGTGAGAAAGCAGAAGTGGCGATGTTGTTTGAGCAGATACAGGAAATGATGTTGATACATTGCAGCTGCAGTTCAATGAGGTGGTCATGGAAGTGAAGGGAAGGAAGGCACTGGTGGCCTGAGCTGAGCTAAAGAAGCTACAGATAATGGAGTCTTAGGCTTGAGATGGGTTTAGTGGTGGTGGAATGAATGGAAGTGAGATGAGGAGAAACCAGTGATGCTGTGGTTGGGTTCAATTTGATTATGGCGATGAATTCCGAAGCTGGTTATGAGAATGGTTCTGCTGGTGAAGGTAGATGTGATGATTCGTGTTGTCTGCCAGTGGAGAGAATAGTAGAAGCTGAGCAGGGTGCTAGTGCCGAGCTGACAGGCTGGTGATGTTGCAGGTGAAATGGCCTGAGAAGGCTTGAACTTGAACTGTGAGGTTGAGCTGGTGCTGGCCAGCGAATTTGAGAAGGGAAACGGAAGAGATGGCTGAAGTGTTGAGTGTGCTCGCTGGGATTGGAGCAGCTAATGAGATGCAATGCAAGGTACATGAATGTGCAGATTTGCTGCAATGATCTGGAGGTGGGAGCTGTTGGCTGCAACGGAGTAACTAGGATTGCAGTCGAGAAGAAGAGTGGTGTAAGGGCCAGACCTAGTGCTATGAACTGCTGGGTTTGAGTTTGGCTGTAATTTAGATGCAAGGGTCTGTGGAATTGACAGTGGTGGCTGTAAGCCAAGAGAACTGAGCTGTGGATGATGCTGTTGTGTGTCTGAGATGAGGTTATTGTTGCAGAGAATGGATTTAGTTGTTGCAGCCAGTGATGGAGGAACTGAGGTTAAGATGGAGAGTTGGTATTGATGGTGCTGCGACTGAGAACGTGAGGATGAGTTGATATAGCTTAGTGCCAGGGACTGGTGGTGTTTATGAAGTACAGTTACAGAATGTGTTGTTGTTGCGCCGCAGTGAATAGAGAAGAATGCAGCTGACTTTTGGAAGTGACAGAGAAGTGTGTAGGCCATTATGGCTGGGATTGAAATGACTAATGCATCATGATGGCACAACAGAGGGTTAGGCCTGTGCAAAACAACTTTGGCTCAAACCAGTCAGCTACTGAGTTAGACTCTGACTCATGCCTGACTCACCCTGACTCAATGATCACTGACTCATGTTTGACTCACTTGACCCAGCTAACCCGGTTTGACTCACTTTACCGAGTTGACTCGACCGTTTTGACTCGTTGACCGGTGACCGGGTTGACTTTTCCGGTCACCTGAGACACTTTCCGGCGACTATTCCGGCCAAGTTCCGGCCATAATCCCATATTTCCGGCGACGTATTTTTGGACATACTTTCTACATGGGTTTTTCTCACACATGGGCTTGGTGGACCACTTGGAGATGGGTTTTGAGAAGACCTAATATTGGAAGGAGTATCCTTTATGGAAATTGGGAAACATATAAAGATCTCTTATCTTATATCTGGGATATCTTTTATCTATCTTTTTGCCTCTACTTTGTGTTCTAGGGTTTAGAAACATGAAACTTCTCTTTCTTCTTGTTATGAACTCCATGAATATGAGCTAGAGTTTTCTTTTGGTTATGGAATAAGTTGGATTTCCAAATATGGGTTTTAATTCAATAAATTAGTTTTCTCTCATATTATCGTTTATGATTCACCATCAATATTATTACATGATTTGAATGCTTGTTTAGTCGAGTCGCGAATCGATTGAGTTTGTTTTCATCTCTCTTGCTAGATTAGGATTTATTATACGCAAAAGTGATAGATTCCTGATTACAAGTAGCATAAATATGATTATAGTTTGTAGTGATATATTCTTATGATCATATGTGAACCA
Organism: Papaver armeniacum; assembly: GCA_023531295.1. Lineage (NCBI taxonomy): Eukaryota > Viridiplantae > Streptophyta > Magnoliopsida > Ranunculales > Papaveraceae > Papaver > Papaver armeniacum. The sequence goes on along the minus strand of JAJJWW010005328.1, from coordinate 1,147,365 downwards.
TAACCTTTGTTAAATCGGATTAGTGCGCTTTCCACGTTCGATTGCTTTGATTGGCCTGATTTCATAGAACTTAATGCATCTAGGGAATTAAACTTGATTAGTGCTTTTACACGTTAGGTTGTTCCTTTAGATAGAATTCATATTCGCATCTTTTAATGTGTTTGTTGATGACATGAGGAGATTTGCGGGATATACTTGCGATAAGGTATTCTAGGGCCTTTGATAAAAGTTGAGATTAAAATATCAATTCTAGTTATTGTGTTGAAAACATGTTTGTGAATGAAAACTAAATCCATGACCAATACCTTCTCACCCTTGATTTGATTTGTTTGCTTTGCTTTATTTGCTTTTATTTTATTTTAGTTTATAAAATCACAAAACTACCAGTGTTATTCATAGGGAACCGAAACAATTTGACAACCTAGACCTCTCTGTGGGATCGATCCTTTCTTTCCCTTGCTTCATTATATATTTTGAGTAGTAAGAAAGTGTAATTATATTTGTGTCGGCTGACAACCGGTCAGTCTCCACATACCTTTTTGTCGGATGAAGTTCCACTTATTCCTCGAGTAGTTCTTCGTCTTCGTAAGATGATCACCATGGAGTCTGGAGCTCAACTGCACTTAACTATCCTACACCAAGACTTAGTCATAAGTAAATTAGAAATCAATACATGTAGTTTTGATCACTAATATTGACAAACATGCTTGATATAGCAACGCATGCGAGTTCGACCGAGCAATGCTCTAACATAGTGGATATATATAAAGTATACACATGGACCGTTATAAAAATGTTATGACTTGCTCAGTCATTGTTACTAAAGCTGAGTATACTTTAGTATTTACACGATTTAAAAGTCAAAAGGTTATACACGTCATGACTTAACCGAGTCAACGCGGGTCAACGTTGGTCCAAGTACCAAATGCAAAGGTTGGACAAATGTTAGACCAAACCCAGGTTTTGGCCAAAACCTAAGTACAAAAAACCAAATAACCCTAAGATTTTTGATGTTTCATACTTATGATTTACATTTACCACCTTGAAAAATATTTTTGTAGGCAATATTTTAAAATCAATTTGAATATATGAATTGCACAATTATTAAATTGAATCACTTAAAACTGGTGAATGGTGGAATCTTTAGTCTCAGTATTCTTTAAAACTTGATATCATCTTTGCCAGTTGATTTTGATATTTTAGTATTAGAATTTAGGTCTAAAAACAAATCTTCACAAGTCTGAGTAAACGTACTATTTTTACTACTTTTATGAAATGCTCAATCTTTTGGTGCCGCTGACGCGGACTTATTTTTAGGTTAAAGTCTTAGATTTATTTTTTAAATTTAATTTTTTTTTTAGTAGTAGTTTTCCTTTATATTTTTATTATTTTGTTATATTTTACGTTTTTGGGTATTTATTTATTTGCTACAGGTTTTGGATCGAAAAGAAAGTTGAGCCAAAGATTTTGGTGAATTATTAAAGACTTTGAGTCAAAGATAAATCTAAAAAACAGAAAAGAAGACAAATATTTTAGTTTTATTTTATTCTACTTTTTAGGGTTTTATTTTTTACTTTTTAGAAAACTGTATTAGGAAATATCCTATTATTTTTGCAATGTTTTTATTATTATTTTTGTACATTTCAAATACTTTGGGACATTATTAATTTTTAAACCCTACGGAAATGTAATATTAAATATAAACACTACTGGGAATGACTACGATTGCCATATTATCTCGGCGCCTTGGGTAGTGTAATGACTAATGAAAAGTCACTAAACCCTTCTTGTATTTTTTGAGTCACCAACAAATAAATAGCTTCAATAGACTACAAATATGTATGGGCTCTTTTATTCTCCACCACTAGATCAAGGTTTATCAAATATCACTTTCAATCTAAAACCATTGGTCATACATATATAAATGTTTCACTTTTAATAAGCTCCAATTCAGACTTTGAAGTTTTAAAGAACATAACTGTTGCAATCAAATATCCCTTTTGTTAGTTTTATTCATGTAGTTAATTTGCACTTTACCTTATTCCTCAACAACTTCCCTCTTTAAACCAAATTTCAATTTCCTGACTATCCAAATCTAGTAATGGACAGTCAGGATTGCAATGCTTTTCGAATGAATTTGGATCGCACTATTTGCCATGATCTTTAAACCAAATTTAAATATTCATAACTGCCCACGCTTATCTTCTTCAAATCTTTAGCAACCAGTTAAGGATCTTAGAAGGTGTCTATACCTCCTCCGATAAGATAAGATAAGATGAGATTTGTATTTCAGCTATGGCATATTTAGTTTTTTTTTTTTAGAATTGCATTACTTGGTATTAAAGTCTTCCTTATATACAAGACCTTCGGCGAAATAATAATCAACACATATATAATTTTTTGTTTTTTTGCACTTAATTTGTTTGTACGTTATAAATTAGATAATGAGGAGTCTCTGAAACTCTCCACATAATTTAAACAATAAATATGATGTAGTTGCAGGAAATCCCACACTACACCCCTCATTATATCTTGATAATAATTTCTAGATCTAAACTTATTAATCATCTAAATTTCAAATATAAGTGCTAGAAATTTAAATAGACACGTAAGATTTTTACGTGGTTCGATCAATGTGATCTACATCCACGATTCTTCACTATGATTGTTGAGGTTACATAAGAATTACATTTACAATCTCCATTAATGGATATTTTGTAGAGCTCTAGGTCTAATTATTTGGGGAAGAAGATGATAAAGAAAATAAAATCTTTCTCTCTCTAAAAAATATCTCTCTCCAAAATATCTCTCTCTCCTACTAAAATTATCCTCTCCTGCTCTCTTCTTTATATAGGATATTACATAGTGGGTGACAGCTCATATTCTCGTGAGCTCTTTGATAATTTCGCTGGCTCTTGCTACCTTCTCGCGAACTCTTCATACCTTTTCTCGTATTTCTGCTGGTGTCGTCTGTTACGTTATTTTTGATGTTAGTCTGCGACGGTTTCGCAGTGTTGCTAATGACAATATCGCGAGTACGTTGTTGTTGCGATATTCGATCCTACATCTTGCCTCTTTTTTTCTTGAATATTGCTTGAAGAGCGATCTTTAAGAAAAATCATGTTGTAGTATCTTTGATATTTGTTGTCAAGGAACGAGCGAAAGAATACTTGGACTTGAAATTACGTACTTGCCTCTATTCTTTTGCGAAGTTCAAGCTTTGCGAAGTGAATAAGAAGTATTATCTCTTGAAGTATGCGAAGTATGAAGTATCCTTGAAGAAGTATAAGAAGTACTTAATCCTCTAAATATAAGAAGTATTGCGAATCCATTATGTGAAACTCTCGCTCCATGTTCTTTGCCTCATGCTATGTTTCTATTCTTTCGCGAAGTTCAAACTTTGCGAAGTGAATAAGAAGTATTAATCCTCAAGTATAAGAAGTATTGCCTCTCGTTCATGCGAAGTTATTATTCCATTTTTGGTGAGGATTCTTGTTGTTCATTGGTGAATATCTTCTTTGGAAGTGATTCTTGCCGAGAAGATGAAGAACATAAAATGTTTTCTTGGTTATCCATAGTTGCCTCTGTTCTTTATCTATGAGGGTAGAATCCTTGAGAAAGTGTTGATTGAGCAAACTGTTTTTGCATTCTTATTTTTCCTCTGTCTCATGCTTTGTGCTCATGCGATAGTATAATCTCTTCAAGTTGCTTATCTTATCTTGTGAAATAATTGCATTCTGCAAAATTCTTAATAATTCTGCAAAATTCTGAATATCTCTACGAAATTCTGCGAAACTCTGAATAATATTTTGAGAGATTCTAAATGATATTGTTGAGAGATTTTAAATAACACTCTTGAGAGATTATGAATATCACTATCAACTGAGATTCTCAAATATCTTTCTTTGGACACAATGCTTGTGTAATGATTATGTTATGAAATGTGTATGCGATGTTTATGCCATGAAATGCTTATGCGATGCTTTCATGATGCAAGTATGATGCTTGTATGATGAGAATGCTTATCTACCGCAATGTATAGCTAATGTTTGTGTTACTTAGCTCATTTTACCGCTCTAAAATTGATGTAGCTTTAAATCGCTTCCATTCTTGATTTCTCTGGTTTTATCTTCGATATCCTTCTTCGCGTATTGATTGTTCCTCGCAAGTTATTTTGCTTGTGCTTCATTTTTTCTTATTCCCGTAATTCAAAATGCTTATGTTGAATTTCTCATTATCATGACAAGATCGCAGGACGTCTTTACATTTTCATGTAATGACCCATTGGTCTTGCCTTATCAATTTTCTTGTGTGGTCTTATTTCGCCTTCCTAGTTAAAGGTCTTATTATGCCACCCCTCATTGCGACAATATGACAGGCCTAAATATTCTTGTGAATATAAAGCCCCATGACATTGCCATCTTGCGACGAAATCGCAGACGTCATTACACTTTCATGTAAAGACCCATTGATCTCGTCTTATCATTTCTTAGTATTATTGCCTCTCGCAGGATGTTTTAGTTGCGACAATATGACAGCCTAAATATCCTTGCGAACATAAAGCCCCATGACATTAGCCGTCTTGCGACGAAATCGCAGGACGTCCGTACACTTTCATGTAAGGACCCATTGATCTCGCCTTACCTCGCGTTAGTATTATTGCCTCTGCAGATCATTGCACAAATATGACAAGCCTAAGTTTCTTGCGAAAACAAAGCCTCATGACATTTGCGTCTTTGGCACTTATCACCTCCCAATGGAGGGTGCCGCCCTTATCATCTCCCCGGTTGCCCCTTCAAGGAGGCGTACATCGGCCATACAAGGCTAGCTCCTCCCATCCGGTCTTAACAACAACCAGCTTGTTTTCGCAGCCTCTTATCCCTTATACCTATAGGGTTTATGGTTACAAGGCTGCACCCTAAGTGGAGTTTTCTTCGTCCGAGTGCAAGATGCGCCAAGACTTGTCAAGAGTGGTAAGGAAGTTCCATGCTCCCCGCACTCTTGACTCAACCGTGTACCTCGGCGCCTTGATCATACGCTGACTCCTTGAAAGAGACCCTCGGTCGCCCAACCAGGGTATAACCTACATATATAGAGAGAGAAAGATTTTATTTTCTTTATCATCTTCTTCCCCAAATCTCCATGACCCAGGTTCCAGGAGCGGTGTAACCTTTTCCCTGAGCCATGTCAAGAGATACCCCCTTATATGACGCACTTTAGGTCTTACATTTGCCTCTTACGAAATATCATTCGCGAACTAGGTGTACGCCATAAAGGTTCGTCCCATTCACTCACTTATTCATTTTTGTCAATTCATTCAATCATTCATTTTTGATTATCTCTTCTCATTATGTTTGCGAAATTATCGCATGTCTTCATTCTTTCATTCATTTCTTCATTTCTGTCACTTCCTTCACTGATTCTTTCATTTCTGTCACTTCTTTCATTCATTCTCATAATATCATATCATTTGCGATTTGCTGCTGTTGTTGTCTCTTGCGAAGTATATGATTTGCTTGCGAAGCTATCATCCTTGAAATGTATGAACGTCGCATAAAATATAAATATCTCGCAGAGAAAAAGAATTGTGAGAAATGAGATTTGAACCCTTGACCTCGCCTCTTGCATATTCTCACACCATACCAACCTGTTCTAACCCTCATTTGCGAGATTAAGTTGCGAGATAATCATCAACTTTCTTCTTTGCGAGATAAGCAAAGTCTCATTAAATTTCGCATAACAAAAATAAATGTGCGAAAGACAAGAATTGATCCTGCGACCTCCTGCTTGCATTCATGCCTCCTGACCAACTGTGCTAGCCCTGCCTTTGTGAAGTGTTTCTGCGAAATAATCACTTACTTTCTTCTTGCGAGATTCTGTTGCGAAAAATCCATGTGAAAAATACACGTTCATTGAGACTTGAACTCGCGACCATGAACTCATTAATTTCGCAGGTGACCAACTGTGCTACCTCTTGCTTGCGAGATAAAGAAACAACCTTGCGAGATTATCCATTTTTTCCCTTTTTTGCGAAGCAAAAAATTCTTTGCGAGGAAGAAGATTCGAACCCGCGACCTTAAGCTCCTCAAGTTCGCTTGTGACCAATTGTGCTATCCCTCTTGTGCGAAAGGATCGCAGAATGCTAATATATGATTTACATTCACCCTTTGATACTCAAGGAAAAAGTTGACAAAAATTCTATGCGAAGGGGAAGACTCGAACCCGCGACCTTATGTTTATACTCTTCGCCAGTGACCAATTGTGCTAGCTGCTGTTTGTGAAAGAAACACATATTGTCACTCTATTATTCTTCCTTTCTTTTCAGCAGCCCAAAAAGTGTGAAAAATATTGTGCTTTGCGAGAATTGATCACGTGAGCTCTAACCCATACTCCTAATCCCTGACCATCTGGGCTACTTGCTGCTTGCGAAATAATGAAACAATATTGCGAATATACTCATTTTCTCCTCTCTAGGCTGTAGAAAAAATGTGAAAAAAATATGACTGTGGCGAGATTTGATCTTGCGACATCAAGCTTCTTCGCTCCAACTCAAACCATCTGTGCGAGCTTCTTTTTGTGATAAAATTCACAGCGTTTTGTTCTTATCCTTTTCTTCATTCTTCCTTTATTTCCTTCAACAATTTTCCTTTTGATTTTTCTCCTGAACACGGAATTCTTTCATTCAAACTTTAATTTTCTTCCTTGAATTTCACCACGATAATTAATTTTTTCTCTTCTTCTTTTCATGTCTTTAAATTGTCGACATCATTACTCCCCGAAAGTGTGATTTCTTCCATGAAATTTCCATTTTTGAACCTAAACTTTGTAGATCTAGAAAAATATGAACAATAACTAATTTTCATGGAAATTTCTTGATCCAACAAGTTACGTGAAGGATAAAATCCATTATTCTCTCCCCTGTTTCTAGCGCCAATATGTAGTTGCAGAAATCCCACACTACACCCCTCATTATATCTTGATAATAATTTCTAGATCTAAACTTATTAATCATCTAAATTTCAAATATAAGTGCTAGAAATTTAAATAGACACGTAAGATTTTACGTGGTTCGATCAATGTGATCTACATCCACGATTCTTCACTAGGATTGTTGAGGTTACATAAGAATTACATTTACAATCTCCATTAATGGATATTTTGTAGAGCTCTAGGTCTAATTATTTGGGGAAGAAGATGATAAAGAAAATAAAATCTTTCTCTCTCTAAAAATATCTCTCTCCAAAATATCTCTCTCTCCTACTAAAATTATCCTCTCCCCGCTCTCTTCTTTATATAGGATATTACATAGTGGGTGACAAAACATATTCTCGTGAGCTCTTTGATAATTTCGCTGGCTCTTGCTACCTTCTCGCGAACTCATATGATTCCAGATAAGAAACTCAACAAATAAAAAGAATCTTAGAAAGACAAAGCAATATTCCAATACAATTACAAGATATATATATATATATATACACATTATTTTACATTTTGAATCATATGAATCACATGAATCATATATGTTTTATATTTTGTGTTAGAGCATTGGTCGGTTGAACTCGTCAACTGTTGGTATGTCAAATTTGGTTATCTTATTCTAGTCCCAAAACCAGAAGCTTCTTGATTTGATTACTAGAGTCAACTTTGTTAGGTTAGATTAGGAACATAGAAATGTTAGGACTCGCTCTTGTTACTCATTAAGTTACACCAAGCAACTTGTACAAGCCACATAGTATTAGTAAGATACTTGTTGGATGAAGTTAACACCTAAAGCTAGTGGGTGTTGAATTGCATGGTTTACATGCGAGTTAGTGGTTTCGTATTTACATAATCTCTACATGTAGTGTGACATCTAACACTTGGTGTCTACAAGTTAGTACCTTTAAACTTGTATAAATAGCCTTTGGGTTAATGTATTTTGGTACCCCAATTTTTAAAGTGAATAAGAAATTATCTCTTTTCCCTTATTATTTCTCTGATTATCTATTTTATAGCTAGTTCAGTAGTTAATTAATACTTGCTTTATATTGTTAATTAATACTCCCTCTGTCCCACTATTAATTGACCTAGTAGTACAATTCATAAATGATTTATCTCTCAAACTATACCACGTATATTCGTAAATTTTATATCATTGAAAAGCATTTTAAAACACCTAGGTAACGAATATAAACATGAGTATCCAATGATATAAAATCAACTACTAATGGGACAAAATCTAAAAATAAATAGGTCAATTAATAGTGGGACAGAGGGAGTATCACTTTGGAAACATAGTATATTATCAACATGACTTGCTCATTTTAAAGTCGTTCTCAAAAGTATTGATCGAAACGTGACTTGCTTGTTCTAAAGCTGCTGCTTCAAAAGTATTATTTAACAAAAAAAAAAGTTTGCTTAGCATTTCAAGTTGCAATCGACATACAAAAGGTATGCTTATTTAATCTTCTAGTTTCGAATTTTATTAAACCTAATTTTGCTCCTCTTCTTCCCAATGGAGAAAAGTATATTTCTTCGGCGCTCGATAATGAATTGCATCTTGAAGATAAAAATCTTGGTTACACAATCAAATATGAAGATAGTGAAAATACGAGGGTACCTAAATACACCACAATGTTTTTATTTCAACCTATAAGTCATCTACTGAATGTGATCGTCTATGGACAAAGTCGAGACAATACGACAATTCGGTTCACACTTCGTGTGATCGTCTATGGATACAAGATCGAGACACAACAACAAGATCACTTTTGTGATTGACTATGGATACAAGATCGAGATGATACGAAAACAAAGTGTGTAATTGATAATAGGTTCGGAAAAAAATGAAACTTTATAGGGTCAATATAAAGTATTACGGAGTTAACGTACTTGTGTATTTCACTTAATTATAATAACAATTATACTACGGAAATCAAAGTAAAAGACAAAGCAAGATTTTGCTAACGAGGAAACTTCAAATGCAGAAAAACCCCGGGACCTAGTCCAGTGTTGAATACTCTCAGAATTAAGCCGATATACAAAATCTAATACCAACTTCGTATAGTTGAGACCAAGCAGACTACCCCTAGCTAATTATTTCCCTCAGTATCCCTGCGCCTTTGACTTCCAGAGTCACGCACGTGAATAGCAAGTCCTTTGGATCGTATTCCAAACAGTAAAGAAAAAATCTGTTTGGTAACCACTCTAGTCAATCTTGCTACAAGATAAGATGAGTTGTTGACAAAGGCTCTTATGTTTAATCTAATAAACTCCTTTATCTGGTTAGATCAATCTATTCAATAACTACCAAAATAGTCAAGTATAGATTCACACTCAATCAATATAGATCTCAAAGAGAAATATAGAGAATTCCGATCTCACGCAACTAATCAATCATATTTATCAAAGATAAACTGATTCTAGTTGGATCCCAGCCGATCAAGGTTTGTGCACTAAATCTACAAGATACAAAAACTAATAAGAATTCTTCTTCGTCTTCAAATCTTCTATTGCCTTCAAATACCTGCACAACAACACTTGAATTCTCTTGTGGTCAATCACATACAGAACGGAGTCTGTTAATAATGGATTATCACAAGGTGTCTCTAGATCTAACAACAGTTCTAAAGATCTCGTTGATACTTTGATCTAGTCTAAGTGAATCTTATATCATAAGAGAAGATTCTCAAGAATAAACAAACTAGGTGCAATCTAAGTTTCAACAACCGTTAGTCAATCAAATCAAATCAAAAAATAATAACACTGCAATTATCTATTTTCCCACATACGGTACTCGTAGAGTTTCTTGATCCCACATAAGTCTTTATACGAGCGGTCGTAAGAGATTTCACCTAATTAGGATACTTTCCTCTCTGAATAGACACATAAAATATATGGTGTAATACCCCGATATTCGGCAGTGGTTGGTTGAATGGAATATAAGTAATGATTTGTCATTCCCTAACACCGAGGCCTGATGGGTGCTCTTGATTGAGTTGTGGGAAAAACTTCTCAGTTAAGCGTGCTCGGCCGGGAGTAGTCACAGGATGGGTGACCTCTCGGGAAGCTGCTGCTGGATAACCGCAGTAGTATCGTTAAAAAATCCCACACTGCTGGTTAACCGCAATGGGTAAGTGGGAACAATATCGGTGTTAGTTGGGATAAAATTAGGGGTCGTTCGCTTGTGCTCGGGTGGGAGAGTATGCTAGTCCGTTGAGCTAGATACTTGTCTCTCAAGATACAAGGAACGTCCACATTATACCGAGGCCTTTTCAGCACAATTGGCTTCAGAGTTGGCAGAAAACTCTCCAGTTAAGCGTGCTCGGGTGGGAGTAATCCAGGGATGGGTGACCATCGGGAAAGTTTCTGCTGGATTACAGCAGCGATGCCCGTTGAAAACCCCACACTGTCGGATAACCTAAGTGGGGACAATATCGGTGGAGGGAGGGGTCATTACATATGGCTTAAAGTTGTTCAAAAGGATAAGAGGATTCTTATCGGAACATGTGCATGCAATCTCTTTCGGGATCTCTGTCAAGCACTTCACAGTCATCTCTGGTTATCAAAAGGTAGGTTTATGCTATTTTTTGTGGCTTCATATATATATTTATGCTCCTTCAAAGTCGTTCCTGTAACAGACCCAACAATCCCAACATACACACATTATCCACGCTGCAAAATCTCAGCCCTTCACCGATCTTATCGGCAACATCTCTATTCTCGGCTGTTGTTACGGGCTCCAAACTCTATCCAATGTCCACACTAGCTGGTACCCTAATCTCCATAAATTTTATTTGATCTCGTAGTGCGAGTTCAAAAATAAATTCACATCACCGTAACCATTGGATAAACGAGATGTGACGTTGATGCAGTTTTACAAGTGGAAGTAAGGAATTCGTTGCTCGGACTTTTGAAAAGGTTGGTTTAAGATAAATAAAAGAAAATACTAACTAAATGTGATTTTTGTTACCAAGGAGATGGAGAACTAGGGTTGGGATTCCACTATTTTGATGTTGCAAATTCACTAATTAAGACTTCTACATAATACTCCAAATTACTCAAGGCAGTTTTGAACTCAATCTCATGCATTGGAGGATAAAAAGGTTACAAGCTCTATTTTTATGACTATGTCATTAATCTTAGGCCTAATTCTCCTTCGCCTATAAAAAATCAATAGTCTAAAACTATTCAAAACAATTTAAATGAGGCATGCAAGAAGAGAGAATTTTTAAGGAATTATTAGCACAAAAGGGGAGTAAAATGATAAAGCAAATAATTATTTAAATAAACTCATCAAGAAAATAGCTTCCTCCCAACCCTAGAAAGAAACTTAGCTACTCATGGATCGAAAATTGGAGAAATTCTTATTATTCATTGTATTTAAAAATAATGAAAAATAGCTTACAATGATTTTTGGTCGCTAAAAGTATTCATCGACTAAAGCAGCTCTGGCTGAAGGTAGTATAGCAACTGAAGAGTAAAACGATACCGGACTTGTGTTGTTGAACATCGACAGTATGTGCGACTGTTTCTGACAGCACTTTGTTCTTCATGTTCTTCTTGATTAACAACAACAGCAACAACTTCCTTAGAATTCTTATTTCTCGATTCCTAGCTCTATATTTCTTCTCCAAAGTCTCTGTAACCCCTTCTGACATCGCGTAGGCCTTATTTATACTCGACATCATCAAATATCTTCCTCTTAATCATAATATCTTCTCACAATAACTCGGGAATATTTCTTCGAGTCTCCAGCGAGGATATTTTCCATTTTTATCTCCAAAACGCATCATTTGGAAGCTAAGATCATGCAAATACGTCTAGAAGGAGTCAAATACTCTAACTACACACGCTGGCCAGTGAAAATCCCATGAAATCCCGTGACTACCTCACTTCATACACGTACTCCCCTGTTGACTTGAAACTACGTGTACTTCCATTTTTCTTCGAATTCAAAAGACTTACCATATCTGTTTGAATATAACAGGCAGGTATCAATTGATTCTGCCGATTAAATCTCACCAAATCTTCTTCAAATTCTTGACAGAACTTCCCGGAGCAAGAATAAACCCGAGAATGATATTATCTCTAAATCCGTGATTCCATCCAAATTGGGTCGAACAAGTCACTCATATCCTCAATGTTTACGCTTAACAGGCCCATTGCAAACAAATCCATTGATTGAATCTCCCTGAATCATCTCTGACATTTGAACCCTAAATCCGGTTCGTGAAGAACACTTTCCCGCCAATTTTCTTTTTAACTGTTTTGCTTCAAACCATCATTCTAGCCAATTCTGATCAAATCCAGCAACCATACCAGGACTTTTTAGGCTTAAAGAAGATACCCAAATGATTACATCGATTGAATCTCAATAGAACACCTTCAAATCTTCAACCCTAATACTACAGCCATTTTCCCGCCAAAATTCAAAATTCAAACGAAGAAGATGATTGTCCCTTATCCAAATCCAGCGTCCCTTTAGTAATTTGGGGTACATTTAGAAACTGGGGTGCGAATAGCAATTTGTGGGGTACAAAGATAAACTTTGGGGTGTAAATAGTGAAAACTCATGGGTGCCTTTATCAACTCTTCTGGGACATTTCTGGGGGTGCACTTATCCAAAGTTGGGGTGCTTTTAGTACTTTTCTGGGGTCCAAATACCACTTTTCGAGCCTATTTCTCCATAAGAATTTATTTCCTTAAAAAGACTTAAAACAAGTTTATTAGCAATAAAATGAGTCATAACTAATGTAATTATGGGTGAAAAAGCATCGTACTTACGTGCTTATCAAATTCCCCCACACTTACATTTTGCTAGTCCCGAGAAAAACCAGAACGAAAATTTATCCGCTACACAGATGGATATAGAAATGTCTGCTAATCAGCGAGACGAACCACTAAACAGTGGTATAGAAATGTCAGCTAAACAGCTAGACGAACCACTAAACAGTGGTGTAAATATGTCTGCTAAACAGCTAGACAGATAATTAGAAAGACTCGCTCAACAGCTGGTCATAAAATGCAAGAAAACGATCACAAATATTTTCATTTTTTTTAATGAAATTAACATGCAAGAAAATGTGTATGCCCTACAATAGACCCTCTCAACAGCTGGTCATAAAATGCAATAGACCCGCTCAACAGCTGGTCATAGTATGCAAAAAGTTAACTACTCCCCCACACTTAAATCTAACATTGTCCTCAATGTTTCTAATGAAAGCACATTACCAAAAGTGAAGAAAGATAGTACCTGGATGGGTTGCCTCCCATGAAGAAAGAAAATTCCACAATGTAGATTGGATTGATTAATTGAGTAGATCGGCATCAACACAGTTCTTCGGATTAAGAGTGTTGTTGGCTTAATCTTAAACGATTACTTCGGTAATTGAACATAAGATAGATCTAAGGACCCGACGAAGGAGTTTATGTTAAGATAAACGGAAGAGCCTTTGTCCGACTCATATCACTTGGTTGAATAGAGTTGATACCAAACATATTTGTCGTTCCTTTACTGTTTGGAATACGAACCAAAGGAATTGTTCCAAGTACGTGACTTATTTATAAGTTGGAGGCGTGGGAATACATACAGAACTAGGTGAACTATAGGTTTAGTTGCTTGGTCTCTACTATATGAAGTTAGGTGTAATTTTGTGATATGGCACAAGCGGAAGCGATAAAATGACAAGGAGAATCCACTCCTTAGGATGATGATAGAAACTCCAATCCAGGAGCAAATACTCTAATCCAAGAGTTAAAAGGAGAATCACAATGGTGTTTAACCAAACAACTTAACAGTTTCATTAATCAATAAAATGAGCTAATCCAAGCTAGATTACAATGACCGAAACAAAGACTACTTATACCTGAACTACACATACGTGTGTAGTTTACCCTAACAACTCAACTCCTAAATATCCTCATGAATAAGTCAGTTGACTTATCTCTAGAGTTTCGATAACTTACTAGACTCTTTTAACTTATCTAATCATCCAATAAAACTAAGTAAATCCTAACAAATGGAACTAACCAAGGAATATGGACCAGCAACAAAAATCGCATAAGATGTGTAGCGCCCCCTAAGCTAACAGCTGACTAATCCAAGAGATTAACTAAATAAAGAGGCACTAAGAATCTAAATCATTTACTTAAACATTCAATTTAGAAATCTGCTACAAAACCTTAACCCAAAACTAGCCCCGCTTAGAAATATATATACAAGATCTTCTCTCAAATGATACATATACAATAGTCATTTGGTTTACAAATAGAATATACAACATAATAAACATATCATATTATAACCAACTAAAGAAGTCAACTTCTCGGAGCTTTCGCTGCGCAACTCTGGTCTGTCTCTGAAACTGAAAGTGGGAATAATTAACATTTAACTTCTAAGTAATCATAGGCAAGACTTGGAAAACAATTCATGTTTTCGGAAACATTAAATAGTGGCCAAGTCACTAAAATAAACAAACATGTGTATGGACAAACTCCTAATGTATATATATTGAGTGTCGACCACTTCCTTACACACCCTATTAGCCTATATGGTGTCGACCAATTCCTTACACACCTATTAAGCATAAAAGCAGAATTCATGTAGATATAAATGAAGGAGCCGATCATATTCCTAATAGATGTCGACCAATTCCTTACACACCTATTAGGCATATAAATGGAAATTCTTATTTCCCAAACAATTCATATTGACAAAGAAAACATCACAGTCCTTTCCAAACCATGGAAAGATTAACAAATCAACAGAATTATCGTAAAACAAGTTGAACAAAGGCATAGAATGTACAGATAAATGCATGACTTTGTTAAACATAAAACTTTGTAAAAGAAACAACAATGGTTACCATAGAGTCAAATGTATTCCCACCTCTTTTGATAACAAGCCACGCCTACCTCGAGATCCACGATCCACTGGTTCATCCTTTGAATCGATCGTCGTTAATATAGACTAACTGTTAATCACACAAGAAGTCTAAGAATCTAGCCAAAAGGCTCACACAAGAATCATACAAGTCTTTCTAATAATTCTAGGCCCATTTAAGGTTCTACATCTTTTATTTATCTATCTTTAGCATAGCTAAGGTTTACTAATTGAATAGGGTTGGGTCTATAGTCCATTAGCTAACTCTTACGAATAACTTCAACTTGTAGAAGAAGCCAAAGGCTAATTCAGACCACAATGGTCCAACACATCAAAATAGAAACTAACTATAAGCCCAAGCCCAACAAACCATCTCCTTAAACTAAGGCCTGGTCCTTCTGGGTCAACTAACGGTCTCTAACGGTCAATGGTCAACTAACAGTCAACATCCATGTCAGGTCAAGGTGGGTCAAAGGTTAAGTCAACTGGTCAGGTCTCTGGGTCAAATCGGTCAAAACGAATCAACTCAGTCAATTAGACTGAGTCAGGTGAGTCGACTCAGTCAGATATCTTAGTCAGGGACATGCTAGGTCAGTCAGGTTCTGACTTGAATTGAAAACACACCGGTCTGAGCCATTGCACAGGCCAAAACTCGAGACGCACCATAATGGTGTATCAACAACATACAACACAATTCTAAAACTCTATTACAAAATCAATCCTACCAAATTAAGCACAAAGAATCAACTTTAAACATTGTACATTCAATTTATATAAACTTCATAAGTTATTCATAACCATAAACTCGGTTACCTGCAATTGCAGCTTTAATCCATGATATGTTCATCTCAACACATTCATCTACATCTTATTCTCAATCAGACTCTCTATAGCAAACTCAATTTCAAATCACTAAACTTCATTATCGCTTCCACTTCCAACTCCGGTTCCATACGTACTACTCTAATTCATACACACACCCAGCTTCAATAATTACGCACCTCGATTCAATACAGTCAAACAAAACACAACAACACCATCACCAAAACCCAAAGTAACAACATAAACTCCTCCACCAGATTAATACCACCACCATTCTCAATATTTCAACTTAACTTGATACCTTTCAACATCATTTTCCAGACTCACACCCTTCATTCATTCCTCATTAACTGCCGCCAACAAAACAACACCATTTCCATTCTAATAGCATCTTGTTTACAACTACATATATCCATCTTAATCTAATTCAACCACAACAATTTAGTTTATATATTATAAACACTCGTTCACTTCCAAATCCATGCCTACATCAACCTCAGTTCAATTCCTAAATACACAAACTATAAACTATAAACTACAACCCAAAACCCCATCTAAAATAACCATGCATCACTAGTTATATATTTAAACATCTTCTTCACAACTGTCTCCCTCCATCTCAACAGTGTCACCAGAACCAACAACAATTCCCTGTAATCAACACAATTCCTCATCTCAGCTACATTAGCACCCTTGCAGAACTAGCTCATGTCTCAACTTGCAACTATACTGACATCTTCTTTATCAACTCCCTTTTCCTCTTCCATAACTTCAAACATATTGTCACTTTACACAACACCTCCTGAATTGATCACTACCTGTAATTTAACAATTCTCACAACAACAGCAACAACACCAGACCCATTTGAGAGTCACACTCAACCTTCAGTTCCATTCATTGTACAAAACTATTATTTACAGCTCATACATCTCTACCACACCCCTCATCTGCACATTCACTACCCAGTAGATACAACCAACCTAACTTCTCAAACTTATCAGAGATTCAATTTCATCAACATCCTTTTATAAACCTAAACTAAGACAATATCTAACTCTTCCTCCTGTATTTCAATTCAGCCCTAGCTGCAATCCTAGTTTCATGTTATATCTATCGTCATCTCAAACTCGTTCACAATCATACAACTTCAAAATGGAAATCAAATAACTTTACTAAATTCACTAAGAAGAACAATTACCTCAAAACTGAATTACTCAAGTAATTGAATCTCAATCTCTTTTTCACTTGACTCAGTTCAGCACTCGCCTCAAGACTAACATCAATTCAACAATAACCCATCTCTAATTACACTTCTTGAACATCTCCAATCATAATTTTCAAAGAATTACAGAAACCCTAATTCTTTGATTCCTCTCTAAAACAACTTCAGAACAACAACTAAACCTCAACCCTTATGATCTTCCTCCAGATGCAACCTAATTACCCTATCAATTCCATACGAATTCAATTAAAGAGTTTTACAAACCCTTACTGAGTTTCCCTTGATTTATAACTTCGATTCCTAATTATTCTCTTCCTAATTCACAGCAGCACCATCACCTTCAACATATGTATACTCACATCAATTGATTGTCTCAAACCGAATATCAAACTCATCTCTCAGATTCGCAGAAGAAGAAGAACGGGAGAAGAAGGAAAGAGAAGAAGAAACGAGAAGAATAAGAAGAAAAGAAAGAGAAATGAGTTTATCCTCTCGATTTGGTTTTGATAAGGCCGATAGAAAATACTTCTACACCCAACATTTTGGATAAGGGCAACCCAGGTCGGTATGTCTAAGAAAAGACTAATTTTCCCTTCAAACCAATCTGATGACATCTTCTTCGTCCGGTATCCGAATGACACGTTCGAGTAATCCATTTTGCGTAACTTTTCGAGATATATCCGACGATACTAATTTCATAACTAGATCGTTGTTAGATTAATTTCTATTAATTAACGTCCGTGATAAACTAATCGAGTTAATATCGGCTAATTCGTCGCTTGACCGGTCTAATAGCGTTGACGAGCTTGAGGGTCTTTACAAGATGCCCCTAAATACGTCCCGTATCAGGCTCCCCTACTGCGACGAAACTCGTCTCGAGTTTACCACGAATAAGACAAGTCAGATACAAAGCACTTGATTGTCCTTGTGTTGGTGCTTCAGTGGCATAGCTTGCTCTGGAATTATGCATGGGCACAACAAAATGACGGAAATCCAAAACACGATGCCAACCTCTCCTTCCCTGTGTATAGGAACTGAATTGACTCTTTTTAGCAAACCCACAAGAAGGGGATTGAGATTCCATTCCTAGCAGATGAACACAATCACGAGAGCATACATAAAATGTGGGTTGCACTTCACAATACTTAGCAAATGGATCTATATAATGATTGCCAATAGATAAAACATCAACCAATGAGTCCTTTTTTTTTACTGTCTGACCCTGCAAGCCCCTTTTGTCAACTGTTTGACATGTATTTTCAATTTTGATGGGTATTGAATCTTCAGCTGGTTTCGGACGTGGTATTAAAATAACCTTAGCCTTCCCCCACCTAAACTCATAAGCATTTTCTAGACTGCTACGAACCGCACCAACATCAGATAGCCATGGTCCACCCAATACGATATCACAAACATCCATGTCAACTACGTCACAAATAATTGGATCAGAATATACATTACCGAATGACAACAGGAATCTGCAAACACCAACACAAGTAACCGATCCCCTGTTGATACATTCAATTTGATCCGGATGCGGATACCAATCCATTTCCAAATCCATGGTCTCCTCCATTTTCCTTGACACCAAATTATCAATACAGTCACCATCAATACTAAAATGGCATGTACTCCCATTAACAATTCCCATGAATTTAGCCAACTTGGTTTTCTGATCAAGTGTGACTTCCATGTCGCAAACTCAACTGGTCATATACGTTCTGAAGATGCAAATGGACTTGCAAATGGGCTCACGTAGGTAAAACATTTAGTGAACTAAAATTAAATGAACTAGCATCAAAAGAAAATCCAATAACTCTCAATCAAGGAGACTTGTTTTGCAACTGCACCAATCTAAAAGAGTCATGTTAATAGGAGGGAAAATATGGATTTGAGGAGAGAAGGATTAAGAGGAGGGAATTATAATTAATGAGGAGGTATTGACTTTTAGTAAAAATACTTAAATATCTATAATATCCTTCAACTAACCCAAATTTATCTAAAATCAACCGAACGCTTCAGACTTTTTATAAACCCTAATTTTTATACCTTCTTAGCCATGGAAATCTTCAAAACCATGAGCACGTTTATATTGACTATAAACGTATTGTAGTTGAGCTGAAGTGATGATGCTTGCTAATAAGGGGGAAGAGTAAGTTGCACTGTTATATATGCGAACGGAAAGATTGATGAAACCTTCATAACCACCATGGTGTTTCAAGAATCCAATTGCTAAATGGAAATCACAACTAACTAATACATTATTAATTCCAAGCTAATAATATTGGTGTGTGTTGGATTATATGTTTTATAGCATCAACTTAAGACCCACCCAATTGTTATATCATGGCGCATCTCAATTCAGTTCCATGTTCCCATCGGGTGCTTGGGGAGATCATCCAAGATGATATCACTTGGGGTAGATTTGGTTTTTAAAAAATATTTATTTCCATTTTTGTTGTTTGGTTTTGACTTGACATTTGACCAACATTCCACCATTTTATTTCCCTTCTCAAATCCATTCTTTCCCTCCCAATAACAGGACTCATCTAAAAACCTTGATTTTCCAAACCTCGAATCAACAAGCAAGTCAGATAGAGATCTTACCGGACTGAAGTATGCGTGGTGATGATGAACAAGATCCCAAATCTTTCTTCAAATGATTTTTTCTTTTGATAAAAACCTAGAGATCACAAGAATCCTCGACTGATCCTTCTAGGCAGCCTTACAGACGAACAACGCAGGAAAACCTGCTCTGATGCCACCTGATATGGCATAAGCGGGAGCGATAAAATGACAAGGAGAATCCACTCCTTAGGATGATGATAGAAACTCCAATCCAGGAGCAAAGACTCTAATCCAAGAATTAAAAGGAGAATCACAATGGTGTTTAACCAAACAACTTAACAGTTTCATTAATCAATAAAATGAGCTAATCCAAGCTAGATTATAATGACCTAAACAAAGACTACTTATACCTGAACTACACATACGTGTGTAGTTTACCCTAACAACTCAACTCCTAAATATCCTCATGAATAAGTCTGTTGACTTATCTCCAGAGTTTCGATAACTTACTAGACTCTTTTAACTTATCTAATCATCCAATAAAACTAAGTAAATCCTACCAAATAGAACTAACCAAGGAATATGGACCAGCAACAAGAATCGCATAAGATGCACCTAAATACATCCCGTATCATTTTGTGTAGCGGCTTAATCCCGAGAGTATTCAATTCTGGACAAGGTCCCGGGGTTTTTCTGCATTTGCGGTTTCCTCGTTAACAAAATCTTCCTGTGTCATTTACTTTATATTTCCGCATTATAATTGTTTTATTATAATTAAAGTAAATCGCACAAACGTTAATTCCTATTTACTTGAAAAGCAATCCTATTTTGTTTGGTTAAGTACGGACCTTTGTATCAAGTATACATACTTCGTTGTTGTATTGTCTCGATCTCGTATCCATAGACGATCACACGGAGTGTGAACCGATTAGTTATTTTATCTCGGCTCTGTCCATAGACAATCACTTTCAGATAAAGGACTTATAGGTAGGAAAAGTTTAGATTGAGGTATATTTGGGTACCCTCGCCTTTTTACCAAGAATGAATCCAGAGCGTCCTTTATCTTGCCTAAGTTGCCAGAATGCATCCTGACCGCTCTTTATCTAGGCTTGTCCAAACTGTGCTTTATATTCTTGATTGATAGCTTAAAAACTCCCCACACAATTATTATGAAGCTATTTTTGAAGAGAAATTAATAATTATTAAAAGCCTAATTAGAGAGTAACAATTAAAAGAAAATTAAATACCAAAAATTACATGCTAAAATTAGTTTCCTCCTAAACCCCAGAAATTTAATTAGCTGCTCATAATAAGAAATTTGGAAGAAATTTGATTCATCATTGTATTCAAATAACTAAATTTGCTTACAACGATTTTCAGTTGCTAAATATCCCCATCAACCAAAGTAGTACAATTACCAAAAGTTTATCGTAACAGGTATTCTAAACGATAATACCTATCTGTCGTTGAGTAAACCATTGCATAATGCGACAATTATGGACGACTCAATGTTCTCCGTTCTTATTCTTCAATGGAAGCAACATATATTTTTTTTTTGAAAATCTCGATTCTCTGCTCCCTAGCCTCCCCTAACTCTCTTTATGTCCTTATGTTCACTTCCTACACCTTATATATAGCCAACATGAGCAAAGATTGTTAGAGCAATGCTCGGTCGAACTCGCAAGCGTTGTTATCTCAAGCTTGTTTGTCAAGTTTAGTTGCCAAAACTATAAGTCTTGATTTCTAGTCTACTTGTAGCTAAGTCTCGGACTAATATAGTAAGTATAGTTGATCTCTAAACTCCACGGTGCTCATCATCATGAAGACGAAGAACTACTCAAGGAACGTGTGGAACTTCATCGACAAGAAGGTATGTGGAGACTTGAACTTATCTATCACTCAAAAGTCTATCTATTTTATCTCCTATCTTGAGACAAAAGTCGTATTGCTATATAGACTTCGATTATACACATTTGCTATTTCGAGCCGAGTTTATCTCGCTTATCTATTTCTCGAAATATGTGTTGGTAAGCTTTCGTTTTGGTCAAGTTCATCTTTACTCGTGACGAAAGTCATGTTGATTATTTCAATAACTTGAAAATCGCTTTGATGAAAAATAGTTTGTGAATAACAACTATATAACATCCACTAAGAAATCTTCAATGATTGAAATGAGAGTTTAGAACATGTAACCATCTTTGGATATAAACATGGTGTGTTCTCACATTTGTGTAAAAGTCCAAAACCGGGAACCCAAAGTATGCGTACCCGTACGCGTATTGGCAGTTGTTGGAAATCCGGGTAAGTATGCGTACCCGTATGTATACTGGCGGAAAGTTCACGTCCGTGAATTTCTTTTGGAGTTTGAAAGTAAAACCAAACTCAATCCGGTTACTTAAGTACGCGTACCTGTATGCATACTTAGGTAGGTTACTTTCTAAAATCGGTTTGTTCATGAACTAAAACATTTATATATTAAGGAATGCAATCTTTGCAAACCGTGGCTATAATGTTCATGAATCGATTTGAGTGAATCAAAACCGATTTTGCTTCAATTGTGTCTTGTATACTTCTATAAGATCTAAGCAATTGAACACTCTTTAACTAGTTCATTTGAGTTATTTGAACTAGTTATGGTGAAGATGAATAAGGTTGATATGATAGTGGTCATATGGCTAACCATTGGTTAACTATTGTTGAACCAACTAAGTGTACACGTTTAGGTACGGTTACTCAAACCTAAATGAAGTTACATTTCATTTGTGTGTAACAAGCTATGTTCGATCTAACGGTTTAAAGATATTAGCTTGAATCTAATCAGCTTTTCATCTAACGATGAATATTGAATGCTATGTTACCAAGTAACTTAGATTGCAAACCCTGATTTGGAGACTATATAAAGGAGAAATCTAGCAACTGGGAAACCTAATCCCCGCACCTCCTATGTGATACTAGTTGTATAAGCTAGAGTCGATTCTCCTTTAACCTTAGGTTTTTCACGAAACCATGTAGATTAACGACTTAAAGACTTTATTGGGATTGTGAAGCGAGACCCAACTATTTTCTCTGTAGTTGCGTGATCTGATCTTGCTTTTTCTATCGTGATTGAGTACAGTCATAAGATTGGCTTGAGATTTATATCTCCGATAGGAAAGATAGAAAAGTAGTCACAAACACCTTCGTCTCAGCATTTTTGATTCCACAATATTTTGTTTCGCTAGTCGATTAAGATTATTGTGAGGTGATTGATATTTCTAGGTTGTTCTTCGGGAATATAAGTCTGGTATATCAATTGGTTCCTGTTCACCTTGATTTATCAAAAGAGGGAACAAAACTCGTAGGTATTTCTGTGGGAGACCGATTTATCTATTCCAATAATTTTTTTTATGTGAGATAGATTTGTTTATCAAGTCTTCTACTTTGGGTCGTAGCAACTCTTAGTTGTGGGTGAGATCAGCTAAGGGAATCAAGTGCGTAGTATCCTGCTAGGATCAGAGACGTAAGGAGCGCAATTGTACTTTGAAGCAGTGTGAGATTGATTGGGGTTTAACTACAGTCCAGACCGAAGTTAGTTTGTAGTAGGCTAGTGTCTGTAGCGGCTTAATACAGTGTGGTGTTCAATCTGGACTAGGTCCCGGGGGTTTTCTGAATTTGCGGTTTCCTCGTTAACAAAACTTCGGTGTCTATGTTATTTCTTTTCCGCATTATATTTTGTTATATAATTGGAATATCACAGGTTGTGCGTTGAATCGATCAATTGGTTAATCCAAACTTTGGTTGTTGATTGAAATTGATTGATACTTGAACATTGGTCTTTGGTACCGTTCAAGTTATATCTCTTATATTCAATCGCGCTCGCAGATTTCTATTTGCTGATTGCTATTGAGAGATATAGATAGTAACTCTTTGATATATTTTTCTTAAGATTGAGTCTGACTGTCTAGTTGATTCTCTTGAAAGTATATTGGAGTTAGTACATACATATTGTTAAGCGAAATATTGGGTGAGGTTGTTAGACCCCTGCTTTTTCAATTGGTATCAAAGCAGGCAAACAAATTTAAAGACCTCATAAGTTTGTGTTTGTAGCGATCCGACTCTATGGACAGAAATTATGTCTCCATAAACGTACCACCAGTCTTCAATGACTCAAACTACTTGTGGTGGAAAATCGCTATGCGTTCTTTTCTTCAAGCTCGTGATTTTCAAACATGGGTACGTGTTGTTAATGGCTATGATCCTCCGGTTAATACAGAAGGCAATGTATCTATACCGAAGGATATTGGTAGATATAGTCCAGAAGAGATCCTTGTTGCAAAGAAAAATTCTGACGACTTAAATGTTATCATACATGCCATTAGCCCAGATCTTCAACATCATTTGACTACTTGCAAAAAGTCTAATGAAGCATGGGATACCTTATAAACCGTATTTGAAGGGAATACCTGTGAAAAGGAAGCTAGGCTTCAAAACCTAAATTATGATTGGGAAAACTTTCGTATGGCAGATGAAGATTCATTTGATGAGTTTAATCACAAAGTGTCTAAAATTATTAATGCATCTTTTGCGTTGGGTAAGACTATTCCTGAAAAGGACATATTTAAGATTTGGTGTATATAACACTTTCTTGAACATCTTCATATTTAATAATTGATCCCTCCTAACTTGTAGGACCCTACTGTTGGAGATGAATTTATGCCAAACGGGGGTCTAAAATCCTATGAGTCACTAAAAATAAATAAATTTACCTACTGATAGTGGTTTTTAGTTCAGGGGTAAAATTGTAAAACCTCACATTTAATGTGCCGTCATTCTGCAAAGAAACAGAGCCATGTAAAGTGACGAGTTTTCAACCTCTCCACCGGCGTATGTATTGAGCAACTCAATATGTCACATGAAATTTATCCATACTGATGCATGTAAGCAACAATCCGTTATGGATTAGTAGGTGCAAAGTCCTACCCAAAATCAGAAAGCAAAGAATAAAGGAGCCGCAGAGAAGGAGCAACAGTGAGAGGAAGCGTGGCCATGCCATAGGCCAGCCGGCGCCACTTGGCCACGCCCCATGCTACCCAACCGGACCTTACTCCTTTGTCGACCAATCAGGTCGCTTTAAACCTGCCACACTCCCATGAGCTGTGGCTGGGCCCATACTTGCCGGCCATATTCCCCATCGACCAATCAGGTCGCATTAAACCTACCACGCGCACCAGAAGTGTATCCACACTCGTGCTTGGTCGGCCCCCTCTTTTTATTGATCAATCAGGTTGCTCTAAACCTGCCACAATATTAAAAGAGGTGGAATTGCGTCAAGTGGTCACCATGCCAAATTGGCTTCCCAAAGATTGTACAAACAACTGGGAACGTTTGGTAAACAATTTTAGTATGAGCTACATGCCAAAAGTTTTGTATGTATGTCTAGCATAACATACTAAAAATTCAAATCAATCGGAGTAACGAGCTAAAAGATACAACATAAAAGGCGAGCTAGGTCATGGCTCAAAACTGACAGAATCCCTCCTGAATTCTTCCTGAGTTTCACTGTCGGGCTGTTTTCACCTCTAAACGAGCTCAAAACCTAAATATTCCCGAATGGGGAGATATGAAATTCTTTTCTGATCAGAATCGAGGGGCGGACCGTCAAAATCCGAGTTCGTACGAGAATTCTACAGCGGTTTTAGTGAGGGTCCCACATCTAAATTTTCTGATTACGAAATTTCATGAGTTAACACAAATTTATGTGAATCATCTCAGCCATCCAACTTGTCTAGCCAACTTAAATGGTTTATATTTAATTTGATCCAATCATCTCGGCCATCCACGGCCACATGCCGCATGCCTTATGCGCTAATTAGGGTTTCGACATGCCAAACCCTAATTTAGGCAAAGTTGCTATGCCAAACAAGCCAAGTAACGTTCCCCTGAGCATTGGGATTGATGTGGCAACAAGGCCAATGTTTCTAAGCCACATTTCGGGTCTAACACCAATGTGCCAAAATCTAGCGTCCATGGCTATGCCAGGCGCTACTTGCTTCATCGTGCCACTGGCATGCGCTAGCTATGTCAGCCACGCCACTGTGCCGCAGCGCACGTGCTAATTAAGGTTTTGATATGCCAAACCCTAGTTTAGCTAAAGTCTCCATGCCAACTAGGTTAAGTGAATCTCCTAAGTACTTAAGTTTAACTTAGCAACTGGGCCAATGTTGCCAGAGCAATATTTGGGTCTAACACCAATATGCCAAAACAGCTGCCACGGCTACGCCACTGGCATGCCATTATGCCATGGCTACGCCAGACGCCACTATGCCAATAGCGCCACTTTGCTATACAACAAGATATGGCCATAATCAATGGCCATCCTTTCTCATGAGATGCAATCTCAGCCATCCAAATTCGCCACCGAACTGACATACTTGTGGCAAGTTTTAGGCGACCAGACGCTTAAATATCGTGGCAATGGCTACGCCAGGTGCACTTATACCACCGTGCCACTGGCATGCATGAGTTATACCAGTCATGCCGCAGTGCCACTGGCATGCACAAGCTATACCAGTCATGCTGCAGTGCCACTGGCATACATCAAAAACGCCACTGTGCCATTACCAGGCGCTAACAGAAGGTAGCCATAATCAACGGCTACCCTTCCTCATGAAATGCAATCTCAGCCATCCAAGTTCTCCATCGAACTGACGGACTTGTGGAAAGTTTTAGGCGACCAGCCAAGACGTGCCTAATAGCATCACATGTTATTTTACTGTGGCAAGACTCTTGACTTTGACTTGCCGTACATAGCAACCTGCTACACGTTTTCTACGAAAACACTCGAGACATCAAATATGTCACAAACTGGGGGATACTCATCAGGGTATTGGTCTGGCGGTTTACAGCGTGCGGCGTGCAATACACCCGTTATAAGAAAGTGTCATGAAGCGGGACAATTAGTGGCGGCAAGAAGTAACGGGTGTAAACGGATCCACTTCCTTCATCATGGAAGCATGGGTTTCTGACGGTTATAAGTTACTCCACTCTTCCATCACCCAATCGTTCCCACTTCTTACGAGACCAGGGTACGTTTAAATATGACTTGTATAAATAGGCTTCACCTATTTCAACCAAACAACAAGTTTTTGGTCGGCAACAACATAGTATCCAGAAATCACCAAGAACTGATAGCTTTTCATTCTGCTAGCCAGTTCTACTTTCTGATACAAGTCGTAAACAACCACACCTTCAGAATCAACGATTCTGGTCTCAATACTTTCTTCGCTTCCCTCCCTAAGACCAACCCTTCTCCTTCACTTTGTGACCGAAGCAAGCCTGGAACGACCATTTCTTGGTTTAGGCCAGGATTGTACAGATTGATCTCTCGAATCAAAAGTACTCCCATGCAGTGCATTGTTTAGGGTTTAGACTCGTTTCTCATCCACACAAAATTACCAAAATCGGCAGAAGCAGTTTCACCCACAAACACTACCATTTGTTGGAGATGCTCTAAGAGCATCTCCAACAGAAGGTGTAAAAAATCCTACGTGGCTTTTCAATTTAATCCTTTTATTTATAGAGTCTACACATAGAGTAAATATAGGACCTCATATCTAAAAACCCATCTCCAACAGTAAAGAAAAAAGTATGACGTGGAGGTGGAGCCAGAGGTGTATATAACACTTTCTTGAACACCTTCATATTATTCTAATTTGTAGGACCCTACTGTTGGGGATGGATTTATGCCAAACGGAGGTCTAAAATCCTATGTGTCATTAAAAAACAAAAAATTCACCTCTCTTGGAGATGCTCTAAGTATCTTGATATCCAAAGATCTGATTGATATGTTTTTTTTTTTAACAAATTTTGATATCCAAAAATATGATATTTAATATGCTTCCTTAATAAATCTTGATATCCAAAGATTCGATTATACGCTTTTTCAATAAATTTTGATATCCAAGGATTTGATTGACATGATTTCTTAATAAATTTTGATATCCAAAGAAATAATTAATATGCTTTCCTAATAAATCTTGATAATCCTTTGTGTGTTAATGCATCTGAGATCCCTATGTGTAGTACCAAGTGACACTCATTATATCACTTACTCTATATAGTACTATATATGGAAGTACAAAATTGCACAAAGTTTTATCCATCAAAATTCGTTTTATCTCAAAATATGGGAGGAACGTTTTTCATTTTTCTTATAACAATTGCTCGTGTTTCGCTACTGTTAAACTCAGTCATCGCGGCGAATCTAAATAAAGGATTTAGTATGAAGATGATTCATATAGACTCCAAAGAATCACTTTTGTATCGTGGTAACCGTTTAACACGAGATGAAAGGCTTCAAAGACTCGTCGAACAATCTAAATCTCAAGCACGTTACATCGAGTCACAAATATTAGTCCAAAGAAACGAAACACGTTCTATGGATCCTGATGCTGCCCGTTTACCTGTAGTTTACGAACCAAGAATGTTTTACGTTGTAAGGGTTGGTTTAGGTACGTTTCCTAGTAGACGAAAATCATTCATGAATTACTATTTGATGATTGATACAGGTAGTGATAAAACATGGATTCAGTGCGAAGGTGCCACTAAAGCTTTCGCTCAAGATAAGCCACTTTATCCTTGGAATTATTCAACTACATATCATCCAATTCCTTGTGGTACACATCCTCTTTGTAAGGGAGATAAATGCAATATTGATGGTCAATGCACTTACGTAGCAAGATATATGACTGGATCGATTACATCCGGTATTTTTGCCAAGAAAACTCACTATAGGCTCGACACTCGGTGGTCTTGAAAACATTGAACTACACATGGGTTGTGGTTTTCTCCAAGAGAATTTCGAAAATTTTATCGGATATAATCATTTACTTGGCCAACCTAATCTTATTGCAGGAATACTCGGCTTAGGGTCGGGACAATGGTCTTTTCTAAACCAATTAGGTGTTGCTGGACAAGGTAAATTTTCTTATTGCTTCGAGATGTTTAACCCAAATATTGAGGCATCAGATACATATTTAAGATTTGGTGCAGACGCGACAATTGGAGGTGCAGGTCAAAAAGTATACAGAACTCCCATTGTTGTTCCTAAGTTTCAAACGCAACTCTATTACTTAAATCTAGAAGATATTAGTGTAGGTAAAAAAAAAGTAGGATTTCCTATAGGTACTTTCGAGCTTCATAGTGAAGGAGAAGGTGGTACTGTTATAGATTCCGGTACTCCAATATCCATCATGTATAAGGATCATTTTGATAGAGTTGCAGATTTGGTAAAGGAACATTTTAACGAGCTCGGCATTGAATATATCGGTTCTCACCAAATTTTTGATGCTTGTTTCCGCCTACGGGGAAGATTTGATATTAGTAAATATCCTTCTATAACACTTCATTTTCAACATGCCGATTATGTTATTCCAGATTATAAAGCCAATTTTATAATACTTGATGAAATTGTTTGTTTAGGTATTTCCCGAGGGAATACTAATACACCGGCTTTTATGCTAGGAGCAATGCAACAAGCTAATAAAAGGATTTTGTATAATATTATGGATAGTTCACTCTCGTTTGCTACAGAGTATTGCGAATTAGATTCATGAATAAACAATGTCATTTCTCTAGGAATTTTCCAAGAATAAGTTGATTTCATCTGGAATTTAATAAATTATTTATTTTAGCTTTACAAAATCCAAGTGAAAATCTTTTTTATTGTTAATACTTCTTTTACGATAAATTATTATTGCATATCTTTAAGATTACAATTGGGATTTGTCAAAACCGAAATGTATATTATTATTGCATATCTGTAAGATTTTCGAAATTAGTAAACCTTGGTCGTTTACACTATAATGTATTCGTACAAACTCATCCCATGACATATATTGTCTAACCGTTTGTGTGGGAAGTCCACTCGTATATATACTCGTTGATTGAGGAGAGTCATCTAGTTAGGTAAAACCTCTCGTGTGGCATTCGTTAAAGCTTTTAGTAGTACTGTTGGTGGGAAACTAAATCGTATTGTTATTTTAGTGTTTGGTTATTTATTTGATTGACTAAAGGTGCAATTATCCTTGATAGGTCAAACTTTTTTATTATGGTCTTTTTCCTTCCGATATAAGGCCAATCAAGTTTGTTTGAGAATTGATTATTTTAGATCAATTATACTCTAGATATGAAGATATGACTAGTGACTGAAATGCCGAGGGTGCAAAGTTAACTAAAATCTTTTCGTTATCAACCTATAAGTCATATACCTTGTGTGATTGTTTATGGACAGAGAAGTCGAGACAATGCAACAACAATATAATCACTTGATAATAGTTACGGTACAAGACCGGTTTACTATAAGATCAATATCAAGTTCTTGGGATTGATATAAAAGTGCAATTACATTAATTATAACTTAAACAAATTTTAATGCAGAAAGTAAAGCAAAAACACACAACAAGATTTTGTTAACAACGAAACCACAAATGCAGAAAAACCTTGGACCTAGTCCAGTTTTGAATACTCTCATAATTAAGCCGTTATACAAAGACACTACTAACTTCGTATAGTTGAGACCCCGTAAATTACCCCTAGTTACCTAGTTTCCTCAGTTGCCCAGCGCCTACAACCAATCTGGCCGACGCACGTTAATTCTAAGATAGAGTCCACTATCTTAAGTTGCTTCAGTCTCTCTGAAGAATTTAAGAACTCAACCCTTTTTATCATCTTCCAACAGTAAAGGACTAAAATGTTTGGTAACCACTCTCCTATATCAGGAAATCAATCAGAGATTTCATAGTTGAGCGTGACAAAGGCTTTTCTGTTTAAAATTAGTTAAACTCCTTTCTCAGGTTTAAATCTTCCAAGATCTGGATTAAACAAGTTAACCAGATCGAGTCAGACAAAACTACCAGATTCGGATACTGAACAGTACCACCAAATGATAGCTTGTCGATCTAAATATAACTAGTCAACAATAAGTCTATCAAAAGATAAACTAGATCTATTCGGATCCCAACCGATCAAGTTTGTGCATGAACAAAATCACTAAGATATAAAACCAATATAAGAAAAATATTTTTGTCTTCAACCTTCAATAGTCTTTTGTACCTGCACAATAACAAACTTGATCCTAACTTATGATAGGCCACGCACAGAACGAAGTCTGTTAATGATGGATGGTCATAATTCAATGTTAAACTCTTGATCTTGTTTGAGTGACCTTATGTCAGAAGGGAAGGCTCTGAAGAATAATCAAACTAGGTGCAAATCAAGAGCTAACCACTGTTAGTCAATCAAATCAATAATCGAAAACCAAAATAACAATGTTCTAGTTTCCCACCAACGATACTAGTAGACGCTTCTTGATCCCAAAGAAGCCTTTAAACTAGCGGACGTAAAAGATTTCTTCTAATTAGGTTACTCTCGTCACCAAGATAATATTACGAGAATACTATTAATCGGCTACGCCAGAAACAACAAAAATGAAGTTTGCCTAGCTCAGGATAAGTTCGTAAGAAGAACAAACTTCAATATTTATAGACCAAGGTAGTTTGGACACCAAGGAATTCCCATAACCGAAGATATTCTTAAGACATGCAATAAAGCACCTAAATTCTATTTTATGAATTCCAACCAATATCCAACTGTATAAGCGAAATCTTCATGGGAAACTCAATATTATCTATCACTTAACTAATATATATCTTCGGTTTTGATTGCTGGTACAACAAAACATATTAATTTTCAGACATATGTTTTGGTTGCTGGTAAAACAAAACATATTAATTTCAAAAATCTCAAAAAAAAAATATATTCTTTTTTCGGTTTGGGATCTCACCATGAGTATCAAGGAATATCTTTGAACAATTAAGAAATGAGATTTCAGCACATATTTAAATTACTCACTATATCGACATCTTGAACTTTCCTATTTCGCAAACCCAATTTCCAAGTCACACAAACTCTAAAGTTTATGTGACTTATAGAAACCGGTTTTGCTTATTCGGGCCGATTCTACCATGATACCTAAAGCAAGTTAGCATCAATTCGACCTTGAATCCCAATATAAGTAGGAATCGTTTCTACCTTGAATCCCAACATAAGGTAGGATTAGTTATACCTTGATTCCCTATATAGGTTAGGATCGGTCCAACCTTAAGATCTTGAATGAAAACCTAACCATCAATCCTTTTGATTTCCTTTGGACTACGAAACAAGTTTGTACGTCTACTACCTTAATTAAACATAGTTTTCTAGGTATGAAATCACATATATGTTCACTAAACAATCTAGTAACGAGTTTCAAAGTTTATGTCCATGTCGCAATTACGAAGTTCAAAAGATAAGCATTATACTTCGTAAATCACTATACCAATATAAAACACTTATCACAATTGATATATTGTTCCTTGACACTTTGATCACAATATAATTGAAATGACGAGGCCACCCTGATACACCACAATCTTTTTTCAACATATAAGTCTGATACCTTGAGTTATCATCTATGGACAAAGTCGAGAAAATACAACTTCAAGATATTTACTTGACAACAGTTATGGTACAAGACCAATTGGTTATAAGATCAATTTCAAATGATTAGGATTAACGTACAAGTGTTATTTACTTTATTTATTTTATAATAAAACAATTATAATGCGGAAGTAAAGTATATTACACAACAAGATTTTGTTAGCTAGGAAATCACAAATGCAGAAAAACCCCGGGACCTAGTCCAGTTTTGAATACTCTCATAATTAAGTCGTTATATAAAGAATAAGGCCAACTTCGTATATTTGACACCAAGTAATCTACCCCAGATACTTAGTTCCCTCAGTATCCATGCACCTACAATCGTCTGGCCAACGCACATGAATCCCAAGACAGAAATAACTATCTTGAGTTATTTTATCGATGTAAAATCTTAAGCACTCAACTCCTTTTGATCGTTTTCCAAACAGTAAGGGAACAAACCTGTTTGGTAATCACTCCAATAATACTTTTAGAAAAGATTCGTTAAGTTTTGACAAAGGCTCTTCTGTTAATAAAGTCCTTTGTCACGTAAGATCCATCCAAATCCGAAATAGTCAGATCTAGATTCACAACTATCAGATGCGGTACTAAAGAATACCACCAAATGATAGTTGTCGATCTATGAACTACAACTATATATAGTTATCTTAAAAATAAAATTAAAAAAGGGTGTGCTCTTATGACAGACCGAAAAATTAGGCATGGCACGCCTTGGTGCTCAGGCCATAACTTCCCCGATATGCCATGATGATGCTACCTACCGGGCCTTAGAACTAGGAAAATGCATGTCCATTTGCCCTTGCAAGCATGCTCGAAGATCATGATGCGGCTAACTTAGCTTCCACACCGTTCCAACTTACCCCTTGTTCTGCAAATGGTATCAAGTCGGGCTGATGCATCTTGCATGCATCTCTGGCCTTCTGGTCCATTGTAGGCCTGGAGCATGCCTTGAACTTGCGCATAGGCCGTTGAGGACTATTTCCACCTCTTTACTTAGCTTAGGAATTGTTTAGAGCATGCACTTGTCTTGCTTGTTCCAAGGGTGCATCAATCAGGCTCATGCCGTACTTTCCTTGAGCTTACGCAAGCGTCGCTAACTTTCATATTGATGTAGCTTACTTTCTTGGTCATGGCTAATTCTCAATTGGTGCATATGCTGATACCGTGCATCTTGATAGGAAGTATGAGCATCCACTTGCTGGTATGCAACTAAGCCTCATCAAGCTTGGATACAATCATCTCTTACATCGAGCTACCGATCTTAGATGATATGAGGGTCCAAAGTGCCGCAATCATCTCTCAAATATATGATATGATCGACAAAGTGCTGGACCGACAATGCTGCAACTCACTGCGACTGCCTACGTACCCTTCCCTACTCTAAAGGCATCAAGCACGGACCGTAGTTCATCCGCGAGGGACGGAAACTTAAGCAAACTCATTTGCAAGGTTTTGGCTTAGAAAAAATGGTAATGGCGTAGTCCGTATAGTCCGTTCCGTCAACATACATCTAAGTGATGCATATTTGGTCTGCGTCATGGCATAGTGATGCCAATGCTTAATATGCTCCATCGGCAAGGCTATGCAGCTATAAATGAGGCCAAAGTATCATTTCTACTGTACCGGCAAAGCTATGAAGCTTGGTGCACGGTCCGCATATGCTCCTTCAACCGACTACCCCTCCTTATATAAGTTTTAAAAACATTTTTACAACTTTGATTAGGGAGAATAATGGACTTCACCAAGTCCTAAAGCCGCGATGGCTGCACATTACTACCATGGCCAAATGCAATGTACAGCCGTGATGGTTGTACATTCAGTTCTGGATCACAGGCTAGTTCCAATGTCCGACCATAATGGTTGAACATTTCTTGAGCCAGGTCCAGTGAAGGGCCGTAATGGCTGTATTTCTGGATTTGGCCCATAGGCCGCCCAATGTCTAGCCGTGATAGATGTACATTGCCAAAGCCATACTGCTTAGGCATATTGCATACATTAAAGCAATATTGGCTCTGGTTCAATGAACTACGTAATGCGCTATTGTGACGCTACTTTATTCAAGTCATCCACCCAACTGGCTTGAAGCACCTTTGGTACGAGACTGGCTTTAGGACAATGTTCCTCTTTACATGCAACATAGCTTGAGATGAAGCTTCATCTCATGCCATGACATATCTTTGCGCATGCGCCATGCTATAAAACACGGAGTGTTTCAATATCCATCCCTTTAAATAATTCCGTCCCCGAAATTCAACACAAAAACTATTGTGGACTAGCTCTTCGATTTGGGTTCCTCAGCGAAAATCCCATACCAGATGCTCAAAAATCATGGGTTTCTTCAAGTTTTTCATGGAGCATCAATTAGGACCTTCCGAGAAAATGTACCATACGGTATACTCAGGAATCCAAAATGAGTCCACAACGTTTCCGAGAATCACAAATGGCCAGTTTCCAAAAGGATATCTCAACAAGGTATCCTAGATGTGCATCCCATACTACACACTTAGGAGTCCCTAAAGCTCACAAAGTTGGTGCCACTAATTTGTAGTACTGTGTGGAACAGGATCCAGTTGCCCACCGTCCCTGACTGTCATCCAGGTTTCCACTCGTAAATGGGATGCTAGCCGGGCCTGAAAACGCACATCATTAGCCAGTTTCCAACGTGTGGGTATGATCAGTCTCATTGCCTACCCACCGTCCCAGACGGTCTTCCGGATTTCCACTCGTAAGTGGTGTGCCACTTAGGCCAGGCAAACTCATAATACTTAAACAAGCTCAACTCAATTCGCAAAGTACTGGCCTAGCAGTTACAAACTCTTTCCGCGCAAAGCTGGACTACACTCCAACTTAAGGTTCCATTAAGGGAAATACTCGCTTGACGAATCCACTCTGCACGATCCCTATAGTTATCTCGAAACTTTCTTTGATACCAACTGTGACGGACCGGAAAATTAGGCATAGCACACCTGGGCGCGCAGGCCATAATTTTCCCGATGCGCCATGATTATGCTACCTACCTGGCCTTAGAACTAGGAAAAAGCACGTCCATTTGCCCTTGCAAGCATGCTCGAAGAGCATGATGCAGCTAACTTAGCTTCCAAACCGTTCCAACTTAATCCTTGTTCTACAAAGGGTATCAAGCTAGGAAGATACATCTTGCATGCATCTCTGGCTTTCTGGTCAATTATAGGCATGGAGCATGCCTTGAACTTGCGCGTAGCCGTTGAGGCATATTTCCACCTCTTTACTTAGCTTAGGAATTGCTTTACTTGTCTTGCTTGTGCCAATATTGATCATAAGGTGCATCAATTTTTAGGAATTGCATATGATGACATCGTCATTTTGTCTTGCCATTAGTGCACTTTCCTTGAGCTTATGATGATATGAGGGGCTTAGCTCGTGCCATTGCACAAGTAGCTCTCGCTAACTTGTATATTGATGTAGCTTACTTTCTTTGTCATGCCCAATCCGCAATTGGTGCATATGATGACATCGTGTAGCTTGATAGGGAGTATGAGCATCCACTTGCTGGCATGCAACTAAGCCTCATCAAGATTGGACACAATCATCTCTTGCATTGAGCTAATGATATTAGATGATATGAGGGGCCAAAGTAACGCAATCATCTCTCAAATAGATGATATGAGTGACAAAGTGCTGGAACGGCAATGCTGCAACTCATTGCGGCTGCCTATGTAACCTTTCCTACTCTAAAGGGATCAAGCACATACCATAGTTCATCCACAAGGGACATAAACTTAAGCAAACTCATTTGCAAGTTTGTGGCCTAACAAAGATGGTAATGGCCTAGTCCGTATAGTCTGTTCCGTCTACATATATCCAAGTGATGTATATTTGGTCTGCGGCATGGCATAGTGATGCCAATGCTTAATATGCTCCATCGGAAAGGCTCAGCTATAAATGAGTCATAAGCATCATTTGTACCGTTTCGGCCAAGCTATGAATCTTACTTGGTGCATGGTCCGCATATGCACCTTCAACCGACTACCCATCCATATATATGTTTTAAAGACATTTTTACAACTTCGATTACGGGATCAAAATGACTTCACCAAGTCCCAAAGCCACGATGGCTGCACATTACTACCATGGCGAAATGCAATGTATGACCGCGATGGCTGTATATTCAGTTGTTGCTCACATGCCAGTTCCAATGTCCAGCCATAGTGGTTGAAAATTTATTGAGCCAGGTCTAATGAAGGGCCATGATGGTTGTATTTCTGGCTTTGGCCCATAGGACACTCCAATATCCAGCAGTGATTGTTGTACATTTCCAAGGCCGGTATGCTTTGGAATATTGCACACGGTAAAGCAATATTGGCTCTGGGCCAATGACCCGCGTAATGCACCATTGTGGCGCTACTTTATTCTAGGCCAACCACCCAATTGGCTTGAAGCACCTTAGGTGCGAGACTGGCTCTATGACAATGTTCCTCTTAACATGCAACAGAGCTTGAGATGAAGCTTCATCTCATGTCACGACACATCTTTGCGCATGCTCCATGCTAAAAAAACACGGGGTGTTACAACTCGGTTGGTTCACTTTCTTGGTCTACTGCAGTTCCCTTTTATCCGTGATAACACTTTTTGATGCATGTGACCTATAATTTTCCCGGCTATTGCTATATAATTCGAGGTGACAAATCCTTTCTTAGTATGGATGAGGACTTTAAACTTAACACTTCTTAAGAGGTAACCCATGCTCATGCGACATGGTAATATCCTTCCTTATTTCCTTTTCTTCAAATGGTGACAGTTTCTCCTTGTTCATGCTTTTAATTTTATCTTCAGAACATTGGGGACAATGTTAGATTTAAGTTTGGGGGGATGAGAGAAACTTTTAGTTGCACTATGAAAAACTTCATACCTAGAGACTTTGCGAATTCATGATAGAAGTAACCAATCTAAGTGGATGGAAATATCTTAGTTGTACGAGTTAATTATGAACCCAAACTAAAGATTTTATTCATAAAAGGACAAAGCTCAGATGTTAGAAATAACATAGTAGTTTTACCGTACCTCAGAGTCATATCATTTTTTGTTTTTATTTTTGTAATTTTTTTGTTTCTCTAAGTGATTTGGTGGGGCACTAGTATCGCCTTGATTTCCGCTAGGATGAAGTAGCGGGATTGTGTTAAAAAAAAGAAAGAGACCAGACCAAAATCATACCAATCGGAATAAAGTAGATAAATAAAAGATTATTATTGTCGTTCAATAAAATCGACCACCATGACACTTGTATATACCAGCTGAGTTGATTTAGAATTAGGATTATCGACCGCTGGGTTGATACTAGAGTTAGGATTCAAACCAGTAACTCAATCCATTAGGATTATCTTGGTGTTGGCAATCAAAAAGATATTATGGGAAACATCGTTCACCTTCGCCAACATCACAAACCACCTATCTCTATATCCATATTCTTATTATATTCATGCGGTTTGTTTGATCCCGGATATTGATATCCATAGTGAGACTATATGAGTAGAGCTATATCACTTATATATGAATTTTAGTACGCTTGAGTGCAAACTCGTGTACACCTACTGAGTTCACAATCTACCTCCTCCTATAGTCAACGAGAGTATGCCAAGTAAAGATATTGTCTAATATAGTTCCTAGATTCTTCACAGGTAGCTAGGACTTAGAGTAAAGGTCTTGTAGGTACATCTCTTGTAAACCCTCCCGAGATTATACTCGGCCACTACGGGGTTCAAAGCCTTGTTGCACATGCTAAGTGCAATCAAGATGCCCGCGAAAATGAGTTAGGATTTTATTTTCTCGAAGACAAGCAAATAATAAGTTTGGGGATATTTGATAAACGCATTTTTGTGACTAATTTGATGTCATTTCTTTATTTTGTTAGTACTCATTTTTGTACTTATTATGGTATTTTATGTGTTTGTAGGTGTTTTTGCATATTTAAACTTTTGCGAAAAAATTGTCTCGAAAAGTGATACCCCCCCACCCCCCCGCGGATTAAATCACTAAAGGCACCCAAGAATTGGATTAGGGCGCTCCCAGTTACTATATGCACAAACATTTTGGATGGAGGGTGCTCCTTTTGCAAATGATTTTTGGCAGAAATGTTTTAGACGAGAATTTTGGAGGACATTTGTAAGAGTAAAGATACAAATTTGTTGGTTACCATAACCACAAATAGTTTACGTATCTTTGAAGAAGAAAATCTTTTATTTCTATTTTGTCTCATTAAGTAAATGATTATATGATATTGATTAATTAGTTGTGTTTTCTCTTGATGGTGCATGCTTAGCCTAGGGTTTTTGATGTTCTATACTTGCGATTAGCAATTATTCTTTTGAAAATTTACTCATCTAGGCAATATTTTAGAACCAAGTCGAATGTCTGATTGCATAATTATTGTTATTAATTGAATCACTGATATTGGTTAACGGTAGAATCTTACCCTCAATACTCTCAATTATATTGATATCATTTTTGTTTAATTTTTTTTTTATTTTAGCATTAAAAGTTAAATTTAAAATCCAATTCTTCACAAATTTTAAAGAACTTTTCTTACCACTTGCTACATCACATCAATACTCGGTTCATGCATTTTTCCCAATTTAAGCGTAAGTACTCAAGTGGGATGGCTAGAGGCATTGTAAGATATGGAAAAGGTTGCCGCTTATGATTGGGGTCCACTATATTATCCGGATTATACATTTGTTGCGATATTGCGTGCATAGGATCGCCAAACATCGAAGGTCTATGGGTCCTCCTTGAGGTAAATTTGATAACATCGTCCTTTGGCTTTAAATCAATTTAAAAATATCCAACAATAGTTAGACTAAAAATTGTTTACTTTCCTTTGTATCTTTTTTTACTTCAGCTTTGGTGGTATATATATTTTAAAGTTGGTGTACCAAGACTTTATGACTACACGGAGAAATCTTTCCCAATCATCGTAAGGTATAAAGAAGAGAACTGGCATCTAGAACAACATAGGTGAGCGAGATAACATTCATTTGTGGAGATATCAGTGCTTGTTTAAGAACAAAAATACTATTATTTGGATACCATATGTGGATTTTGAGGACTTCAAAAGATCAAAGAATTTTCACTCTAGCGCATGGTGTTGTACAATCCTATCAGTAGAATTGGTTATTATTTTATGGGGGTGAGATGTGCTAGACGGTTAGTTGCTCGAGTTGGAGAGCCACATAAACCTCCACGGTTAGCTATCGCGTATGAATCGAAATACGTAAAACTGAAGAGAAAATGAAGGATAAGTTATGAGACTAAATTCACCTCTTGTGACGAAGAAAAATAAGACCAATGGTACAAAAATGTTACATAGCCAATTATGGATGGATTTTGTCGCATTAGGTAAAGCATTACCGAAATTGGAAGTTCCAACAGCCACCAGCAATGATTCCAACTTTGACCAGTTATCCATCAGCATAAGTTTTTTTTTCCATTGACCCCTTCACAACGACCAACTAGATCTTCTTTTTCATTGGCTAGTCTGATTTTAAGTTGGGAGCTAGAGACTTATAATCTTGCCGGAGAGTGTATGCTAGTTCTCATTGTCTCACAAAGTCTCAAACATCCCAATTTTTATACAAGCACATCGGAAAGTCAAGAACAATTGATTGGACAATTGAATCAATTGGAGTTAAGATATATTGAAACTAGACGTATGTACGTTCGTCAAATGCACCAAATGGGGGGGGCTTGAACTGCAATCCATATTTTTCTCACCAAGCAACTCCATATTCCCAAGAAGGAGCGTATGACTCACAAGTATCTGTTAGGCCACAATCTCCATATCGTCTAGTTATTCCAGTGCGACAACAGACACAACAATCTTCATATCGGCAGGCCAGTCAACAACCTCCTTAAGCTTATCAAGATTATAAAGGATCATTAAACTTTGATGGCTCTCTAGC
Organism: Papaver armeniacum; assembly: GCA_023531295.1. Lineage (NCBI taxonomy): Eukaryota > Viridiplantae > Streptophyta > Magnoliopsida > Ranunculales > Papaveraceae > Papaver > Papaver armeniacum. Next base: position 1,107,439 of record JAJJWW010005328.1, on the reverse strand, counting down.
TCAAGGTACATGTCCCTGGATTGGAGATCAAAGTGGAGGGCCTCCTATCGGTGAAGGGTCTCAATGTGCATGATCATATCAAGGATTTGGGAGTTTGGTGCATGGGGGAAGTATGACAGAAGCTGTAGTGAGACTGAGTAGTTATAATCATGTTTATTTAATATTTGGAACTGAAACTGAGGTTCAGACTATTCGTATAATTATAACTAACTAATTAAATGAAAGGAATTAATATTAAATTTAATGTCAGATTCAATTAAAATTCATAACAGTGTCTTCTCTAGTAGCCGGTTTACCTTTTAATATCTCATACATGTTATTATAAAATCCTTTAAGATTACGTAATTAGTTTCATAAGGAAAAATTCTTCTCTTCCAACTTCACCATTCCTTTCGAGCTTGCAATACAACATCAACATCCGTTTCACTCCTAATTCGATAACGATTAACAAGCACCAAAGCTATATATTCTCCAGTTTTTTCTTTTCTATTAGGAAATCAACAAAACAACTCAGTCACGTTGTGGTTATTGGGGTGACCTGTATCATTGTAAAAGTTTTCATAAATTATATGGATATAACTCATACTCACTGATCCATTTTAACGTTTTTCCGCACCCCTAGCCGGATAAAAAACTACGTAATTTTGACAAAGCGAAAAATGTTCATCTATCGTAAACTCCGCGGGATTAATCTACGATTGAGCCATTACTCGGGAAATTTGTGGGTGTAGAAGGTGTAATATTTGGAGAAGATGCGTCTTTTTGGATTTAAAATGGATGTATTTATAGGGAGTGAAATTAGAGATATTGGATGAAAGTAGTCGTGACGGCATAATTAAGACCTACCGTCTCAATGTCATCCATGTGTATACCGAGTCTCAGTCAAGGCCGATTAGCTTTTATTGATGTGTTGGGCTCTTGTTGAGTCGACCATCTCAAGTTGAGACTCGATGGACAAACCCACAAATTTGAGGGCTTGTCCATCCATTTTATTTGTTTGCCAATCTCATTATGGGTGTAGCTACGACAAATCCTATAGATTAGCCACACCCAAATCTTACTCTTGGTACGACCTTTCTTCATTAAAATCAGGTTTCTGCTCTTTACCGTTGTAAAGGGTCATAAAAAACTTCGAATATCTTTTCTTTCTTTTTTCTTCTTCCTCTTTTTCTCCCTCTGCGAATCTCACTTGAATAAGAATCTCACTTGAACTAATTCGATTGAAGTTAGAAATATCCCTAACAAAACCCCACATCGATCGACAACCTCGGTAGGGATTTTTCTTAACTTCAATTGAACGGATCGTAAATTTGTTTGATATATTCACTCCACCGTTAGGGCTTTGTTTGGTTTCAATTCAACACCAAACACTATCAGACCCATAATATTTTTCTCTCGATTCTTCCCTAACCTCTTCTCTCAGTTCTTTCTTTTCTCTACATTTCATTGATTTATGATTCTGATTGAACAACTGTAATGGAGGATTTTATGGGAATTTTTATTCGCTTCTTGAATATCATTGGTGAAATTGGAATTTTCTAGAATGAACGTTACCTTGAACACTAGGAAATTGTTGTTCGTTAATGCACTTGAGTATACAGGGAAATGCAAGTCTTAGTTTTGTAATGTTTCTTTTATCGTTCGTCCGGACGGATCATTCAGTCGGGGTTTAATGCATTTACCGACCTTTCTTCACTTGGTTAATGAATATTTCAATATTAACAATGATTTATGTGTTTGAGATTTAATCCTTTACTCCTTGCATGAATCTTATTGTTTTTTCTTTTCCATAACTATTTAAATGTTTCTAGGATTAGTGGAATAAGGAGGCTTCTTTAGTTTCTTCTATCCTTTCTCGATGTTCACAAACTTAGTTCCCACCTTTAAGAGACTAATGCATTGTTTCCAGTTCTGTATACATTTCCACTTGACTCTAAATAAAGGTATATAAGATTATTAGCTTCTGAAGGGTTTGTGTTGTGATTGATAGGTTTCCAAAGCTGTTGAGTAAATGGAATGGATCTTCAATTCAAGACAGTCCTTGATGATGGTAATTACTTAGGTCATAGAATCTTTTAATATTTTGACATCCTGCATTGTCATGGCGTAATTTAAAATTTTATGTGAGGATTGCTGCATTTAGTATTTGATATCGGTAGTTTTAGTAAATTAGGTGCTTAAAAGCTTAATATTTTCTAATTATATCAACTATGTAGTTACACATTCAAACCTCGTTTCCTGATTTGAATTGTGGACTCACATCGCTCTAATTACATGGTTTTAGGTTGGAAATTTGTAGTTCAAAGAAATTAAGCAAGGGATTTATTCGCACAATTCAAGATACTAAAGGTTCGTTTTTTGTTTTCTTTTATGAATATACACTTTCCCTAACATTTGAATTAGATTGAACCTTATCAAGTTTATTTTTCTTCATAGTCTATATCTAATTTAACTGTATGTGGTACTGCAGTGTATCTAGCATTCTAATGATTGATGTTGATATCATCCCATTGTCATCTGCTAGCATATGTATATTAATGTACTGAAAGTTTGCCTATAAGATACTGTATGTTTGATTTATTCCTTATGTTGGTTATGGTAACGTGGTTAAATGTGAAATAGGAATCATAAGTAAATGGAGATGGTTTACTAATATGCCTAAGAGAATAAATCCCATCTCGCGATTGTATTTGGAGCAATCCTCCCCCAATTTCAATCTCCATAAAACCTAAATTGAAACCGAAAAATGTAATGCCACTCTCAATCGTAAATAGAAATACATCTCTCTTTCATGTTTCTGTAAAGTGAATGCCTAAGAAAAAACCATTTTGAATCTTAGAAGAGTACAATATTTGTGCATTTTCGCTTTTGATTGAATTTTACAATACGTTATTGTGAATGCTAAAAAGGTTTTGGTGAATGGTTTCAGGATACTACTATGTTTGAGTTTTGATATTGTCGGCTGAACCTAAAGTAGCATCTGAAGATCCAAAATTTGTTATGTTTTGAGATGATGATGAGTAGGTTCGAAATCCACGAAGGTACAACAACAGTTTGAACTATGCTCATCCTTTTCTTTTAATGTTATTGATTCAGTTAGCGCCTTCAATTGAATTCTAGGGTCTCGGTTTTTATCAGTTTAGCCCATATATATTGGATTAGTGATTTTTCAACTTGAATGTGAATGCGAAAGTTCTCCAAATTGTGGGTTTGCCTATCTGGGTTCAATTGTATGTATCATTTATGTTGAAAAAAAAAGAAAAGGCTAGGTTTGTATTATTTCTACTGCTACACCTTAGACTAACTAAGTTACGACAAAACAATGATAAAAAAAAACTTGATTAAGGGTGTCAGGAAATTGTACGTTTTTACATGATGTTGTCGTTTATCCATCTTTTAATGTTCACATGGACTACTCCTCATATGGCAGCAACTATTTGATCAATCTGGCGTATTATATGGTGAGCTTGCAAAGTTTGTGTTAGTAGTTCTCACTTCTCAGGGACATAACAAAATACAATATGCTATGTATATCATGTAAAAGAATGCATACAAGAACATATTTTCGGTGTAAATGAAAACCTTTGATTGAATGAAATATTTGATCTTTATTATCATTAGTATAACACGCACGCGCGATCGCGTGCCATTCCATTCCAAGCAAAATTTGGGAAAATAATTGTTTGGTCCTTTTTTAGGTGGTTCCATGTCTGTTTAGTCCTTTGGGAAAACGCCTTTACTATTTGGTCCATAATTATTTAAAAATATTAAATAGACCAAAGTACCCTTTTGTGTTAATTCCAACTTATTTTTTGTAGAAGTTCATTTGTCAAAATGAACTCCTGTTACTTTATACTTAATTTTTCAGTAAAAATGAACAACATCGTCATCTCATCTTCATCTTCTTCGGCGTCTTCAACAGCAACAACAACATCGTCTTCAACAGCAACAACATCGTATTCACCGTCTTCATCATATTTATCGTTTTCATTATCTTTAACAGCAGCATCAAAACAACAAAGAAACAAAAGAAACGCAAAAAAGTTCATCGCCTTCATCATCTTCATCGACTTCAACATCATCATCGCAGCATCAATACCAATAAAGAAGAAAACCCCTAAAATACTCCATCGTTCATCATCTTCTTCAGCAACAAATATTTATAAAAAGTGTGTAAATCAATCATCGTCTTCAACAACAGCAGATCTCGAAGTCTTCACCATCTTCGTCGTCTTCACAATAGCAGATCAAATCTTTCAATCAAGATTCATTGTCAGCAACAACAAAAAAACAACAACAGAAATTGAGAGAAGAGAAACTAGATCTGAAATAAAGAGGAAGAGAAAATAAATCTGAGAATGAGATATTTTCTACTAAATTTTTGTATATATGTGGTCATCCTAGGACCAAACCATTATTTTCTAGGACCAAACAATAATATAAGGGTATTTCTGCCACAACAAGATGACAATTACGTCATCCATAGCGTCACCATAGGACCAAACCATTATTTCTATGACCAACTATAATATATTTTTCCAAAAAGGACTAAACAGACACATGACTGAGTCAACTGGACTAGACTCATCCTAATATATTATTTCTAGGACTAAATGGTATTTCCTACTAATAAAAGATACTCCCTCTGTCCTTTTTTATCTGTCCTAATTTCTACTTTGGTCTGTCCATTTTTATCTGTCCGCTCTGTTTATAGACATACTTTTCCCTTAAACTATCAAATATACCCTTACTTTTGATAATCATAAAATCATTTTTAATATCAAAATATTAAATGATACACCATATATAAGGAAAAAAACTTACTCAATATCTTTGTATTAATTGTCATTCCTTTTTTAAATAAAAACATTTATGGATAGTTATAAAAATATTTCTTAAATTGTGTATTCCATAATAAAAGCAATATAAATTTGCTTTTATTTTCTTAAAATATTCCCTAAAATAATAATACTATCAAATTTAAGCTAATAATTTAGTTTTGGTAATAATATAACATTAAATAGGTTAGTCAAGGGCTAGTCATGATATTTTATAGGATTTCCTTAATATCTTGACAAAGTCAAAGCGGACTCTTAATTTAGGACGGAGGGAGTAGATTTTTTTTTAATAGAAAAACCTTAGGAAAAAGAACTAAAGGCCATACAAAGTAGTAGTAGCGCTTGTGTTAAGCCTGCTTTCATTGTTCTTACATAAAAGAGCTAAATTAAGTGTTTCCAAATTTTAAAGTTTGTGGATTAACTTAAGACTACTTAACACAAAAGAGATAGGCTTGATGCTTGAGCTATTGTCTTCAACATTGGTTCTTGGAGTATAATAACTGGGGTTGAACCTTCCTTGAATTTCTTGATGATATAGATAGTGAAATCTTAACAGAATTTCCTTTGTTTCAACTTGTACTTCAATGTTCATGTGCTGCTTTTCCTTGGCCCAGCTAAAAGCTAGATCTGCACCTCATGTTGCTCCCCAACCTCCAAAGTGGCCTGAGTGTCTTCTGCTATCAATGTTGTTTCCTGCAGCATCCAAAATAGTTAGAGCAGGGAAATATTTGAGGTTCTCATGGTTCTGTACAGTGCATATCCTTATGATGAAACCAAACTCTTGTGGAGTGTGGTTTAGATCATAAGGAATTTGAATGTCTGACTCAGTGTCAGTCCCATTGTTATTGGGGAAGAAAACATTGAGAACATGGGTAGGTAAATTGTGCACTCTGTTATAATTACATAGGTATTACTGAATACACTGAGAAGTGTGCTTATCATTTGGTTTTATGTGATTGAAAACCAGGTCACACCTAGCTTTCCAAATATGCCAACATGTGGTAGCATATAGGATTGTTTTTTCCAATAATAGCTCCAGTATCAAACCAGTAGTTAAACCAATCCATAAAGTTTGTGTTGTTGTCAAACTTTCCATGGTTTGTTCCAATGATTTCATGCCAAACTACAGTAGCAGTAGGGCAGTTTAAGAAGAGATGTGTCATGGTTTCCTCTCCATTACTGCAGACTTGACAGATATGATCAATATAGTGGAGAATGCTTGCAGTCTTTGCATTGGTGGGGAGGATTCCATGGGCACATTTCCAGATAAATATCTTAATAGCTGGAGAGATATCCAATCTCCAGACAGCCTCCCAATTTCTGGTGCTGGTATCATCTCTGTATAGATATTCTATCTTTGCCTTGTATAGAGCTTTGACAGAGAACTTTCCAGTTTCATTTAAGTTCCATTGTATTGAATCTTCTTCCCCTGGGTTGGTGTAGAGGTTCAGTATGGCTTCAGCAATTTTTTGATTGAAAATATGATGGATGAGTTGGGTATTCCAACTTACATCATGGTGCATGAGATGAGACAGCAACTCTATTTGTTGTGGACAGTGATTGGGTTTGATAAGCTTAGCTATAGAGTTGGGTAACCAGCAGTCTTCCCAAATATTGATTTTCATTCCATTGCCTATCTTCCAGTTACAGTGTTGTTGTATATTCTGTATTCCTTCAAGGATTCCTTTCCAGATCCAAGAGTCTCCAGACTTTTCTTTTGTATCCATATTTAGAAAATTTCTTCCCAGAAGATATTTGGCATCCATCACTTGGTACCAGAGTGAGTCCTTTTCTTGTTCAAGTCTCCAGCCAATTTTTGTGATCATGGAACTATTGAAAAGTTCCATAATCATAAAACCTAAGCCCCCCATATCTTTAGGTTTGCATATTGATGTCCAAGACTTTGGGTAATATCCTCTTGGATTTTCCAGATTTTTTCCCCAGAAGAAATATCTTTGCAGCTTGTTTAAATCCTGACAAGTTTGTTTAGGGATTCTGAAGCAATTCATTTGATAAATTCTAGCTGTGGATATAACAGTTTTGATTAGAACTTCCCTGCCAACAGGATTTAGAGGCACATTTTTCCAACTGGATAGTCTCAGTTTTAGCTTATCCACTCCTGGTTTGAAGGATTTGATTTTTCTTCTGTGAGTAAATAGAGGAGAACCTAGGTATTTGTCATCTAGTTGCAGAACTTGAACTCCCATGATGTTGCTGAAGGCTGAGAAGAGGTTTGGATCAGTGTTTTTGTTGAAAAACACTCCTGATTTGTTGAAATTAATAAGTTGTCCAGAAGTTTCTCCAAAGATATTGAGAATGTCCATGAGATTCTGAGCTTCTACTTTGTTTGCTTTGCAGAAGACCATGCAATCATCAGCAAACAGAAGATGATTAATGGAGGGTGCACTTCCACATATTTTGATTCCAGTAATGATACCTAACTCCCAGCATGAATAAGATTTCTTGAGAGAGCTTCCATGCAGAATAGAAAGAGGTAATGGGATAGTGGATCTCCTTGCCTTAATCCTCTTGAGGGGTTGAAGAAAGAGTTTGGAGAGCCATTGATGAGGATAACAGAAGTAGTGGTGGTGATACATTGCATAATTTTGTTGCACCATTGTTCATTGAAGCCCATCTTTGTCATGATGGTGTTGAGGAAGTTCCAATATACTCTGTCAAAGGCTTTTGCCATGTCAATATTTATACCCATACTCCCATTCTCACCTTTGGTGTCTCTTTTGGATCTCATAGAGTGTATAAGTTCATGAGCAATAGCAATATTATCAGACATTTGTCTTCCAGGTATGAATGCAGATTGGTAAGGGGATATAATTTTGTTGAGAAAGGGTTTCATTCTCTGGGCTAAGAGCTTGGAAATGATTTTATAGGTGGTATTACAAAGACTGATAGGTCTGAATTGACTTGGGGAAGTGGGATTTTTGGGTATGAGAGATATGAAGGTTGCATTCATTTCTTTTAGAATATGACCAAACATGAAGAAATGTTGCACCATTTTAACAATGTATTCTCCAATGAAATCCCAGTTAGCTTGGAAGAAATTTGGGGGGGAAGCCATATGGTCCTGGTGCCTTGTCCTTAGCCATGCTGAAGATGATGCTTTTAACTTCATCGTGATCTGGGATTCTATTTAGCATACTGTTTTCGGTTGAGTTAATAGTGGTGGGAATTAGGTTGATAATCTATGGGTTGATGAGAGGGCTTTCAACAGTAGCCATTTTGGACAAATGTTGAGTGAAACAGTGTTTTATCTCTTGATAATCTGTAATCCATTGCCGTTGACTGTCTTGGATAAAATCAATATTGTTTCTTCTTGTTAGAGCATTGCTCGGTCGAACTCGCATGCATTGCTATATCAAGCATGTTTGTCAATATTAGTTATCAAAACTATATGTCTTGATTTCTAGTATACTTATGACTAAGTCTCGGTCTAGGATAGTTAGGAATAGTTGAGCTCCATACTCCACGACGATTATCTTGCAAAAACGAAGAACTACTCAAGGAACCAGTGGAACTTCATCCGACCAAAAGGTATGTGGAGAATTGAACTCATCTTGTCGCTCAAAAGTCTATCTACTCTATCTCCTACTCTTGAGACAACAGTCGTATAAGTATGATAGTTTTCATACATACACATTTGCTATTTCGAGCCGAGTTTACTCGCCTATATTTTCTTAGAAATACGTGTTGGTAAGATTTTGCTTTAACCATTTTCATATTTACCCGTGACGAACTTCATGATGACGTTTGAATCTTGAAAATAGCTTTGATGACGATAGTCGATTCTTTATGTCTAACGACTGTTATAACATTATAGAAGAATGTTTCAATGGTTAATGAAATGTAGAGTTGAGAATATGTAACCACCTATGGATGTAAGCATTTAGTGTGTTCGTAAATTTGTGTATAAATCCATGTGCCGGAAACCAAGTGTGTGCATATGTGTGCATGCGGTACTGGTGAAGGAGACAGGTTGGGTATGCGTACAAGTACGCATACTTGTACGCATACTGGCGAAAGTTCACGTCCGTGAAATTCTGTTGGGTTTGAAGTTTACGAACTCAAAAAACCAGTCACCTTAGGTACGTGTACCCGTACGCGTACTGGCGGAACTTTTTCACCCGAAATTTTTTGCTATGTTTGGAAACTAAAACCAACTCAAAATCCGGTAGCTAAGATTCGCATACCCGTATGCGTACCCAAGCTAGTTATTTCTCAAATCGGTAGTTCATGGACTTAAAACAATAAATTATAAGGAATGAAATATTTGCAAACCGTGGGTATATTGTTCATGAATTGATTAAAATAAATCAAATCGATTTTGTTTCAATTGTGTCTATGTATAAAGACCTAAGCAATTGAACAACTCTTGAACTAGTTCATATGAGTCATTTGAACTAGTTACGGTCATCAACGATGCTACGTTGACCGCGATTTACACCTCCAGAAATCCCGAGAGGGAAATGAACGGTCAGATGGGATCCCTGGGAGAGATTTACAGGTGGGGTTTTAGGGTGGGGACACCTTTTTTCTTCTCTCTTTCACGTGGTGGTGGTCAGGATTTCTCCCCAGTACACCAAGCATTATTGTGCATTCATCCATGCAACCTTAAATTGTGAATTTTTATTACACATTTATTATTTGATGGGGTCTATATGCACAAACTTTTAATGAAAGTTTTAAAAGTTACTTCTCGTAGTAGATATTTAGGACCTAGGTAGTTGATGGGGTCCAAGGGGACATAGAAGTCAGTGGGAACATTAATTATTACGCCTTATTTGATTGGTCAACTAAGAGAAAAAAAGTCAAAATCGCATATTTAAAAAGGAATAATTACGATTCTTCACGTAAACAATTCAAACTTACGATGTAAATTGAATTTAATATTTTTAACGTGAATCGTACGCGATTTGAATTGCAAATCGTGCGATTTTAAAACCATAGCTTGCCTCACCTTAGCCACAAGAATCGAAGAAAATCATATGCACAACTTGTAAGTCGTAACTATTATTTTCCTTTTGATACTCGAGATGGGTTGTAGCTTACATTGACTACAATTGATATGTTTATCTACTTAAATATCTGCAGTATGACGCAAAATACGTTCAGTTGAGAGCGATGTGTATAGAAGGTGTGAAGTTGTCGCCATGGAGTGGTTGGTATAAAAGGTCCTAAAATTCCAATGTTTCGTGCCCACCACTTACAATTTCTTATGGTATTGTTCCCCTCCCATCTCTCTAGTTTATTTTCTTAAATATACTAGTGAGACTCACTGCACCCTTCGCACTACCTTCCAAAGTGGCATTCGATAGTTTAGACTGTTAAGTTTTAATACTTATAATTTGTATTCTTTTCTTTTTCTTCTCGGAGAAAACCATTGAAGGTACTGTTGCGTAGTCTGGAGCCGTTATACCCATTGTGCAGGTAATATATATTTTAAATGTGAGAGTGACATGATAGTTATTGTTTATATGTACTTTGTTGTCTAATCATATGTCTAGCCAAATTTTTGAATTTTAAACAAAACTGTACGTTCTTCGCTCAAAGTTATTTAGTCCTCGTTTATGGATGTCTTGTTGTTCAGTCCACTGGTTTTGGGTTATGCATCATGGGACTTCAAGCAAGCAGGATGACCAAGTAATGAATTTCAATCTCGGTGATTTTGATGAGTGCCAAATAGTGCATATTTATACACCTTTTTATTGGCATTTTACTCATCTTTTGCGCTTAGAAATCGATATTATCCCAGTTATTCGTGTTTTCTTTGTTTTCAAGAATAAATATTTGTATTAATTAATTTTGTGTTTTTAGGTAATAAATAAAGCTCGTAGAATCCGAGGAGCCAAAAGAGCGTAAGAATTGGAGACAAGTGTCTATGGAGCAGAAGCCAAAGTCTGCAAGGCGAAACAGTTGCAACCCAACAAGTAGCAACTCATCTCAAGACATGGGCTTGAGCTAGACCCGACCCGGGACCCGGATCCGAGCCCGTTCACTCCAAGTCTCCCTCAGCCGTTCAGATCGTCCCCAGCCAAATCCAACGCTCGCTCCTACGTTCTCATCAAACCCGCCGTGCCCGCTTAACACCCAAACTACCCTATACCTATACCCATTCGAGCCATACCCATTTCTCTTCTTTTTCTCTTTCTTATCCGACCAACTCCTCTCGCAAAACCCATTCCCTTCTTCCCCGAAAAACCCAAACTTGCAGCCGCATCATCACCACCACCTCCCTTTCGTCGCCATCACCACCACTCCATCTCTACACCCGTACCAATACTCTCTCTCTCTCAATTATCTCTTTCATAGCTTCTCATCAACCTAGAAGCTAGGTTAGAGATAATTAGGGTTAGGGTTTCACCAACAACCCATGAATGGCGTTGTCAGAGCCGAATTGACAGGGGAGAGGCGATTCGAGAGTATGGGTGAGAGTGTCTTTGATTTATTTTCTATTTAATTTCGATTTTGAAGAATTAGGGTTTGGGGATATTTTGGCATGTATAAATAGGAGGTGTCCGTGATTGTTAATGGGTATGCCCAAGCTAGCAGAAGCACCACTTAGTGTAATTTGTATCATGTTCTAAACTTAATTGCTAGGGTGTGTCAAACCTAATCCATGTTAAGTAATTGTCTTAAGTTCTTATTCTTGCTGTGTTTCAATATTAATATGATTATTAATTAACTGATAAGCTTGTAAACTGTGATGGGTTGTACTGTAGAAAGATAATTCATACTAGGGGTGAACTAGTAGAAATTAGTTAAGGAAGATCTACTTGGACCTTCAAAGGAAGGCACAAGAACCGAACTAAAGACACATTGCCTTAGCTTGAGGTTAGAGGGTGGATTCACCGCCCCTAGTGAGTCATAATCTGCTCACAATTTACTTTGTTACTTTAGTTTAGAGTCACTTCAACAATCTCAATCCGCTTCGACACACTAAAACACCCCCGTTGTTACAATATCACCCGAACTCAGCCTTTAGGAAGCCTTAGATCATACATAGCACCACAAGTCCTTGTGGGATCGATCCGTATTTGCTCAGTGCTACATTGTAGACACCGTGCACTTGCGGTATAACAAGTAGGCTAAAATATAAACCTATTTCCAGGCCTACCAAGTTTTTGGCGCCGTTGCCGGGGACTTGGCGTGTGCCCTGTGATTGCTGGCCTATCTATACTGAGTTCATTTCACCCTGTACATAATTCCTTTTATTATTGCTTGTAACCTGTTTTAGTGTAACTTAGCATATTGTAAATTTACCATTGCATTTTAGATAATTTTTCTCACTTGCATTAGCTTGCATTCTCACCCGATTCCTCATTGCATCTCGCTTAGTCTACTTGCATTGTATAAATACTTGCATTGCATTAACCCCATCTCGATTTCTCATTGCATTAACTCCATCTCGCATTCTCATATTATCATCTCGTTGTTTTTAGTCCCGTACTTAGTCATTAGTTTTCTTAGGGTGATATTGTCTTGCTTTGAACTTGCACTTCGTAGAACCGAAAATACTTGTTGAGCCACAGTGTACCGCTATGCTATTGTGCTGTCTTCTTCTTTGTGCAAGCCAAAGGAAGGAAGGCAAGGAAAAACTCAGACTTGAGGTTAGCCCGAATCAGCCTATACTTAAACCCGTGTTATCGCCTAAACCTTGTATTTCCCCGAGCGGCCCATGCTATTCATAAAGTTCATGTGAGTAGCCCCTTAGGATTTGAATTATACACCTGTTAGCTGAGTACACCATGATTGTGTGTTGATTTGAATGAGAGTATGCATGAACTTATTGACATGAATGCATGAACTAACCACCTTGCTAGAATTGCTCCATCCTTGTGCCCCTTATGACCCTGTGGAACCATATCTGAGCAGCATTTACTGCCTTATCCTCTGAGTTGTGCATTGCATAGTTGTTTGAAATCCCATTGAAAACCTGAAATCCATGCTTGGGTGTTCTGTGCTGAGGCCCTTAGCCTACATTTGCCCTGTGCTGTGGTTAACCTGAGCATAACCTGTGAAAAGTAGACTTCATCTGAGTGAATTGTGCTATAACCCTCCAGCCCCCTGCAGCTGTGAGTTGAAGCTACAACTGGGATAACAAATTTGATGCAAACCTTGTTGAGCCAAGTATTGACAGACCCCTTGCATACCATGACCACTTGCTAAGCCATCTCGACCCGCACTTCAATGGCCGTGAAAACCCGTGCATAAACTCTCACTTCTGCCGAGCTACTCTTTGTGAGTGCACCTTGACCTTGAGCTGCATCTTATCTCGTGCTTGTATGCTCCCCGAACTAGTGCTAGATCAAACCCCGGCTCAACCGAGCCACAGCCATCAGCCCCGCACCTATTTGCATGCTCGTGAAAAACTGCAACCAACTGGCCCCGAAATACTCCGTCTTTGCATGAGTTGCTTGGCTGATTGCAAGCCTTGCTCTCGTTAACCCGAGCAACCTTAGCTTTAACAAGCCCTAAGCTTAACCCCATTTGACCCCTTGCATAGCCTCGTAAGCTCGCTAGCTTGCCCCGCACAAGCCGTGGCTGTCTTTGTGGACTCGCCAACCTAGGCGAAATGAGTTGCAAGAAGTGTGTTGTTCTGTGCGCATAGCCAGTGCTGTATCATTTTTTTTTGTGAGCTGGTGTTTCCTTGTGTTGATTTCACTAAGCTACCCTGTGCTGTCATTTTTTCCGTGAGTTTGCAATGCCCTGTGCTGTGCTTATGCTGTGCTGTATACAAGCTGTGCTTAAAATGCCAACCTCTACATATACTGTGCTGTGCTAAATAATTTCTACACAATTATTGCTTGTTGTATCCTGTGTCTAACTTGCTATGTGCAACACAATCTAAGCCAGTGCTGTGTTGATAACACATCAGCTAGAGCTTCTGTGCTGCTAAATTGGCAACCTAAACCCACACAGCTGGGCTGAAGCAAACCTTTGACAGTTAAGCCCACTTCACTGATCTCGTTGGCTGTTTAAACATAACCCGGGTCGCTGGATTTAGATCGAGCAACCTGGTGCATGCAATAACATTCACCCACTTAACTTGGCTTTCGTAGCCGGGCCGTGCAAACCTTCGGGCTGTGCCTTTCCATTAGGGTCAGTGCAACTTGTTCTACACATAATCGGGCTGCACATAACCAAGCACCTAACATCATCTCGGGCTAGAACCCACAATCATTAGGCTTCACACAACCCGAGCCGTGTATTTTCATACAAACTAAACCCAACAAACCAAACCAGCCTTCCGTACATTTCCAACAACTGAAGCCCAACCACTGGGCTGTACCTTAAACTGGCTCGCTCATCCACGCTTCCACCGGGCGTACAATCCCAACAAAACCAAACCAAATTGACAAACCAAAGCCCACATAAACCAAATGAAACCCAATAAACCAAACCGAGTCCACTACAACTGGGCTTTGAGTTCAATTTGAGTTGTTAAATCATGTCGGGATTTTGGTCCGCATCCGGGGATGAAAACAAATCCATTAGAGAGCTTGCTTACGGGCATGCTTCACAATATGAACTCCCCACATACCATAGTGATTTTAGGAATTATTATGAGCCTTCTCAGGGCCCTGACCTCACATACCCTAATCATTATGAGCACATGCATCATCCACCACAGGTTGAAAATGAACACTTTCCTCATACCCAATCATCACTTCTAGATCAATTAGAAGCTCAAGTTTCTGCTTTAAAAAGGCAATTACATGAGCAATCTGTCAAATCTAATCCCCCTAGGCACTACACAATGTATACTTGTACCTTATGTGGTAGCTTAGACCACCTATTTGAGAATTGCTACATTTTACATGAGTTTAGGCAAGTCTAGGGAAAGCCATGATAATCAAATGTACGGATTGTCTAGAAGTGACTATACTGGCAATCATTGGGACCATAATCAACCTGCACACATGCATCATTCACCACAGTGGAGAGATGAATAATTTTATACTCCCCCAACTCCTAGTTTGCAATCAATAATGGAAACACTCATGGAGCAAAATGCTAGGCTTGAAATGAATGCAATGCATGACCATCCACATAGCAACATGTCCAATTTCCCTTCTCTAGTGAACCTCATGCACAACCATACAATGAATATCCATATGAGGAATGCATACCCACTAGTGAAGACTCTCCTTCAATAGAACAACTCAAGATGATTCTTCAAAGGAACTCCGATTGAGTTACAAAATGATAGGATTGAATATAGTGTTTCTAGTCTTACTCATGCAACTAACATTGAATATGAACCTAATCCATAGGTAGATGAGTACACTAAAAATACTACAATTTTGAATGGAGAGATGAATTCTTTGCAATGATGATGATGATGATGATGAATATGAAGAGCATGTGTATTCGAAAATGTAGTAGAATCTTTTGGTTCGTAGACATTAAGTGTCTCTCCCGAACCCTATGAATGATGCTTCTTCCGATATTCATACATGTCTTGTTGATGTGGAACCCGTGCAATTGTCCTGTGAATGTGAGCATGCTTTACCACCTGTTTGTGACCTAGGAATAGCTGCCGAATTGTCTCGTTAACACGTGATGATTCAATGCATGTGCCCGATTCCATGCCTAGGTTACAAGATGATATCTCTCCCGATCATGTTGTGCATGAAAGTGATTATGATTATGACATGGAGATTGATGAATTGTTTTATGCAAACATGATTTACCCTCTTCGACTTTAGGAAAGTGTGTGATGGTACAAATGATTTTATACATGAAAACAACTTAGATGTACCTAACCTCTCTCCCGAGTCACAAATTGAAACTCCTCCACCAAACCTAGGTGTAGTTTGTCACAAAATCTTAAACCAACTTTTCCGAGAGTTCCCCGTTTAGGCCTAGAGCTTTGTGCCTCCCAAGTCCTCTTGGACTATTTTGCATCAAAGTATAACACCGTTAAGGAACCACAGGTGGAATGGGTATGTCTGTTGTTCTAGCAAAACTCATTTTGAGTTAGACCTTTTGCATGACGTACCTTTAAAATTGCAAGATTTTGTGCTCAAAACCGCACTGCTCACAAGTTTAGGTTAGGGGAGAATCATTCCCATATGCGAGTCTTACTTGCACTCTCATGTTATATTTATGTAAGACTCGTTGATGTTTGTATATATTTTCTATTGGGTTGACCCTCAACTCTTTACATTGTTAGTATATGGTGAATTTTCATTGTATATAATCCAAGAGGACTTGTTAAATTTTTCTTTCTTGAATCGGTTGAGTCTTCTTGTACATATATTGTGCTAATCCGATATGATCTCCACCGAGAATGTTGGATTCTAGCCTTGATTAATGAAGCTCCAACCTTGCTCCCGCCGACATCCAGGTAATCTCTTCCCTTTTCTCTACTCAACATAGTTCTCGTGGTATGTGACCGTTTAAATTTTTCCTATCTCATTGACACATTGAGGACAATGTTTGATTTAGGTTTGGGGTGCATTTGCATATAGAGTTTTTAGTCTTTTTAATCTTTTATTAGTCTTTTTAATCTTTTATTTTCACACAAAAAAAAAATAAAAAATAAAAAAAAATTGAAGACTCTTTTTGTAAAAACCTCCAACTTTTAGAGATTTTAGAGTCACTAGCATGCTTCTAGCTATGTTTACATAGAGAATCACCAAATAACGAAGTTAGAAGTACCTGAGAACGTAATCGGGTTCCTTAGTTGATTAGAGCGTTAAAGTTGGATTTAACCATGCCGGAGGGTGAATTAGGTGCTGTTTAGATAATCGGTAGTAGAATTGTGATCACCCATAGTGGAGACTACCCATTTTACATCAAGTGAGGCACCAACCTTCATTTTTTGCAACTTTCTAGAAAAGTCATTAGAGTGTGTGTCACCGTACGTCAATTCCGGGTAGGAATGGTGAGCTACCCAACTTCGCACCAATTTCAGCACTACTTTTGATCTCTTGAGTGCTAGTTTTTTTCAATCATGAGGGTGACGTCTAAAGATGAAAACTCCTTCTAAATACCGATTTGCGCTAGCATCACTCTCTCTCTCAATCAACGACCCATAGAAACACATCATCATCAAAGAAACGGAGCATCATCAGAATATGGAAAGAAAAGTTGAGATAGTCCAAGGTTTATATGCAACAAAACAAAGAAAAGAAAATATGATGAGAATTAATGAAGTTTGTGAAAAATTAAGTTTATCGTTTTATTGTAACTCAAAAAAAAAAAAAAAAAAAAAAATTTATGTTGTATTATTATTTTCATTTCATGTAAAAAAAAAAAAAAAAAAATCATCAAGTTTTTATAAAGTTCAGAAGTTCGTCATCAACAGTTGAAGACCGAAGATTGAAGACGTTTCTATGGTTCTTATGAGAGAGTGATATTAATTGCCGATCGGGTGAGAAGGTAAGTGAGTACTCCCACCCTTGCTAATGGTTGATTTCCTTCCTTAGAGATCATCAGAAAAAGATTCTTTTTGTCCACACTTTTGTGAAGTCTCCAGATTTTATTTCTAAGGTTATCCTTCTTACCTACAACGTGTGCGGGATTTCTCTCTTTATTCCCGCTCGCACACATGAGAGACTAAAAGCGATCTTTTTGAGTGCAATTATCATAAAACCCTTATAGTGAGGCGGAAGTCGAGGCTTATGATCACAATCGAATCCGAATTCTTTCATATGGTATGGTTACTTCTCGCCAAAGACTTAAGGATGAGAATGCGTTCTTTGGTAGTTCTAACTTCGTGTTACTAGCATGCGAAACTCTATGTCCTCATAGCTTCTTGGATGCTTGAGACTCTTTTACACTCTCGAAGTTGGAGAAGGTTTTGTGGGTACACCTCTTGTAAACCCTCACGAGACTACAACTCGTCCACTAGGGACACCTAGGGGTTTAAAGGCTTAGTGCATACGCTAAATGCATTCGAGAGACCCGCGATGTGGGTATAGTTAGGATTTCTTAAATTTCTGTTTCACTTGAGGACAAGTAAAATTCAGGTTTGGGGGTATTTGATGAGTGCCAAATAGTGCATATTTATACACCTTTTTATTGGCATTTTACTCATCTTTTGCGCTAGAAATCGATATTATCCCCATTCTCGTGTTTTCTTTGTTTTCAAGAATAAATATTTGTATTAATTAATTTTGTGTTTTTAGGTAATAAATAAAGCTCGGGAGAATCTGAGGAGCCAAAAGAGCGTAAGAATTGGAGACAAGTGTCTATGGAGCAGAAGCCAAAGCCACATGGAAACAGCTTGCAACCCAACAAGTAGAACTCATCTCAAGACATGGGCTTGAGCTAGACCCCTCCCGGGACCCGGATCCGAGCCCGTTCACTCCAAGTCTCCCTCGGCTGTTCGGATCGTCCCCACCCAAATCCAACGCTCGCTCCTACGTTCTCATCAAACCTGCCGTGCCCGCTCAACACCCAAACTACCCTATACCTATACCCATTCGAGCCATACCCATTTTCTCTTCTTTTTCTCTTTCTTCTCCGACCAACTCCTCTCGCAAAACCCATTCCCTTCTTCCCGACAAACCCGGTTGCAGAGCCGCACCATCACCACCATCTCCCCTTCGTCGCCATCACCACCACTCCATCTCTACACCCGTACTAAAAGATTTCTCTCTCAATTATCTCTTTCATAGCTTCTCATCAACCTAGAAGCTAGGTTAGAGATAATTAGGTTAGGGTTTCACCAACAACCCATGAATGGCGTTCTCGTAGCCGAATTGACAGGAGAGGCGATTCGAAGTATGCGTGAGAGTGTCTTTGATTTATTTTCTATTTAATTTCGATTTTGAAGAATTCGGGTTTGGGGATATTTTGGCATGTATAAATAGGAGGTGTCTGTGATTGTTAATGGGTATGCCTGGGCTAGCCAGAGCACCACTTAGTGTAATTTGTATCATGTTCTAAACTTAATTGCTAGGGTGTGTTGAAACCCCTAATTCCATGTTAAGTAATTGTCTTAAGTTCTTATTCTTCTTTGTGTTTCAATATGAATATGATTATTAATTAACCGATAAGCTTGTAAACCTGTGATGGGTTGTACTGTAGAAAGACAATTCATACTAGGGGTGAACTAGTAGAAATTAGTTAAGGAAGATCTACTTAAGACCTTCAAAGGAAGGCACAAGAACTGAACTAAAGACACATTGCCTTAGCTTGAGGTTAGAGGGTGGATTCACTGCCCTAGTGAGTCATAATCTGCTCACAATTTACTTTGTTACTTTAGTTTAGAGTCACTTCAACAATCTCAGTCGCTTCGACACACTAAAACACCCCCTGTTGTTACAATATCACCCGAACTCAGTTTAGGAAGCCTTAGATCATACATAGCACCAAAAGTCCTTGTGGATCGACCAGTATTTGCTCGACTACATTGTAGACACCGTGCACTTGCGGTATAACAAGTAGGCTAAAATATAAACCCATTTCCGGGCCTACCGATTTCCCTTGGGATAAGGACTTTTTTGTTTAATTCTTTTATTATTATCACTATTTATACTATATTCCACTGTTATGGTAGTGTGACACTAATGCATTACTCATTATCTATTCTATGTCTACTTTAGTTACGAGCAAACTTCTTACTAGTCTCTATCTCGGAGTTCTTAACTCAAAGTGAAAGTTTTTTCTCTTTATTACAGGGAATGAAGATGGAGGCATAAGAGAGACTTAAATACTCTAAATATTTGTTGCAAGCTCTTTACCAGTCTTGAATCGAATGCACGAAGAGCAAGCATTGAAAAATGAGCTCGAGGCAAAGATTCAAGGTGAAAAAGCGGGGGGTACAACAACCACACCCAATATTTCGATTAGGAATCTGTTTGGACTAACTCCAATATACTTTCAAGAGAATCAACTAGACTCAATCTTAATAAAGTATATAAAGGAGTTATAATATCTTGATCTCTCGATTTAATTCTTACTCAAGCAAATAGAAATCACAGTCTAATTAAATATAAAAGAGATAACTTGGATGGTACCAAAGACCAATATCCAAGTGTCAATCAATGTAAATCAACAACCAAAGGTTGGATATTCTAATTGATTGAACTTAACGCACAACCTGTGATATTTCAATTATATAACAAAATATAATGCGGAATAAAAATAACACAATACACGGAAGTTTTGTTAACGAGGAAACCGCAAATGCAGAAAAACCCCAGGATCTAGTCCAGATTGAACACACACTGTATTAAGCCGCTACATACACTAGCCTACTACAGACTAACTTCGGTCTAGACCGTAGTTGAACCCCAATAAATGTCACACTGATCCAAGGTACGCTTGCGCCCTTACGTCTCGATACCGAGGATACTACGACTTGATTCCCTTAGCTGATCTCACCCACAACTAAGAGTTGCTACGACCCAAAGTCGAAGACTTTAATAAACAAATTTGTATCACACAGAAAAGTCTACGGTAATAGATAAATTTGTCTCCCACGGAAATACCTACGAGTTTTGTTCCGTCTTTTGATAAATCAAGGTGAACAAGAACCAATTGATAACCCGGACTTATATTCCCGAAGAACAAACCTAGTATTATCAATCACCTCACAATAATCTTAATCGACGGAGAAAGAAGATATTGTGGAATCACAAACGATGAGACGAAGATGTTTGTGATTACTTTTATATCTTGCCTATCGGAGATATCAATCTTAAGCCAATCGTTACGATTGTACTCAACATGATAGAAACAACAAGATCAGATCACCCAACTATAAGAAAGTAGTATCGATCTGGCTTCACAATCCCAATGAAGTCTTCAAGTCGTTAACCTACAGGGTCTCGGTAGAAACCTACGGTTAAAGGAGAATCGACTCTAGCTATACAACTAGTATCAAACAGAGGTGTGGGGATTAGGTTTCCCGATTCTTTAGAGTTCTTCCTTATATAGTCTTTCAAATCAGGGTTTGCAATCAATGTTAGCTTAGTAACAAAGCATTCAATATTCACCATTAGATGAAAACCTGATTAGATTCAAGCTAATATCTTTCAACGTTGGATCGAAAACTTAGCTTGTTACACACAAATGAAATGCACGTTTTAGGTTTGTGTAGCCCTACCCAAACATGTACATTTGTTGGTTCAACAATAGTTAACCAAATGGTTAGCCATATGAGCACTTTCATATCAACCATATTCTTCTTCACCATAACTAGTTCAAATGACTCAAATGAACTAGTTAGAGAGTTGTTCAGTTGCTTAGATCTTATAGAAGTATACAAGATACAATCGAAACAAAAACTATTTGATTCACTCGAATCGATTCATGAACTTTATAGCCACGGTTTGCAAATTCCATTCCTTAGTTTATATAAGTATAAGTTCACAAATAATCGTCTTTAGAAATAACCAACTCAAGTACGCGGACTTAAGTACTCGGAAGAAGTTTACAAACTCTAGCAGATTTTCTCGGGATGAAAACCTACAACAGTTCGCGGACTTGGTTCGCGGACTGTTGTTCCGGTTTTCCTGATCAACAAAGTAAGCATATTTTGGTACAAGGAATAAGGACTTATACATGTATGTGTTTCCACACAATGCTTATATCCAACAATGGTTATATAATCTAAACTCTCATTTCAATCATTGAAACATTCTTAGAGGACGTTATATACTCCCTCTGTCCATTTTTATCTGTCCTAATTTCTACTTTGGTCCTGTCCCATTTTTATCTCGTCCGCTCTCGTTTATAGACATACTTTTCCCTTAAACTATCAAATATACCCTTCTTTTTTATAATCATATAATCATTTTTAACATAAACTTAATTCAAAATCATAAATATCATCACCATATATAAGGAAAAAATCTTTCAATATTTTTTTTTATATTAATTGCCATTCCTTTTTTAAATAAAAACATTTATGGGTAATTACAAAATTCCTAATACTTCTATTTATTCTTAAATGGCAAAGAATCAAAAATATTTATGACAAAATCTCAAATTCATGGTAAAGTATATCTAAAGAGGAAATAATCTACAATTTCAATTTTTTTTCCCTCTCAAATAAAAATTCCAAAGGCTCCAAAGTTTTAGTGAGGGAAACCAAAATCAAATGGAGGAAATAAAAAATTCTTAAATTTTGGAGTATAAGTTTGCTTTTATTTCTTTACAATATTTCCTAAAACAATAATGCTATCAAAATTAGAATTTTTAATGCTAATAATTTTAATTTTGGTAATAACGTAATATTAAATAGGCTAGTCAAGGGATAGTCATGACATTTTATAGGATTTCCTTAATATCTTGAAAAAGTCAAAGCGGACTCTTAAAAATGGACGGAGGGAGTAGTTGTTATTCACAAACTATTTTTCGTCAAAGCCATTTTCAAAGTGATTGAAACATAACATGACTTTCGTCACTAGGTAAAGATGAACTTGGCCAAAGTGAAAGCTTACCAACACATATTTCGTCACTATATAGCAAAACGACTTTTGTCTCAAGATAGGAGATAGAGTAGATAGACTTTTGAGTGATAGATAAGTTCAAGTCTCCACATACCTTTTAGTCGATGAAGTTCCACCAGCCCTTGAGTAGCTCTTCGTCTTGTATGATGATTGCCATGGAGTTCTTGAGCTCAACTACACTTTCTATCATAGTCCGAGACTTAGCTATAGTAGACTAGTAATCAAGACTTATAGTTTTGATCACTAACATTGACAAACATGCTTGAGATAGCAATGCATGTTAGTTCGAATTTGCAAAGGCTCATAAGGTGCCCGGCTTAATCTTGTTCATCATTCACCCTTTATCTATTGTCCATTTTTGAGTTAAGCAATATGTTTCTTTACTTAAAATAGATATTCTCCAAGATAAAATTAATATGTTTCATGTAGTTTAGCATTTCTTCTGGTTAGCATATTCTCATTTCCTCTCTGCACTGCAGAGAGTGATAGTTATCTTTGTTGGTTGTAGGAAGAATTGGAATCTGAACTTGAGGAGTTGTAAGGAGTTGAGTTGAAGGAACAACTTTGTACAATCTGTATCCCAAACTCGGTTTCAACTCAAGGTAAACTTTTCAGCGGTTTCATGTAGTTTAGCATTTATCCTGGTCATCATATTCTCATTTCCTTTGTAATTTATTTTTGGATGTTTCAACTGATTCAATGTGGACCTAGCTACTGTGATTGATCAATGTACAACCTATGATATTTCAATTATAAAGATAAACAATATGATGCGGAAAAAGAAATAACACAGACACCAAAAGTTTTGTTAACGAGGAAACCGCAAATGCAGAAAAACCCGGGACCTAGTATTGAACACCAAATCAGTATTAAACCGATACAAACACTAGCCTACTACCAATTAACTTCGATCTGGAATGTAGTTGAGCCCGAACTCGCCTCCCACCGATTCAGTACGGTCGCGCTCCTTACGCCTCTTGAGTCCCAAAGCAGGATTCTCACAGAATCGATTACCTTAGACGATGTCACCCACGACTAAGAGTTGCTTTAATTCTATTGAAGACTTTAAACCAAATTTGCCTCCTACAGATTAAGCATATATTTGATTTCCTGATTTACGATATAAATGGATGATCAGATCAAACGATATATCCAGGTGATGGAAATCGATAGCAACTTAGAAAAAAGTCTGGTTATCCCCAAAATCCGGACTTATGCAACCCGAAGTGCATCCTAGATTATTATTCACCTCAAAAGTATAAAACTTGTGGAATCAACAAAGTATGAGACGTAAATACTTTGTTGATTACTATCTATCTTGATTGATGGAGCAAGGCTCTACAAACAACCGAGATCAGGATACTCAAGTTATCAAGATAAAAGATAACTGCACCTGGACCTGGCTTCATGAATCCCAAAGAAGTTTTTGTAGTCGCTAATCCCTAAAAGGGTTTCTCGGATAGGACGACTCTAGATACAACTAGGACACATCAAAAGTAGTGTCGGGATTCAAAATCCCGATTGCCAAGAGTTCCCCTTATATAGACTTCAAATCCTAGGTTGCTTTAGGTTTAAGCTAAGATAGCTTTGGAACCAAGCAAATAATATCCACATTTAGATGAAGTCTTTGAATCTTAATCACATATACAAGATATATACTATGGTTAGGTTAACCGCAATCGAACCGTATAAAAACTATGTTCAACATGGTCACCGAAACTAGCCGATTTGAACTTAAAAGCTTAACACTCATTTTCATGTTCACCAAGACATTAATATTGAGTCACAATCAGTAGTGATCAAATGAGTCTGGTGTTAATTAGAGAAATTATCAAATGAAAATTACTTCATAGAAATATTTAATCGTAATTGAATCATGATCGACGTAATTTGTAAATGTACAAAGTATAATTACTTGAATCGTTCGTAAATCGGCTGAGTCACAGTTGGCGGACCGGTTTGCAAACTTATATGCAATTACCGAGTTCCGGAGTCTACAGAACTTTTTAATTCATAAACCAGTTTGCAAACTTATGCAATTACAAAGTTCCGGACTCTACAGAATTTTTAAGTTCACGTACCGGTTTGCAAATTTTGAACCAACTCAAAGTTCCTGGATCCTAGAGAACTTTTTAGTTCACGTCTTAGGTTTGCAAACTTAATACCTTTATCACGTAACATTCATCTTGCGTACTGGTTTGGGTACTAAACTGGTTCTAGAACATAGAACTGTTTTATTCGCATGACCCGGTTTGATTATTTTAACTCGGTTCCCTTACCACAGCCTCCGTAATGGTTTGTATACGAATATACATACTATCTGGATCACGAAACAAACAGATTTTCCCATGATGTGCATACGAATATGCATATCACACAAATCTGAAAGTCGATATATAGCTACTCCGCTACGTGTACGAATACATGTAATACGGGTTCAGACATATAACAATTTTCTCAGTTTGTAAGACTGATAACACTGTCTTGTATTCTGAATATAGTAGTTCTATATTTCTCTAAATCAATTCGAAACATTCCTAAATAACAACAATGACACGTATCACTGTTCCAGGCTATTTTCGAATGATAGACTTGAATCAAGATTTGGTTCCGAATAGTAAATTGTTCTTTACCGAATTTGATCAAGTATGAAAAAATGTTCATTAAGCTTAGTCATCATATTTCGAGAAATTCGTAAACTAAATAATTATTTCTCAACTCGTAATTCTTGTCTATGCAAGCTAGTCTAATTAGTTATACGACAACCGTCTCACAGATAAAAAGGTGAATATAACTTGAGAAATATGTGCACCTTCAAAGGGTAGAACGCAAATGATGACTGGTTCGTTTCTCAACTCCACTATCCTAGACCCATACTTAACTAATTTTAGACTAGAAATCAAGATATAGTTTTGACAACAAGCTTGATATATGAATACTTGTGAGTTCCACTAAGCAATGCTCTAATAATATTCCCCTTTGTCAATTTTAGCGACAAAACATTTAATCCATATGGATAACAAAAATACAGTTTTGAAAAAACTCCTCGACCCACCATGTCTTCTTGATTTCCTTGGTTTCTCTAACTCTCCTTGAACTCTTCGTTATTTCAAGTTGCAATGACTCAACGTGTTCAACTCAAAGATCGTTGATGTTGAAGAACCGATTCCATAGCGATAAAAACTTTTGAAAACAAATATTCTCAATCGTTGTTATGCGAAACATAGTATTATTATCTTCTCTCCAAAGTTCAATTGTATCTCAACTCTGAACTCTGAAGTAATACTATGGTAATATGTTTCTCCCCCTTAATTAATACTTACATCTTTTGTTTAATACGTAAACATATTTCTTAAATGATCCACTCCGCCTTAAATAATGATCCATAAACCATATGTATGTGGTACGAAATTACTAAATAATTCTTCCCCTTTGTCAATAAAATTAACAAAGGTACGAAAATCTTGAGATCGTAATAAATACAACCAAAAGATATCTCGAGCTTAAGGAAGATGGAGATACTACATAATAACATAGTTAAAATGCAACTCCTCATATCAACTTGTTTAGATGATATCACATAGTAATGAATACTTAGCGCTCATCCTAGGAGATTAAAAAGATACAAGCATCCCCTTTATAATTCCACAACCACACTCCCCACAAAGATATAGCAATTAAGCACAAGTTCATTGGGAACTCTCCCCCATAAAATGTTATTCCCAAGAGAACAACATGAGTGACCTTACTTTCGTGAAAAAGAAATATTTGTGGAAATTAACAAATCACAAGGATTTGTATCCATAGTATCAACATAAATTAATCTCAAGGCCACTTACGAACAAAGAGACGATTTTACTCGATTTTACTCAACATAAGAGAATCTTACGGAGTGTGTCAAGCAAATAAACACAAAAGTGTGATCAAAAAGATCAATAATGCGAGAAACATCTCAAAGGGTTTGTTCTATTTTCCGTTTATAATAACATAATAAATTTAGCTTCTAAGTATATATGAAATATTAGCTCGATTCACGAGAACGTAAAGGCACAAATATTTCGTAAGATTTTTGCAATAATTAAACCAATAATGATTACATACTGCAAGTTCATCTTCCAAAAACTCTAGAATTTAAATAACTAAATTTAAAAACATGCAAGATGAAAAAATATTGGAAATATAGCTATGTGTAATCACAATCTTTGCTATACCAAACCCTAGTTATCATTCTCAAGAATAAAAATCCTCAAAAGAATTCTCTAGACAGAAACAAATAAATTATATGTAGTCTGCAACTTGCGTTCACAGGCTCTTCCTAGTTCTGAATTGAGAAGATGGAGATCCTTTTTGGCAGCAGACAATTTTTCAAACACCACTTTTATGTCACTCATAATGTTTCCAAACAAATCTCGAGACATCTGAACCGGTTTTGACCTTGAGTGTTCTTGAGCAAAGTAACATGCTATGTTTACAGGATTGTCATAGAACTCAACAATACCTGAACAACCATCATCCTCCTTTTTCTTGTTATCTTCCTTTATGATGTTTGAAAACCTCGAAGCATCCATGGTCCGTGAACGTTCTTGAGTTATTCGTGCACCTTTGAATATAATACAAGGTGAGCAAAGCTTATATATATATATATATCATACTTTCTAGGTTTAGAACCCTAGAGGAAGAGAGATTCATTTTAGAATCTTCTTAGAGAGGCTTTGACTCAAGATCCAGGACGGTTTCTGAAATTAACACACATGGGTCCGCTAGCACAAGAGTTGTGTCCGACTCATTTAAAAAGACAATCCTAATCAACCTTATTTTTAGCTCAAAGAGATAAAGATATAGAGCACAAGAGAAGGTTTAGATTTCAAGAAAAAGATGAAAAACTACTAGGAATTTTAAAATAGTAAAACAAAGACATAGTACCAAACCATTATGTGTCAAGAAGAATACCATTCTTGAACGAATTTGCATATTCCTTTCCCCCGATTCAGGTTGAGGCAAAATTTACCATAATAAAATTATGTTATTGTAGGCATCCATTAAATGCCCATCATGAACATCATGATTATTTGATAAACATCTATGATTTTTACCTGTTTTAGTAAAAAAAAAAACAGTTTTCATCTTCAAGGGAAAAGGATGTAGAGTTCTTACCTGTATTTGGCATTCTCCTGGCCTTCCTGAAGTCCTTGATTTTGCTAATCTTTTTTCCGAAATCGAAATGTTCAACCTTAGTACGAAGGTTCAAACCAAAAGAGTAGTTTCTAATCTGATTCTTTCAAGTGTCCCTTTCTTCCCCGTTAATTGTGTCAAAAATACTTGGGGAAGTATTAGGATGACCACTCAAATTAGACTTTATCCAACTGGGAACATCGGATCTTGTCTTGGTCTCAACTCGATTAACCTTTTGAAAATCATTATAAAAGGTTGTGGTTCGAGCATTTACAGTGCAAAACATGGTTTATCACAAAGACAGATTCCTTTGCCTATAGGTTTGACAACCTCGTCATCATGTTAAGAGTATTAGTCTTAACATATGATTTTGGTTTAATCACTTCTTGTGATGCCAAAATAAGTACATCATGAAGCTTTTCATCCTTTATGCGAAAACAACATTTCGTTTGTAGGTAACCGATTTTACCTCAATAATAGCACTTATAAAAAGTGTTATTACCGAGCCTCATGTCTGTTTTTCAAGAAGGTTGATATTTGCTCCCCCGATCTTCAACTTTGATTTAGATAATTCACTTTTAATAAAACCTCGGATTGAAAGGAAGCATTAGTTTCAACAAATTTAACCTCTCGGCTTTTGATACTTGGAGCATCTATTCCCTTATAGCCCAATCCTCGTGTGTTACGATGATTTTTACTTTCTCCCAGCACAGTGGAAGATTTGTTTGAACTATCAATGAACTTTTTCAAGTTTTCTTCCAAAAACTCTGTTAGAGCATAGCTCGGTTGAACCCACCAAGCGTTGGTATGTCAAGTTTGGTTGTCATATTTTAGAGAATCAAAACTCATTTAAAGAGTCACTTGATATGTACTAGAGTCAACTTCGTATACGTCACCTTGAAAGCGTTAGGATATGAGACATTACAAGTATTGCTAAGACTTGAAGAAGTAAAGAAGTAAGAAGCTACAACGACAACATCATACTTCCACTTGAGGTTAGTGATATTTGACTTGAACTATTTCATTCCCTAACGTATCTTTCAAGTCGTGCATATTGAAAACAAAAACTGCAAGCATGAACACTCTAGATAGACATAGTATTAAGGAATACAATACGAGGTTTATTGCTTAACCATTAAACTTTATAGATAAGACATCGACATAATCGTTTAAATGCTATTGTGATTATGTATGGGTATGAGGTGAGGATTTCATACTAGGAAACAATGTTTTACATGTATTTTAAGGAAGTAAATTCATGAACTTGTTTTGTGAATCGAAAAGGAAATCGCCAGGCGTTATTGGTATTGTTATTCATTGCAAATCTTGTGAACAACCAATATGTGTGACTAGTATAACCGCTCATGACTTGTTTGTGTTCTTAGTAAAACTATTCACAAAGGCCTGACTTATGTATTGGTATGACTTTTATTAGTGAAACCGATCTTAAGTAATCACCGATATGGTATGATCGAGTTTGTGATTTTGTGTAAGACCGACTCTGGTAAAGTGGAACCGATCCTAGTAAAAGGTGCAACACATCATAAAGGGGAATCGATCCTTGTATGAGGTGCAGTATGTTTTAGCAGAAAGGGGAACCGATCCTATGGACATGTGCAACATGTTTTTAGGCAAAGGGGAACCGATCCTATGGACTTGTGCAACACATTCAAGGAAGAAAGTCCCTGGATCGAAACATAAATAAGTTAAAAATATTTTATTTAAGGTTTTTAATTTTATTTTAGGAAAATGAGAATTAGTAATGTGCATTTACTAGAATTGGAGATTTTCCAAAGAGATTTTCAGTCAATATTTTGATGAGCATTTCCAGGAATTATGGAAACCGAATTTGGAATATATTGCATATCTTGAGAATATTTTCGATTTTGGAAATTCCTTGGTGTCCAAACTTCCTTGTCTATAAATACTTGAAGTTCGCATTTCTAGCCAACTAATCCTTCGTGACAGAAACTTCCTCGGTTGTATTGTTACTGGTGAAGCCGCCTATTAAGAAGAGGAGAGTAACCTAATTAGGCGAAATCTCTTACGGTCGCTTAGTTTAAAGTCTTCTTTGGGATTGAGAAGCTCTATTAGTACCGTTGGTGGGAAACTAGATAATTGCGGCTTATCTTGTGTTTTCGATTGATTTGATTGACTAACTGTGGTTGAACTTTGATTGCACCTAGTTTGTTTATGCTTGAGAATCTTCTCTTCTGATATAAGATTCACTCAAACTAGATCGAAGTTTCGACAGGGATCTTTAGACTGTTTGTAGATCTAAAGACATCTTGTGATAATCCATTGTTAACATACTTTGTTCTGTGCGTGATTGATCACAAGAAATTCAAGTTGTTGTGTGGAGAAGTTTATTGAAGATCTAAGAAGATTTGAAGACAAAGCAGATATTGAAGATTTCTGATTTAGGGTTCATAATCTTTGGTGTGCACAATACTTGTTTCGGTATAGAAATCCAACTATAATCGGTTTATCCTTGTGATAGATTAGATTGATTAGTTGTGTAGATCGGCATCAGTATAATTATTTGTGATTAAAAGTATTGATTGCAAAATCTTAACAATTACCTTTGGAAGTTGAGAATAAGATGGATCTAAGAACCCGACGAAGGAGTTTATTGAGATAAACATAAGAACCTTTGTCGAACTCACATCACTTGGTTGAAGAGAGTTGCTACCAAACAGATTTTATGTTCCTTTACTATTTGGAATACGAACCAAAGGAATTGTTCCAAGTACGTGACTTATTCATAGGTTGGAGGCGTGGGAATACAGACGGAACTAGGTGGACTATAGGTTTAGTTGCTTGGTCTCAACTATACGAAGTTGGTTTAATTTTGTATATCGTCTTAATCCCGAGAGTATTCAATTCTGGACAAGGTCCCGGGTTTTTCTCGCATTTGCGGTTTCCTCGTTAAAAAAATCTTCTTGTGTCATTTACTTTTATTTTCTAGATTATAACTATTTTATTATAACTAAAGTAAATTACACAAACGTTAATTCCTATATTACTTGATAGTAATCCTATTGTGTTTGGTTAAGTCCGAACCTCTTATCAAGTAAACATACTTCGTTGTTGTATTGTATCGATGTCGTATCCATAGACGATCGCACGAAGTGTGAACCGATTAGTTGTATTGTCTCGACTCAATCCATAGACAATCAATTTCGGAGAAAGGACTTATAAGGTAGGAAAAGTTATAGCTTGAGGTATATTTGGGTACCCTCGCCTTTTCAATTGGTATCAGAGCAGGCAAACATGAAAAGATCTAACAATCTATTTTTGGTGCGATCCAACTTATAAGAAATTGAATCTATGCCTCGATTCAAGTTAACGTAGAACAAGAAGAAGATACACTTTAAAGGATGTTTGTTTTCAAACTGATAAATGCAAAGATCATAGTTCTCCGTGGAACACATCTCGTGAAATATTAACCATGATGAGCTAATACTAAAACAAATACTTGTGACAAACAAGTCGATTCTGAAGACAATAATGAGATTAAATTTTTCATAAAGCTTGCTAAAAAATATAATCTAAAGGATAATGTATATTATCCATATGCCGAGAAGCTTGTCGTAGAATCATTGATTCATGAAGATGCCGAATCTAAAGGACTTGATGTTGTTCAAGCCAAAATGAGTATATTAGTTAAAACAAGGATATGTGATTCTAATCTCCGAATCTCTTAACTAATATATTACATCGTGATTCTAATAGTCTAACCACCTACAAGAATCAAGATATATGTGTTTTAAGGATAATCCTTTGACTAGTATCCCAAACAACATCAACCAATGATGATTATCTCTTAAACAGGGAAAAGATTAACTGATGAATACAAAAACAAATGATTTCATATCATTCTGCTTTGTTGTTGATCAAGTGTCTAAAATAGAATCCAGAAACAATCTCATTAAATGATGATTTCATATTCCAAGGAAATCCCGGTCGATATAAGAGTTCGGTTATTTCGCAACTCAAAAACTTCAAGTCACGATTATGATTTTGATCATCGATGTGATCATTCTCATAAATCGATCACTCCACCTATGACACGGTGAAAGAAGTTTACTCTTAGAAGAATCCCAAAATGATAGATATTCAAAAATATCATGATGGATCATGTTCCATAAATTCTGAGCTATCACTAGCTCACTCCAACAACTGATGTTGGTCCTTGGAATTTCCCTAGATATGCTCAATTCAAATAGAAAGGGAAATTCTTTAAAAGAGCACAAGAATATGAAGAAAGTATAATATTATACTCTTGAATATCTAAAGTATTTTTCTATACTTGGAATATCTTTTCTATTTTTAGAAAAGTACTTTCGATCTTTGGAAAGTCCATTAAAAAAGTTGGGAAAAATATTTTCAGAATTCCTAGATTATACTGGTTCGGAAAAACTCTATGATGTTTCCGAAAGTTTATATTTTCACAAATTAAAATACCGTGATTAGGTGTTTCAATCTTGGTAACCAAGTTTGGGTTATTATATAAACCATCTATATGACCGATACTTCTTCCGTCCACATTAAAAGATGGGTGAAAATATTATTGACATTAAATCTCAACTTCGAAAACTTGAAACCTTTCCAGTTGAGTTCAAATGCTACTTCTCAAACGAACATAAAAAGAATCATATTTCTTTTGAGCTTATGCTTATGTTGATGGGAGATTTTGAAGTCGCTCGTGAACTTTTGAAACCTGCAGCTGGTGAAGGAAAAATCACCGAGTCAAACCTCTTGAAATCGATTGTGGAATTGAATCTTCTGAAACAAAGACACAATCATCTGAAAGAGAAAAGAAGACTCAAGAATCAAAACACCGAGGAATCGTCGATAAATAATGGAAGCACCACTAGAGATTAAGTTATTTGCTGTAATACTTAATCCAGGAAAATATACATCAATTTTTGATTTGTTTCAATGATTTTATTAGGTTTATTATGAATAAAATTATTTGATTTATAATTTTTCTTGTGGTAGTTTTTGATTTACATAGCCTGTGCTTGAATGATTTATTATTGCTATGTATGTTTATGGGATGTTTGATTTCGGTTTTATTACCTTGATATTCGATCTCATAATGTTGTGAACCCTTATGGTTTGGGTGACTTTTTTGATTTAGCAGATTAAGTTCTAGCCCATGTTGGTAGGCTTTATAAAAGGATCATGAGGGGTTCTGATAGAAACAATATGTGAAAAAGGCACAATATGTTGAATCGGTTTTGGTTTATCATAAAATCATATGTGTTTTTGGGTATTCAACTTTTGCTTGCAATAGTTAAAAACTCCGGTTTTCAACCTTTCTCTGTAAAGGTTGGTTGTTGTTATTCTTTTGTTTTGCATAAGGATGACAACATAATGATATTTCGATATCAATTCTCCCTAGAAGAAGATGTGAAATTTGAGGTAACAATCTTGTTAGTTAATTGTTTTCCTGTTTAAGAAAAGCCTGATTTTATTTCATATATTTAGTGCTTTTGCTTAACAAAATTTCGGTACAATTGATGTTTTATTCCATTAATTATGTGTGTATGGATGTGTGTGTGATTCAATTGGTTCCGGTTAAGAAAAACTATCGTTATCTTGCTTTATTGTGTGGTGTCAATTATTTAGGCTTACAAAATTACGGTGCAATTGCGGTGCTTTAATGTCTATGTTGTTTCAATTGCTTCCTGTTGAGGTGAATAATTATGCAAGTTGATTTATTTTTGTTTGTATGAATTGTTTATGGCTTAACGAAAGAAAAGGTTTATGGGATGAATTGTTTAGTCCAATTCGATTCCGGATAAGAGAAACTAAGTTAATTCTGATCTTAGTTAGACTTATCAAAGTGGAGGTTTCGGTTATTCAAGTTTAATCGAATTCCTTAACAAGAAATGCTCGTTAACTAACCTAGTACTTGTCTTGTTTAAAACTGAAAGGTCTAAGTTATTTGGATAATTAGAACCTGATGAAAAAAATATAGTTATCTTTATTTTGGTCTTATCGAACAAAGCGGTTTTATTTGTACAATCGGTTTAGCAAAGGGACTAAGGTTCTTTGTTGATTTTTGGTTTGCTAAACTATTAGGTAAAAATTGCTTCAGTAATTGTTTCCTTGATAACATATCAAAAAAAATTACTTTGTAGTTTCGGTTTTGATATTGGTTATCAAAAATGGTGTGTGGAACCCTCGTGCTTAACTCTATAGGTTGCAAGTCTATTGAGATTTGTAAGATTCTTTTCGGTTTGTCCTTTATTTTTTTCGTTTCTTTATCATTTTGTGACAAAAAGGGGGAGAAATATATGGAGTAAACAAGTGATACTGGCATTTATTTTTATTGATTGGTATCACTAAGGGAAAGGACATTGGTGCTTAAATGTTTATCTAACTAAGAGTGAAAGCATAGACTAAGGGGGGGTAACATATCATTACAAAGGAATAACAAAGACGTGCGGATTGATATAATCTACCTATCTTACCTTTAGTACGAAGGTTCAAACCAAATAGTAGTTTCTAATCATGATTCTTTCGTGTCCATTTCTTCCCCGTTAATTGTGTCAAAAATACTTGGGGAAGTATTAGGATGACCACTCAAATTAGACTTTATCCAACTGGGAACATCGGATCTTGTCTTGGTCTCAACTCGATTAACCTTTTGAAAATCATTATAAAAAGGTTGTGTCGAGCATTTACAGGCAAAACATGGTTTATCACAGCACAGATTCCTTTGCCTATAGGTTTGACAACCTGTACTGTTAAGAGTATTAGTCTTAACATATGATTTTGGTTTAATCACTTCTTGTGATGCCAAAATAAGTACATCATGAAGCTTTTCATCCCTTATGCGAAAACAACATTTCGTTTGTAGGTAACCGATTTTACCTCAATAATAACACTTATAAAAAGTGTTATTACCTGGAGCCTCATGTCTTTGTTTTCGAAGGTTGATATTTGCTCCCGATCTTCAACTTTGCGATTTAGATAATTCACTTTTAATAAAACCCCGGATTGAAAGGAAGCATTAGTTTCAAACAAATTTAACCTCTGTGCTGATACTTGGAGCATCTATTCCCTTATAGCCCAATCCTCGTGTGTTACGATGATTTTTACTTTCTCCCAGCACAGTGGAAGATTTGTTTGAACTATCAATGAACTTTTTCAAGTTTTCTTCCAAAACTCATAGAGCATAGCTCGGTTGAACCCACCAAGCGTTGGTATGCCAAGTTTGGTTGTCATATTTTAGAGAATCAAAACTCATTTAAAGAGTCGCTTGATATGTACTAGAGTCAACTTCGTATACGTCACCTTGAAAGCGTTAGGATATGAGACATTACAAGTATTGCTAAGACTTGAAGAAGTAAAGAAGTAAGAAGCTACAACGACAACATCATACTTCCACTTGAGGTTAGTGATATTTGACTTGAACTGTTTCATTCCCTAACGTATCTTTCAAGTCGTGCATATTGAAAACAAAATCACAAGCATGAACACTCTAGATAGACATAGTATTAAGGAATACAATACGAGGTTTATTGCTTAACCATTAAACTTTATAGATAAGACATCGACATAATCGTTTAAATGCTATTGTGATTATGTATGGGTATGAGGTGAGGATTTCATACTAGGAAACAATGTTTTACATGTGTTTTAAGGAAGTAAATTCATGAACTTGTTTTGTGAATCGAAAAGGAAATCGCCAGGCGTTATTGGTATTGTTATTCATTGCAAATCTTGTGAACAACCAATATGTGTGATTAGTATAACCGCTCATGACTTGTTTGTGTTCTTGGTAAAACTATTCACAAAGGCCTGACTTATGTATTGATATGACTTTTATTAGTGAAACCGATCTTAAGTAATCACCTGAGATGGTATGATCGAGTTTGTGATTTTGTGTAAGACCGACTCTGGGTAAAGGGGAACCGATCCAGAATCGGTCGACTTATATTTGTAGAATTTTCTGTGGGAGACAGATTTATCTGTGAGAGACAGATTTATCTTTGTAGACTTTTCTGTGTGATACAGATTTATTTATTAAAGTCTTCGAATTTGGGTCGTAGCAACTCTTGGTCAGGTAAGATCACCTAAGGGAATCAAATGCGTAGTATCCTGCTGGGATCGTAGACGTAAGGGAGATCAACTCGTACCTTGAATCAAAGGTGGTTTAATGTTCAACTACAGTCCAGCACTGGGTTAGTTTGTAGTAGGCTAGTGTCCTCAGTAGCGCTTAATACTTTGGTGTTCAATCTGGACTAGGTCCTGGGTTTTTCTCGCATTTGCGGTTTCCTCGTTAACAAAACTTCCGTGTGCCTCGTGTTATTTATATTCCGCATTATATTTTGTTATATAATTAAAATATCACAGGATGTGCGTTGTATCGATCAATAGTGAAATCCAACCTTTGGTTGTTGATTGGAAATTGATTGATATTTGTCTTTGGTACCATCCAAGTTTATCTCTCTTGTATTTAATCGAGACTCGCAGATTGCTTGAGTAAGATTCAAATCAAGAGATAGAGATATTAACTCCTTGATATACTTTTTATTAAGATTGAGTCTGACTGTCTAGTTGATTCTCTTAAAAGTATATTAGAGTTAGTCCATACAGATTGCTAATCGAAATATTGGGTGAGGTTGTTAGACCCCCGCATTTTCACTTTTTGTTCTGCACTTGGTAGCTCTGTGGAAGTAGCTTGTGTTTTGGTCCCCCAGCTTAATGAACTGATCCTTGCTTTTTGTCTTCCAAAAATTTTCTTCAACATCCTGCCAATCTTTGAGGTGATATCTAGCTACTTTGATGGCTTGATTTCTATCAGCTCTGAAGTAGTTTGTTTGTAACCAGAGAAGGTGTTGCTTGCATTCTTCAATGTTAATTTTAATGTTGCCATAT
The DNA here is from genome assembly GCA_023531295.1 of Papaver armeniacum. NCBI lineage: Eukaryota > Viridiplantae > Streptophyta > Magnoliopsida > Ranunculales > Papaveraceae > Papaver > Papaver armeniacum. Next base: position 1,071,105 of record JAJJWW010005328.1, on the reverse strand, counting down.
ACCTCCTTGTTCCACTTTCCGATATGTAGCTTGATGTCTTTAAGCTTCTAGCTATAATAAAAGCACTAGAGCCAGTAAGGTTCTTTCTCCAACACTCAAACATAATTTCCTTGTAGTCCTTGTGGTCTAACCATGGGCCAAAGAACTTGAAGGGAATTTTACCAGTTTGCCAGGAGGGATTAGAATTGAGTAGAATGGGGTGGTGATCAGAGCCAATAGCAAGCATATTGGTGATGGTATTATTGGGATGTAGCAGAGCCAGCTATCGCTGGTGGCAACCCTCTATCCAATCTTTGTTCAAAGTGAGATTGTGGTCATCTCTTTTGTTTGACCAAGTAAATGGACAGCCAGTGGAACCCAAATCTACTAGATCCAGCTTAAAGATTTTGTTGCTAAAGATAATAGCTTCATTGGTATCTATATGATGAACACTAAATTTTTCAGTGTCATGAAGAATAATATTTAGGTTTCCAATAACCAACCAAGGTAAGTTGTTAATGGTGGCAATAGTTTCCAGCATTTTTCCAAGATAAGAGTTTATAATCTGTATCATATGGGCTACTGTGAAGGTACTGCAAGTGACGCACAATGATTACGCGTTACAGAGTTGCATGTCAAGTAAGGATTCCGCCGTAATAGTGCAATGCGAAGCCATAATAGCGGTATTACTGTATAGACTGGCAAGTGTCAAGAATGGCATAAACCCACAGGGCCAATGTAATGCAAGTGCAGCATTACATTGTAAACACATTTGGCTAATTGATGAAGCTTATTGGCCGACACAATGAATCTTCATTGAAGGTTTGGCAAGACATGGCCAAAGTGACAGATGCAACATGCGATGTTGGCATCGATGCATATCCATGGAATTGAGTTGGCACAAGCTCAAGGAGGATGCAAGAGTGAAGAATAGACTAAGAGTTGGTCTATGGCATATATTCAAGGTTGGCCAAAGATTGAATAATGCAAACACGTGGTAATGCAAGAGTTGCATTACTATTGTCAAGCTAATTGGCGAAGTGAAGCATATATGACGCATGAGTAACTAGAGTGAGCTTAAGGAGCTGGCATCAATGTTTGAAGCTTAAGGAATGTCCGTACATGAGTTTAGAATGATAAGCATGCAGTGCCAAGAGGGCTGAACGTTGGCGCAAGACAGAATCCAGTATGACACAGCAAGTGTGCAATACGGCTCCAGTGACGGTTATAAGTTGGTTATTGGCTTCACAAGTGTGCCAAAGGTGCGAGACAAGCTAGAAGGCTTATGAAATGAGTTCATAGCCTTAGTAGAGTGTCCCTAACCGTTCAAGACAAGTGTGGCTTCAATCTGCATGACAACACAAAGGGTGGCAAATGAAAAGCAGATTGGCGGTTATGGAACTACGATGGGACACATGGTCTGTTCCATGCGTGTGCAAGTGTTGTGCACGGTTTTGGCCATTGTAACTACTGTATAAATAGTCCTAAGGGAGTGGGAAAAATCAGGAGGTTTACATAGGAGAGTTAGTCTCATGTAGAGAGAGTTTTAGGCATTCACCAAGAGGGTGAATGGCTCATTTTTGGTCCATGTGATGGACGAGTTTTGTAATCTTCCTTTCGTGCAATAAAATGGGTTTGTTGCAGTATACTTTGTGTTCATTATGTTGCTGATGTTGTGTGAGAATTGGTTAAGTACATGGCAGAACCTCTTATGCTTATGGGGGCATGAAGAGTTAGAGAGAAAGAAGAAAAGACTTCTGTTGTGCAATGCCTTATGAGTGAAGGCAGATGCGTACTTTGGTGCAAGTATGCAAGGCTGAATGATTTTGGGTGAAGTTGATTCACTGAACCACAATCATTGCCGGTCATGACCCATGAAAATTTTAGGCGATTAAATGGGCGTGTGACAGCTACCACAGTAACCAGTGTATAACCAAGGAGAGACACTGGCAGGCCTAACAATAGCATTGATATGATTGAGAGAAGAATCAAGAATTTCAATGTTTAGATTACTCTTCCACATCAATGTTAATCCACCAGCAGTGCCACTAGCACCTCCTGGGTTAACAAACCAATAGTTATGGACATTTATCTCATGCATAATGTTTTTGAGATTTTCTTGTTTTTGTTTAGTCTCAGAGATAAAGATAATTTCAGGATTTAGCTTGTTCAACATATCATTTAGATATCTTTTAGCATCCTTTGTTCCCAATCCTTGACAATTCCATGCCAAGTGGTAAAGAATTGCCAAAAATATGACACTAGAGGATATTTTGAAGATAGTGTTCTAGTGATATGGTCATAAATTGCATTCATGATCAGATAGAAGAAAAATCTGATTGTAAAAAGAAATGAGTGCAGGAGAAGAAGAGTATAGAATTGTACCATATTAGCAGCTGAGGAAGATCCCAAGTCACCATTAGCCATCGAGTGTTGTTGTCGGAGTCAAGAGACTGTCATGTGTCTCTTGACTGGCTTACAGCAGAAATGGCTGATGAAACTGTTGGGGTTTGATTATGATATTCAATATAAGAAGGGGGTTGAGAACAAGGTGGCTGATGCACTTTCAAGAAGATCTCACCTAGCTCAAGCTCTGACCCATACATTAGCTCTTTCTAAACCACTATGGATGCAAGAGGTCATTTCTAGTTATACTAGTGACACTAAAGTTCAACATCTCATTTCCCAACCGTTTTATCTCCCCACCACGCCATTCCACATTATACTTACCAAGGGGAAGTGCTCGGATATAAATCAAGATTGTATATTGGTAGCAAAGAACAATGTCGGCCACCATACCGCATTCTATACATGCCTCGTTGTTGGGGCCACTCAGGAATGCAAGCCACTTATAGTAGGGCAAAAGCTCATTTTTTCTGGCCTAAAATGAAGCAAGAGGTGTTCCTACTGGTGACCACCTGTGATATTTGCCAAAGAAACAAGGGAGAGCACACCTTACTTGGACTCGCTCGCAACCTCTTCCCTTACCTGAACAAGCTTGGCAACATATCAGTCTCGATTTCATTGAAGGGCTACCCAAAAGTGACAGGAAAGACGTCATCTTAGTGGTGGTGGATAGGCTCACTAAGTATAGCCATTTCATACCACTACAACATCCTTACACGGCTTCATCTCGTGGCAAGGATTTCCCGCATAATGTTTTTCGACTACATGGTCTCGCCTACATCCATTGTATCCGATGGGACAAAGTCTTCACCAGCTCCTTTTTGGCAAGAGTTGTTCAAGAAACTTGGCTCTCAACCTGGCTAAGTACAGCCTACCACCCTCAAACCGATGGACAAACGGAGCGGGTTAATCACTGCCTTGAAAATTACCTCAGATGCATGACGGGCCATCATCCAAAGCAGTGGGTGCAGTGGCTTGATTTAGCTGAGTGGTGGTATAACACGAGCTTCCACACTAGCTTGAAAATGTCGCCTTTTAAAGCCCTGTATGGTTATGAAGCACCTCATCTAGCTTTTCCATCTAATACTGCTTCATCGGTGGCATCCGTGGAGAAGTACCTTACACAAAGAGCTGAAATGTTGCATCTGCTCAAGGAGGCATTAGCCAAAGCTCAGGAGCGCATGAAATTTTTTGCTGACAAGAAACGAACTGACAGAGTCTTCGCAGTAGGAGACATGGTATACCTTAAACTCCAACCCTATAGACAAACTTCGGTTTCTCTTAGGAAGAATTTTAAACCGTCGGTAACTATGGCCCTTTTGCCATTACCCGTAAAATTGGGTCGATTGCTTACAAGTTACAACTACCACCTAAGCTCGTATACACCCTGTCTTCCATGTTTCGCAGATTGAAGCAGCGCATTGGCGTCACTCACATTCCTTCTTCCACACTTCCCTTGGTTGATAATGACGGTCAGTACTAGTCACACCAATTGCGATTCGGACCCACGCAACTTAGTCAGAGGCACTCACTCCATCCCTCAGCTTTTAATCCATTGGTCTAACACCACAGCAGATGAAGCTACTTGGGAGGATGCTTCTCACATCTCGGCTCATTTTCCACATTTTAATCCTTGAGGACAAGGATTATTTCTTCGGCAGGGTATTGTCATGTGTCTCGCATAATTATGTATTCGAGTGCCCTAGAATAACCGGTGGGTGCCATGGTAATAGTTGTTAGTCAGTTTAGAGTAGCCGTTAAGATCACTACACGTGTCCAAAGTGGTCGTTAGTTGATTCCGATTAGGGTTATCCAATAAATGTGTAAGAAGAACTCTTTGTGTGGGTAAGAAATGAAATAGAACTTGTTCTCTTCTTCCTCTTCTCAGGCTGGTTCTTACCAGATTTCTCTTAATTCTCTCGATTTGGTCATCAATTGTCGTGGTAACACAACAGAGACATTGTAGATTTGTTATCCTTATCTTTGAACCTTTTGAGGCAGTCAGAGTCAAAAGAATTGATTTCAATACCATCTTCAGCTTGGATGGGTTTTTTTTCTTTTGGTTTCCATCATGGTATCAAGAGGGTTTGGTGAAGAAAGCTGTTCAAATATATGAGGTTTCTTTTTTGCCTTCCATGTCTCCTTTTTCTTTTTGGCCTGATCATCCTCCATTCTTTCTTTAATTTGAGATAGGGTTGGTAAGGAGTTGAAAGGGAAGGTTTTTGGTGGAGGGGAGGGGAGGTTGGGAAAATGCTATCATGGTCCACAGTGTGTTGGTCTTCAGTGTTTGAGGTGCTGGCAGTTTTAGCTCTTGCAGCAGTTTTCATCCTTGGAGAGTTTTTCTTGTAATTTCCATCAATCTTCTTAGCTAACTCCAGTTTTTTGTTCTTGATTTGGCAAGATAACACATCCGGGTGAGGTTGGAAATTGTCCAAAGGTGTTTCAGGTTGAGCACTAAAGATGAGTGGCTCCTTAGAAGATGAGGCAAGTTTTGCAATAACTGTTTCAAGTTCCATTTTTTTTTGCTATTTTCATTTGTATCTCAAATTCAGCAGCAGCATCGGCATCAAAGTAGGGTTTATAGATGATGTTTTTTCCAGCTTGTACAATTTTTTGTTGCTGGGTTCTTGGTGGGGGAGCTAGTTGAGGGGTTGGGAAGTTGTTGTAGTGGGATTGAGAGTGATTTGGTGGGGAGGGACAAGGGGGACTTGGGTGATCTAAGATTTTGCAAACCTTACAAAATTTTATTCCATTGAGAGCATAAGCAAATTCAAGCCAGTGTGAAGTAGCGGTGGTTTCAAAAGCTTCAATACCAAATTTAAGAGCTCTGGTAACATCAATTGTAAGCTTTACCTCCAAACTCTTTTCAAATCTGTCTCTTCCATAGGCTTTCTTAGCAGTTTGGTAGACTCCAATTGGCCCGAGGATACCTTGGATGTCTGGTATGATATGGGATGGTATTCTTTTAATGAGTAACCAGATCATCACTTTTTTGAATTGTTCTTCATCTATAAATTCAGGTCCTCCTACAGGAACACCAACTAGGATCATAAGCTTATCAAAAACTCCTCTTGTTCCACCATTTCTCAGAGTGGAGTAGTCTTCCCCATGAGTGAGTCTCTCCTGTTCCAATTTTCCACCTCAACTCTACTTTGTAGCTCCCAGTAAGCATTGATGAAAGAACTAAATTTTGAAGTTTGGAAACAGATATTGCTGTAGAGTTTTCCAATGAAACACCATTTCCAATCATGGGGTTGCTTGGTTCTGATATTTTCAGAGTTAATGAAAACTTTTGGGAATAGATCCTCGGGGATAGTAAGGGCAGTGTTCATCTTGTTAACAAGTTTATCTATGCTAGTAGGAGGGGTGTTGGAGGAAGAAGCCATAGTAAGGTAGTAAACAGTTTTGCAGAGAAGAGAGAAGGTTGAGTGATGTTCACCAATGTGGGAGGGGTAAGAGTAAGAGTTGATAAAGTGAGGGAAGAGATTGCAGGCTTTAATTTGAAAATGATTCACAGGTTCAAGTTTTTGTTTCCTCTCAATTTTTGTTTGAAGGTGAGCATGGATCTTGTGTAGTTTTGTTTTGGCTTGGAGGTTCTGATGTTGAGATAACATATTTCTTTCCCCGACACCTGATTGGTGCCGCAAACTTTCCTTCGTGGCCAAGGAGGTATGCATTGGATGTCTAATGGTGCTTGGTGATTAGCCCCGTGATAAAAACAAAGGTTAGCATATAGATCCAAGGAAAGTACATTACATGTGTCAGTATTGGTATTGTTGGTTTGTAGTGCGACTTGTGTTTGACTAGGAGGACGAGAGTGTCTTGAGGGGAATTGTGCTCCTAGTTGGCTTTTGTTGAAACAAATATTCCGAATACAAATGAGACCATGTTTCCAAAGTGTTGGACCGAGCAATGTTGCACTGCACTCAGTAGAACCATGCTATGATGAAATGGATCTTCAAGTGGGTAGTTTGTAGAGGGATAAACCATTGAAAATTACCCGAGATCCGACCCGTGTTAGTGGGAGTTTTTTAACTGCCAAGTGTTTGATGCCGCTCCGCATGAGCCAATAGAAAGTAGTTAATTTTGCTAGGTCATTGCAAATAGACAGTAGGCTTGCCACTGCGCATAATCAAGCGCCACCAATCTCTAGGAACAGATTTTTTTGTGATCAGAGAGACATGTGAGGCGTTTGAAGGTTGCGATGAGAAGACTGTTGCTCTTCCCAGCCAAGATATAAACAAGAGAAAGAGAAATTCTTTCAACTTCCCATTCAGTTTTTTTCCGATTAGAGCCAAGCGAGATACAATTTTTTGATGTCGAGAAATTCTCGAATTATGCCTCAAGATTTGGATTGTGATGCAAAGGTGCATGATCAGATACCTCCTGATGATGTTCAAGTTGTAAAGAAACCTAGATAGAGTCTGCCAAATTTTCAGGTAATAAGCTTTGACATGCAAGAGCATGAAGTTGATAATTTGTTTTTTATAGAAAGAATTGCATAAATAAGTTGTGATCCATACTAATGGAAAACTAATGTTGGGTATTTTTGTTTGCCACCAATTTGCTAGGATGATACTGTTTGTGGAAGCAGGTCTTCTCCAGGGAGATGAGGGAAGGCATGTGTTTCATAACAATGTGCATGAGGGTGGTGGTTGATGAGTGCCAAATATTGCATATTTATACACCTTTTTATTGGCATTTAACTCATCTTTTGTGCTCAAGAATCAGATATTATCCCAGATTCTGTGTTTTCTTTGTTTTCAAGAATAAATATTTGTATTAATTAATTTTGTGTTTTTAGGAAATAAATAAAGCTCGGAGAAATTGAGGAGACAAAAGAGCAAAGAATTGGAGACAAGCGTCTATGGAGCAGAAAGCCAAAGCCCGCGCGCGCATCAGGAGCAAACCATTTACAAGACATGGGCCCAAGCTATCCAAGACCCGCGACCGGATCCGAGCCCATCCATCCCGAGCCGTTGATATCTCACCTAGCTACATCCTCTACGGTCGCTCCTTCGCTCACATCATTTCTCACGCTGCTCCCGCTCAACACCAAATCGCCCCAATTCTCCCTCGACCGTTCAGATCTCGACCAGCTGCATCCAACGCTCGCTGCACCCTTCCCATCGTCCGTCGCTGTACCTGCTTCACAACGAAATCTCCTACCCTTATCCCATCGACCAAACAACCCATTCTCCCATTTCTATTCTCTTTCTTCTCCGACACCTGCAGAGAAAAACCAATTTCTTTACCTTCTTCTTCTCCTCCCATACCTGTTGCAGTCTCCACCTCCATCACCTCCTGACACAGCAACAACCATCCCTGCAACAGCCGCACCACCTTCTCCACCTCTATAGATCTAGACATCTCTTTCTTAGCTTCTACCATAACCCTAGAAGCTAAATCAGAGATGACTAGAGCTAGGGTTCACCAACAATGATGCATGTAGTTCTCGTGAGCCGAATTGACAAGTGGGAGCATGATTCAACGACGTGGGTGAGAGAGTATTTTCTTGTTTTTATGTTTTTGAAATAAATTAGGGTTTGAGTTTCCATGTATAAATAGAATTGGTATTGTGTGTTAGAAAGGTATGCCTGGCTAGCAGCACCACTTTAGATTTAATTTGTTATTTGTTTTGAATGTTTTAATTTAATTTATCGTGGTGTTGATGAAACCCCGATTTTCAATGTCAAGCATATCTAGTTAGGTTTTATTCTTCTCGGGTGATATTGTGTAGGATTAGTAGTTAATCGATGAAGCTAACAAGCTTTGTGATGAGTCGTCTTGTAAGAAGACAAATCATACTAGGGGATTGTTAGCAAAAATCGATTAATAAACATCACATTTAGACTTTCATGGGAAAGCTCAAGAACATAGCCTCAATTAGATTGCCTGAACATGGGATTAAAGGTGGATTCACCACCCTGGTGCTTTCCACATTGTCACTGCCTTAGTTTAGAGCCACATTTCAATCCAGTCGCATCGACAAACTACAAATTGTGTTACTTTGCTAGGAAATCAGTTTAAGTAAGCCTAGAGATCAACTATAGCACCACAAGTCTCTGTGGATCGACCCGTATTTGCCCTGTCTACATTGTAGACACCGTGCACTTGCGGTTTATAACAAGTAGGCAAAATCAAACCCCTTTACAGGCCTACCAAGTTTTTGGCGCCGCTTCCGGGGACTTGGCGTGTGCTGTCTTGATTTCTTTTGGCTTGTTTAACTGACTTTCATTTCTCCCTGTATATACTCACCCTGCATTGTTATTTTTAGCCCTGTGTTAGTGTAGTATAGCTGTTAGTTTCCTTTTTCTGCACTCTTTTTCTTACTTGCATCTTGCATTACATTTTGTCACTGCATTTTAGCCAACTGTTGCATATCTTAGTTAGCTTAGTACTCTTTACTTGTAGCTTAATTGTATGTGTTTGAACCACTGTATATATCTCGCATCTCGTTATTGCTTGGTTTTCCTTTGTGTTATAGCTCATTGTTTCTTGCAACTTGTAACCTATCTTTCTCTCATTTTGCACATGCTATGGCTTAGAGACTCGCTAGTCTACACTGTCAATGCCTGTTGATTACTCAAGACTAGAATATAACACAATCATCGATCATTACATTGAAACATTCATCCGAGCATACTCATTTGTAGCTTGCACTCACTTTGCACCTGAGATTTTTGATCTGAGCTACAACTTTATAAGCATCACTACCTTGTGACTCTTGATCCCAGTCAGTCCAAATTACTCTCAGGTTTATACTAGTATCAATATTGGATTCTCTGCTTTAACTTGCACTTTTCTTGAACCAAACTTCTGTGTTGAGCAACAGGTACATGTTGTGCTGCTATGTAGCCAAGGAAAAGGAAAACACAAAGGAGCAGAACAATTAGTGGAGTGCCTAAACCTAGTTAACACTGGTGGTATTGTCTTCTATCATTGCCCTGTTTGTATGATATTTGTATGATAACTTTGAATGCATGATAGTCCTGCCCCTTTCTAGCCACACCGCTCGCAAGTTTGAGCTTAAGTCAGAATGATCCTTATATGACCCGAGCATAACTCATGCCATTACCTTGCTTGCCTCGCTAAACAATCAACCCTGGTACCTTTGCATGATAAGCCAGTCACTTTGCTAAGCATTGCTCAACCTTGCAATATCTGAAATGTGTGCAATCTAAAGCCTGTGTTTGTGCGCATAGCTTGTATCACCCTTGCATGAATCTCTTGGCATGAATGTATGAAAACAAGCTGCCTTGAGCCAAGCTCCAGTCCCTGAAGTTGTTGAGCTTGTGCTGTAACTTGGATAGCCAAGTTAGCTGCAGCCCTAAGTGAAGTCAACTGTGATAGTTGATATCAACTAATCCAGTTGACTCTCACAACTTTGAGCATAGCCTGTGCATAACCCCGTGACCTTGTTGAGTTGTGTGCATAATTCTATAACATTTGAAGCAAAACCGAGTTGGTCTGAAACCTCTTACTCTTGGGTGATTTATGCATTAATTTCTTTGCCTTAACAAGCACCACTCCACCCCGTAGTCATTGATCTTGAGTTGCAACCGAGATATCCAATCTGCAGCAAGCCTTGTGTGCCATCAACTGGGCTGGTTGATATCAACTACCCTGTTTAGTCCAACAACCCTGAGCATAACCTATCTACAGGGCCTGTGCTGTAACCCTTAGCCTGCATTACTCGTGACTAGTGAGCCACCTGCCCTGCACCCTTGAGCATAGTCTGCGATACCCCCGTCAACCAAGCCAAGTGATTTTCTCGTGGCATGTAAGCATGTTTGTAAAAAGAACTAATATAGTTCATCTCGCATCCGCCTTTGCACCCACCGTGCACATGATTAGTGAAGCAATGAATCACATGATCACCCGATGAAACCTTGAGCATTCTTTGTCTGCGCATAACTTTGCATTGTGTCATGCCGTGTGTAAACTCGCCAAATCTTTGTTTCATTTTTGAAAATTAGTGTGTCTCAAAGTCTTGTGAACAAACCGTGCTGCGTGCATCATTTCTGTCTTGTGCTGTGTTGTGACTTACCTGAACATAAACCAACCTGGGCTCTGCAACTAGAGCCATCTGCACCCCTGTGCTGTGCTGTGCTGTGCACCTTACACACTCTCTGCTCTGCCTTGCCTTGTGCACCTATGCATTAGCTGTGTTGTGCATAAGCTGAGCAGTGCAGTTTCACACAAACCTGGGCTGTTAAGCAGCCAAACTCTCCGGGCTCTGCTCCTCTGCGACAACCTGGCACGCATAAACCAAACCGAAACTCACACATATCTTGGGCTGCCAACAGCTGAAGCCCATAACCACTGGGCTGAACATAACCTGGGCTCTGCTCAAATAACCGGGTTACACATAACCAAGCTAAAGCCCACTTAAACCAAACCAGCCCACAAAACCAAACATAAACCCATTTAAACCAAATCTGAAGCCCACTGTGCACTGGGCTTGCATAACCTCTGGGCTGTACATTTCAAACAAACCAAATCCCAAATAAACCAAAACCCACTTAAACCAAAACTGAGCCCTCAACAGCTGTGCATTTGCATAACTTGGGCTTGCATCTGGACTTAGTATACTTGATGTGTGCTAGGCTATAGTGCTTCTTTTTGAGCCCAAATTGAGTTTCTAGACCATGTCAGGATTTTGGTCTGCAACAGGGGATGGCCAGAAATCAATTAGAGAGCTTGCTTATGGTCATGTCTCACAGTATGAACAAATTTTACGACCATAGTGATTTTAGGGAATATTATGAGCCTTCTTAGGGCCCTGACCTTGAATATTCATACCCTAATCATTATGAGCACATGTATCATCAACCACAGTGGGGAAATGATCAATTCCATACTCCCCCAACTCCTTGTATGCAATCACTAATGGAAGAGCTCATAGAGCAAAACAATGATATACTTGGATGGAAAATGCATGATCATCCCTTCTCTAGTGAACCATTTGCACAACCATGTAATGATCATTCATATGAAACATGCATACCCACTAGTGAAGACTCTCCTTCACTTGAACATCTCACTATGATTCTTCAAATGAAGATTGGAAAGAAGTTTATGATAGGATGTTTGTTATTCCTGATAATTTCGAAAATAGTGTTTCTAGTCATACTCATGCAACTAACACTAAATATGAACCTAATCTAGAGGTAGATGAGTACACTAAAAATGCTACAATTTTGAATGGAGAGATGAATTTTTGCTATGATGATGATGATGATGAATATGAAGAGCATGTGTATTTTGAAAATGTAGTGAAATCTTTGGGTTCGTAGACGTTAGGCGTCTCTTCTCGTGAACCCTATGAATGATACTTCTTCTAACATTCATACATGTGATATTAACTCTGAGCTTGGGTTTGTGAAATTCTTTAGTGAAAGTGAGCATGCTACACAACTTGTTTGTGACTTAAGAAAGGATGAATCTTCTGTTGACACTAATGTTCTTTTGGATCATGATATTATTTTTGTGTCTGATTCCCTGCCCATGTCACAACATGTTGCCTCCTCTGATGAGTATGACATGGAGATTGATGAATTGTTCTATGCAGGTGAGCATGATTTACCTTCTTCTGACCTTAGGAAAGTGTGTGATGGTGCAAATGATCTTATACATGAAAACAACTTAGATGTACCTAATATCTCTCCTAAGGCACATTGAAATTCCTCCACCAAACCTAGGTGTAGTTTGTAACAAAATTGCAAAACCAACTTTTCTCGAGAATGCCTAATCTAGGCCTAGAGCTTTGTGCTTCCCAAGTCCTCTTGGACTATTTTGCATCAAAGTATAACACTTTTAAGGAACCACAGTTGGAATGTGTATGTCTCCGCTGTTTTTAGCAAAACTCATTTTGAGTTAGACCTTTGCATGATGTACCTTTAAAATTGCAAGATTTTGTGCTCAAGAACACATCTCATGACAAGTTTAGGTTTGAGGGTAACTTGTTCACGTATGCAATCTTTCCCGCACTCTCATGTTATATGTGTGTAAGGTCATTGATGTTTGTACATATTGTCTTTTGGGTTGATCCTCAACTCTTTAGATTGTTGGTGTATGGTGAATTTTCATTGTATATAATCCAAGAGGACTTGTTAAAATTTTCTTTTCTTGAATCGGTTGAGTCTTCTTGTACATATTTTGTGCTAATCCGATATGATCTCCACCGAGAATGTTGGATTCTAGCCTTGACTAATGAAGCTCTAACCTTGCTCCCGCCGACATACCTGCAGTAATCTCTTCCCTTTTCTCTTATCAAAGATAGTTCTCATGGTATGTGACTTGTTTATTATCTCGTTGAAACATTGAGGACAATGTTTGATTTAGGTTTGGGGGTGCATTTGCATTTGCATATAGAGTTTTTAGTCTTTTTAATCTTTTATTTAAAAAAAAAAAAAAAACCTTTTTGCAAATAAAAACCTCCAACTTTTAGAGATTTTAGAGTCACTAGCATGCTTCTAGCTATGTTTACATAGAGAGTCTGACCGAAATAACAAGAACTTGGAAGTACTGGAGAACACAATCGGGTTCCTTAGTTGATTAGAGCGTTAAAGTTGGATTTAACCATACCGGAGAGCGAATTAGTTGCTGTTTAGATATTCGGTAGTAGAATTGTGATCACCCATAGTGGAGACTACCCATTTTACATCAAGTGAGGCACCAACCTTCAATTTTTTGCAACTTTCTAGAAAAGTCATTAGAGTGTGTGTCACCGTACGTCAATTCCGGTAGGAATGGTGAGCTACCCAACTTCGCACCATTTTCAAAGACTACTTTTGATCTCTTGAGTGCTATTTTTGTCAATCATGAGGGTGACGTTTAAAGATGAAAACTCCTTCTAAATACCGATTTGTAGTTAGCATCACTCTCTCCCTCTCAACAACATCAACACATTCATAGAAACACATCATCATCAAGAAGCGGAGCAACATCGAATATTTGAAGGAAAAGTTGAGATAGTCCAAGGTTTACGTGCAAAGAAAAGAAAATAGGATGAGAATTAATGAAGTTTGTGAAATCAAGACAAGTGTAAAAAAAAATTGAGTCTTATTGTTTTATTGTTATTTTAATTCCAAGTTAAAAAAAAAAAAAAATGTATGTTTGTCAAGTTTTTGTGAAGTTCAGAAGTTCGTCATCAACATTAGAAGACCGAAGATTGAAGACGTTTCTATGAATGCTGAGAGAGTGATATTAATTGCCGATCGGGTGAGAAGGTAAGTGAGTACTCCCACCCTTGCTAATGGTTGATTTCCTTTCTTAGAGATCCTCGTAAAAAGATTCTTTTTGTCCACAACTCGTGGAGTCTCCAAATTATTTCGGAAGGTTATCCTTCTTACCTACAACGTGTGCAGGATTTCTCTTTTATTCCTGCCTTGCACACATGAGAGACTAAAAGCGATCTTTTGAGTGCAATTATCATAAAACCCTAATAGTGAGGCGTGAAGTCGAGGCTTATGATCACAATCGAATCCGAATTCTTTCATATGGTATGGTTACTTCTCGCTCAAAGACTTAAGGATGAGAATGCGTTCTTTGGTAGTTCTAACTTCGTGTTACTAGCATGCAGAAACTCTATGTCCTCATAGCTCCTTGGATGCTTGAGACTCTTTTACACTCTGAAGTTGGAAAAGGTTTTGTGGGTACACCTCTGGTAAACCCACACGAGACTACAACTCGTCCACTAGGGACACCTAGGGTTTAAAGGCTTAGTGCATACGCTAAATGCATTCGAGAGACCAACACGGTGGTATAGTTAGGATTTCTTAATTTCTCGTTTCACTTGAGGACAAGTAAAATTCAGGTTTGGGGGTATTTGATGAGTGCCAAATATTGCATATTTATACACCTTTTTATTGGCATTTAACTCATCTTTTGTGCTCAAGAATCAGATATTATCCCAGATTCTGTGTTTTCTTTGTTTTCAAGAATAAATATTTGTATTAATTAATTTTGTGTTTTTAGGAAATAAATAAAGCTCGGAGAAATTGAGGAGCCAAAAGAGCAAAGAATTGGAGACAAGCGTCTATGGAGCAGAAAGCCAAAGCCCGCGCGCGCATCAGGAGCAAACCATTTACAAGACATGGGCCCAAGCTATCCAAGACCCGCGACCCGGATCCGAGCCCATCCATCCCGAGCCGTTGAGATCTCACCTAGCTACATCCTACGGTCGCTCCTTCGCTCACATCATTTCTCGCTGCTCCCGCTCAACACCAAATCGCCCCACCTCCTCGACCGTTCGGATCTCGACCAGCCGCATCCAACGCTTGTCGCACCCTTCCCATCGTCCGTCGCTATACCTGCTTCACAACGAAATCTCCTACCCTTATCCCATCGACCAAACAACCCATTCTCCCATTTCTCTTCTCTTTCTTCTCCGACACCTGCAGAGAAAAACCAAGTTCTTTACCTTCTTCTTCTCCTCCCATACCTCATTGCGCCTCCACCTCCATCACCTCCCCGACACAAAGAACAACCATCCCCGCAATAGACGCACCACCTTCTCCACCTCTCTAGATCTAGACATCTCTTTCTTAGCTTCTACCATAACCCTAGAAGCTAAATCGGAGATGACTAGAGCTAGGGTTCACCAACAGCCGATGCATGGAGTTCTCGTGAGCCGAATTGATGATGGAGAGCATGATTCAACGACGTGGGTGAGAGAGTATTTTCTTGTTTTTCTGCTTTTTGAAATAAATTAGGGTTTGAGTTTCCATGTATAAATAAAATTGGTATTGTGTGTTAGAAAGGTATGCTGCCAGGCTAGCAGAGCACCACTTTAGATTTAATTTGTTATTTGTTTTGAATGTTTTAATTTAATTTATCGTGGTGTTGATGAAACCCCGATTTTCAATGTCAAGCATATCTAGTTAGGTTTTATTCTTCTTAAGGTGATATTGTGTAGGATTAGTAGTTAATCGATGAAGCTAACAAGTTTGTGATGAGCTCAGATCAGTAAGAAGACACTCATACTAGGGATTGTTAGCAAAAATCGCTTAATAAACATCACATTTAGACTTTCATGGGAAAGCTCAAGAACATAGCCTCAATTAGATTGCCCGAACATGGGATTAGAGGTGGATTCACCACCCCGGTGCTTTCCACATTGTCACCGCCTTAGTTTAGAGCCACATTTCAATCCAACGCATCGACAAACTACAAATTGTGTTACTTTGCTAGGAAATCGGTTTAAGTAAGCCTAGAGATCAACTATAGCACCACAAGTCTCTCGTGGATCGACCCGTATTTGCCCCTGTCTACATTGTAGACACCCCGTGCACTTGCGGTTTATAACAAGTAGGCAAAATCAAACCCCTTTACAGGCCTACCAGTGGTGGTAGTGGTACTAGGGGTGAAATTGGTGGTGCTAGGACTGGAGATGGTGGTAACAGGGAGGCACCAACTGGTGGTGGAAATCAAGGTCAGCGGAGAGTACCTTCTAATCCAGATGGTGATCGTATTTGGGGGACAAAGGAAGGGTGGGTGGTGTTTGCTATTCATCCCCATCGAGGCCGATTTGTGATCAATGAGGGAGTGGTACTGGTAGGAGATCGGTATGTTGTTTATGGAGGTGCATGGCAAGGATTTTTGCAAAGACCCGTGCCCGAGGATGTCGAGCCACTATTCGAGAGAATGATTCCATCCCCTTCCCGCGCCGATGCTGTTATCTTCCCTAACTTGTTTATGTTGGCACTCGAAATTAGGAAGATGGTCAGTAGAAATGAACTAAGATATGGTAGAAATGGTAGAATGAACTTTAAATCTTATTATGAAGATAAGATATTATAAATCCAAATAAGAACAACCCTAACTTGGAGCACTAACAACTTAGGGTTTGTTCTTATGTTGGCACTTGTTTATCTTCCCTAACTTATAAAAGATAGATCTCATGGAAATGAACTTTAAATCTTATTACGAAGATAAGATATTATAAAAGCAAATAAGAACAAACCCTAACTTGGAGCACTAACAACTTTTTCTCTCTTAAATTCCACAAAACATATTAGAAAAAATCTCTCTCATATAATGGTTTCTCGTCCCTTACATAGGGATTACATAGTGGATGACAGCTAAATATATATAGTGGAGCTAATAAAGCCTTTTATTTCGATACCCTTGTGCAATCTTATATCGCTATCACATAGTCATCGCACTTACCTTCATACGTTCCATGTGACTCTTATGGCGTCATCACATACGTCATCAGTGACGTAGTAATCTTGTAACTTCGCCTTCGATATTTCTTTATCGCGTACTAGATATCCTTGGTATACTCCATATAGGTTGAGCGATGTTTTGTATCCACAAAGATGTGTGATAGAACATCAAATTGAGGGATATGGAAATTAATTGTGCGATAATTTTACTTTTCATGTTGGCATGGAAAAATCATGCCGATTTTGATAGCCGGCATTGAAAAATCATGCCGACATGAACAATAAAAAAGAGTCCTGTTAATAGCAGGGAAACAATGGATTTGAGGTGGGAAAGAAACAGGCTAAATTATAGTCAGTTTCCGGTCAAAGTCTAATGACATAATAAGAAATAATTATTTCGTTAATACCATCGTTACCCTCTCTTATCAAACGAATGATATCCTTACCGTCGTTTTTCCTTCGTAAGTTCCCCGGTATATGCTTTAGAGTTCGTACAAATAATCCATACAACAATGCACATAATTGATTATGTTATTGAAATCCTTTGCGTAAAGTATATAATAGTTAATGAACATCAACAGTGACCAATGAAGCTTTATGAATTCATTTAATCAAAACCGTAAAAGTAATTAATCAAACCAATATCCATTGATCTCATAACAAAGCCAAAATTTATTTCAATCTCTGAAATATTGTATAGTGAAGATAAATCTTAGAACTTCTTTCATTGTCCAAGACAGATAGTTTCATTCCCATCAAATGAATTGATTATACGTTGAAGAAGATGACGATGGAATTTGTAAAAATTTGATGGCTCATGGCCGTGAAAGGTACTCTAATGTTCGCCAGTTTCGTATAATTGATTGCTACTTCCATTTATATGTCTACTCGTCTGACCTCCATTACCACTGCCGTAGTTGCCTTCGAGGGAATGCTTACTTCAGAATTTCAGGGAAGAAGACAATGGCTTTTTTATCTTTCTCGAGTTGTTGAGTTCAAGGATATGTTGGACATTTCATGTATTTTTTAAGAAGTCAATCCCTCCTTAAAATTTCTATTCCCTCCTCGTAATCTTTCCCTCCTCAAATCCATTCTTTCCCTCCTAATAACATAACATAACTCATAAAAAAATCCCCCAATTAATTTCCATACCCCCAATTATTCATTCACAAAATTGGTTAAAAAGATCAAAATCAACAAATCCTCAAAAGAAAAAGAAATCTAGATTTTGATATCATTTTTAAATAGACAAAAATACAAAAATAGTCGATGTAAACAGTTTCATCCGACCCATTTTCAAATACTTTTTCTTTTTTTAATTTACATCCGGATGCATCTAGTTTCATCCTTGCTATTTTTTAAGTTTAAGTCGGGATGAATCCGGTTTCATCCTTGCTATTTTTTTTGTCCATTTCACCCATATTAATCTTTATTCGTCCATTCGAACCACGTGTTTTAAAAATATTTGAATGAATGACCCATTTTCCGTTATTCGTTAGCATGATAAGTAAATATGCTCGTTTGCGGGTCTGATTGGAGTTGCTCTCTACAACAAGCTAAATGCTTGGCCTAACAACAAAAGCCTGTCAAAATCATGATCTCCTTACTTTTTCTTCTCATAAAGGCACCCTCTCTGGGTAGAAATGAAAAATCACTGAACCCTTGTTGTATGTTGAGTCAGAAACACTACAAAAGATTCGATAGATTACAAATATGTATTGGGTTCTTTTGTTCTCCACCATTAATTGTTGGTTTGTCAAAAATCACCTTATTATTCGATGTAAACGTTCCACCTTCTGTAAGTTCCAATTCAGAGCAAAGAACACAACTTGCGCAATCACCCTTTTGTTAGTTGCGTTAAGTATATAACAACTTCCCTCTTTATACCAAATTTCAATTTTTCTGACTACCCACATTTAGCAATGAACAGTCAGAATTCGATTCCCCTTCGCATTATATTTTCCTTAATCTTGAAACCAAATTTCAATTATCTTCACTACCCACAGTTAACACGGGTATCTTCTTCTCCTATATCTTCTTCACATCTTTCTTTGTACAGAGAATTTGAGAAATGTATCAATCGTCTAACCAGTTAGAGATCTTAGAAGACGCCTATGCCTATTCCGGTAAGATAACATGAATCCATTTTTATTAACTAGTTAGTTACTCAAAGAGAAATCTGGAAGATTTAGTTAATTTCTTTAGTATTGGATTGCTTGATAATAATTTTTGCTTGAATTGAATATTGTGGAGCAAAAGGCGCAGCCTAGGCTTCGATTAGTTCCCAAAGGCCACCTGAAAATTTTGAGGCCTTTTACCATTAGGCGTTTTGGCGCCTAGGCCCCGAGGCGCCGCCTAGCCATTTTTCAAGATACTTCTGGTGTATGCCCAAAGACCATAACTTCTATTGAATCTTGAAAAAAGATTAAGAAAACAGTGGAAGGGGGAAGAAGTGAGATAGGTCACTAATGGAGTGAGATATGTCGCTGATTTAGTAGAGAGGTGGAGGCGTGGAAGAAGAGACACCTTATGTTTCTAGGGTGTAGTAGTTTAAGGCAAATGAGAAATATGCTTTGAAAAGATGACTACACCCTTATAAAATAAGATCTCTTTACTTGAATACAAATCCGACTAGTCCCCGGCTAGTCCCTTTAGGCCCCAGGCCCCACTTAGCGGCCTCGCACCCGCCTTACGACTTTTGCTACCCATTTGCATTGCTTCTGGATTGGAATTTTATATATGTGTCCAGCGGTACTCGAATTCACCTTCAGTGACTTGGAGAAATGTTTCGTGTCAAATGCATCCCCGCTCTTTATTCTGGTTCTGGTTTGAGTATATTAGTGTCTGACACATTGGTATTCAATTTTAATGTGTAAATAGGATACTCAGTTCCATCATTGGGAATACAAAAGAGGCTAGCAAATGATCTTGGCTTGTCTGATGCCCACGTGTGCTATTGGTTCAGCAATCGAGCGGAAAAAGATAAAGATAGCACTGCAAACCCTGGTTCTGGGTCAGGGCAGCGTTATCACAGGACATCAGCGTTCGTACCGATCATGCCCACTGCGTTCTCTGCGTATGGTAGTGTTTGTACAACTTCGCAGCGAGAGGAAGCTGCCCCGAAACGCGAAGTTTATAACAAACAAGTTCCAAACCAGCTAGGAAAACAAATCCGGAAGGAGCAGGAGGAAAAAAATATCGTAAGGAGAAAGGTGTTTCTCTCAGCACTCACACATTTTACTTTTTAAAAGCTTTCTATTAAAGTATTTTAATTTCAATTTTCTTTTGCATTATAAAATCATTTGCTACATATATATGTTAATTTCTCTTTTAGGTTTTGGTTGTGTACTTAAACATTTCTGGTTGTAGGAGCGAACGGTTGCAATACATAGATTCCATGAGAGAGCAAAAGAAGTGTTTGGACACAGGGATGCGATTGAAGTTGAGTTGCATCACAGTGTATTTGGTCAAACTATAGATGTGCCTATACAAATTACACTAAAAGATATTTGGTACGTTTGCAAGTCTCATGAGTGGCTTTCGAACAACAACATAGTCTTATACATCCGGTAAGTCTTCTTGATTGTTGCTTTTAAAAATACTTGCTTCTTTTTAACTAAGGGTATGATATTGGAACTTGTCTTTTTGTGTGTTCTCAGATTGTTATATGGAAAATTGGATGGTGATGCACGCAAAAATAAGTTTGGATTTATAAATCCAAATGGCGTTCATTATAAAATCAATAAGGAGGTGTTTGTGAGAAATGTATTAAATGGACTGCAAGATTCAGTTCAGAGTCGAAAATACGTCTTTATTACTTGTAATACAGGGTAAGCCGAAGATCCATTACATTTCTTCAACTCGAACTTTGATTATGTTTTTCATATTTTAACATTTGCATATCAAGTATAAAACACATTAGAGTGAGGGTATTCTTTGAAATCAGCTGGTGTTGCTAACGTTGCTTTTGCGTCTCTTGCATATACTAACTTTGTGCCTGTTCACTTTGTAGAATTCATTGGGTACTAATCGTATTTTTCGATGGGGTATTTTATTATTTGAATTCGTTGGGCGAAAATTGTAAATACAACCTAGATAAGCTAATGAGCATGTAAGTTGATTTTGGGTTGCACATTTTTTTATATGCATAGAAGGCAAAATGCTTAAAGCCATGTCACTTCCCTTGTAAGATTTGTGAAACCAATATCCAGTTTTGACTAACTCAATATCTCATCTTGTTGTTCATCAGTGTTTCGCAAGCTCTAACTCGAGAATTGGGTTTCAAGACATCTAAAGAGAAAGTATTCTGGGTCGATGTAAAGGTAAACAAACTAATAAATCTTTTCCCATACCATTATTTTACCATTGTTTAATTAAATGTTAAGAATATGTGACAAATACGTAGAACTGATGATATTAAAATTACATGCAGCACAACCCTAAACAAAAAGGAACTTGGGAGTGTGGATTTTATGTGATGTTGTATATGAAGCACATTATAGAAAGTTATGACACTGCAATGCAAAACCCTCAAGAGGTAATGATTCAACTTTTTCGTTCCACACTTATGATGTTTTCACGGCGTTATAATGAAATGTTTTTAACAGTGCTGACATGCGTTGAAATTCTTAATTGCAGATGTTTAGGTTGGGAATGAAATATGGTACTTCGAAGATTGATGAAGTTAGAAAAGAGTGGATAGATTCTGTTTCTCCAATTCTTGAGAAGTATTGAAGTTACCGTATCTTCAGTGCAGACAAAGTAGTGATTGATAATGCAACCGGTGCTCCTAATTAAATTTGAATAGTAATGTTACATAATCCAAAGAAATAATATGGATATGATCTGTTATCTATGAGTTTACTTGCATGTTTCTCTCTTGTTACATTAACTACTATTTCCGTCCCACTATTAATTGACCTAGTTTATTAAACAAATCATCTTTAAAGTAGGTCAATTAATAGTAGGACGTAGGTAGTATCTTTTGTTTTTTTTTGCATATTTGTTTGTCAATATACCGTCTTCTTTTATAAAGCAATGTTCTGACATTTGGTGCCCTTTGCATATTTGGTAGAGTTTAATTTTAGACTTTTTCATTAGATCAGAAGACATAACAAACCATTCCCCAGTCTGCCGCTCAAGTCACAGTGTGCTACTCTGTATGAAGTGTGCGGTCTTCGACTTGGATTGTGTTAACTTTGACACAATCCAAACAGAAGTAACTGAACTGGATTCCGGGTACAAACAAAAGTAATTTAATTACTTTCATTTCCCTGGAATTCAATTCCAAGAATCGGATTACCCCATAATTGAACTCTTAAGATTCCGATTCGAGGTGTAATTTTAATCAATGTTTAATCCTAATCTCTGGTTACTGCATGCATTTGAGACCTTTTCTGAACTGCTTAGACCGGGTCTTATGGAGATTCCCAAGCTCTTCCCAACCCCAAAAAACGTTGTTAAAAGCCCCTCTTCCCGCTAGCCTTCCCTGGCGTTTGGGAATTCCAGCGGAAAGACTCCGAATACGGGCAATGGTTAGCCGTTGTCAAAAAGTGAAAAACAGATAGTCATCAACCGTTTCAGTCTTAAAACCCTTACAACTTAGTAGGGCCAAGAGAGATTTTAGCTTAAAAATCGATTAACTTATATAAACCGGATAAACATCATCCGTTGTGGAGAAATTTAGTAGGACCAATAGAGAAATAAGTGGGGATTTAGGATTTTGTGAACCCAACAAATTGGAAAACCGATTATCATCGTCCGTTTTTATCTTAAAGCTGGGAATACCATAAGAGCTAGGCTCTTCCCAAGCTTACGTGGAAAGGCAATTGGGAAGACGTTGGGCATCTCCATAAGACCCAGTCTTACCTTAGTGCTTCCACAAGGGACATGACTTGGCGCTACATCATGTCACAATGATGGCTAGCTGTCCGGGCTGAAGCTGAGTCCCCTTATAAAAAGCTGAGTCCTTGAACTCATTAGGCTTCCTTCCCCCTTTACGCTGTTGGCCTCCCAAATTTCCCACAAAACGAAAAGCAGAGACAACAATGGCATCACCATCACATAAAATCATAAATCTTTTAAAACAATGTGATTCATTCAAATTGCTAAAACAAGTTCATTCTCAAATGATTATAAACTCAATCACAGACAAACAAAATTACCTCCTTTCTAAACTCATTGATCTCAAAGTAAATTTTGATTACACTCTGTTTTTCTTCTCACATATTTCTAAACCCAGTGATTTCTCATATAACTTGATTATCCGTGCTTTAACTAATACTGGCATGATTATTCATTAACCCTTCAACTTTATTTTGAAATGAAGGGTTTTGGTATAGAACCTAACAATTTTACTTACCCATTTTTGTTGATTTCTTGTGCTAATTTACCATCATTAAGTATAGGTAGAATGGCGCATTCTTGTGTTGTGAAACTTGGGTTCGAGTTAGATTCTCATATTACTCATTCATTGATCACTATGTACTCTAGGTGTGGTGATGTATGCCTTGCAAGGAAAGTGTTTGATGCAATAACTGAGAGAGATTTGGTTTTTTGGAATTCGATGATATCGGGTTATTCAAAGATGGGTTGTTCTAAAGAAGCCGTGGGTTTTGTTTAAGGAGATGAGGATGGAGGGGTGTGAACCAAATGAAATGAGTGTAGCAAGTGTTCTTGGAGCTTGTGGTGATTTTTGGGATTTGAGGTTTGGGAAATTATTGGAAGGTTTGGTACAGGAAAAAGGATTTTAACATTTATTGGTTCGTCGTTGATTAATATGTTTGGAAAGTGTAATATTTGGAATCAGCTGGGAGGATTTTCGATCGAATGCGTGTAAAGAAAGATTCAATTCCATGGAATTCTATGATCACCAGTTTGAAAGATCCAGAACTGCACGTTCAATACATGGGATCACCTGTAACAATTAGTTATTTGGTTAAAATTTAATCATTTAATTCTAGTGAGCATCCACACAAAATATATCACCCTTCCTTCCTTCCACAGAAAATTCATATAACTTGCATACAAATTTGTATTGAGGTTGAATGGTGGATGAAAGTATAAATGTTGCTTCTAGACTGTAAATTGTTACTGTCTTCTAGAGTGTAAATTGTTGATTACTGAGTACTCCTCTAATTTGAACCATAAAACTTCCTGCACTATGTAATTCTGATCTAGAGAGACAAAAACATTGACCGACTGATTCGAATTTCCGATTGATTTCCTCTGCCATGAAATCAGATCGAACAGTCTGGATAAAATAAAGTGTTTATTTGGGATTGAACGACAGAGAGACGAAGAAGTGGAGAAAATGATTATCCATGCTCAAAGATACCCTTATCTAAAGAGCGGTGAAATGGTTTCAGAAACATACTTACCCGGGAAAAACAAATCTTCTGTCCTGTTTAGAGAAAGGGCTATGTAATGAGTGTTTTTAGAACCAATTAACTGCCAAATTGAGTAAGGACTGAGCGAAAGGCTTTTTTTTTTTTTTTTTTTTTTTTTTTTTTTTTACCATGAGAATTTTTCTCTCCAAGTGACTGAATATATGCCTCTTCGTAGCGTTTTTTTTTTTTTAATAATAAAACTTAATTGTGGGTCCCGCATCGAAGAGTTTTAAATTAAGAAAACTCTAAAAATACCTGGCCAAATTGGGGTATACCCAGATTTAAATGGACCTAGAGTTTTATCTAAGAGGTGATCAAAAAGGGTAAAGTTACGAAATTACCCTTGTTAATTCTAATTAAATTCAACCCATTTGTAAAGTCAATTTCATTTACTCTTTTCTAAATCCTTCTTCATAAATCTAGTGATACTTTCCCTTCCATATATTTCAAATTCAAATGAATTGAAGAGTTTTTTTTACTGTCGAATAATATTTGCAAACTCTATCTAGTAACTAAGCTTGTTGTTTGAATGACATATTAGGACGAAAAAATTAAAATTGTTGAATTTCAGTTGTGTTGTCGGCAAGGTACCTATTTGTCGACCCTACCGACTAGTAATAGTCGTTATCTTCCTAAGTTGAGTTCCGTGACGACTTTTCATTTCTGAAAGTAACACTTTACAAGGTCGTAGAGGTATTCATCCTTATACTTTGTCGACTATAGTTTAGTCGGCATGTTATGAAATTAATACCTTGCCGACTAATCATGCGTTTGTAAACACCTTTCTCTGTATGTCAAAAATCATATATTCGGCATTATGATTTTTTATTAGCCTGCCGGCTATGATTCCACATTTTTATCAAAAGTCGTCATGGTATTTTTTGTCGACCTTGCCGACTAGTATATTTATATGTCAAAAATCCTATAGTCGGCAGGGTATTTTTTTTGTCGACCTTTTCGACTAGTATCTTTGTATGTCAAAAATCATATAGTCAGCAGGGTATATTTTTTTCGACCTTGTCGACTTTTCATACTTTCAGAATTGAAAGTGTTGATTCCTTCTGTAATTTTGAGTATGAAATCACTTAACAACTTTTCAATCCCCTTTGTAGAAGTGTTTGGCTAGTGTGGTTTCATTTCCGGTACAAAAAAATCTCAAAAAAAAAAAAACCCTCAAAAATCATAACACATAATCCATAAGTTCAATCCAAATAATACCTAATTTGAAATTAATTCAACTAATTAATTAACTAAATTAATTAACCTAAACACATTATTAGTGTTGATTAAGCAAGGTTAGATTAGGTATTTTGAAAAAAACTGGTTAAGGGGTGTTGTGTTTACTTCATAATGACTCGGGTTTTGTCTTATTAGGTATAACCCAATTAATCTGGGTATACCCCAATTTGGCCAGGTAAAAATAGGTTTGAGAGGCAGATTTTCAGCCGTTAAACATTTTTTTTCTCCAAATGGCTGAAAATCAGCCGCTTAGTGTCCCCTTTCGCCGTCTCATTCATTACAATGAGTGTATGAGTGATTATTGATGAATGCGTGAGTATTCTCACTCCATGGTAGCACATAATTTGTGTAAATCCAGTGATACTCATTCATATTAAATGAGAGCACTCACTCCATAGGCATTGCTCTTATAAAGACAACCATGACAAGGTCGACCGTGAACAAATACCATAATTGTCCTTAGGATACCAAAACTTGAGATTTCGACCAAGTAGTGCTCTAACACTAGGAAGATTGATAATTTTTTCTAGGTCAAAAATAAAAGGAAAAAAGAAATTAGGAGACTCTCTTAAAATCTCGATTGACTAACAGTAGATTTGGAAACTTTTTAGAAGTTATTTAAACTCTCATTTGACTACCTCCCAATTATATTTGATTTACATAGCTAAAAAATGAAAATAAAACTACGTAAAGAGGATAGTTATATTCAAAAAGAATTCTGACATGCTAAAAGAAACTTTAGTGTTGAGTTACTATATTCTCAAATTCTCAAGCCATATATGACTTTTTTGGCTTAGCAATTTGGTGTGTACCGTGGTGGGATAGATATCAACGTAGTTAATATAACCGTTTCCGCAAAAACGTTAACAAAAAATGCGTCCAACTCAAACGGAATTAATAATTGAGTGTGGTATGGAAGGAATTTATAATTGTCTTTGTTATTCCACGTGTTTTAAAAAACCGTGTTGTGTATAAATACGTTTGATTAAACGGCATCAAAAACTATTTTTCATTCCATGTGTTATTTATAAACTACGTTGTGTATAAACACGCTCAGTGGGGGATGTTTTTTTAAACTACGTTTCTTTCGGCCGGTAAAGCCGTTTAATATAGATGTGCTTTATAATAGCGTCCAAAATTGGAACTTAGCTTTCTTGACACTAGTAAGGCCACATGTGCGATGCACATGCTTGAATTGGATTCTTTTAACAACACCAAATTTGATAATAATGGAAAAAAAAATCTTAAAAAGAAAAATTTAATATCCTTGTTTGTACTCATTACGTAGATAATTTAAAGAACTTTCTAAATATATTAATTTTGCAAAAATCCGATGTGTATTTTTAAAGATATCTAAGTTTTAATTTTTTTGATCTATTTTTAAAACAATGATTCCTATAAATATACAAATATGAACTAAAAGCTTAAATATACAAAACAATTATCTATTTTCTTTATATTAGTACTACTAAGGCCACATGTGCAATGCATATGCTTGAATTGGATTCTTTTAACAACACCAAATTTGATAATAATGGAAAAAAAAAAATCTTAAAAGAAAAATTTAATATCCTTGTTTGTACTTATTACGTAGATAATTTAAAGAGCTTTCCAAAAATATTAATTTTGCAAAAATCCGATATGTATTTTTAAAGATATCTAAGTTTTAATTTTTTTTTAATCTATTTTTAAAACAATGACATTCCTATAAATATACAAATATTAACTAAAAGCTTAGTTAATGTATATTGTCATGATAAAACAATTATCTTTTTTTCTTTATATTAGATAAGATAAGATAAGATAATGCCACCACAAAACATTTAGATTTCTTGACTATGGTGATTAAATGAGGTAAAACGGTGGATTGTGGCAGCAGACACATCGATACATGTGTCCATACGTGACGCCACCACAGAACATTTCCTTGAGATTTTTAAACCTAGTTTGATTGGGGCCAAACATTTTAATTGGGGGGCTGGCACTAGAGGACAAAAAAGGTCCTAATTTGGGTCACCCCTTATAAAAATATTTTCTAAATGGCTAAAATGCCCCTGAGTGATTAGTATTAAGAATTAATTAAGTGGATTAGTGTGGTAAGTGTGTTTAGATAAAAATCTGATTTTGGGATAAAATTTTGGGGAAATTTTATTTTTGGGTTTTTATGTGTTGAGAAGAAGAGGAGGAGTTTTTGAGTGGAAAAACTAGGGTTTTTAGAAATGAGTGATTCAAGTGGAGGGAATGAGGTTGGTGAAGCTTCAAATAACAACCATGATTGTGTTGATGGTTATATTGTCTCAACTAATCCTATGGATTGGATGTTTGATGAAGAAATGTTAATAGAGGAAGCCATGGATAATGGTGCAAATGAAGAACCTATTGCTCAAAAGGAAGGAACCAATCCTCGAAATGAAGAACCCGGAGGTCAAAACAATCAGGTAAACATCTTATACCCTTCGATTCGTCTTAATGGTGCTCCAAGTGGTCGATTCATGGTCACTATGAAACTATTCAGAGTGAGGGTCGGTAGAGTCGGGTGTTGTATAAACTAACGACTCTTTAAGGTCGTCATTGAATTGACACTACCAATGACGACTTAAACCTCCAACTTTTCCAGGTTATGAAAAATCGTTAGGTTGGTGTGATAAACACTGACGACTCTTTTAGCTAGGTCATAATGGGTCGTTAATTTTTTTGTTTACAGAAAAACGACTCTAAAACCAAAACTCTCAGTAAATAAAACACTTAGAGTCGTCATATATGTATTCGTAGAAGATGAGGACCCTATCCAGCCTTTTCAAATTTTATGTAGAGTCGTTTGGTATTTTGTTTAACATACTAACGACCCTTGCACTGGATTATCATAATTTTTGATTTCATAGAATCATTTCATTGAATCGTAAAAGGCATAGATCTTTCATAGCGATACATTGAAGGAAATGAAATACAATAGATAATAACGGTGCACTTATACACTTAATCATAAAGCATGTAATTATACATGGTGCCTTCCAAGATAAAGTAGCAATCGTCGAACTCAAACTTTTTCCCACGAAGCTCCTCGTAATAGCCATACGCCTTCCTCAACTGAAAACACAAACATACTCGGTTAGTATTGATCAAAGCTTTGGATAAGTTTTACCTCTTGTTTAAATACTTACTCTTATAGCACCCAACATATTGGGCATGGCTTCCCTTGCAGCCTTGATTTCTCTTTTGAAAACTTCACACTCGAAGAATATCTCCTTGAACCGTTCCTTGACGAGTTTCAAAGACCTTGAGTTGCAATTTCCGTCTAACGCCACAAAAACGATGAATACACGGTTCCACCAAGCATCCGATGTTTGATAAATGTTTTTTCATAGATCTTCAAAGTGGTTTGTGACTGTTTTCCAAGCTCTCACAATAGCACAATTCTCTTCCGAAGTGTAAGTACTAGTCATGGTGTTTCCTCTTCTTTTTCCTCTTGGATAATAAATGAATGAGAATGAATGTGAAGGTTGAGAATTATGGTTTGGGTGAAGAAGGGGTGAGATATGGGTCTCTATTTATAGAGATTAAGGACCCAACAATCACTTTTTTGAATTTTTAACCGTTGCCCGACTCAACCACATTTGGTGAATTCAAAATTCACATTAACTGCTTTAAGGATCGTTATTATATATATATATATATTAAACAAGTGACGACTCTTGATGATCAAAAGAGTCGTCTATGTGTTTTGTTTACTGGTTGACGACTCTCTTGTCAAAGAGTCTCTTGTGTTAAGTGACATTTAGAGTCGTTAATATGTCTTTCTCCAAAAATGACGACTCATGCCATCAATTTCAAACAATCTTTAGAGTCTTCACTTGTGTTTTTACAAAACATGATGACCCTTTATGAACTATAGTTATTGAACCAATATTTGAAGTCATGCATTTTATTGAATCCGAAAAAACATACCTGTAGTTGAAATAAAATAGAAGGAAAACACAAAAAATTGTTCAACATTGCGCTAGAAAATCTATACGAGTTTAATTATATTGGGCGAATTGCCATTCAACTTCCTCCAAGAGAGTGTAACAGTCCTCGTGCAAAAACTCATGGCCCTACTTTAATTCTTATTGGCTTTGACCAAAGTATACTGGAAAAACAATTTTTTAAATAAGTTAGCGTTGTTGAATAATGATAACCAAGTAAATAATTTTTGATGAAAGACCTATTGATTCACAAACTTACTCTACTCATTCGAGGTTCGTTGGGCATAACATCAGCCCGAGCTTTCAATTCCTCTCTCAGCAATACACATTCATTGTATAAATAAGCGTACCTTTCTCTTATCTGCGGGAGTGTCCTCCTTGAACGATTTCCGTTTAGTTCTTTGAAAACCTTAAACACACGTTTCCATCAAGCATAGGTTGTTTGATCCAACCTGAGGTAAGGCCCTCTGGTTGGGTCTTCGTTACTGGCCACCCATTGCGCTTCCTCAATGGAGTGCTTTGTGAGAGTGGTGTGTGCTCTAACAATAGCAACATCTTCTAGATTATTGAACGGAGTTGGAGCCATTTTTAGTGTTTGAAAGTGATGGGTGATTGATTTAGGAAGATTGAAAGTGATGGGTGAATAAGTTTGGAAGAGATAGGTCTCTATTTATAGCAAAAATGTACCCAACGACTAGTTTTTTTTAAATAAAAAACGGTTACTTCTGCAATAACTGCTCCTACTAGTCAAAGTTACCGTTGATTTTCAAAGTCTGCAATAACTTCGTACAGAGTCGTCAAGCTAGATATATATAAAGTAACGACCCAAGGTGAAAACTGGGCAGAATGGTTTATATTTGGGAATGTAGAGTCGTCTGTGTATAAAGAGGGTCGTCATTTATCGAGGAAAGGGTCGTTGTTTTGCAAAATTAATGTTGACGATAGTTAGTGTCGTCAACTTGTAAATAAAGATGACGACTGTTAGGGTCGTCATTTTAACATCTCAGAAATTGACGACCGCTGAATGATATTTTTTCTTTTCTCTGTAGTTGGTTGTACGGGCGAGCTCTCAACCTGACCCCGTCTCCATTATCGGTCCGGATACCTCCCAACACTATATGACCGATTTGGTACGTTTTTAATGTTTGAATCGATGTATATCTTTATGAAAATTGTTTAATTAGTGTTCGATCATGAACGTGTCATTGGTTTTAATGTAGACGTGGAAAACAAAGGCTTAGGTCAAGGAATGGATTATTTCCAAGGCAAAAAGAGAAGATGTGCGTAGTTGTTCAAAGCAAACACGTTGATTATAAGCAAATGGAGATGGTATGCGAGAGAGCGGGGGATAATGAAGAAAGTCACAAAGGGAAGAACTACAAGTATGAAAGAAGACAACGAGGGTCTACAAAACTTCGTCGAAGAAGATACAATGCCCCTTCAGAATTGTTTTCAAAAGGCATCATGAAACTCATCTATGGAGGTTGTATAGTATTCCGGATGGTCGTCACAACCATCCTCCACCTAGTACTCTTTTAGGGCACCCAACATATGCCAGATTGAAACCACATCAAATGGAAAAGGTCCGGAAGATGAAGCGATGTAGGCCCCTTCAGATCCTAAATGCAATAAGGGCGGAAGATAAGACAAACTTGTCTATTATTTCCACAATCTACGCTGCCAAAGCAACGATCAAGAGAACTGAATGGGATGGTAGATTAATTATGCAACAATCAGAGTGGTTGGCAGAAAAACTTAACCACGCCATGCAAACAAGGGTGGGTCCGGGCGACAAAGTGACTCATATTTTTCTTGCCCATCCTAGGATGGTGGATTTGGCTCGGTGTTTTTACCAGGTCTTGTTCATAGATTGCACCTATAAGACCAACAAGTATAACATGCCGTTGTTGAACGTGGTTAGTCATACTTCGGATAAGCAATCATTCACCGTGGCATGGTGCTTTATGGAAAATGAAGAAATAGAGGACTATGTTTGGGTTTTGGAACAAGTTAGGTTGATTTACCGTGGCGAAGAGACACCGCAGGTTATATTTACGGATAGGGATTTTGCATTAATGAGTGCCGTTCGTCAAGTTTTTCCACTTGCTCAACATTTTCTTTGTACATGGCACATCCAAATGAATATTTTTTCTAATTGCAAGAATCATATCCAAAAGATCAAGCCTGCAAATGGTAATCAACGTTCCAAGGAGGAAGACGAGCGTCTAAGTAAACTTTCAAAAAAAAAAAATATAGCCGAAGAGAAAAGGAAAGAAAAGGAAAAATATGCTGAAGATGGTGATCTATGGGAGGATTTCGCAAAGATTGGGACCATTTGGCTCATTCGAAGACCGAAGTAAAGTACTATGCAAATCTTCAAAAGTTTATTGATGATTGGAGTACGGATCATAAGAAGGTTGTCGACTATTGCCTAGATACATGGTTGAATCCTTGGAAGGAGAAGTTTGTTTATGCATGGACCAATAAGTACAAGCACTACCAAAATGAGTCCACGAGTATTGCGGAGAGCGGTCCCATGGACGTTTGAAAAAAATTCTTCAAGAGAACACCGGTGGGGTAGTTACGGACAGAAGCTATTCACGAGCACGCCGAGGATGATCTTAGCAAGATAGTGACTCAGATGGAGTATAGTAAAGACCGTTTTATGAAGCAATACATGGAAGACAAACAATTTCTACGTGGGGTTGCACACCAAGTATCATGGTGGGCAATAAAGCATATGATGACTGAACTAAACAAATTTCGAGCGAAAGATTCCAATGGAAAAGTGATTAAATGTAATTGTACAACTGAGACGTGGCTTGGCCTTCCGTGTAAACATAAGCTCGGTGGGTACAAGGTGATCATTCCCATTGAAGATGTCGATCCTTTTTGGAAGCAACTTTCATTCACCCCAAATCCAACAGGAGCCGATGATGAACAATTTGGAGACCTGGAGATTGGCAAGTATATCAATGAAAAATATCGAAAAATGAACTATGCGGAAGACGAGATATTGGTTTCTAATTTGTGGTCGGCTTCCCGTAAGAGCTTTGGAGTAGAAGAATAGCCAATCAAACAAAAACCACCGGGTAGACCGACAACTAAAAAGTCGTTTAGAGAAACCGTGAAAGTGGCCAAGAGTTGCAAAAGTGACATGTCACGTCATGAGTATGTCCAGGCGGAATATACGGAGTATGAGAACTCTTTCCTACCCAAGGCAAGGGGTCGGCCAAAAAAATAAGATTTGACCCAAAGTGAAATAGAAGTGAAACAAAAGGAAGACATGGATGTTGTAGACCATGTGGTCGGTACCCAGCAAAGCCAAACGAGCGGAATGGTGACGATAAGAGGAATAAAGGGTAATCCGCGCACCCCTAGAGATTCCCAAGGAAGACCACATCGTGTTGCTTACACTTTGTATAAAGAGTATACCGATCAACTTCCTCACGTCATCTTGGATCACCTTTTATCCCCGACGACGTTGACGGCGATGGAAATTGTGGTTACCATGTTGCAACGGAACAATTAGGGCATTTCGACGAGGCCGACGAACTTAAGCTCACCCAAATCGAATATGCAAGAAAAAAATGGCAGAAAAACTAGTTCAGGACAAACAACTATATTTGACAATGCTCATGGAAGGAGATCAAAAAGAGAGGGAATTGAAATTTAGGGAGTTGGTTTCAAACGTGAAATGGAGGAAGGGGTCGAAGAAGGCCGGTTATAAGTTTTGGATGCAAATGCCTTTTGGTGGCCAACTTTTGGCGGACACATTCACTTGTGTTGTAATTGTATTCAAAGAAAGGCTTCCCCGGAGCCTCTTGTATGTACGTACCCTCAAAAACTAGGTGCGAGGCGGCGATAAAGAAAAGAAGAATTGTAATGGCACATGTCAATAATAACCATTACATAGGCTTGAAGATTTCCGAAGAATGTCCTCTACCACGGGTGTATGGTGATTGGGGAGAGAATACCAAGGAGTGGACAAACCAGTATGAGTATGGAATGAACATTTGGAATGCTATGGACCCAACCCCGGTTTACTTAGACATGGGCAATGAATTGTGAGAGAAGATGTTTTATTCTCATCTTTGAATTGCATTTTGAAGCATACTTTTTGATAATGGTTGTATCTTGTACCCAGATATTTGTATTTTGAAGAATGCTTAATGAATACAATGTGTTTTATCTTGCGGCATAATCTTGTTTATCTACAATCATTATCCTAGTTGGATTAAAACACCAACGACCCTCATAGGTAATTTGAATTATGTTACAGAGTCGTCATCCATATATACATACACATTAACGACTCTGACTGTAAAATTTGACAGTCTCCTAGATGTTTATTCGCCTAAGAGGCGTCATCTGAATTATCATCCACCTTAACGACTCTAATTGTACAAATTTGATGTTGTCCTGGATGTTTTTTCCAACTAAGAGTCGTCATCTATATTAACATACACCATAACGACGCTTATGGTCCTAATGTTGATCTTCTCCTGGATGTTTTTCCAACTAAGAGTCGTCAACCATATATACATACCCATTAACGACGCTAACCGTAAAAATTTGATGGTGTCCTGGATGTTTTTATAATAAGAGTCGTGATCCCTATATACATACAAAGTAACGACTCTAGTTATACGCCTGAGAGTCGTCATCATGATAGTGTATACATGGACGACTCTCTTGAAAAAAACCCCAACGACTCTTTTTGTATACACTTTTTCCCAAAAAAATAGCCTTTGGTAATTATTCTATATATAGAGGAACACATCCAGGAGCAAATTCAATTGAAAACCAAACTATGTAATCTTTCAATTGCAATGGCTGAATGGGAACCGTATGAAGATTTGTGTCTCGTTAAATCGTTTGCTAATACCTTTCGTGAACGTCCAAATGAAATCTATTCAATGTTTTGGAAGAGAGTTAAGGAGTTCTTCTAAAAACCATGCACTTCTGCGAATCCTAATAACCGCAAATGGAGAGACTTGGCATTTCAATTCAACTACATTAAAAGTGCAATGAGAGAGTATGTAAAAGTTAGAAATATGGTGTACGACCATCATCCACGAGCTCCTCTTAAGGAAAAAGTGAGTAATTCGTTAATATTTATACTTTTCTCATGCTTCAAAGTTACTAACATATAACATTCCTCGTTTAATTTCTAACGTTTCAATGGGTTATGGACAATACGTAATGGGGAAACTAAGTTCATTCACTACAAAGAATATACAACGTTGTATCGTCGAGCGAGAAGGTTCATTGATGAACATTTGATGTGTCAAATTCAAGAATACCCATATTAACTCTTATGTAATACGAGATTGATGGAATGTTATTTTCCTAATGGAATGTTAACTAGAATCACAGAGTCGTTACTCTTCTATGTTATTAACATAACTACTCAATTATAAACCCATGTTGGTTATTCTCCTGGATGTTATTTTAACTAAGAGTCGTCATTATTGTCCATATAAAATCAACGACTCTATATACCTAAAAGTGGTATTCTCTGGATTTAATACACATCTAAAGTCGTTGATATGCTATATGATCAACCTAACGACTCTAGCCATAGAAAATATGGTTCATCTCCTGGATGTTTTGCTAACCTAGAGTCGTCATTGGTTTCCATATAATAAATAACGACTCTAGCCATAGAAAATATGGTTCATCTCCTGGATGTTTTGCTAACCTAGAGTCGTCATTGGTTTCCATATAATAAATAACGACTCTAGCCATAGAAAATATGGTTCATCTCCTGGATGTTTTGCTAACCTAGAGTCATCATTGGTTTCCATATAATAAATAACAACTCTAGCCATTGAAAATAAGGTTCATCTCCTGGATGTTTTTGCTAACCTAGAGTCGTCATTGTTTTCAATATAACCAATGACGACTCTATCCACAAAAAAATATGTCATCACTGTATTAATTTCTCTCTAGGTCGTTAGAATTTTATTTGAAACACTTAGCGACTTTGTTTATCGGCAAATTCAATTATCGAATCGTTATTCGCTAGAAAACAAAGCCGACGACCCTCACTCACACGATGTATAATCTTGTCTGCATTAGAGTCCTACATTATTCTAACAAACATACTGGTAAACATCCTTCTTAAAACCAAGTAGTTTCAACAAACCATCCAAACCAAACACATAAGTAGTTTCAACAAACACATAAGTTCAAGTCATAAAGTAAAATGAACATAAGTTCAAGTATACGGTAACATCTCCTCACTCAATACCACCATCTCGACCTCGACCTCCTCTTTACCTCCCTGACCGGAAACTTTCCGCTTTTCTTAGGAGGAGGACCACGAGTATCATCGCCCCAGGGGAACCACCATCTTCTCTAGTACCTTGTTCATCATGATGTTGGCTACTTTGCCCCTGTTCACCACGTTCTTGTGCTAGTTGGCTACGTGTTTTGCGGGTCCTCTTACCTTCCTTAGCCAGCTTAGCAAACATCTTCTTTGCATTGGGATTTTCAATGTGCGTGCAAGAATCAGCGACTGACGTTGCTTCGCGAGATCAAACACTTCCCTTTGTCACCGAGCAACAAAAAGCCTTGACAAAAAGCTTCATTCGTTCCCTCTATATGCATTCAAAAAATAATTCACATTAACTGACGTATATTTGTATGTAAATGAATAACACAATTACAAAAATAAATACTCACCACTAGTTTAAGAATGGTAGTATCATCTCTACCTCCATCTTGAGAAGCAGATGTGGATGCTCTGTTGGTCCTCCTACCCGTAGTCTGATCTATCCGTATCACCCTACCATGGGAGAAGCCTTCGTACCATTGATAGTAATCCGTTGTTGCCTCGTGACCTTCATGCACATGCACCCAATATGTGATGTCTACGAGGCTAGAGTGTATTCCAATGCTTGACATCAGTTGCAGTTCATGAACCACTTTTATGTCATCCTTGTCAGCCTCGCATTTGTTCAACTTGTGCTTGAACGGAGGTACATAGTATTCATCGGGTGAATCTTGAATAAACCCAAGTTGACACATGATTCTCATCGGATTGTACATTGAAAAACCGCTAGGGTGAAACAAAGGGCCATGGTAATACACGACATCTTCCATTGCGCCAACTCTATCATCCTTGTACGGAGTAAAGATTACATCTTTCGTCGTGATGTTGTCAAGTTTTTTGACGCATTTCTATCAACGCATCGAGTTTGTTCCCTATCCCGAGAACCGAGTACAACCAACGGGTTCCTATTGGACTACCTTGGCTCCATCTTTGGGTTGAGTTTCACATCTTCATTATCTTTGAACAAAGTGACGGAAATGATCATAAATCCACACCTATAACAACCAAAGTTCAAAATTTTTAAAACAATCAAATTAACATAAAAAAATCAAAGGAAAAAAACATACTAAAAGAAGACAACTTTCATCAATCCAAATACCTGGATTAGAGCCAAATTCCCATTAATTTGAGAAGTTCGTTCGCGAGATCCCTGAGAAAGCTGACCATTCAGATGTGCAACTATGGCAGTCCCCCAAGAGTACTTGTTCACATCTTCTAAGGGGTCCAAAAGCTGAAGAAGGTTGGCGCTGACCCTGTTACCTTTGCTGTCGGGAAATACAACCGACGCAAGGACATACAACAAATACGCAGCCGCCGCATAACGACATTCCATATCAGAGAGACCTTCATCTTTTTCCTTCTGTTCTGTACCAGCAAACATCTGCCTAATCTCCACAAGTTTGAACTCTTTCTTTGGGTACTTAGTTCCCGGCACGAAAAGCCCATCAGTCTTCTCTTTATCCCAACCAAACAAGTTCTTGGTCCATGTATAAATTTCATCCCAACTAGGCCTTCTCTTGAACTTGTCACTGGTTGATTTACCTTCAACCTGCACCCCTAATATTTGTTCTGCATCATCAAGAGTCAATGCCATCTCGCTAAAAGGAAGTTGGAATGTGTCGACTTCAGCGTAATACCTTTCACAGAAACTAGATACTGCAACCTTGTCATACGCAATCACGAGTTCACAACGGCATTGTACAAACCGGAGTTTTAACATATTCTCTAACTCTTGCACATTCACCTTTTAGCGGCCAAAAATCCATTTTCTTAAAAGAAGATTGGTGCCTGAAAAGACGTGCGGCATTCTTATGATCCTACAAAACATAAACAAATAAATATTAAAAAACATATTAGAAAGTTAATATCAACCAACTAATCAAATAGCAAGCAAAGTTGGGATTCTTACGATTGTCTCATAGATGGTATGAGCCCACGATCCAGAATATCCAAATAGAACTTTTCCCCCATCTCTAGGTCCTCCTCTAGGTTTACCACTTCGAAGAGGGGACAACATCAAATGAGTAGCGGGAACGTGTCTCGCGCTGGGTGCAATATCAGTTCCATCCTTCTTAACCCTCTTTACCGGCTTCAGCTTTGCATTATGTTCCTCATGTTCTACATCTTGTTTACCATCATCCTCTTCATCATCCTTAACAACATCATCCCCTTCATCCTCTTCCTCCTCCTCATCACCACCATTATTACCTTCATCCCCTTCCTACTCATCATCACCACCATTACCATCATATGAATCATCACCATTACCATTATTGTCATCATCCTTATCACTGTCTTCTTCCTCTTTTTCTTCCTCACCCCGTACGGGAGGATCTTCTTGTATCTCCTCTTCTTGGATTTCTTCTTCTTCACCACTACTGCTAGCGGAAATAACAGGAGAGTCTGATTCTGATGAATCCGACAACTCATTACCTTTGTCTCTTTGTTCGGTGATAGAAAATGATACCTCACTCGGCTTTTTACCGCGTAATGGACCGGCAAGTAAGTATTTATCGTGGCGGGGAGCTTTGTAAGGAGGAGTTATCGTCATTGGAACCTTGTCTTTGGTTTTCTTGGTACTATATTCAAAACAAAAAAACCAAAAAACCCAATAAGACATCAAATTTATGGTTATCATATCAAGAGTCGTCACTCAAATGATCTACAAAACAAACGACCCTTGTATATCATGTGACGACTCAAAGTTATATGATGACGACCCTTCCAAATAACAAAGGGTCGTCAAAAAGTCAATAACGATCTTACGATTTGGGTTGACGACTCTAGGGCATATAGGTAAGTGACGACTCTATGGGACCTGAGATGACGACACTATCATTTTTTGGAACATAAGGCTGTTCGAGTTCCATCTAGAGTCGTTAAGAAATAAAAAAGGGTCGGCAAACGAGAGTCGTCATCTGCAACCTAAAAGATTAACGACTATATTCTAGGGTAAAAAATGTTGAAGTAGCAGAATTAGGGTCATCATCTTCAACCTAATACACTAACGATTTTTCATATAATATGCATGCAAATGAAAATTCGTTAGGGGTTTCCATTTCGATAGTAACGACCCTAACACTGAAACCGCTAAATTTCAGTTATCAGACTCAATTTCACCATCAAAACACAACAACAAATCGAATAGAAGGTGGGTTTAAGTTCACATACCTTCTAATTGGAGCCATAACTTCTTTGGGTTTCGATTTTTTGGGTTTGGGAGTTCGTCCCTCGACAACCTTGCCTTTGACGGTGTCGACGAGATTAGGTATTTGAAGTGCTTTTCGAGCGGTCTGCTTTGTACGAGCCATGTTTGTAGAAGAAGTTAATCGTCGATTCTCTTCTAATCGACGATTAAACGATGAATCGGTTGAAGAAGAAAAAAATAGAGGTGGAGTCGTTAATGGTGGTGGTGGAGAAGAGAAAGGGGAGGAGAGGAAGATGAAAAGAAAAAAAGAGAAACTGAATTTCTCTTTTGGTTTAGATTTAGGGTATATAAGATTGGGGGCCTAATTAAAGCTTTTAATTAGAGTTAACTGATTTTAAAATTTGTGTTTAATAAAGGGTAAACAAGTCTTTTCAATATCGGATTAATGCGCCCCTCAAAAATTGGGGTGCAAATAAAAAATTATGGCCCCCAATCAAACGAGGTTTTTAAAGCCATGCAGCACTAGTTCTTGAAAATGTTAAAATAAAAGAAAATAACAAAAGGAAATGGTTTTTAAAAAAGTGTCTACGTAAACGTGCTTAGTGAAAGTGGTAATTGAATTATTGTCCCTCCTTTTGATGGGCTTCACAAATATCCCTAGCAGACTTTACAAATGTCCCTGATGGCATAATTGAAAATACTTTTAAAAACACAATTGTTATAATTCCTTATTTAACCTCCCTCTCTTATTTCCTTCTTCTTCAATTCTTAATTTTTATCACCGAAAAAAAAAATATTCAACGCTCTCACCACCATCATCTCTATCGTCTCCCACCGCCACCACGATCTCCATCGACGCCACCACCACAGCCAACACGAGCAGCCACCGACGATCTTCTACCGTTAGGGTTCTGCTGGTTATGTTTGAAGACGAATAAGATTGAGAAGGAATTAACAGTTTGAATCTAGGGTTTACTGTTGTTGTTGAATAATGGAAGTTGATGTTAAAATCAAGAAGAGATGGAGATTCAAGAGGATGAAGGTGTTATTGCTGATGTATGTCAGAATTAGGGGTTGAGATCTTGAAAGAAGCAGAGATGAGTTCGAATTAATGAGTTGCTGCTGTAATTGAAGCTAATGGAGATCGAAAAGATGTTGAGAGACAAAGCAACAAAGCTGAGATGGGATTTATGTGAAGATTAAGACACAGGAAGAGAGAACAGATCGAGAAATAGAAATGTTGATGTCGATCTCAGAGATTATGAGACCTGGTGCTGTTTGAATCGTGTGGATTATGGTGAATGATGATTTTTCATGGGTTGTAGATGAAATCGAAGGTTGGGTTTTCCTAATTGGAAGATTCAAAAACAATATTGCGCTGAAATTGAAGTTATATGATATGAGCTGTCCTTAAGCTGCGGTGGTTGATTTCGAGTGATTAAGAAGGGAGATGGATCTGCTGCTGTGCAAGAAATGGATGAACAGGGAATTGAGAATTTGGTATGGATGAACAGGTGATGATCAATTGTTGTTGTTTATATGTTTTTATGGGATCAACAATGGTTGTTGATCCATCTATATGGATCAACTCATGTTGTTGACCCAATTTTTTATTGGATCAACAATGGTTGTTGATCCATCTAAATGGATCAACTCCTGTTGGTTTTGGTTGGAATGATGAAATTGGTGTTGAATTTTGGTTCTGGTTGTTTTGGTGGTGGTGGTGGTGCTGGAGATGTTTGATTTTATTGGTGGCGGTAATGGTGGAGAGGTACGAATGAGAAATTAGTCATTGAAATAGTAGTAGAATGGTGGTTAAGTTGTTGTAGTTGTCGAGATTGGTTTTGAAGCTGATCTTGAAGCTGTTGGTGTTTATGAAGCTACAGGTAATGATCAATTTGTTGTTTGTTTATATGTTTTTATGGGATCAACAATGGTTGTTGATCCAACTTTTTATTGGATCAACAATGGTTGTTGATCCATCTAAATGGATCAACTCCTGTTGGTTTTGGTTGGAATGATGAAATTGTTGTTGGATTTTGGTTCTGGTTGTTTTGGTGGTGGTGCTGGTGCTGGAGATGTGTGATTTTGTTGGTGGCGGTAATGGTGGAGAGGTACTATATGGATCAACTCCTGTTATTGATCCAATTTTTTATGAGATCAACTACTGTTGTTGATCCTTTTGAACTCCTATTGTTGACGATATTTCCTTGGATAAGTATAATCATGCTTTGTAGTTTAAATCATGTAAATTTCTTCCAATGTTGAACTTGTGGTGCAATGGTAGCATGGCTGACTCCATGTCAGATGATGCGTGTTCGACTCACGCCAGGTTCACTCCATTTTACATGGATCAACATTCATTGTTGATCCAATTTTAGTGGATCAACAATGGAAATTGATCCACTAAATTGGATCAACTTCTACTGTTGATGCTTTTTTTTTTGATCAATTACTGTTGGTTCTATTTTTATTTGGATCAACTACTGTTGTTGATCAAAAATATATCTGAACCAGTGGTGGCGGTGGCGGCGGCGGCGGCGGTGGTGGCGGCGGCGACGACGAACTAGTGGTGGTGGCGGCAACAGACTAGTGGTGGTGGAGGACTGTTGGTGGTGTAATGGTGGTGCTTAAGGAGTGGTGGTGAAATATTAGTGGTGGTGGTGGTTGGTAGGTGGTGGTTGTTGAACGGTGGTGGTGGAATGGTAGTTGAATGTTGGTGGTGGTGGTGCTAGTGGTGGTGGTGAAGTGGTAGAGGAAGAAATTTGTTGCATTTTGAAATAAAGAAAAATATTATATGAGTGAGGGTATTAAGGTAATCTAATATTAAATGGATAAGGTTATAAAAAAGTAGGGACATATTTATTGTTGAATAAGGATATATTTATTGGATGTCAAAAGTAGGGACATATAAATAATATACCCTTAGTGAAACGGTATTTCAAAGCGTGTTCAAGCGAAACGCTATTATAATTCACGTCTGGAACCAGGCGCTTTTATTAAAAGCATTTCACAAAAGTTAATTTTAAAAACCTTTCCAGCCACACGCATTTATAAACATAATTCACGTCTTGAACCAGGCGCTTTTATTAAAAGCATTTCACAAAAGGTAATTTTAAAAACCTTTCCAGCCACACGCATTTATAAACAAGTGGAAGGATCCGTTGACATGGTTATAATGACATAATCCGTTGACATGGTTATCATTTTTTCTACCAAACCTAACCGACAATGAATTTAAAGCTAATATTCTGGCGACATGTTCCTCGTATAAAACTCTACATTCCTACTAAAACTGAGAGAATTCCGAAATACGAAACTTCACCATTCACATATTTTAATTTCAACCGTTAATCTTCAACGGTTGATATTCAAAATGGTAGATGGTGATCTTATACATCTCGGAATGATCTCATCTTTGGTGGAAGTGTATAGACTTATAATAAGAACATGTTATCAAAAAATTAGCCTCGAATTCATTGCCCGTTGGGTTTGGTAGAGAAAATGGCGCTAAAATGTCAAGATTATGTCATTATAACCATTTCAACGGATCCTACCCCTGTCCATTTATTAACAACGTCCATTTACAAAACGTTAGCTAAAACAGAGTCCAACATGTAACGCTTTTTAAAATTACGTCCAATCTTCCACGGTGCTTATAACAGCTTGAAGCTATATATGAGAATTATCATAAAAAGTTCTCATATCCAGACACAGTTTGAGAATATAGAAATATGGGCTGGTTTTGTTGCCATATACGCCTTATTTCAAAAACACTAAAGTTTCTCTAATAAGTATCTTGATATCCAAAGATCTGATTGATATGCTTTGTTAACAAATCTTGATATCCAAAGCTTTATTAATTTATATGATTCCTTAATAACTCTTGGTATCCTATGATACGATTGACATGCTTTTTCAATAAATTTTGATATCCAAAGATTTGATTGACATGATTTCTTAATAAATGTTGATAACCAAAGATATAATTAATATACTTTGCTAATGAATCTTGATAATCCTTTATGTGATAATGCAACGGAGATCCCTGTGTGCAGTACCAAGTGGCACTCATCGTATCATTTTCTATATATAGTGCTACATATGGAAGTCCAAAATTGCACACAATTGTGTTCATCAAAATTCGTTTTATATAAAAAAAATGGGAGGAACTTTTTTCATTTTTCTTATAGCAATCACTCATGTTTCGCTACTATTAAACTCAGTCATCGCGGTGAATCTAAAGACAGGATTTAGTATGAAGATGATTCATATAGATTCCATAGAATCACCTTTTATCCCGATGACCATTTAACACGAGATGAAAGGCTACAAAGATTCGTCAAGAATCCAAATCTAAAGCACGTTACATCGAGTCACAAATATTATTCCGCAGTTAATGCAACACATTCTATAAATCCCGATGTTGCGCGTTTTCCTGTAATTTATGAACCAAGAATGTTTTACGTTGTAATGGTCGGTTTAGGTACGTTTCCTCGTAAACGAAATTCATTCATGAATTATTATTTGATGATTGATACAGGTAGTGATCGAACATGGATTCAAGGTGAAGGTGCCACTAAAACTTTCTTCCAAGATATGCCACTTTATCCTTGGAGTTCATCAACTACATATCATCCTCGTTCCTTGTAATACACATCCTCTTTGTAAGGGAGATAAATGCAATGCTGATGGTCAATGCACTTACGTAGCACGCTATATGACCGGATCGATTACATCCGGTATTTTTGTCAAGAAAAACTCACTCTAAGCTCCGACACTCGTCGCCTTGAAAGCATTGAATTACACATGGGTTGTGGTTTTCTCCAAGAGAATTTCGAAAACTTTATCTAATAATCATTTATATGGAAAACGTGATCTTATTGCGGAATACTCGGCTTAGGATCGGGAGAGTGGTCTTTTATAAATCAACTAGGTCTTTCTTTGGACAAGGAAAATTTTCCTCTTGTTTCGAGATGTTTAACCCGAATATTGAGGGATCAAAAACATATTTAAGATTTGGTGCGTATGCGACAATTGGAGGTGCGGGTCAAAAAGTATATAGAACTCCAATAGTTATGCCTACGTTTCAAACTCAACAATATTATTTAAATCTAGAAGATATTAGTGTAGGTAAGAAGAGTAAAATTTCCTATAGGTACTTTCAAACTTCACGATCAAGGAGAAGGCGGTACTTTCATAGATTCCGGTGCTCCAATATCCGTTATGTATAAAGATCATTTTGATAGAGTTGCAGATTTGGTGGATGAATACTTTGACGATCTCGGAATCAAATATATTGGTTCTCACCAAAATTTTGATATGTGTTTCCGCATACCCGATAAATTTGATACTAGTAAATATCCTTCCATAACACTTCATTTTCAACAAGCCGATTATGTTATTCCAGTTATAAAGCTAATTTTATAATATCCGATGAAATTGTTTGTTTGGGTATTGTTCGAGGAAATACTAGTACACCAGCTTTTATTTTAGGAGCAATGCAACAAGCTAACAAAAGGATTTTATATAATGTTATGGATCGTTCACTCTCGTTTGCTACAGAG
This sequence comes from Papaver armeniacum, assembly GCA_023531295.1. Lineage (NCBI taxonomy): Eukaryota > Viridiplantae > Streptophyta > Magnoliopsida > Ranunculales > Papaveraceae > Papaver > Papaver armeniacum. The sequence goes on along the minus strand of JAJJWW010005328.1, from coordinate 1,026,902 downwards.
TATTGTGAATTAGACTCATGAATAAACAATGTCATTTTCTAGGAATTTTCCAAAAATTAATTAATATCATCTGGGATTTCATAAATTATTTATTTTTCCAATATTATAAGTTGTTTATTTTTATTTTTAAAAAGAAGAAAATTAATATTCATTACAAGAGATTGGATGGGATCTCGCCACAAGCTGAGCTCCAACACCATTTTGAATGGCCACCCGTAATTAATTGTAAAAATATGTATATGGTTAATACTTTCACTAGTTAGACCAAAAATGGTAGCATTATGGAGAAATTTATTCATAAAGAATCCTTACTAAGAAAATAGTTGGGCCCACTTTCTTCATTACATATCTCAATGATAGAGGGGTTGCTCAACTGTCCTTTGTCCTTTATCATTTGAGTATCTTTAATATGTTTCTTCCAAATTTACCCATCCACTATAGTTAGTAGTTCAATTCAACTTCGATTAGTTAACAATCGGGTCATCCAAATATATTTTTCGTTTAAAACCCGAATTAACGTCACATGGATGATAATATACGCGTCTATAAAATTTGTTACTTTTCTCTCTAACCTAATTCTTAAAAGAAATGACATATGATCTTCAAAACTCGTCGTATTGGAATGAATAAATAACATCGAATCTCGTACATACGAAGGCATCAAAGACCCAAAAACTTAACAGTTTATAGTTTTTAAATTGGAACGTCTCAGATGCGGGATATAGAATTTAGAAATATTATAAATTTCCTAGTAGTATTTTTCTAAGAAAATGGGTCATTTGCCGGAAGAGTATTTTTCCGGTTCGGATGGATCGGGAATATTTTCATTTGAAACAGATCTGATTATCCTTAATATGAAAGTACCTAGAGAATATCGATCTCCCTCTCTCCACCATCTCCACAACGTTCTTCATTTTCTCTCCACCATCTCCACAATGTTCTTCATCTGCTCTCCACCATCTCCAAAAAAGATATTGGTTTCTCCACCGTCTCTTCACCATCAACACTATCACAAAATTGGTTTCATCCTCCGTCTCTCCACCATCAACAAGATCAAAAATTGGTTTCATCCACCATCTCGTCGGCATCAACTAGTTGAAATTGGTTTCTCCACCATCTCGCAAACACCAAAACCACTACAACATGAAAGGTTTCTAGCCTATTCTAAGAATTAGGGTTTCAATTGATCAATTCGGTTTCTTAAGAATTAGGTTTCAATCGATCGATTCCATATCTCCTTGAACTCGTAAGTTTTCAAATCTAAATCTATTTTGAATTTATTTTCAAAATTGCATGATTGATTTATTGAATTGGTTGATTTTTTTTTTCATTTCAGTGGATGTGTGGATGTAACTGGATTTTATTTGGTTTTTATATGAATTGTATGTTATAAATGAAACTGGTTTGCATATGGTTATGTTTTGGATTGATTGCATGATTGATTTGTTGAAGTATATGTTATGGATGAAATTGGTTTGCATCTGGTTATATAAATTGTTTATCGTGTTTAAACTATGATAAACCTGGTTTCATCCAGGTTTAATTAATCTGCCGGTGTATATTGTTTCATTGATTAAAACTAGATGAAAACAATATCCAGGTTAAATGCAAGTGTACATATCTAATCGGGATGAAATTAGTATGCGTGTAACTTGAATTTGTTCTTAGCAATGTTTAACTAGTATGGATCTAAATGTTTAACAAGTATGAATTGTACTCTAAGAATAGGCATAGTCGAAGTCATGCTCAGCAGGTGCCAGGTTTAATATAGCATCAAATGAAATCAAACCATTTTCATCTAGCTTCAATTTGTCGTATATATTGTTTCATCACGTTTAAACTAGGATGAAATTGGTTTCATCCAAGTTGTATAACACAACTTGTTTGATGGAGCTGATGTGTTACAACAGATTTATCAATATGTTGTGATCCTGAATGCAAGAATAAGGGAAGAAGATAAATAGCTGTTTGAGTTCAATTATGTGGAGTTTGTTTGGAGGAGGAGTCACTCACATGCACATGACTCATGTTTGACAAGAGTAGGTTTGAGTACTGCTTAATGATAGTATGTGGTCTTGCAAATGCTTTCTGACTATGTTTCCATGGATGGTTATTTTTGTTTAACATTATTTTATTTTTTGTGGTTAAGTTCAAGGTTAGGTGTTCCAAGTACTTGTACACTTTATGTGTATTCGATCAAGAGAAAGCTGAGAAGTTGAAGCAGTCACTTCCACCAGGTATGTGTATACGTCCATTCTTTATCCAGATCAAGAATTTGTGGTGCTTACAACAATGATTGTTACTTGCTTTAGATATGTAGTCAAAATCACTTACTTTAGTCTGTAGATATGATAAAGCCCCTTTACATAAATCATTTACAAGCTTTTTTTCATTGCTCATGTGTTTTGTTTGTGTGTAATATTATTTTATTTTTTTGTTCTCTCAGGTGGTTTCTATGTTTTTTCCTGGAGTTGGGGAACGTACTTGAGAGGGTAACGATCTTTACAGAGAAATGATTGAGAGTGGTTTCATAAGGATATAAGATAAGCAGGTCTTTTTTTACACCATAAGTTGTAATTTATCTGGACACTGTTGTAACATTAGTCTTTCTTCTTACTTTCTTAACTGATAGTGGGTGTTTATTTCGATGTAATAGATGTAACATTAGTCTTTTTTCTTTTATATTTTGTAGTTGCAGGAAATCATACACTACACCCCTCACAAGAATTCACACAACTAAGACATTTGAAGATGAATGATAATGATTTTTATTGATTAATTCCTTGAACGTTTACAAAATAAAATGGAAAAGATGCTAAAGAAATTACAATTACTACAAAATTTCTCTCTCCTAATAACTTGACCAACACTCGGAAAAAGATCCCCCCACAACAGGCTTATTCGACTCTTTATATAGGGTAATATACAATGGATGACAGCTAAGTTGTCCTTTATTTTCGGGAATGACTTGCGAGATATCGCAAGTGTATAAATCAAAATCTCGCCACTCTCCTAAATCTCGCTGAGTCTTCACATCTTTCTCGTGTTTTGGCTGCCGTCATTCATTGCGTCATTTATATTATTCTTTTGCGACACTTTCGCAATGCCTTCATTTATTAATCTCGCGAGGTATGGTTGTTGCGATATTCTGATCCTATATATTTATTTAGTCCGAAGAAGCTTGTAGTTGTGTCAGCTTCTATTAACACCATTGTACAGTTTAAACCAGAACTTGTTAAGCTTGACCAAGTGTCTTGTTTTATGTTAATTTAAGTTCTTGTGCTTGTTTCTGAACCATGTTTTTCTATTTTCTAGGATGATGTGCTCTTGTATACGGTCAAATGAACGAGCCCCCTGGTGCTCGTTGGACTTACTGGTTTGTTTGTTGCTGCACATTTTAGAGATACTAAGTGTCAGGATGTGCTTTTCTTTATTGATAACATTTTTCTTTCACTCAGGTAGGTGTTGCACTTGTTTGGACTGTTTTGATTTTTTTTTCTTTTCATATTATCTAAACTTCTTGTTGTGTAGGCTAACTCTGAGGTGTCTGCATTGCTTGGTCATAGCCCATCTGTTGTTGGTCGGCTTTGATTCCGTTGGTCCCGTTCAAATACTCAAATATATTAGGATATTGATATTGGGTTATATTTGTACGTGGGACAAATCTGTTTGCTTATAAACAACTTAGTTTAACAGGCCAAGGGGTATTTTAGGTTAAAATATTCTTTTATTTTAATTTTTCCGATGAATACCCAAAATTGTTAATAGAAAAGTATATTTTTAATTCGCTTCCACTTAAACGGTATCAAAATTTATACGTCCTTTTCACATAAAAAAATGTGATTTTAGGGCTAATCAACCAATTTTGTGTATTTTTTTTGCCTTTTCCCTTTCAAAATCGATATGTATGCTTAATGGAAAATGATGGTTATTTTGTGTGGTCAAGTCTATTTATCTTGTATGGTCTCAAAACATTTAAGTAACTCATAATCCCAAGATCACGCGAATGAGAACAAACAAGAAAAGGGCCACCCATCGATGTACACACTCTTAGAGGTGGTCGATTAATGCTTAATCGGGATGGCTCCAGATCCCTTAGAGCAATTCCTATGGAATGAAAAAACCTACTATGGGATGAACAAACCAAGAAATGGATGTTCAAGTGAACAAATTAGTTCATTTGAACAGCGAAAAACTCCATCAGGCGCGCGTCTGTTGAAATGGAGCGCGCCATGATCAATAACTCTGGCCACATCATAGGTGACGCCCGCATTTTCCACCAAAACGCGTGTTTTAGATGCTAACGCTAGCGACTTATGCTGATACTCCAGCGTCTGACTCGATGGCGCCAACGGCTCCATCTGAAAGGCTGAAAAACCTGTTGATCCAACGGCTACAGTTTTTGAATTCTATAAATACTCCTACTTTCAACTCTAAATTCACACATTCTAAACTTTCTTCACTCTCAAAAATGCCTCATAGAGTTCGTGTTGGATTCTCTCAACAAGAGGATTTAGCTATTTGTAGAGACTTTGTTTTTCACACACAAGAAGCTGTAATACGTAATGTACCCGATTCGATGTTCACTTTCCGGACAAATGTTACGGAATGTTCACCATCGAAATTGGGAACATCCGTGGCGTGATTCTCACGGATTGCATCATCTTTTTTAGTGTAATTAGTACGAATGTATTGGAGTTTGTCACCCAACTAATGTTGAATCACCAAAATAAGCTGAACGGTGAAGCCGAACATGAAGTGTTTCCCAGAACTCTAGCAATGTGGCCAGCATCTCACCGCGGTTGTCCTTTCGCCTTCCATGCTTGTTTCAACATTCTTAGGGTGGTCAACAGATACGATCCCTACATCAACCTAGGAATTCCACCACCCGCTGAGAATTGACGCATATGTAGTAGTTGTTTTAATTTAATGTATTTCTTTTATTCTCATGTATGATGTGGTTGTTCAATGCAGTATGTTTTTATTTATGAAATTGATGGTGCAATGTTTAATCGAAGTGAAATTTAAATTACTTGATATTGATGGTTTTAGATAATCGTAATAACACCTAATAAACAACAAATTAAATAACATAATACCATAGAGAATCGATTTGTCCTACAACTTCAATCAGCCCACTCCACCAAAAAACACCCGGGACATTCCCAAAAATGCCTTCCATATGTGTCTTCTTCGAAGAAGTCCGCAAATGCATAAAAGTCCCGAACCTGCTTTGAGCATGAACCGATTCTCTCGTGGACAATGTTTGTATTCGTGATTTCCATATCCACAATGATTGCAGTGTAATAACTCCTTATTCAATTTGGCTTTAAGTTTGAAGTTTTTGCACATTGTTGCAATCTTTTTTTCTTCTTCTTTTTTAATCTTCATAGCATCATCTAGCATATGTGGTTCCTCTGGACAATTAGGATCTTGACATTGCAAATACCTGAGCTTTTTCGGTTGTGATTCAATCACCATTTTGATGCGTGAACAACTGTGGTTATCTATGAAACATAATGGGCAAAACTCTTTTGCTTCGACACATAATATTTGCTTCGCTTTGCCTTTAGAAAACATGGTGGATGATGAGATAGAAATCGGTTGGTTTGGTTTAGAATAAAATCTAGTGATGTATTTATAATAGAAAATAGGCGCTGGTAATTCAAACGGGCGCTCATAGGAAATTCTTGGGCGACTTTACTAATGTCGCCCGAGACTTTACAGCAAACGCAAACGGCAAAATTTCCATTTCCAACGACAAATTTTTCGTTCTCAAATCCTATAAAATTCATTCATTGTATCTCCAAAATCACATCTTCTTCTTCTTTCTTATATCTCTCCTCCTCATTTGCAGAAATGTCTCTTAGAAATCGTGGTCCCAATTTTACCGAAGAAGAGGATATAACTCTATGCAAAGCATATTTCTTTCATAGGGTAATCACTGGTGTTGTTATTTCTCATGATAGTTCTTTTTGGGAGAACATGTTTTCAATGTTCGTCTCATTGACGGGAAACCCAGGAAACCAAGATGCTCGTCAATTACGTGCTCGTTTTCAGCGTATTAGGCTTGCAGTCCAGCCATTTCTTGCTCAGGTAATGGAAATTGATCGAGAAAAGTTCATCGGTGTAACTGAAGAAGAAGTGATCCAAACAGCTCTTGATAATTGGGAGGAAGCTCACGGTAAGCCTTTTCGTTTCGAAGCGTGTTTCAGAATTCTAAAAGATGGTCCATCTCAAGTACATCGTTACTACACTCGAGTGCCGCTGCCGGAATTTACAATGGAAGAAGATGTTGCTCTAGTTCGATTTTGGTTACATCGTATGGCGAGACCAATGAACCATGACCATTTCTGGGAAAGAGTATTGGGATATTTTGTATTTTCGCGGAACGAAGCAATAAGAAACAGTAAGATCCTAGAACTAAGAATTGCATTCATCAGTAATGAAGTCAAACATTATACGTAAATATTGTGGATGGTTCATCGTAGCAATTCTGGATTATCCAACGAAGAACTGAAAACCATCTCTCTGACCAAGTTTATCAAAGAAAGCGGGAGAGACTTTAGGCATTTTGAATGCTATGAACTTTACAGAGATAATGTGGCTGGATTTGATGTAGTTTGATGTTTTTGTTGTGGTTTATTAAAATGTAGTTTGATGTTAGTTGCAAGTTTAAATAAATGGTAATAAATTTCACGTAATCTGAAGTGGAAATCTATTTTAAAATATAAACATTTTCATTCATTGATATTACTGCCAATTTTACAAGATATAAACTTCGACAATAATAAAATCAAGTACAAGTTTCGGCCTCCTGTTTATCTTCATTTGACGTATTTTCCATTCAACGCGCTCTTTGACAGTTTCACCTTTGTTTTTGAATTTTTTGTTGTCAAGTTTCAAAACAGGAGCTTTTCTTTTCCTTTTAGCGGAACATTTTCTTGGAGCAACTTCTAAAACTTGCACTTCCATTTTACAATTTTCAATCTTTTTAAAACTCCCACATATCTTAGAAACATCAGCTTCAAGTTTTGCATCGCAGAAAAGTGTGATTGCTTTTTCAGCCATTTTTATAAGAGAAAATTCAAGTGAATTTTGGTGTGACTGAATTGTTCGAAGATGGCGGCAATTTATAGAGGGAAAAAAGTGAAATTTGAAAATTTAAAAACTACCGGTTGGCGTCACCGGAAAAAACCACCGGCGATACAATCCGTGACGCGGCGTCGTACTTCTGTCGCCGATTTACGCTGCTGAGAGCCACCGTTTTTTTTAATAACGCGCGTCTACTACTCAGTGCTTTCCCATAGTGGAAAACCTAGTTTGGCCATCCACCTGACTGAACAGATTTTTGTGTTTGGCCATTGCCATAGGAATTGCTCTTAGATCAATTCCGATGGAATGAACAAACCTAGAGTTTGTTCATTTTGATCCCACTATGGTATGAACAAACCAACAAAATGGATGTTCAAATGAACATATTAGTTCATTTGAACAGTGAGACACTCCAACAGGCGCGCGTCTGTTGAAATGGCGCGCGCCATATAAAATAACTCGGCGACAAACCTTCTTTGGCCTTAGCATTTTCCATGAAAACGCGCATTTTTGAACTTGGCGCCAGAGATTTGGGTTATGTCGCCGAGTTCATAGTATGAGCGCCACCAGGTATTCCCATCCTGCTTCCCTTCCCCTATAAATTCAGTTTGTCTGGAGACTTATACTCACACCTTCCTTAACATTACACAATTTCCATGTCGTCTCTAACTTTTCTTTTTCTTTTCAAACAAAACTACTCATATCAATTCAGTTTCACAAAAATTTCATGTTTAACAAATATGTCATCTTCACAACAACAAACACCACAACAATCACAGCAAAGGAGCACAAGAATTCGTGGTCCGAAGTATGCAATGGATGAAGACGAGTCACTTTGAAGAAATTATGTATTATATACAGTAGATAATATTAATGGTTGTAGTCAAGAAAAAAAAACTTTTTATGGTAAGATTTTACAAATTTTTTGTTTAGAAACCGGTAACAAATATGGTCGTGATGTCGATGGGTTAAGTCATCGTTTTTGCACAATTACGGCAGTAGTTAGTGAATATGTAGCTATTATCACTCAAATGTGGAACAACAAAAGAAGTGGTGAAAGCGAACCCGGATGTGGAACGAAGATGTCGGGAAGAGTGGAAAAGATCCCACAAAGGTTCAAGCTTCCAACATGAAAGTTGTTTCACCATTTTTGAGGTGCTTAACAAGTTTAACCCATACTTCTTTGGAAGGTCATCAAGTGCCTGAACGATCACCACATGGTCCAATCTCGCAGGATTTTCAGAATGGAGGGCCTGCTTTCTCGCCTTATGGAACTCCAGGTAGTCAGTATCAACACAATAGTAATCTAGATGTTAACACCAACTGCAAGAGAAGAAGAGGAGGTGGTGTGAAAGCTGCAAAAGCAGCGAGAGACGCAGCCCAACGAGCAATAAAAGGAGGTTCAAGCGAGTTCAACTATGCTGATCACAAGCAAATGGAGATGCACAAATGGAGGCAGATAGAGTGAGGGACCATTCCATTGCTTTATAAAATCAACGGAAAGCTCGTCTTTCGCGAGAACAACACTACAGGGATTATAAGCTAAATAAGTTACTCAGCATGGACACCGGCAAAATGAATGAACGACAATATGCTACATGGAATACGCAAATGGATCAAGTCCAGGCCGAACAAGTCCAGGCCGATAAAGATCGGGCCGATCCAGTTGTGAATGTGGCAGACGAAGGTGATGCCTCGGAAGAAAACGAAGAGGAATTCAATCTTGATAATGCATGAAGAGGAATTCAGTCTTACTTTTATAATTGCATCAATTTTAACAAACAACTTTTAAATTAAAAAACATATTAATTAAAATAAACAACAATTTTTAAATTAAAAAACTTATTAATTATCTCCCTCTCCCTCTTCCTCTCCCTCTTCCTCTCCCCCTTCCTCGCCCTCCCGCATCGTCTGCTGCTCCTTGTAAAGCCCAAAGGTGCTTTGTTAAATCTTGTCTTAGTTGTGCATAGATTCCCCGATTGTGGAGTTTGTCAGTGGCAAGTCTATATTCTCTTGCCGGACGCCTACGCTCTACCACAAGATTCTCGGTTAAATCTTCATCTTCAAAACTAGTCCAAGGTGGGTCACTCCTAGTTAATTCAATGACCATATTATGCAGAATAATACAAGTCAGCATAATGTTGTTCATTTCTTGAATATCAAAAAAGCGTGTCGGCCCATCTATGATGGCAAACTTCCTTTTCAATATGCCAAAAGCGCGGTCAACATCCTTTCTGCATGCCATTTGTTGTGTGTTAAAGTACTGCATATCCTTCGAAGTCGTCGGACCAAAGCCTACCTGTTTATAAGCTTGAACCATAGTTGACCATTCTGGATAGATTCCGTATGCTAGATAATAACCCTGATTGTAGTGATTACCGTTGATGGTGAAATTACAGTGCGGCGCGATCCCATTCTTAAGATCTTCAAATAATGGTGACTTATATAAAACATTGAGATCGTTATTTTAACCTGGGAGTCCAAAAAAAGCATGCGAAAACCAACAATCATAGCTAGCTGAAGCTTCTAAAATTACAGTTGGTTTTGGATAATGACCCTTATATTGGCCTGCCCATTCTACCGAACACACATGCCACGTCCGGTGCATGCGATCAAGACTACCTAGCATTCCTGGAAAACCCCTCTCGGTGTTTTACAGTTATTCTTTGAACATCTTCCGAGTAGTCTTTCTTAAAAAGGTTGGACCAAAATGCTCGACTATTGTTTCGCTTTGAGATACCTAAAGGCGGTTGTTTTCCCAATACGAATGTAATCGTGCAGCGTGAATCATTTGGTACCCCGTAACATAGTATACGGAGGGCCGCTGTGACCTTTGTTCGGGACTAAAGCCTCGTACATGTCGTGCATCATACTTGATAATTAAACAAGGTTGTACTGACAAAGCTCGGCAATAATCCTTTGCGTCAAGTTGCGGCCCATACGGAATCGGCGCCGAAAATCCTCATCGGAATAGACACAGTCATGATTAAAATAATCATGCATAAGCTTTTCGTGGTAAAAATGTCGATTCCGCCATGTCCATCTTCTAGTTTCAACTTCATTTGGCTCTAAAGGCTTTAATATGATCCCGGTTTGTAATTGCAGGATCAGATTTCATCTTTTTCTATCTTGATCTGCATCTTCATCCATTTGGTTCAAAAACTCTATACACATTTCTTCATCTTCTTCATACAACATGTCATCCATCTCCATATCCTCCTCAGAAGAATCAGAATTCATGATTGCAAATTGAGAGTAATCGAATTAAGAAAAGATTGATCGTATGAAAGATTGTTGTGCATTTGTGAGATCAAATTCGAACCTATTTATAGAAGTGGGAACTAGCCGTTCTGATAGCCGTTGGGAAACCTGCCATTGCCGTTGGCGATTTTATGCCAAACGCTGGCGTTCAGGGCGCTTTCCCTGGCGCCATCAGCCACAACTCAAGCGCTTGGCTGGCGATCGCCCGCGTCATTATATATGTCGCGCGTTTTCATCGGTCGATCGCTCCTTTGGTTTTCCATAGTGGAGAATCGTGTTTGACCATCCACGTGGCTCAACAAACAAATGCATTTGAACATTGCCATAGGAATTGCTCTTATACCCAACTTGTTCGTTTCTTCTTGAGTTCCTGCACCCTCAAATCATAATTATCCAAGTGTAATATAATTATAACTTACAAGTATTGAACGAGCAAGATTATTCTGTTTAGCCTTTAGTGGACATTTAGAGGAACAAGCTCCACTGGTCAAACCCACTGTCGATGTGGTGCTGACGTGGGTTGACTTTCTACTTTTCATAGTCTTTCTTTTTTCCGTTTACATGTTTTTTCGGTTTATTGTGATCGGGTGGTATTTCTTTTGCTATCCCTCTATTTTATAATTCGTTGAATAGAACGAGTTACGGTTTTTGATCCACTTGTCTAATTCTTACCATGAAGCCTTGGACTCGAAAAAAAAAAACACAAATGACATGTGTGAGATTTATAAACCCAAAAACTGTAAACTAGTTCATCAAAGCAACATCCAAAGAGTGCTCAGCAGATGGAAGAAATCAGAAGCCAAAAGTTTGCCCTCCTTCAAATTCAAAAACACCGAACCCTAATCTCAATTTTTAACTCTAGCCTTTCCAATTTTTGTATTTTGATGTTTTGTTTGTCTAGTTTCATGCTGAAAAAGAAGTTCAAAACTAAACAAATTTAATTTATCACCCAAAATTTTAAAAATCAGATCCATAAAACAAAAGTATATAGTACTTAACAAATTAGTGTTGCATCGAAGTTCAAGATTTTAACTTATCAATTTAAAATTGAATTCGATTAAGATGGATATCATAGATCTTCTCATCAATTTAGGTAACTTTATCTCTCTATGTTGATTGCAATTTACTATTTCGAAAACTTACCAGGAGTGATTGAGAGAATAAATGCAAATACGTGATCACTAGTGCATTTGTTGTGATGTTTCTATTATATTTGCAGTTATAATGATCACTAAAATGTTGTTATATTATAAGTTGACGGTCTCTAGAACTCGACAACATCTTGAGTGAGGCCCAAATGGTTGTACATTGATGCGCAAGTGAGGATCCAAAAAATAACTTAGACGAAGTGCTGGTATAAGGGTAATAACAGTGGATCTTTTGCATGAATTTGAGGATACATTTTCTCACGTACACAATGAGATACAAGTGTAAGAGGATGTTATTACTACTTTTTTTTTTATGGGAAAATGAATATATTAACTAGCAAATATAGTACATAAGATTTATAATTTTGTTTCTATCAAAAACATTAGAGATAATGCTAGATTGCTTAATTTTTTGTTGCAGTTTCGTAGACATATGTTGAAGCCTATTTATTCTTGCTTCCTTGGAAATTCGATACGCTGCTGAATTGTATTTTCTATTTGTAAACTTTACCTGAGCTTGAGGAAGATCTTTTAAAATTGTCTTGGTTTCTTGAACGGTGTTTTCGGGTGTCCATGAGAGGTTTGTGTTGTCCTCGTTGATGCTGTCTGCCAAGACTTTACAATCAGTTACCATTGAAACGCTAGACAAGACGTTGTCTCATAGCCATAAGACCGCTTTTTGTAAAGATTTCGCTTCTGCGTGTAGAGCCGAAGTAGCTGTCTCCGAACCTGCTGAGATGTGCATAAATGTCCGGTGATCTACCGAATAAACGATGTGAGCGTATCCCATTGAAAGGTCTTCTTCCTTGAAAGAAGCATCAATAAATATTATCCACTCTGTGTTTGTATCTGACCATTTGGTATTGATCATCATTAACTGATTGTCATCCAGTCCCTTTGTTTTATTCTTTTGAGGGATGGATTGCAAAAATCTGTTGATCTGATCAATTAGTTGCATTGGATTTGGGGTTATCTTTTCAAAAACCACCGAGCATATGTATTTCCATATGAACCATAAAATGGTTGAGAGTTTTCCTACCAAATTATCCAAATCTGGGTTTAAAAGCCACCCTTTAACCCATGATGTAATCGGATCCGTATTAGCTGAAAGAGTTATATTTCCTAGCGAAAATCTGAACCAAATAGCTCTAGCGAAAGGGCAAGATCCGAATAGGTGATTCTCGGTTTCCTGAACTTGAGAATTGCATAGTTGGCAGTTTGGGTCAATTTCCTGTTATGCGCCCTTAGTCTCGAAGATGTAGGCAAAGCTTTCCAAAGCTTCCACACAAAAAGTTTAATTCTTGGAATTGCTTGAATTTTCCATATACTTTTCCATGGGAAATCTATTAACGAATTATCATCTTCTTGAGCTTGATTTGCTAAGAAATTATAAATGTTTTTTTCCGAGAAGAATCCTGAATTATGGTGTAACCATTGGATTTTGTCTTCTTCTTCTTTTCTCGGGGTCATGGCTTGAATTTTCTTTCCAACCTGCGGGCTAAAGTAACTGTCTAGTTTTCCTTGATCCCATTTATTCTCTACTTAACTCTATAAATATTTAAACAAAGGTGGAGATACATGTGTAAAAGTAGCAACTAAGAACATCTCTTTCCCATGTGGGGAACATGAAAGAGTAAATAATTAAAAGTATAAGATTCATTTGTTATAAACTAAGCTTATTTACTAAGATGCCCTTCATGTCTAAGTTTAGGGTTTATATCTTGGACACCAAGTCTTCTATCTATATAAATAGAGGCTTAAACATTGTATTCTGTACACACATAATGAACAAGAATCTCTCTATTTTCTCCCTATTTTCTGTCTACTTCACCATTCACAAGACGTTATCACGCACGTTGTTCTACTAACTGATACATCTAAAAACGGAGAAGATATTCACATCCATATCCAACCTTCTCTTTTTTTTTTTCTTTGAAATTTATTTTCTAATAAAGTTTTTATGGTTTTCAAGGTTGCCGGTACCATACCGTATGAATCTACCGAAGGGAGTTTGTGCACGAGCCATAAAAGAAGGGCTAACCTCATAGAAATCCCAACGTTTCTACTTTGCTTGCCAGACAGACAAGGTTTGGATTTTGCCTAGAAGACGGACAAATTGGTTCGTCCTTCCTTATTTCTTAAGTTTCATACTTTTCTTCCATGTTTACCCCTTTACCATGGTTAGTAATGTGACCATAGTTAGTCCAAAAATCTGGGTTTGGAAAATGGGTTGGTTCTAAGTACTGAAAATGGATAGTATATACAAAATTAAAATTTTGGATTTTTCTGTTTACCTCGTCTACCAAGAGCAATCATATCTATTGATCTCTTTTGGTGGTTATGGAATGAAGATCCAGTTGTTGTACTAGAAGTATGTTTTCGCCATTTGGTCATCCTGGGAATGGCTATGAGTTTTGATCAGGCATTAAACCCAAGCTATGGAGGAAATGCAAACCTTAACTCTAAGTTCGAATATGGATGGGGTTTGAACCTTAATTTCAATGGGAATTCAAGAAGATGCGGTTACTCTAATGGTTACGGTCGGAGCAATGGGAGAATTATTATTCTATAAACTTATCTAACAAGGTGGTGGGAACGCTGCTGTTGTAGATTGGGGGTTTCTCTTGTATAAAATTAATCGAGTACCCGACAAATCTACGAACTCATCTAACAGAGGTGGTGGTGGTGGTAACACTGCTGTTGCAAATTGGGGTTTCAATCGTATAAAATTAATTGGGCGGCCCTCAAAGACAGTCGTATAAAAAAATTCTAGGATGTTGTTTCATGGTCGTATAAATTAAAATGGGTATTTGTTTCTGGACGGTTGTATAAATTAAATTGGGTAGGCGAGTCACACGTAATTTGGAGATCGATCATTTAAATTCCGGTAGGACTATTTTAATCCCACCCGAACAAACATTAATGCCCGGTCGCCTTTCATGTCCTTGTAACAATCTTTTTATGTATTAACAAATGATTAATCATTGCACTTGTGAAGTCAATTATTGCTCGAAATCGAGAATGAGCAACAATAAATTGTGTAACAATCTTTACGTATATCAACAAATGATTAATTATTGCACTTGTGAAGTCAATTATTGCTTAGAAATCGAAAAAATACATTGTAGATGAATAAACTTTTTAATTTTGAATCAACTAATGTGCATGTTTTTTTTTTTTATCACTTTAACAGTTCAGGCGAGAGAGAACACGAGAAGTAGGTCTTTTATCCATTCCACCACAAAAACGTATTCTAGAGAACCACCGTAGAGAGATGTGATCTGCATCAAGTTATAGACAACCAAAACTTTAAGAAACAGAAATCAGTACTTAATAGGAGTGTAAGTGTAGAATATTATCGTATCAAACAATCGCTACTCTGGTTAGTGGTTCAACATAAAATAACCCATATAGGGAATGTACATTCCCAACACCCTTGATGCTTAACACGCCCTCTATAAAAAGATAAATCTACATACCTCTATATGATTACCAAATTCTGGAGTCTAACATGATTTTTAATTTCTCCAAGTATCTTCATCAAAAATCAAGGATGACTATAAAATTTTGAGGCAATGTGCATATATATATATATATATATATATATATATATATATATATATATACTGGAAAGGCATGCAGGTAACAACGCAGTACAAAGGCATCTTTCAGGTACAGATCAAAATTCTGACCTTGGACTCACTTTTGCTTCCTCCAACAAAGAGCATTCTGTTAGCAACCACAAATTTCACATTCTTGAATAATGCTGGTTGCGAAATTGATCAGACTTGCATTACCCAGTAGTGGTGCTTGGTTTACTTCTAAAACCAATTAAATCATTTTCACCATCATTATTATCAGCATGAGCTTACTTCGCCCATAGTGTGATCAACAATAACCAAAACAACAATCTATTACTTCTAAACCACTGAAAATGTTCGCCTCTACCATCTCCTCTTCTCGGCGTGCGACTCTCTAAGAGTTGATTGTCCTGATAATGTCTCTTTAATACTCCCACTTGGACGCAGTGATGATGGTCTTCTAAACCCAGATTTTTGGACTAACTATGGTCACGTTACTAACCATGGTAAAGGGGTAAACATGGAAGAAAAGTATGAAACTTAAGAAATAACGAAGGACAAACCAATTTGTCCGTCTTCTCGGCAAAATCCAAACCTTGTCTGTCTGGCAAGCAAAGTAGAAACGTTGGGATTTCTATGAGGTTAGCCCATAAAAGAAACAGCTTTGTGAACAGTATCCTTCTGTTCGTCTTATTTGCTTTTGTTTGATCCTTATGGTGATTTTATTTTTAATCTTATTATTAATGATGATATAATCCTTTTGGTCAATCTTTTTCTTTTAATATCAATGTTTGACCCGGTGAGTGGTGGATCCATCAATATAAGAGGAGGTTCTCTTTTTACCGGTGTATTATACACCATCCTTTACTCTATCTTATGAATTTTATATAACTTTGCAATCCCAATCACGGGAATTTAGTTATGGCTCTTCTCGAATTTTTTATCTTTTAGGTGTAATTAAATTTCATTGATTAGTCCTAAAAGATATAGTCTATATTTACGGGACATGGATGATCAATTTTGTCTTAAGAAATTTGATTTCCTTTCTTCTCTAATCTTTATACATAGAGGAAGAAGAAAAAAAAAACAAATCCATCTAGAGATGGTTTACGGTTTCTATTCTAATAATGAAACTGTAATCACAAAAAATTGTATTTTTTTTCTTCTCTAATTTTTTTTTGTTCATAGAGAAAATAAAAATAAATCCATCGAAAGATGGTTTACACGGTTTCTATTCCTTCATTGAAACTGTAATCGCCAAAAATACTAGTGTTGTCGCAATCTAAATACCTTTACGGGAACTAACCACGTGCATGGTTGAAAAACCTACGGCCAATTAACTTTGGTATCTTCGTCCATTCGATGAAGATCATGTGATTTAATTATAAATGGTTTCTATATATCTTCAAGAAACCAACGTCAACAAGGAATCGATTATTCATATGCGATAACTAACGCGACATTTTTTTTTCCTTTTTGTCGATACAATTTTGGTGTACCGTATAAAATAATCGGTATTGGTTTTTCTCCATCATTTTTATAAGATGTGAGAAAATAAAGAATGAGTAATTGGGGGATAGAAAAACTAATTGGGGGATATGTGCCGGCATAGTTTTCAATGAAAACCGGCATGGTCGATGGACTGCCGGCATTGAAAAACCATGCCGGAAGCTACAATAAAATATCCCCCAATTAGTTTTTCTATCCCCCAATTAATCATTCAAATAAATTGGCATATTCTCTAAATTATTTGCTATTTTCAACCAATAATGGATATTTTTTTTTCCAAAATCGATAACGACAATGATATCTTAATTTTTTTATTTTTTTACAAAAGAATCATATATGCCAATTGAAGTTGGTTTCTCTACAGATCCTAGACGGATGAGATGTCGTTATCATGTTATTTAACAATTGCAAAAACCAATTGCTTCTTTCCTAACGGATATTGAGCAAATTTTTCTTCTTCCTAATACTAATCTCCTAAATTAAGACTGTTCAAATTGATGTTGAAATACGGTAGGACACAAAAGATCAATGGGTGCGCACCCGGCTTGTTAGCCAATATTATTAGTCTTTGTAGTGACTATATTGATATTAGTTTAATTTTCTTTTGATAAAAGAAAGTGTCCATAAATTAAATCTAAATCATTATGTCGTTGGCCCTTGAGGTCACAAAATTATTTGAGATTTGTTTGCATATTTTCAATGCTTTTGGTTTTGACATATCATCTTTATTTTATTTTATTTGTGTTTGTGTTCGTGTTCCAAAAGTAATCCATGGTTGATGGTATATATGTATGTCTATTAAGACTATATTTTTTTTTATGTCGAAAGACATATTTCATAATGAGTATATGTCTCGAATTAATCGGATAATACTTTATGAAAATTTCAGTTTTCGTATATGAGATGCAAAGCATATTTCCGCCATATCGAGGGGAGACTATACACTACTAGATGTTAATGTTCGTTAACTAAAAAGTTATATCAATTGCTCTCCCATCATGATAAAATCAAAAATGGTTGCCGTTAAATAATAGGCGTGAAATTATCTCATTTAGATTTTCCAGAACCTAATGTCGTTTGAAATGGCAAATCCAATCACTTCTAGCAAAAATGTAGCGTTTTTCTACATGCTACAGATAGTGCTCCGATAGAGTCTATCATAATATGTTTCACATTCTCAAAATTAATATCTCCTCATTTGAAGTGGAGGAGATTATAGTGCCCGCAGGAACTGGTACGAGTAAAATTTGAATTTTCCAAAGTGTATATACACCAGAGAATTGTGTTGGGTCATAATGAACTAATGATTGTCAAATATTCAGTTACAGTAGCTACTGAAATAATAAAAAATGGTGGTTTCGAACCCCTTTGCAAAGGAATATCGACATATGTGATTGATTGGCATATAATCCAAGTTAGGTTGGATTAATTTCTCGGTTGATGCAATTTTGGATCCAAACTTAACACCTTAAACATGCCTAAGTTTATTAATTACAGGTTGGTGTAGTCATATTGCGCCTTTATTTGAGAAATTTATTTGTTGTAAAAACGACTTGAGGGTTCTATTTTTTCTCAGGCCCTAAGATTGATTAAGTAAATTTTTGTTCTCCATGTATGATGCTTTTGGCGTGGTAAACCTTGAAGGACTCGTATGCATTTACACAAGAAATGTGGTTGGGAACGTATTCAGGCAGCCACCTGACTTATTATGTCAGTTCGAACAATCCTCTATGTGTTTTTGAAAATTTGGTACAAAACCAAAAATCCGGATTAATTATTTGATAATATCAGCTTTATAGGTCTCTTGAGGAGTCCTTAAAAACACAAAAATCCACGCTTTAACAAAGATATATTCAATCCTTTTTACTTAAATCAGCTTAGAATTATGCTAGCTTAAACTCTTATTTGAAATGGACTAGAGTTATTATTTTGATGCTTATTTTTTGAAAAACTCATATAGTTGGGTTAGCATCGATAAACACGTCAAAAGTTGTACTCTTTTCCCTTCGTTTCAGGTTTTGTCCTATGTGGTTTTCCTGACAATGTTTTAACGAGGCAATATCTTACTGACGTTAATTTTTTTATTCAAATGTTGATATTGTGCTCTTTTTCCTTCGTCCAAATTTTTTCCCATTGGGTTTTACTGGAAAGGTTTTAGTGACGCAATTGTAATCAACATGGTGGTCATCCAGGGGGAGTTGTATAACTTCTGTTATTTGGTGGATTCCCACCATTAACTAGGTCATTTTGTTAGGCCAAATGAACACAACAAGCCCTTAGTAATTTGGATGTCATTCCGATCCACATAAGGTATGACCACAAATTCAATTTTGTTCACTAATGGTAAGTTATCTACATTTTGGCTCTATGTTGAAGAAACTACATCAACAACTTGTGCAAATCATCTCGGGAAGCTAGCAATCCATGACAGAAGTTGTCAATGTGTTGAAGAAGAATGTAGACTCCACAAAAGTATTAATCGAAGGCATTACTTCTTGTGCAACACAAATGAAGACTTCATCAACTATCCGACATCTTCATGAAAGCACAGTCCTCTTCTGCATTCAAGAAATTCGTTATTCAAAATTGGAAAGTCTCGACTCAAAGATTGCACGCCAAGATTTGACTGAAGTATTTATCAGGGGGAGTGCCATTATCAAATAAAGGTGCATTCACTGGACTTTATCGCGTTGTACTCTTTTTCCTTCATCAAGGTTTTGTCCCACTAGGTTTTCCTTGTCAAAGTTTTAATGAGGCAACATTTGCGTGTCCAACACTGTTTCGAGTCTTTACATGCTTATGCAATTTCAAGTTTTTCTCATTTGAGTTTTCCTGGTATATTTGTAATGACTTAGCCACAGTGGTCATCAGGGAGAGTGTTATAAACTAAGATTATTTACTAATATGCCCTTTCGTGTCTAAGTTTAGGGTTTACATATCTTGGACACCAAGTCTTCTATCTATATAATAGAGGCTTAAACATTGTATTCTGTACACACATAATGAACAAGAATCTCTCTCTTTTCTCCCTATTTTCTGTCTACTTCACCATTCACAAGATCATTAACCTTGTTTAATTGGGGGCCTCTAGAATTAATTTGAAGGCTTCCATTAGAGGACAAAAAAAAGTCACTAAAACCTAATTTCAATGACCCCTTATTCAAATATTTTAGGTAATTACTAGTCTAACCTTACTTAATTAGTGATAATCTTACTTAATTAGTGTTAATCTTACTTAATTAGTTTAACCATTTTTTTTTTATATTTTTTTTATATTTTAATTTTTGCTTGCAATAACCTTTTTGCCCAGATTTGCAAAAAATGTCATCATGGTATTGAAGTGTCGTTAATATAGAGTCGTTATCATCATTGAAGTGCTGTTATTGTCGTTTTAAGTGTCTTATTGTTTCTGAAGTGTCGTTATGGTAGATTCGTTTAAAGGGTCGTAATTGTTTTTAAAAGGTCGTCAAGGAATTGAATTATGAACATGACGACTTCTAAAGAGTCATTATTTTCTTTGAAGTGTCGTTAATGGAGAGTCGTTATCTTCTTTAAAGACTCATTTTTAAAGAACGCGCGATTGGGGGATATAAATTACTTTCCTCAACCAATAGTGTTTGCTAAAGGGTGTTTTTGGGGGGGCAAAAATACTACAATACCCTTCCCTCAAAATAAAAATCTAAAAACTTAAAATCAAAAAACAAAATCATATCCCCCATTTCCATCTTCACTGCCGGCATTCTCGTTAGGGTTAGGGATTTGAAACCTAAATATTACCCACTTTGAAAACGATTTTTTGTTTTACATTCGGAAGTGATGAAGACCATACCGGTAGTGATGAAGACCATGTCGGAAGTGATGAAGACCATGCCGGTAGTGATGAAGACCATGTCGGAAATAATTTGTTTTGTACATCGTCGAAAGTGATGAAGACCATGCCGAAAAATGGTGTCGGCATGCTTGGTAACTAACATTCAATGTCGTAACTAAATGCCGGCATGCTCAATAGAAATCTATCAATGCCGATAGTCAAGTGAAAAAAAAAATCAATTTTCTGGATACTTTACATCATGTGTCGGCAAAGAAATTTAAGCAACATACTATGCCGTTAGCAGTACCGGCATGCTCGAAAATTAACTGACTGTGCCGGCAGTGGACTGATTAAAACCAGAAAAAATTTCAAAACCAGAAAATTGAAGTGTCATTAAATAGAGTCGTTATCTTCTTGAAAGAGTCATTAACGAGAGTCGTCATTGTCTTTGAAGTATCGTTATTGGAGAGTCGTTATTGTCTAAAAAAGAGTCGTTATCATTTTCCAAGAAATGAAACAAATGAATTAAAGGGTCGTAATAGTATTGAATATGACTATAACGACCCTTAAAGTCGTTCTTGTCTTTGAAGGGTCGTTAATTTTTTTGAAGAGTCGTTATTTCTTCAGAAATTTATCCAGGTATGTGGTTTGCCTTCCACTTATTGCATCGAAGACACGCCCCTCCCTTCTATGCACTCCATGACAACACTTATTTTATGCAGTTAAGAAGCAAATCCTTGTCCAATTTACATTATCGGCAAGAGATTCCATTATGTGGCAATGTAACCAGATTAAACATGCTCAAGATTATCTTTTGGCAGTTCCCATCAGTGTCTTGGGCCTAGACATTTCATAGAAGAAGTTTGTTATCGCCTTGGTATCCCTTTGTTTGTTGAAGATGGGTTGTGTTCTTGTTGTAATAAACCTGTGGACATTTTTGGTGATCATGCTCTCCATTGTGCTAAGGATGTTGGACTTAAGTTTCGTCATGACTTGGTTCGTGACGTAATCATGATATCTGTTACAAAGCTAGTGTTCCTGCACGCAAAGAGGTTGCTTTGGGTTTATCGTCAGTAATAACAAGGATCTACTCCCATCGGATATTCTTGTGCTCAACTGGGAAAACGTCCAAGAGGTGTGTAATGGATGTTATAAGTGTTTCACCCTTCACCGGTCCCAGGCCAGGCTTTTGAAGGCAATTTCGCGCAAGCGTTCTAAATACTTGAATGAATGTGATTCGCATGGTTATGGTTTGAGTGTTTTAGCTTTCACTACTTTAGGAGAGCTTAGTGAAAATTTTGTTTGTTTTTTCAAGCGTCTAAAGAACCACTTAGTTTGTAATGATGCTAGTATTGGCCTAGGTAGTTTTATTTTTCATAGATTGGATGTTGTTATTCAAAAAGGAGTTGGTGCCCAGCTTGTTGCTCGGCTTCCAACTAAAAACTTTGTTGTGTAACATTTTACTTTAATACAAAATTAGGAAAATCACAGGGTAAAAAAAAAAAAAAAAATCTTTTTAAAAAAATTTATTAAAATAATTAAGGGTTCTTTAACGTTTGGTACCCAGTAAATGTCCAACACCTAGCTTTGGTACCCAATATTTAAAATATTAAGGGTTGGTACCTATACGTGTCGTTGACTGTTAAAATTAACGCTTGAACAATCTTTGTTTTGTTTTCTTTTTTATTTTTTCTCTAAAATTAATATATTATTTAATTTTACGTATTTACCCTGAAGAAAATAATTTTATTTTCCCATATCTTTCTCAATTTGCAACAGCCGCCATTATCTCCTATCTGTGACCTTCGTATCTGATTTCTCATGGTAATTCGATGAACGCGTCTTCAAGGTATTGCGTCATTTCTCTCTCTGACCTTTATCATCTTGTATTCAATACCTGATCTTCACAAAACCTTGATTCTGGATCGCTAATTCCTTGCACAATGATGAACTAGCCATGATATTTTGTTACTTTACGATTAAGTAGTTTTCTCGCAGTAGATCTATTATGAGTTAATGAAGTTAATGATCGCCTAGATGAATCCAATATTTGGGTTGTAATTTGATCTGTTGGTAAAGGTGATGTTGGAGAAATCAAACCCTTATATCTCTTAGAGTTTCAAAACCCTTCTTGTTCATTATCAATGTCTACTAATTGAGGTTAAGATCCGGCTTTTCTATAAATGGTTAAATTTAATTTTAATGGGTCGACTTGATTCGACTGGAAATTTTTTTTGATGAATATTATCAGAAACGTTAATTAAAATATGATACAGTGGCTTTAGTGCTTTTGTCCAAACCCCATGTCTTACTAATGAAAAACAATGTTCTGATTTTGGAAAATAAAATTGATTGTTGTTAATATTTATTTTATGCTAATTCATATTAATCATTTTTTCTTGTGTAAAATTAAGTTCTCCATCTCAACAATCATCAATCTATTACCTTCAACGACGGCCATAAAAGAACAGAAGACATAAGGGTTTCCATAATAGTCTGGTTTGAGCAATTAGTTGCTATGAGAACTGTTGGACATACTCAAGAAAATTGTCACGTGTTTTCTTAAAAATTGTTCTCGGATGAAGATTCACCAAAACTACTACCAAGGCGGTTTGTGAGGGACTTGGAGAGATGGAAGAAAGAGTTCATTATGGATAAACCGGTAACTTTGAATATCTTTTTAATAAAATTTTGAAAAAATAAAATAGAAATTGGTCAAACTAAGTCTTTAACAGTCAAAGGAAAAGTTAGGTGCCAACCCTTATGTTTGTACCATGAGTAAAAATACCACATATTGGGCCAAAACATTGCCTAAACCACTGTTCAGCTGTCATCCAAGCCCGCTAACCATTCAACCGAAACAGCCCACTAGCCTGCCCAGTATTTCATAAAGTCAACAACCAGCCAACGGGAAAAGTCAACGCTCGGTTAACGGTCACAGTCAATGGTCAAAGTCAACGCTCGGTCAATGGTCAAAGTCAACGATCAGTCAATGTCAAGACCGTGTTGCCGATAGTGCTGCCATACAGTTTCCACTCTTGTTGCCAGCGATGCTGCCAACCAATTCCCAGCTAAGTACCCTATTGCACTGCCAGCCAGTCTCTACCCGTGCAGCCAATCCAGTCTTCCAGCCAGCATCCATCCATATTGTCGACCATTATGCTCACAACCACTATCCAGGTTGCCAACATGCGTAATTTATCATGGAAGCATGAATGAACAGTTTCATGCAGAATTGAAGATGGAGGCATGCAATGTTAATTTCATCAGTTTCATGCAGAATTGAAGATGGAGGCATGCAGTGTTAATTCCATCAGTTTCATACAGAATTGAAGATGGAGGCATAAATATGCAGTTTCATGCAGAATTGAAGATGAAGGCATTGATTCCAGCAGTTTCATGCAGAAATCATCATGGAGGCATGTAGTATTGATTCCAGCAGTTTCATGCAGAAATCATCATGGAGGCATGCAGTATTGATTCCAGCAGTTTCATGCAGAAATCATGATGGAGGCATGAATGAGAATTAATGCCATTTAAGTTTATATTGAAATTAGACATTGAACTGTATAAATAGGGAGGAGCATAAATCATTTAAGGGAGGTAGCCAAGAGGAGAAAAACATACAGTGTAATACAATTATCAATAAAAAAATCACTCCCCAATGGGATTCGCTCGTGGATGTAGGCAAACCATGCCGAACCACGTAAAACCTGCGTCTATTGGTCTGTGTTCCAATTCGTCTCCTAGCCCTAAATTCTCACCAAATTATCTATTCATCGTGTTTCGTGCCCAAAAGTAATTTTGGGTACAAACATTGGCGCCGACTAAGGGGATTACGAGAAAAGGAATCGTGTTTTCCCATTGAGAAAAATTGTGCAAAATACTTCAAAATCATGTCCGTCAAAAAGCGTTTGGAGCGTCTTGAAAATCATCATTGCGGTCCGATTGAACGTAATCTGCTGCAGATCGATCTGATCGCAATTGTTGCGGTCCAGTTGATCCGCAGCCACGACCATGTAATCGCAGATACTATAGTCAAGTTGATCGCAACTGCTGCAATCCAGATTCGTTGTTCGAGATCTGCTAAAACTATTACCTTCGGAAACCACTAAAACTGCATCGCTAAAAAGAACGATGAAACAACTCTCAGGACGTTCGGTCCACGGTAAAAGATGGCGTTAAACATCATCAAAAATATTGTTGGATATTCGATATGCAACATGGATTGTACTAGTTTTGATTTCAATCACTGCAGTCCAGTGATCGCGAATGGCCGCGATCGATTAATCACGATTATTGCGATCCAGCTTGATCGCAATCATTGCCAGACCGCATGATCGAAGCCACCAAAGTCGTCTCACCGCAAAAGTCACCAAGATTGTTGTCAGGATGTTCGATCCGCAGCATGTTCAAGTCAAAAGTTAAAAAAAAAAAATTCTTCTCAAATAATGCATTATCCACCTGTTCGAGTTTGATGTATAAAAAAATCGCTACTGTCATGATCGCACGGATGGTCAATTTGCCTACATCTCTAAGCGCTCGAAAATCCTAGAGAAGACCTCCTAAAAGCATCTCAAAAAGTTCCAAAAAGGCCGAAACGGTGATAAAAAGTCCATGAGAAACGGCAACAGGTCCCAGAACGGTTGCTAAAATCCGAAACCGCTGCGAGAAAAGTTCGTGACAAATGGTAACAGTTAAATAAAACTGTTGCTGAAGGTTGAAGCAGAAAACCGTTGCAAGGAGGCTTGAAAGAAAAGACAACAGTTTCGCAAAACTGTGGCGAAAAGTTTGAAATTCAAAAAAAAAAAGAAAAAAAAAAGACGGAGGCCGGCGGCCAAGCCCGGCGGTCAAAGCCGGCGACAATCCTCACCCACTTCTGGGGGTGTCTTTCACCCGCGTTAAAGATCCTCACCCACTTCTGGAGGTTTCGTTCACCATCGTTACAGCATGTCCACCCACTTCTATCAAGTTTCACCCCCGTTAGCAGTGTCCGTTCACCCCCGTTAGTGTCCTGTCACCCACTTCATAATTTTTTTCACCCACGTCATTTGGCACGTGGTCCCCTCGGCCTAGTCACCAACATCCATGTCACCAATTTCAACCAATCGAAGATTGCCACGTCAACAGAGGTCGACATCAGCGTGCCACGTCATCGAAGTTGCGCCTTGTCAGCATTCCACGTCATCAGGGGGTCCTCACCGGCGGTCAATGGCGACGGCCATAGCCGAATCTGGAGGGCAGAGTCGGCGATTCAGGGTTCGTTACTCGGCGATTAGTCGGCAGAGATTAATTGGTGGATCTGATTCAGTGCAGCGCGAATCAACTTAAATCTGTAGCCCTGATTCAGTGCAGCGCGGTCCAACTTAATTCCGTAGCCCTGATTCAATGCAGGGCGGCGTAACTTAATAACGTAGCCCCGGATTTTTCAGCCCCATACTGTTGGCTTGACGGATTTATACGCCCCACTTGGGCTTGGTCTAAAAATTTGTTTCGTTGATATCTCCTTCGTCTCACGTCCGAATTGGATGATTTTTGGCTCGTTGCGATCGCATTTCAATATCCTACGACATGAAGGTAAAATTTTGCAATTGGAGAATAATATTTTTTGGGAACAATCACGTCATTAACATGTTTGGAGCAAGGCGCTAACCAACCAATTTTGTTTCTTCGATAACTTCTTCTTCTTGCATCCAAACTGAGTGATTTTCGGCCCGATGAGATCGTATGTCAAATTCCCAACATCGTGAAGGCGAAATTTCAATTTTAGGAGAAAACTGAATTTTTAGGAATGTAAAATGACAGCACCAGAAACGGTCACATTCAATCACCGTCGAAACTGCTACAGTCCAGTGGATCAAACTGTCGTAGTCCTTTTTCGCATATTTACTAAAGTCTAGTTGATCGAGATGTTGTCGTCTAGTTCCTCGGCAATACTGCAGTCCAGTTGATCGAACTGCTGCATTCCTTTTCCACATAACTACTACAGTCAGTTGATCGAACTGCCGCAGTCCTTCTTAATTCCTAAAGTCCAGTTGGTCGAACTGCTGTAGTCCGATTTTCCCCAAAACTGTTTCAATCTGATTTTCTCTACTTCTTGATCCAGCTTTATGTATAATCATTACGGTATAGCCGATCGAAGCTGCCTAAATACGATTCCATGGCAACCGTCTTCAATCCGTTTGATTCAATCGGTGTATTTCGATCCATGAGACGAATCTAGTTGCTTGACCCAAGCCGAGACGCTAAAAGCAACTACACTAGTCATCGCCACTGGAAAACATCAACATAGGCAGTGGACATCCAAATCAACTCATAAACGAAGTCGCAATAACACTTTTAATACGGTACGTATACAATTTGCATATTTTCGCATCTTTTCATATATTCATGCATACTTTTGTTCAATGAGACACCTATAATGTGGCGAGCATTTTCTCACGAAGAGATGCACACATTTCAATTCTGCGCGCGTCTGGAATAGTGGGATTGGCCCCCCGCGCGAATTCCATATAGCAGACATTTTTAAAATCTCATGCGCGAGCAAAATGCAGCAAGGCAGTGCACCCTTGTGCGAGCATTGAGCAGCATGACAATCACTATCTTCTCGAGGGCGAGTTGCAAATCACTTCAACTTGACTGATCTGTCACTTGGGGGCGAGATATGTAACACCTAACGGTCTAAAATAACTCTTTTGGGGCGAGCTGCGAAACACTCCATACGCTTGGGGGCGAGTTACATGGCACCTAAATGCAATGCGGAATTAAGCTTACGAAAATCGAAACTTGAGTAACCCAAACTTCTTAATCCTCCAACGAGTTACAGGACACCCTAATATTTTGACGCGACGCAATTATTACAATCAGTAATGTTAAACTGCTATAGTTAAGTTGATCGAATTATTGTAGTCCAGTTCAAAAGCAACCTTCTTTCCGGTTGGACGCGATCGATGCGGTCAGTTTGCTCATCAATTACAATACTCGGTTGGACGCAAGCCGATGCGTATGCCCCACTCGCTGGACGACGCAACCGATGCGGTCCATTTTCGCTCTCAATTCTATACTCGCTGGACGTGAATCGATGATGGGTATTATTTGTAACTATTACACCTAGGTTTATCGAACCGTTTAACTGGTTCCCTTCAATTATGCTAGAGATGGCCCGATTCAAGCTACCGCAACGGTTATGTTAACGGCTGATGTGTCCAGCCGACGCATGTGCAGTGCATTTATGCTCGTGATGTTGTACAACATGGTGATCATTTCTTGCGTAATTCGTCAGCCTGAGCCGATCCGGCGATCACAGTAGCTGCGGTGTAATTTTTCGTTGTGATTGCAGTCCAGTGATCGAGATTGTTTAACCCGGCCCCTACGACCAGCGTCCAGCGGCCCAAATTGATCGCAATCTTGCGGTCGGCTTCGTAGCTCCCGTCAAATTGACGAATAGTCTTCGCGATTACATTGCTACATTAACATTACAGTCGGTGATAAAGGCTAGCTGGAGTCCGACTACTGTTAGCACCTCTGTGTCGGTGATCGCGTTCTTTATGATTGATTTTCGTCGCTCATGTAGTCCGGTGATCACCATTTCTTGCAATGCTAAATCTTCTTGCAAACAGCTGATCGTAGCGCTGATCTAACTACGATTACCAACTCTATGATCGGTGATCGCAGTACAGCTGCGATCTGATTTCTTTCCTTCTTTGTGCGATCAAAGCTGATCAAAGCTGCTGCAGTCAGCTACATTACGCAACTCTGTGATCCAGTACGATCGCTTATTCTTGCGATGTAATTTTAACTTATTCTTTGATTACTGTCTAGGCGATCAAAATTCTTGCAATCGACTTTGATCAAACTCCTGATCCGGTATCGCTGATAGGGTGTAGAATACATCCTATTTACTATCTATTGTTTATGCTTTCTTTGCTATTTTTCTTGTAAATTATGTATTTTACGCTTGTTTTGAGTTTTATAGCTACTATGGAGTCACACGGAGGAAAAGGAGAAGAAATCACCATATTTTAGCAAAAGGGTAAAATTGTCATTTCACTAAGGAGGGAATACTATATGGAGCCCAGCCAAGGTTAAGGGGTGACTCAAATTATCAAGGAAGGACAATAATAGTTAAGGGGAGGTCAAAGAGGTGTCCCTTATCCAAAAGAAGGTAGTGAGAATAGCACAATTGGGATGTACTTATGGTGGGTGTTTGAATCCACCCACACCCTAACTCGACCCATACCCTAACCTAAGCCCATCCATCCATACCCCGCTCCATACCCTAACCGAAGCTGATCCATATGACCCGACCGGATCCGTAATTATAACTCGAACCTAAAATTGAGAATTGATTTCTCAATCATTTGAAAGAAAAGCTAAAAACGAGAAAGAACAGAGAAGGAAAGGAAAATGGCTGCAGTGCGATTCGAGAGAAGATCAGAGAAATTGGAAGATGGAGATTACTGAGAGAAGATCAGATTCATTGTTGAATGGTTAAGAGAGTTGAATCGAGATCGAGATGCGAGAGATCGGCGTAAATTGAAATTAGGGCTTGATGATGAGAAGAAATCGAAGTTGCAAATGGGTCTGTGAATGGAGAGATCGATGTTCTTTGAGTGAAATTGGAGATGGGCTGATGTGAGGCTCGAGAATCAGAGATGGGTGAATCTGCTACTGCCATAGACCCAGACAGATGCAACAGGTGATGGGTTTCGATCTGAAGTTTGTAGTCAACATTTGGTGCGGTTTAGAGATTGAGAGCTGAATGTTTATCGACTGTTGCCGTCGAGATGGAGTATGAGAAGCTCAGATAAAGGAAAATGGGTTTTGGAGTCTGTTGCCGTCGAACTCAGTGGATGGAAGAGGAGTTTGGTGTTGTTGATGGTTTGAGGAATGGAGTATGAGAAGCTCAGATAAAGGAAAATGGGTTTTGAATCAAGAACAGGTTGATTGAGCCGCTGTATCAAGAATGGTGGATTGAAGTGATTAGAGGAGTGGGTTTGTCTCAGAAATCGCAGATGGAATCGATCGTTGTTGATAAATTGAGACGGACAAGATGAATGGATGCCTGGTAGATGAGAAGTGCTGCGATTGTAATTATGGCTCAATGAAGCTACAACGGATATTGCAACCGGGATTGAGATGAAGAACACTGCAAAGGGAAGATTAAGGTGAATACTTGTGCTTCAAACATGAATGAATTAGATGTATGTCTTAGGATTTCTTAACGAGTGAAGAAATGAATGGCCCGAAAAACGGCCGGAAAGTCCTAAAATAAGCGAAACTCGCCGGATTTATATTCCGCGAGTTGACTCAGCGATCCCGATGACCGATCCTTATATATGACTCAATGAGTTAGACCATTCACCGAGTTACCGACCGACCGGGAGTCGACTCGGTGTCCAATGCTCTCTCCCTTGACTCGCCGACTAACGGTTTGATCGATTTGACCGTTAGTCATAACGATTGACGACGGAATATTCCCTTACCATGGAGAATCTCGAGGTGGCCGCGGTGACGGATTCCGTCAAATTCCGGCCATAATACCGCTTTTTCCGGCGACCAAAATTCGAGAATTTTCTATGGACTTCTCTCATGGGTGTGAAGACTTGGGCTTGGAATTGGATGGAGAATTGGACTCAAATTTGGAAAGAGAAGATGGAAGAGTTGAGAAAGGCTTGGATTTGGAAATTGAATTGCTAAAGGAAAAGGATTCTATTCCTTGGAAGATTTGGAGAATATTGAAGCCTATAAATAGAGAAGTTTTCTACATCTTTTACACACATCTCTACACACACAACACTTTTCTTTTCTTATTCTTTGTGTGAACTCCTTAACATGAGTAGCTAATTTTATTATTGATTGAGGATGAATTCCTAGTTCTTAATATATGTTTTGAGTATTGTTTCAATTCTATCTTGAAGTTTTTCACATAATTATCGTTTGTTTTTACTAATAGGAATGATCTTAATGACATTCATGATTGATTGATAGATTGTTTGGGTGGCCAACTAAATTGATTTGTTAATTTGATCTAAAGCTAGTGAAAGTTAGGGGATAAGTAATCGTTTCTTGACTCTTTACATAAGTAGTAAACACGAGACCTTGCGGAGGGATTCCGTGGAGCAATTGTGTGTGAAAACAACGTTAGCAAGTAGACCTTGATCTAAGAGTCTAACTACTAATATTAACCTAATAAGTTCACAAATCTTAATGCGTTTATTTAAATTACATCTAGAGTGATCTACTACTAGGTGGTTTGGTAAATAGAATCCGGTAGTCGAGAACTTCCGTATCCGGTGATACAAGGGATTTAGGGGTTTAGCACTGATCTAGCTGCTTTACCTACGGTTGGTGATAATTTGTGACTAATAACAAGTAGAAAAGAACATGACTTGAATCATTGTTTTGCAACGAAGAAAGATTCCTTGATCTTGTCTCTCTTATTGATTTCAACTTTATCTTTTAATTGCTTTGTTTATTTTCTTTTGTTTTTTTACACCCCCCTTTTTGTGACAATTTTTACAACTAGAATCTCTTGCTCCTCGTGGGAACGAACTTGACTTCCATTATATTATTTTTAATTGAGTGGAAATATTGATTAATTTGATTGCACCTACGACACGCATCAATCGCAGCTGCTGCAGTCCATCTCTGTTCGCAAATCCTGCGCGGTCCAATATAGCAATCTTTGCCGTGCTTTTTGCTTCACGGCTAGTTGCAGTCCGGCTACTGTTCGCAACTCTGCAGTCCAGTGATCGCAGCTGCTGCAATCATGGTTTGCTCGCCACATTGCGATCTAGGCGATCGAAGCTGCTATGCATCCGGCTCGTTCGCAACTCCTGCAAGTCCAACCGATCGCACTCTTTCAATGCGGTTTTGCTACGTCGCTCTGCCGAGTCCGGTGATCGCAGGCTCTGCAATGCGATTTGCTAAATCGCTCTCCTATGATCCGGTGATCGCAAATTCTTTGCCCGATGCGATTTGCTCGTCGCTCTGCCCGGTCGGTGATCGCAATTGTTGCAATGCTCGTCTTCTTTGCAGAACCGGTGATCGCGGCTGCTGCCAGTCCGGCTACTGTTGCGACTCTGCCCGATCCAGTGATCGCACCGGTGCGGACCCGATTTGCTCAAAGCCGTTTCTACACAGTTTTGCTCAAGACAATTTTTTGCTCAACTGCTAGAAGGTCACACCCTTTCGATCGCAACTACCACGGCTCAGTACGTAATTGACAGCAACTTAATAGCAACAACTCACACAGATTCCAGCCGAATGACGTCAAATAGAGCTCATCTTTTCCAAAAAAAAAAAAAATTACTATTCAAGTTCTATGCAACTACCGCAGTTCAGTTTTACATCAACAATTACAGCTCACTTCCAACACCCCTCTCCAGCACCACGCTCCCATTACAGACCAGATCAGCCTTCAGTCCTTTTTGTTTTTCATGCAATAATGGTTCATACTCAACTATTTCCCGCCGAACACAATAACCTCACTTGGGGGAAACTTGATTACGATTTCCACAATCAACGAAGGCAGTTTTCTCTTCGCTTCAACAGCAGAAATTTACTTTTGGGGGCGTCTTGACTTCCGCAAACAACAAGAGAAGGTTGCCTCAACATCAATAATCCACACTTGGGAGCGAGTTTTGTCATTGACTAAGGAAAACGAAAATTTCTTAACCCCCAACAAGTTGGAGGTTAAGAGGGGGATGTTTGTACCATGAGTAAAAATACCACATATTGGGCCGAACGTTGCCTAAACCACTTGTTCGGCTATCATCCAAGCCCGCTAACCATTCAACCGAAATGACCCACCAACCGCCTTTGATTTCATAAAGTCAACAACCGGTCAACGTTCACGGTCCAATGGTCAAAGTCAACGCTCGGTCAACGGTCAAAGTAAACGATCGATCAATGTCAAGACCGTGTTGCCGATAGTCTTTCCATCTGATTTCCACTCTTGTTGCCAGCGACGCCGCCAACCATTCCGACTAAGTACCTTATTGCACCGCCGGCTAGTCTCTACCGTGCGACCCAATCCGATCTGCGGCCGACCAAGATCCATCCATATCACGGCCATTATGCCTATCAACCACCAATCCAGGTTGCCAAAGATCACAGAATTTATCATGGAAGCATGAATGAACAAGTTTCATGCGTTGAAGATGGAGGCATGCGGTGTTAATTCCAGCAGTTTCATGCGGTGAAGATGGAGGCATGCAAACATAATTCCAACGATTTCATACGAATTGAAGATGGAGGCATAAATGTGCGGTTTCATGCGGGGTGAAGATGAAGGCATAAATGTGCGATTTCATGCGAAATCATCATGGAGGCATGTAGTATTGATTCCAACGGTTTCATGCGTAAATCATCATGGAGGCATGCGGTATTGATTCCAGCGAGTTTCATGCGAAAATCATCATGGAGGCATGCGGTATTGATTCCAGCCGATTTCATGCGAAAATCATGATGGAGGCATGAATGAGAATTAATGTCATTTAAGTTTATATTGAAATTATACATTGAACTGTATAAATAGGGAGGAGAAGAAATCATTTAAGGGAGGTAGCCAAGAGGAGAAAAAACATATACTGTTATACAATTATCAGTAAAAAAATCACTCCCCAAGGGGTTTCGCCCGTGGATTCGCCCGTGGATGTAGGCAAACCATGCCGAACCACGTAAAACCTGCGTCTATTGGTGTGTGTTCCAATTCGTCTCCTAGCCCTAAATTCTCACCAAATTATCTATTCATCGTGTTTCGTGCCCAAAAGTAATTTTGGGTACAAACACCTTAATATTTCAAATATTGAGTACCAAAGCTAGGTGTTGGATATTTACTAGATACCAAACGTTAAATAACCCAATAAATAAATATTAATAGGTTGACACGTGTCACAATCCTAAGGGTTGGGGTACTCTAGTCTTTTCATTATATCTAGACATCCCTTACCCATTTTTTATGGGTGGGGATGGGAATCTAGGGACCCTAATTAATTCTTAGGGCCCAATTAATTGTTGGGGCCCCAATTAAATGACCTTCATAAATTATTTCATTGTGTAACATAAAATTTGATTGTGTTCGCATTTCAGGTACATTCATTACTAAATCATGGAAAGAAAATGGAAATTCTATTTGAACGGTGGTTCTGAAGTCTGAACCATGAGAAAACCGCCCACGTGGGTCTCAAATAAGCCAAGAGAAATGGAAAAAAGAAACAACTATATGCCCACATTTCGCTTCACTTATTGGGACATTTTTTGCAAAAAAATATTAATCCAAATTATATTTGGTTAGATTTTATTGAATATTTGTTATGAATTGAAGAATATTTAAAACATATTCTCTCTCCTCTCATGAGAACTTTTCTCTCCGGAAAAAAAACCCAACGAAACTCTAGCGTCGTTTGAGCCTTCCCCTGCTCAGGTCGGCTCTTTTTGGAGCAGATCTGAGCAGAAGATGCTCAAACAATTTTTTTTCATGCGTTTCCTCTTTTTATTTCCTCAAAATCTCGTTTGTTTAAGTTTTTTTTTAAGTTAGTTTAGATCTGTTCTTGGTTGAGTCTGTCTATTGTTTCTTCGTTTGAGTGGTCTTCTGAATCAAGGGGAAGATGGGGTTTCTTCTGATTACAAATTCTCGAATTCATGTAAATTCCTTGTGTGTTTGGTAATTCAATTAAAATTCTTAGGATTTATAGAGTTTTCTTGTATTAAAGCCTTTGTACGGTTTGACATTGCCCTCAAATTTTAAAATTGCATATATATATAGGATTTAAAGTTAAAAAAAAGTGGGTTCATAAATCCGTTGATAAGTTTCCTAGCAAATCTTAGGGGGGAGGGGTCGGATTCCATATGGAGGATTTGCTGGAAAACTGAATCCCGTAGGAAACGTGATTCTAAGGATTCGGCAACCAAATATACAGAGGAAAACGTAACTCTACCGAATCCTCTGGACCCATAAATTCCACCTTGAAAATTCTAGGTACAAACCCAACTAAAAAGAGGACCATGTGTGTTCCGTTCACAAGCTAAACCAAAACTTTTGGCCACATTATAGCTAAGCAATGAGCCATAGTGGTTGGTTACAACTATAATGTGGCTAAAGCCATCTAAAACCCCCATAATGCTTGGCCTAACAACAAAAACCTGTCAAAATAATGATCTCCTTACTTTTTCTTCTCATCGAAGGAATAATCTTTAGGGAGAAAATGAAAAATCACTAAACCCTTTTTTTATGTTCAGAGTCAGCAACACACAAAAAGATTCGATAGACTACGAATTCGTATGGCCGTATGGGCTCTTTTATTCTCCACCATTAATTCTAGGTTTGTCACAAATCACCTTACTATTCTAGGTTTGTCACAAATAACACAAATGTTGCAATCACCCTTTTGCTAGTTTCGTTTATGAAGTATATAACAACTTCCCTCTTTAAACTGAATTTCAATATTCTTGACTACCCAAATTTAGCAATGGACAGTCAGAATTCGATTCCCCTTCGCACTATATTTTCCTTGATCTTGAAACCAAATTTCAATTATCTTCACTACCCACACATAGAAGCGTATCTTCTTCTCCGCTTTCTTTATACCGAGAATTTGAGAAATGGAGAGTCTGTCGCCTGACCAGTTAGAGATGTTAGAAGCTGCCTATGCCTCTTCCGGTAAGATAACATGAATTCATTTTATTAACTAATTACTCAAGATTTTAAGCAATGGTGTGTGCATATGTTGTTTAGTTACTGGTTCATAAGCTTAATTAGCTTAGTTTTTCTCATCCCTTTTCTAGATTTAGCTGTGGCAGATTTAGTTAATTTCTTTGGAATTGCACTGCTTGATATTAATTTTTGCTTGAATTGCATATTGTGTAGCAAAAGGGGGAGAGCCTGGGCTTTCGTATTAGTTCCCAAAGGCCGCCTGAGAATTTTGAGGCCTTTTACCATTAGTCGTTTTGGCGCCTAGGCCCCGATACTGGGAGGCGCCGGCTAGCCAACAACCCTTATAACTATGAAAACAAAAACATCAAGGCAAATTACTAAGCGGCCGAAGGCCGCGGCAAACTTTTAACGGGTCATAAATTATTTGAAGCGTAAAAGTGATTTCGGGAAATAAATGAAGACTTCCTACTAAATACGAAGAAAAAAATAGTAGAAGGATAGATTACTACTAAACTATAGCAAGTTGTAATGATAACTAATTTTGGATACATATCAAACTATGAGTGGGCTAACCAAAAAATAAGAAGGTTGTTTTGAGGCATACCTAATTTTTTTGAGGCATACAAAGTTATTACTCTAACTAATGTAAGTTGATAAGGGGTGTTTTAAGGCTAGTTAAATTACTTAGATAACGTTGACTAATTTATTTATTTATCTTTTTATTTTTATTACTTTTAAAAAGTTCAATTTTTTAATTTTATTTTTTAAAAAAGAATTATATTATTTTTTCAATTCTATTTCTTAAAATTTTTTTTTTTTTTCAAAAAAAAAACAATTAGTTTTCTAAATTTTTCTCTTTAAAATTTTAAAATCTTTTAGTCTTATTAATTTTATTTTTAAAAAACTAATTTAATTTGTATTTTTTTTTAATCTGTCAGCATGTTTTGTAAGAAGAATATTTTTGAAAAATCCAATAACCAAAAAAACTAAATTAAATTTTCATAGAAAAAAACTCTTAATAAATAATTACAAAAATATAAACTTAAGGGTATTATTATAATAATTAAAATATGGCGGATAAGGGGTTATTGGTTTTACTTAATTTGTATATATTAGTATCAAACACACTGGTATTCAAATTTTTATGTATAAACAGGATACTCAATTCCACTATTGGGAATAAGAAAGAGGCTAGCAAATGATCTAGGCTTGTCTGATGCCCGAGTGCGTTATTGGTTCAACGATCGAGTGGAGAAAGATAAAGATAACACAACAAACACTAGTTCTAGGTCAGGACAGTGTTATCACGGGGCATCATCATTCGTACCGATCATACCTTCTGCGTTCACTGGGTATGGTGGTGTCTGTACAACTTTACAACGAGAGGAACCTTCCCCGAAGCGCGAAGTTTATAACAAACAAGTTCCAAAACAGCAAGGGAAACAGATCCTGAAGGAGCTAGAGGAGGAAGATATCTTAATGAGAAAGGTGTTTCTCTCAGCACTCACACATTTTACTCCTTAAAAGCTTTTGTTTATTTCACTTGGTGGTCCTTGTCAGCAAATTAATTTTAACTTTAATGTTCATTTGCATTATAAAATCGGAAATCATTTTGTGTGTATATATATATATATATGTTAATTTCTCTTTTAGGTTTTAGTTGTGTACTTAAAAATTTCTGTTTGTAGGAGCGAACGGATGCAATTCATAAATTTCGTGAGAGAGCAAAAGAAGTGTTTCGAAGCAGGGCTGCGATTGAAGTTGAGTTGGATCACAATGTATTTGGTCAAACTGTAGATGTGCCTATATAAATGGCACTAGAAGATATTGAGTTTGTTTGCATGTCTCATGAGTGGCTTTCGAATAATGCCATAGTCTTATACATCCGGTAAGTCCTCTTGATTGTTGCTTTCAAAAATACTTGCTTCTTTTTGACTAACGGTATGATATTGGAACTCATCTTTTTATGTGTTTTCAGATTGTTATATGAAAAATTGGATAGTGATGCACGCAAAAATAAGTTTGGATTTATAAATCCAAAGAAATAGTTCATTTTCAAGTCAATAAGGAAGTTTTCGTGAGAAATGTATTAAGTGGAGTGAAAGATTCAGCTCGGAGTCGAAAATACATCTTTATTCCTTGTAATACAAGGTAAGCTAAAGATCCGTTATATTTCTTCAACTCGAACTTTGATTGTGTTTTTTAGATTTTAACCTTTGCGTATCAATTATAAAACACATTAGAGTTAGGGTATTCTGTGATATCACCTGGTGTTCTTGCCATTGCTTTTGCATCTCTTGCATATACTAACTTTTTGCATGTTTACTTTGTAGAATTCATTGGGTACTAATCGTATTTTTCGATGGGGTATTTTATTATTTGAATTCGTTGGACGAAAATCAGAGATACAATCTAGATGAGAAAATGAGCATGTAAGTTGATTTTGGGTTGGAACATATTTTTTTTTATATGCATAGAAGGAAAAGTGCTTAAACCCTTGTCACTTCTCTTGTAAGATTTTTGAAACCAGTGTCCAGTTTTGACTATCTCAATATCTCATTATGTTGTTCACCAGTGTTTCGCAAGCCCTAGCTCGAGAATTGGGTTTGAAGACATCTAAAGAGAAAGTATTCTGGGTCGATGTGAAGGTAACAAGCTAATAAATCTTTTCCCACGCCATTATTTTATTATTGTTTTGTTAAATGTTAAGAATATGTGACAAATATGTAGAACTGGTGATATTAAAATTACATGCAGCACAACCCTAAACAAAAAGGAACTTGGGAATGCGGATTTTATGTGATGTTGTATATGAAGCACATTATAAAAAGTTATGACACTGCAATGCAGAACCCTCAAGAGGTAGTGATTCAACTTTTTCGTTCCACTTTTGATGTTTCCACGGCGTTACAATATAATGTTGTTAATAGTGCTTACATGTGTTGAAATTCTTAATTGCAGATGTTTAAGTCGGGGATGAAATATGGTACGTCGGAGCTTGATGAAGTTAGAAAAGAGTGGATAGATTCTGTTTCACCAATTCTTGAGAAGTATTGAAGTTACCATATCTTCAGTGAAGAAAAAGTAGTGATTGATAATGCGAGATTTGCGCTCCTAATTAAATTTCAAAGAAAGAACATGGATATGGTCTATTATCTATGAGTTTACTTGCATGTTTCTCTCTGGTTACTTTTAACTATCTTTTGTTTTTCGCATATTGGTTTGTCAATATACAGTCTTCTTTTACAAAGCAAGGTTTTGACATTTGGTGCCCTTTGCATCTTTGGTTGAGTTTAGTTTTAGACTTTTCATTAGATCAGGAGACATAGCTTCAGACGGGAAGTATGCGGTCTTCGACTTGGATTTTGTTAACTTTGACACAATCCAAACAGAAGTAACTGAACTGGATTCCAGGTACAAACAAAAGTAATTGAATTACTTTCATTTCCTTGGAATTCAATTCCAAAAATCGGATTACCCCATAATTGAACTCTTACGATTCGACTCGAAGTGTAATTTTATTCAATGTTCAATCCTAATCTCTCGGTTCTTGCATGCACTTGAGACCTTTTATGAACCGCTTACCTTAGTGCTCCCACAAGTGACGGGACTTGGCGCTACATCATGTCACGGGGCGGTGGTCATGACGGCTAGGCTCTGGGTCAAGCCGAGTCCCCTTAGGCTTAGTCCTATGGGCTAGATATCTAGCCGCTAGATTGACCATCCACGTCGGCTGGGCAACCTCCTAAGTCCTATGGGCTAGATATCTAGACGCTAGATTGGCCATCCACGTCATCTGTGAGCGCCTAACCATTCGGCGTTTTTCTGAGCGCCGCACCATTCGGCGTTTTGATTACTTTTGAACGTCGAACGGTTCGTGTTTCAATCTCAACCGTTAGATTTTGTGAGCGCCGAATCGGTTCGGCGTTGAGACAACTTTTTGAGCGCCGCACCATTCGACGTTTCAATCTCGCCGATAGTGCATCAACGAGCAAATGCTAGGAGAGAGAAGTAGCCAGATTGAGTGTTAACTTTTTTCCCACACTTTTTTCATGATTTGCAATACTTTTTGGCCAATCTAGCACTCCAATCTAGCCCATGGGACTTAGCCTTATAAAAAGCTTGAGTCCTTGAACTCATTAGGCTTCCTTCCGTCTTTACGCCGTTGGCCTCCCGAATTTCCCACAAAAAGAAAAGCAGAAACAGCAATGGCATCACATAAACTCTTAAACCTTTTAAAACAATGTGATTCATTCAAACTACTAAAACAAATTCATTCTCAGATGATTATAAACTCAATCACAGACAAACAAAATTACCTCCTTTCTAAACTCATTGATCTCAAAGTAAATTCTGATTACACTCTGTTTTTCTTCTCACATATTTCTAAACCCAATGATTTCTCTTATAACTTGATTATCCGTGCTTTAACTAATACTTGGCATGATTATTCACTAACCCTTCAACTTTACTTTGAAATGAAGGTTTTGGTATAGAACCTAACAATTTTACTTACCCATTTTTATTGATTTCTTGTGCTAATTTACCATCATTAAGTATAGGTAGACTGGCACATTCTTGTGTTGTGAAACTTGGGTTGGAGTTGGATTCTCATATTACTCATTCATTGATTACTATGTACTCAAGGTGTGGTGATATATGTCTTGCAAGGAAAGTGTTTGATGCAATAACTGAAAGAGATTTGGTTTCTTGGAATTCGATGATATCAGGTTATTCAAAGATGGGTTGTTCTAGAGAAGCTGTGAGTTTGTTTAAGGAAATGAGGATGAAGGGGTGTGAACCAAATGAAATGAGTGTAGTGAGTGTTCTTGGAGCTTGTGGTGATCTTGGGGATTTGAGTTTTGGGAAATTGTTGGAAGGTTTGATAGAGGAAAAGGGATTTGAATTGAATACATTTGTTGGTTCGTCGTTGATTAATATGTTCGGAAAGTGTGGGGATTTGGAATCAGCTAGGAGGATTTTCGATCGAATGCCTGTAAAGAAAGATTCAATTCCATGGAATGCCATGATCACAGGGTAAGTTTCTGTTCCCTACTTGCAGCTGTTTATTTCATTCTTTCCTTATATATGTTGTCTTACATATTTTGACAACGGTCTACACTTGGTCGCTAAGAGAGATTATTGGTGACTTAAGTTCTATTTCCAGTGGAAATTAACTATAACTAGATACTACCTAAGCATGTTACGTATAAGCATTGAGTTGGATCAGCCACCAGCAATAACAACTAGGCGATGTCAGGCCTGATTGGTTTGCTGATCATGGGTGATTATTGTTGTAGGTTCAGATGTTCTTTCTATTATCCACATAGATTTTGTATTAATTGTCTTTTCAACCAATTCCGAACAGGTATGCACAAAATGGGGCAGCAGATGAAGCAATTGCTCTATTCCATCACATGATAAGCGCTAGAGCGGAGCCTAATAAGATTACACTTTCAGCGGTATTATCAGCATGTGCCTCTGTCGGAGCCATAGATTTGGGTAAGTGGGTGGAAGAATACTCTTCCAAAAAAGGATATTTGCATGATGTCTACATTGCGACGGCTTTAGTTGATATGTACGCGAAATGCGGAAGCATAAACCAGGCACATCAAATATTTAAAAACATGCCTTCAAAAAATGTGGTCTCTTGGAACGCCATGATCTCCGCACTTGCTGTTCATGGAAGGGCACAAGATGCCATAGCTCTGTTTAAGTCCATGCTCAAGGATGGGACAGTCTGTCCGGACGACATCACTTTCGTTGGAGTTCTATCTGCATGTGTGCATGTAGGATTGGTTGAAGAGGGCTGCCAGTGGTTTGATTTGATGGGACCCACTTTTGGTCTAATCCCAAAAGTAGAGCACTATTCTTGCATGGTTGATCTTTTGGCACGCTCAGGAAATTTAGAAGAAGCGTGGAATTTTATTGAAAAGATGCCTGAAAAGCCCGATGCTGTCATGTTGGGGGCACTGCTTGGAGCATGCAAGACTAGAGGGAATGTGGAGATTGGTGAACGTGTGGTGAGTTTGCTAATTGATTTGGAACCAGCCAATTCTGGAAACTATATTATATCAGCCAAGATGTATGCAAATTCAAAGAAGTGGGATGATTCGGCAAGGATGAGAGGGTTGATGAGAGAGAAAGGGGTGAGTAAGACACCTGGTGTTAGCTGGATTGATATTGAGAGTCAACTTCATGAGTTTCATGCAGGTGAAATCTGCCTTGAGTCTAATGGTATATACCAAGTTTTCAACTTGTTGAATGAGGAAATGAAGTTAGAAGGATATGTTCCCAACACGAGTTATATGTAGGCAGTGGAAGATGGAAAATTATTATCATTTCAAACCAAACTCACCTACTTGACACATTGCTTGTAATTTGGACCTCTTGGATCCTTCAGGTCAGTAAAATATGCATTACATTTTGCAGATTTTTTTTTTCTTTTTTTCCTGTTATTTATTTTGTAATGCCTGTAACTTCAGATGCAGTGTAAGACTAAATGAGGCTGTGGGACTAAACCTTCAGAAAACTCTGTGCCCTAGACAATGTGGAATATTACACTCGATCAGATAGGAAGGGCAAACACTATTATATTTATTAGGGTCAAGTATCACATTTCTTTTCTGCTTAGGATTATTTGTGTTATTCACTACAAGTTCACTTTCAGCCGATGTCTGTCTCCAAACTAGGATCTAGATATTATATCCAAATTGCATATCTTAGACGGTTCCCCAAGCTTTGAATACTAGAATCTAGAAAATCACCCTCAGATGTAATGGAAAGCTCTAGACTGTCAATCATCTGATGTGTCGTTCTAAAGGTCTGCTAAATGTTATTCCTTCCAAAATTATATTTCAATGTAGGAGCTGTAACCACTGACCGTCATAGTTAAGTAAAAGTCAGGCACATGTATATATTAAGGTTTCGATCCAGTGTACATCTTCTACCAGACATGTGAATCACGCTTGCAAAACAAGTTTGGCTTATGTTTTTCTTTATTGTCTCACAGTATTATGATTTTCTCTGATGGCAAGTAGGATTAACCACCCGTTAGAAAAATAAAGCTATGCGGCCCTTAACTGTCTGGTACACATTTGGATACCAGAGCCTAAAATGAATTCGCCCGTAAGAACTTATGATTGATTGCTGACCAATGATTCCCACCTGTTTTTGAAAGAAATGAAACCACCTGTCAGTTGTGGTGGTGCAAAAGGCAGGAGAGAGAATGTGGAAAATGGAGGTCAGAGTTTTTACAGTTTTGAAAGAAAATAGAAAAGCTAAAAATAGTGAGAGATGGAGAAGAGAAAGATGTCTCCTTTCTGTTGGAGAAAGAAAGAAAGAGAGAGAGAGAGAAGAAGAAAATAGTGAGAGAAAGAAAGAACAACAAAGGATCAGAAGAGAGTCTTGTAGGTGATCCGTAGGAACACAAGAAAGGTAATTCATCAATCATCAATGTTTTTCTAATTTTGGTTGGCTTTAGTTTCTAGATATTTTTATGGAAATACTTACAATTTTTTTCTCTTCATTTTGCCTTTTTGATGAATTGAAATTGAAATGGTGTTTTAAAGAGGAAAAAAGGAATTTCTGTGAAGTTCCCTCCCTCTCTACCTTTTTCTTTTCTCTTAATACAAATTATAATTTAATTTGAAGAAAACGGAAAGTGAAGAGAATTTAGAAGATGTGGATGCCAAAAGTTGAGGAAGAGAAGAAAGATTCGAATGCGATTGTTGCAGTTGCAGTAGACAAAGATAAAAGCAGCCAATATGCGCTAAAATGGGCTATTGATCATCTCTTAGGCAGAGGTCAAACTGTTACATTAATCCATGTCAAACAGAAAAGTGCTCCTATTCCATGTAATTCTCCATCTCTCTCTCTCTCACACACACACACACGCACACGCACACACACTCATATTTCATTTTAGAATGGGTTCTCTGTAAAAATATATGGTTTCTCTCAAGGTAAAATGACTTCTTACATTCCAAGACGTAAGAAAACTGTTATGATAAGAAAAACGTCGAATGAATCCAGACATGAATAAGTGTAGGTCTATTGTATTCAACGCAGATGATCGTCATAATTAAGTGTAGTGAAAGTCAATTATACTCTGCATTTGAAATACTAATGTGGGCATACTGACATCTTAGGGTAATGCAACATCATTGCTCAGTAACTGAAATTTTGAGAAAGAAAATAAGTTACATGTTATTTTCATATCAAAGTGTGGAGTTCCTGATACTATTCTGTGTCTCTTGCAAGGAAGCGTTGTGCATTGACGTCATTGATCTCTTTTTTCTCTTGTTGTTATACCTTTTGTAGCGCTTCCTGGATTATTATTTTTTGTTGTTGTTGAATCTATTCATGCATTTTTTAATGACTATCCCTTTCATCACTTTTCTGTTTGCAGCAGGACCCAATGATGTTATTTCCCCGTTCAAACCAAGTGATGCTATAAATAAGGAAATTTTTCTTCCCTTTCGATGCTTCTGCTCACGAAAAGAGGTAAAACTTGGGTTTAACTCTTTCCTCTTTTCTGTTTCTATTAGGGATGGAAAATGAAGCTGTATTATCTCCAAAAAAAAGAAACTCTAACATTTATGATTGCCAACATAACTTTTTTGGTGAAGATAAAATGTCATGATGTTGTACTTGAAGAGCTGGATATAGGAAAAGCTATATCAGAGTATGTTTCCCATTCTGGAATTGACACATTAGTTCTTGGAGCTGCATCGAGGAATTCCTTTCTCAGGTAATCTTCAGAATATTACCGCCAATAATTTTTTCGTATTTTCGATTTCTTATCAAGAGATGTCAAGGTACAATAATGCTATATATAAGATGCCTCTCAACATTTAGCTCTGCTGTCATTCTGTGTCAGTCAACCATATTGCATATAGATACCCTATTTCTAGATTCTAGCTACCTTATCTCAGCTCCCAATCATGAGATCGAGGAAATTTATGAAAGTTGCTCTCTTTATCTGCTTATGCTCAATTTCTACATACGTTTGTAATACGTAAAATCTTCTTGGACAGAACGTTTAAGCCTACAGATGTGCCAACGGTGGTCACAAAGTCAGCACCAGATTTCTGCACTGTCTATGTTATCTCTAAAGGAAAGGTTTCATCTGTAAAGACTGCCTCTAGAGCTGCCCCGAGCGTTGCCCGTCCTAAGATCCAAACACAGATCCAGGAAGTCGCAAGAGCTCCTGAACCACCTGAAGCACAGTTTGCCCGCAGTAGTACACCAAGAGGTCAATACTATTTTTCTTGAAAAAGAGTTTATCTGTAAAAGATACACTTCACTCCACCTCACGTCATTGATAGTTTGGTAGAGAAATAATCTGAATCTTCTTCTATTTGCAGCTCCTCAAACACCTGTGGAGCAACGTAGTTTCCAAGACGAGTTGGATGCAATCAGGTAAGACTCATCACCCTGACAAACTTAGAGTCTTGTGTGAGTGTTTAATCGGACCACTTTGCTACCCCTATCTCAAAATGGTAAATGTATGCGTGGGTTGGTAAGTGAAGAAACCGTGGTTCACGA
The DNA here is from genome assembly GCA_023531295.1 of Papaver armeniacum. NCBI lineage: Eukaryota > Viridiplantae > Streptophyta > Magnoliopsida > Ranunculales > Papaveraceae > Papaver > Papaver armeniacum. The sequence continues at coordinate 982,289 of JAJJWW010005328.1, read as the reverse complement.
TTCAGAAAGAAAATCAATGGGGTGTTGGTTGTAGCCCAAACTAAATTCTTGCTGTTTGTGCTGGTGTTCAACTGTGTGTCAGTGTTGTTCTGAATGTGCCAACTACATTAGACCATTTTGGTTTTCTCAAGTGATTTTAAACAAGATTCTAGAAACTGAAATTTGTATGCCAGCCCCAACAGTGAGGCTATAAGGTGATAAATAAAAGTAAACTAATCTTCGCGATGGAAACAGGTCACCATTCGGTAGAGCAGGAGGGAGAGGCCATCCCGAAAGACCTTACGGGGAGTATTCAAATCCTGATACTGACATATCATATGTTAGCTCCGGGAGGCCCAGTGTTGACCGCATGTTCCCCTCACTGTACGATAATTTCGACCCTGTCCGGACTCCACCCAGATTGTCAAACAGCTCGGACATGGATGGTCGGAAAAGCTTTGAGTCACTGCGAATGGGAGGAGGACCTAGGTCGGTGGATCTCCAATATTCAAGTGATTTCTCAATGATCTCCCAGGACAGCAAGATGTCATCAAGTTCATCCAACATGGTAGGGTATAAACAATAGTAGAGGATATTCTTTTCTTTTGTCTTCTTCTTCTACTTTTTTTTTCCATTTTTTGTGAAACTTTAAATGGATATATAGAGGTGGCTAACAATGTAAACCTAAATTGATGTATAGACAAATGTACCAACAAGTATGTGCATGATGGTTGTTACTTATGGATTTAGTGATGAGTACGCAGGATGAGGTTGAGGCTGAGATGAGGAGGTTAAAGTTAGAGCTGAAGCAAACAATGGATATGTATAGTTCGGCTTGTAAAGAAGCACTCTCAGCAAAGCAAAAGGTAAGTTCAGTACAACTGAGTTTGATACAATAAATTATTGATTCTTTATTTCACTCTGAATATATCAATGAGCTTTTGACACAGGCAATGGAGCTCCACCGATGGAAAATGGAGGAGGAGCACAGGTTGCATGAGGCGCGAATGGCTGAGGAAAATGCATTAGCAATGGCGCAGAAAGAAAAAGCTAAGTGCATGGCAGCACTAGAGGCTGCAGAAGCAGCACAGAGGATTGCAGAACTAGAAGCACATAAAAGAATGAGTGCAGAATTGAAGGCTATGAAAGAATCTGAGGACAAGAAAAGGGCTCTAAATGCTCTTGCACATTCAGATTTGCGGTATAGAAAATATACAATCGAGGAAATTGAAGCAGCAACCGAGTGTTTTGCAGAAGAACGGAAGATTGGGGAAGGTGGTTATGGACCAGTGTATAAATGTTATCTGGATCACACACCAGTTGCTATTAAGGTTCTGCGTCCGGATGCTGCTCAAGGAAGATCACAGTTTCAGCAAGAGGTAAAATAAAATCACAGTTTACCCACCGTCCCTCCTCCTAGAAGCCTTAATTTCATTCATGTTCAGATTATTAAAAGCCATGGTAATTTCGTGATGATGTAGGTTGAAGTACTGAGCTGCATACGACATCCAAACATGGTTCTTCTCCTAGGTGCCTGCCCCGAGTATGGCTGTCTAGTCTACGAGTACATGGCCAATGGAAGCTTAGATGATTGTCTTTTCAGACGAGGAAATGGACCAATTCTCTCTTGGCAACTTAGGTTTCGAATTGCAGCAGAAATCGCAACAGGGTTGCTCTTTCTACATCAAACCAAGCCAGAGCCCTTGGTACACCGTGACTTAAAACCAGGCAACATATTACTGGATCGCAATTTTGTTAGCAAAATTAGTGACGTTGGGCTTGCTAGACTTGTCCCTCCATCCGTGGCTAACACTGTGACTCAATACCGCATGACATCTACAGCTGGGACGTTTTGTTACATTGATCCAGAGTATCAGCAAACAGGAATGCTCGGCATAAAATCTGATGTGTACTCTCTGGGTATCATGCTTTTACAAATAATAACAGCGAAGCCACCTATGGGTTTGACACATCATGTCGAGCGGTCTATTGAAAGGGGACAATTTGCGGAGATGTTGGACCCTGACGTGCCCGACTGGCCAGTTGAAGAGGTGATGGTGTTTGCCAAGCTTGCACTCCAATGTGCTGAGTTAAGGAGAAAAGATCGTCCAGATCTCGGAAAGGTTGTCTTACCTGAGCTCAATAGATTGAGAGGACTTGCTGAAGATAACATGGACCATATAATGATAGGTGGAACTGGAGGAGGGTACTCATCCTCTAGCCACAGCCAAGTTTCCTCTGTTCGCCAGGTAACTCCTTTTTGGTGTTGTTTAGTTTTGACTACACAACTGAACTTCAATTGTTTCCTGAATGCGAAGTCTCAATCAGCGCTACATTGTTTTGGTTTCAACGCTTATTTTGTTCTCTATTTCCTGGGCCACTATACTTCCCAGCTCTGATTTTCTAGCAAGGACGTCTGTGTAGTGAGATCATTCTGTTTAAAAACATCCACCCGAATAAATCTTTAGTTATTAGATATGTGGTTGATCTTGAAAAGGAACCCCTGGGAAAATGTTTGGGTAACTGAAAATTTTATTGTTTCTATTGTGATTACAGGAGATGATGAGCGACCCTCTCTACACACAATCTGGATATGACAGTTCAAGGAGCCGGACTAGCGTAGCGTCTTTGAGGTGACCGACTAATTGATCAATCAAGTTACACATAAGAGGAGCTTTTTTTGTTTTGCTCGGAAGAGATCAGTATGTTTGTTGTATTGTAGTTGAATGCTGGCTTAGTGTGAACAAATTTTGTCTGCCTATATACAAGGATACAAATATTTAGAACTGAGAAAAGTAAATAATATTTCTGTGTGGTTTATTCTGTTAGTTCTAAAATTTTGTCTGCTCTTAATATCTGCTCTAAGAAGCACAAGTAAAATGAACTGGTGGTGGTAGTACTAAGCAGCTATGAAAGTAGTAAATACAGCCAAAAGGAAGCAAAAGACAACAATATAAAGAAAACCATGCTTCTATATTTTTTTTTAACTTGAGACCAAAGCTGCAAACCAAAGAATGTCACAGACTCACAGCCCTGGCAATCCAGAACACACATTACATTCATTGAGAAGGGTCAGAAAGGGTAGGAATACACATATCGGGGGTCATTATCATCAGCCCCACTTTAACATATTTCAGATCTCCTAAAACGAAACGACACAAAAAGGGAAGAAAAAAAATAGACAAAGAAAACCTGCTTCCTCAAAGAAAGAACAGAACAGTATACTGAAAGAAACACAACAGACATATATGACACTTCAGGGGGTTCATTGGATACACAACTTCAGATCTCCTCAATGGATGAAAGTAAAATGGAGACTGAGAAACCAGCAGTCAAGACTCTATAGTACCCTTTTCTTTACCCTCTGGAAGTAAGTTCGCAAGAAGAAGAAGAAAAAGAAAGAAAAAGAAAAAAAGAGAAATGCTAATACATACACCTGCCTGGCTTAAACACATAAAATCACTTTTCCTCATGAGCTTGTGGTTGGAGAATGTTGCTCAGTCCGTTGTCATTGGTTGGGTAATGCAACACCTAAAGCGAGCCTTCCTAACAGTTGTCAGTATTTCAGTCTCTGCATATTCAAGCATCCTCACGACTTCAGTGAAGGGAGGACGGACCTCGGGGTTGGCATCCCAGCAGCGAGTCATGATCTCACTGAGCACCGGCAGGCAGTCATTTGGAACTATAGGCCTCACATTTTTATTCACCACAGCAAATGCAGCCTGGACTGCTGACATGTTCTGGAATGGTAGCATCCCTGTGATCAGCTCCCACAGAACTATTCCAAAGCTGTATACATCAACTTTCTGAGTGTACGGCCTATGCTGGATCATCTCTCTGAGCATGTTCAAACACATCAAACAAAAGAATGAGAACACACAAAAGAATGAGAATGATGGTTACTAAACAGACTTTATGAAATATAAGTATGCGTGGTACCTTCTCCGTAAAACACTCTTACTCTGACTACATCATTTACCTAATCTTCAAAATCGAGTTATAATACTCTGATTTTGTACCTAAGACCTTTCAAGCCAAATACATAAGCCAATCACATGTATTTGGCTTGAAAAAGTCAAGTACATGTACTCGTAGGTATAGTCGAGCAAGAGATCAACAAATGTACTTGTAAGTCTTAGGGGCACAAAACCAGAGCATGTGAAACCCACTTTTCTATTGGTTAATGATTCGGTAACATATATAGTAAAACTATTTGGGAAGGGGGAAGGGAGCTAAACAATGTCGGCCTGTAGTAACTAAGTATCACTAACGACAAAAAAGGATTGATTAATGTGGTGTTAATCATAAAATAAAGTGTCTGACAGCAGTACCATGGACATTCTTCTTAAGCATATGTAAAACACACTTAACAAGTAACCTAAATTAAAATTTTCGAAGAATATAATGACAGCTGCCGTTCACTATGCAATCAATGCAGACTAACACTTCAAGAACTGAGACGTTTATAGATTATTAGATAATAACAGTTCAAGAATTGACACAATTATAGATTAGAAGATGACAGGTAGATACGCCATCCATTCATTACGCAATCAATGCGGACTAACACTTAAAGGATTGACACGTTGACAGAACATTAGATGTTAGGGAGATACGTGTAACACTCTAAGGCACTGGGCATAAACAAATATTTGGTTTATCTCTATTAGGGTCAATCATAACTGCCCCAGATACGTTGAACACTTTTAAGGCACTGCATAAATGAATGTACACGGGGCAGTCATGATTAGCACTAATAAAGATAAACCAACAGTTATCCGAGATGGTTTGCGACTTGCATGCACTAATAAAGATTCCCACTGGTAAAAAACAACTTCTTGCCAATTGCGGATTGATAAGCGATCAGTCTAAAAGGTAAAAGATGAGCAAATGTAAGTACTACAGAGGTATGCCTTGCAGAAAGGTCAAGATACAATCTAGGGCATCTACGGGTAGTTAGATACAAAAACCAAGCCGAAAGCATCCACGTAGAGAAATCTATGCCGCAGGCCCACAACAAATATAATGATACCCAATCGAGATGGTTTGCCACTTGCATGCACTACACGTAACTCAGATTCCCACTGGCAAGAAAACAACTTCTTGCCGTTTGTGGATTGATACAATCTAGGGCATGTACTGATCGTTATATACAAAAACCTAGCCGAAGCATCCACGTAGAGAGATCTGTGCCGCAACCAAATATAACGACACCTAATCGAGATGGTTTACAACTTGCATGCAATACACGTAACTCAGATTCCCACTAGCAAGAAAACAATTTCTATTGAATTAACAATCGGTCTAAAAAGGTAAAAAAATGAGCAAATGTAAGTAGTACAGAGGTATGCCTTGCAGAAGGGCAAAATCCAATCTAGGGCATCTACTGATCGTTGGATACAAAAACCTAACAGAAAGCATCCACGTAGAGAGATCTATTCCGCAACCAAATATAATGATATCTAATCAAGATGGTTTTCAACTTGCATGCAATACACGTAACTCGGATTCCCACTGGCAAGAAATTGTTTTCTTGCCAATTGAGGATTGAATTAACAATCGGTCTAAAAGGGTAAAAAATGATTAAATGTAAGTAGTACAGAGGTATGCCTTGCAGAAAGGGAAAAATACAATCTAGGGCATCTACTGATCATTAGACACAAAAACCTAGCGGAAAGCATCCACGTAGAGAGATCTATTCCGCAACCAAATATAATGATATCTAATCAAGATGGTTATCAACTTGCATGCAATACACGTAACTCAGATTCCCACTGGCAAGAGAACAATTTCTAGCTAATTGTGATGAATAACGATCGGTCTAAAAAGGTAAAAAATGAGCAATGTAAGTACTACAGAGGCATGCCTAGCAGAAAGGGCAAGATACAATCTAGGGCATCTACAGAAATGCATTGCACATTCTATTTTTTCCATGTTCCGAATTTGTTGCATATCAAATTAGATACAAAAACCTAGCAGAAAGCATCAACGTAGATAGATCTATGGCGCAACCAAATAAAGTAGATATAATGTTATCTAATAGAGTAAACTTACTAAGAAACTAGCAATGAAGTCAATAAAACAAACAGAAGGAGAAGAACTGTAAAATTTAAGAGAGAATAAAAGCTTACGGAGCCATCCAACGATACGTTCCCGTCTCTGGCGTCATCCCCTCAGTTTGAACCTCGATCCTTGCCACACCAAAATCTGCAATTTTGATTGATTTGTCGGCAGAGATTAAGAGATTGTCCGACTTAAGATCTCTATGAATGAATCCAAGTCCATGCACGTAAGCCATCCCTCTTGCGACGTCCAACGCTTGCTTCACAGCTAACTTCAATGGCACAGAACGATTCTGCCGCCTCATGAGGAACTGCCGAACTGAACCTCCCTTTGCATACTCCGTTATAATACACCACACCAAGGGTTTACGACATCCTCCAATGAAGCGAACAATATTGGGATGTCTCAAAGTAGCAAGCATCATAACTTCTTGCTGGAACTGCTGTTCCATTAACTGTGCCCTTTCCGCACTATTCTCTGGCCTTTCCAATATCTTAATTGCAACGTCCTCGCCATTGTATGTTCCTTTATACAGTTTCCCGAAAGCCCCTTGTGCGAAAGCAGTACCCATATTAAGCTTCCTCAAATCGATAGTCCATTCATCATAATTCTCAAGACCTTCAGTTGGGTATCTACTATCGAATAAAGCTTGAGCTAATGCATCATCACTCAATGCATGAGAAACCCTACCAGGACGGAGAACACTATGACCCACAGAGTAATTATTATTGACATTCTTAAGACCTGGATGGTTTAAAATATGAGTGTGTGAATCATTTGATCCAACACTACTGTTATCTACAGACATTGAAACAGATCCTCCACCATTACTAGTTTGTAAACTCCCAATACTATCAATAGACATGTTTGAACCTTCCCCAAGCTTCTGATAAAACCCTTGTGTGAAATTATAGAAATTGTTTTCATTGTTTGCATTATTAGCATTAGGTGCTATAATTCCAGTAAATTTAGGTCCCTCCAACATCTTCAAAACCTAATAATAATCAAAACCCTCAAAACAAAAACAAAAAACCCACTGAATAAAAACACAAACCCTAGAAGAAAAACAAACTCTTTTTCTCTCTAGCTGGTGTATTTCATTTCACTTCTGATCTAACACTGGGTTTTAACTACAATACATTTCTGTGCACAAAGTTCTAAACTTTTTTTTTTTTTTTTCAAAACCTAAATTGGTATTTTGGGGGTTTTCCAGAATTATACCAAGAGCATCATGAAAAGCTTGTACCTTTATATCAGCAGCATCATCAGATTTGTAACAACAACACAGAATAAGCCAAGAAATGAAAGAAAACCCTAAAAGAATAGAACCCTAGGAAAGGGAATAATCTCTTCTTTCTTTTTTCTGTTTTGTTTAGGGTTTGTTGTACCAAATGGATACTAGACTCCAAATTTGTGCAGAGAAAAGAGAGAGAGACAGCAGGAGAAGGAAGGGGAGGGGGATAACTTCAACAAGAAATAATGAAAAGAAGAAGAAGAAGAAGAAAGAAAGGGAAGAGAGAGAAAGGATGGCGTTTTCGAGGAGTGAATTTAGTGTCAGATCAAATAAGAGAGAGGGATGACTAGTATTTAGTAGTAGGAGGAGTCTTTTCTTTTCTTTTTGGCGTCCAGAGAGATGATGTTATCCAACGTTTTCTTGCATTTGTGTATTTACAACACTTGTAATAGAGGGTTCAGATTGAATAATATATGCGATTGGAATATTCTTTTCTTTGATGATCATAAAAAAAGAATGAAAAGAGAAACGTGTAGATGATGATAAAAGTAGGAATTAATGTTTAATCCAAGACTAACACCTTGTTTGTTTGGTTCTGATTCGTGATTTGAATCTGATTCGGCACCTGATTCAGTCTGAGTTGATTTTTTTTTTTTTTCGACTCAAGGTTTTACTCTATTACAACACTTGTAATAGAGGGTTCATATTGGATAATATATGGAATTGGATTATTCTTTTCTTGGATCATGAAACAAAAATGAAAAGAGAAAGGCGTAGATGATAAAAGTAGGAATTTAATGTTTAATCCTAGACTACCAGCTTGTTTGTTTGGTTCTGACTCGTGATCTGAATCTGATTCGGCATCTAACTCAGTTTGAGTTCTTTCTTTTCTCATTTTTCTAACATCTGAATCTGCTCGTACATTTAATTTAGGGTTTTTTGATCATGTATGATTTTGTATCTGACTTATTGGACATATTTGACTGGATTCAAAAGTTTTCTATAACTCAACTAATTAAAAAAATTTGAGACATAGTGAGTCGGTTGAAATAGATCCAAATCAATAAGTTGAGTCTGGGAAAAAAAAAAAGCTACGAGTAATAGACTAAATAGAGTGTTCGAATACCAAAGTGAAGAGTAACCGCCCTGTTATTTGACCATTCAAACGAATTGTGTACCTTATTAAAAATAAAATACTAATCGAAAAGGTAGATGAAATTTGAGAAATAAAAATTAAAAAAACTAATTAATTCAAGAGATATTATACGTCACAATCACAATAGATAGTATATCCAAAAGAACTGATAGTTGAAACTAACAGGAACATTAATCGTTGAGATCAATGATATACTGATTTTCTCATATAGCCTGGTGATGATCAACATGAAGGATGGATAATCGGTTCAAACTGATAACAACGTTAGTTAACTATAAGTTAATAACTAACTGTCCATTTTCTAAGGCTAAATTTTAGGTAATAACTAGATATCATATAAGTTTTTAAGAAATTCAAAAACTAAAGTTGTTATCATGTTCCAAAAAAAACAAAATAAAGTGGCAGAGATTCTTTCTAGGATAACTCGCATTAAGAAGCTAACAGAAGAATGGTTTGGTATTCCACCTAATTGTATTTCAGATTATATCCTTCTTGAAATGAAAGGGATCTCAGTTTAATCAATGAATATTCTTTCGTATCAAAAAAAGAAGAAGCATATATCATATATCCTCTTACCATTCAAAATTTAAATTAAATTAAAAAATAATTTCCTTTGTTAAGATAATAGTTTATTTTGAATAGCCAATGAAATCATTTTGTTACGTGCACACTCTTTAAAGGAGTGTGCACAAAATTGCACTCAATTTTAGATGTTACGTAAATTTTAGATATTCTTGATATTATTTCTATTTATATGGAACTTCCAAGTTTGGTGACTCTTTATATAAATTTCTCAAGAAAAAGTTTTTTCTCTCGTGGGTTTTGTTGGAATTTTTTTTTAGTTTTCTTTTGTTTCTTTCTATTTAATTATTTGTTGTAGCATAATTTAATGATTGTTGTTTGATCCGAAAAACCACTTGATGTAGAACTAGACACCTTCACTTCTAACTATTATCCTCTCCACGCTCACCTCACCACTTGTTAGGATTAAGACCTCCACAAGACACTAATAGTTCTTTGGATCAATGTAGAACTAAAGAAAACAGAAACTAGATGCACTAAACGAAACAAGAAAGACACAAGATTTAACGTGGTTCGGAAATATGCCTACGTCCACAAACGGTTACGATCAACTCTTATTATAGAACAAATTACAGAGAATAAACCACAACTATGACCAACAAGATGTTGTTCACAAACCCCAAACAATTCTCTATGAACAAAACGTTCGAAACCCTAAAATTCTCTAGTTATGAGAACTCTTCCCTAGATTGTGTTGTGTGTATTTCCTTAAGACTTGTACACTTATTTATATAGGTTACAAACTTGTCTTCTAAGTATATGAGTTATACTAGGAAACCTAAACATAGTTAAGAAAGGAAACCTTGAGTTTAACTAAAACAGGAAACCTCTAGCTATGCCAAAATAAGGAAACACCTAGATGATTCTAGAAAATTATGGAACCTTCCTAAAACATCGACAACTTAACAATTATCCCCAAATCTATCTATTATATTTTTCATAGTGTATCAAATAGTTCGGGAGCCATCACTACTAGTCGAAAATGAGAAATTACAAACGACAAGCTCAAGAAGCAGAATGAAGTTCTTCTTCAGCTAAACGCAACAAGCGAGTGTTCTCTGCATGGGCAACCTTGGCTTCTTGGATTTTCCTAGAAAACTCTGCTGCTGTTTTAACTGCCTCTAAATGAGCAGAGGTAAACTCGTATATATAATTTTCTATCTTCTCGAGAGTCTCCTCAAGATGGGAGATTCTGGATCGCCGCTCAATCTCTATCCAGAGAGTTTCATCATCCAGTCAACATTTAAACCACTCTTCTTGGAATGAAGGATCTTCTTCTTCCAGCTTTCCAACAATGTTGCTAAAGGATGGTCAGCTGAAGGATTTTCCAGTGAGGCAGCTATCTCAAGAAGGCTATTGACATCGGATGTGGCCTGGACTCTGACTGGAATTGAAGTACTGCTCGTCAGCCTCTGAAAGTTACCAACATACGGAGATAACGATAAAGGCAGAAGAGTGGTTGTTCTGCGATGCTTCGGTTTCCATGAACCTGAAGCTGAACCAAACCCTGACCCACTCTCTCGATCTTTCATTTATCTATGAGTTAAAGTGCTACTCATCTGAAAGTTACCATCATACGAAGATGACGATAAAGGCACAATAGTCGTCGTTCTGCGAATCTTCCCTTTCCCTGAACCACTAGGTTGATCTTTCATTTCTCTATGGATGGACCAAGTAAGTACCTGTTGAAATATCATAGTAGCTTTTAGTATTGTATAGTAGCTTTGAGTTTTTCTCTTGCATATACTTAATAAACTATGTTTTAGACTAAGTCCTATGGGTGCTAATCTAGCAGCTAGATTAGCAATCCACGTCAGCTAGGGAAACCTCCTAAGTCCTATGAGAGTGCTAATCTAACAACTAGATTAGCAGTCCACGTCATCTGGGACCACTGTCCAGCTATGTTTGGTTCAACGCTTTAAATCTCAGCCGTTAGATCAAATTTTGTGATTTTTGTGATTCGTTGATTTTTGTGATTTTTGTGAGCGCTGAACCATTAAGCGTAAATGTCACTTTTTGAGCGTTGAACCATTCAACGTTTCAATCTCGTTGCTAGTTCAACTGCGAGCACATGCTAAGAGAAAGAACTAGTGTTAACTTTTAGGCCACACTTTTTTTTTTTTGAATTGCAACACTTAACTGCTAATCTAGCAGCTCAATCTAGCCCATAGGATTTAGTCTTAACATCAGAAAAAAAGAAAGAACGTACTTGTGAACCAGAGAGTTGTAGATCCTTCCCTAGCCTTTTCCTTATTTCCAATGGTGGAACCTTACGTCCTATTTACAAAATAAGATTTAGGGATATAAGATTGGTCTGAAAAATAAATAGCAAGCAAAAACCAATATATGTAACTCTAAAGAAATTAACAAACCAAAGTTCGAATGATAAGGTCGAAGTTATCAGGCTAACTACGTAATTAGACTACCCACCGTCATCGGGGCCGTCGCTGAGCATAGGCCATCTAGGCGACGGCATAGGCCCCCCATATCCTAGGGGCCCCAAATCAAAATCTTTTCTACCTATAGTTACATATGAAACCTAGTCAGAAATATCAAATTTTGGGCTTATTCCACTAGTAGTCCAATACGATTTAACATTTTGTGCGAGCAAATTAATCGTGTATTATTAAGGTTACTAATTTGGTCTCTTGCTATTGTTTTTGAATGCTTCATCTTTTTTATTCGAAGTTCCGGGGTTTCGTCTGATAACATTCATAGAATATCCATATTTCTACAATACGGTCTTAATCAATTGTAATCATAAAACATAATAGTTTGTTACAAGGACCTCTCGAGTATATATACTCGAACCTTCAACTCTTAACATCATATACACACCCGTACGCTTCACATAGTTACACTCAACACACATTTCTGTCATGATCTGCAAGCTCTTATGACATTTTATTATGCTCCAACCTCTTTTTTCTTTAAAAAAAAATGAAAAATAAATATTACCATTTGATAATCATATGTAGATATTGTAAATAATACAAATCGGGTAACCATTGAAGTTGAAGTTGATCAAATCTTATCTACGACTTTGTTACAAAAAAAAATTAAACGGACTTTTAATATGATCCATTGAGATTGTTATAATAGATACAATTAATTACAAATTCTATATGAAATTTCGTCGATACTTCCACATATTACGGGTAATGTAGGAGACATCTCTATTTTTACCCAGGATTAGAATCAGCACTTTTTAGCTTTCAATTCACCTCTGACCATCGAATGAAATGTGAATAACCCGTCCTCCTCTCTTTTAAACAGGTGACGCTTCTGATTCTGTCGTGTCGATAACTTCGCATAGGAAAGAGAAGGAAGATCAATCTTTGTGTTTTTTTTTATCATATGAAATCACAAGTAAAAAGTTATTTTTCTTATATAGGCCCCCATTTCTACAATTTCGCCTAGGGCCCCCAAATACTTTGCTACGGCCCTGACCGTCATCAACCTAACCATGTTTCTTCTAAAAATGATAATTGACCGGATCAAAAGAATACAAAACTAAAAAATACATGACATTCCATGTCATTATTGATTAATGATAAAGCAAACCAAAACGAGAAGCATCACCAGATTCAATTGTAAAAGGTTCAAAATGCTAAAGGTATCAACTATACAAATTGTATTGTATATTACTGTTTATATACATTTTCTTACAAGTTTTAGATTATATCTACATCCTCGATCGTCGTGCAGGTGATTGTGAGGTATCAAAAACTAATCAACCTTAAAACAAACTAACTAAGTAATAATAGGTTACATGAATTTTTAGGAATGCAATTAAAGAAATCTCTTACCCGTGGAAAAAGAAGCCTCTTCCAAAGTTTTCAATTGGTGAATAGACTTGCGTGCCCTCACTGTACAAATGCTTAGAAGAAGAAATTCCGTTGATAACCTCGTGTGTGTTTATGAACTTGAGTAGCGAGGAACTCAGGATGACATATAGATACTCGGTTTCATAGTGCGATTCAAATTCATTTGATGGGGACTGACTCTCCATTGCTAGAAATGGGAAGTCAGGAAAATTAAAATCTCTTTCAAATAGGAAAGTTTGTTGAGGAAAAGGTGAAGTGGGAATTAAATTCGTGAAACTAACAAAGACAAAAGGGTGAAGTGGGAAACAAACCCTAGATTCAATTTCAACGGCAATTCACCAGATCTTGAGTACTCAAATCATTCCTATACATCCACGAACCCATTGTTATCACTAGCATCCACCATCAGTTCCTCCTTCTTGAACTCGAATCCGTGAACCTGAGCTTGCCGGAGAGAAGATATCTTGGAAGCAGCATAATGGGCTAGCCAACTTGTGTCTGAGACAATTTTAGTTCCTCAAAATCTAAACTCAACCTAGAATAGTAGGTTATAAGGCACCCACTGTTAGAGCATTGCTCGGTTGAACCCACCAAACGTTGGTATGTCAAGTTTGGTTGTCATATTTTAGTGAATCAAAACTCATGTTAAGAGTCGCTTGATTATGTACTAGAGTCAACTTCGTATAGGTTAGCTTGAAAGTATTAGGATATGAGACATTACAAGTATTGTGAAGACTTGAAGATGTGAAGAAGCAAGGAGCTACAACGACAACAATCATCCTTCCACTTGAGGTTAGTGATATTTGACTTGAACTGTTTCATTCCCTAACGTATATTTCAAGTCGTGCATATTGAAAACATAACTGTGAAGCATATTTAAACTCTATATAGACATAGTATTAAGGAATACAATATGAGGTTTATTGCTTAACCATTAAACTTTGTAGATAAGACATCGCCATAATCATTTGAATGCTATTGTGATTATGTATGGGCATGAGGTGAGGATTTCATCCTGTCAATATGACAAGTCTTATTACTCCCGTGCGTAAAAGTCTTGTGATATTGACGTCTTTGACACAATTCAGCTCCCTAATGAAGGGTGCCGTCCCTATATTCCCCATGACTGCCCCTTCAAGGAAGCTTAACCCTACCGAGTAAGGGTGGGCTCTTCTCATCCAGTAATGCCAACAATCAGTTGTGTTCGTGTCCATCCCTCCGCAATATGGCTTATGGTTACGAGACCACACCCTAAGTGGGGTTTCTTGAGGACCGAGTGTATCATAGTCAAGACTTGCCAAGAATGGCCAGGTACGCTCCAGACGCCCCATGCACTCTTGACTCAACCGTGTACCGCGGCGCCCTAATCGAGTTTATACACTACTTAGGAGAGATCTTCGTACCTTAGTCTTTCGACTAAGGCGTCTTCGCTGGATGGGCTTTTATTTCACCCCAAATCTCCATGACTCAAGTTCCAATGTCGGTGTAGCTTTCTCCTGAGTCATGCTAACTAGGTTTTCCCCAATTATGACGTGTGTTAGGTCTTATTGTTGCCTCTTGCTATTATGCGAACTAGGGTGCATGCCATAATTGGATGCCTAGCCTCCCTAGTTATAGGTTTTAACATCTGTTGCCTTCTATTAAGGTCTTATTTTTGACTTTTTCTTCTACTTGTATCTTTTATGGAATGTTTAATATATATATATATATAAGAATAATTTTTTATTTTCATTTATATGCTTGATTAGTACAATTCTGATGTCTTCTTTCTTCATTTATTCTCCTATACAATAACTACTTGTTGTAAAAGTCCCACGACTTGTTTACTTCCTTCAACCTCTATGCGTTCTTAGATTTACGTACGAATTATTTTCTTCAGATGTATGATGACTGCCGCGTGACCTATGGATAGTACTTCTTCAGATATATTATATTCCATGGGTGGTCAAGCTTGCGCCTCGTGTTCCTCCCCTCACTATCCATTAATCCATACACTCCATTTCCAACAACCCTTTTGATTATGTAAGGTCCATCCCATGTCTTCTCTAGTTTTCCGTATCCTCCTTTCTGATAAGGCGGTATTTCTCTCAATACTAGTTCTCCTGGTTGGAATTCTCTTTCTTTGGCGCTCTTGTTATATTCTGGCTAGTTTTTTGTGGTAATTCTCCATATGTTGTAGAGCGATTTCTCTATTTTCTTCTAAGTCATCAAGTTTTGTTAAGATCATGTATGTGTTTAAGTTCTTCTCCCATGCTTCTTTCTTTGCGGTGGGTATGATAACTTCAGTTGGCAGCACCGCCTCTACTCCATATGTTAGACAGAAGGGTGACATTCCTGTAGTTTCTCTCTGCGTGGTTCTATACGCCCATATTGCATTATGTACTTGTTCGCACCATCCTTTTTTTTGTCCTTCCAGCTTTTTCTTCAGTATATATGCAATTGTTTTATTAGTTGCCTCAGCCTGGCCATTGCTCTGCGGATATAAAGGAGTTGACTTTCCACTTTGGATCTTGAACGCATTAAATAGCATCTCTATATTTTCGCCCTCAAATTATTTTCCATTGTCAGAGACTAATTGCACAGGAATTCCAAATCTGCAAATGATATTTTCAAATATGAAAGTGAATACATCCCGATCTCGGATATGTTGGATTGCTTTCACCTCTGCCCACTTTGTAAAGTAGTTTGTAGCGACGATTAAGTATCTCCTCTGCCCCGTTCCTGATATAAATGGACCTACAATGTCTATGACCTATTTTGAAAACGGCGACACACTTGTTGATGAGTTTAGCGTCGCTCCTGGTGCATGTATCCTTTTCCCATGTCGTTGGCATTCTTCACATCGCCTAGATACCTCTTTTGCATCCTCATGCATGTAGGGCCAGTAGTATCCCTGCATCTTTGTTTTGTAAGCTAAGGATCTACCCTCGCTATGGTTACCTGCGTCTCCATAGTGTATTGCATTTAATATTTCCATTCCCTCCTTCCGCGTTAAACATCTGAGTGATGGTCCAAGAAAGAATTTTTGATAGAGTACACCTTCTCTTAATTCGTAATTTGTCACTCGACTTATTAATTTGTGCGCCTCTAATATGTTTCTTGGGCCTTCTCCCTTCTCTAGATATAAATGAAGTTGGTTTCTCCAATCTTCCTCCATATTTGCTGGTCTTTCTTCTGCATTTTCTACTATCATAACGTCTGCACCTTCTTCCTCTTCTTTTTTAATTGACGGGAAAGAGAGTGTCTTTATCTTTATGTACCTTGCGGTGGGATCCACTAATATAGATGGAACGAATGCCAGTGCGTCTGCGAATCGATTATCTTTCCTGCATATGTGCCTCCAACTTATGTTTTTTATTTTTGCTGAGAGTTTTGCGACGACTAGCTTGTATTTTTGTAGAGATGGCTCATTTGTATTGTACAACCCTTGTATTTGTCGTATTAACATTTGTGAATCACTAGTTATTCTAACATCCTCTAACTTCATTTCAATTGCTAGTCGTAACGCATGCACCACTGCTTCATACTCTATTTCGTTAGTTGTAGATGCGAACTCCAACCTAAACGCGTACGTCATTCTTTCTCCTTTTGGTGAAATGAATACTATTCCAATTCCATTCCCTTCCCCATCTGATGATCCATCTACTAAGATTTCCCATCTCTTTGGGTTACGCTCTGTTAATAGATCTTTTTGTTTCCTTGCTCTTCATCTATGTCCATAATTTCTTCTACATTTTCATCTTCCTCTAATGGAAACTACGCAAGAAGTCCGCAATAACTTTGTGATTTTGGCGAAGATAGTATTTCGTATTTGACTCCAAATTGTCCTACTTGTGTGTTCCACCTTTCCATTCTTCCTGATCTTTTCGAGTTCTTCATTACAGATTCGATTGGCACTTTTTTTAATACTTTAATCTTGTGAGCTTGAACATAAATACGGAGATTTTGTGTTGCATAGACCAGTGCGAGGATAAGCTTTTCGATCTTTGTGTAATTTTTTTCTGCGGAATTGTAAGTTTTGCTTATGTAGTATATTGGATTTTCAACTCCTTCATCCATGCGGAGCAATATGTCACTTAGTGCGTGCGGCGTTGATGCTAAATATATTAATAATTCTTCTACTGGTTCCGCTTTCTGCAAAATAAATAAATTCATTAAATAGTCCTTGAAGCTTTGTAGTGCTTTCTCGCATTCATCCGTCCATTCGAACTTGGTTCCCTTCTTTAAGATGTTGAAAAAGTGCTTGCATTTTTATGATGAGCGTGAAATGAACCCCCCTAATGAAGCTAGCAGCCCGTTCAATTTCTGCACGTCTTTTACTGTTGCGGGTGATGGCATGTCATGAACCGCTTGCACCTTTTCTGGATCTATTTCTATTCCTTCTTTTGATAAAATGTAACCAAAAAAATTCCCTGATACTACTCCAAAGATGCATTTTGCTGGGTTTATCTTCATTTTAAACTGCCGCATCTGTTCAAATATTTCCCTCAAGTTCTCAACGTGATCTTCCGCCTTTTTACTCTACACTAGCATATCTTCCACGTAGACTTCTAAGGTCGTATGCACCCATTTCGCGAATATCTTTTCTACCATTCTTTGATATGTTGCACCTGCATTTTTTAAACCAAAAGGCATTCTTATATAACAATATAATCCTCTTGGTGCGAAGAAAGCCGTGTGTTCCTTATCCTCTTCTACTAAAGGAATTTGGTTGTAGCCTGAATATCCATCCATTAGTGATAACCTGTCGTTACCTGCTGCTGCTTCTATCATTTGTGGTATATCTGGAAATAAGAAGCTTTCCTTCGGGCATGCCTTATTTAAGTCACTAAAGTCGGTTCAGATTCGTATCCCCTTATTTTTCTTTAGCCCTACCACCATGTTTGTTATCCATTCTGGGTACTTTGCTGGCCTGATTATTCCTGCGTCTAGCATCTTCTGTAATTCCGCTTTTATATGAGGATGATATGTTGTTGTTATCTTCCTTATCCTTTGCTTGAATGGCCTTGCGTTCTTGTTAATATCCAACCTGTGACATGCAACAAAAGAGTCTATACTTGGCATATCATCCATGCTCCATGCGCAAATTTCTTTATATTCGCGCAAAAGGTTGATCGTCTTTTCTTCTTCTTCCGTGTCCATCTAAGTCCGATTTTCGACATCTTTGGTTCTTCCTCTATTCCAATATTTATGTTTTTCGTCGGCTCTGCTGCGGTGAAATTCGCCTTTGGTTCTCCTAGTGGTGATGGTTTCTTTATTTTATATACTGGTTCCCATTCCTTTTCTGGGATCTCGCTTGGTATTCCTTTTTCTTCTTGTGCCCTTATCATATAGATTCTTAGCTCTTCTTCCTTTTTCAATTCTTTCGCCTTCCTCCATCGATCTTTTCGCTTCTTTGCGCGTCCTTCATAATTCTTCACGTCTACTTGACTGCAAACTTTTACACTCCTAGTATCCCATTTGACTTCGCCTATTCCACTTGGTGTTGGAAAACGCACGCACTGATGAAGAGTCGAGGCCACACCTTTTATCGCATGCACCCATGGTCGTCCCGGTAGCATATTGTATGGTGACTCCACGTCCACTACGTACAATGTTACCAGTGTTTCTATTTATCCTAAAAGTATTCGCATGGTTATCTCACCTTTCGGTTTTGTTATTGTCTTATTAAAACCGTGAATGTTATATGCAGAGCGCGTTAGATTCGCATCCTTATATCCCATACTCCTGAATACGCGGTAGAATAAAATGTCTACCGAACTGCTCGTGTCTATCAAGGTTCTATCAAGGGAGATACTTTCTCCACCGTCATGATCTTCCTTCCTTAATAATCGCATTTGTGTATTTTAGCTGTGATTCCTGCATGGATATCATTTACCAACGTTTTTGTTATTGATTGCATTGTATACGCCTGCTCTCTTCTTTTGCTCCGATAATCCTTACTGCTTCCGTTTGTCCGTTTTGTACTTTAGCACATGTTTGGCTTCTGCAGTTGTTCTCCTTCTGTACCTGTTGGATCTGTATCTGGATTTGCCGAGAATTGTTGTTTCTTTCATCCATCTGTGCGGATTGTACAATTTTGCTTCTTCTTCTTCCTCCTGTTATTCTCCTGCTCTTCCTGATATCTGTTACACGTTCCCCTTTAAATGCTTGTCTCACCGCCTTTTATTCCTGAAATTATATCGCCCTTTGATAAAGTAAGAAGTATCCTTCAAAGATCTAAAACCTTTTTTTGACCAAAACCTGTTTTTTCCTTGGATTAGAATTGTGGTTTTGTTTTACAGATCTATAAATTTTGAAATTCTTACGGTTCTGCGAAAACAATAGCAAACTTTTGTTTGAAAAGAAAATCAATAACTATTCTAGAAATCCACAGTCTTACTCCTCCAAACTGTATTCTAGCGCCAAAACGTAGTTGCAGGAAATCCTACAACCACACCCTTAGTAGAATCTATGAACTCTATTCAAATCATAATGGGAAGAACTCTAAAATCATTTTATTAAAAGATATATCAAATACAAAATATAAGAGTAAAAACCCTAACTTGGGAAGCAAATAACTTTCTCTCTCCTAAATATCTTATCTAAGCTCACCAAAAAGATCTCTCCCTTCTACAAAGGCCTTTGGCTCCTTTTATAGGAGTTTACATAGTGAAGGACAGCTAATAAAGCCCCTATTTTCGGATCTGGAGCGCGTCACCGTCGCTTGAAGTTTAATATTGCCACACAGATTCTTTACTGCCACGTGGTTCTTCATACTTTTGTTGTGATTTGGTGACGTCATCCAGTCCGTCATCTTGGATATGTCATATGCGTTCGTGTTTGCTTAGCATTAAAGTGATAATTTCGCATACTTAATAAGTGTGCGGTATTTTGCACCCACAAAATTAATCATAGGTTCTCTTGTGGTTAATTTAATTGAGATTTTTGGATACAAATTCATGTTTCATGTGATTTGTTAATATCCAAAGAAATCCTACTTTTCTTGTGAAAGTAAGGTCGCTCTTTTTGTTCTTTCGGGAATGATATCTTATGGGGGAGAGTTCTGATTTGAACTTATTCTTAATTGCCAAATCTTTGTAGGGAGTGCGGCTGTGGAATATTATAGGGGTTATCTTGTATCTTTATAAACTCCTTGATGATGCATTTAGTTTCGGCTATATGATTGCATCTAAAAAGTTGATATGTGCTTTGTTTTGGTCATGAAGTATCTCTATGGAAATTTCATTAGGATCCCACTAGTTTTCATACCTTTGCTAATTTTATTGACAAAAAGGGGGAGAATTAATGTGTAGTTCGCACTATAAATACATATGGTTTTCAAATCATTATGTAAGGGGAAGTGGTTTTCATGTGAGATGTAGTATTGAGTAAAGGGGAGTGATACATATCACCATAGTATTGTTGTCAAAGTTGTGATACAATTGAACTTTGATGTTGTGTAATAATACTATGACATTGTGTAACAATGATTGAGATCTATTGTTCTCTCATTGTTATGGCTACGGATCTTCAACAACGATGATGTTGATTTGAATATCTTTGGAATCATTGGAGTACTTGGAACTGACGAAGATTTCGAGTAATGTTGAAGAACCAAGGAGATCAAGCATGTAGATGAGAAGCTGCAAAGTTTATTTATTTTGTATTCCATATGTATTGATAGTTTTGTCACTAAAATTGACAAAGGGGGAGATTGTTAGAGAATTGCTCGGTCGAACTCGCAAGCGTTTCTATCTCAAGCTTGTTTGTCAAGTTTAGTTGCCAAAATTATAAGTCTTGATTTCCAGTCTACTTATAGATAAATCTCATACTAGGATAATAAGTGTAGTTGAGCTCTAGACTCCACGACATTCATCATGCAAAGACGAAGAACTACTCAAGGAACTGGTGGAACTTCATCGACAAAAAAGGTATGTGGAGACTTGAACTTATCTAACACCTCAAAAGTCTACCTATTCTATCTCTTATCTTGAGACAAAAGTCGTATTGCTTATAGACTTCGATTATACACATTTGCTATTTTGAGCCGAGTTTATCTCGCTTATCTATTCCTCGAAATATATGTTGGTAATCTTTCTCTTTGGCCAAGTTAATCTTTACTCGGGACGAAAGTCATCTTGATTATTTCAATATCTTGAAAATCGCTTTGATGAAAAATAGTTTGTGAATAACAACTATATAACATCCTCTAAGAATGTTTCAATGATTGAAATAAGAGTTTAGAACATGTAACCATCTTTGTATATAAGAATAGTATGTTTTCACATTTGTCTATATGTCCAAAACCGGGAACCCAAAGTATGCGTACCCGTACGCTTGCTGGCGGTTGTTGGAAATCCGGGACAGTATGCGTACATGTACACATACTGGCGGAAAGTTCACGTCCGTGAAAATCTGCTGGAGTTTGGAAGTGTGAATTGGTATGCGCACCCGTACGCGTACTGACGTAACCAAACTCGGTCCGGCTACTTAAGTATGCGTACATGTTTGCATACTTGAGTTGGTTACTTTCTAAAATCTGTTGTGTACATGAACTTAAACATTTATATAATAAGGAATGCAATCTTTGCAATCAAGGTAACTTAGATTCCAAACCCTGATTTGGATACTATATAAAGGAGAACTCTAGCAACTGGGAAACATAATCCTCACACCTCCTGTGTGATACTAGTTGTGTAAGCTAGAGTCGATTCTCCTTTAACCTTAGGTTTCTCTCGACACCCTGTAGGTTAACGACTTGAAGACTTCATTGGGATTGTGAAGCCAGACCCAACTATTTTCTTTGTAGTTGCGTGATCTGATCTTGCTGTTTCTATCGTGATTGAGTACAATCGTAAGATTGGCTTGAGATTTATATCTCCGATAGGCAAGATAGAAAAGTAGTCACAAACATCTTTGTCTCATCGTTTGTGATTCCCCAATATCTTGTTTCGCTAGTCGATTAAGATTATTGTGAGGTTATTGATATTTCTAGGCTGTTCTTCGGGAATATAAGTCTGGTATATCAATTGGTTCATGTTCACCTTGATTTATCAGAAGACAGAACAAAACTTGTAGGTATTTCTGTGGGAGACAAATTTATCTATTCTTGTAGACTTTTCTGTGTGGGACAAATTTGTTTATTAAAGTCTTCGACTTTGGGTCGTAACAACTCTTAGTTATGGGTGAGATCAGCTAAGGGAATCAAGTGCGTCGTATCCTGTTGGGATCAGAGACGTAAGGAGCGCAACTGTACCTTGGATCAATATGATATTGATTGGGGTTCAACTACAGTACAGATCGAAGTTAGTTTGTAATAGGCTAGTGTCTGTAACGGCTTAATATAGTGTGTGTTCAATTTGGACTTGGTCCTGTGGTTTTTCTACATTTGCGGTTTCCTCGTTAACAAAACTTCTGATGTTTGTGTTATTTCTTTTTCGCATTATATTTTGTTATATAATTGAAATATCACAGGTTGTGCATTGAATCGATCAATTGGTAAATCTAACCTTTGGTTGTTGATTGAAATTGATTGATCCTTGAACATTAGTCTTTGGTACCGTTCAAGTTATCTCTCTTATATTCAATTGGGCTCGCAAATTATTATTTGTTTGATTGCAGATTTAATTGAGAGATTGAGATATAACTCTTTGATATAATTTTCTTAATATTGAGTCTGACTATCTAGTTGATTCTCTTAGAAGTATATTGGAGTTAGTCCATACAGATTGCTAAGCGAAATATTGGGTGTGGTTGTTAGACCCCCGCTTTTTCACTATCATCAAAGGTTACAGATGATGTCTAACGCATGGTTATGCGTACCAACCTACATTTAACTGCTTAGGGGATATGCAATAATAAATGCATCTTAAATTATTCATTTTAAACCCACTATTGGTCAACCATTCTTTGCTTACCAGTTGGTAACTGGATATAAGCCTGACATTTGTGTTCTTACGCATTTTTGGTTGCACATAAATGTGCAATTACAACTCCACATCTTACTATGATTGGTCATCAAAATGATCAAGTGACTATGTTGGACAAGAATTTTCAACAATTATACGATGTTTGAAACCTTTTGACAGGCGATCTCTCAACCTATGATTTTCGGATAGTCACTCTAACGGGACAATCTTCCCGTAGTTAGGGGAGACAGGAATAGGGCTTTCCCGAGGGAACGACAAGGAATGTCGTGGTGTGTTCACATTTTGTCTCATATAAACTCCTATAATCCACAAATGGAAATCTAAAGTGAAAAAGGATTATCGATTTTCAGATTGTACACTGATATCGCTAAACTGATGAGATCATACATACTATCTGTAAATGTGCATGTATGGTTAAAAACCCTTAAATAAATGATACGCACCTTAAACTAAGGTGTTACGACTATACTTGGTGGAAGTTTGGTTGAGGCCGTGGCTAAAGTAAGATGGAGAGACCACTAGGTTCAATCAGTGCTCACCTAGAAAGGAAATAGTTGAAGTGGGAATTAAATTCATCAAACTAACAAAAGCGATATTAACAACAGTGGTATGAACCGTGTAAAAAAAATGTGGGATGTCAATGGATGTGGGTATCATACTACCCAGAACCAAACCCTATTATTTTGCTCGGGTCCGGGTCCGGTTCTAAAATTATAAGACCCAGAACCGGACCCAAACATGCTGCCTAAGACTAAGAAAAACCCTAGCTTTTATATCATGTCGGCACCATTAACCACGAGAAGAGATTAGCACCACCTCCCTCCATCTTCATACTGCAATAATTGAAACTCTGCTCCCAATTCTCCGTTCAAGCCTCAATGTCACATCTTCCCAACACATGAAAATAGATTGAACACAACATCAATTCTCCGTTCAAGATCTTATTAGCAAACAATGGTTTGAAGTTTGAGCCTCTGTCTCCATAACTTACAGACAAAAAAAAAGAAGTTAAATGTAGCCTTATTAACTAATGATACTATAAAAGCTAAAAAACCTGTTGAAGAATCGATAAAGTAATCCAAGAATCCAATCAAATTCCTTCATATCAATGAAGAAATTTATCAATTTCAATACACACCACAGACACCGTCCAAAAAATGAGAATATTCCATAGCTTCAACAATAACATGTTTTTTTATCCTGGTCAAATTGGGGTATACCTAATAAGACAAAATCCGGATTATTATGAAATAAAAGGCAACACCCCTTAACCAGTTATTTTCAAAATACCTAATCTAACCTTGCTTAATTAACACTAATATATATAATGTGTTTGGGTTAATTAATTTAGTTAGTTAATTAGTTGAATTAAAATTCTCAAATTAGGTATTGTTTGGATTGAACTCAAGGATTATGTGTTATGATTTTAGAGGATTTTTTTTTTTTTTTGAGATTTTTTTTTGTAACGGAAATGAAACCACACTAGCCAAACACTTCTACAAAGGGGATTGCAAAGCCGCTGAGTGATTTCATACTCAAAATTACAAAAGGAATCAACACTTTCAAATATGAAAGTATGAAAATTCGAAAAAAGTCGACAAAAAAAATACCCTGCCGACTATAGGATTTTTGACATACAGAGAAAGGTGTTACAAATGCATGATTAGTCGGCAAGGTATTAATTTTGCAACCTGCCGACTAAAATATAGTCGTCAAGGTATAAGGATGAATATCGTGACGACCGTGTAAATGCTAATTTCAGAGATGAAAAGTCGTCATGATATTCAACCTAGGAAGATAATGACTAATACTAGTCGGCAAGGTCGACAAAAAAACACCCTGCCGACTAATACTAGTCGACAAGGTTGACAAAAAAAAATATCCTGCCGACTTTTGATAAAAATGTGAAATCATAAGGAATTTGAGATTAGGTATGATTTTGTACCCAATCTCAACTCGAGTAAATACACTCGAAGAAAAGGCTTTTGCAAAGCAGAATTCAGATGGTTTGAATGTTATTATAGATGGTATAAGCCGTGATCTACAACATCATGTATCTACATGCCAAACTTCACAAGAAGCTCGGAATAATCTTCAGATCGTATTCGAAGGAAACACATCAGAAAAGTAAGTTAGACTTCAAACTCTCAGATCTGATTGGGAAAACCTTCGAATGGATGACAATGATACTTTTGAAGAGTTTCATATTAAACTCCCTGAGATAGTAAATGCTTCTTTCTCTCTTGGAAAGACTATTTCTGAAAAGAATATAGTGTGCAAAATTCTCAGGTCATTTCTATCTAGATACGAATCTAAGAAGCATGCAATCATCGAAGCTAACAATCTTTCTTCCTTATCAAGAAGTTCTCTTGTAAAATAAAGTGCTTGTCAAAAAGGGAAGCCAAAAACTTGGTCTACAAAGCCATTTAAAATCCGCCTACTCAGTGTCCGGAAAACTACCAAGATCATGAAACTCTAGATGATGAAGATGAGGCTGAATTAAATCATCATTTGTCTCTTATTACTCACCCATTCAAGAAATTTTTGAGACATTGAAAAAGAGATCTCCCTATATCAAGAAGAAATCATATTCCTACCCCTAAGAGTGAAGATACATGGGATGACGATGATATTATTCCTCAATGCTATAAATGCCAAGGTTTTGGTCATATTTCTCCAGACTGTCCAACTAAGGATATTCGATGGAAGAGCAATGCATACACTGCTACTCTTGATTACTCCCCTGACGAGGATAATCAAGAGTGTATGATAGACCATGTTGCAACCATTCCATAAGTCTATAACTCAGAAATAATTTCAACTATGGATACTCAAGAAGAGTTCACTCCTAAAAAATTTCAACAAGAATTTCTTTGTGAAGATAAAATGTTAGAGCATTGCTCGGTTGAACCCACTAAGCGTTGGTATATCAAGTTTGGTTGTCATATTTTAGTGAATCAAAACTAATGTTAAGAGTCGCTTTATTATGTATTAGAGTCAACTTCGTATAGGTTAGCTTGAAAGTATTAAGATATGAGACATTACAAGTATTGCGAAGACTTGAAGATGTGAAGAAGCAAGGAGCTACAACGACAACAATCATCCTTCCATTTGAGGTTAGTGATATTTGACTTGAACTGTTTCATTCTCTAACATATCTTTCAAGTCGTGCATATTGAAAACATAACTGCGAAGCATGTTTGAACTCTAAATAGACATAGTATTAAGGAATACAACACGAGGTTTATTGCTTAACCATTAAAATTTGTAGATAAGGCATCGCCATAATCATTTGAATGCTATTGTGATTATGTATAGGTATGAGGTGAGGATTTCATCCTAGGGAACAATGTTTTACATGTGTTCTAAGGAAGTAACTTCATAAACTTGTTTGTGAATCGAAAAGGAAATCGCCAAGCGGTATTGGTTTTGTTATTCATTGCATATCTTATGAACAACCAATATGTGTGATTGAGTATAACCTTTCACGACTTGTTTGTGTTCTTGGTAAACTATTCACAAAGGCCTGAGTTATGTATTGGTATGATTGTTATTAGTGAAACCGATCTTAAGTAATCACCTGAGATGGTATGATCGGGTTTGTGATTTTATGTCTGACCAAATATGGGAAAGGGGAACTGATCCTAGTAAGAGGTGCAGTACATCAAAAAGTGGAACCGATCCTTGTATGAGGTGTAGCAAGGTTTATAGCAGAAAGGGGAACCGATCCTATGAACATGTGCAACACGTTTTTAGGCAAAGGGGAACTGATGCTATGGACATGTGCAACACATATAAGTTAGATACCATATATATGTGGGGAACCGATCCTAGTACCTAGTCAACCGAATTTTGGAAAGCTAGTGTGACTATGCACAGTACTCACATGGAAGGCAGAACCGAAACTTGTTTTGGTAGAACCGTTAAACCCATGATTGTGATTGAATGTTATTTGATCAATCACATAGTTCTTGAAAGTCAGATGAACCAATTTTAAACTTGTTTGGAAGTGTGGAAAATCGGTTTCAAGGTTGTAAGTGTGAAAGAGAACTTACAAAGTAAGGATGTCGACATACTTTGAACACGTGCTGTGAATGTTTATTTCTTTAATTGTTCAAAGTTATCCCTTATAGCTAAGGGAAGAGAATCCCAGGATCGAAACATAAATAAGTTAAGAATCTTTTAATTAAGGTAATTAACATTATTTTTGGTAAAATAAGAATTAGTAATGTACATTTACTAATTAGAGATTTTCTGAGAGATTTCGATCATTATTTTTGGACAGATCATTTCCAGGAATTATGGAAACCGAATCTGTGCTTTAATGAATATCTTGAGAATATTTTTGGTTTTGGAAATTCCTTGGTGTCCAAACTTCCTTGTCTATAAATACTTGAAGTTTGCATTTCTAGCAAACTAATCTTTCGTAACAACAAGCTTCCTCATTGTTGTGTTGTTACTGGTGTAGTCGTCTATTCGGAGAGCAGAGTAACCTAATTAGGCGAAATCTCTTACGACCGCTCAGTTTAAAGTCTTCTTTGGGATTGAGAAGCTCTAGCGTGTACCGTTGGCGGGAAACTAGATAATTGCGGTTTATATTTTGTTTTCATTGATTTGATTGACTAAAGGTGGTTGAACTTTGATTGCACCTGGTTTGTTTATGCTTCAGAATCTTCTCTTCTGATATAAGATTCACTCAAACTAGTTCAGAGTTTCAACAGGAATCTTTAGACTGTTGTTAGTTCTAAAGACGATCTTGTGATAATTCATTGTTAACAGACTCCGTTCTGTACGTGATTGACCACAAGAGATTCAAGTGATTGTGCGCAGGTTATTATTGAAGATCTAAGAAGATTTGAAGATGTAGAAGATATTGAAGATTGTTGATTTGTGGGTTCGTAATCTTTGGTGTGCACAATACTTGTTTCGGTAAACGAGGATCCAATTAATAATTGGTTTATCCTTGTGATAGATTGGATTTCTTTGGATTAATAGTGTTGTTGGCTTAATCTTAAACGATTACTTCGGTAATTGAACATAAAATAGATCTAAGGACCTGACGAAGGAGTTTATGTTGAGATAAACAGAAGAGCCTTTGTCCGACTCATATCACTTGGTTGAAGAGAGTTGATACCAACAGATTTGTTGTTTCTTTACTGTTAAGAATACGAACCAAAGGAATTGTTCCAAGTACGTGACTTATTTATAAGCTGGAGGTGTGGGAATACAGACGGAACTAGGTAAACTATAGGTTTAGGTTCTTGGTCTCAACTATACGAAGTTAAGTGTAATTTTGTGTAGCGGCTTAATCCTGGGAGTATTCAATTCTGGACAAGGTCCCGGGGTTTTTCTGCATTTGCGGTTTCCTCGTTAACAAAATCTTGTTATGTCATTTCCTTTATATTTCCGCATTATAATTGTTTTATTATGATTAAATTAAATTACACAAACGTTAATTCTTATTTACTTGATAAGTGCATCCTATTGTGTTTGGTTAAGTCCGAACCTTTTTATCAAGTAACATACTTTGTTGTTGTATTTACTCGATCTCGTATCCATAGACGATCACACGAAGTGTGAACCGATTAGTTGTATTGTCTCGCCTCAGTCCATATACAATCACTTTTGGAGAAAGGACCTATAGGTAGGAAAAGTTTTAGCTTGAGGTATATTTGAGTACCCTCGCCTTTTCATAAAAGAATTCAGTCTCTTGAATCTTAAATCAAAGGAACAAAATCATCGCTTGATCAAATCAGACTAAGTTATCAAAATGATAAAGAAAAACTTAACAAGTGTCTTGTGAAAATAAAACTCTCTCCATGTTCCGAGAAATAGAAAGTATTTAAACTCATCCATGACACCAATTGTTGTCAAGATGAAATCAAAAAGTGAAAAGCAGAGAATTCGAAATTGAGGAATAAACTTGTCTGTTCTTGCAAATCAGCTTTTGATGTGAATATATCAAAAAGTGATAACAAGAAAAGGTTGAATAAAGCTATCTGATGTAGTTTTTACAGTGGTAAGAAAAGTGGTTCGTTAAAGACTTGTAGAGATTTGATTTTAGACTCAAGTTTTGAAAACTAAAAATAAAGAAAACTAAGTTGAAGTTGTTATCAAGATTTTAAGAGTACCGAGACTATGGATTCCACTATTTTCCAACTTTTATGTGATTCAATATTAATAATTATCATGCAATTCTTACATTCAATTGATTCTTAAATATTGCTAATAGTAGATTTTCAAAATACTGGTTGTTAATCTCAAGCATGGAACATCAAGAGCCCTAAGCTAAGCATGCACCATCAAGTGAAAACACAACGAGTTAGCAAAACTCTTTATTTCAATTTCGACTCAGTGCAAATAATCATAAAAAGAATTGCAAAAATTAATTAAATAGATATTACCACATATTTGTTGAAAAAATAGCTTCCTCCGTCGCCTCAGCAATGGGGTTTAGCTCCTCATATTAATCACTTGCTCAAAATATTGGTTTATGGTTCAAAAGTTGATTAAAAGAGTGAAAAGTAATAATAAAGACTGTTTGGAACGGTGTATCGACGTTACAAAGCAGCTGTTACAATGGAACTGATTCTGAAAAACCGTTGTAAACACTTTGTTGTTTTGTCGCGATTTTAAGACCCCAAAACGACTGTCTTGAATGGCCTTTGTTCTTCGTGTTCTTCCTTGTGCACCAAAGCAGCAACAATTTCCTGCAACTCCTCCTGTTGATCTCTGTGGTGTTCTAAACTTCCCCTAACTTCTTCTAAACTTCAATACCCCTCTCTGGTACTCGAGCACACCTTTTATATACCTCCAAAGCCTCCAAAACCCGATCAAATCTCTCCTTCTTTTCTTTGCTGCCAAGGTACGAAATTTCCTCTCCAAGTCTTCTTTACACGTTTATGAGATTCCCAAATCCTCCCAAACTCTTCCTTAGATAGATACGTATCTTTGGAAAGAATATCTCGCGTTTAGTCTCCCTGGAATTCCAAAAATAAATCATGCAGGGACCGTGTAAACTCATTCCCCTGTTTTGCCCCAACAAGTTCCGGCGATTGAATCTCTCCAAAAAGCCTCCAAAATTCCAACCCTAAAATCTGTCGTGAAAACCAAATTTTCCCGCTATTTTTGCTATTTGAATTTGGGAAGAAAGGGATCTCCCCTATCCAGAATGGGGGTGCGAATAGCAGCTGCCTTGGGGTGTCCTGAGGGTGCCCCTTATCCATAGCGAGAGTCCGAATAGCAAGTGTCCTCCGGGTGCAACTTTTCGAGCCGATTTTTCCAAAAATGTTTATTGGCCAAAAATACCTACACACACATAAAACACCATAATAAGTACAAAAATGAGCACTATTAATATATAGAATCGAGACAAATTAGACACAAAAATGTGTCTATCAAATACCCACAAACCTATTATTTGCTAGTCCTCGAGCAAAAATAAAATAAAAATAAAATCCTAACTCACTGTCGCATGCATCGTCGATTGCATTTAGCGTATGCAATAAGCCTTTAAACCCCTAGGGCCGAGTTATAGTCTCGGGAGGGTTTACCAGAGGTGTACTCACAAAACATTTTTACTCCAGACCCTAGATATCTACGCAGAACTTTGGAAGGCACTAAAGAATCTCCTTGGTTGGCATACTTATTGATTACAGGAGGAAGTACCCTGATGCGAAATTCCAATTGTTGTACACGAGTTTTCACTCAAGCATACTAAAATTCATATATAAGTCACAGAGCTCTACTCAGATAGTTTCTGGACATCATAACCGGAGTCAACCAATCACATGGATAGATTAATAAATGGATATAGAAAAACATAGATGGTTTTGATGTTGACCAAGGTGAACGGTGTTTCTCATATCTGTCTGAAGGCCACTGCCAAAATAAACCTATCCTAATGGACCGAGATACTGGTCTGGACTAATATCAACACACTGGCATATACAAGGGAACCAGTGGTCGATAATCCTAACTCTAGGTCAACACAACTGGCATATACAAGGGTTCCAGTGGTCGACTTTATTGAATTTATTCTGGTTGGTCTGATGGTCTGGTCTCAATTTTTTTTTTTTTTTTTTTTTTTGGTATCTCAATCACTCTATTTCACCCTAGCATTGGTAACAACTTTAATCGTGAGCCCCACCTAATCACTTAGACAAACATATTTTAAAGAAAACAAAATAAAAATAGAAGTGAAAAGGATTCAACGAGATATGGCGAAACTACCATGTTTTTTCTTTAATTCTAATACCTGAGCTCTGTGCTTTTATGAATAAACTCTTTAGATGTTTCCATCTAATCAGATTGGTTCCTCAACTCCTACAACCAAAATGCTTCCATCCACTTAGATTGGTTAGTGTCATCCTTAATAAGCATAAATTTCTAGGCTCTGGAGTTTATTTATTGTAACAAAAAGGTAACAAAAGTTTCTACCCCACCCCCAAACTTAAATCTAACATTGTCCTCAATGTTTCTAATTAAAGAACAGTACCAAAAATATAAGTAACATGAGGAAATAGTAAAGAGAGAAGTCGGAAAGATAGTACCTGGGTGAAGTGTAACCAAAAACCTACAAAAATAATATACAACATACAAAACCGCCTCGATGGTCAATCAAGGTAAACAAGGTCCTCCAGAGGGACCTCCTCAACATCACCTGTAGGAAAAGGCTCTAAAAAGGGCTTCAATCGCTGACCGTT
Organism: Papaver armeniacum; assembly: GCA_023531295.1. Classification (NCBI taxonomy): domain Eukaryota; kingdom Viridiplantae; phylum Streptophyta; class Magnoliopsida; order Ranunculales; family Papaveraceae; genus Papaver; species Papaver armeniacum. Next base: position 950,832 of record JAJJWW010005328.1, on the reverse strand, counting down.
AAACTTTGAAGAACTACTACCATCTGGTGTCTCAATCTCAATAGCGCCATGAGGAAAAACAGTACGGACCACAAAAGGACCGGTCCACCGAGAGCGCAACTTCCTGGGGAATAGATGCAAACGAGTGTCATACAGAAGAACTTTTTGACCTGGAGAAAATGACTTTCGTAAAATATTCTTATCATGCACAAGTTTCATTTTGTTCTTATACTCCTTAGCACTGTCGTATGCATCTCTACGAATCTCGTCCAACTCATTGAGCTGGAGATTTCTGTGAGCTCATGCCTTGTCAAGTGAAAAGTTTAAGTTCTTAATAGCCCAATAGGCTCTATGCTCTAACTCGACAGGAAGATGACATGCCTTGCCAAACACTAAACGATAAGGTGACATTCCAATGGGTGTCTTAAACGCGATGCGGTAAGCCCATAAGGCATCGATAAGCCTCGACGACCAGTCTTTCCTATTAGGATTAACTTTTTTTTTCTAAAATACGCTTAATTTCCCTATTGGATACCTCTACCTGACCACTAGTCTGTGGGTGATATGGGGTTGCTACTTTGTGGGTAATACCATATTGTTTCATTAAAAGAGCAAACGGTCTATTACAAAAGTGTGAACCAATTATAGCTCGCGGCGTACCAAAACGTGTAAGTATGTTCTCTTTCAAAAACTGGACTACGACCCTGTGGTCATTTGTTTTACACGGAACCGCCTCAACCCACTTAGACACATAGTCTACAGCGACAAGTATGTAAAGATAACCAAAAGAATTAGGAAATGGACCCATAAAATCAATGCCCCACACATCAAAGACCTCAATTACTAAAATAGGGTTCAAAGGCATCATATTTCTATGGGAAATGGTTCATAACTTCTGGCAACGCTCACAAGAAACACAATGAGTATGGGAGTCTTTAAACAACGAAGGACAGTAAAAACCACACTGTAATATCTTAGCAGCAGTCTTCTTAGCACTAAAATGACCCCCAAATGCATGTTCATGACAAAAGGAGATAATACTGGACTGGTCACTCTCAGGTATACATCTCCTAATAATCTGGTCTGGACAATACTTAAACAGATAAGGATCGTCCCAAAAGAAATGCTTAACCTCGGCTAAAAACCTAGAACGATCTTGCTTACCCCAATGTTGAGGCATTCGACCAGTAATAAGATAATTCACTATATTCGCATACCAAGGTGATTGGGAAACAGAGAACAATTGTTCATCGGAAAGCTATCCCTTATAGGAAAGGAATCATTAGGGGAACTAACAACTAGCCTAGAAAAGTGGTCTCACTACTACATTTTCGGCACCCTTTTTGTCTCTAATGTCTGGACAAAATTCTTGTAACAAAAGGATCCACCTAATCAATCTAGGTTTGGTATCCTTCTTAGACAAAAGGTATTTCAAAGCGAAAGATGATCGGTATAGATTACGATCTTAGAACCTAATAGGTAGGATCTAAACTTATCCAAGGCAAACACGATGGCTAACAGTTCCTTCTCGGTAGTTGTATAGTTCATTTGGGCATCATTCGAGTTTTGCTAGCATAGTAAATCACATGAAGTAATTTGTTTTCTCGCTGACCTAGCACAACACCTATAGCATAATCAAGCATCACACATAATTTCAAAGGGTAGGTTCCAGTTAGGTGCCTGGACTATCCAGCAAAGAGTGAGTAAATTCTTAAGCTTCTCAAAAGCCTCTAAACAAGCATCATCAAAGACAAACTTAACATCTTTTGCAAGCAAATTGCAAAGAGGTCTAGAAATCAAGCTAAAATCCTTAATGAATCGATGGTAAAAACCTGCATGCCCTAGGAATTACCTAATATCTTTTACGGTTTTTGGGACCTGTAGAGTCTTAATAAGGTCAACCTTGGCTTTGTCTACCTCTATACCCTTTGAAGAAACAATGTGCCCTAACACAATTCCTGATTTAACCATAAAATGGCATTTTTCCCAATTAAGCACTAAATTCTTTTCCTTACACCTAGTCAACACTAATGTCAAATGATGCAAGCACTCATCAAAAAATGAACCAAACACTGAAAAATCATCCATAAAGACCTCTAGAAACCGTTCTACCATATCGGAAAATATGCTCATCATACAACGCTGAAAAGTCGCAGGGGCATTACATAGCCCGAAAGGCATGCATCTATACGCAAAGGTACCAAAGGGACAAGTAAAAGTGGTTTTCTCTTGGTCTTCTGGGGCAATAACGATCTGATTATAACAACTAATCTCTCTAGCATTTGGTCGATAAAAGGAAGGGGTGATCCTTCCTTGTGACCTTGTTCAATTTCCTATAGTCGATACGAGACACGCCATCCCGTGGTCACTCGGGTTGGGATTAACTCATTATTATCATTACGGACTACGGTGATACCCGATTTCTTGGGGACAACACCGAACGGGGCTGACCCACTTACTCGTAAAAATTGGGTAGATAATACCCGCATCTAACAACTTAAGCACCTCTTTTCGAACAACCTCTTTCATGTTAGTGTTCGATCGACGTTGCATCTCCCTAGAAGGTTTGGAGTCTTTTTCTAAATGAATCGATGCATACACACAGTAGGACTTATACCCTTAATGTCTGCTATAGTCCACCCTAAAGCTTCCTTATTGTCTTGAAGTACTTTTACTAGCCTACTTTCCCGATCACTATCCAAATCGGAAGCTACAATCACGGGTAAAGTCTCGGATGGACCTAAAAACACATACTTTACGAGTGTCGGGTAGTGGTTTTAGGTCCAACTTAGGAGGCTCTTCTAAAGAAGGAATTAAGGTAGTCTCAGAAACTGGTAATGGTTCGAACCTAGCTTTCCATCTATCAATGTCTAACACAGGGGTAGAATCTAATAGAGCATTTACTTGTGCAATAGTGCTATCGTCATCTAAATCTAAACCAAAATGGGATAGTCAACTTTCTAATGGGTCTTCAGACAAAATTTTTGGTAATGACTCCTGAACTATGGCTTCTATCATGTTCACCTCTTCAACACATGTGTCATCTAGCTCATAAGGTAGCTTACTGACATTAAAAATGTTCATCTCCATAGTCATATTACCAAAAGACAAATTCATCACACCATTTCGACGAGTTAATGATCGCATTAGACGTAGCTAAAAATGGGCAACCTAAAATCACCTGGTATCCGGTTCTCTCGGGTCGGGGACGGGTTAGGTATCTAGGACCACGAAATTCACTTTGGATAAATAAACTTTTCGACCTCAATAAGAACATCCTCAATAACACCTCGAGGAATTTTAACGGACCTATCGCCTAACCGCAATGTCATCTCGAGTAGGTTTCATTTCACCAAGTCCTAGTTGTAAGTACACATGGTATGGCGGTAAGTTCACACTTTGGATCCTAAGTCAAGTAAAGCTTTTTCTACCGGTGTTTACCTATTGTACAAGCAATGGTAGGGGAACCTGGGTCTTTGTACTTTGGAGTTGTGGTGTTCGAATGATGGAACTTACGTGACTAGCTAAAAGGCTTTCTTATGGACGCTAAGTTTTCGCTTTCGCGTACACATATCCTTAAGGAACTTGGCATAATCAGGAATTTGCCTAATTGCATCTAATAAAGGAAGGTTTATGGTAACTTGCTTAAAAACCCCCAATATGTCATTAAAGTTCGATTCCTTCTTTGTTGGTACTAATAGTTGGGGAAACGGGGCTCTAGGCACAAAATCAGACCTCTCATGAACCGAATTAGCATCATCAGAAATTTTATCAGTCTCCTCAGCTAGTGGTGGTCCTAAGGGGTGAGATCCCGAGGGTGAACTACGGTATGTTCACTATCGGGCATGGTTACCTGATTGTATACTACTCTACCACTCCTAAGGGTTCTAATAGCATTCACCTGATTCAATGTTTTTGCACCTACTTCATGAACTCCTCTAGGGTTGGTTAGTGTTTGACTAGGAAACTTACCTCTTTCTCTCAAAGACTCATTTATCAGACCAACCTGGGTTTTTAGCTCGGAAATAGCCTGACTATTTTCTTGTCCTATCCTGTTACTAGCTTGTAGACTTTGTTCTACTGATAGCTGAAATTTTACGATTTGATGAGTTAACAAGTTGAGAGACTCCTCTAAGCTTAGGATTTTCTTATCTGACTGATTCTGAAACTGAACTGGTCCTGAAGGATTCTTAGTATAGCCAAATCCTGGGGAGCATTAGAATTACTAAACTGACCTTGATTCTGGCCCTTAGACCACGAAAGGTTCGGATGGTTTCTCCAACCGAGTTATAGGTTTTACGAATATGGGTCAAACTTCGACGGTTATCAAATCTAGTGTTATTATAGAGAGCATTGGCTTGCTCTTCATTATTCTGGCCTTTCCAAAAAGGCTCCAATCTACCACTAGTCTGACCCACTTCTAAAGCTTCTAACCTTTTTGCTATTGCAACAATTTTGGCATCTGATTCAAAACCTCCTTCTACCTTATTAACGTTTCCTCTGCCTAGAAGGATTGTTTTCTGGGGTTCCCTATTATTTTCCCATTGTTGGGTCTTTTCGGCGATTTCATGCAAATATGTCATCGCCTCATCAATCATTTTGGTTTTCAAACCCACTGTACACATAGATTCTACTGTGGTCGTAGTGGAATAATCTAAACCCTCATAAAGGATTTGAACTAACCTAACCTTTTCGAGACCATGATGAGGACATTGGGATAATAAATCATTGAACCTTTCCAAATACCTATACAAAGATTCTCCCTCCTGTTGAGAAAACGTGCAAATTTACGTCCTAATAGACGATGTTTTGTGCCTAGGGAAAAACTTATTCAAAAAGGCAGATGTAAGTTGTTCATATGTTTCAATTGAACCAGAAGCCAAACTATATAGCCACGATTTGGCTTTATCTTTCAAGGAAAAAGGGAATAACCTGAGTTTCAAAGCATCATCATCAAGGTTTCTAATCTTTAGGGTACTACAAATTTCCTCAAAGTCCCTAACATGAAAATAGGGGTTTTCATTTTCTTTCCCTAAGAAGATTGGGAGCAGCTGTAAGGTCCCAGGTTTAAGTTCATAAGTTGCTTCCGTTTCATCTAACCTGATACACGAGGGACGAGTAGCCCTAGTCGGGTTCAACAAAGCTTTCAAAGTTGCCATTTCTGGCACTATCGGAATATTAGGGATTGTCTCCCCAAACGGACGTTCAAAAACAGACTCTTCAAAAATTGGACTTTCTAAATTGAGGTAATCAAGACGCTTAGAACTACTAGGTTTCTCTTTAACAAATCTACCTAGGGCGTCTCTTTTACGTTCAGGCATACAAAAGAATTCAACAAAAATCATGTGCACATGCAAATGTTGGGCTCACTAATTTAGGTAAGCTTGGGTTACCACGGCAAAATATACCCAAAGGTACGAGGCTGTGGTTTGTGGACTTTCAGCTGGTGACTCCCAAAGGGCCCAAGGCACGGGTTCAGCTTACTAATCCACGAGTTTTCCTAAACTCGGTGATCTGACGAGGGGTGCAATTGGTGTGTGCAACTGTGTTTTTTTTTTTTATAATAAATAAAAGTAAACAAGCAACCAAATAAAAGAAAATTACAAGTCCAAAAGAAAATAAAGAAACTAATTAATAAAAGTCCAAAAATAATATCTTCGGTTTCTCCTTCTTTCTTTTTTTGGCAAGTTCAACTTTCCACTTATAGCTTTGAGTCAATCCTGCACAACAAAAACAAAAATACCAAAGACGTAAAATAGAATAATAAAAAGAATCTACAAAAATAAATAAATAATAAAAATAAAAATACAAAACCTAAAAATACAATAAACCTAAAACCTAAACCTAAATACAAGTCCCCGGCAACGGCGCCAAAAATTGATGTAGTTTTTACAGTGGTAAGAAAAGTGGTTCGTTAAAGACTTGTAGAGATTTGATTTTAGACTCAAGTTTCGAAAACTAAAAATAAAGAAAACTAAGTTGAAGTTGTTATCAAGATTTTAAGAGTACCGAGACTATGGATTCCACTATTTTCCAACTTTTATGTGATTCAATATTAATAATTATCATGCAATTCTTACATTCAATTGATTCTTAAATATTGCTAATGGTAGATTTTCAAAATACTGGTTGTTAATCTCAAGCATGGAACATCAAGAGCCCTAAGCTAAGCATGCACCATCAAGTGAAAACACAACGAGTTAGCAAAACTCTTTATTTCAATTTCGACTCAGTGCAAATAATCATAAAAAGAATTGCAAAAATTAATTAAATAGATATTACCACATATTTGTTGAAAAAATAGCTTCCTCCGTCGCCTCAGCAATGGGGTTTAGCTCCTCATATTAATCACTTGCTCAAAATATTGGTTTATGGTTCAAAAGTTGATTAAAAGAGTGAAAAGTAATAATAAAGACTGTTTGGAACGGTGTATCGACGTTACAAAGCAGCTGTTACAATGGAACTGTTACAGAAACTGTTGTAAACACTGTTGTTTTGTCGTTGATTTTAAGACCCCAAAAACGACTGTCTTGAATGGCCTTTGGTCTTCGTGTTCTTCCTTGTGCACCAGCAACAACAATTTCCTGCAACTCCTCCTGTTGATCTCTGTGATGTTCTAAACTTCCCCTAACTTCTTCTAAATTTCAATACCCCTCTCTGGTACTCGAGCGCACCTTTTATATACCTCCAAACCCTCCAAAACCCGATTAAATCTCTCCTTCTTTTCTTTGCTGCCAAGGTACGAAATTTCCTCTCCAAGTCTTCTTTACACGTTTATGAGATTCCCAAATCCTCCCAAACTCTTCCTTAGATAGATACGTATCTTTGGAAAGAATATCTCGCGTTTAGTCTCCCTGGAATTCCAAAAATAAATCATGCAGGGACCGTGTAAACTCATTCCCCTGTTTTGCCCCAACAAGTTCCGGCGATTGAATCTCTCCAAAAAGCCTCCAAAATTCCAACCCTAAAATCTCCCGTGAAAACCAAATTTTCCCGCCATTTTTGCTATTTGAATTTGGGAAGAAAGGTGATCTCCCCTTATCCAGAATGGGGGTGCGAATAGCAGTTGCCTTGGGGTGTCCTGAGGGTGCCCCTTATCCATGGCGAGAGTCCGAATAGCAAGTGTCCTCCGGGTGCAACTTTTCGAGACGATTTTTCCAAAAATGTTTATTGGCCAAAATACCTACACACACATAAAACACCATAATAAGTACAAAAATGAGCACTATTAATATATAGAATCGAGACAAATTAGACACAAAAATGTGTTTATCACTATCAAACCTAAGAGTTGGAATCAGAATAGTTCTGGACCTTGTTTCCAATGCAGACAATTGGGGCACTATCAAAAACAATGCCTTAGTTTCTCACAGAGAGAGAAACTCGGTCGATCCAAAGAACCAAGATCTAAGTCCAAATCAAAAATCACCTCAGAAATCAACTTGGGAAATTGAATAATGTGATTTTTAGATACCAAGATCTTGTCTCGTTTGAGAAGAGAACTTTACAGTTCAAAAGTAAAAGACTCTCAAATCCGTAAGAATGTTGAATTTTCTAAAGGAAGGAAATTCAACAACCGAAAATCAATGGCCTAACTTGGTTATCATAAACATGAATCCTTATTATTTATCTTCAAAAAATAAACAGTAAGAATATGTATGTAAATATTTTAATAAAAATATTTCTAAATAAATTTTCGGTTAAGGTAATTAAATAAAAAAACATTTTCAAAGATTGTGAGAGAAACTTCTCTTATTTATAAGAGGAAGGGTTTTACTTTTCATTTTATAGAGATCTTACAGAATGTCTACCTCTAGCTTCAACTCTCACAAAGTTGAAAAGGTATGGACTATATTGTTTCCTAACAAGAAATTCGTCTTGAATCTTCGGATGGTGATTCAGACTCAACTCCAGAACTTCATCAAGATGTTCCTAATGAAGAGATTTCCTCCCTCAATGATAATCTTCTCAAGAATCTTTCACTAAAATTAGATCTAATTTTATGTGTGAAGTAAGGAACATGGAAAAGGATTTGCGAAAGGAAGTAAAGGAAGTCAATAACAATGTTATGAGTCTTGAATCAAGATTAGTAATAATAGAAGATGACTGGAATCCTGTGAGATCTCTTAATGTGACTCCAAAACAAACCGAAACTCTAAGAGAGTTGAAGATTTTTGTTTTCATAAAAATAGACATCAATCTTGTGATTTGCTTCAATTATTGTATAAGGTCTATTTTTGAATAAAACTATCATTATTAATGAATAAAATTATTTCTTTTATAATTTTTCTTGTGATAGTTACCGATTACATATCCTGTGAATGAATGTTTATATTTTTGCTATGTGTATTCGGTTTATGGATATCTGATTTTGGTTTTCATAACCTTAACATTCGATCTCATATGATGTAACCCTTATGGTTTGTGTGGCTTTTTGATTTAGTGGGATTAAGTTCTATCCCATGTTGGTAGGCTTTAACAAAGGATCATAAGGTGTTCCGATTGAAACTCATATGTGAAAAGTCACAATATGTTAAATCAATTTATGTTTACATGAGTTGTGTTTAGCATAACATATGTGTTTCGGGTTTTCAACTTTTGCTATTGGCACACATTAGTTAAAACCGTTTCAACCTTTCTCTGGTAAAGGTTGCTTTTGTTGTTGTCCTTTTGTTCTTGCATCAGGATGACAACATACTGGGGAGAGTTCTAACTTGAACTTGCGCTTAATGATATATCTTTCTGGGGAGAAGAGGATGCGGAATCTGAGGTAATGAATTTGTTAATCATTTTCCTGTTTAAGAAAAGCCTTTTTATATTGCATATATTTTGCTTTTGCTTAACAAAATTTCGGTACAATCTATATTTTCCATTATTGTGTATGGATGTATGTGTGTGTATGATTCATTTGTTTCCGGTTAAGAAAAACTGTGTCAATTTATTTGGCTTATTGTTTGGTATCTTATTTATTGTTGGGTATCAAGTGTTTTTGCTTAACGAAATTCGTTGTAATTGCGGTGTTGTAATTTCTATGTTTGTTTCAATTGCTTCCAGTTAAGAAATAATTGTGCAAGCCAATTTATTTTGGTTTGTATGTATTGTTTATGGCTTAACGAAATATGGGATCATTTGTTTTTTCCAAATAGATTCTGGATAAGAGAAACTAAGTTAATTCTGATCTTAGTTAGACTTATCAAATTGGAGGATTCGGTTATTCAAGTCTAATTGAATGCCTTGACAAGAAAAACTAGTTAACTAACCTAGTGTTTGTCTTGTCTAAAGAGAAAGGTCTAAGTTATTGTCTGAATAATTAGAACCTAAGGAGAAAAATAAAGTTAATTATGATCTTTATTTTGGTCTTATCGAAATAAGCGATTGTATGTTTGCAATCGGTTTAACAAGGGAATTAAGTTTCTTAGTCGATTTGTTAAACTATCAGGGAAAATTGCTTCGGACAATTATTTCCTTGATAACATATTAAAACTAAATTACTTGTAATTTCGATTTTAATATTAGTTATCTAAAGTGGTATGTGAAACCTTCACAATGCCTGACTTATGATTTGGTATGACTAGTTTTTATTAATTAGTGTAACCGATCCTAAGTAATCACCATGAGATGGTATGATCGATATTTGTAATTGGTGTGACCGATCCTAGGTAATTGGTGTGACCGATCCTAGGTAATTGGTGTGTAATCGATCCTTGTAATTGGTGTAACCGGTCCTGGTAATTGGTGTAACCGATCCTGGTAACTGGTGTGACCGATCACAAGTAATACTATGAATATATGGTAACCGGTCCTGGTAATTACTGTAATCGGTCCTGGTAACTTGTGTGACCGATCACAAGTGTTTCCATATTAATATATAACCGATCCTAGTGATTGGTAGAACCGATTGAGCCCATACATGTGATTTGATATTTGATAAATTACATAGTGATCTTGGAATACAAGTAAACCAATTCTAAACTTTTTTGGAAGTGTGGTATAACTGATTCCAAGAATGTAAATCCATGCAAATATGAATAAGGATTTACAGTGAAAAGATGTCAACATACTTTGAACACGAATAGAGTTTGGTTAAGTCTGAACCTATTATCAAGTATCACACTTTGATAGTCGTATTGTATCGATCTTGTATCCATAGACAATCAAACAATGTGTGAATACCGATTTGTTGCATTGTCTCGACTTTGTCCATAGACGATCACTTTCGGTAAGAGGACTTATAGGTGGATAAATAAAAGATTGTGGTGTATTTGGGTACCCTCGTCTTTTCAATATTAATTGTATAAAAAACAGGAAAATATAGTTAGGGGTGATGAAGTGCTTAAGCCTTGACATCTTTAAGTCACTTGTCACGACTATCCTTGTTGGCTTGTCAGTATTGACGAGCTTGTAATATCCACATAATCAAATATGGATTCTCCCCAGGAGAAGTAAAAGCTTTCTTGATTGTGTCTTCAATTTGGAATGGGTTGGTTTTTGGTATTTCTGGTTCGTGACGCATCTTTTGGATAATTAGGTTATTGGTTTTAATATTCTCAGTGAAGAAGAAACCCTATCAGTTTGATAAACTTTTGAAAGGACCAGCTTCACATTCACATAGTCAAGTTGCGGTGGGGTTGATACTCTGGTCAAGTCCCAAAGACTTGGTGGGACAACCAGTTGTAAAAAGAGTTGTTGAACAAGACTTACTTGTAGGAAAAATTCATTGGTGCAAGGCATCACCTCTCTTCTAGGAAATTATAACGTCAAGATCCGTTGTTTGGTTATGTTCTAAATGTGAGTAATTTGTAAAGCACACTAGCTTGTTGACGCATACATATGGGTCCCTTGGTGACGATTCTGCAGAGATGTGTCAAGTTTTTCCTTGTTGATATGGATTCACGGACGTCTCAGAACCATGTCATAGTCTGGATCTACATGATCACTGCTGGTTAAGTGGTAGCGGACATTCTTATCCACGAAATGGTAGTGGTAGTGGTCTCTCTGGACCCTTATGAATGACAGAGTTTGCTCGTTGGATCCTTGGTTGTTTTATTTGAATGAGGATTTCGTCATCGTGCCGAATGTTGATTATGAATATATTAACGTTGGAAGCGTTAGGAGTGTTGGAACGCTCCGTATGGTGCTGAGAGGAATGAGTACTTACTTCTGAGTGGTATCCACATATGTTTGTGTTTCATCAAGGTTCTCTTCATCAGATCTTAGAGACTTGGCAATGTTTGGCTATGCATGCGCCTCCAATAGCACAACCCGAAAGATGAGTTTTGGTGTTTTCAGGGAAAGCATTTCGAAGAATGATTTATGTTATTCCCCGCTGGTATTACCAGAATTGAGATTGGTTGCCAGACCTAAATTGAGGTTAGTGACTGAATTAGACGAGAGGTTGATCTCGCACTGTGATCGCCAATTGTTAATACCCAAAAATTACTCTCAACTAAAAAAATATACCGCCAAAGCACTTTCTTTAGGTTCGAAAATCAAAAACATACAAAATGATCCTAAACCAAGAAATTGGCTATTCACGTTTTGCTTCGGTCACAAAGAGAGAAGATGAGTTGATCTTAGGAGAGGGAAAGCAAAAAAATTTGAGGAAATCATGGTGATTGAATTGTTGAGTGTGAGGCTGTCGAACTATGGAAGAAGTAGAGCTTGAGAATGATAATATTGTTTGGTCCTTCTAAATAGATAAAGGCGCATATCTATAGTTGTAGGGAACACTCACTGTTTCCTCATAAGTAGTGGAGGTCGTGAAGAGATGGAGATAGTATAGTTAATAGTAAAATTACACCCATTATGCTAGGGAAGCTTCCAGAAACCTATAAGCCATTACTCCATTACTTTACCGCTCCTTTAACCGCTCTTAACTGTCACCACTACTTGTTACTTCCTTATCATGGGGTGTTGCCACGCCATACGTTGTTGTAAACTACCAGACCAATGCCCATAAACGATTCGCCCATATAACATGTTTTGATTTCTCATAGGAATTAGTAGAGTCATGGACTATCTCCAGTCTTGACTAGGTTACCACGATGTATTTGACTGAGTAGCTAGCCAGACCTTGTCGAAGTGATATATCTTGAAGAGATAACTCGGATCCAAGGTTATGTATGACTAATAAAAAGTTTATCATAAAATGGAATTATTTGCAGGTTCATGACAATGTAGTATGGCCATGGCCTGGAAGACGCGATCAAGTTGGCCAAGGTGGCTTGGGACGTTTAGTGGCGTGGGACACCATCCAACGTTGTCTTGGAAAGTTTGGTGATGCGAGACACCATCCAATGTTCATAGCTAGCCAAGTTGTGGTGTGAGACGACCAAGTTAATAGCTAGCCAAGTAGTGACGTAGGACAACCATGTTGATAGCTGGTAAGTCGTGGCGTGGGGCACGACCAAGTTTATAGTTGGTCAAATCGTGGCGCGGGGAACAACCAAGTTGATAGTTGATCAAGTCGTTGCGCGAGGCACGGCCAAGTTGATAGCTCGCCAATTCGTGGCGCGAGCCGGCCAAGTTGGTTTGGGACGTTGGCCATGTTGGCCTGGCTATGGGACGTGATCCATGTTGTCCCGGGATGTTGGCCATGTTGGCCTGGGACGCTGCCATGATGGCCTGGCTATGGGACGTGGCCAATGTTGTTTAGGCACGTTAGCCATGTTGATTAGGCAACTTATCTTGGCTATTTGGCCTAGCAACTTGGCCATGGCCAAGCGTAGTTGGCGTTGGCAATTTGTTTGAATCATATAAAACATATTCAAGGAGCTTAGTCGTGGAAGTTCTGGGAATCGAAGTGATGTTCAATTTTATTTCGTACTAAATAGAATGCTTCTAATAGTACTTTTATCCAAAAATGACATAGACATTTATAATTTGTATCATCGGTATACACTGATTAATATATGACAATTTGTATGGCCATGCACAAAATAAAGAAAGTCCAATCGGGTGAAGCTCTGAAATCTTGTAGGCATATTATACATATATAAGAGAGCTACAAAATTAATGTAGTCATTAACTGGATACATATTCTTAATTCTCTTGCGGAATGTAATGTCGAAGTACGAGTCATTAATTCTGACGGGGGTCAGGAATTCACACATACATATTTCTGCAGTTAGGCAGAGGCAATAATACTACAATTTTCTCCCTTATCAAAAATCCACCATCAACAGAGTGCTATTGCTTCTAATCCAGTATCACACAACAGGATGAAGCATTGTAGCAATTGATTTTCACCTCATTAGGGAACTCACCCAATCAAAGGCTTTCCAGGTGTTTTATATTTCTGCCAATTCCTAGATTGCTGATTTTTTATCAAGGGTTGTGCGCTTCTAAATTTGAATCTCTGAGTCGTCTGTCATTCACAACTCAGTTCCAGGGGGGCTAGTAAAATGTAAACTATCTACTCTGATCACAACTGTAATCACTTATTACAACAGCTGTAACAATGACAACCATGTGTAACAGCATACAGTCTTATACATAAGACTATGTATTATGTAATTTCTTCTATAATTGATTAATAACAATGGTTTCCTTTTTTTCACCATTTCTCCATTTTCTTCGATCTACAAAACTATGTTTTTTTGTTTTTTTTTTTGGATTGATTAATCAATGTTTTTCTAAAACTCAAATACTTTGCAATTATTATCAGATTATGTAATAGATAAAATTAGTGAATGCGACATTTGGAAGAAGTTGCTGTGTTTGTTGTTGTTGTTTGATCAATTTCTTAAAAATCAAAACGATCCAATGGATGATTCGATTTACTCTCAACTGGTAATTTGTTATTTGATTGATTATCTCAAGCTTAATCCCAATTTGATGAAATAGTGAGAACATAAAAACAGATCTCAAATTCCTGGGACATTTTCTGTGGTGGACAAAATAAACAATTAATCGTATAGAAGGCATCCTTTGTACAGTACAGAGACTGGCTATTACGGCAAGAGCACAGTCAACTGTGAGCTGAACAGATCACCAAGGGCTCCGCGAACATCCATCTGAAAGAAAGTAGAATTAGAAACCAGAATTCTGTATTCATATTTTAGCCAACTGAAAGAAAAATAACTGGACCATATAAACATCTAGCGAAGAAACTAGTCCTTTATTTCTTTCATTTATCAACAGAAATAGGTAATACTTGGCAAAATAGACCTACTACTCTAGTTGATAAAAGACGCAAGTATTTCTAGAAAATTTCTATTAGAAATCAGTTGAAAGTATCATCTAACTGATAACTTTCATAAGAAAACCCCTTTGGGTGGATAGAGAAATACCTGATCACAGCACACGAGCTTCGTGAACAAAGGGTAGAACTCTCTCAGATGCTTTCTGAATATCTGACGGTTCATTAGGCACATGCCGTTTAGTACCTGTGATACCAGCTTGATGAGTACACAATGACGACTAGTATATTATATGAATATCAGAGACTGATAAAACAACAGTAAACATATCTTCAGATTGCAAGCATTCAAAATATATATGAAGACAGAGATACACAAACATGCCAGGAGAGATGTATACTAGTCCACAAACAGGATAACGCAAATAAGCAATTCAACAATGTTACCTTAACAATAATTGGGGATCGCAACTCCAGAACTCTATGAGTGTCCACATTAGCAGCATCACCTGTGCCGGACTGGAGGTCCGATGCCTCCTTTAGTATTTGTCCACAAAAAGACACCAACTTTTCTTCTGCTATGTCATCTAGCTTCTCTTCTCCATCAACAGCAGAGGAACCATTTGCTTCCACTGCCTTATCAGTGTTAGAATCAGACTTTGTAGTTGTTTTTTGTAACATATCCAGATATATGCAAGTTCCCGCTAATTCCTGGCGAAGAAGATTCAGAGGCGGCCTGTGCAATAAAGAGTTTGTTTGAACATGAGGCTCTAATAACTAGACGGCAAGATTTTTTTTTAATAATCATAAGATAAATACTGGTACAGTTTATGCTGCATACCTTTCAGAAGGAATATGGTGCATACGCATTCTAAGATTTGTGTATGAATTGTATGAAGCAGCAAACTCTAACACAGATAGCAAAATGTCCATCATAATAACCTTTTGTGGCCCTTTCAGCTTGTTCCAGTATTTCTTCTGCATTTTTCATTGTGTTAGTATGCAAAATACTCCCCTTCCATGAGCAGCAGTGGGAGACAAAATGTGCTTATACTCGAGTAGTCGAGTGTTACGTTTGGTATCAGTGTACAGCGGGTCAGAGGGCACTACTCATTTAAATTATAAATTCATCAAGTGCAAGTGGTCAAGCGGGTCAGAGGGTACTACTCATTTGAAACTTAGGTGACCTAGAAATGGCTGGATTAAATTCTGAAATATTTCAGTGAAGACGAATTATACCTGAATACTATCAATTGCACCTAGCAGTAGTAATTGAGTGATGCATTTGGCCCTAACTGTTCTCAGCAGGGGACTTTCTTCCTCGATATTAGAGTCAGATTCAATGACATTTGGCATCTGCAATAACATTTAAGAAAGTAAAAAGAACTGGAACTCCAATCAATAGCAAAATTATCACGATAAGGGAAAAGGATACACTAAAGATCAGAAAGAAATAACTGGACACCACTTTAAGATCAAATTTATCAGCAAAGGTTCAGTCTTAACAAGTCAAAAACTATTTCAGATCTAGTAACGCGGAATACCTTAACAGGAGAAGATAGCGCCGCCACGGCATCTGAAGGACGGCTTTTCGATTTTGATGTTAGATTTCTGAGCAAGAGGTTGTCCATCATGTTTCCCATAATCCTTTGACCTAATGTTTGACTCCTCTGCAAACTACCACCTTCAGCAGGCTTTTGAGCTTGCCCAGACGGTGATGGTAACCCTACAAAAATAAATCTACTGCTTAAGATTTTCCATTTTTACAACGCATTTTCTAATTAGCTAATTTGTGCAAATACACAGTTGTGGCCATCACACCCAAGAGTCAGCAACCAGAGCAACCCTACATAATAATTCATGGCTTGAGTGCAAACCTTCAGATTCCTCCAAGTTTGACCGCGATTCCAGCTCTTGGAGATTTCCCTGTAAGTTCGATGGACTGGTAATCCTCCCAGGACTATCATTCCCGATACCTGGGGATCCCTGGCCGATGTATCTTCCTGGACTATCCATATGTCCATTGTCAGTATGTCTTCCAGAAGCATTATCATCTATGGTGATCTCTAGACCTCTGGCTAGAATCATGTTGCTCTTTGTGTTATCGAACCCTATAGAGTTGAGGAGCTCCACTGGCTGAGTTGCGTATGAAGCATCTCTGGAACAGAAAAACAAAAGATAAGTTTGTGCTGGATGCACAATAACATAATCATTCAAGACACGGCATTCACCTAATGCTTTTCAGCAGAGTATCCCAGTCACTGTCGCTGAATTGATGGCCCCCCACTTCTATTAAATGAACCAAAGCACCAAGAGAGAGTGAAACCACAGATTGATCTGTTTTTTTGGCACAATCCAGTAGCAATCCGAGCAGTGGTGGCAGCATAAAACAGACCTCCTGCACATGAAAAACAAATTAAGGTGAATGCCAGCATGGAATATAGGTATTTAAGAAATATTAAATTCACAATATACATTTGCTTTTGTATTGGGATTTGAAAAAGAATATTTTTAAAGAACCCATAAAAAGAAAAAGATAATACAGCTATAACAAAGATCAAGTTAGTTCTATAAAAGTTAATCTTTCTTTTGTAGGTAGAGAAGAGATGGGAGTTCTTTTATCTAAACTGCATTTGTGCGCACGTGTGTGTGAATTGAGATGTCAATACACTGAATCTGGGTTGCGCCTACCTTGTAGAATGTGTTAAAAAGATTGCAGAGCAACTGAAGCGAGTGAACACTAGTTTCACGAATCCAGTCATCGCCAGAGGAATCTATGCCCTCCTTTCCAGCATGCCGTACATGATCAAAGATGGGAAAAAGAACGCGGTGAAAGATGCTCTCCCAAAATGCCGAGGAGAATTTTCGACCTCTCTCATTCAACAAATCGAATAGGACTTCAAGTGCACAGTTTCTGACCTCCAGTCTGGGATCTGATGTCAGATCAGACAAACCCGCAAGCATTGGAAACCAGTAGTGCTCAGTCACATCAAATGCTGTATCTGCATTAGCATCGATGGGTTTCATGGCACCTCCTGGTATGAGACCCTGAAACAAGATAGTAACCATGAGGACCGGAGAGAAGTACTTTGATATTTCTTGCAGCATTTACCTATCAATTTATCCACTTACAACCTTGCAGTTCTAAGATATAGAGCATCCATTCAGTTTGTTACAATGGATAGTTAGCAGCAATCCCCATTTGCAACATAATTAATATACTGTACAATGCAGGAGAGATAGCATCACTTATTATAGCTGGGCATCTACAGGAGTTTAAAAACACAAACCTCAGCAAGACGATCTTCACATATACGAAGGAGAGCAATAGCCTTTAAACTTATACGATGAGAGCTTTTATTATTGGCAAACCCGATAAGGCAGTTTACACAATCCATAAAGCAGTCTCCAACTACCTGATCAAAGTGTTCCAGGATAACTGGATAAGGGTTTGTTGTTAGAAGACAAAACTTTGCAGAGAAAAAAATGGTGAAAAGAATCCTGGTTTTCATAATTAATAAAAGGAAGCAACAAGAAACAGAAAAGAAGATTGTAGGCTGAACCTTGCTCTACATTTTCAAATGCACTTTCAACAATGGATTCAACTTCATCGTCAGCAGCAGCTGTGAAAATCATAAACACACTTCGCCACCCCGATTTTATGTTTCCAACCTTTGACTTTATCATCTGAACTCGAAACAGCAAAAATTAGCAAGTGACTTTCAAGGTCAACTGAATGTAGTGAAGAAACTTGTAACATCTACTTATCCTGACCAATCTTTAGAAGAAAAATGAAGTGTCAGGAAGATAAGTAAACGTACTTGAACAATGCAATCGACGATCAGCCCCCTTATAGATTCGCTTCGACTGCTCCGTATAAGAATAACAAATGGTTTTAAGATGTCATTTTGAAACGTGAAATTGGTTAGCTCAGCACGCTCCAGATACTTCATACCAAGCTGCCTTAATGAGTCGATTGCATACATAGCAATCTTTTCATCATGATGGCTCCCAGCTGAAATAAAATGATTTGCCAGAACAGACCATATTCTTGCCCACACCTGAGGAATAAAAATATATGAGAGACAGTGATGGGACTAAGATAATGGTTCAATATGTAATAAGCATGGTGAACAACCCATCTCTTGACTAGCTAATGACTGCCAGATAAACACATACCAACAACCGCACCAAAAGTGTTACAATAAATGCTTCACATTACTAGTAGCTTATACCAAGGATCAAAGTTTGTCTCAGCATATAAAGGATGATTCATAAAGATATCACAATGTTCCAACGGCGACGAAACAATACCCAGTCAATTGATATATCAAGACAAGAAACTCCCACCAATAGGGCATACAACTGTATCTTTTTTGCTCTCTTCATGGATCAACTAACAAGTTCCAGCAAACATTCAAGGGGGTTTGGAGGGTTTTATTTACATAAGAAATATGATTAATTGTTTCTTAGGTGGCCTAGAAGATTAGTGACCCATTTACATAATATTGCTTTTAAGAGTAATGTTGCCTCCTAATCGTCCTGCAGGCTGCTTTGTGTGGCTTGGTAGTGAACATTTCCCAACTTAAATCCAGTTTTAAGGCCTTCAAATCTCTACTGCTTTCATAGATTGCTTATCATATCATTTGTGATTGATTAAAACTAAGTTAAGTTGAAGCCTTTCAGAGAAACATGAGAATTAACATGCCCATTCGCCACCTATAAATTAGGTTAGTAAAGGACATACCAAGCGGATCCGAGCCATATTATAGTAGCTGATTTCAACAACTTTCTGCAGGCTGAAAACACGAGCAGGAGTCTGCTTTAGTTCCTCAGCAGATATACCACACAGAGCTGTGAAGAACTCCACAACTGAATCGCTAGGCAATTTCACACTGTTCACAAATACTTGCTCAGATGGTTTCCCAGCCAACTCTTTCAGAGATTGAAGAACAGCATCCTTGGAAATTTGATTTGATCCCATCATGACGCTTGCGGATATAGATGGGGTTGAGGTGATATATTCCAACCGAGAAACACATTCCAGCACAGCGTTCCATGTGTCTTCTAGAGAGTCTCTTTCCAAATCGCATAGAGTTAGGAGAGTCTTCAAGGCCTCCACATTTTTACTACGCATTTCTTTTGGGGCATGCAAGAAAGTTAATCTGGAAGTAAATGAAATAGCATTATTGATGGCCATAGGATATAATAAATCACATAGAAATAAATAAAAATCAGCTGTATTTCTTATCAACAATAGGACTCATACCTCACTAAAGATGTCAAAAAAGCATATCTCATGGTATCCATTCCGAGTGCACGAGTAATGTGAATGCCTGCCCTAAAACCCTCCATACATAGCGTAACCCTAGGCTTATTATCTCCTTCCTCCATAGTAACAGAGAATGTAGCAAGCAACGGCCACCCTACAGCTTCAACCATAGGCCTAACAAGTTCAATCTGTTGTGCTGTATGAAACACTCCCCTTTTTGCCCCTTGCTTTCTGAAAAAAGCTTGTGTGTGCTTGACAATATCTTCACTCTCTGACCTTACATCGTTATCTGTTTTTCGTCTGGGGAGAGCCAAATTAAGAATATTAACAAGACGACCTCTCTCCTCAGTTTCTGGTCTTTTGCTGCTCTTCCCAGTAGCGGGCAAGTCATGCTTCATTTTTATTTCCTCGCTAATAATAGAATCATAAATTTCCTCTAGGAGTTCCTTCGGGCACACTCTTCTGTATCACTAACTGTGTTCATGCGTACAAAGTCCGACTTGGACATTTTGGGCCACACCATAGGATTGTGAGCATCAGTGTTCAACATGATCACTGCATATGCAAGAATATATGCAGTATCTGCATTCTTAAAGAGTCCAGGATGATCAGCACAATAACTGCAACAAAACGAACAGACTCAATGCTTAACAGCCAGATAGAAACATGCACGACAAAGTTGGTTAATATTCTCAGTTACATATATTGCTATTTATTATTTAACCACTAAAGAAAGAAATGTCACATCACTATGTAGTATTAAAATCTATTAACTTGACCGCTAGACTTATAGAAGAGGGAAAAGGAACAACAATCCAGTAATTTCCTGTAAAACAACATTTCTCAGGTAATAACTAATAAGACATCAATTAGCAAACAGCAAAGTTTCTGACTGAGACCAACTGTGTTTCCAGAATTCAATATATCAATATTCACAGTGTATCCAAGGCTATATATGGTGCCAAAGAAAGAAAATCATTCTATGGAAAGAGCTTTCCATGAAAACAAATTCTTGGGGGAAAGATCTTTCCATGAAATTATGTTCAAAACACACTTTTGGCCACGCTTTTTTCAAAATGAACCTACAATTCTATAATGATAATCAAACAATAAAAAATAACTGTTTCCATGGGTAAGTGCCTAATCTAATTCCATTGAATTAGCTGCTATCAAACACAGCATATAGGAAAGAAGATGATTTTGGAAAGTTCCCGTATTTGATATGAAGCTTGAAAGTTTGCATGTTGTAGTATCTTTTTACCCTATTGTTGCAAAACAAAAATGGATGCATGGCATGCATATGGAGATATAAGATAGAGAGGGAGATTATACCGCTCGGCAAATTTTTCCATAATGCGATCTATTTTCTGTGCCTCCCCTGGAAGACGAAATCCTCGCAGGAATTCACGAATTGCAGAGTCAAACTTCATCCCCGAAAACTTCATTGCATCCACGTAAGCATGCATCACAGAGAGGGGAAACTCCTCGTGTTGGCCCAGATAATCACCAACCATAGCCTACAAGTTAAACAATTTTACGTTGATCTTTGCAAGAAGGAAAAAGAATCACTCCACTTCAAATTCTTCTTTTATTTAATTTATGGAAAAAATATCCACCTTATCCAAACTGTTTGTATTCCTTAGGAACTGCGCAACTGAAGCAGGTGTCCTCTCCACCAGATTATTGGTAATTAAATAATCAATTCCCTTTCCTGGGTGTCTATTAAACTGTACAAAGAAAAGAAGGAAAAACAATATTCAGAAAGTAATATTTCTTTCGAACAAGAACAAATGCAGCTTGAAGATAAGGTGAGATCATGATTCTAACAATTATAAACTTTTTTGCATCATAACTTAGCATCTAAAGCTGCATCATGGGTTCTGAATAGTCACCTCAGATATTGCAGCTTCCATGGTGGACTTATGAGCTTTAGCCTTCTCAAAGCTACTGGGTACATCCTCCCTACTTCTTAACTCAGACCGATCCCCTGCCATAACTTCTTCTTCCATAGATTCAGAGCCTGTACTTTGCCTTTTGCTTTCTTTGCGCGCTTTCTCCCAATCAACCAGTGATTTTAAAACGCTAACAAGGCACTAGATAGATAACTCACATTAAAAGAACTGTATACACAATTAGATACTCAACTAAAGTCAGTTATTTGTACCGTATGACAAAAAAAATAGATTACCTGAAGAGACGAGCCTTTAATTGATGTTGTTTGAGATGCATTATTCGGATCTGAATTAAAGGTCCCTTGTGCTATCTTTGATAGAGCACTAACCTTTGAAATAGATCAATAGCAAAGTTAGGTGACTCGATGGCAACTGAACAGCCTAAAAGTCAAAATCATTATTGCAACATACCACAAAAAATTATCGTAAAATAGTAAATATATACCATACGCTCAAACAAGTTTGGTGCCTCAAGATCACAATCATAGTTAACAAAAATGTCAACAAGCATCTGTGGATCCTTGCATACTTTCTCAAGCATCCTGTAAATGTTATTACGTCAGAAACGGTAAGGATGACATGTGGGAAAACCCTATTCAACTTAACCAGGGAAGCATATTGTACCGGAGAACACTAGTTCTTTGGTTAAGAGGACTATCGGAGCTGTCCAACGATCTTAAGGCTATCAAAGGGAAGAAGACACCTATTTCCCCCTGCAGAGATAGCCGAAAATGTAGTAAGGGACTACAAAAGTAGAAAAATTATAAGAAAATTTTTGGGGGACAAAGTAAGAAAGAATTACAAGATACATACTTTAAGACTTTCCCTAAAACGCAGCAAGAGTACCACGAAAATTCCAGTTGCATACTGCCAATTAAAGAGCATAAAAACATTCAGGAAAACTTTGTTACTTCACGTCAAGAAGTAACATGAAAGGGTAAGATGAATAGAGATACCTGAAATATAATTGGGGAAGGAGAAACTGATGCCCGCAACAAAGCATAAGAAAGATACGCTTTTACCGAGTCAATAAAGTGAAAATTTTTGGTAAAAGTATGACTAACACCTTCCAATAGACCCTGCAAACATGTAACTGTGTCAGAGAAACTATTATGGGATATCAACCGAAAAGTAAAGGAATCAGGCAACAGTGAATGACTGAATCAATCACCGCATGAGCCGGAAGGTCAATAATATGTAAAAGTTGATCCATGTCTGTTTGTGACACATCTCCTTGCCCGTTGGCAAGATTTCGGCCAAAATATTTAGGAGAAGGAAAAAAAAAAAAGGACCATTATTTAAATACCCTCCATTATTTAAACAAGAAAGCCACAACATTTTGAAAACTAAAGCTTTCTCGACTCGTTCGAGAAAATGTACTGATCACAAGAATATGAGTTCACTGTTGTTGCCACGTTATCATGAAAAGCTAATGTCTATTGCTATTTAACTAAAATAGCAGAATTAATGCTAGAAAAATGACAATAAGCCTTGAAATGTTTAACAAACAGGGGTCTCGCACAGTTGTTTTTACCGCACAGGTATAAGCCAATGCTGATTCAATGAGAATTATTTATACAAGTTACAAATTGTTCTAATTGTAGGTCTCGACTCTATACTCTATCTATAGACTGAAACGTAAAAGTATAGCATCCACCATCATCATGTAAATCTCATTGGGGCACCACAAGAATACAGCCACTTTTGCATGAGGAATATCAACTCAAACGTTGGTCACAGTCATAACAACACATAGCTCTATAACTTATAAATACAAAATTTGACAGTCATCTTCCTAAGTATGATGAGGAAAGTGGAGGAACTGCTTGTGCACTTGTGCCTTTTTTTTATTATCAATCTTAAGACTTTCATTCTATCTCCAATTAAACATTCTAATAAACCGTGACATGCCGAATGCAAAAAATTCTAAAAAAATCAGATATCCCATCCCCAGTACCTCCTTGAACAGGAGTTTTTACTATATATGCACGAAAAAAATCTAAAGCTGAAGAGTAAAAACCTGCAGAAGCTCAAGAGACAGAAGTCTAGTCTTGGTAGTAACTTCGTCCGTCTCTTCCTTCATACCCATCTAAAAAATAACATCAATTTAGTGCATGTTGAATATGCTGGTAGATATTGACACCAATAAATTACTGTAAGAATTGAAGTTCAAACTTAAGTTTGCACAAGATAATGGAAGAACCAACCTTGCAAAGAGTACGGAACAGTAGTAAAGCATCCCGCTGCCCTATGCTCATGCTATCGAGGTCGATTCCTCTGAAGAAAGAAGAATAGGTTTGAATTAACTATGTTTCTAAGGTAACAAAAGGAACAACATGCATAGCCTAATAATCACATAGCTAGAACTTGTCTCCGTACCTTGTTATCTTTTTCCCATCTTCAATGTGCACGGCATTGTCAAGAACAGCTTCTAAACCCTGTGCATGATACCCGATACCGTAAGCCCCAATTAGTGGTACAGTGGTAAAGCATAGAAGGTAACAATAAATAACAGATAGCAAATGGAAGCATTTGTGCACACGTAATTTTGATTAGTAAAGGGGATACCTTAATATCAGCACCACCGGCCAAATTCTGAAGTTCTTCAACAGACGCAATCGGAGTATCTTTGGTCTGATTCACCGAAAGCACGTCTCCAAGAATAACTCCTTTCTCACTATTGTCGTCTAAGTCCACTCGTGAACTGGTTTCTGCATCAGGCCTGTCAGTGTCTGGAAGAGATTCCTCAGTACCCTCGGAGACGTCGCTAATGTGCTGAAAGATAGTGGAGACAACTGCATGAGATCCTAGTTGCACCCAACCATGGTTGAACCTCAAACTATAGATAGTTCAATCACAAAGAGAGGCTCATTTGGCATGGAGTTTGTTGACCTAAGCCACCATGCATGGTTCAATGGTCATCCAGGCCCTTCGCCTAACTCAACAATCCAGGATATATAAACAATCTATTGGAAGGGTATCTTTAATGTTTCTGGTGAAGCACTAGCAAACAAGTTAGCAAGGAAATATTCAACTTTTCCTTGTTTTCATTAACAAAGATGCAACATGGCCATACTTCTATTTCCTTTTATCTATCTTCGGTATTGGTGTCTTTACAGTATTGTTTGGAGCTCATAAAAACATAAAAAGGGCCAAATTTACATTTGTTTGAGGCTTATACTCACTCATAGAGGTAAACCATCCCATTAACATTATTACCTTCACAGAGCATAGATGAATTAAGAAGGATAGGAGCGAGTTGAACAAAAAATTGGATTTCTAGGACATGCAGAAAGGATCTAAAGAATAAAGAAGTACCTGATCAGACTCCATTCGCCTAAATATGATGCTGACCATTTGGGTCAGCATAGCTTTTGACGTAGCTTGATTTATGGGGCTCTTGCTACAAATCCAAGCCATTTGCAAGTGAGAAATTTTAGAGTCAGAGGCCAAAGGAAAATTAATTATTTTTTGACTAAGAAAACATACCTGTTAAGAGCGATGTTATAGCATACTCTGATCACCGCCAGAAGTGGTTCCCCGTGAACTGCATGACTTTCTTATTAATTTTCAGCTCTGAGTGGCAATTACTCCATATGTTGCACTACTCATAATACGACCAATAAAATATATCTATCATTTTATTTTGGTGCTATATCTATCGGATTATGAGTGTATTATATAATAAGACTGTCGGCAAAGAGTGGGAGGCGATTGGCAGGTTCATAATGTGAAGATATGAGTTGCATAATTGAGGCTTAATATATTGCCATAGGCCTCAATATAAAATGCATTTTAAGGATATAAGCATAAAACTCCAATCCCAATAGATAAAGTAGGTCCACAATTCTGGAGAAGATTAGGGATACTACACATCAGATCATGCAGGACTAAAATGGTTCCTTATGTTTCTATATAACTAGTAAGGACACATGTGCGATGCACATGCTTGAATTTTTACTCATCCAACAATACTAAATTTGAAAGCCATGAAATTTTTTTCCTAAAACAAAAATTTACTATTCTTATTTGTACTCGTTAGGTAGATAGTTGAAAGAGCTTTTCAAATATATAAATTTAAAAAAAAATCCAATGTATATTTTGAAAGATATTAGTTTTTAAATTTTTTGATCTATTTTTAAAACAATGGTATTTACGTAAATATGTAAAAAATGGGGACAACAAAGTAATTTAAGGGGTCTCCTACCAAAAAGAGCTCTTTTCTTTATATTAGTATATATATATATATATATATATATATATATATAAGAAAGATGGTGTCAAAATTTAGTTCTGACTCTGACTTTCAGTGGATGCAAACTGATTGTCTTATGTTAATACTGGAAATCCGACAGAATATACCTCTGAACTTGGTTGATGCTACAGCAGTAAGAAGAACCTTCAACACCTGCAGAATTGTACTGCAAAAACATTTCAACAGAATATTACTACAATTACAAAAAGGAGAATCTTCAAATCATTAGAACAGAGAAGAGCGCACACCTGTCGGATGGTGAATTATCAACACAGCCGCAAACCATGTTAAGAATGTCCGTAAAAAGAGGAGAATTTTTACCGCCATCCAAACCAGGATCACCTTCTAAATGATCATACGCAATCAGTTTCTGTGTTTGCAGCATTTACATAAATTGAGTCAGAAAGTATCACACAGAAACCATCTGATTTATGAAAGATAAGCTTCAACAAGTCAAATCATATTTATATGAGATGAAAGAACCTACATGGAGACAATCCAGAGCAGGTTCTACAAGTTTCAAATTCTTGGTCTCAAATGCCAGTCGTAACGGCTGCAGAACAAGCTCTGCTTCATCCACATCTAAATTATGCCCAGCACTGGCTAACGCAGCTGTAATGGTTGAACCCGTGCTTGTCTTTTCGGAAGTCTGTGAAATCGACTGCGAGCCATCAACAGTTTTTCCATCTTTCGGTACTTCAGGGGAAGCTGTATTGATACTAATTTACAAAAGGGTAATAGAGGGAGTTTCAGTATCCCAATCATAAGTGGTATGAAATATACAAAAATAACAAGATGCGAGAACTATTTAAAAAAAATTCTTGAAGGATCATATATTGAAAGGCTAGATTGATGGAACAGTTAGAAATTCACGGTGGTCAGATGAGAAGTGAAAGAGGGAAGTACAGTGTGATAGTATAACTTATGATAATATGACAACCAAAATTTTCCTATCTAAAGAAGCAACTGGGAAGTGAAAGTGCAGCAAGTGATGAACCCAAAAAAGAGTCTGAGGAAATTCACTGAAACCAAGAAAAATCTACTACTTGGACATGGCTAACATTACTATGAAACTTATCCACTGTTACAGACCTTGCATCTCCGGCTGCAGATCCTGCTTGACTGTTCACAGTTGAAGTGGGCTGCTGAACAATTCCCTTTGTACTATCTACAGAAGAAAGACAAAAAATCAACCTCACTTACTTGCTAATAAGGCTCACGGCGAAGGAACAGCACTAATAAGATGATAAACCTCATGAAACAGAAAAATTATGACCCAAGACCCACGGCATAAGAATAATGCGTAAAGATGTTCAAGTAGAAACGACCGTATACGGGCCAAAGATTTTAGCAACTTTGCAACCCTTTTGAGAATCTGCACCTTCAGTTCAGGTTGCAGATCCCACTAAAACAAGCTTTCTAACCCAATATCAAACCTGGAACTTGACCTGTTATGGCCTCATAAGATCTCTTATGCCTACACAAATGCATTCGTGAATTCTAATGTTCGAGTACTCAAGATACACTTCATAGAGTTACCAGCCTTAGGTAAGATAACTAACTCCAAATCGACCCTCATGAGGTTGAGGCGAATTGGTAAGTTCGTCTCCGGCTAGATACAATAAAAATGCACCAACACTCTTATATTCTCCAACTTCAAGCTAAGAGAAATACCTTGTAACTTCAACCAAACAAGTATACTTCAAATAACCCTTAATTAGGCAACAGTGTGGGCTATGAATCACGTATTCCATATAACGCTTTAAACAAATATAGGTACATGAAGTTTTACTCACACAGAGATCCTTTTGGGTGTATCTAGTGAGAGAAACAATTAGAAAGAGCCCAACTGCAACATCAGACTCTTAAAAGAAAATATTTTGTACCTAGCAAATCTACTTTCAAACTCAATGTTCAAACAGGCCAGCTACATACAGTCGAATTACCTCTGATATAAATCTCTACTGACTTCTAAAATCAGCCTAACAGATGATATCTCAGAAAAACAGTAAGAAAAAAGTTGTAAAGGCACTGAAAAATGACAATAACTACAATAATTGGTTTCTTTCACTCCATCTGAACATAACATATTCGTAATTCTCGCTTTATAGTTCATTCCACTCCACCAAATACTCCATCTATAGTGTAGAACAGATTTGCTGTAACCTAGCTTTTCTCGATTCTAAATGTGATTTTGCTTTTGCATAAAAAAATTTATGTCTAATGAGAGAAAGTAGATAATTTACCTAAATAAGTCTGAATAGATTTCTGAAGGTCTCCATACTTCTTAGGCGAACATTCTTTGAGCATAGACTCAAAAGCTCGAGTAAGAAAACCTCCAGCGGCACCCGCCATTGTTTAACTTCTGCCACCACCACCTCTATACAAAAATCTCGTCTCCCTTTACCTAAAACAATGTCAAATTATGTATCATCAGTAACAAAAAAATACGATGTTAAGCAAATCATAATGTGGCGATTCGATCTCTAAGTAAAATTAGTGAACAAGGGAAAGAAACCAGTGTGGATCTTTACAAAAATGTAAGAAGAAGAAATTATTATTATTCTGGATCTTAAAATTTGTAAATCAAACTGAAGAAATGAGTAAGGAAAGATCTACTACTACCAGATTAATGGTTCGGATCCAAATCGAACATAAACCCTAAATTGTAAGATTTCTTCTTCTTCTCCGCCCAGTGTCCGTAGAGAGATGGAGGAAGTGATTTAGGGGAAGGAAATGTACGGTATGATCAGTTTATTTTGACCTCATCAACCCATAGAGAGATCTAAATCTAAATTCGAGAGGGGATCTTGACCAAGTTTGACTAATTGTTGACTTTTTATTTTTCTTTGTTGAAGTTGTTTGGCAATCTAATAAGCTGTTTGGATTAATAGCCCGTTTGGATACCAGAAGTAGAAGCAAAAATGTTTCTATTTCTGGCAGAAGTTATTTCTCAAGGATCACATTCAGTAGAAGCTTGTTTGACAAACTCATTACTTATAAGCTATTAAGCAATTAAGTTAGTTTGGCAAAAGAGAATTGAAAAGTTACATTTATTTATAGTTTTTGTGATGAAAGATGAAAAAATGGATGTTATAATTGAAATACCAAAGAGGCCATACAAAATCATGGATTCATCTATGAAAATTTGAAATCAATTCAACAATAAGTTTGTATTTTTTGTTAATTAAGTTTAGATCATAACACAACATGATAACTCATTTCCAACTGAAAATGCTTAATTTAAATCAATTCCTTAATTTTAACATGAACATTTTTTCCAACTGAAAATACTTCATTTGTGAACTGATCTTCTTATTAAAATTTCTTTGGTCCAACTAAAGTATATATAAACTACATAGCAACAATCTCAGTCATTTGATAGATGAGAGCATTTCTAAAATTGATGAGAGTAATACTAAAAGCTAACAGTCTGATCCATCAACATGAAGATCAAGGACAAGTAAAATATCAATTTGATATCGAAATCTTGCCAAAAATTAAATCCATCATTCAATATCTATTCATCTCAGTACTAATTAAGAATTAAATCCCATCAATTTTTCATTGAACATCATCAACTTACCTCTAGACAGGAATCCAAATCTAAATCCAAATCTTCAAAAACAATAGTGATTTAGGGATCCTCGTAACAAAATACAGAGATTTGTATCGTATTAGCTATTTATCTATTATATATTATATAAAGGGAACTCCCCTTACTGTAGCAAGTGAAGCTGCAAATTATGTTAGACAACTTTGTCCTTAGTTTTTATTCCTCATTCAACCATCACATAAATATATGGGGTCATTTATGTAATTTCGCTAATACCAAATTCCTAACCATAACCCGTTTCTCTTTGATCAAAATCTAAATTTCTCTGTGATTAAATCTAAATCAAGAATACACACAGTATTACACAGTATGATCCTCATGATTGAATAACTAAAGATTAAATAAGCTAATTGATTGTAGACTTAAGTACAATAACTCAATCAGATGGGCACCTTTACTCAGTTAAACACAAAAAAAAAGAACGAAAAAAACAACCAAATTATATAAATTTCTTGCATCAAACAACGTACAACATAGACAATGAAGTAGGAGATTCAGAAATTAACAAATCCTAACTGCTTGTTGTGAAGAGAAAGATGAATTGGTTTTCACTGTTGTTGATGGTGGTTTTTAGCTTAGGGTTAAAATCGTAAAACCACGGTCGGACAACACGTCACAGAATTTGAGTAATAATGTCTCCACTGAATGCATTTATTGAACCCTTTAATATGTCTGCGAGAAAATTATCAGGGTACCTTTTTTTAATACTAATTAGGTTTCGATAGGCCAAACCCTAATTCCCACACCACATGTGACAATGGCAAATCATGCCAGCCACATCTACCGCGCCAAGGCATGCCAACCATGCTAGCCGCACCACTGTGCTAATGGAAAACCATGCCAGCCACATCTACCGCGCCAAGGCATGCCAACCATGCTAGCCGCACCATTGTGCCAATGACAAACCATGCCAGCCACATCTACCGCGCCAAGGCATGCCAACCATGCTAGCTGCACCACTGTGCCAATGGAAAACCATGTCTGCCACATCTACCACGCCAAGGCATGCCAATCATGCTAGCCAAGCCAACCGCACCTTTCTTTGGCCCTAACCATGCTAGTCGCACCATGCGCCTACGGCATGCCAAACCCTTGGCCCCACCATGCCAAGCCAACCACACCTTGGCCCCATCATGCCAAACCGTCCATGCCAAACCCTTCGCCCCACATGTGCCAATGGCATGCCAGCCACCTTGTCGCGCCATACCATGTTGGCCTTCCCCATGCGGCTACCAAAACAAAGGCCTGCAACAATCAACGACCATCTTCCCATCTAAGATGCAACTCTTAGCCGTCCAAGGTCACCAACCAACCCATGGTAACTTTTGGCCGCGCCTAAACCGCGCCAAGGCATGCCGACCATGCCACATGTGTCAATGGCATGTCATGCCAGCCACCTTGCCACGCCATACCGTGTTGGCCTTCCCCATGCGTCTACCAAAACAAAGGCCTGCAACAATCAACGGCCATCTTCCCATCTAAGATGCAAATCTTAGCCGTCCAAGGTCACCAACCAACGCATGGTAACCTTTGGCCGCGCCTGAACCGCACCACGGCATGCCGACCATGCCACATGTGCCAATGGCATGCCGTGTCAGCCACCTTGCCGCACCTAACCCATACCATGCCGGCCTTCCCTATACGGCTACCAAAACGAAGGCGTGCGACAATCAACGACCACCCTTCAATCCTAGATGCAAATCCTAGCCGTCCAAGGTCGCTAAACAACGCATGGTAACCTTTAGCCCAAAACCCTACTTTTGGCCACGCCAAAGCCATGCCGGCCATGCCACCATGCCGCTGTCTACCAACACCACTCTTGAGATCTTCTTGAGTTTTACTTTCGAGCTGTTTTCACCTCCCGAACGAGCTCAAAACCTAAATATTCCCTTGGGGGAAGATAGGAAATTCTTTTCCGTATAGAATGGAGGTGCGGACCATCAAAATCCGAGTCCGTATGAGAATTCTACATCGATTATAGTGAAGGGAGCTAATTAGGGTTTAAGCATACCAAACCCTAATTTAGACAAAGCCGCAAGCGCTTCCCTTACAAGCCATGCCGGCCCTAAACCATGCCGCTGGCAACCAAACGAAGGCGTGCGACGATCAACGGCCACTCTTCCATCTAAGATGCAGATCTTAGCCATCCAAGGTCACCAGCTAACGCATGGCCACCTTTGGCCCAACGCAAAAATCCAAGCTTAGCCACGCCAAACCATGTTAAAGCCATGAGCGATCATGCTTTCATGCCGCTGGATACCAAACGAAGGCGTGCGACGATCAACGACAACCCTTCCATCTAAGATGCAGATCTTAGCCGTCCAAGGTCACCAGCTAACGCATGGCCACCTTTGGCCCAATGCCAAAATCTAGCTTAGCCACGCCTAACCATGTTAAAGCCATTATCGGTAATGCTTTCATGCCGGTGGCTACCAAACGAAGACGTGCGACGATCAACGACCACCCTTCCATCTAATATGCAAATCTTAGCCGTCTAAGGTCACCAGCTAATGCATGGCCACCTTTGGCCCAACGCCAAAATCCTAGCTTGGCCACGCCTAACCATGTTAAAGCCATGACCGGTCATGCTTTCATGTCGCTGGCTACCAAACGAAGGGTTGCAATAATCAACGGCTACATTTCCTCTTGAGATGCAAAATCTCAACCGTCGAAGGTCACCACGCAAGTCTCCCAAGCAACAACAAACATGCTACATGTTTTCTACAAAAACATTCGAGACATCAACGCGTGTCACAAACTGGGGGATGCTCATTGGGTATTGGTTTGGCGGTTTACAGCGTGCGGCGTACACTACGCCCGTTATAAGAGAGTGTCATAAGGATGAATCGGTTAGTAAACACGGGGAGTAATGGTGAAACGCTTTCTTTTATGGAACATCAATTCCAGGCGTTACCGGTTATCACCTCCTCCCATTTACTCACCCGTTTTCCATTTCTTAATAAGACCAGAGTACGTTTCATTCCGACTTGTATAAATGGGCATTACCTATTTCCACCGAACAACAAGTTCAGGTCAGGAGCATACAACACTCAGAAAACATTTGCTAGCTCTCCATCTGTTAGCTTCCCACTTTCTGATACAAGTCGTAAAACAACTACTCTTCCAGAATCAACTATTCTGGTCTCAACACTTTCTTCGCTTCCCTCCCCAAAACCAACCCTTCTCCTTCATTTTGTGACCGAAGCAAGTCTGGAACGACCATTTCTTGGTTTAGGCCTGATTTGTACAGATTGATCTCTCGAATTCAAAGTACTCCCTTGCAGTACATTGTTTAGGGTTTAAATTCGTTTCTCACCCACACACCCGAAATTACCAAAATTAGCAGAAACTGTTTTCACCATCAAACAATTGGCGACCACAGTGGGAGATTGATCTTTCGGTTACAATGTCAATTTTCGACCTCATGCTTCGACCCAGACATCAAAAAGGTAGAAGCAGGCGATCCGCTCGGAGATCGACGACTCAGTTACCAGACGACTTGATTATCAGTCTTGACACGGCGATGACGAGGGACTGCCTAGAGATTAAAAGCGAATGATCCAACCAGGGATCGAGGACTCGATTATCAGATGAGACGACTGGGGACTTTCCACAATCACGGCGGTGCTTCCCATAAAAACTCGGTCTTACACCCGGAAGGTTCCCTTTTCATCAGGAGACCTGAAAAACCGAGTAAGTCTTACCTAGACAAGATACATGGTTTGCTATTTCAATTTTTCACGGGAATGATAAAACCGATAGCCATGTTATGTTTCACCCCATGTCATCTACCAACACACAGTTCCATGGTTTTCCTGGGATGTTTGTGTCACTTGCAATCGTAACCAAGACAACATCATTCCCAAATTAATCCATTTCAAAACAATTCATTCCAGAAGAATAATCCAAAACCCTCATAGATAACAGTTATCTATCAATTCAAATCAAACCATAAACCAGGCGCTTTGTTTGC
This sequence comes from Papaver armeniacum, assembly GCA_023531295.1. Classification (NCBI taxonomy): domain Eukaryota; kingdom Viridiplantae; phylum Streptophyta; class Magnoliopsida; order Ranunculales; family Papaveraceae; genus Papaver; species Papaver armeniacum. The sequence continues at coordinate 917,645 of JAJJWW010005328.1, read as the reverse complement.
CTTTCAAAAAAAAAACACCTACTCGTACATGCCTACTTTGCATAATAATGATTACACGTCACTATTCATGAGGTAACCGACATTACTACGGTGATATTCGAAGAGGAATTGTTTATGATGAAGTATTTCTACAAGTTTATGAAAGGCATACCCATGGCTAAGGTTTACACCGATTCGAGAAGAAAAATATTTCTGATTTATGGAAGGCATACCTATGGCTAGGGTTTGCACCAACACAAGAAAACAAGAGAACAAATTGAAAGAGAAACGCCGGAGTACATAACTGGAATATATTTGCTCACTTTATTGCTACCACGCTACCGTTAACACCAGGACGTGATAACACAGATACGAGATAAAAAGGGGAGCCAACCCCTTTCATAAGCATAATACTTTTTGGAATTCGAACAAGGAAAGGATTTCCTGTTTGAGCTATGTATGGAAAGATACAACTGGGCCCGCAAAAACAACCCTCACGGTTCCCAACAGTTCGCGCCACGCCAAGCCAACGCCGTGCCAAGCCAACAATCCGCGCCACGCCAAGCCAGCGCTGTGCCAAGCCTACAGTCCGCACCATGCCCAACCAACAGTCTGCGCCATACCAAATCCAAACTAGCGCCCACGCCAAGCCAGCACCCATTCCAAGCCGATCCAGCGCTAAAAACTTGCATCTTTCCAGCGCCAGCAGCTTGCATCCTTTCCAGCGCTAACAGCTTGCACCCTTCCAGCGCCATCTTCTCCGCTCCACTAACCAGCCAAAGCAGCGCCATCCTCACCCTTCGAAACAACGACATGGCTCTAGCACTCTGTGATCAAAACCACGCCATCGCTGCACGATACACCTACGATCACCAGAACCAGAGCCGCTTCCGCCACCCCAACGTTTCTTCAAGTATGATAGCTCCAACCGTCACCAGAGACGCTGCTACTCCACCATCAGGGCAAGATACTGGAAGATCCGGAAGAAGCCGACCTCCTTTTACCACTGTTGATTTGATGGAAAGACAAAAGGTTCTCGTAAGGCTCAGACAGACGTGTTTATAACTCGGAAAGAGATACCTATTTCCTCTCGCGTTGCTCTTGAACGCCCAGTAAAAGGGAATCAACAATCCAATTTCATCACACGTAAAGATCAGGAATGACTTTTCCAAAATCGAGGCAAAGGAAATCAGCAACCCTCCTGAATTCACAGAGACCCTCTTCCCGTCAGGATATGTTCTGGGGACTTCGCCCACAAAATCGTGCAGTCTATAATGAAATAGTTATGTGAGATTCTATATTTCTCCAAGGCGTAGCGTCAAGACATATTTGCATCCCTCAACCGCACTGCATCAGGAATGCAGCTGTTTCCAGCCAGGGAAGCCGTTCCCAAACCCCAAGAAAGCACGATCGATATATGGAACTGGGGAATCCTAACCACTGTTCACTTGAGGGATGTCGAGTTTGACAGAACACTGAGTGACGCAGTCTCCAGCTTCAACATTGTAACCGTCAAGGCTCGGGAGTTTCAAGGAGTTGTTTCGATGTTCTCTCCATAAGTGGCTCCGCTTCAACGTTCTCCAGCAGCGTCTCCGCTTCAACGTTCGCTTCAGCAGCCGATTCGCTTCAACGTTCTCTCCAGCAGCCACTCCGCTTCAGCGTTATCTCCATAAGCTACTCCCGTGATCCGGCGCATTTGGCTCCTTAAGTTTCACCGTCCTCTCCAAGATTTGAAGCCGCTTCAACACCACTCCTTCTCGCAAAGGGTCGTGCCACCACACTCCCCATGTCAAGGATCATGATCGCAGCCAGCCAATCTTCGTAGTCATGGCCACCTTTTGATCCATCCCGCCAAAACTCGTGACCATGGACAGTTTGCTCACTTACACATCCAGCCAATCCTCTTACTTCCATGGATGCCCATACAATTCTAGCCAACCTACTTTGTTTTCTCGACAATGTAGTCTCTTCTGATCACATCTGCTGCCAAGAACTGCTGTCGCTCGTTTGTTGATACCAACCAGAGCTTCACCATGGAAACAATCACTACAAAGGTAACCCGTGCTCCTCCATATTTTAGTTTCACGTGGAAGAAGTAACAAAATCACCAAGATTTAACACACGATGGTGATATCTTTATCATGGTCAACCCACCGACCATACAAGATGGAAACATGTAAACCATACTTGGGGACCGGGGATCTACACGGAATCCTTTCACCGTCAAAGCTCGAGAAGACACGAGTCAACCAAAAGGCCATAACCACAACAAGGTCATCTACTCTTCAAGGGTGTAGCGTAAGAATATCATCACCTCTCTTTCAAGAAGACGCCTGCAACACTTTACAAGGCCGCGGTGGATCCCAAGCCTGCTCAGAAGAAACAACTTCAGAAACTAAAGAAAAGTGTGACTGCCATCCCGATGACCATCAAAGATTCATGAGATAACCCCAGAGACCCGGTGAAAATTTTTCCGAAGAAGCGAGAGGAGCCACGATAAACAACATAACTCTCTCATCTTTACCACTTTACTATCCAGAGTATTTCATCCATGTGATATTCTGAGCATCCCAGCGTCACATCCGGAAGAGTACAATAAGCTTGTATCAAATCCCGTGGACGTGGATTCAAGGCGATGCAATGAAAGTAGGCTACACATGGGGACTACCAGCACGGGGCGCTTTCACCCCCTCAACCAGGTTATTTCTGATTTCAACATCATCACTGTCGAAGTTTTACGAGCGCAGGAATTTCTCAACACGAAGCCGTACATGTGCATCGAAGACTCCAAAAGCACGCCACATAGATACATTTACACGTTCGGCCGTGCCATCGGATCTAACAGAAATATAACTGGGGACTGCTCACCGCATCCCATTCCATACGATAGTCCAAGATTCAGAAGATGGTTCAAAGGATGTCTCTTGGAACAAAATCCTTGAAGACTTGATAGCAGCACGTCGGCAACGAAACGTCTCCCAACTTATCTATTTCATCCAGTGGCTCCGGAAGATTTCGACCATACAAGCATCCACAACATAATGTCATCGCGATCAAAAGGTCCAGGCACTGAACAACCTAAAATCAAGGATCGACCGACAACGCAACCACATCCATCCGTCCCAAGAATGCAATGGAGTTTGGTAAATTTTGGAATCCACTGGAGAGACACTGCAGACTAAAGCACGGATCCAGACAAGCAACAGAAAATAGAAGAAGGTCAATATATTTTTTCATACGGACGGAGTTTCTAGAGTTTGCACAGAATAAAGTTTCCTTCTTGCTCCATGAACGGGAATAGATGACTCGGCGCGACTATGCTACCCGGGCCCGCAACATCCCTCCCCGAATTCTTCCCGAGTTTCACTGTTGTCGGGCCGTTTTCACCTCCTAAACGAGCTCAAAACCTAAATATTCCCGCGTAGGAAGATAAGAAATTCTTTTCCGGAGGGGCAGACCGTCAAAATCCGAGTCCGTACGAGGATTGTACAGTGATTATAGTAAAGGGCGCTAATTAGGGTTTCGGCATGCCAAACCCTAATTTAAACAAAGTCATCATCCTTCCACGGAACTGAAGCCAGTCGTCATCCTTCCGATGAACTCAAGATAGCTCCACTCCAAGCCGCGCAACGCAAGCGACTCCATTCCAAGCCGACCAATGCTGATGGCTCCATTCTAAGCCGATTCAATGCTAACGGCTCCATCTCGAGCCAATACTACGCTGGCGGGTCCATACCAAGCCAATACTACGCTGGCGGCTCCATACAAGCCGTACGCGCCATTTTCCTTGGCCCCACCATGCCAAGCCGTCCGCGCCATGACTTGCGCGCTAACACCAACAACTCGCCAAGCCAGCGTCATGATGTTCCTTAACCCAGCCAAAGTGATGAGTAGCCTGACTAAACAGATGATTCTCATCTCACCACTTCACGGTCTACACTACAAATAGAAGTTATGCAAGGCCGCCAAACACGGGATCATGAACTATCCTTACCTCTCGAAAAAGGTTAGTTGGACTTTCCTGACCATCATGCATGATTTACGTTTCGATTATGTCCTTATATGTCACCATCTTATGCTTACCTCGCAACAATGCCCATGTTCCGAGCTAAGCAGGGGACTTAATGTTGATAGTGGTTTTTAGCTTAGGGTTAAAATCGTAAAACCCTAGTCGGACAATGACGTCACAGAATTTGAGTAATAATGTCTCCCTGAATGCATTTATTGAACCCTTTAATATGTCTGCGAGAAAATTACCAGGGTACCTTTTTCTAATACTAATTAGGGTTTCGATAGGCCAAACCCTAATTCCCACACCACATGTGCCAATGGCAAATCATGCCAGCCACATCTACCGCGCCAAGGCATGCCAACCATGCTAGCCGCACCACTGTGCCAATGGCAAACCATGCCAGCCACATCTACAGCGCCAAGGCATGCCAACCATGCTAGCCGCACCACCGTGCCAATGGAAAACCATGCCAGCCACATCTACCGCGCCAAGGCATGCAAACCATGCTAGCCGCACCACCGTGCCAATGGAAAACCATGCCAGCCACATCTACCACGCCAAGGCATGCCAATCATGCTAGCCAAGCCAGCCGCACCTTTCCTTGGCCCTAACCATGCTAGCCGCACCATGCGCCTACGGCATGCCAAACCCTTAGCCCCACCATGCCAAGCCAACCACACCTTGGCCCCATCATGCCAAACCGTCCATGCCAAACCCTTCGCCCCACATGTGCCAATGGCATGCCAGCCACCTTGCCGCGTCATACCGTGTTGGCCTTCCCCATGCGGATACCAAAACAAAGGCCTGCAACAATCAACGGCCATCTTCCCATCTAAGATGCAAATCTTAGCCGTCCAAGGTCACCAACCTACGCATGGTAACCTTTGGCCCAACGCCAAAACCCTAGTTTTGGCCGCGCCTAAACCGCGCCAAGGCATGCCGACCATGCCACATGTGCCAATGGCATGCCGTGCCAGCCACCTTGCCGCACCTAACCCATACCATGCCGGCCTTCCCTATACGGCTACCAAAACGAAGGCGTGCGACAATCAACGGCCACCCTTAAATCCTAGATGCAAATCCTAGCCGTCCAAGGTCGTCAAATAATGCATGGTAACCTTTGCCCCAAAACCCTAGTTTTGGCCACGCCAAAGCCATGCGCGCATGCCACCATGCCGTGGCTACCAACACCCCTCTTGAGATCTTCCCCGAGTTTTACTTTCGGGCTATTTTCACCTCCCGAACGAGCTCAAAACCTAAATATTCCCGTTAAGGAAGATAAGAAATTCTTTCCGTACGAAATGGAGGGGCGGACCATTAAAATCCAAGTCCGTATGAGAATTCTACATTGATTCTAGTGAAGGGGAGCTAATTAGGGTTTCAGCATGCCAAACCCTAATTTAGACAAAGCCACAAGCGCTTTCCTTCCAATCCATGCCGGCCCTAAACCATGCCGCTGGCTACCAAACGAAGGCGTGCGACGATCAACGACCACCCTTCCATCTAAAATGCATATCTTAGCCGTCCAAGGTCACTAGCTAACGCATGGCCACCTTTGGCTCAACGCCAAAATCCTAGCTTAGCCACGCCTAACCATGTTAAAGCCATGATCGGTCATGCTTTCATGCCGCTGGCTACCAAACGAAGGCGTGCGACGATCAACGGCCACCCTTCCATCTAAGATGTATATCTTAGCCTTCCAAGGTCACCAGCTAACGCATGGCCACCTTTGGCCCAACGCCAAAATCCTAGCTTAGCCACGCCTAACCATTTTAAAGCCATGACCTGTCATGTTTTCATGCCGCTGGCTACCATACGAAGGCGTGCGACGATCAACGACCACCCTTCCATCTAAGATGCAAATCTTAGCCGTCCAAGGTCACCAGCTAATGCATGGCCACCTTTGGCCCAACGCCAAAATCCTAGCTTGGCCACGCCTAACCATGTTAAAGCCATGACCGGTCATGCTTTCATGCCGCTGGCTACCAAACGAAGGGTTGCAATAATCAACGGCTACCTTTCCTCTTGAGATGCAAAATCTCAACCGTCGAAGGTCACCACGCAAGTCTCCCAAGCAACAACAAACATTCTACATGTTTTCTACAAAAACATTCGAGACATCAACGCGTGTCACAAACTGGGGATGCTCATTGGGTATTGGTTTGGCGGTTTACAGCGTGCGGCGTACACTACGCCTGTTATAAGAGAGTGTCATAAGGATGAAGCGATTAGTAAACACGGGGAGTAATGGTGAAACGCTTTCTTTTATGGAACATCAATTCCGAAGCGTTACGGTTATCACCTCCTCCTATTTACTCACCGTTTTCCATTTCTTAATGATACCAGAGTACGTTTCATTCCGACTTGTATAAATAGGCATTACTTATTTCCACCGAACAACAAGTTCAGGTCAGGAGCATACAACACTCAGAAAACATTTTCTAGCTCTCCATCTGTTAGCTTCCCACTTTCTGATACAAGTCGTAAAACAACTACTCTTCCAAAATCAACTATTCTGGTATCAACACTTTCTTCGCTTCCCTCCCCAAAACCAACCCTTCTCCTTCACTTTGTGACCGAAGCAAGTCAGGAACGGCCATTTCTTGGTTTAGGCCGGATTTGTACATATTGATATCTCGAATCTAAAGTACTCCCTTGCAGTACATTGTTTAGGGTTTAAATTCGTTTCTCACCCACACACCCGAAATTATCAGAATCAGCAGAAACCGTTTTCACCCTCAAACAACTGTATATTTCTATTTTTTTAATTTATCAGCAAGTTAGTACTTAGTATACAAATTGGAATTTCAGATTTTAGTTCGAAGTTTGGTCTATGGACAAATGGTTGAAAGAGTTAGTTAGATCTAAATCTAAAAGAGACGGAAAAAATGGAGATCGAGTGACTGTTGCGGCTCAAAGGTGAGAAGAAAAGGGTTTATAAGGATATACTATTGCTTCTTATCACTAAAACACCCTCTCTCTAATATTTAATTACCTGAGTGGTACACATGGATGCATTTGGGTTGCTTTGGGGTTTGGACCGGTGGACGTGAGGCTGGTCCATGCACGCGCAAAAGCGCGTACATGTGTTCTAGTTTGCAAGAGAATTTAAACTTCTACTTAGATTTTTAATATCACAAAGGGAGAGAAAATTAAACAAGGAAGAGAGGAAGAAAATAGGGAAACACGGAAGGGAGGAAAGAAAAAATATCACAAAAGAATTTAATTCCTGAGATTAGTACACGGGACCCACCAGAAGCTGCTTCTTTCGGAAGTGAGAAGCAAAAATATTTTGCTTTTCGGAAGTGAAAAGCAAAAATACTTTTAAGTGACTTATATAAGTTGTTTCTTTTTATCAATCCAACCTAGCTTATGACTTATTGGCTTAAATAAGTTTAGAAGTAGCTTCTCGTGGTACATCCAACAACCTATAAGAAGATGCTTCTTGACTTACTTAAGTCAAAAAGTAATATCCTGTTTGGATAGCAGAAGTAGTCGAAAAGTCAGAAATCAGTTTGGCTGTCAAATTTCAAAACGACTTTTAGAAGTCGAAAAGTTAATTTTTTGTGAAGCAAAATAGTTTTGTATCGACTTACGACTTGACTTGACTGGAGAAGTAGAATTCAGAAGCAAATTTGTATCCAAAAGCATGCTAAGAAGTCTGGTTGGATGACACATTTTAAAACGACTTTTATAAGCAGAAAAGCAGCTTTTTTTTAGCAAAAGATCTGAACTTCCGACTTCTCCCAGAAGTTGCAGAAGCAACTTCTCCTCGGTAATACCATCTTATTTTATATTTCTTTCCTTATTTTTTTTTCTTCTTTTTATACACTTTCCTCTTTCATTCCCAGAACTTCTTCATCTTCCTAGAACAAAATATCCCAGAGTGGTTGTAATTAGGATGATAGAAAGAAATTGATATTATTCAGAAGTAAATCTAAAAAAAAAATGATGAAATTTTTGTTCTTTAGATTTGTATTATGGGGTTTTCTTCTGATTGTAGAAGTATCTGAAGTCTTAGCTTTGATTTGTTGCTTGATTTATTTTGTCTTTTGATTTTTTTGGATGGGTATTGCTTGGTTTATGTAGATCCGTTTATCTAAAAACTTTTGTTAGTTGTTGACATATGTCATGATATCATCTTTCCCATCTTTTTTAGTTTTTGTTCATTAGTAAATGTAGAGATTGAAATTTTAGAGATTTTACATCTTTTCAATGTGGCTTCTATTGCAAATATTTTGTCCATCCCTTGAATCATTATGCCAAATGCAACACGCTCCTAGTCCAACAAGCTGGCATAACGAATTCCAAGTTAGAATCAATATTGTTGCATCAAAATTAATAATTTTCATTTCTAACAAAAATAACAATAATTGACTAAAATAAAATATTACAATAAAATGATATTTAGACTTACGACTTGTAATTTTGCCAAACTTACTTATTTGCTATTCAACTTATAAGCTAGGTGATTGACAAACTAACTTTAAAACTTTTCAACTTCTCATAAGCTAGGTGCTTCTCTTTCTGGTATCCAAACGCACTATAAAGCTGAAACACTTTTCCAGTAAATTACTTCATGGAAATGTAAAGAAGTCTTCCTGAAATTTGGATCCCAAATTAACTTTTGATTTTTCGTCTTAATTAAATCGAAAAGTTATCCCTTGTATGATATTTCTCCAAAACAATTGTTATTCAAGTAAATCATCGAAACTTTTCGATGTTTTTTTTCTTGAGATGGGCTTATCATAGTATTATCATAATTAACCATCTACCAAGTTTTACTCCCAAAAAACTACTTTGATCACTGTCATTTTAATTTTCTTTTATTGCGTCAATTCTCATGTAGCTTGGGACCCACTCAATCACCCTCATCTCAAATTCCTCGCACTCTAAAAAGCATATGTAGTTGAATCAGCTACACAAAATTGTATAGTTGAACCAATATTTAAGGTCTTCGATATGCGTTTATAGCTGCTTCTATTCACAATTTCACATACCCTAACTACATGACATTAGTGCAATCCAAAGATTTCATTTATAAACTACGACTGAGATACGTCCTTTTTTCCATCGGCAGTAACATGCGTATTGTATTGTGCCAACAACAAATGCGTTGGTTGAATAAGTAACCCAATATATAGTAACTTTACTTCCAGAAAAATGTTTAAATGAATTCATTAAGTACTGTGTCTAATTTTGATCGGCATGAATACACAATGGAGTTTAAGCAAAACTATCGATCTCTGTACACCTTGCAGGTATACTGAACTCTTCAAGTGTTCCCACGACCCAGGCCATGCCACCGCTTTGGATCCTCAATGTAAAATTAAACCAGTTAATTAAAAAAATGTTATGAAAATTCGCAATAAAAATTAATGTTTCGTGGATATAGTAAAGAACATACTGTCGAGAACACAAAGTTGTGAATAGATTGAAACCCCGACGACCTGTGATAGCCAAATTTTCATAATCTGGCTAATCAAAAAATACTGGCACCCCTAAATTCAAACCATCAGGTAATTGTAATCAACAAAGTTATCTTTGAAAATGTATACTTCAGCTAAATATACAACAATGATATTTAAGAAAATGATAGGAACCCCAAAAATATGAAACAATGTAAAAAAGAAAGGATTTTCTCAAATGTTGTTAGCTCAGAGTAGTTTAACTGGTCACAGATGTACATTTTGGTAGACGAAGATCGAAAGAAAATTGAAAGTAACTATACTCTTGGATTTGAGTTTTTTTTCTCTCCGCAATCTATCTCCCTTCCCAACTTTATTTCTGATTTTCGTTTGCTCCAAAGTAAGGAATTAGAGTTTTCAAACCCACTCATCCTACCGAATGTGAGCGAGATAATCAATTGTTCAGTTTTATGGGAAGGTAGGTTTGTTATTTTCAGTTGATCAAATTTTTCCATTTTGATTTAGACTTTTGAGATGGGAATAAGAGAATATGTAATGAATTTTTTCTCAATTAAAGCGTGTATTTATGGGATCAACCAGAAACTATGACTTTACCAATTGGGAGGAAAAACCAGGACTGGTCTTCATCTTTGCTAACTTAGCGAAGCTTCATTTTATAATACAATACAAAGAAATAGGAAAAAAATTATACATAGCTAGGGTACAACCCTTACCATAACGACACATCTCGATAATAAGTAATTTTTGTGTATTGATTTTTACTTGTGCCCTTTTGTTTGTAGAAATTATATAACATGACATTTTATGTTTTTTTTTTAATCTTTCATGTATTTTAACCGAGTTTATGTTACTAATAAGATGATCAACCACAACTTTTAATTTATAATGTTACTTATTTCGTAGCGTCACAAAATTAACAGATCCTATTGCTACTCACCAACCGTCGCTACCACTACAAATCCATCTAATACCATTTATTTTTCCACCACAACCGCCACGTGCCTCCCGTTGGCCTTTTGTCATACTTCTAATTTTGAATCACAAACATCATGAGTAAAGTTTTGGCTGAACAAACTTAGGTCGTTAATTAATTTATTCCATTATATTTTTTATTATTATATATTATGTTGTATTATTATATATTATGTTGTATTGCAATCAATTTTATTTTAACGGTTAGAACCATGATTTACAAAACCGGGTACTAAAGGTAGCAGGGTACCGTTTAGGTGATCCGGCGGTTATGGTCATTTTTTTTCTAAATGGTATGGTCTCATCCTCAAAATATGATATATGTTTTTTTCAATCGTGATGACCAACTACATCTTTCATGATAAAATGTTGGTTGTGTTGTAAATGTACATAACTAATAATGCCTACGACTATTCACCACCATAAAACCACCCATCGGCATTATTTTTTCCACCACCATCGATATTATCGCCTCCACCACCACCGCTTCTACCAGCCACTACTTCTTCCACTACTAACCACTAATTTCTATTGATATATTTTTTATTAAAATTATTTATGCAATTAATAGAATAAAATTTTACACAAAGCTTTTGGTTGGTAACCTAGCAACAAGCTGGGCTCCAACACCTTTTTGAATAGCAATACCTAATCTATGAAAAATAAAGCTACCAAAACCACTACTAGCGTCATTACTAACTAAACAATTCTTCAAACGCTTGAAAAAACACAAAGTATCCTCCCCAACTCCCCTAAAGTAGAGAAAGCTAAAACACTCAATCCATGGCCGTGTGAAACACACTTGTCCAAGTATTTAGAATGTTTACGTGAAACCGCATTAGATATAGCTTTCCCTGGTACAAAAGAGCGAATTCCATCACCTGTGAAGGGCGAGACACCTGTGACATCCATACAAACATCCTTTCCGTTTTCCCAGTTGAGCACAAGGATATCGACAGGTTTCAGTTCCTTGTCATCATTCGTCGAAATCCCAAAGAAACTTCTTTACGCGTTGGCACACTAGCTTTGTAGCAAATGTCGACGACAACATCACGAACCATATCATGCCGAAACTTGGGGCCTATATCCTTAGCACAATGAAGCGCGTGATCACCAAAGATGTCCATGGATTTATTACAACTTGGGCACAAGCCATTCTCAACAAACAAAGGGATACCAAGTCGATACAGAGCACGCTCTAAAATGTCTAGGCCCAGAGGCACTCGATTAAGCCCACTGATGGGTACAGCCAATAAATAATCTTGTGCATGCTTGATACGGTTGCACTTGCCACAGGATGGAATCTCTTGCGGACATAGAAAATTGGTCTGGATTTGCTTCTTTAACCGCATCGAAATAAGTGACCGCGCCCGGGAGTGCATAGACGGGGGCGAGATCATCGACACGGTATGTAGAAGGCAAGCCACATACCCGAGTAAAATTCGAAGTGCAACCGATAAAGCAGAGCCTTTTTTCCGTTGAGAATGAGTTACCAAGGATCACCTTTTGTACCGAAGTAGTCTGGCACTGAGAAGCAAGGTAACAATAGGCCGGTGTCAGCCATGGTGTAAATGCCAAGTCCACCATCTTTGATAGGCAAGGTAGCTATTCGCTGTTGTAGAGGACCAAACCCCGCACCATCACCAGTGATGAGAAGTCTCAAGTACTTAAGTAAGTGATCATCAAAAAGGGCCATAGCTGATTGTAAGGCTGCAGGATTGGTAGTACGCATTGCGAAATATAATCTAGAAACTCCAGTGCAATTGCGAAGTAATAGCATCTCACTTTGAGGGTCTTTGAGTTTCTTGATAGCAGACATCAATTGAACAGTCTTATTCACCCTGCTCAACATCATATCACTGATAAAGTTCAAATCCAGACTCACCGGTCCACCCAAAATTTTAACACCATTAGAAGGTCTACCAATATCAACAGGGAAAACCCCGTCAGCTGTGCTTCTAGGGTCAGTAGAAGGCCAAAAGACTTCGGTTTTCCTTACATTAAGATGTAAACCCCCGCATGGTCCTTCCTTTTCAATTATATTGAGCCTTAGCTACCTCTAATGTATCACCAATAATTGTACCATCATCCAAGTACCAAGCGTGCAAGTCGAGTTTGCATTGAGAGGCAATAGACTTCACAAGTGGGTGAAGTGTCAATGCAAAGAGCAGAGGACCGAGGGGGTCACCTTGCTGAACTCCAAGTGCAGAAGACAAAATATAATGGTCGTAATAGAGTTTGGCAGGCCTCAAGTAACAAAATTCTACCCAACGAGAAATACCAGACAATGAAGGCGAACCTCTTTGATGAGTCACACTGCTTTCACCATGTTGAAGGCATTGGCAAAGTCAATGAGCAGCATTGACATTTTGTTTGAGTGACCATTCATCTCCATCAAGCGATTTACAGCATGTAAAATGCTTTCCCCACCAGCAGGAATACCAACTCCGAATTGGTAATCACCCAAATAAGATGACATATCCTTGCCAACCGAGACAATGACCACTTTCGATACCAATCTGCGCCAAACAGTACCAACTGCAATGGGCCTAATACCACCTCCAGGTTCAAGCAAAGGGGTTAAAGGTGCACTAGCAATAAACTCTCCCAAGACCGCAGGACACCTTCCAGCCAACCAAAGATTGACAACCCCAGTAATTGAAACAAGTAAATCATCTGCAATAGCAAATTTGCTTCCCACTGATCTGCGTCGACCAGGATCCGAGCACGCAAACCATCACGACCGCATGAAGTGCCTTTGGGGAAGCTCTTGATAGCTCTTAAAACAACCCGAGAATCTACTATAATTGGGTCAGCCATAGCCTCATCGCTGGAAACAGTGGGAAGAGGCGCAGATGGATGCTTGTCTAGCAGCTCCAAGTAAGTGTTCTCGTTACGAGGAGCTAAACCAGACGACGAGAGCACTCGAATGGCAGCTGCGAAGTGGCCATAACTTATCTTCTTTTGACAAGCTAACAAAGTAGCAGCGTCATGTCTCTTCTCCTCTCCTTCCTTAGACCCAAAACGTAAAGGCTGCTGTAGAAGTTTCTTCAACAGAAAAGGACAGCCGTTAGGCTCTTTCCAAACAGCAAGAGCCTGATTAATGGCTGCAACCTGTAAGCGTTTTCTGTTACCGGATTTCTTCTCAGAGGAGCTTCTCGGCTTGAACAGGGTTAGCGTGCAGATTGGGAGAAAAATGAGATGTAACCAAGCTGCTAAGCTGCCAGGATTTGCAATAATCCTGTCAAGACATACCTTTAGTGTTCTCGCAAAAGCAAGCCTGCATTTGTGCGGAATGCTAGAGACAGTCGTGAACTGCCTTTGAAGCACTGAGTTTAGTAAGTCTCAGATAAAGTAGACACTTCTACAGCGTCACCATCACCCAAGACAATCTACAAAGATCATCTCGGTTGTATTACGAGGAGAAACTAAGCAAGCTACAAAGACCATAGGTTGTATTGCGTGTAGAAACTAAGGAGACATCGGCACCATCCGCGAAATCTCACTGGTTTGTCCAAACCGTGAAGAAGAAACTCAACCTCTTCATCAATGAGAGGCCTTGGCTCGACATCTCCATGAACAACTCCGCTTCTCCATCTCCCCTTGCAAGCTTTCTTCCAACCGTGGAAATGCATACATCTCGCAGCACAACCACATACGCAAGCGACGTAGAACATTCTCCCAAGCTCGAGTAAATGTGCAAGTTAGAAGCAATCAAATCCACGCATACGATCTTGTAATCCTCGGAGAAGAGATGCCCAATATAAACATGCTTCAGAAAGAGCCCTTTACATAACCTCTCGCCATTAACTCCATCCTGGGAGCCATGAACTTGCTTGAAGGGGCAATGACAAAGGTCAAAATGCGGCACAACTTCATCAATAGAAGGAGGAGAAAGGGAGGACAAAACCGCAGTGATGAGGTGCGAGGAGGAAGCCCGAGTAGCAATGGGCATGGCGACCCGCAAAAACTTGAAAACCCTAAACGTGAAAACAAGAACCCTGGAAAACCCAAAACCAAATAACAAAACTACGAGAGAAAACAAAAACAAAAACAAGTGGAAACCGTGGAAAATCAAATGGAATCTCGGAAAACAAAGAAAAAGACAAAACATCCATGGTGATTACGAGCAAAAATCTGGCATGGATCGCCAGAAAATGATCGCCGGAGCACCATGAGAACCAAGCTAACAACTCTTCACGAAATAAATAAAAGATACATATTTATTAGATAAATTAAGAGGACAATTAATGATGAATATTTAATAAATTATTCATTATGAGAGATTAATGAGACACTAATTATTAAAACACTCATAATGATTAATTTTAATTAGAGCAAACCACAACCATGAATTTAGCTTTCCCCAGAATTTATCCCCGAGCTTCCTTTGTCTAGGCTAAGTTGTCCATGCTTTGTTTTATATTCTTGATTTTAAACACGTCTAATATTTCGAGAAGCTATTTCAAAACGATACAAAATTTCACCTCGAGATATCAGTGTTAAGAACATGTGTGAGAGAAGTTTGACATCCGAAATTAACTACATTAACTGTGAATATTAAACTTGATGACTTGCGTTGTTTTTTTTTTTTAAGCATGAAATTTATTAAATTAGACTGAAATTACACGGGGTACGTAATACCCATAGAGTATGCTATTACAATAGAACTGATAGATTGCGGAATTGTATGTTCCCATACTGCTCGTAGTGAGTCTCCTATGGAGCAATCATCCGCTGCTCGGTCTGCTAAACCATCTGCTGCTTGATTTGCTTCTCTGTAGACGTGGCTAACGGTATATTGCTGGATTTAGGTGAGCCTTTGTTTGATCTCTGCAACCAGTTCAGATATATACCAAGGGGGGTCTGTATCTGAGGTTATAAATCTCATTAAATTTTCCGAATCTGTTTCAAATTGGACTTTTGACCATCCTCGTTCCGTCGCCGTTTTAGAGGCTATATGCATGGCCCAGGTCTCCGCTGCAAGTGTTGTGGTGATGCCTAGAGGTTGTGCTATTGCTAGAATAGTGTTTGATTCCTCATTTCTACAAATAATACCTGCTCCCGCTATTCCTGGGTTTCCTTTTGCTGCGCCGTCCATGTTGATTTTGATCCAATCTGATTGAGGCCTGAGCCATCCTACAAAGATGGTTGAAGTTGTTATTGTTCTTTGTGCTGGGTTTGGATATGGCTGCATCCCAGGGAGCACCGGTGGGAGGTGTGTCTGGGCCCAAGAATATTCCTGCTGGAGCTTGATGGCCATTTGCATTACATTTATCGGATTTTGTTGTTGTTGTTTGAAAGAGTGTGTATAAAAGTTGACATTTGATGTTGCGTCTTTTTCTCCTTGGTTCTTATTTTTGTAGTCTTGGGCTTGAGAGTTGCCAAAATGTTTTGAGCCCATATGAGGAAATAGTCTTTATTACCCAAAAGAGCATTCTTTTTCACTTTAATGTTCAGTTTATTAAACGAGAGAAAAAAGCGAAGAGATACTAGCAACGACTTCATTTTTAAGTTTTTCTTCTCCAACCTATGAAGGAACAAATTTGTTCAAAGTTATTTGATTTAATTTTGATTTTAGGATACACTTATTCATTAGAGGATCAAGGCTCACAAGCACCTCATGAGAATGAGTTCATTACTTATAAAATTGTAGATTGTTTTATGGTAATAGTTGTTGTAGAGTAGCTTCCTTGTATGGACAATATGTAAGCGTTCTGCATCATTAGTAGGGGATTATGCGCACCATGTAGAGAGTGACATTAAAGTAATAATTTTATGTTCACACTATTTCTTTAATGAAATTCTAGATTGTGCGTTGTCTCACAGTTGTTGTAATTGAACATGAAGTTCTTGCACCCAAAAGAAAACTACTAAAAGATGTTCGAAAGAAGGTAGTTGTAAAACCAAGGCCAGATGCGGCAAGTGAAGTTAGCTCTGATGCAAGCTTAAATGGCAAACTCGGGGTATAGTACCTACCAAGCCGTAAAGCCTTGGCCGCTCGGTAGACACTTTACCACGCGACCAAATCTCTACCGCCACTCATAGAAACCCTGCGGCTCGATACTATCTAAGTTGTTAATTATTTTATCATCCAACGTTTCAAAATAAATCTTATATAAATATTTAATTAAACCATTGCTTGGTTGAACCTACTGATATTGGTATGTCAACTTAGTCGCCAAATTTAGATGTCAAAACACATTTTTGATTTAGTATACTAAGGTCAGATTTGGCTAATATTAGATTTAGGTAGTAAAATACAAAATCAAAGGTATTCTTGAAGACTGAAAATTGAAGACTAACGAAGACGTCTTAAGAACTTCATTTAAGGTTACTAAGAAACACTTGATTCTCTTGTTTATTCCACCTCTCTATCTATCGGAAAAAATTGATAACTCTTTAGAACAATTTATATGATAGTAATACACCCTTTTTATTTTTTACACCCCTTTTTTGGTATGTACACCCTTTGGTATACACTATTATACCCTTTCGTATATACACCTTTTCTTTTCTTTTTTATACTCACCCTATTTTTTTTATACTCACCCTTTTGTATACATATACGCCCTTTCCATACATACATTTTTTTTTTGTTTGCACATTTATTTATTTTGTATACGCACCCTTTATTTTTCGCTCTCCTATAACTCAAAAGCGATTAAAAACCTTTCTGGACAAAAATTTGATCTACTCAGGTAGGCCCAGACCCCGAAATTTCTTTACCTCTTCTAGCTATAATTTTCTCTTCTGCCTCGGATCTTTTTAGGTATCTAAAGTCTTTTCGTTTTTTTTTTTTTTTTTTTTTTTTTTAAGATCCTGTTAGGTTTTCATTTGTACTTTTTAGGGCTTGATTTGATTAAGGTGTTGCTTCAATTAGATATGTTTCATTTTCCAATAAGTGGATTTAATTTCTTAGTGTTGATGTCGATTAAGATTAGGGTCTTTGTTCTTCTTACAAGAACAAAATTTGAAGCAACAAAAGGAACCACATTAGTTAAAGCAACAAAGGCACGAAGAACAATAGGAAAATCAAGATCATCATCAACAACAATATCTTCAAAGACACCAGCAGCAACGATAACACCAAAAATTCCAACAACAAACAACTTCAGATGACTGGTAAAGATGAAGACAAAGACCGATTCCGACCAATTCCGTTATATGATGACCGATTCAGGTTATCTTTGTTATCTGTGTGACTGTACTTTTTATAAAATCACTGTTAATGGGTAGGATCTACGGATCCTTTATACATATATTTGTTTTACTTTGATTATAAAAGCAACCTTGAGAAATTGTTGGATCTTTTGATACTAACATCTCTACTGATTGTAGATTTGTTATATGGTTTAGATATGTGTTTATGGGTAAAAATCGTTTCCGCCGATTTTGGTAAATTCGGTAGGTGAGTGAGAAACTGGTTTAAACCCTAAACAAATGTGCTGCACTTGAGCACTTTATATATTCGAGAGATCAATCTGTACAAGTCCGGCCTAAACCAAGAAATGGTCGTTCCAGACTTGCTTCGGTCACAAAGTGGAGGAGGAGGGTTGATTTGGGGAGGGAAGCAAAGAAAGGTGTTGAGACCGGAATAATTCTGGGAGAGTAGTGTCTCGACTTGTATCAGAAAGTGAAAGCTTAGGAATCTTGCAAGAGATGAAAGCTTTTTGGAGAGCTTGCAAAGTTGCCTTTTCTGAGAGTGTTGTATTTTTCTCCTAACCGAGACTTGTTGTCTGGTGGAAATAGGTAAGACCTATTTATACAAGTCGAGATTGAAACGTACTCGGTCTCATGAAGGAAGAGAGTAAAGGGTGAAATAATGGGAGGAGGTGGTAACCGCATGGTTTTTATGGGTGAAAACGTTTTCACCATTATTTCCTCATTTATTTGACCGTTTTATTCCTATTCACGCTTTCTTAATGTGAGCGTAGTGTACGCTGCATGCTGTGACCTCCAAACCAAGACCCTGGAAAGCATCCCCCGTTTGTGTTGATGTCTCGAGTGTTGGTTGCACCTTGAGTGCAAGTGGCGCTGCTAGTGGCGCGTGTGGCATGTGCCAATGGCATGTACGGAATGCCTTTGTTGCGGGTTGCACCTTGAGTGCAAGTGGCAATGCCAGAGCTGCTAGTGGCGTGTGTGGCATGTGCAGAATGACTTGGTGGTAGGTTGTACGTTAAGTGTTAGTGGCAACGCCAGAGCTGCTAGTGGCGTGTTTGGCATATGCCAATGGCGTGTGCGGAATGCCTTGGTGGTAGGTTGCACGGTTTGCAAGTTAGGCTACCAGCGTGGGTTTTGGCATGTGTCAATGGCACGCATGGCCATTAGGGCTACGTCCTGGTAAGAAAAGCTACCAGCGATGCATGTTGGCATGTGCCAATGGCATGCTCAGCCATTAGGGCCATGGCCTGGTAAGAAAAGCTACCAGCGATGCGTGTTGGCATGTGCCAATGGCATGCATGGCCAATTTGGGTCACGGCCTGGTAAGAAAAGCTACCAGCGATGCGTGTTGGCATGTGCCAATGGAATGCGTGGTCAATTTGGGTCACGACCTGGTAGGAAAAGCTACCAGAATGAGCGTGTTGGCATGTGCCAATGGCATGCGTGGCCAATTTGGGTCACGTCCCGGTAGGAAAAGCTACCCGGCGAGCGTGTTGGCATGTGCCAATGGCATGCGTGGCCAATTTGGTCACGGCCTGGTAGGAAAAGTTACCAGCGAGCGTGTTGGCATGTGCCAATGGCATGCGTGGCCAATTTGGGTCACGGCCTGGGTAGTGGGAAAAGCTACCAGAGAGCGTGTTGGCATGTGCCAATGGCATGCTCGGCGTTGGAGCCGCCACGTGAGAAAAGCTACCGAGTGAGCGTGTTGGCATGTGCCAATGGCATGCTCGGCCATTAGGGCCACGCCCGGTGAGAAAAGCTACCAACGAGCGTGCGGGTATGTGCCAATGGCATGCTCGGCCATTAGGGCCCACGCCCGGTGAGAAAAGCTACCAACGGCGTGTTGGCATGTGCCCATGGCATGCTCGGCCATTTGGGCCACGCCCTGGTGAGAAAAGCTACCAGCGAGCGTGTTGGCATGCTCGGCCATTAGGGCCACGCCCTGGTGAGAAAGCTACCAGCGAGCGTGTTGGCATGTGCCAATGGCATGCTCGGCCATTAGGGCCACGCTCTGGTGAGAAAAGCTACCAGCAAGCGTGTTGGCATGCGTGGCCAATTTGGCATAGGTTGCACGGTTTGCAAGCCTAGATGCGGGCGCTACTTTGGCATGGCACGGCTAGGCCAAGGTAAGGGTGTTTGGCTTGGCGTGGCGTGACCAGCGTAGCTAGGGCCAAGGCAGAGTGTGTTTGGCATGGCGCGGCTAGCTTGGGCAAGGTGTGGCTGGCATGATTTGCCATTGGCACGGAGGTGCGGCTAGCATGGTTGGTGTAGGATCATAATATCGCAATGCATAGGGCTCGCAGGATCAATAAACGACGGTACCGCGAGGGAGTCGCAGGAAACTAAAATAAACGACGCGATGGGAAATAACGACACACAAAACAGCTGAAAGACATGGAATCAAGAGGGTTAAGAAGTGTCGCGAGATTGAATAGTTGTACACTGGCGACACTTCGCGAGACATTCCCGAAAATAAAGGATAGCTTAGTCACCCACTATGTATTACCCTATATAAAGGGTCGAGTGAGTCTGTTGTAGGAGAGATCTTTTTAGAATTGTTAGGCAAGTCATTAGGAGAGAGAAAGTTTAAGAGTGTTTTAACTTCTAAGTGTAATTCTATTTTCCTGTGTAAATACTTCATGAATTCAATCAATAAATGTTCTTGATCTTACATCTTCTAATGGATTAATTAAGCAAAATCGAGTAAGGGGTGTAGTGTGGGATTTCCTGCTACTACATATGCGCTAGAAACAGGGACCTAATCTTGTTGGTTCAAGAAAGTTTAGAAAAAAACGGCTCATCGTTGGTGATGAATTCAATTGGATCTATAAACTTTAAGAGAAATTTCCATGAAAAGTAATTATTGTTCATACTTTTTATTTAGATCTATAAAATTTAGGTTCAAAAATGGAAGTTTTATGGAAGAAATCACACTTTCAGGGAGAAAACACCGTCAACAAAGGAAGAAAGCTAATTTTTTAATGGAAGATTTCATATTCAGGAGAAAAAGAAAAGAGGAAAATTGTTGAAGGAAATAAAGGAAGAATGAAGAAAAGGATAAGAACAAAACGCTGTGAATTTTATCACAAATAGGAGCTCGCACAGATGGTTTGAGTTGGAGCGAAGAGGCTTGATGTCGCAAGATCAAATCTCGCCACAGTCATATTTTTCCAAATATTTTTGAACTTTCAAGAGGGAAAAAAAAATGGAATAAAGCTATAGCATTGTGTGTTTCCTTCCCAAGCAAACAAGTAGCCCAGATGGTCGTTTGCGAAGAGAACAAGCTTGGGGTTGCGAGTTCGAATCCCACCTTTTACATATTTTTAAACTTCCGAGAGCGAAGAAGTGAATAAAGTTATAGTATTGTGTGTTTCTTTCACAAACAAATTAGCTAGCACAATTGGTCACCGGCGAAGAGTATAAACATAAGGTCGCGGGTTCGAGTCTTACCCTTCGCAAAGAATTTTTGTCATCTTTTTCCTTGAGTATCAAAGAGTGAATATAAGTCATGTATTAGCATTCTGCGATCCTTTCGCATAGGAGGAGTAGCACAATTGGTCACGAGCGAACATGAGGATCTTAAGGTCGCGGGTTCGAATCTCCTTCCTCGCAAAGAATTTTTGCTTGCAGAGAAGGGAAAAATGGATAATTCCACGCAAGGTCTGTTTCATTATCTCGCAAACAAGAGGCAAGACAGTTGGTCACTGCGAGGTTAATGAGTTCATGGTCGCGAGTTCAAGTCCCATTGAACGTCCATTTTTGCATGGATTTTTCGCAACAGTATCTCGCAAGAAGAAAGTAGGTGATTATCTCGCAGAAACACTTCGCAGAGGCATGGCTAGCACAGTTGGTCAGGAGGCATGAATGTGAGCAGAAGGTCGCAGGAGGCATAATTCGCGAGAGAGAGTTAGAACAGTTGGTATGTTGCGAGAATATGCAAGAGGCAGGTCAAGGGTTCAAGTCTCACTTCTAACATTTCTTTTTGCTGCACGAGATTGACAACAACAAACCACAAAAGCATAGCATGAGGCAAAGAACATGGAGCGAGAGTTTCGCATGATGGATTCGCAATACTTCTTATATTTAGAGGATTAAGTACTTCTTATACTTCTCAAAGGATACTTCATATTTCTTATATATTTCGAGGATTAAGTACTTCTTATACTTCTTCAAAGATACTTCATACTTCGCATACTTCAAGAGATGATACTTCTTATTTATTTCGCAAAGCTTCGGAACTTCTTCGCCAAATACTACCATAAAAAAGGAAATATTACCAAGATGAAGAAATAATGAGAGAAGACCATGGAATAGGTTATATCTAAAGAAATATTACCCATAATAATGAGAGAAGAAAAAGGAATCAAGATGAAGTACTTCTTCGCCAAATATTTGCGACATTCGAGAAAATACGAGATGAGAATCCGCGAAGAACTCGCGGTAAGAATAACAAAAAAGTCATGAATGGCTTAACAAAACAACAAGAGATAAGGAATGATTAAATGAATGAATCGCCGAATATCTACATGCAGACGAAATAGTAAATGAGGAAGAATGATTGAATAAAAAGAATGAATGAATGGGACGAACCTTTATGGCGTACACCTAGTTCGCGAATTATATTTCGTAAGAGGCAAATGTAAGACCTAAAGTGCGTCATATAAGGGGTATCTCTTAACATGGCTCGGGTGGAAGGTTACACCGCTCCCGAAACCCGGGTCATGCAGATTTGGGGCCCATGAAAGCCTATCCTAAGAGGTACCTTGGATTCCCAACTATATATGTAGGTTATACCCTGGTTGGGCGACCGAGGTCTCTTCCTAGAGTCGGTGTATGCACAAGGCGCCGAGGTACACGGTTGAGCCGAGTGCCCGGATGGATGAACCTACCCCCGGCCATTCTTGGCAAGTCTTGGCATGCGTTGCACTCGCCCGAAGAAAACTCCACTTAGGGTGCAGTCTCGTAACCATAAACCATATAGGTATAAGGGATAAGAGGCTGCGAAAACAACCGGTTGTTGTTAAGACCGGGATGGGAGGAGCTAGTCTTGTATGGCGATGTTTCGCCTCCTTGAAGGGGCAACCGGGAGATGATAAGGGCGACGCTCTCCGTGGGGTGTCAAAACAGACGCAAATGTCATGAGGCTCGTTCTCGCAAGAGAATTTAGGCTCGTCATATTTGTGCAATGATCCCGCAGAGGCAATAATACTAACGCGAGGGTAAGGCGAGATCAATGGGTCTTTACATGAAAGTGTACGGACGTCCCGCGATTTCGTCGCACGACGATAATGTCATGGAGCTTTGTTTTCGCAAGAAGACTTAGGTCTGTCATATTGTCGCAAGTCAAACATCCTACAGAGGCAAAAATACTTGGAAAATGATAAGGCAAGATCAATGGGTCATTACATGCGAGTGTAAAGACGTCCCGCGATTTTGTCGCGATGAAAGGTGGTGGCGAGGAGGACCTCTAATTAGGGAGGTCTAACTCGGAAGACCACACAAAAATGATAAGGCGGGGTCAATGGGCCTCTCGCATGAAAATGTAAAGGCGGCTGCGACTGGCCGCAAAGAAAAATTAAAATCAAATCCCTAATTGGGATAGATTTACTTAATAAAATATTCAAAGTGAGCAACTACGCTCACACGGAGGTATTAACTAAGAAAGGAAGAAAGAAATACGGGAATTACTCCATCAAAGAGTTAAATCGTTCACACAGAAAGAAATCCTGGCAAATTACAAAGAGCATTTAATTCTCTACATCAACATTATCAAATACAGAGGATGGTTGAGACTTTTCTGCGCCTTTATCAGCTTCGCCCCCTCCGATTGGTTGATTTTCATCAGAAATATTTTCATTACCTTCGTTCTCTCCAGATATTGGATTTTCATCAGGAGTCTTTTTATTTGGATCTTCATCGACGATTTCCTTATCAGGGAGATCCTCGCAGCTTTCATATTCATAATCACTATCTGGAGCATTAGGAACTTCATCATCACTTACTTCCAAAGGGTCGACGTGAATAGGATCAAGAGACTTCGAAAGCAAAATGTTATTCACAAGAACCTCCGCTTTTAGAGGGAATTGGCGAAGCAATGCCTTTTGACGATTCTTACTATCAATGTCCTTACAATAAGACATATAATCAAATCTTCGCTCTGCACGGTCGCGAGAACGAGCAAGATGCGCGGAGAGTAGTCCATTTTCCTTGCGAATTTTAGAATAATCGGACTCGAGGGTGGAGATAGTGGAACGAAGCTTTTCTCGAATCCGCATAACAAATACACAAGATCGAGAAAAACTCTTGTCGAACATTGTTGGCATTTTCTGGGTAATAAACCGTTCATGGAATAAATACATAAATTAAGATAGTCAAATAATTTGACTACCTTCCTTTTGAGAAGTAAGATGTTGAATTAAAGTCTGCGAGTTATTCCCCAAACGGTCCATGACATCATCAAATGAATCTCCAACTAAGCCTTTCAATCGAGATCGCAAATTCTTTTCATTAGAAACAAGTATGGAATTTTCTGGTCGCCAAAGTAGAGTTGGATTTTTCTAAGTTGACGATTGTTCTTGGAATTGCTTCGCTTTTACACTCAAAGTTATTCTCGCCTTGAATAAGTTTATCTCTCTCGTGATAATTTCTTCCAGTTGGTGTTTCAAAATATGCTTAGCTTGTTCGCGTTCTTCACATAACTTTTGACAAGCGGATACTGCTGAGTAGCTCGCCATCTTATTCAACAGAGAACGTTTCTCTTGAGAAAGAGTTTGATTCTCATCGATAAAGTTTCCAACTCCAAATTAGTTTTAGTCAAAGTATAAGAGAGGCGAGATAAGTCATTACTTAATGAGTCTTGCTTTTGCGATAAATCAAAATTCTCTTTCGACAAGTTATTTATTTGATCAGTTGCATAGGTATGAAGATTATCTAAGAGATTATATTGCTCCATCCAAGAATCTCTTTCAACTCGAACTTCTTCAAAAATAGACTCCATCGATATATCTCCATTATTCGTTTGGTTTAATACTTGAAGACGAGCAAAGATTTGAGTTGTAACAAAAAAAAAAAAAAAAAAAAAAAAAAAAAAAAAAGTGGGGGACGGGGGGGGAGAGCATACCTTTTAATTCTTCATTCTTCTTGCGAAGGTTATCACGATCAAGGTGGAGACTATTGCACTTCGCGGTCATAACCTGGAGATCATCCTTCAGCTTACTAATTTCTTGAACCAAAGATGCTTGCGAGACCTTATCAGGACCAAGGTGCTTACTTAAAATCTCGCAGACGTTGGATTTGATAGGATCAGCGGAATTCCTCTTGGCATCATTCACGAGACCTGAAAGAACCTTAAAGGCCACATCTATACCCTCCAAATTTTCCGCCGTTAGAGGAATTTGCTCTACCAAAAAAGATGAATCATCCTTTGTCAAAAGAACCTCATGAGGAGAGGAAGTTTCAGGGAGAGAAGTGATTGGAGAAATAGCAGGGACATTGATAGCAGGAGGAGGTATAAGATCGTTTGTAGTGGGACAGTTATAAGGAACTTGACCTATGAGGAGTTGAGGCATAGAAATATTGTCGTTGGTAGTAGTACCAGAGGAAGGGGGCACAAAGTTATCTTGCGAAGATTTCGCAGCAGGAGATGAAGGTGTGAATGAAGGGAATGGAACGTCGGGAGTAACAGGTTTGGAGTAGCGAGGCTTTTTGGGAGCATGACCAGTAGTTTTATCATCCTGTGAATGACAAATTAAATAAAAAGCAGAGGCAACAATATATTGTTGATAAAAAATAAATGTTTCTTGAATACCTTGTCGCTCGCAGACTGTCTTTTTGAAGCCATAGATTTTACTCGCGAAGTAGACTTTGGTTGTGCGAGGGGCTCTTGTTGCGAAGTAGATTTCGATGGCGAGCCCAAAGAAAGAAGAGGGTCCTTCACGATAAATCTAGTTCTGGGTTGGTCCTTGCTAAACAACAATGGCAGAAAAAGAACTACAAAATTAATCATACCAGTGTGATTTCAACAAAGAAAGTTAATCTCAAATCTGATCAACAACAAAATCAAAGGATATGGTAAAATTAACAAACCCGGACGTCATGAGAGTAACAACTGGTAGAGAATAGCTAAAGTGGTGAAGAAGACGGTAAGAGACAAAGAATAAGCAAACACTTGCGTAACGATGAAGAAGAAGAACACTTGCGACGATGAAGAAGATGAAAAGGAAAAGGAAAATTCTTCACAGTGGGGTGCTCCTATAAATAGATGAGAAAAATATTATGACCGGATAACATTAAATGCACCTAAAAGGGGCAAATATAGACACGTGTAAACGGTCACTACCTAAATCCAAGGAAGCTTGACGAAAAGAACTTTAGCAGAATTCAAACATACGGCATATTTACTAATAGGCGAGAAGAGATTGCGAACTCGATGATTCTCTGTAACACATGAGGCAAGAAATGACACTTCGAATATAGGAGCTTCGGAACTTCGCAAAAGAATAGAGGCAAGTACGTACTTTTCAAGTACAGTATTCTTCTGCTCATTCCCTCATCAACAAAAACCAAAGATCACTACAACAACAGATTTTTTCCTTAAAGATCGCTCTTCAAGCAATATTCAAGGAAAAAGAGGCAAGATGTAGGATCATAATATCGCAATGCATAGGGCTCGCAGGATCAATAAACGACGGTGCATCAGCGAGGGAGTCGCAGAAACTAAAATAAACGACGCGATGGGAAATAACGACACACAAAACAGTGAAAGACATGGAATCGGCGAGGGTTAAGAAGTGTCGCGAGATTGAATAGTTGTACACTCACGACACTTCGCGAGACATTCCCGAAAATAAAGGATAGCTTAGCTGTCACCCACTATGTATTACCCTATATAAAGGGTCGAGTGAGTCTGTTGTAGGAGAGATCTTTTTAGAATTGTTAGGCAAGTCATTAGGAGAGAGAAAGTTTAAGAGTGTTTTAACTTCTAAGTGTAATTCTATTTTCCTGTGTAAATACTTCATGAATTCAATCAATAAATGTTCTTGATCTTACATCTTCTAATGGATTAATTAAGCAAAATCGAGTAAGGGTGTAGTGTGGGATTTCCTGCTACTACAGTTGGCATGCTTTGGCGCGTTTGGTGTGGCTGTCATGATTTGCCATTGGCACAGAGGTGCGGCTAGCTTGGGCTAGGTGTGGCTGGCATGATTTGCCATTGGCATGGAGGTGCGGCTAGCATGGTTGGCATGCTTTGGCGCGTTTGGTGTGGCTGGCATGATTTGCCATTGGCACGGAGGTGCGGCTAGCATGGTTGGCATGCTTTGGCGCGTTTGGTGTGGCTGGCATGATTTGCCATTGGCACAGAGGTGCGGCTAGCTTGGGCTAGGTGTGGCTGGCATGATTTGCCATTGGCACAGAGGAGAATTAGGGGTTTGTTCGTTGTAACCCTAATTTGAAAAAATACCCCCTATTAATTACTGACTACATGCATTAAATGTTCTAATAAATGTGTCATCGGTGACATTAGGTTATTTGGGGTTTTACGATTTTACCCTTTGTTTAAAACCCACCATCAATAATATGATACTTTTTATCCAAACTAGACCATTAAAACTTGCATGAATAGGGATATGACTGTAGACAAAATATGCGTTAGAAAGGCCAATCCCTCTTCTACGACACCACAAAACAGGGCCGAACTTCAGCAGGCCTGCCCACTTCCATAAAACAACATCGTGGCAACGTACACCTAAGTGCTCATATTGGACCCTTGGGAACCCTGACAAGTGCTTCATTTACATGTTTAAAGCGTCAAATATATACTTTTTTTAGCCATAATTCTTTCATAATACTTATTATTATGATTACTTTCTAGTTTATGTCTTATATTAGGTAAATCATCTAAAAAAGAGCTACAAAGTGCTTAAATGAGCAAGGAAGTGAATTCTATCAATGAAGAAGGGCCAAATACCAAATTCAACTCATTCAAATCCAAGATTTCTTAATACCATATTGAAGAGAACAAGAATACAAAGTGAATGCAAAAAGAATGAGGCCATTCCTTGTTCTGACGAAGAAGTTATGGGAAAAACACCCGAAGCAGAGAAAGACGATCTACAACTCCAGAATCGACACAGTTGGAACCAAGCCAGAAGTTACACTATTTCCGATAGTTTTTTTGTATGTTTTTGACTCTAAATCAGCACGGTTCACTTGGGGATCGACCATGCCGGCACAAGCAAGTTTTAGGATAGAGTTTCTGAGCCACGTCCTTAGTTGGTACAATTCATTGGAATTCGACCATGCCGACATTGGCAAACCTAAGGGGCGTTTTTGACTTCTAAAATACGGAAACATGGTTAGAGAAGGATTCTAAACCCTATAAGACAGGAGACATAGTTAGAGAAGGATTCTAAACCCTAGAAGAGAGGAAACTTGGAGGCCAAGCATTAAGGGAGATATAAGAAGACATCCAAAGGCCTAAAAAAACAATCTTTACATCATCATACCAATCTCTACTTCTCATACTATAATTCTATATTTAAACCTAGGGTTTACCCCTATAAGGGGAAACTATCCATTCTTTCATCTTCTTCTTCTTCTTCTTCTTCTTCTTCTTCTTTGTAATATGAGTAGCTAAACCTTCGTTGATTAAGGATGAATTCAATTTTCTAAGCGTGAAGCTTGATCAGTTACAAAAATCTATTTGAAGTTCTAATCATCATCGTTTGTTTTCACTATGTCTAGGGTTTATAATTGATTTCTAGATTGTTTAAGTGTACAATTGGATAATTTTATTGATCAATCTATTGCAAGTAGAGAGTTGTGAGATACGTATAATAGTCGATCATCTCCTGCACAAGCAGAAAACGTGAGACCTTGCAGATGGATTCTGTGGAGCAATCCTGTGTGAAGACAACACTGGTAAGAAGAAAGAGCTTATGCGTTTGATGTAAGGATCAACCAAAATTCACAACCTTAATGCATTCGACTGGGTTACACCGTGATTCATGGGGGCTCAGATGGATAGATATTGGTAGTCGGGTGCTTTCGTGTCCAGCGACACGAGGAGTTTTGAGGATAACAGATCTTGTTGCTATTTTACGGTTGTTGAAGAATGATTTCGACGAAAGATTGATAAGTATACTAATTCTATTAATGCTTGGTAACGACGAAGGATTATTTGAGCATCTCCTCATTTCTTATTATCTTTTATCAAACAACCCCCTTCTTTAGTATTTATTTTTGTTTTGCTGATTCGAATAACTTATCAATTACACCGCTCTTTGTGGGAACGATCCGTACTATTGCTATATTACTAGTTAATTAATGAAAAATCTATCGAGTAATTTCTTGCACTTACGATGAGCATCAAACCATCATAAGGACGATGTGTTATTTAGGGATGCAAATGGAATGGTTAGGTTTTTTCTTTTAATTTTGTCATGTAACTATGTTGTGAAACGACTTAAATGTGTATGGTGTTTGTATGGTGATACTATGATTGTTGAAAGTCCCATGGTCAGTCTTGTAACCCCTGTAATCATTAACGATCTAGTATCAGAAGATTATTATCATTATATATGAGGCTTGCCTCTTTTTCGAAAAAAAAAAATATTAGTGAGAATAACCATCGACGTTGGATAGGTCTTCATGTTATAATAAATGAAAATACAATTTCAATGAGCCAATAATCTCTCGATTCTGAGTTATAATGAAAAAGTTATGAGTGATTTAATAAAGTTGAAAAGTGTGGCTAAAGGTGCAGTTCGGGAATAAGCAAGAGTACAAGAAATTTCAGCGACAGTTCACGAACAAAACCTCAAAACGTGATTTAAAATATATTTTAGTCAAGTTTTTGATGTTTCCTTTCCTAAACAAGGAGGCTTGAGTTTTAAGCAATTAACTTGGTCATTCACTATAAAAAGAGGTTTCATGTAAGGGATTTTTGATAAAGTATCACTGCTTTTAACATTATACTAAAAAAATGCCCCAGTTTTTTAGAAATTTGTTAAAGTACCCCTACATTGCCCGTTTTATTTAAAAAACGGTAAACGGGTTAGCAGCCGTTAATGCTTAGGTGGCAGCGTCAAAAAGTCTAAAAAGCCCTTCCGACTGAGTAGAGCTAAATCAACAGCTTCATTCTCTTCTAACCCTTGATTGTATCCATCCGTGCATAAATTCCTAACATACATCTAATCCACAGTTCAACTCTGTGAACTTCTTCTCGTTTCAACAGCAGAACCCATCAATTATATTTGTCTCTGTTTCGATTTGTCTCAATCCAGGTTCAAATATGATTGCAACTCCTCCATGAGACAAGATTCAAGGTCATTGAGCCACACACTCCACTTTGGCAATAACAGACCACATGATAGTACCACCAACACCTTTCATTCCTTCATTAACACCAGTTGCACCCATTTCTACCAAATACAAATCCCATAGTTCCATTGCAACCACCATCTTCTAAGCCTGCAACACAATCTCTTCATGTTCTCTTCCAGTAGTACACAGATTCAACACAACTAATTTCTTATCTGACTGTGGTCTTAACATACATCTAAGATCATTATGTAGCTTCAACCATCCCCAGTTTCAGTTCCCTGCAACAACCTCCATTTGCAGTAACATAACATTCATGTCCACAACCAACAACTAATTCAACCTAGACCCACTCTTTAATTCATAACCAACTTCTGGAATCTTTCTAACATCAGCTCCATCTCAACTTCGGCTAGAGTTCAATACCACCATTGCTTTACCACCAACACCACTGCAGATCTAATTTCTTCTCAAAACGAAATCAAATAAATGCCCATTATATTCACCACCAAATCAAGACTATAACCAACACCAATTCTATCCCAATCGAACCCATACTTCATATTCCACCAGCAAAACCTTTTCCCTTAAATTCGAGCAACATAACTCAAATCTAAACCAAATTAACAGTGATTCAAGATTGTTGTGTTCTTCTCTGTGAATCTCAAACCCTAGTCTCCATTTCCCATCCTTGATTCGAATTTGTTTTTTTCCCTTTGTTCTTCGTCAGCTTCAAACCTCAGTTCAGGAAACCCTAAACTATCACAAAATCTCATTAATTTATGGCAGCAATAACTCCAAACCCTTACAACTCCCATAAGTAGCATCAAAGAGATCTATCCTTCACTGATTTTAGACAATTATAATTTCTTGAACATCATCTCTGCCTTGTCTCACAATCTTCGAACTGCATCTCTCTGCTCTTAAATATCCTTTCAATTTCACGGAAACAACAGCAGCAACTGCTGCTTCTCTTCTCTCGATTTCAGATGGAACAGAATGAAATAAATGAATGAGATTTCTCACTCGATTTTAAATTTAGTGTAGGGTCTAATGGTAATTTGACTCTTTTTTTTTACTAGGTAAACGACTGTGGACTCAATATGTGGGCCCAAGACGTGAAAGTAAATTGTAAGGGCATTTTAACAATTTTTTAAAAAATGGGGGCATTTTTTAGTGGGTATCAATAAATAGGGGTACTTTATCAAAATTCCCTTCACGTAACTACACAAAGCATCCTTTGGAAAATTGTGTCTGTGTTGCATAAGGTTGTTTTTCACATCTTTGTTCTTTAAGAACAAGAGTGAGATTTTGAAGACTTTACTTAGGGATCGAAAAACACTAGTTAGCTATCTTCTTCTTTGGTAATTTTGGAAACTGTATTTAGGTGATTACAATAATCCTTGTCTATTTTAAAGTCTTTGTCTTCTGTTATAAACCCATTCAAGGATTATTTATCATAAACCCTAGATTTGTTAGATCAACATATATCTAGAATATTTCTAGTTATTCTTGCGATGTAAAATCAATTAGGTTACAGAACGCGTAAACCCTAATTGTTGAGAAGTATCTTTAAAAGATAATTAACGTTCTGCTAGAATATTTAGACGAGTATAATCTAAAAAGAATTAGCGTTCTGCTATAAGATTTACAACAACAATTCCTAAACAAAATTGGTTTCTGCTAGGAGTTCTACAAGTACACCAATAAAACCGAAGCATGTATCACATTTAGTCTGAAATTTGGTAGTAGGTAATTGGTGTAACAACTTAAATTAGTGTGTATTCAATCCAGACTAGGTTCCGGGGTTTTTCTACAAGATTGTAGTTTTCTCGTTAACAAAAATTTCTAATGTCCATGTTATTTCTTTTATGCATTATACTGTTCTGTCTTTATAATTGAAATATCACAGTTTGTACATCGTTAAACCTAAATAGTATTAGCTCAACTATAAAGAACCTATAAGACTTGTTCTTCTTGAATTCGTGTTTTGAAATATAGATTACAAGATTTGTTCTTGTTGGAATTCGGTTCCAGTACAGTTCGGGTACATACTGGGTTCACCTTGTTAAAAAAAAACTTATAAGCAATTTTGTAACCAAACGTATAGATTGTACAATGATTTTCCATATAAGTTCCTGAATGAAAAAGTTGGTGGTGTACTTGGTTACCCTCTCTTTTTCAATTGGCAATCGAGCGAGAAAACACCTTAAAGATCTAATAAGTTTGTGTTTGCACCGATCCAAACCTGTAGATATGAATTTGATCTTGTGTCAACCAAGTTCAATTAATGTACTACCAGAATTCGATGGCACAAATTACTTATGGTGGAAAATAGTTATGTGTTCCTTCTTACAAGCTTGTGATTTCAGTACATGGATGAAGGTTGTCAAATATTATACTCGTCCAATAATTATTGTAAATGATATAACCTCTTCCAAGGATATTAGTGAATATGACCCAACTGAAATCAGTATTGCAAAGCATAATTTTGATGGATTGAATGCCATAAGTCAATATATCATGTGACTACATGTGAAACTTCGAAAGAAGCTTGGAATATCTTGGAGACTGTATTCAAATGGTACCATAGATAAATAAGCAAGGCTTCAAAACCTAGCATCTGGCTATGAAAACCTTCATATGTTTGATGATCATATCTTTGATAAACTTAACCAAAAATTCTCTCGGATAGTTAATTCAATTCTTTACATTCGTTGGGAAGAAATATTCCAGAAAAAGATATTGTGTGTAAATTTCTCAGGTCTCTATCAAGATAAGAGTCTAAAACGCATGTCATCGCAGAAGCAAACGATCTTCAAGACTAACATAGAGTGATCTAATTGGTAAATTAAAGATCTTTGGCAATGATCAAAGGTTTGAAAAAAAGATAACTTTTTCTCTTAAAGATGTAAATAATACTAGTTCCTCTGTGGGTAAATATAGTATGCCAAAGACTAAGGATGATACTCCACGAAAATTTAGAAAAATCTTGAGAAACAAGAAATATAAATTTTCTAAGTACACATCATCTCCTTATCACAAGTCTTGAAGTTGTGTTGATGATTATGTCAAATGCTTCAATTGTCTTGGACGCATACATTTATCATCTGTCTACCCTAGGAGATACTAATGAAATCGACATATGTTACAACTCTTGATGATATGCCTGATGATTATTATCAAGAATATAAGACAAACAATGTTGCTTATGTTGTTGAAAATTCTGAAGACACGTCAAAATCAAAGTCTAAAAAACCTCATGAAAACATCTTGAATGAGTTTTCAAGTCAAAATATTGTTGATAATGTAAAAACTGTTGATAACTTGGAAACACGTTTGGAAAACAGGTGAATGAACTTTCTAATGAAAGTAATTCAGATCTTGATAGAGATGTTGATGAGGAAGTCTCAATTTCTATTAAGATTTTGAATTATTTTTTAAAGAATGATATGATGACTTCTTGCTTCAATTTGTTTATGACTCCTCCGTCTCGAGAAAACAAGAAATTAAGAAATATTTATCAAGGTCTTTGTATTGGTTTTAATAGTATCCAATCGATGCTAAATGATCGTGACAAAAAAGCAGTTTCATCACAGGTTTGAAGAAACAAAATAATACTAGGATGATATGTACGAAAGATGTCAACTTCGTCTGTTTCCCGCTAGTCTACATATGTCCGAGAAACGACAGAAGAAGTATCATCATCACTTATACCATCAATGCCATGTCTACTAGAGATACTCCACGACATAATATAAGCCACAAACCTAAAGAGATTTCATCTGAAATGATAGTTACATTTAAATTAAAGTAATTATAACTATTATTATATCTTTCATTGATTTAACAAACCGAGACATTTCATTGAATTTTGAAACTTGTTGCGCCCGCTGTAAGAATCTTATGCATGTTCCGGTTATATAGAAAGGTGACTTTTTTGAAGCTCGTTATTCACGATATCTCGATTAACTATTTTTTTATATAGTTAAACGTTGGTTCTCTATGAATTCATCCATGTTAAAACCAGCAAACATACTATGAAAAATTAGAGGATTGTAGAGGAAGGTGTGAGCTGAATTATAATTGAAATCGAATATTTATAAATAACTGATTTTTGAGTGTTGGATGATATAATCACTTAACCACTTCGAAAGAGTCACTATTGCTTGCGATAAAAACGTAGTCGCACGTTGAAATTTCTTCAGAGCGGCCAAGAATCTAACAGACGGTGCAAATATTTCCATTGAGTTTGGCATTTAGGCAACTCATAAAAGATTTTCCAGATGCATAGAATCGGTTTGATTGCTCTCTCGTCAATAAAGTTGTTTAATTATCAATGAATATATACAAAGTTTTCCCAGTAATCCTCTACCATGGTCACCATCCCTACTAGACGGCGAGTTCACTATTTCATGTTGAAAAGTTCGAAGAGGGTTCAACTTCACACCATTCTGCTTCAGAGACTAAATTCTATTAGTGTTTTTTTTTTCGCTAAAGAATTGTGTGCTTTGATTTGTTTAAACTTCAATGAAAATTAAAATAACCGTAAGACAAATAAATAATTAAAAAAAAATGTACCAACTGTAAATTATTTCCATCTTTAATTGTTTTTTTTTGATAAATTTTTAACCTTTACAAAAAAGAATTTTTTTTAAATCTAGATTAACACCATTGTATACTTGTATTCATATTTATTAGTGCTATTTTCATTTTGGTGTTGCACCATGGATTAATATTCGTTTTATTTTACTTGTTTCACTTTATTAAAGACATTCAAAAAAAAAAAACTTTCATGTGACTCCTGGAAAAGAAGCACCATTGATCAATAGAGAGTGTTGAACAAACGAGACACACTAAGGCCTATTCCTATGCATATGACAAGCATCAAGTTTTGCCATATATGCACCCACTATGGGTATGCCAAACTGCCAAAGTCATATGCATATATGTCAGGAATAACATATAGGCATACACGACAGAGTTTCCAGCGAGCAATAGAGATTCTATCGCTTTGCTAAGCGATAGAGATTTTATCGCTGGCGATATTCTCTTTATCTCCAGCGATATTCTCTTTATCTCCGAGTAATTATATATATATATATATATATACTTCTCCTTCTCTCCTACTTTTTCATTATTCTAATATATTTTTATATTTACAGGTCCCACTGAATATATTATAATACTAAAACTTTTATAAATACCCCACCACACAAACACAAATATATTTTTTATTTATTAGGGTCCCACCCAACACAATTAAATATATATTTTTAATCAAGTTTGGCATATCTACCATAGTGGGGAAACTCATTTGCCATGCCACATGGCATGCCAAACTCATTTTTTTGACATGGGGCGTAGGAACAGGCCTAATGGATCCAATGTCCATTTTCCTCCAAATCCATAAGATATAAGCACACGATCAATGGTTTGCAAACAAACATTTTCGATTGTATATCCAATTTCCATAAAATTCCCGAGAGTTTGCTCTTTCACCTAGCATCCAAGAGTTCAACAGCTATCAAAATTGCATTTATTAGAGTCTGACTTTGTCGTGCATACTCTTTAACGAGAGTGTACATAACATTTTCGGTCACCTCCTTTGATTATATTATGGGATCAAAAGTCATGGGATCATAGCTAACTACATAACTAATCGAATAAACATGTCAAATTCACGCTCTTTAAAAAAATGTTCATAAAAGTGGACTCATTTGTTTATCTTGAATGAAGATACCTTGATTTTCTAATATTAGCTTAGGCACAATTTTTTGCCAAAAATTTAGGCAGAGTTTTGTTGATGCTTCCAATTAGGCTTATTGACATATAACTTTGAGGTGGATGGACTGATCAGTTGTCAATCCGTCAAAAATAATTTCACTTTCTTACTCACTAAATTTAAATGAAGTACAAGGTAAGGAAGAGTTCGTATCCACAGAGAGGCAATTGTTGTTATGTAATTTTCAGTTTCTAAGGTAACCAAAGGGGGGATTTTTGTTTTATCTAAGAAATAAAAGTAATTGAAAGCAAAGTAAGTAATTCGAATAATCAATAAGGAGAAGATATTGGTCACGGGATAGTATCATTCACAAACATGTATTTTCATCAATGATTAGAATTGGTAATTTAATCTCTCATCTACTACTAGTCCTAGGATACCTTGATCGCAAGTAAATCCCGCTAATTCCCTGTTTTCATCACAACCACATTAAAAGATGCATATGTGAATTCTTCCTAGAAAGCAACCTAAAGTGTAAAAGCACAATTAGATTTAACTCCCTAAAAGCAATAAGTTCTATGGAATAAGACTAATCAATGCAAACGAATGTGTAAAAGCACTAAACGTTTTAACAAAAGTTATGATTCACTTGTGACTAGTAGGATATATCACTACAAGCACTGCCTACAATTGTGCTACTTAGAATCAGGGATAAACAACTTTTTCGTATTGAAAACCCTAATATAGCTCTAGAGATGAATGTAAATCGGATTGATTCCGGACTCAACCAAACAAACTATCAAATCATATAACACTATTAATTGTGAACCACAAACAATAAAATATTGAGACAAAACTAATTCATTGAATCATATAACATATTGAGAAATCAACTTTATCCCATAACCAATAAGATTTGTTTAGCTACTCATAGCTATGGAGTTCATCATAATAATATTAATTGAAAAGAAGGAGATGAACAAAAGCAAACCCTAGAAGCGTAAACAAAACCGGCTCTCCAAAATTCCAAGAAGAATATGTGTGTTTTAAAAGTTGTAGAAGTCTTTCCTTTAAATAGCTCTCTTGTTTCCAAAATTAGGTCTAATCTTCAAAGGTCCAAAAGATAGAAGTCCACCAAGCCCATGTGTGAGAAAAACCCATGTGAAAACTCTGCCCAAAAACGGTCACCGGAAATTGGCCGGAAAAGTCGTCGGAAAACGTCTCAGGTGACCGGCAAAGTCCGTCCGGTCACCAGTCAACGAGTCAACTCGGTCAACGATCCAACTCGGTCAAGCACCGAGTCAAATTCTAACTCAGCTGAGTCAGGTTGTGAGTCAGTCACTGCCTTGGTTGAGTGAGCTGACTAGTCTTGGCTCAGGCCATTGCACTAGCCTAAGCTTGTGATGCAAAATCCTTGTGCATCCAGCCATGATGGCCCTGCATTCTATCAATTTCCTCCCTGTAGTTCTGTAGCTTCAACTTCATAATGCCTGCTCAATGCCATTTCTGTCTCAGTTCAAACCACACTCAACCAATATCCCATTGCCACCAACTTTAATCCCATTCATCAATTCACAATCACAGCTGCACCTGCAATAACCACCAGCAAAACCTCCATTGCACCAGCATCACTGGCTATCAGTTCTCTTTAACCTTGTTCCTGCATTGCAACAGATGCACATCACCAACAACACCAGACCACCTGCAATTAGCCTCCGCAGCTTCGCTTCATGCACAAAACCAACCCTGCAATTCCATACATTCCTTCAAGATAAACCTAACAACATCTAGGCTTCAACCATTGCATAATGCCACAGCCACTGCACTTTTCCTACAAATGTAATCATTCAGCCAAACCACCAGAACCCAATGGGCCAGTTCAAGCTACAACAACAACCAATCTCATTTGTTATCTCAGAACTTCATATCAACTCCCATTTTCTGCAGTTCAGGCCTGCAACAAACTAGCATTAACACCATTCACCACTCCAGCTGCAACACAGACTCATTCTCCATCTCAGTCCAAAGCAAGCCTACCACCTGCAGTTTTATTATCACAGCCATATAACCCAGCCTCATTATTGAGATGTTTCTCTGTAATACAGCATCAACAAATACACTGCTACTGAACTTTTGCCATCTCAATCTTGAATTGCTTGTATCTGGCAACAGACTTCACCATATCCTCCATTCTGCCACAACATCAACATCAGAAGCACTCCTAGCCATAACTCCACCAGTCCCTGCTATTGCACTGCCATGTCAATCCATCTCAACCACCATCTGAATTGCAGCTCCAATCCACCACTGCCACAGGCCACCATCTACTTAACTCAATTTCCAGCTCATTTTTAGCCTGCTTCAATCTTAACAACAACTCTGCAATGCTCTGCTGCTCAATAACTCTACCATCTTGCACTGCATCACTAAGTCATAGCATTTCAGCTTGCCACCTGCTGCTTTCTCAACCTGTCACTGCCAACTTCTTCACAGCCAACACTAGCTGCCATGAAAATGCAATCACTAGCACATACATCTAAAGCCTCTTAACCATCTTTGCACTCTACCAGTAAAACCACTTCCCAAACCTACCAGAAGCCACAACAGACTCATTATCATTTCTTCCCTGTAATCATATTTGGTCTCAATTATCAACCAACAACACCATTGTCTTCTTCTCTGGCTCAAATTAGTCTTTAAACTCCTCTAGATGTTCATTATTTTAAACCCAAAACAACCTGCAACATCGAGAAACAAAAACCACACAGACTCAGCCATTGATTAACCCAAATATCCATGACTTCAACAGCTTCTCTCGACTGAACTCATGCCCAGAATTTAACCCAAACTCTACTGTAATCTTCTGACAAATGCAGACCCCATTTCCTTCCTTCATCTTCAGATTCACGAAACCCTAACTTCCATGACCATCACAGATGCTTCCTACAAAACCCATCTCCTTCACGGCCTTAGATTCATCTTGGTAGCAACAGCTCCAACTATATCTGCTTAGCCATCAATGTCGAACCCTCATTACTAAATCGTCACCCTCTGGCATCGAACCCATTTGCAGAATCGAATTCAACAAAATTCACCTTTCTCATTTCCAGATCTGTTAATCCTTGAATCCCATCGCCAATTCAATGATAACAACGATTGCAAAGTTGCTCTTCTCTCGCTCTTCTCAATTTCAGCATCACGGCCTCAACACTGCTTTTCTCGATTTCTCTCAGCAAATCGGCAGCCATAACTCTCCTCTCTCAATTTCTGGTTCAGGGGAAGATAATGATTGAGAGGAAAAATAACGATTTGGGTTAATTGTAGGAATGGATGTTGATATAAGCACCCACTGAAGGATAAGGGCACCAAAGTGATATATGTGGCATGTCGGTTTCAGGGAACTGACCACCTATTCTGTTTTCTAGCTCAACTGTCAGTTGCGCGGGACTGATAATTCATTCTTCACCTCTTTTACTGTATAACCTCAACTAGATCCAAGTATTACTCGCCTGTGAGTTGGTCTTTCTGCCATTTTCGCTCCAAATGAATTATTTCTCCTTCTTTTGCTCCGAATGACTCCAAAACACCTATAAAACTCAAAAGCAAACCTAAGATGCATAATTTACAAGAAAACTCGCAAAGAAAGCATAAATACTAGATATTAAATACGGTGTATTCTACACCTATCATGGACTCCTCATTTTTAGAGTTATAAAAGAATAGTTGGTTCTTCAACTTATCATCTTCGTAAAATTCTAGCACAATATCTTGAAGTCTTCCTCGGGTCGGAACCTTTTTTTATATGAAGGGACTTAGATAATATCTTCGGTACGTTCACGTGAAAATAAAGATAACCTCCGCTCTTCTGAAGATGTAGTATATTTGAACATCTAAAAAGTCAAAGGCCAAATGTCCTAAGTTTAGATAATATCTTGATATCTTTTGTATGTCACCACCGCACCACTAACACCGCATACCGACCATCAGGCCAAGCATTGTGGCAGTGTGTTTCGCTTAGTTATAGCTTAAATGTAGCGAAAGAAAATTAATATGGACGCAATTGGGGGATATGAAAACTAATTGAGGGATATAGGAAAAAGGCAAAAAGGGGATATAAATAGTAAATCAGAGTCACCCCTATCCAGGTAATTTAGATAATTCCTAATCCACCACTCACTAAACATGTTTAATGGTTAATTATAGCTAAGCTAATAGAATAGTATAAATCATAATCACTACACTTGGGTGAGAGTAGAAGGAATTTTTTTGAGGTAATAGGAATTTGGTTAAAATGAGTGTTGATAGTGAACAAAGAGATGTCTCCAGTCTTACGAACAAGGGTTGTATGTAGAATCTTGAGATGATCTTGCATTCGCCATTGTCACACACGAAAAAGCAGAGTGCCAAAGCATAGATGAAGTATGAATACCATGCCGACAACCTTCTTACTGCAAAGGTCTTCATAATTTTAGCCATGCTTGACAAATGTTACAAAATGTTAGAAAATGGATACTCCTAACTTACAAATCTTGACATTGTAAGTTATTTATCGAGCACTCCAGCACCATTTTCCGGCATTGAACACTTGTCAACTAACTACGTCGGCACAATTTTCCTAAGCATGATTTTCATCACTTCCTAAGGTCATCATCACTAATACAATGCCTGATGTAAAAAAAATTTGTTTTCAAAATAAGGAGCCGATAGTGAAGGAGAAGAAAATTTGAAAGGGAGTGGGGAATATTTAGGTTTGATTTAGTTTTTATTTGTTTTAAAGGATAGTTTGGTATTTCCGCACCTAAAAAACACCTCTCAGCAGAAACTATTGAATGAGGATATTAATTCGTATCCCCCAATTGCACGTTCATTAATATGAGACTTTGTTTGGCTTTAGTGTGGCGAATTCCATTGTTTGAAAACTTTTTAGCCAAGTGTTTGAATACTTACTTTACAAAATTGAGTTTCCATGGCATTATAAACGGATATTGAGTTTCCTTATATGATTTTTCAGTTTTAACTTATTTTGTACTCTACCATTTCTCGTTTAACTCTTTTATTGATTAAAAATTCATTTTTTTCTTAACATCTCCATTCTTATCTCTTAAATATTCTTTTACCTATAATAAATGTTTATCTAAATCCAACTAAATAGAATTTGGGGGAAAAAAACGGAAAAAGAGTTTCAATCTCATTAGGCTAAGTGATGACCAACTATATCCAAGGGAAACACCTAACCACGGTGCTTGGCCTCAGTGAATCCTCCCTATTTACACTCCACTCCCTCGACTGTGATAACTGATACGTTCTCCAAATCAATCAAAAATCACACATGAATACATGATATATGTATGTTGGGGCGGAGGGAAGAAAAGGTGTTCAAAATTCAAACCGACCATGTACCATACCCATTAGGCCCATAGGACAGACATATCACATGAAGCGAACACAAAAGCAGAAAGAAGATCTCGAGCACAGTTCCTTTAGATTGCTTGATTGCTGAAAATGACATAGCTAGCTAATATCCTCCTCACAACCAACTAGTATAAACAAAACACGTCAAAAACTGTCTACATTTTCTAGTCAAAGTTGGATTTGTGGCTTCTCAGCTTTTCGATCAACTTCTTATTTTATCTTATTTCTTCCGGCTGAAAAATTACTTCTTAAGGTGTATCAAAACACCTTTTGCCTAATGCAACAACATCTGATAAGTCATAGATGTTTGAGTTCATTTCCAAAAAGGGGCTGAAAATCGTTAAGAAACTGAATGTAACTGAAAATGAAAAATTTACTTGGCATCTGTAACTTTTAGGTTGTGTTTGATAACAAAGAAAGAAAACAATTCCATGGAATCAGTTCCCTGGGGGAGGCAAAGAAAGACTTTCCATGAAATTGAGTTTAAAACATACTTTAAGCCACACTTTTTTTTTTTTGCAATTCCATGGAAAAAGAAACGAAACGACGGAAAACACACTATTTCCATGGAAAGATGACTAATTCCATGGAATTAACTCCTATCAAACACCGCCTTAAATTTTGAATCAGAAATAGCCCAGACTACTAAATTGAAGTCATGTTCAATTGTACCAGACTATTATAAGCCCGGATAGTACAATCACGTCCAGTGGATCGATCGGCTTTGTGGTCGACACTAAACTGTACGCAACGTTAGAGCAAATCCTATGGGTAGTGTCACTCTTTCAAATGAAAGAGTGCACTACCAATTAGACCAAATTAGAGGCTTTTATGGGTAGTGTTTAGCCCCTTTTCGCCCAAACACGTTCATGCACTCGTTCAAATGAACGAGTGGTTGGGAGTGTAACACTAGACGGGGGACTATCCCCCGTCAAAAAAATTCGGAACTTTTTGAACCAAACGGGGGACAGTCCCCCATCAAAGTAGTTTTTTTAGGTTTTCTTTATTTTGACGGGAGAAAGAATCCCGTCTAAGTAGGTTTTTTAGTTTTTTTTTTTTGACGGGGAATGTCCCCGTCTAAGTAGTTATTTTAGGTTTTTATTTTTTGACAAAGGAAAATTCCCTGTCTAAGTAGGTTTTTTTAGGTTTTTTTTTTGACGGGAAAATCCCTCGTCTAGTGTTCCCTTTCATTTTTGCCCATAGTGGCTTCACTCGTTCATATGAACGAGTCCTCTTTCATATGAACGAGTCCTCTTTCATATGAATGAGTTAGTCTTCACTTGGGAACTACCCAGAGGATATGCTCTTAATGCGTGGGAAAGAAATACGTATAGCTTAGCTTCCAACTTACATACAAGTACGTCGTTGTAGTGGCCACTGGAATCATGTGGCTACGGAATGGCAGATCAGGACGTACACAGGACCACAACGGGACGGGTCGGTTAGTCAAAGGCCTGTTACGTCGTTAGCAAGACCCTACTACTACATGCTAGTCCCGTAGTCCGTATAGTCCAAAAATCTACTTTTTCTCTTTATTTCCATTTTACACTGTTACATCACAACTCTAGCAGTAGCAGCTATATTCGTTTGTGTACCCTTTCCTTTCCCACCTGTAATGAATAATTGGAAAATAAGCTCAAAAAGGCTTGACTGGATTCACCTATGATTTTATCCAAAACTCCGACATAAATTAACCCACTATTATCTATAGTATATGATTGTTTCCCAAACCTTACTAGATTTTTTTTCCAAATTTATTAACAGAGGTATCCGTTTACTAGGGTGCACCAAATTATGTATAAAATATAATACATAATTTTATACATAAATTTAAAATTATACTTGATGGTACACCCCAAACAAACTGATACCATATTAGGAGCCATGTATTTTTCTTGATTCTGCTCGATCAGTCGAGAAGACTGAACACTCGAATAAATTTGATAAAATAATACAGAGATAGAAGGTGAGGTTTTGACTTTGATTATGGTTCATGTGTTCACAGCTTATTCACATGATCTTCCACAAAATTTCTTCTCTTCTCTTTTTTCTTTCCTTTCCAAGCAGTAGCTCATAGCAATCTATCTTCATTATCCTTTACGTAAGGAGTATGATTGTGATATCTGTTTTGACTTTGGTGTACTGTACCTTTCCACCATCTTCAATGTTTACCTTTTCGTATTAATTTGAACATGTCCCACTTTGATTTTGATATTTGCCTTTTCGATTTCATGAGCTAACCTTTTTTTGCTTGGCGGTGGTTGATCGTCTTGGTC
Organism: Papaver armeniacum; assembly: GCA_023531295.1. Taxonomy (NCBI): domain Eukaryota; kingdom Viridiplantae; phylum Streptophyta; class Magnoliopsida; order Ranunculales; family Papaveraceae; genus Papaver; species Papaver armeniacum. The sequence continues at coordinate 874,355 of JAJJWW010005328.1, read as the reverse complement.
TTTCTGGTTCTCTACCTTGTCGATCAATATCTTTTACTATCAATCATCAATAGTACGTACATAGTGTGTTTCGCTTAGACACGCATTTGAAGAATTTAGTTGACTCTGAATTATTGATATCGATATCGTCTACTGAGTACACTGATTGCTTGCAGTGAAAATTATCTATGTGCATGATTGTATACATTTTGGGCAGTAAAGCGTAAGCAAATCTTGAAAGAATGAGAAGGAATTAGCTAGTATAACAAACAAATGAGCAACACCGTTTGAGGGGTTGGGAGATGTCCACCATGCCAAGACGTTGTTGCGCACAGACTATTCATTGGGCGAGAATGCCAGCCATGACCAACTGGGATTAGTCCATCTGGCCAAGAGTATGCGACTAATTTTTCGAGGAACTTTTGCACAATTGCTAAAGGCTGATACCACTACTGCTAGGGGCGGGTACCAATCTAGGATCCAACGTCTGAGATTACGTTGTCCTATATGGTTTGATATCCTCACCTAGCAAATCAGTAACAACCTTTAGCAATCATGGAATTTTGGCGCGCATTATCATTTCTAATTTGCAGAGCCAAGATGATGCTTATGTGTATTAGCTTCAGCATGTCTAGCAATTTACACCTCTAGCAGTTAGTTATGGAACATGCCGTAAAACCAGATTGCACTGTACTAGAAAAAATATTTGATGGGGGCGTTTTCTGATGGGGATATGGGACAAATCATGTCTTGATACGTGTCTTTGCTATACGTATAATATACGTAAGACATACGTAGGCAATGAATTTAATCATAAACCAATCGATCACCAAATTTCATTTCTTCTGATCCGCTGAAGACACGTGGTACCATGAAAGTTAAGAGACACAGCCTGTGACTCGTAAATACATAAAGTTACTTTTTGGCTTCTCTGTAGTACACAGAAAGTTTGAAATTTTCAGCAACACCCATGAGGGGAACGGCCGACCATTTTCATAACCAAAATAATATCCTCTCCTTTAGGACCATTTGCCATGTCCCTCCCTCCCCCCCTATAAATTAACTTAACAGAGAGGGAAACCAAGTAATAATCTCATTTCACTCTCTTCTTCCTCCTCTGTCATAAAATCTCTTGGAAAATTTTCTCATTTCTCAAATTCTTCTTCATTTTTAGCAGACCAAAGGAGATCAAGCTTTTTTTTTTTCAAGGTTTCCTTCTTTTTTTCTTGCACATTATTTTTTCGTTGTGCAAACAAAACCAGAATTCATCATGGATGACATAAATTTTACTCCACAGTTTTCGTATTCAAGAAATTCTTCTTCATTGTTATCAGAGCTTTTGTTAACAAGCGGAACAAATCCACTAGATTCAATCTTCTTCTCATCAAATTCCAGTACTTGTTCTTCAAACGGAGCCATTGTTAGTAATCCTTTAGAATCAATTGGTTCTTCTGTTTATCTCCGTCAAAGAGAATTTCTTGAAAAATTCAATTTCGAAAGGTCTAAGACTAACAACAACACAACTAGCACTGCAAGTCAAAACTCCCCAGCCTCAGAAAGACTAGTGCAAAATACTACTTCATATCTTAGTAGTACTAGTAGAAGTGATAAGATGAAGAAGCTTTACAGAGGCGTGAGACAAAGACATTGGGGGAAATGGGTAGCTGAAATACGATTACCACAAAACAGAGTTAGAGTTTGGTTGGGAACATATGATACAGCCGAGGTAGCAGCATACGCGTATGACATTGCCGCGTATAAATTAAGGGGAGAGTATGCTCGGTTGAATTTTCCTAACCTTGGAGATGAATCAAAGTTAAGGTTTTCGGATCGAGCGCGACTTAGTGAATTACGGTCTTCAGTTGATTCTAAAATTCAAGCAATTTGTCAGAAAGTCCGAGAAAAAGGAAGAAGAAAGAAAGGAAAAGGAAATACTACTAGTAATAACAAAGCTAATGACGAAATGCCAAATCCAAATTCACATACGAGGTTGAATTTGGAGTCCATTTCAGAAGAAGATTCTTCGTCAAATTCCCAAGATATGAATTGTTCTTCAATGCGGCTGGGCCGTGGTGAAGAGTTGGATATGGAATTTGAAGGTTGTTGTTCACTTGCTAGAATGCCATCTTATGATACTGATTTGATTTGGGAAGTTCTTGCTAATTAGTTAGTATAATATAAATTCTGTGATTCTTGAAGCAAATATATCCACCCCATAGTGAATGGTCTTCTAGGAACAGAAAAGTCCATGAATATTTTTCCATCCCACAGTGTATTCCAGTGGGCAGTAACTGCGCGTCTTGGATACTAAAAATCTCAGTTTCCTTTTTATGTAGCTTCAGTGGCACCAAATATTCTCCTCTGTAACATACAAATGATACAATAATAGTTGTACGAAAATCAAATTTACTCTCAAACGTCTTATGTTTATAAGTCAATTTGGCTCTCGATTTATAAACTTAATGGTGTGTTAGTGCATCAACTAGCGGATTGATCTCGGCTATAATCTAGGTGAAGCCAAGGAAATGCCTTCACATACCCATAGTGCTTGGCTTAAGTTATGATAGTATCTTGATATCTTTGATACATTCACGTGAAACTAAAGATGAAATTTATTCTCCTCAAGAAGTGAAGTCCATGTTGTACATCTAAAAAGTCAAAATGGATAATATCTTCAATCTTGATATCTTTGTATCCCACCACCACCGACCGTAGGACCATCAGTCGATCCTCTCTATTTTCACTCCACTCCCTCTGTTGTGATATTCCTGTTGGGTGCAATAATCAAAAACAAGGAAAAATTAAATAAGCAAAAGTTATTAATACTTAGCTCCTTTATAATGGAAGTGATCGATTTGATGAAACAGACGAGCTCCCATATCTCCGCAACAACAATAAGGCAAAACTTTAGAAAAACAGAGTGAGTCACGTGTTCAATACGTTTCCCTTAAGACATTAGCGCCCGGCTACACTCAAGAGTGATGCTATAGCCCTCACAGGACGGATATCTCCAGGATAAAACACCCTAATACACCTACTACAAGCATATGTAGTAGATGCTCAACTTGAGCTTGACAACTCCGAAAAAACCAGAGAAAACATATAAAATATCTTCCCTTGGGGTCCCTCTAAAATATAGAAAAACTTATTTCCCATAGTTTTTACAAAAGTAGTGAATTTGTTTATATAATTGACAAATACAACTTAAGAAGAAAAACTCCCCGATGTGAGAATAAAAGGTTTATATAGTCTCTTAAAACTACTAAAAATTGTAAACTCCACAATGTGGGACTAATAAGTTTTTCATTCACAAAATAAAAAAATAAATTATATTATTTATTAAAACTTTAAAAATCATATTTTATTAATCGTTTTCCAATAATCCCCCACATGAATGAAAACTCAATAAAACACGAAAAACACAAATAGATCTGGTAAATCAACAACCCAATCTCACGACCCGAACTGACTGAACATACAGACCAGATCGTGCATATTGAAGTCATACTAGCCATTCCAATGTCATCTCCCTCACACAACAGTGTGTTGACCACATGTTCATACTATGGATTGCAAAACTCGTATAGTATAGAGAGCTTTCATCTTTAGTTCCTCACAAGTGAGACTAAAGGTTCTTTCACCAAAGTGAAAAAGCATGAACTAGTGAACCCCTTAGTGACCCTTAGGTCCTAAGTTCCAGTATAATACCAAAACCATCAAAATAAAAATCACATAAAAGCGCAGGAAATACCATTTTAGGCGGAGGTGTCCATGAGGTCTTGAACCTTTGCTTAGTGAGATATTACCTGAATTACTTGCTAGAGACAAAGGTGAACCATGTCTTGAATCGATAGCGTTTGATGTAATTCGCGATAACAACCACATATGATATCTCCAAGGGTGCTGCCAAGCTCGTGCCGTTTTGTCCAATTTGGCCTTGGACATATCCTGTTTCTCAGAATGCTCTTGAGAATCAAAGCTCATATTCTCATAGGAAGAGGCACACTTCCTCATTCGGATAGGTGAGTTTCGATAAAGAATGTTACTGCTACACCCCACTTCAATCTTAAATTGAAACTATAGAACTCATTAAGACTTCTTAAAACTCATCCTTCACATGCAGTCACACTATCACGTCTACACCATAGGGAAGGGACAGAGAATAAAATTCTCTGATAGTGTTTACCTTTACCCACCACAAATTAGTTGTCTCATTCGAAAACCTTGATCTTGGGATCTCCAAATGCAAGGTTGAGTATCCTTCATGACAAGTTTAATTTATGAGCTTAAGCCCCATCCCCCTCGATGCATTTCTAACTATCTATTTGGACAAACCTTTCGTCAAAGGTTGCGCGATATTCTCCTTGGACTTTATCCAATCAATAGAAATAACGCCGATTGAGATTAGTTATTTTTAGCTTTAGCTATAGCTTAGCTAACACAATGTATAGATATAGGCGGCACGTGCCTATGCACGAGAGGAATGTCTTCTAAAAAGCATCTTAGGCACTCGGCCCCCTCTCGTGCTTTATCTAACGCAATACTCTCGGATTCCATAATGGATTCCAAAAACAAACCCTCTTGCTAGAGTGAAAACATCCACTCGTAGACTTAGACTCCTCTGAGTCAACTATCCAGTTTGCATCACAAAGTCCCTAAAGGACAACAAGATACCTTTCATAAATCAAACAAAAGGTAATAGAGTATTTTAGGTACCATAATACTCTACTAAGTGCATCACAATGTTCTTGCTCTGGACTACAAGTATATCTACTTAACTTACTCACAATATAGGCAATGTCTGGACTCTTACAGTTCATTAAATTCATCAGACATCGTATAACTCTTGAGTATTCAAGTTAAGATACTCCATTTTCCTTATTTTACTTGAGTCAAGAAGATTCGTATGGAGTACAAGCAGGATTACAATCAGACTGATTGTATCTCTTACGCACAAATTCAATATAATGAGAATAACTAAGACTATAAATGTTTGATTATCTTCTAATCCTCATCCCTAAGATTACATCAAAAGGCATTAGTCTTTCAAGTCAACGTTCTCATTCAGTGCATGGTTTTAGTGGAATTAATCACATCTATGTTTGTATCAAGTATAAGCATATCATCAACATACAAGCATACAATCACACAGGCATCCTTAACAAGTTACTTATAAATATACTTGTCAGATTCATTAACTTAAATCCACTACACATTATCTCATGATCAAATTTTCCATGTCATTGTTTACGTGCTTATTTGAAAACCATACAAATATTTGTTCAACTTACAAACTTTGTCTTCATAACCTTTCACTACAAAGTCCTCAGTTTGGTTTATGTAAATTTCTTTATCTAATTCACGGTTTTAGGAAAGCTGTCTTAACATCCATCTGATGTATCTCCAAGTTGTTTATGGCAGCAATATCAATTATCATCTCAACAGAAGTAATTCTCGTCACAAGTGAATAAGAATCAAGGAAATTTACATTTTCTTTTAGTTTATAGCCTTTAACTACCAACTTAGCCTAATATTTTTCCACAGTTCCATATATCTAACGTTTCCTCTTAAAGATTCATTTACATCCCATGGTCTTACTCTCTAGAGGTAAACTAGCAAACTCCCAAGTCTGGTTCCGACGGACTGAGTCATTTCACTAAATGAAGCTTCTTACCAGAATGGGGTTTCAGTAGATGTTATGGCGTATTTAGGAGTATGGATATCAGACTAAGATAGGCTTATAAGTCAGGTCCATAAGAAGTCTCACGTCTAATTGTTTTACTTCTCTTAGGCTCAACCTTAACTTCATCTTCCTTTAAGATAAGTTCTGACTATTTGAAAATAAATCTAGGGGATCAACAACACATCTCTAATGATTATGTAATAGCATTCACACCAAAGTCAGAAAAACCACACCAAAGTATGAAAAATCAGAACACACAACCAAAAAATCTATATGCAGAAGTATACTCAGCATACCCTATATGAAGACACAATCAACATTTTTGGTTTCTATCTAGTTCTTTTAGGAAGAGGAATGACAATCTTAGTCAAACACCCCCACACTTTGACGCATTCATAAGAAGGTCATCTACCTTTCCATAAATCATATGGAGTTTCATCTGATCCTTAAAAGGGTACTCTATTCAGGATATACTAGTTAAGAGGAATGCCTTCCCCCACAAGGCCGCAGGTAATCCTGAACTAATCAACATGGCAATTATTATCTCCTTAAGGATACAATTATTATGTTCAAGGCTTCTAATTGGTTTTCAACTTCAAGTTTATACATCTTAAGGCTTTTAAGGCATCATCCTTATCCCTAATCAAGTATACAAGATAGTACCTCGTACAATCATCTACGAAAGTTATAAACCATCTTTTACCACAGTGGTTTTGGGTTGAACTCATGTCAGCTAGGCCTAACTGAATTAATTCTAAGGGCTTAGAATTACTCTGAACATTTGTGCTAAAAGATTTTATAGGATATTCATTTTACTTTTGTGTTCAAGATCCAAACTAAATTTGGGTACGCAGCCTATGCTAGGCAGTTTATGCGTTGAATTATAATTTTACAGTTCCAAGTCTACCATGCAAAACATTCAAAGACACACAAAAGAAAGCACAAGAATCAACTATGTTCACTTCATCAGATTTTCCTTTAAGCTTATATAGACCCTAAGTCCTATAAATGTTGCCTAAAAAATCACTGCCCTTAGTTATAACAATTTTTCCACATTTAATTAAGATCTTCAATCTTTTACCATCTTCAAGAGAACAAGATACAAGATTCTTGCATATGCTCGGAACTTGAAAACTTAATTCAGTGTGAGAATATTACAGATATGAGCTTATGCTCGACCTTTCCCTTTTATGCAACCTCTGTCGCATTACTCATATAGAGTTTCTCGATCATCTCCTATCCTCTGATAGGAGGTGAACAGGTCTCTGTTTCAACAAACATGCATGGTGGCTCTAGAGTCCACCTACTGGTCTCTCACATTGGTTATTAAAATAACTTCCGACATCATGCCACTGAACTCGTACTAGTTTGTTTCAACTAAATTAGAATTAACTATCTACTAATTAAGGTTTTTATGTTGCCAACAATTCTTGCTTAGTATGGCTAGGATTTTACAAACATAACAATCACCCTTAATTAAAGTAATGCCGGATTCATTTTTACGAAACATACCTTTCTTATGAAGACCGCTTAGAGTTGTGTTTGATGGTATCGCCTTTGTCAGCTTTGGAAGACTTGTGTTCATCCACATGTGCCTGGTAGCCATGTTCCTTTTCAATTTCATGTCACAATCCTCGTTTATACTCTGACCACGGACACGGTAATTTCCCAATCACCTAATACACCACATCTCACAAACCTTATTTCCGAATCGGAAAATAAAATATGAGTTTTGAAGATAACATCTAGATCTACAAACTTCGTTTGAATCACCATTTCAAAAAAACTCATGGTTACCCCATAAAAAACTACTTTAGTTAACAACAAATTTCTGCCCGTCAAAATTTTTCAGGAACGTTTCTCTGTTTTGTAAAATATCAAAAAAATACTTTTACAACTCCAAAAATTCTGAAATTTTACGTGGGTAACTATCAGGATGTCTACTACGTTGTGTCAAAAGGTTTCATCGAAATTCCTTCTAGGTTAAGAGATAAACCCGAAACTCTACAGCTGACCAAAAATTCGTTTTTGTTTTTCACTCCACAATTAACATCCATGATTCACAAACCAACCAACCATATTCGATTATTACAAATTCTAATGTCTTAAGATTGTTGGGTGCAATAATCAAAAACAAGGAAAAATCAAATAAGCAAAAGTGTTGATACTTAGCTCCTTTATAATGGAAGTGATCGATTTGATGAAACGGACGAGCTCCCCATATCTCCGCAACAACAATAAGGCAAAACTTTGGAAAAACAGAGTGAGTCACGTGTTCAACACGTTTCCCTTAAGACATTAGCGCCCGGCTACACTCAAGAGTGATGCTATAACCCTCACAGGACGGATATCTCCAGGATAAAACACCCTAATATACCTACTACTAGCATATGTAGTAGATGCTCAACTTGATCTTGGCAACTCCGAAAAACCCAGAGAAAACATATAAAATATCTTCCCTTGGGGTCCCTCTAAAATATAGAGAAACTCTTTTCCCATAATTTTTACAAAAGTAGTGAAATTGTTTATATAATTGACAAATACAACTTAAGAAAAAAAAACTCCCCGATATGGGACTAAAAGGTTTATATAGTCTCTTAAAACTACTAAAAATTGTAAACTCCACAATGTTGGGACTAATAAGTTTTTCATTCGCAAATGAAAAAAATGAATTATATTATTTATTAAAACTTTAAAAATCATATTTTATTAATCGTTTTCCAACAACTCCCTCATCCCACTTTCAGTTTCAATCTAAAAACTTCCGTTTGTCCCGATTTGAACACACTCACCAACTGATGGAATTTTCACTCATTAGTCGCAGTGGCACACCGCCTATGAGTACCTACCCTGCTAATCATTTCTTTGGTGAATTTTTTTTTACACAATTTAATAGCATTTCGCTTATATAATCGAAAAATGGCCTTGGTTTTAGTTAATCAGTAAGTCTAGAAAATTTTCAAAAAGTCTAACAAAGTTAAAAGAGAAAAAAAGATGCATGATTGAAGAAGGAAATCAATCAAAAATCATATATACTGTACATGATATATGTATGTTGGGGCGGAGGGAAGAAAAGGTGTTCAAAATTCAAACCGACCATCATGTCTCATGCATGGGACAGACATATCACGCAAAGCTAGAGCACAGTTCCTTTAGATTGCTTGATTGCTGAAAATGACATATATCTATCTAGCTAGCTAATATCCTCCTCAGTCCTCACAAGTCACAACCAACTAGTGTAAACGAAACGCGTCAAACATTGTCTACATTTCTTTCTAGTCAAAGCTGAATTTGACGACGCTCTTTTAACATCCGCTCTTTTTAATTGCCGAAGAGAGATACCAACGAGGAAATAGTCCACGCATATACAGGCATAGGAGAGACTTGTATGAAGTTGTAAACAATACTAAAAGGTAAAGTCATGTTCAAATGTACCAATACTAGAGATTGTACGATCACGGATCGTTGTTATGGTCGACATAGAATTCTAGAGTCTAGACAACGTTAATTGAAGGGAAAGAAATACGTACATACAGCTATCTAGTATGTAACATTAATAGCTACGACTAATACATACAAGTACGTCGTAGTATTGGCCACTTGTGGCCACAGATAGAATGCGGATATACAAAACTCAGAACAGGAAGGACCACAAGGGGGGTCGGGTCGGTTAGTCAAGGGCCTGTTACGTTGTTGGCAAGAGCCTACCTACTAGCTACGTACATTACTAGTCCGCATACTTCCAAAAACATACCTTTTCTCTCTTTATTGTCATTTATCTCAACGTCCAGTAGCTATTATACCTTTTCAGACTTATAAGATACTAAGTAAGTTCAAAAACGGAAATGCTATTCCGCTCTCCTGTTACCTCTCTATTCACAGCACGATCTTACATGGAGGGATGAGATGTACAAAACGTCAAAGCCATATGATTCTGTCTTTATTTTATTTTTTATTCTCCTTATCTTCTTAATGTATTTGTTTGTTCTTCCCAAATAAATTGTGAAGATCTCAGAAAACAATTGCAGTTCTAGATTTTTCTCACTGGTAACAACTAAATGGAAGAAGAAAAATAATAAAATTGCATTACAAATTTCTTCGGTTCTTCTGATCTTCTCCCATATTCTTAATATCTCATCAACAACTCTATCCGATTCGATGACTAATGGTTACTTAAACAAGAACTCGTTACACAAAAATCGAACCCAGATGCTAGAAATAATAAGAGAAAGAAAGAACACTACAATAGTTCTTGCCCAGAAATTCCAAAGTGATAGAAACAAGCGGATCCCCCTCAGTCTGAGATTTTATTTTATTTTATTTTTTTGAAGCGGATCCCTCTGAGTCTGAGAAATGTTTAATACCGGAGAACGGAGATGGAAAAAATCCAAAATTATCGTGGCTTAAATTTTGATTTTTGAGAACCCTTAACAATAATGAAGAACAGTGTGACTGCCCCTCCCCAGTCCCCACCACCATCGCTCTTTTCCAATTGTTTTTCCTTTTCGTTTCAATACAATTTTGTTAATACTACTGGAATGAAATGCAGTGAGCAACTAAATTGTAAAGCTGACTTTTGTTTAATCCGAATAATGATGAGTTATAATCCTGGCCTCAACATCATCTTTAACCTCCATTAATGGTGGTAGCAAGAAATGGCAGAGTACTACTTGTGCAAGATTCAACTATTTTAGAGAATTTGAATACTGATTTCATGTGTTTCCTCTGATTTTCGACATTCCCTTCGATTTGAGTTTGCAGGTTTTTGAGAAATTTAAGCATAATTGTTTGATATAATATTAATATTAAAATTTTCAGGATTTAATTTGGGTTAAACTAAACAAAAAGATAAAAGGGAACGAAAGACAGAGAAAAAGTAGAGAAGGGATACCATCAAGTGGTTTTAACATCCTGTACACCTCATCCCTCCACGTCATACAGTGCTGTGAATAGAGAGTTTATTAGAGAGCGGAATAGCATTTCCGGTTCAGAAAATTCTAGATTCACGGATTTTTTTTTTTTTTTCCGATGCAAAAGATGAATGTATTAGGAGAAAATTAGTCAGGTGTTTATGGCCTTGTCTGTAATCAACTGAGATCTAATCTCAATAGGAGAAAAACTAGGCCAAGTAAATGATAAACCATCAACTCTAGAAAATTTAGTGAGGATGTCAGCTACTTTATTCCTTTCTTTTGGAATGTGATGACATTTCCAAGAGATGTTACTACTGAAAAAAAGTTTAATATCTTTAATCATATTCTGTAAGCGCCATTCTATAGGAGAGTTCTTCACAACTGCATCTACCACCGTCTTTGCATCAAGCTCAAAGTACACCTTCTCCATATTGAGAGAGTGCGCCCAGTTAACAGCCTCCCACAGTCCCATACATTCAGCCTCCTCAGCGCTCCTTATTCCTTTTAGTTGGATGCATTTTGCTCCCTGCTGTGAACCTGCACAATTCCGAATGATTAGTCCTACACCACCTAAGGTATTCAAAAAGGAACCATCACAGTTTATAGTAACAAAGTTAGATGGAGGAGGAATCCAATGTGTTATTCTACGACAACATCTATTGGTGCTAGGTGCAGAATTGATCCCCTGAAGTGAATGATCTTCTATAAAACTTTTGCATTTTCTGATTGACTTTTCTGGCTGTGGTGAGATATTCTGAAAAAACTTTATCGCATCTATCAGACCATAAATTCCAAGCTGTAATGGCTCTTTTACAAAGTTCATCAACATTGATCTGCCTAGCATGCAGTTCATCAAACCAGGTGTTGATCCATTCTGCAAAGGAAGTGTTACTACTTTAAGACCAGCCAAACAGTGTGAACCAAACCATTCTAGGAAGATTACAGTCCCTTAGAACATGAGCTGGTGTTTCTGAAGTTTATTCACAGTATGGACAAATATCAGCGACTCCAAGCATCTTTAAGCTGAGAATGTCTCTTGTAGAGAGAAGATTAGAAGTAGCTTTCCATAAAAAGTGTCGAATCTTGGGTAACATGGGTAATTTCCATAATGTTTTATAGATTTTTACCATTCTATCTCCCACAGAGCCAATGCCATGTTCTTCTTCATACATCTTACGGTAAGAGGATTTTACCGAGAATATACCATTTCTCTCCAACATCCATACTAATCTGTCTTCTTGACTAATATGGCTTGGGATCTTCAATATACAACTTACTGTATGATTATCAAATATGTCATGTTATGCAGGATATTAATATTCCATGAACTAGAGTCTGCTGAAAAAAGTTGATGCACATATGTATATTGTAGATGAGTAGAGCTTTCATGTTTAGGGACAAGAGGTGCATGTAGTTCTTTAATCCATCTTTGTTTCCATATGAGAATTTTCTTACCATTTCCCAAAACCCATAAACTATTTTGCAGAACAAAACTCAGCTCCGAGCTGATGCTCCTCCAAGACCAGGTACAATTAGTCTTCTTCTTCATATTAAAAAGATCACCATCTGAATAATATTTGGCTTGAAGGGATTTCGTCATCATGGATTCAGTATCAAAACACAATTTCCAAGCTGACTTCGCTAACAAAGATCTGTTAAAAATTCTTAGATTTCTGAAACCCAATCCACCTTCTTCTTTAGGTTGTTGAGTTCTTTTCCAAGAAATAACATGGTTTCCTCTACAAGACTTTTTATTTCTCCGGTATTTTTGTTGAGAGGATTGCATCTTATTAATGGTAGTGTCAGGGAGTTTAAAGCTCGACATATGGTGAATAGGTATATCACTAGAAACGTTTTTTTTATCATGACAGATCTTCCCGCTTCACTGATATTAGTTCAATTCCATTTAGCAAATATGTGATCCATCTTATCACACAGAGAATAGAAAGGTATACGCTTGTTTCTGCCGACGAAAAAAGGTAGACCTAAGTATCTTTCTTCTGAAATATTCAAATAGCGAACCTGTAAAGTATCACTGATATCCTGAAAAGACTCTGGATCCATATTAGAACTGAAAAATACAGCTGATTTGTTAAATTTATCAACTGACCAGAACATTGAGAGAATTGATCAATAACTTGTAGAAGCTTAGAAACTTGTGTGTCATTAGCTTTGCAGAACAATAAGCAATCGTCTGCAAATAAAAGATGATTTATTTTTGGAGCCGAGCGGGATATTTTCATTCCAGTTAATTGACCAGCGTTTTCACAGTGTGCTAGATACCTCGAGAAGGATTCCATTGCCAAGATAAACAAGTAAGGTGATAAAGGATCACCTTGACGTATTCCACGAGATGGTTTAAAAGCTTCAGTAGGAGAACCGTTGAGCATTATTTCGATCTGTGTGGTAGTGATACATTGAGAGATGAGCCGGCCTGAACTTCTCAGAGAAACCAAAATGTTTAAGGATATCCAATAAGAAACTCCACTCTAGCCTATCGAAGGCCTTTGACATGTCCATCTTAAGAGCAAGATGGCCAGTAATCCCTTATTTTCTCTTCATTGCTTGCATAATTTCCTACACTAAACAGATATTCTCAGAAATTAATCTGCCTGGTACATATGCAGCCTGCATAGGTGAGATGATTGTAGAGATGTGCTTTTTCATTCTCAAAGCTATGATCTTTGAAATAATTTTATAGATAGTGTTGCACAATGCTATAGGTCTGAAGTCTTCCAGCTTCTGAGCAATCTGAACTTTTGGAATGAGAGAGACTCTAGTGTTATTCAACTGCTTTAGAAGAAACCCTGAATGAAAGAACGATTTAACCAGTTTGCATACATCATCCTTCACAATCTGCCATTGTGTTTGATAAAACCCAGGAGGGAAACCGTCTTGCCCAGGAGAGGTCCATGGAGCCATTTTCATCATGGCCTGATAAATTTCTTCATCAGAAGGAATAGCTTCTAAGTGTTGGTTATCTTCATCCGTAATGCACTGAGGAATATGTTGAAGAAAACTGTTGTTATCTGCCGGAGAAGAAGAGGTCATAATATTCTGAAAATGATTTTTAAGGAGAACTGAAAGAGATTCTCTATCACTGCACCATGTACCATCTTGCGCCAATAATGTATCAATTCTGTTACGAGATTTTCTTCTGTTCATTCTAATATGGAAGTACTTGGAGTTTAAATCCATATCATTATAAATATGATCTCTAGATTTCTGTCTGTTTGAACTGGCTTGTATATCATTTAGTTTTCTGATTTCCTGCTCTAGCTTAACTACTTCCTCAGTGTTTGAACCATTAGAATCAGTAGCTTGAAGATTAGAAATATTCTCTTGCAGATGTGAAATGGTATTACTGATATTGCTAAAAATATTTTTACTCCAATGAGACAAAATAGTTATAGTAGCAGACAATTTGTTAGAGAAAACAAATACATTAGAACCTGAAAAACTAGAAGACCAAGCAGTTCTTATTTTATCAATACAACTATTTTGAGATAACCAATGCTCAAAGAATTTCCAGCTTCTACCCGTTACTTTGTTATGCTTACAAAGTTCTAATAAAATAGGAGCATGATCGGAACCATTCTGAGACAAATGAGTAAGGACTGATTCTGAGAAAGATATGAACCAGTTACTATTAACTAGAGCTCTATCTAATCTAGATTTTTTAAGACCTGTACCATGCTTATTACTAGACCAAGTAAAAGGATTACCACAAAAACCCAAATCCGAAAGGTCGGCTTCTTTGATTAAATCAAGAATATCAGTAGAGGTAATCTGAGAAGATTGAGTATTTCTATAATTATGGGAAAGGGTGATATTTAAGTCACCTATGATTACCCATGGCATGTCTATAGAGTCACTAAGATCTTTTATGATAGACCATTGATCTAATTTTTCATGGATATATGGTATGCCATAAACACAGGATAAATACCAAGTTCCTCTACTAGGATCATTTAAGATTTTAGCGTGTATCATTTTATCAGATTGATCTACAATTTCAAACTGAAGCCATCCTTCCAAAGAAGAATAAGGCCTCTAGCAGTACCAATGGAAGGGACAAAAACTTTGTTTGGCGTGTTTAAAAAATTTGAAAGTCTAAGAATTTTGTTATCATTTATTTTAGTTTCACTAAGGAATATGATATCTGGTTTATAGCGATGGTTGAGAAGATGCAAATGATCACGAGTATCTTGTCCTAGAAAACCCTGACAATTCCATCTTAAGACCTTCATATTGGGAGAAATGAATAAACTGACAAAATAATAACTTAACGGGAAAAAATTTACGGAAGAGAAAACTTGTGTAGAAAGTAAACTATGAAAAGTAATGAGTTTAGTAAATACCAGAGTAGTGACAGCAACAACCTCATCCATGGCATGGGAGTACTCCTTTGAATTACCAACTCCTTCATCAACCATGCTCCATGCCATCAAACTCAATAACAGATGGATTCCCACCAGTAACTTGCACATCATTCTGTTGAATGTTTTCATATTAAGAATCTCTATCATCTTCATCCAAGTTTCTTGATCTCTTGGGCCTTCTAGTTTCCTCAAGTTCGTCTTCTTGTTCAGCTAGTTTCTTTTTGCTTGCTTCACAGATCCTTTGAATCAACACATCAATATCTTCACAAATTTCTACACCATAACTTTCAGCTAGTTCATGACAGTATTGGATATACTGTTCGTTGGTATATCTTCCTATCTTCAGATCATGCGCTACATTAACACATTCTTCTTTGTTATGATCTACAGAGTCCAACAAAGGAGGACAAAGATTATGAGGTTGGCGTTCCCAAAGATATCTAACCCAAGTAACACTTCCAAACTCTTGTATTCCACCACCCTCCTAAAAAGAGGTTTACTTAAATCAATTTTCACTCTGGCTGATATCATACTTCCATGAGTGGGTCGACAGTTGTCAGGTTTTGTCCAAACTTTTGGACCCAATTCCACTAGAGCTTCATCTATAACTTGAACAGAGTGATGTTCAAGTAGTAAATTTTTGAATTGAACTGTCCACCTCGATGAGTAAACTTCCAATCTTTTAGAGGAATGAAATCATCATAAACAAGAAGATTTAGATGGGACTTACAAACATTCCATGGTGACTTCTCTAAACCGATTCCATTTTTTTCCTTTGTGTTAAACTTAAATAGAAAAATATTTCTGTCAGAAGCACGAATCTCTCTCGAATTTGTAAGGCTTCCAGAGTGGTTTTAGCTCCTGTCTCACCGCATCTGTTTCCATAGGTTCATCGTAAAATAGTTTTCCTATAAGAGTATGACCCCTTTCTTCCT
This sequence comes from Papaver armeniacum, assembly GCA_023531295.1. Classification (NCBI taxonomy): domain Eukaryota; kingdom Viridiplantae; phylum Streptophyta; class Magnoliopsida; order Ranunculales; family Papaveraceae; genus Papaver; species Papaver armeniacum. Next base: position 858,463 of record JAJJWW010005328.1, on the reverse strand, counting down.
TTGCTACTGATAAAGATTTCGAAGAACCTACTGCTTTCCTTAACCTCATAGCAGAAATATCACGAATATTCACATTCTGAAGTTGATTTGTGATAACAGAAACTGGAGTTTTAGATGAGGAAGCCATAATTTTTGCGAGAAAAAATGAGAGATGGGTTCGGAGTAAAGGATGAAGATAATGGATACATTTTTCTTGGTTATAAAGAGTGAAAGAATTGGAAGGTAAACCAAAATTAGTTGTAGAAATATAAGGGAAATCTTATTCGTGTAAAGTCTATAACTGCATGGACTATTCTCAAAAATTTGGCATTAAATGAGAATAAGATTGACTTAAGAGGTGTTGGAATTGCTTTGAAAGTGTGCCGATGAATGCAAACTACATTAACTGTGTTTACCAATTCTTGCTTGATTATCGCGATGAAGCTGTAGTTGAGACGTTTGAATCACGCTTATTCAAAATTTGAAACTTTCCTGGCTCGGCTAGAGTGCACAACTTGACTCGGATCGGTGAAGATGAGATTAAATCATGACTAATACGGGATTAGTTGAGACGTTTGAATCATATAGATGATTCATGGCAAAATACTTGTACATACTGTTGGAATCCATCATGAGAATGATGGGTTGCAAACCGATATAGAAGATGATGTGCATCTTTTTGTTGATTGTGACAATACGATTGGACCAGGAGAATGATAAAACAGGTCCAAAATGGATGCCTTCCATGATAAACAAAGGATGAGGCTCGCACAAGATTAAAAAACTCATTAGAAAGATATCGAAGTCACTTAAATAAAAGAGTTTTATTAAAACAACGAGAAGAAGAAGAGGTTATTAAAGAAAAACATAGAAAAAACTAATTTAGCATGATGGATTCTGAGTAATGTAAAGAAAAAAACATAGAAAAAGATAATTTGTAGAAATCAATGGAACATAGAACAAGATTAAAGATGAAAATTAAGAAATTTGAAAAATCTGAGTTAACTCAGATTTTCGCCTGATTCGCAGAGCTCTTAAAAATGTTTGGAGCCGGATGATTTTATCCAATGACAGAGTCATTTTACTGGACTTCTATTTTTGGTGCTCGATCAGTCTAGAGGACTAGAACACTCGAATAAGTCTCGAGTCACTCGAATAAGTTTGACATAATGGCATCCAAGGAGAAGGAGCCGAGGAGGGCCAAAGTACCATTTGGAAGAGTGTTTCCTGCCTCACAAGTATACTGCGTACGAAAGAATAGTAAATTATCGAGGGAAAACTCAACTCAACCAGTCATCATTTATAAAAGAAGAACCTAATACATATATAGCATTTATGGATACGCCTCCAAGTTCCCTTATGTGGGTGTCCAAAATTGGGTAGGGAAAATTAGACTAAGGCTCGACTCATGGGTTACCCATAATATCAAGCCCTTAATTAAAAGAAGTTTAAATCCAGGCCCCGAAATATTAAAAGACGTTGATACCCTTATGCATATTGTCAAGCCCATAATTAAACAAAATTTAAATTTAGGCCCGATATTATTAAAATATAGTGTGATGATGTTCCAACCACCTTCGACCACCACAGCCACCGCCAACCACCTCCGACCACCATCGCCACCAACCACCTCCGACCACCACCATCAAATCACCTCCGACCACCACCACCAGTCATCTTCGACCACCACCACCGACCACCACCATCAAATCACCTCCGACCACCACCGCCACCAACCGCCACCACCGCCGCCGCCCACCTCCACTAGCAACCTCCGCCCACCGTCACCCACAACCGCCAACCACCTCCTGCCACTACCGCCGACCACCACCAACATATGGATGTGTACACTGAAGTTACACATGCATATCGCATGTGTATCTAGAAGTTACACATTCATATAAAATGTGTAATGCAAAGCTACACTTGTACATAAATGTGTACTCACGTAGTTAACACATGTGTACGCAGAAGTTACACATTCTTATGGCATGTGTATCTACAAGTTACACATCCATATGCATGTGTAACTTTTTATTACACATGCTATATGTTTGTGTATCTACAAGTTACTCATTAGTTATACATCAAAACTACACATACAGAAAATACATATATTACTTTAATTTTCATTTACTAATTTTTCTTACTACAATTATAGTAATTGGTTGTTTGAACACAATAAACGAATTAAACCACGAGATATGGAAAGTGAAATCCTAGAAATAATCCACTATATCCTATAATAGAAATGTTTCCTTCCTTTTTTTGTGTTTCTCAATTCCAATATACTTGCACATCTGCAAACAAAAATAAACATCCATGGGATTAGGTTGGATGGACAAAAAATAAAGAAACAAAATTAGAGAATAATTGCAAGGCAAAATTATAGAACACAGATCACATAAAAGGCACATGATAACTTATCTATGAAGCCTAGTGTAAGGAGAAGAAGTTATTTTTATTTTAGCATGTGTAACAAGGAGCTACACAAGCATCTAACTTGTGTAACTAGTAGTTACACATGCATCTGTTTAGTGTAAGGAGAAGTTACACATGCAACTGAGTTGTGTAACCGAGAGTTACACATGCGTATATCACAAAATCTAAATCAAAAAGTTGATTAAAAATCAAAAGACAAGTAAGATCTAGACTATGCCATTCGTAATAAGAACAATATATTAAAGAATTAAAAATAATGGTCAAAGACTCTAAACATTTAAACTAAAGGGAAATTGGTGGAATATTTCAGTTAGAAGCTTGTTCAGGCTATATGAAAACTTAAGTGGGAAGTATTACAGTAGAATGTTTCAGTTAGCAACTAGTTCAGGCATCAAATGTTAATAACAGTACCAATGTTGCTCAACCATAAGCTTATCATCAAATAGATCCAAGAATGCACCAAATGTTATGTCTAACCTGCATAATGTTCCTGCAACTTGCCTTGTAGGGTAAGTAAGAGGAAGGCAAGTATCTGAAAACCCTGCAAGCTCTCCACACTTTCAAAATATGGTAACCATGACAGTCAAAAAGCTACAATCACCAAAAAATCCAGGAATAATATCAAAGTTCATAAAAAAAAAGTGTACAAGCATATTAAATAGTATTCAAATTTATGACTTTGGAGATACATAATACGTAACATTATGTATTGCCATGTAAATTTTGAAAAAAATTACCTAAAATCCTTGCTAAGGTTGTGTGCAACACAACAGCTGCAGCCTTTCCTACTTTATATCCTTTGAAGTCCATCCTTAACACGTATACTTTATATCCTCAGCATGTGTATCTTTAAGTTACACATCTAATTAGTATCATGTGTAACTAGTAGCTACACATGTATTTATCTTGTGTACCTAGAAGTTACACATATAATTAGCATGTGTAACTAATAGTTACACATACAAAAAAGGTCAGGTAAGGATACAAACCTGAAACACAGATACTGAAAGATGAAAGTCAAGTTAACAAGATCACTTACAAAACCCCAAGAGGAGATAAGTATATTGTACCAACAGATGGATCGTGTCAAAGCCATAATAATTGTTCAACGAATCAGCAGTACTAGTACCAACACTACTAAGATTTTTCTTGATGAAGATGTCATCTTTGCAACTACCTTGTCGTCTTTACAACTACCTTCCAATGAGATGGATTGTGTCAAAGCCATGGCTGCAGTTAACGATATAAAGATGAGGTCAATTCATGAACTATCGCATCCTTGACAAGGTGGTTAAACTATAAAGACTTCAAACAGATATAAACGGGAAAATGATTTAAGTGAACAAACTATTCCAGACCCATGTCCTCACCTACATTCCCAAGGAAGATGATTGAGAGTTGTATGGAAGACAAAAGAAAAATATTAGGTTTCGTACCTAAGTGATTGGCATTATAATCAATATAAGTGAAGGTAGATCTTCAAGTCCATGCTCTTTTTGCTTAGAAGAAACTCCATTTCTTCTCATCCTCGACCTGAAACTCGTATAGTTCTAGTTCTGCTTACTGCCAATACCAAATTCCAAAGTTCAAACTACTTCAGTTCAAGTTCAACTTACCTACAATGAGGAAACAACTTGCATGTCAACAAAAGAGATGTTACTTAGATACTCAAAAGTTGAAGCACTTAACTATGTTACTTAGATACTCAATATTGAATACTTCTAATCCATAGAAATATCAAATCTAATAGCATATTCACAACATTATCATTACATCCACTCACCAACAACATCTATGGATGCAATTTCAGCACCATTAGTGTGTCAACAATCTTCTTCACTTGGTCCTCAATTCCATTATGAAATTCCACAATTACTCAATTATGAATTCCACCTCCTACTCCTCATCTAAATATTTCAGCGCCAACTCCAATTACAGGGAGACCATCCTACAAAAATACCACAAAAATAAGCAGTCAACTTTATTGGGTTATTGGCAACCTTAAGAGTAACAAAAAATAATAAGATTTTATGAGATTAAAAATAATAATACACACAACAATGTATAACCAGTTTTACATGCACTTGACTAGTGCAAATAAGAGTTACACATGTATATGACTAGTGTAACTGCGAGTTACAGATGCATCTGAATAGTGTAACTGAGAGATACACATGCAATTCGGATGTGTAGACGCAAGTTACACATGCAATTTGGATGTGTAGACGAAAGTTACACATGTTGTGTATAATCATCAAATGAGAAAATTGAAGCACAATGAACAAATCTCTAGCTTCAGTACCACTACCAGCATCACCACCTGCTCCAACTTTCACTATTACAAGCTACGAACTGAAAATTGAAGCACAATGAACAACTATCGATTAGATATACATTTTTCATTTAAAACACGGATGATTAAATAAGAACGAAAATGCAAAGCTAATGAAAGTTAAATCGACTGGACGGGTAATACTAATGAAAGTATATTGAGTTCAAATCTAAATTTGTATTTTCAATCAGAATTATAGATTCAGAGATAAATCAAATCTCACTCAAAAACCCTAAAAAAAATTTGTTAAATTTTTTCATAATTTTCGTCTCAAAAGAGAGATTAAGATGAGATAGTAATAGATCTATACTCCAATCATGATTTGAATAAGTTTTTCAAGATGAAATCGAATTAAATAGGTTTTTGAAATCAAAAAATCCATAGCTATGATGAAATTAACATGATACAATAAAAACTCTATATATTGATACTCCATGTATTAATAAACTCTATATATTAATAAAAAATCATAGTCCCAACTTGGGCCAGTTAAAAATAGTAATAACCTCCACATTTTAATATTAATAGATTTTTCCAGTCCCGCCATAAGGAATTTACCTCTATATATTAATATAACCGTCATTTATTGGAAACTTATAGATCTTGTTGCATCAAAATTTAAGATGAAATAAAATACTTATCTATAGTTGTTTGAGAAAAGGAAGTAACTTTTTAGATTGTTATCGCATCTTTTGATTTGCGGATGCGCAAGACCTCATTATTATGGGTACCTTCTCGTTGAAGCCAAAACATTTCCAACTTGTCGAGCATATTTATAGCTTCTTGGCATGAAACTTTTTGTATCTCTGTAACATCATCATCAGGATTATCTCCCAATGCTTCTTGTCTAATTCATGATTTCTTCTTCGGTCAAAGCATATACGGCTTCTTGTTCATTTGGATGATTAATGGAGACATCCATATCATTTTACATACTTTGAATTAGAAAAAAAATAAAAATAAAAATTGGTATACCTCCCTATATTAATAAACTCCATATATTAATAATTTTGTGAAGTCCCAAGACTATCAATATATGGAGTTTTTACTGTAGTAATAGATTACCTTATCTGTTGGATCACTTATGTGGATTGAATCTTCGTTCTCGGTTGTTGTTAAGGATTTCCATCGACTTTTCTTCCTCTGTTTGAATTAGATCTTGAAGAACATACACTGTTAATGTTGATTTTAGGTTTCAAAGATGCTATGAACGAATCGAAATAACGATCTTCGTTCTCTTTTAAATAAAACGAATCAATCAACACGAAATCTCTGCAAACAGAAAACGAAAATAGATCTGAAAAAATACTCTAGAAACTGTTTTCGCCAGAGCCGCGAAAGAAAGAGAATGGAGAAGAGAGAGAAAGTGAAAATCAAAATGAAATCTCTGATATAAATAATTAGTTATAATTACATGTATATATACTAAAGGGTAGTCTTGGTATCATTAGAATTATTATGGATAATATTCTTATTATTAAGCCCTGAATTCTAAAATTATGGGCCTAGAAATATCAAAATGTGAAAGAATGGAGTTGTTAATGAAGGATCCATTTTGTGGGGTTTCTATATGTTGAACCCATATAGTAGGGGGATTATAGTAGTTTTCACAATTGGGTAAGTGATGATAAAAACGGAATAAAATTCGGTGGAAAATCTACCTAGTCTAGTGCGGCTACCCGAAAGTTAGATACTACTAATAAATAGGATCGATGATGGAGAGACAAAAGATAATGTTTTGACTTTGATTATAGGCCATTTTGTGTGCACAACTTCATCACATGATTTTCCACAATATTTCTTCTCTTTTCTTTCTTGGCAGTAACTCATAGTAATCCATCTTCATTATCCTTTAGGTCTAGTATGCTTTGCTTGTGATATCTATTTTGACTTTGTTGTACATTACCTTTTCACATTAATTTGGGACTTGTCCCACTTTGATTTTGATATTTGCCTTTTTGATTTCATGAGCTTTTGCTTGGTGGTGCTTGATTCTGGTTCTCTATCTCTTGGCGATCGATATTTTATCAATAGTACGTACGTTAAGTGTTTCGCTTAGACACGCATTTGAAGAATTCTGCTGACCGCGAATTATTGAAGCCAATTTTGAGAGAATGAAATGACAAGGACTTGGGTCTTTTAACAGCATACAAAGAAAATACGGAGCTATAGCAAACAAATGTGCGACACCGTTTGGGGGTTGGGAGATGTCCACCATGCCGAGACGTTGTTGCGCACAGAGTAATTCATTGGGCGAGAATGCTAGCCAAATTAAAGTCTTTCGAGTAGACTTGAATATCTTCCATCCATGACTGTTTAGCTTCGCTGTCTCTAGCAATTTACACCTCTAGGCTCTACTAGTTATGGAACATGCCGTAAAACCAGATTGCACTGTACATACGTATAATATACGTAGGCAATGAATTTAATCAATCACCAAATTTCATTTCTTCTGATCCACTGAAGACATGTGGTACCATGAAAGTTAAGAGACACAGCCTGTGACTCATAAAGGCACTAATAAATACATAAAGTTACTTTTTGGCATCTCCTCTGTACGCAGAAAGTTTGAAATATTCAGCAACACGGCCGACCATTTTGATAATCTCCTCTTCTTTGGGACCATTTGCCATGTCCCTCCTCTTCTCCCGCTATAAATTAACTTAACAGAGAGGGAAACCAAGTAATAATCTCATTTCACTCTCTTCTTCCTTATCTCAAATTCTTCTTCATTTTTAGCAGACCGAAGGAGATCAGTTTTTTTTTTTTTTAAGGTTCCCTTTTGCATCTTGCACATTATTTTTTCTTTGTGCAAATAAAACCAGAATCAATCATGAATGACTTTAACTTGGCTAGCATTTAAAGTCATGAGGGGGACGGCCGACCATTTTGATAATCTCCTCTTCTTTGGGACCATTTGCCATGTCCCTCCTCTTCTCCCGCTATAAATTAACTTAACAGAGAGGGAAACCAAGTAATAATCTCATTTCACTCTCTTCTTCCTTATCTCAAATTCTTCTTCATTTTTGCAGACCAAAGGAGATCAATCTCTTCTTTTTTGTAAGGTTAATTTCCTTTTTTTTTTTTTTTTTTTTCTTGCACATTATTTTTTCTTTGTGCAAACAAAACCAGGATTCATCATGAATGACTTTAACTTTACTCCACAAAATTCGTTTTCTAGAAACTCTTCTTCACTGTTATCAGAACTCTTATTAACAAGTGGAACAAATCCACTAGATTCAATCTTCTTCTCATCAAATTCCAATAATTGTTCTTCAAACGGAGCCGTTGTCAGTAATCCCTTAGAATCAATTGGTTCTTCCGTTTATCTCCGCCAAAGAGAATTTCTTGAAAAATTCAATTTCGAAAGGTCTATGACTAACAACAACACAACTACGACTGCAACTCAAAACTCCCCAACCTCCGAAAGACAAGTGCAAAATACTACTTCATATCTTAGTAGTACTAGTAGAAGTGATAAGATGAAGAAGCTTTACAGAGGTGTGAGACAAAGACATTGGGGGAAATGGGTAGCTGAAATACGTTTACCACAAAACAGAATTAGAGTCTGGTTAGGAACTTATGATACGGCCGAGGTAGCGGCGTACGCGTATGATGTTGCAGCGTATAAACTAAGAGGAGAGTATGCTCGGTTGAATTTTCCTAACCTTGGAGATGAATCCAAGTTAAGGTTTTCGGATCGAGCACGACTTAGTGCATTACGGTCTTCAGTTGATTCTAAAATTCAAGCAATTTGTCAGAAAGTCCGCGAAAAAGGAAGAAGAAAGAAAGGAAAAGGAAATACTACTAGTAATAACAAAGCTAATGACGAAATGCCAAATCCAAATTCACATACGAGGTTGAATTTGGAGTCCATTTCAGAAGAAGATTCTTCGTCAAATTCCCAAGATATGAATTGTTCTTCAATGCTGCTGCTGGGCCGTGGTGAAGAAGAGTTGGATATGGAATTTGAAGGTTGTTGTTCACTTGCTAGAATGCCATCTTATGATACTGATTTGATTTGGGAAGTTCTTGCTAATTAGTTAGTATAATATAAATTCTGTGAAATCTTGTTTTCTTGAAGCAAATATATCCACCCCATACTGAATGGTCTTCTAGAAACAGGAAAGTCCACGGATATTCTTCCATCCCACAGTGTATTCCAGTAGGAAGTAACTGCGCGTCTTGGATACTAAAAATCTCGGTTTCCTTTTTATGTAGCTTCAGTGGCACCAATATTCTCCTCTGTAACATATAATAATAGTTGTACGAAAATCAAATTTACTCTCAGACGTCTTATTCCTTTTTTTTTTTTTTTTTTATAGGAAAAGTAAGGTAAAAAAACCTGGTGATATTGGGGTATACCCAATAAGACAAAAATAGGATTTATTTTGAAGTAAAAGCCACCCCTTAGCAATATATTTTCTAAATGGCTAATATACCCTTGTTTAATTAACACTAAAAAAAATCGATTAGCTTAATTAATTGAGTTTAGATTGATTAATTGAGTAGATTAAAACTTATGAATTGAAATTTTGTTTTTGATTGAACTTATTTGGGAAGATTTTTATGAAAAAAATTTGTTTTGAGAAAATCTTTTGCAACGGAAATGAAAGCACACGACCCAAACACTTCAAAAAGGGATTGAAAGTTTGTTGTATGAAATCATACTTAAAATTAGATCAAAAATCAACACTTTCGATTAAAGTATAAAAAGTCGGCAAAGGTCGACGAATGAAGATCATCTTGGCCAAAGTTTGGCCTGGCATGATCTTCATTCGTCGACCTTCTTCACTTATTTTTGACACCACGAGGAGACAAAAAAATTTATTAGTAAGCAAGGTCTTCAAAAAATACCCGTAGACTGTTGAAAAAACATTGGGCTAAAAGAAGGTATTTAAAAATACCCTTCCTATTGTTTTTTTTTGAACAAGGTATTTTAGAAATACCCTTAAAATTTGTGTTTGGTAAATAAAGGTATTCAAAAAATACCCTTAGAATTTGTTGAAAAATTCTGATCATTTGCCATGGTCATTATGAAAAGTCGGCAAGATATGCATGTTACGACCTTGTTTAGGCCAAAACACGAAATCATAATTTTCGATTTCTAACCTAATATAACAATCAAATCACACAACACAATGATGGGTTTGAGTTTACACATCATTTATAGTCTTCTTTTTCCTTAGGTAGAGTCAACGATTTTTTTGGAAAATCAAAGTTCAAGATTTTCGTTTGATGTAAGAAATGGAAGAAGATGAAGGGGAAGAGCAGAGATTAGAGAAGAGATTAGGGAAGATTATGAGTTTTTTAATTTTTAATTTTAGGGTTTAATTTTAAGTTAATTAGTTCAAGGGTATTGAGGTAAAATCAACCTATTTTGTCTTATTGGGTATACCCCAATTAGTTTGGGTATACCCCAATCTCGCCAGGTAAAAAAACACCTTACAGAAAGATTACAACCCCAACAACAGATTTCCAAGGACCATTACAGAGATATTGATAGCAACAAAAAACTAAAAGATAATGTGAGCAACAGGACATCACAGAGATAATGAAGTAACTAAAACAAAGATTGATAACTAAGAACACTAACAACTTTAGAGACAAAGCGAGAGGAATCACCAAGTGGTACAACCAACCGAATCCTTTCCTTGTGACTATTAATGATTAGATGGCATTGTTTGGAAAGAACTGGTTTCTTCCAAATCAATTAACAATTTCGCTAGGCAAAGGGTTAGGATCAAACAGGGGGATCCATCTATCTCTCGGGGTTTTGGGGTTGTGAGGTTTTCCATCCTCACATAGATCTCCTTTCCTTGTCACGATTAGGAGAGGCGGATCATACCATGAGTGGCGGGGATCCACTTTTTTGTAACAAAGTAACCTAAAAGGATCCAAATCGGGGAGCACTCTTTAGTGAAAAGTTCTTGCTTCTTTTTCTCTTTGTATCGGATGTTACATCTATGGATCTTGGAGTTGAATATGTGATATTTGTTCTTTGCTTGATGATTTTTGTTGTCGCGTTTACGTGATTGTTGTTTCTTTCTTTGTAGTTCGAGATCTAGTGATTGTTGTTGCCATTCTTGAAACCCGGTGATTTTAAGGCTGATGTTCTGTCGTTGAAGAGGATGTCGATTTATAAACTTAATGGCGTGTTAGTGCATCAACGATGCAGATTGAGCTTGGTGAAAGTTTTGAGTAAATCCATTTTAACTGACATCCTATGTTTGAGTCAGACATCTATTAGAATATGAGCATCCAACTCAAAACCAATTGGCAATAAGTGGAGAGGCCCATAGAGTTATAAACCGCATGATCTTAAATTGCTCAGACAATGTGGGACTAATAATCTCAACACGCCCCCTCATGTGTTGCCTCGTTGGCTCTAACACGTGGACAAACAATTAATCGGGTGGCGCGGAGTAAAGGCGTGGTCAAACAAATGACTCGTCGCAAATAGCTTGCTCTGATACCATATTAGAATATGGGCATCCAACTCAAAACCAATTGGCAATGAGTGGAGGGGCCCATAAAGTTATAAACCGCAGGATCTTAAATTGCCAGAGACAAGGTGGGACTAATAATCTCAACAATATCTCTTGGTTGGTGAACGTTACATATATGTGTCACTAACCAAGAGGTAGGTTTTCCCCGGATTATAACTTAGAGATGAACCATAATTGTTGATCTTGGCTATAATCTAGCTAAAGCCAAGGAAATGCCTTCCCCATACTGGCTTAAGTTATGATATATCTTATCTTTGATACATTCACGTGAAACTAAAGATGACATTTATTCTTACTCGAGAAGTGAAGTACATTTGACTTTCCTTAGTGCCGATTTGAACACACTCGCAACTGATGGAATTTTCACTCATTAGTCGCAGTGACATCGCCTATGAGTACCTACCTTGCTAATCATCTACAAATCACTTGCTTCTTTGGTGAATTTTTTTACACAATTTAATAGCATTTCGCTTATATAATCAAAAACTGGCCTGGTTTTTTTAGTTAATCAAGCAGGATTAGGTAAGTCTGCAAAACTAATTTGATTTACAAAAAGTCTAACAAAATTAAAGATAAGATGCATGATTGAAGAAGGAAATCCACCGAAAATCACAGATATACATATGTTGGGACGGAGGGAAGAAAAGGTGTTCAAAATTCAAACAGACCATCATGTCTCATGCATGGGACAGACATATCACGCAAAGCTAAACCAGAAATAAGACCTAAAGCACAGTTCCTTTGGATTGCTTGATTGCTGAAAATGACATATATCTATCTACCTAGCTAATATCCTCCCAGTCCTCACAACCAACTAGTGTAAACGAAACACGTCAAACAGTGCCTACATTTCTTTATAGTCAAAGCTGAATTTGACGCATAGGAGATCGAGAGTTGTATAAAGTCATGTTCAATTGTACCAGTACTAAAGATCGTACGATCACGGATCGTTTTAAGTGGTCGACATAGAATTCTAGAGTCTTGACAACGTTAATCGAAGGGAAAACAAATACGTATGGCTCTGTACCATGTAAAATTAATAGCTACGACTAATTCACTGGGCTTCCGTTCATCCGTCTATGCAGGGTGTTGCAATTAATGATGGGATTGTTAATTGGAGTCATAATTTTTTTGATCCTCATTAATTTCCATGTTCTTTTTTCTTTTCTTTCGTGTTTTTGGGTGGAACACTAGTTTAATTCCATTGTTTTGATCTCTTTCGGTAAATAGAGATCTGAGTTGTATTTCTTGGTCTCTATCAATACAATTTTGTCATTATGGAGCAAATAAAAAAAAAAAAAAACATACAAGTACGTCCACTAGAATCATGTGGCTACAGATAGAATGCCGATGTACGAGGAGGGACCACAAGGGGGGGTCGGGTCGGTTAGCCAAGGACCTATTACGTCGTTGGCAAGAAGACCCTACTAGTCCGTATACTTCCAAAATCATAATTTTTCTCTCTTTGTTGCCATTTACACTGTTACATCTCAACGTCTAGTAGCTATTATACCTTTTCAGACTTATAATATAAGATAAATAAATTCAAAAATGCTATATTCACGGATGATTTTATCCAATGACTGAGTCGTTTTTTACTGGACTTCTATTTTTGGTGCTCGATCAGTGTAGAGTTTGACACAATGGCATCCAAGGAACCAAGGAGGGCCAAAGTAAGAGTGTTTCCTCAACTCAACCAGTCATTTTATAAATGAAGAGAACCTGATACATATATGGAGTAGCATTTATAGATCAAGCCGCATTCCCGTTTCACAGAATATGCCTCAAAGTTCCCTTTTGTGGGTGTCCAAAACTGAATTGAATGTGATCAAAAAGGAATAAAATTGGGTGGAAAATCTACCTAGTCTAGTGCGGCTACCCGGAAGTTAGATACTACTAATAAATAGGATCGATGATGGTGCACAACTTCATCACATGATTTTCCACAATATTTCTTCTCTTTTCTTTCTTAGCAGTAACTCATGGTATATCCATCTTCATTATCCTTTAGGTAATGCTGTTTGGTAACTATTTGAAATGTATTATCAGCTTATAATCCATTATGCAGATTATAATGGATTCTATATGCGTTTGGTAACCATTATAATAATTGCTTGAAAAATCAATTATTAAAGTTGTTTTGAAAATTTATTATAATCAATTATTTTTTTTAAGGAACTTAAATTGAATTTTTCTTCTTTTTTCTAAACTATCGAGATAGTAGACAAAAACAACATGTGACTAAAAAATATCTTACATCATTGTTTTCCTCTTTCTTTTGAGATCATCATTCTAAGATAATCAATTATCTGAAAAAAAAAATATTTGGAAAAAATTATTTTTAATATGATTATATCAAAATCATTTATCAATTTATGATTACCTTTTCATATTAAAATGATTGCGATATCTATTTTGACTTTGTTGTACATTACCTTTTCGTATTAATTTGGACTTGTCCCACTTTGATTTTGATATTTGCCTTTTTGATTTCATGAGCTTTTGCTTGGTGGTGGCTGATTCTCTGGTTCTCTATCTCTTGTCGATCCATATTTTATCAATAGTACCGTACGTTAAGTGTTTCGCTTAGACACGCATTTGAAGAATTCAGCTGACCGCGAATTATTGAGCATAAGCCAATTTTGATAGAATGAAATGACAAGGACTTGGGTCTTTTAACAGCATACAAAGAAAATACGGAGCTATAGCAAACAAATGTGCGACACCGTTTGGGGGGTTGGGAGATGTCCACCATGCCGAGACGTTGTTGCGCACAGAGTAATGTTGGGATCTTGCAACAATGAACAGCACGTTAGATGTATCGAAAATAATATGACGAGGGCAGAATCACAGGTTCAACAAGTTGTCCTTAACACATTAGTTCGCGGGTATACTCGAGTTGAGTAATGCTAAACCCCTCACAGCGAAGATGTGTCCAGGATAAGATCGCCGATATAACTTGAGTTAGCACAACGCAGTTACCCTCTTCTTGACTTCAAATGGGGATGGAGATAAAAAACGTCCTGAGAAAACCCTAGAATAAAAAGAAGAATTTTTCGGTGTATTGAAAACAGATTTTCGAGTTGTATTTATAGGATGAAATACTTTGCAAATCGAAGTTAGGTTTTGGTTTTCTTCAAAAACAAGTAAAAGGAATTTTTACCATAAATAGAACTCTTAAAATTAATTTTGGAATTAATTTTCTAAAAAGAAAAACTCGCCAAAAATAAATCCGTGTAGAAAAGGAACTTGGTGTATGGCATACGCGCATATCGCATGAAAAAAATATGTATTTTTGCACCCGCTCCACCCACGTTTTACAATTAAATACATAAGTGTATGGTTATATAGTGGAGCTCATCTTTAGTTTTCCACAATGTGGGACTAAAGGTTCCACTTCATTCACCCAAAAAATGAGTGAGCATCCTTAGACCCTTAGGTCATTAGATCAAACCACACCAAGACCATAAAACCTTTTAATTAAAACTCATTTTCTCCAACAAGTAATTCATTGGGCGAGAGAATGCTAGCCAAATTAAAGTCTTTGGAGTTGACCTGAATATCTTCCATCCATGACTGTTTAGCTTCGCTATCTCTAGCAATTTACACCTCTAGGCTCTACTAGTTATGGAACATGCCGTAAAACCAGATTGCACTGTACATACGTATAATATACGGAAGACATACGTAGGCAATGAATTTAATCATGAACCAATCAATCACCAAATTTCATTTCTTCTGATCCGCTGAAGACATGTGGTACCATGAAAGTTAAGAGACACAGCCTGTGACTCATAAATACATAAAGTTACTTTCTGGCTTCTCTGTACACAGGAAGTTTGAAATTTTCAGCAACACCCATGAGGGGGACGGCCGACCATTTTGATAATCTCCTCTTCTTTGGGACCATTTGCCATGTCCCTCCTCTTCTCCCGCTATAAATTAACTTAACAGAGAGGGAAACCAAGTAATAATCTCATTTCACTCTCTTCTTCCTTATCTCAAATTCTTCTTCATTTTTTTCAGACCGAAGGAGATCAGTTTTTTTTTTTTAAGGTTCCCTTTTCATCTTGCACATTATTTTTTTCTTTGTGCAAATAAAACCAGAATCAATCATGAATGACTTTAACTTTACTCCACAGAATTCGTTTTCTAGAAATTCTTCTTCATTGTTATCAGAACTCTTATTAACAAGTGGAACAAATCCACTAGATTCAATCTTCTTCTCATCAAATTCCAATAATTGTTCTTCAAACGGAGCCGTTGTCAGTAATCCCTTAGAATCAATTGGTTCTTCCGTTTATCTCCGCCAAAGAGAATTTCTTCAAAAATTCAATTTCGAAAGGTCTAAGACTAACAACAGTGCAACTCAAAACTCCCCCACCTCGGTGCAAAATACTACATATCTTAGTAGTACTAGTAGAAGTGATAAGACGAAGAAGCTTTACAGAGGTGTCAGACAAAGACATTGGGGGAAATGGGTGGCTGAAATACGATTACCACAAAACAGGATTAGAGTTTGGTTGGGAACTTATGATACGGCCGAGGTAGCGGCGTACGCGTATGATGTTGCAGCGTATAAACTAAGAGGAGAGTATGCTCGGTTGAATTTTCCTAACCTTGGAGATGAATCCAAGTTAAGGTTTTCGGATCGAGGGCGACTTAGTGCATTACGGTCTGCTGTTGATGCTAAAATCCAAGCAATTTGTCAAAAGGTTCGGAGAGAAAAAGGAAGAAGAAAGAAAGGAAAAGGAAATAGTACCACTAATAACAAAACTGATGATACAATTCCAAATCCAAATTCGGTTTCGATGTCGAATTTGGAGTCCATTTCGGAAGAGGATTCTCCATCAAAGAGTGATAGCTATTCGAATTCATCCGAAGATGTGAATTGTTCTTCAATGCTGCTGGATGGTGGTGAATATGAAGGTTGTTGTTCGCTTGCTAGAATGCCATCATATGATCCGAAATTGATTTGGGAAGTTCTTGCTAGTCCAATTTGTTGTTAAGTCAAGTTTTTAAATTATACGGTTTGGTGTCATAAGTAAGACGAGAAAGTATGAAAATAAATGTGATTGATTTTATTTGTTCTACTCACATTATCATGACTGGCTAAGATGATTTATATGAATTATGAAGTGATATAGTTAGTCGGATGAAGAAAAGAAATTAAATAGCAACTTTGGCTTCTCAACAAAACATTGCTATCAGTGGATGATGAAATATCAAACAACAAGAAGCATTATCCCACCTATCCGAAATGTGTGATAAGCTCCTGAGTCCTGATATTGTATGTTTTCCTATCATTCTATGGATATTGTGTCCGAGTAAAAATTTGTCAAATATCCAGCGTGTTATTGTCCAATATCCAATATATCTGTGACTGTAGATGATGGATTAGTTAAATATCCAACGTGTGATTGTCCAATATCCAACATATGTGAGACTGTAGATTAATTAAATCCAATATGTGATTTGATTTGTGAATACTGACATTTTGTAATATTAATATGTTGGTTGTATGTTTATGCTGGGATTTGTCACGTCTGTGGGAAATCTATGTGAAGAAAAAAGTGAATCCCCCGTTGAAGAAGACCGACCCAACCCAGCCCAGCTCGGACAGATTTCCTTTCCAGCTTGGTTCTTGGTTGTCCCGTCCTGTTCTGTTCCAGCTTGGTTCTGGTTGTCCCATCTTGTTCCGTTCCAGCTTGGTTCTGGGCTGTGAGCCACCAACGTTGTTCTGCTCCTGGCTATACACACCCATCGGGAACCAAAGCTTACTTAAGGTATGTAACCTACTTGGGTTTTTAGATTAAATACATGTTGGGATCTGTTCTTTTTGTTTTTTTTAGAACATGGTAGTTCTGTTTATTTTTTGTCTTAGGATAAGTCCATAGCATATAAACTATCAACTTAAATTATGGTCGTTGGTCTTCATCACTAAGAATTTTGGTTTTATTGTTATTTTGTTCTCTTGAAATGATATTGGCTATGGTTGAATGATGTTTATCTTTTGTTCAATTGGTTGTACCAACTCGATTCAAATATATTTATTTGGGGTTTAAAAGTACTTGAGCACTATTATTGTGTATTTGATATTTTCTGCCCGAATTTGAATGTTTTTTGGGATGTAATCCGCTTGCTCGAATGTTAAAGAGTCGGTAGTTTCAAAATATACGTTCAAATAAAATCACATGTATTCCAATTTTTGTGGAAGAACTCACAAAAGATGATATGAGTCAGAAAATTTCCATTTCTCTACTTCATCTATGATACTAACGAACCAGTATATGTTGAAGTGTGACAACAAGAGAACTATCTTTAGTTATATATTCAACCTAAAGTAAGTGGTTGACATGTGTAGTGAGATTCTCTTGGCATATTGAGATAAATAAATTTCTCAAATTAAAATAAATGTAGCAAAATTAAAAATGGAAAGAACCTCTAAGTAATGAGGGTTAGACGTACCGACTCATATAAAGCATGTAAAAAGGGACATATATATCATGAGACAAAGATGTATTTTTTTCCCAGTAGTAATGACACCAAAGTACAGGTATCAACTGAATATGGGATGAAGCTAAAATGTAACTCTGGCTCCCATCATAAATGAAAGAGTCTTTAAATGCACCGGGTCATAGATGTTGGTATATACAATGTAATGTGTGTATCATAATAACAACCAATATTCACATCAACTTTAATGGCAACAAGAACTTTGCCGGGCCAATTAACTATCTTATTGAGCTGAACTAGATCCAAATGTCTATACTTATGGAATGAAAACATGAGACATAAATTCTCTAAAGCACTTTAGATATATTGGGTGACACGTAAAACTCTCAAGACCCAAATGTCTACCTGATAGTTTTTTTTTTCTTCCACTAATTTAAGGAATTTAAACTAGTTGTTGAACTATTTCCTTATAATGAGACTACGAGGATTTGATCATCGAGCGCAGCACTGCTCAAAATTTTTTTCAAGATAGAACAAAGACGTCGCAAAATCTCTAGATGTACCAAGAGATAATCACACCTTGTTAAATTCTCAAGTAACCCGTGCAAATGGGTAAAATGTGGAACATCACAATGATGAGAATGTAATTGATTGCATCTTTTATAGTATGTAATATATTTGGAAGGAAATATATTTTAGAGAAACTAATGAGTCAATCTAGTGAAATGTTAATCACTATAATATTTGGATTATTGAATCCATATTGACTCCGACGATGAAATGTTGGGAACTGACTCATACGGGCTTTGGGCATGACCATAAAGCAACTTTGGTTGTGACATGATGATTGTTTTGAAAGAACTCACACAAATATCACTTTATTTGAGTGAATGAAAATGGGAAAAAGATTGACAGAATGCAAAGTGACGGCATATCTCTCAATAAGTGTTTTCTAAAGTACTAGATGCACAACCACCCCTTCCCATTATGCTTTTAAGTAAGAGATCATATCACTCATTTTACAAAGTCTTCAGTTAAACAGGATCGTGACCATCCTAAGATGCAAATGGTAAAAATTTTTTTATTACATATTAGAAAGCAAACGAGGTGAAATTTAGAAAAATATTCATGCAGAATGCGGACCATTAAAGTGACTTATGGCTCTGGTGAATGTTTTCAAAGTTTGAACTAGTTATAGTTCCTAAGAAGTTTTGCGTTCGGAAACTAGCACATATTATACATATAAGGGCTCACCACCCCTTGAAAATACTAGCTAGTGCACATCAAAAGGACTTGATGGTTATTGCATGTTTAATATGATAAATGTAGAGCATCCTATACCCTATGGTCTCGCAAAGGCTATCATCAAAGGTTACAGATGGTGCCTAAGGCATGCTTATGCGTAAAAATATACCTTTAACTACTTGGGGAATATGCAATATTACACGCATCTTCACTTATTCGTTTTAGATCCACAATTGTTCAACCATTCTTTGCGTACCAGTTGTAACTGGATATAAGCCTGACATTTTTTTTGTTCTTACGCAATTTTGGTTGCACTATATATGTGCCCTTACGACTCCACATCGTACTATGATGGGTCATAAAAATGATTAAGTGACTACGTTGGACAAGAATTTTCAACAATTATCCGCATTTTTAAAACCTTTAGCAGGAGATCTCTTACCGCTAGATTTGCGGGTTGTCATTTTAATGAGACAGTATTCCCGTCGTTAGGGGGAGATAAGAAAAAGTATTTTCTAAGGGAACGACAGGAATTTTCGTAGTGTGTTCCCACTGTGTCTCATATTGATTCTAGTACTCCACAAATGCAAATGTGAAGTAACAAAGAATAATCGATTTTCAGAATGTACACTGATGTCGTTAAAGTGATGAGGTCACACATACCAGCTGCAAACCTACCTACAAGGGTACAAATCCTCAAGAAGGGGTATACACCATAGACTCAGGTGTTGCAACTACACTTAGAAGTGTAGTTGAGGCCGTGGCTTCATAAAGGAAGTTGGAGAGACCACTTCGTTCGATCAATGCTCACCTAGAAAGGAAGTAGGTGAGTAAGGCACAACTTATTTATATCATCAGAAATCATCTCATAATATTGTGTCTGAATATGTCCATGAATCAAATGGGAGGACGCTCCGAAGTTTAATGATTCCAGAGAACAATGACATCCCAAGTGGATTATGAGAACGCGCACAAGTCAATGGAAAGATTATGCGAGCATATTGATGATTATTTCATATACATTTGCTTAAGGAAATAGAGCAAGATGAGATCGAACCAAGCTCCTTGTTTCTTAATGTCAACGAAGAGCATATTTGGCCTATACAATCCAGGTAGAACTTGGTTCTTTGACAAATAAACTGGTGTTTGGTGTGGTAGTGCTAACCAACCAAGTGTAAAGCCTATTGGACATACATGATTAATTTGTCACAAAGCATAATGAGAAGAAAGAAGTCTTAAAGGATAAATACTCGCCTTGTGGCGCGAGGTTTCTCACAAAGCCCTGGAATTGTTCGCTTGTAATGAACGTTATAACATTTTACTACTTAGTTAGCTTGGTAATTTCAAAAGGACTTGAAATGCAGCATATGTATGTGGTTGTTACGTATCTCTGAAAGAATCAAGATATAGCAGATATTTACAAAAGTACTAAATAGACTTTTGTTTCCCAAATCAAGTGACTCTAAACCACAGAGTGCGTTTACAGTTAGATATAACGCTCACTTATAGATTGAAGCAATCAGGCGGATGTGGTATACCCGTCTAAGTGACTATTTGATTTGGAGGGGATAGACAAGTAAGTTATTTTTCCTTGCGTATTCACAAGAAAGTTCCTGATTTGGAATTGTAGCTATCTATGTCGATGGTACGGATATGATGGGTACTCTTGATGTAATAAGAAACCTTAAAAGCTATTTGAAATCTGAATTTGAGATGAAAATCTGAGGAAAGCTCAACCGAATACTGAGCTTGTGGTATATTATCCCACTAGTTTGCATTTGTCTAAAGTTGTCAGGCAATTTAACAAAGACATGCATCCTGATAGCACTCCTATGATTAGTCGAGGTTCAAATGTAAGTAAGTGACCATTTCGTCTAAAGGAAGATGACGAAGATGTGTTGGGAGATGAAATTACCATATCTAAGTACAATAGACGCATTGTTGTACTTAGTATAATAATGTACTCGATAAAATTTTGCATCCTCAAGGAACTTGTTAGCTAGATATAGCTCAACGCCAACGCAATGTCATTGGAATGGTATAGTGAATGTAATCATGTAAATGGTATAGTGAATGTAATCATGTACTTAAAAGTAACCATTGACATAAATTTGTTTTATCCCTGCAAAGACATTAAAAGGAATGCTAATGAAAGTGCAATCCAAAAGTTGTTGATTATGAAGGAACAATAATCTCTTCTCCAACGAAAGTAATCAGAGGGAGATATGGTAGATTATTTTCTAAGTCATTACCGATATTCAGCTTGAAATATATATGACTAAAGGAACTGTCTAAGAACAACTCGAAAGTAATCCGGAGATGCCGACATCGGGGGAGGATCTAAGGATATGATGTCGACATATTTTACTTCGAAATTGAACTTGTGTTGTACTCTTTTTCCCTTTGATCGAGAATAGTTTTTCCCCAAAGGGTTTTGTTACTCGACAATGTTTTTAGCGAGACAACACTAAAAACATCAAGTATGTTGAACGTTGAAGACATACAGATCGTGTTGATATTACTGAAAATATATGAATCAAAGAAATGAAACGCGATACTCTCTTAAGCAACGTAAATTCTAGAATCAACAACATGATCTAATAAACATTCACCAAAGTAAAGTGTGATGAACTCCTTTTGACTGCATTAGACTAATGAAAATTGTCTGACATCAGGGGAGCATCTAATGGTGTGTTGAACTAATTTCCTTCGCCGTGGTTACTTTTTCCTACAGGGTTTTGTTACTCAGCAAGGTTTTTAATGAGACAACAACAAACACCGGGAATTTAATTTCCCAACTAAGGTTATTGTCTTTCCCACGAGGATTTTCTTCCTTAAGAGCTGTGATGCAACTAGTCAACTTCAACGGAGCAAAGTGATCATCTGCAGCGGATCACCTTTACTTGCATATGTCACGTTGTACTCTTTTCCCTTTGTCAAGGTTTTATCTCACTGGGGTTTCCTTGTCAAGGTTTTAATGAGGCAACGTATACGAATCCAACTATGTTCTAAGCTTACTTAATATTGCACTCTTTTTCTTTAATTCAGGTTTTGTCCCTCTGGGTTTTCCTGACGAAGTTTTAACGAGGCAATTAACTTATACTCGTCGATCTTTGAGGATCGTATTGCATGTGATGAACTACATGTAAAATACGAGACAACATGTGAAGTATTACATGTGAAGAGTTTTACCAAGGTTTTATCCCACTGGGTTTTTTCCTTGTCAAAGTTTTAATGAGGCAATGGACTTCGGCACAAGTCATCAACGGGAACGACATTTGAAGGACTATACGTGAAACACTATGTATTAATTTTTGTTATTGAACCGCACAAGGGGGAGTGTTAAAGGGCCCATGCCCATGGGTGTGCGGTCCATATTTAGTGTCTTTTGGTTTTCCCCTTTCCATGTATACATATGTATTGTGTCCATGTAACCTAGAGATATTATTGATCAATATAGAATCCTTCTCCTTCTCCATCTCTTATTGTTTCCCTATCTTTTATACTAAAACAATTTTTAATTGGGGGAAAATATCTCTAGCCCATTTTATGTTTTTTCTTTATTAGAAACCCATCATTAACTTACTATGTATATGAAGCCCATAATTAGTTTTAGAAGAGATTGTTTTACCAAATTATCCCTTAATATTCCTATTAATGATTTACGAAATATTACCATATTTTATGGTTAGCGAAATTAGTCAAACCCCGTAAATATAGGAAATTCCATTAATCATGCAAAAGAAGTTAGGTCTATTTTCTTTTTCTTTTTCGTGTTAAAAATATAACTAACTTAACACATATAATTATTAGATACTAAATATACTCCCTAAAATAACTCCTCTAACCCGCCTAAATTTATTTTCCTCAAATAACTCCTCTGTTTGTCTCTTCTAGATAAAACAAAAACAAGTAAAATTCTGTTAACCCTAAAAGTAAAAACCGAATTATCAAGGGAGATTCAGGAAAAATTTAATTTTCATGCATAATTAATTTTATGAAAATATCACTTTCCACTCGTGATAATATGGAGTAATGGTGAGATTTTAAATTTTCACTCGTAATAAGTGTTAGCTGTTGATGATAATCACAATATTCACTTCTAATACTCAGTCACAATCCGTGAAAACCGCAATTATCATGATTGGTGATAATCATAATTTTCACAATTCATGAAAATTGCAATTATCATGATTAATGATAATTTTTCGCAACTCGTACTAAATCATAATTATCACGATTGGTGATAATCACAATTTTTAGGCTCAAAACGAAAAGAAATCAAGAGTAAAAGAAGAAAAAAAGTAATTAAGGAAAACAAATTGCTTTACAAGATTAAGGGAGGATGAGTCGCAACATGTACAGCTTGGGTTGGAACTGGTAATGGATGGTGGTAGAAGGCGGAGATAAAGTTACACTAATTTCTTTTAAGATTTGAGAACAACAAAAAGGAAGTTTAGCCATAATAAACCGAGAATAATGAAATAAATTGTCGGAAGAAGCTGAGAATAATTAAGATTAATTGATATAGATTATGGTAATAAAATAGATTTAGTTTGACCGAAATTTATGGTAACAAAATCGACCCATAAATCACGGATTTAAACGATGAGCTAAGTTTACTGATAAATATGACCTAGATTTTTCTCAAAACATTTTTGTTAATATTATATAACTAATTAAGGTTAATTTAGTCTCACATAAAATATGGAAACCTAAATTCAATCTAGAACTATTAATCTTAACCGTACATTTTGTGTTTTGGGCTTCAAATATATATTATCTTAATGATGGATTTTTAGAAGAGAGAGGAACCAAACATGGGTTCCTCAGAAATTTCCACATTTTTAATTTATTGTTGTCGAATAAAATCACTTGCGTTGTATTTTTATATTTGTGATTCCAAAAAATATTAAAAGGCAGTAGTATTAAGTTTGGATAATACCTTTGCATCATTTGATATACATTCACGCAATAATTTTAACCTTATTTTTCCTAGCATTTTTAGGGGCCACTCAAAGGAATTAGGGGCCACATTTTTATTCTCATCCATTGAAGGGATTAAGGGGTATCTCAAAAGTAGAAATAGTCTATATTGTCCTTCACCTTTATACTAAATCTAAACCTATATCCTTTATTTTCATAATCATATCATTCCTCTTTTTTTTTTCTCTTTTCAACCTTTAGTTTTTTTCTTCATCGCTTTAATTTTGATTGAAACCAAAGATCGTCGATCAAACAAATTTTGTGATTGATTGTTTAAAATTAAAACCCAAAATTCATTGACCTTAAAGTTGAAACATAGAAAAATAAAAAACGAAAACCAGTTAAACAAACAAAACGGATAGATGATAGTATAATTGTGATCCAAAATTAGGATTTTATTGCTTGAAATCAAAAAGTTGATCAGAATTTTTTCTAGGATTTACAGTAGCAGAAACATAATCGGTAGATAATAATCTATTTTACCTACCGATTATGGTTGATGTTCTTTGGAAATGAAGAACATCAACCATAATCGGTAGGTAAATTGATTGTTATCTACCGATTATAGTTGATGTTCTTCATTTCTAAAGAACATCAACCATAATCGGTAGGTAAATTGATTGTTATCTACCGATTATAGTTGATGTTCTTCATTTCTAAAGAACATCAACCATAATCGGTAGGTAAATTGATGTTCCTGCTACTGCTTCAAATTTTCTGTACTTAAAATTAAACTCAATCGGTAGATAATAAACATAATTTACTACCGATTATAGTAGTACCAAAATTCGAAAATCGAATATATTCTAAGTTAACGTAATACAATTTACTACCGATTATGACTAGTACAAAACTCAAAATTTGAGTTTTTTTTGGGCCACTCTATATTCGGAGGTTTATAGGTTCGAGGAACAATATAAACCTCCGAATATAGTAGTGGTGGTTCCAAAGCCCTATATGTCAAGGCTCATGGTGGTTCTCATTTGGGAGCCAACACATATTCGGAAGTCAAATGAATTACTAGGTCTTCCAATTATGACTAGTACAAAATTCGAAAAATTTCATTTTTTTTCCAAAATCTGATTTTTGAGCTAATCTATATTCGGAAATCTGGTTAACTACTACTGCTTCCGATTATGTTAAGTCCAAAATTCGAAAAATTTCATTTTTTTTTCCAAAATTTGATTTTTGAGCCACTTTATATTCGGAGGTTCGAGTAACAATATAAACCTCCGAATATAGTAGTGCCAAGGATCTAAATGTCGAGGCTCATGGTGGTTCCAAAGACCTATATGCCAAGGCTCATGGTTGTTCTCATTTGGGAGCCAACACATATTCGGAAATCAAATGAATTACATGGTCTTCCGATTATGACTAGTACAAAACTCGAAAATTTGAGTTTTTTTTCTTCTAAAATCTGATTTTTGGGCCACTCTATATTCGGAGGTTCGAGTAATAAAATAAACCTCCGAATATAGTAGTGCCAAGGCTCTATATGCCGAGGCTCATGGTGGTTCCAAAGCTCTATATGCCAAGGCTCATGGTGGTTCTCATTTGGGAGCCAACACATATTCTAAGTCAAATGAATTACTTGGTCTTCCGATTATGACTAGTACAAAATTCGAAAAATTTCATTTTTTTCCAAAATCTGATTTTTGAGCCACTCTATATTCGGAAATCTGGTTAACTACTATTGCTTCCGATTATGTTAAGTCCAAAATTCGAAAATTTTTATTTTTTTCCAAAATCTGATTTTTGAGCCACTCTATATTTGGAGGTCTGGTTAACTACTATTGCTACCGATTATGGTAGTACCAAAATTTGAAAATTGAATACATTTGGAGGCTAAAGTAACACACTTTACTACCGATTGTAGTTAAACTACCGATCGTGGAAGGACAATTTTGCCATTACGAAATACGCGAGATAAGGGCTAGCTTCAATTTACGTTTGGGTAACCCTATTTTGTCTTATTGTTGGCCCTTAATTCCTTTTGGGTGACCCCTAAAAATGCCAGGTTATTTTTCTCTTCTATCTCACTTCTCAAAAACTAGAGAAAAACCCATCAACTTCTTCTTCTTTCTTTGCTCAGATTTAGTCTTTTAGGGGCAAGATCTAAGCAAAGCTTTCTTGTTTTTAGTTATTTTTGTTTGTTTTTAATAATTTCTTCTCTATTAGAGTGATTTTTATCTTCGCTATTTGGGCGATTTTATCTACACTTTTATAGTGTTTCTTTCTAACGATTCGTTCGTGTTTGGTTTTCTTGACAAAAGTACATTGGAGATTCTGCAAGGGCGAAGATCAATTTATTCTTCATCAGAAAAATAGATCTTGAGTTCTGGTTAGTTGCACATGAAGAATTTTTTCTAAAATATCACTCTCTCACATAGGAGCATCTCTTTTCTAAGAAGAAAAATCTATCAAAATGGTTGAATTATAGTTTCGTATACCATTCCTTCTTCAATCTCATAGTACAAGATTTGGGTACTATCGTGGTGGATCGCTCTTTCTCTTTGCGATTTATTTACGTTTTGCATCTTTCTTTGTATTTGTTTCATGTTATGATGTAATTGTTTCTCTTTAAAACCATCATGTAAACGTTTCTTGTGGAGTGAAATACTTGTGGTTTGATGATAAAAAAAAGAAAGATATACATTAACGTGAAAATAAAGATGACCTTTAGAAAAAATGTTAAGTGCCATGTGCCCAAGGTAAGGATAATTTCTTGATATTTTATTTTTCCTTTTCTTTAAGAATATTAATGCGTAATTGTAGGCATGTTTCTCTCCAGCAATTTGATAACGAATTTTGGAGGATCAT
The DNA here is from genome assembly GCA_023531295.1 of Papaver armeniacum. Taxonomy (NCBI): domain Eukaryota; kingdom Viridiplantae; phylum Streptophyta; class Magnoliopsida; order Ranunculales; family Papaveraceae; genus Papaver; species Papaver armeniacum. The sequence continues at coordinate 831,694 of JAJJWW010005328.1, read as the reverse complement.
TGTACCATTCACACTAGTCATCAACTATGGCATACTTAGCCAGAACATCTTCCACGCTATTTGTATCTCTTTTAACCAGCCGACATGACCAGGTTGAAAAATGTTCTTAACAAAACAAAACACTCCTGGATAACAGAATTTGTTGTCCAACTAAAATGCCTAACATTCCCATTTATTGCAGAAACCACATTTTTACTGTCACCCTCTAAATGAATTACATAAACTGCTTTGTTTTTAGTCCATATATGCTTTCCGGTGCAGCAATTTCTTCACCTTGCTCCTCGCCTATTGCGGTTGAGCTTATATATTTGCCTCCACAAAAAGTACCGACAGCGTTACACAAAATCAGTCCAATTCTCATTGGTGAATTTCATAGTATAAAAGAAACATCGACGTTGACTTTCATAGTCCCTAAAGTTGGTGGACTCCGAGTCTAAATCCGTGGAATATTTTGATTAGGCTGATTACCAATCATTTTTACCCACCCATTCAACTATGAATTGTTTTGTCTAACCTGAGCATTATCAAAAATTATAGAACATCTAATTTTATAAGTGTACCAAAGAATAATACTAATCAATCTAATTCTAACCTGCCAGTGCATTGGGAAATTCATACCAGCATTTTGACAATCGCCAAATGGCATGGAGGAAGGATGTGGAACGCACCTTTGGAATTTTGAAGAGAAAGTTCGCTGTCATTTGTGTGTGGGTCATATCGTGGGTTGAGTATTCGTGAAATGCACAAGACTATGCTCACTTACATAATTCTTCATAACATGGTAATTCAGGAAATCCATCGCGATAAGGAGTGGACTAACTATGAAGATGAAGATTTGAGGCCGGAGATTCAACCACAAAGAGGCGTCCCTGCAAGAAATTATGCTCAAATGACCAATTACATTCAAAACTAGAATTTATATGGCAGTTTAAGAGATGATCTGAAAGTGAATCTTTGGGCAGAGCATGGAAGATAGTGATTATTAAGTTATGTATTTTGGTTTAATTATTAAGTTACGTATTTTATTTTAAGTTAATGAGCAAAACTTATTTGAGTAGACTGCAACAACATTTCAAATTAATCAACTTTTCATTTCAAGTAAAATGAAATAATTCAAATTCAAATTTAAATTAATACATCAATCATCTAGAGGTTCTACTACATCGAACTCATCATCGAACTCATCCTCATCATCATCACCATCACCATCACCACCAGGTTGGTTAATAAATCCAGCTTGTTGTTCAATCTATGCTTGAATCCTCTCAAATTCGATTTGCCACAATTTTTTTTGCTAGGGGTTCATAATTGAAGTGTCATCTTTAAGAATGTTATGCTTTTCATAGTGAAACCCAAATTTTTCTTTAGAAAGGCGACTTTTCTTACTCTATCTGTTTTGAAATTTCCTTTCAACTGCTCTTTGCTTCTCGACGGTCTTTTGATGTTCCGTAAACTCTGCCATGTTAAATCCATTGTAACTTCCTCATTCTTGAGCTAATTTTCTAGCCAGCCTAGCAGCGTTCCTCCCTGAAGTTTTCTCTTACCATCATCATTATTGAGAACTAAGTTCACTTTCGGGTTTCTTTGGGTATCTGGTGAAGAATTGTATGAACCTGATGAAAATGGTGAAGAATTTGGTGTTGAGGGAGAAGAATTATATGGTGACCTTTCAGGTACTTGTTGATTAGTTGCTAACAATTCTGGATTATATTTGTTCAACACCTTCAAAATATGATAACAACTTTCGAAAGAGAACTGTTTGCCATGTATTCGCTATCAATCTGTACGAACCTGTCTTTCAACATCAACATCCACAAGACCACTCTCCCGGCCTCTCTTGGCTTGCATTATCAATCCAACATAAGAGGCTACTTCCCTGTTGATTGTAATGAAGTGTTCTGCCAACCCTTTCGCATCACGATAATTGATGTTCATGGTTTGTGCTTCATATTTTTGAAATATGTTTTCCCACATGGTGTTACCATGTTGTTGTGCACCATCGATACAATCTTGGAAAAAAAAAACATAATTACGACAAATGCATTCATCTTCTGTCATGTTGTTTTTGCACCCCAGACTTTGACCTTTTTACATTTACAGTTGCCTTGGCCTTGAGATTGTGAATCCATATTACAAGAAATTGAGAATTGTAGAGAAGGTGTGATTGTATTAGATTTGAAGAAGATTGAGAGATTGAGAAATTCTAGAGAGATTGAGAAATTCTAGAGAGATTTAGAAATTTTGGTATGAGTTGAAATGAGGTATTTATAGAGGGGAAAATCGTAGCCATTGGATGAGGAACTGATAAGCGATGATCGGATCAAATGAGCGACCTCCATTGTAAACTCCATCACTCACTGAAAAGTCTGCAGTGTATGCCTATATGTTATAATTGACATATTGGCATATATGTTTGACATTTTGGTATACCCATAGTGGGTGCATATATCACAAAATCTGATGTTTGTTATGTGCATAGGAATAGGCCTTACAACCCCAATAATAGGATTGAATTTAATACTAGCATTTTGCTTATAAAATCAAAAGATAGCCTGGGTTTTAGTTAATCAAGCCGGATTACGTAAGAAAAGCGGTGGAACAACAAGAGTTTCAAAAATTCTAACAAAGTTAAACATAAGAAGATGCATGATTAAGAAGGAAATCAATCAAAAATCACGGATATGTGTATGTTGGGGCGGAGGGAAGAAAAGGTGTTCAAAATTCAAACCGACCATGTCCCATACCCATTAGGCCCATAGGGCAGACATATCCCACACAAAGCAAAGACAAAAGTAGAACGAAGATCCAGATCACAGTTTTTCTTTAAATGGATTGATTGCTGAAAATGATATATCATCTAGCTAGCTAATATTCCCCCTCAGTCCTCCTCACAAGTCGCAACCAACTACTGTAAACGAAACGCGTCAAATGCTGTCAAGATTTCATCTAGTCAAAGCTGAATTTGACCCTCTTTTAACGTCTGCTTAATAACTATTCCCTCTGTTTCTGGAAAAGAGATACTTTCATTTTTTGCAGTTTGGCCTATTTTTAGGCTAAAATGAAAAAATGAAAAAATGAAAAAAATCTTTTTTCCAAAAACAGATGGAGTATTCTATTAAGACTTAGAGTCCTGCTATCACGCGGCTGCGCGCGTGATAGCTATAATGAACTCGCGCTTAGGAACCGTCCGATAGAAATTAAAGTCTCAGATCCGAAAATTCATGAAACTTTATTATTCCCTTGAGATTTTATTTCTTTAACCGACTATATGAATTTTATTTTTATTTCGTAGTCTGTCCCATCTAGAAAGAATTCATCCTGTTCAGCAGCTCATAGAAACGAGTACGAAGAAAGATATTTTAGAAAGACTCTAGTGATTTTGGTCAGTTGTCTTATAGTAATGATGATTCTAAATTTGATTACTACAAGCTAGTTAAACATTGATAACATTGATTTGTTTATTTTTCTTTTGAGAAAGAAGATCAACAGCTGCATCAAAATCATTTCAATCTGAATATTGATCCCCACTGATTTGTAGAGCATCAACTACAGTCCAATGAATATTAGATATAGAGTTCAGATCAATTCACTTGTCCAATGTATTGTAACTAAATTCTGGAAGTGGAAATTTGGTTAATTCATTTCAAAATTGATTATATGCAAGTCGATTGGGTTTTTAATCTGATGAGACAAGCCTTTAACATGAACGGATGAACCTCTAACAGAAAATCATGCAAGTTAAATCACGGGGGCAAAGGGAATCTGGTGCATGTCAATTCATGGGAGCATACAGGCTATTAGGCTCAACAGAGATCAACAAATAGCACAAAAATGAAGCTTTTGGGATTTACAAGAGTGATTTAGTTGCAGGGGCCGAATACAAATTAAAAAATAAATTTATGGGTGTTTATAAAGGAAAATATGTGAAGAATCATTGACTTCCACTAATTTAGGGATTGATAGCTGTGATGGAGATCCGATGGCTCTTAGGCCTCTTCCTATGCACATGCCAAAACATGGTATTTGGCATATATGCACCCACTATGGGTATGCCAAACTGCCAAACTCATATGCCAATATGTTATTCCCGGCATATAGGCATACGCGACAGAGTTTCCGGCGAGCGATAGAGTCTTCGTCGTCGATGGTCAAATGATCGTTCGATGGTCATTCGGCCCACGACGACAGTCAAGCTATCGCTCGAAGATTATGATAATCGCCGTCGATCTTCATCCAACGGCTCCAATTTCCCCCTCTATAAATACCGATTTCAAACTCATATCAACTCACACCAAAAATTCTAAATCTCTAGAATTTCTTAATTTCTCAATCTTTTTCAAATCTAAAACTATCACAACTCCTCTACAATATATTTTCTTGTAAAATGGATTCACAAGCAAAAACTCAAGGCAAAGGTAAGAAGAATCGAGTCCGTGGTGCAAAATACACCATGATAGAAGATGAATGTATTTGTCGTAATTATGTTTTTTTTACCCAAGATTGTATTTGGTGCACACCAACATGGTAACACCATGTGGGATAATATATTTCAAAAATATGAAGAACAAACCATGAACATCAATGGTCGTGATGCAAAAGGATTGTCGAACACTTCATTGTAATCAACCGGGAAGTAGCCGCTATGTTGCATTGATAATGCAAGCCAAGAGAAAAGGAAAGGACAAGTGGTCGACCGATGTTGATTTTGAAAGAGAGGTTCGACAGATTGGCAACGAAAACATGGTAAACATTTGCTTTTCAAAGTTGTTATCATATTTTGAAGGGTTTGAACAAATATAATCCCGATTACTTAGCAAATAATCAAATAGTACCGAAAATTCACCATATAATTCTTCTCCCTCAACACCAAATTCTTCACCATTTTCACAAGGTCCATCAAATTCTTCACCGAGATACCCCTACAAGCTCAAATTCCAACGTAGTTTTCAATAATTATATTGATGGTAATACTAAGGGAAAACTTCCAGGGAGGAATAAGGCAAAACTGGCTAGAAAATTAGCTCAAGAAGGAGGGAGTTCCGTGAGATTTAACATGGCGGAGTTTATGGATTATCAAAAGACCATCGCGAAGGAAAGATCCATTCAAAGGAAAATTCAAAACCTGGAGAGTAAGAAAAGTCGCTCTTTCTCAAGAAAAATTCCAGTTTGACTATGACAAGCATAACATTCTTCAAGCCAACACCTCAATTATGAACGCCAACAAAAACATGTATGGCAAATCGAATTTGACAGATTCAAGCATGATTGAAAAGCAAGTCGGATTTACTAACAACCGTGATGAAGAAGATGATGATGATGGAACTGATGATGAGTTTGATGAAATAATTCCTCTAAATGATTAATGTACTAGTTTATAACTAGTTTAATGTAGCAGTTTAAGTTTTAATGTTCTAGTTTAAGTTTTAATTTGATATGTTGTTATGCATTCCAATTAATATTAGTTTGAAATGAAATGTTGAAGCTTATTAATTAGAAAAATAACAATACATAACATAACTTAAACTGAAGCTAAAACATTAAGAAAATACATAAAATCATCTTCCATGCTCTGCCCAAAGATTCAATCTCGATCATCTCTTAATCGGTCATACAAATTACTTGTTCAATGTAGTTAGTCATTTGACCATAATTCCTTGGGTGCAGGAGGCCTCTTTCGTGTCGAATCTCCGGCCTCAAATCTTCATCATCATAGTTAATCCAATCCGAATCACGTCTGGTTTCCTGAATTACCATGTTATGAAGAATTATGCAAGTGAGCATAGTCTTGTGCATTTCACGAGGACTCAACCCACGATATGGGCCACAAATGATAGCGAACTTCCTCTTCAAAATTCCAAAAGCGCGTTCCACATCCTTCCTCAGTGCCATTTGGGCATCGTTAAAATATCGGTATGAATGGCCCAATGCACCAGCAGGAGGCTGACGGTAGCATTGAACCAAGGTGGACCATTTTGGGTAGATACCATCCGCAAGATAATAGCCATGAGTGTACTGATGGCCGTTGATCATGAAACGGACAGATGGAGAAATTCCATACTTCAAATCTTCAAACAGAGGCGACTTGTGCAAAACATTAATATCATTTTGTGAACCCTAAGACCAAAAAGCGTGCCATATCCAATAATCGTAAGAAGCAAGAGCTTCTAAGATAATCGTTGGTTTTGGATAATGACCTTTATATTGACCAGCCCAATAAACAGGGCATCCATGCCATACCCAATGCATACAATCGAGACTACCTAGCATTCCCCGGGAATCCCCTTTTCCTCATTCTCCTTAATATTTGTCTAACATCTTCGTCGGTTGGTTTTCGTAAATATGTTGGACCAAAATGATTAATCATTACTTCACGAACAATGAAAGGTAAGTGTAAGAAGTTGTTTTACCCATACGAAGGTACTCATCATTCGCATCCGCCTGGAGTGCCATAACCTAGAATCCTTAAAGCCGAAGTAACTTTTGTTCTAGACTATGACCTCTAATATTCGATCATCAACCGATAATTGAATTGAGGTTCCACTCGACAAAGCTCTTCAATAATCTTTTCACCGATGACGAGGCATGCTAATCGACCTTGAAAATCTCGATCGTAGTACACAATTGGGAAGAAAATAATCGTGCATGAGCTTCGATGGTAAAATTCCCTCCTCGATACGTATATCTTCTTGATAATACTTCTTTGGGCTCTGAGCTCTTGGTATTTGACCCGTATGTACAAGCATCATAGTTTCGATTAGATTCTCATCTTCACTTCCTCTTCGTCAATTTCTTGCAACCTCATACGATAACTTTCTTGTCAGTAACCCGAACATATTCATAATAATATCCCTTTCTTCATTGGATCTCGACATTGTGAAGCTTAAAATTGAGAATAAATGAGTAATATCTTTGAAGCGTGTGTGAGTTTTTACGTCGAGGTAAAATGACGTATATATAGGAACCATAGGGAACTAGCCGTTGCGAGAATAACTACTTGGCGATAACCATTGTATCGCCGTCGTTATTTTTTAACGAGCGATATTGACAATATCGCCAATGATAAAGACTTTATCGCCATGATATTGTCAATATCGCCGCTAGGGATTCGATCGTCGTGCTTTCCCCATAGTGGCGCAAATGGTTTGGCATGCCACCCGGCATGCCAAACACCATTTTTTTGGCATGTGCATAGGAAGAGGCCTTAGACGCGAGTTCATCTGTGTTGTCACGCGGATGCACGCGGACAAAGACGACTCTTAAGACTTAAGAGAGTGTTTCCAAATTCTGATTTAAAATTTAAGAGGGTGTGTCTTGGCTTTTGATTTTTTTGCTTCTATTTATGTTGAAAAGTTACTTCTTAAGGTATATCTGAACATCTTTTAAAATCCTCGTCCGACGGATCATAGATGTTTGTGTTTATTTTGATAAAATTGAATATATTGTGTTAATTGCCGAGATACCAAGGATGAAATAGAATTCTACCAGAACAAGCAGGATCGTACGATCATGTCCAACGGATGTTCTTTGTGGTCGACATAGAATTCTAGACAACGTTAATCCAATAGCTTTTCCATCTTATTAGTTATTACTTTGGGCTCAACTACACATGCGACTATAAGGTAGTGGCCACTGTAATCATGTGGCTATAGAATGCCCGTTATAGGACCACCGACCAGAAGGTGGTTAGGTTAGTCAAGGCTTGTTACGTCGGCAAGACCCTGCTGCTCTATACTAGCCCGCATACTTCCAAAGATATACTTTTTCTCTCTTTATTGTCATTTATTTTCACTGTTACATCACAAGTCTAGTAGCTATAATATTATTCCTTGTAGACACACCAATCCGTTGGCTAGGAATCCAACTCCCATACTTGAGGTCGTTGAAAGTCTCGTAAAAATTCTTCTCATGTATCCCATGTTTTTTTTCCTTCCTTTTTGGGCACATTGGTGTCTGAGGAGGGCGAAAGTACCGTTTAGAAGGGTTTTTCCTTATACACGATACAAATTATTAACGAGCAAAGAACATGAGCATATTTTATAGGTCAAATCGCACTCTCGTTTCACGGGACATGCCTCGAATCCCCCCTCTGTGGGTGTTGAGCCACAGCAATGAAACCTACAGAGGATGTTCCCGAATAAAATCCCGTCAATCAATGGGTGAGTGTTTGATGATATATATATATTTTTTTTGATGTAAGCACGAATGAAATTAACCAAGAAATATAGTATAACATGGTTAAGATCTCATTTTTATCAAAAACATTGGAAATAACACTGGATTTTAAAACCCTATGCTGAATATGAGAGAACCTGTGACGAAGATGCTTTACTCGAGCTTCTTTTTCTATGTGGTTCGCCGCAGAGTGATATTCCATGTTTATATACTTTACCCGGGCTTGCGGAAGTTTCTTCAGTATTGAGTTCACTTCTTGTATGGTGTTATCCGCACACCAAGGAGAGTCTTTGCAAGACTTGTTGATCGTCTCCGCCAAAGTTTTGCAGTCTGTTACTATTGAGACGGTGGATAATATATTTTTGCTTAACCATGAAGATGCCTTTAGCAAAGCTTTTGATTCTGCATGAATGTTTAACTTGAGGAGGCCCACTCCGAACTAGCTTCAATATACATAAATGTTTCGTTGTCCACAAAATAAAGTAAGAAGGCATATCTCATAGTCGAATCCTCTTTTTTGAAAGCCGCATCAATAAATATTATTCAATCCGAAGGTATGTCAGACCATTTCTCTTTAGGGTTATTTCTTTTTTCTATCTTCATTAAGTTTTGGATCCTTGCCTGAGTATTCTGGTTCAGAAATTTCTTGATTTGCTCCTTAAGGTGAATCGGGTTCGGGTTTATTTTCTCAAAGATTACCGAACATATGTGCTTCCAAATGAACCAGGATATAGTAGCTATTTTATCCAATAGTTGAGTGAGATCTTGGTCCGTGATCCACTCTTTTATCCAATTTTCTATGGAATCCGAAGTAATTCTAGCGTTCACCTTTTCTAGAGAAAGACCAAACCAAATTGCTCTTGCAAAGGGGCAAGAGCGAAAAAGATGTTGTTCTGATTCTTGCTCTTGAGAATCACACATTGGACACTATGTGTTTATGTCTGAATAATGCGCCCTGAGTCTAGCATTAGTTGGAAGAACTTTTTGAGCTAATTTCCAGCCGAATAATTTTATACTTGGGATTACTTGGATTTTCCATATTTTTTTTCCATGGAAAGGAGATTAATGAATTACTCTCATGATCTTGGTTTATGAGAAAGTTATTAACATTTTTTGCCGAAAAAGTTCCTGAAGGATGGTGTTGCCATCTGATTTTGTCTTGTTCTCGTCTTTTTGGAGTAATAGTTAGGATCTTCGCTTTTATTTCTGGATCAAAATAAGCATCGAGTTTTTCTTGGTCCCAAGTACCCTCTGGAGTGATCAACTCATTTACCCTATGTAGAACCGGGTTTGAATGTTAATGGGCTTTTGAATGATTTATGCGCTAGGAACCCATTTGTCGTCCCAAATTTTTGTGGAAGCTCCATTTTTTAGTTGCCATATAAAATTGCCTTTAATGAGATCCAAACCTTTTTTTTATACTAGTCCAAATCCAAGATAATTTAGAAGATCTAGAGAATTCCAGAGGATGAGAGTTTGGGAAATATTTTGCTTTAAGGAGTTGAGCCCAAAGTTGATCTTGCTCTGAGATGAGACACTAGCTAGTTTAGTAAGGAGAGCTATGTTAAACTGGTGCGGGTTCTTGATTCCAAGACCTCCTTGGGAAATAGGCTTGCAGATGCTGGCCCAAGCCCTAATATATCCTCCTCTGCTTTTGGGCTTGTCTTTTTTCCACCAGAAATCTCTTTGGATTTTGTCCATCTGATCTAGCGTAAGAAACGCTAGCAATCGCATTTGATGATATACATCTAGGAGGTCTGCATCACTGCATACATGCTAAAAAATATAGGCGTGATCAAAAGGAATAGTGAAATTAGGTGCTTGCATATCTAGCAAGGCTACACGAAAGTTAAACAATGATTATGGGGTATGTGTTCACAACTTCACCACATGATTTTCCTCAAAATTTCTTCTCCTTTTTTCTTTCTCTCATAGTAATCCATCTTCATTATCCTTTAGGTAATAATAGTATGATTGTGATATCTATTTTGACTTTGGTGTACATTAACTTTCCACCATCTTTAACTTCATATTAATTTGATTTTGATATTTGCCTTTTTGATTTCATGAGCCTTTTGCTTGGTGGTGGTTGATTCTTAGCTTGGGATGTCTGCTTCTCTACCTCTTGTCGATCAGTATCTTTTATCAATCAATAGTACATTGTACATCTTAAAGATGGTTTTCATAAGTGTTCTGCTTTCACACGCATTTGAAGAATTTAGTTGACTGATCCGAATTATTGATATCATCTACGGATTGCTTGCCCTGGAAATTATATATGTGCACTGTATAAATTTTGAACCATTTTGTAATAAATTTCGGTTTTTAGAATGAGCCTAGCAGCCTCCCCATTTTGTACAATACCGGTTTCCGATACAGTGAACCATGTGGCCATGCCTCTAGGCTCTAGTAATCACTGATACCAAATATGCATGGGCTACAATCGCAGGTTCGCCTGGAACATGCCGTAAAATCACATTATACATACGTATCACATACGTAGGCGACGAATCTAATCATGAATCCGATCACCATTCGAGGACACGTAGTAGCATGAAATTTAAGAGACAGCCTGTGAGTGATAAATACATAAAGTTGGTTTTTAACTTGTTAGTACAGAAAGTTTGAAATTTTCAACATCACCATGAGGAGGGACTATTTTGATAACGAAAATAATATCCTCTTATATGGGACCATATGCCATGTCCCTCCCGCTATAAATTAACTTGACAGACAGGATAATGAAGTAATCCTCAATAATCTTCTCTCCGGCCTTGTCTCAAAACCTCTTGGAAACATTCTCATTTCAAAACTTCTTTCATTTCCGCAGACCAAAGAAAGGATCAAATTTTGAAGTTTCCTTTTGTTCTTGCACATTTTTTTCTTCAGTGTGCAAAATCTGTGCAGAATCATGAATGATACCTTAAATTTTACTCCACAGAATTCTTTGTCCACCGGAAATTTGTACAACGACATTGATTCATCTTCATTATCATTGTCACAACTTTTATTAACAGGCGGAACGAATCCATTGGATTCAATATTCTTCTCAAATTTCAATACTTGTACTTCATCAAACGGCGCCAATGTTAGTAATCCTTTAGAATCCATGGGTTCTTGCGTCTATCTTCGTCAAAGAGAATTTCTTGAAAAATTCAATTTCGAAAGGTCTAAGACTAACAACACAACCACCACCATTTCACCGTCTACTCGAAATTCTCCCACCTCAGAAACCATCACTGCATGTTTTAGTGATATGAAGAAGAGCAAGAAGCTTTACAGAGGTGTGAGACAAAGGCATTGGGGAAAATGGGTAGCTGAAATACGGCTACCGCAAAACAGAGTTAGAGTTTGGTTGGGAACTTACGATACAGCTGAAGTAGCAGCGTATGCATATGACGTAGCAGCGTATAAGTTAAGGCGAGAGTATGCAAGATTGAATTTTCCTAATCTTGGAGATGAATCCAAGTTAAGGTTTTCGGATCAGGCGCGACTTAGTGCAGTACGGTCTTCAGTTGACGCTAAAATTCAAGCAATTTGTCAGAAAGTCAGGAGAGAAAAGGGAAGCAGAAAGAAAGGAAAAGATAGTAACAAAAAAACTGCTAATGAGAAGGTACCAAATCAAAATTCACTTTCGGGGTTGATTTTGGAGTCAATTCCGGAAGAAGATTCTTGGACCACCAAGAGTGATTGTAACTATTCGAATTCATTGCAAGATGTCATGAATTGTTCAATGGGTGGTGGTGAAGAAGATTTGGATATGGAATATGAAGATTGTTATTCACTTGCTAGGATGCCATCTTATGATTCAGAATCGATTTGGGAAGTTCTTGCTAAATAGTTACTTGTCGAAACCATTATACAATGTAAGAGGGAGTATATATCTTTTTCCTCTTCTATCTTAGGAGAATGATCACATTCCAGAAATTTTGTCAAATCTTGTTTCCTTCATAGTTACCTGCCGCCGGATTCTTCATCCCCTAGTGAATGGTCTTTTAGGAACGGTAGAAGTTCATGGGTTTTGAATTCCAATTACATGCAAGTTAACAGTTTGTTTGTTTGTTTTTTTTGATCGGTAAAGAAGTTATCGGTATTGTTGGATACTAAATTACATGTCAGTTTTGGTTTTATATCAATAGCATAAAAAAACGTTGCCTTTGTCTTATGATAAGCCAAAGGACGGATGAGATTGGCTGATTGCGTCAAAGGACGGATGAGATTGTCCGGTGGCTTATGACAAGCCAAAGGACGGCTAAGATTAGTCGGGTACCTTTCGACGGCTTTGATTATGCCTTGGCCCTCAATATCGATGCTAACCGTGTCTCTGCCCGCCATACTGACCATGCGGTGCCATCGACCTTGGTCCCGTCTAATTCAACTCTGTCTCGACTCTTTCCTGGCCAATTATATGCAACGAAAAAACTCACGATAGTACACTATTATGGACGAAATTGATCAGACTTCAGACTTGGCCGCCCAACTAATAACTTTAACCCAACCACTAAGGCGGCTGGCGGAGTTTAAGTCACGGACCCAACCGTATAGCTAGCCGGCGCAGATTATTCTGCATGAACGACCATATCGAACAACTACTAAGAGTAAAGCTTAGAGTTTCTAAACTGAATCGGATTCCTATTTATCTCGATTTCCTAATTAGAATTCGTAGTTTTACACTATATAGATAAACAGATAGGTATAGGATATACCCAATCAATCTCCATAATATTCTCTCATGTATTCTGTACAATTCTCTTTTCTCTGTTTACATCAATTTTTACACCAACTTAGTTTTGAGGTACGATAATAAATTACACATTCTCGGATCAATTCAAATTATGAGGTCACCGTTAAATAGATTTTATAAAGTTAAATTTTCAAATAGGCGCTCTTGAAAGGAAAAAAATTTCACATGGGCTATTTATTTAGGTTGTCGTGTATTATGCCTACGACCCGATGGATTAGGTTAATTCCTATGTCGGTAAGTTAGCTTTAAACAATATCCAGGCGATCGTCGTACTCACGTGAGGTTGGAAAATTCTTATAGGTCCAGGCACCGTCTTCTAAGTGTGTCGAAGAAGCGACCGAACTACGCGTGCTGGCATGGAAATAAAGAGATGCGGAGAAAACGTACTGCTCTAAAGGAGAATTTTAAACATATGGAAAATGTGAAAGAAGTTAACTTAAGGTGGCTAAAGAGGTTTGTGAGAGACAAAAAAACCGAATTGAACAGACTGAGTTAATTGATGCTCTCCTTTTGGTGATAAAAGGTTGCAACTGATTTTTTTCGGAAGCCAATAAGATACAGTATATAGGTAAAGCAATCAAGCTTCAAGATTGTAAGTAACGATTTATGCTAAATCTACCGAGATTCTCGACTGTATTATTTTTACAGTTATTTGGATGAATATTCCTTCGCGCCTTGATATACCGAGTAGTTCTGTTCCTGCCACGCAAGGAAAAGACATAGAGGGTCAAGGATAGGTGAAAACGTATCCTTGAACGGTGATCAGCAATAGAAAATGATGTGATTTTAATTTGATTATCGTGCAAAATACTATAGCTGTAAGTGTTGTGGATGACTGGAAGCTAGCTCTTGATGTTAGCTTCCTGCTAATTGCTGCATGCTCTCAATGTAATGTTTCTAAATCTTTTGTCTAAATTTGAAATGGTTTTAAGATTTTATTTCTTTTTTACTCGGTAATTTTTTAAGCATGCTTATCAAATACTCCCTCTGTTTTTGGAAAAGAGATACTTTCACTTTTTCATTTTAACCTAAAAATAGGTCAAATTGAAAAAGTGAAAGTATCTCTTTTCCAGAAACGGAGGGAGTAACAATTATCTGCTAGAGGGCTACACTTAGAATCTTTTGAGAAAAACAGATTTCCAATGTAGAGTATTGTACACATATTGTAAATCAAATGACATCCGAAAAATTCCCACGTAGATAAACATTAGTACTTTAAGTGCATAACTAACAGTGCCCGTACTCATAATTACATAGCATTCTATTTATTTTTTTACGTTTATTCTTTTGTTTTGTTTTGTGCTCCTAATTCATCTGAAATAATCGGTGTCACCGGCAAAGTACAGTGCGGTTTGATTAAATAATGATTCACTTATGAGAAGTATCTCTATTCCCCACAGTTTTCTCATATATCATTCTATACATATACCTGTAATTAACTATTAGCTATTAGCATTGGATTATTCTCTAATCAAATTGTTACTTGCATCTGTTCACAATTCTCCTATAATGGAACATATAATTAGCAATAGAGGTTGAGCCCCGGCCGTAGGCCGGGGTGATACCTAGTAGCCTTATAATATTCTCCTTTGGTATTAATATTAGCCGTTCAATATCAAATATACTCGCAACCGTATGGCTTTCGATTTTTATTTTTATAAACCTTATGATGAGGATCACATTATTTACTTGTTCATTTCTTTTCCGGGCAAGTTTAGTTCTAGTTCTAGATATCCATATAGGGTAGGTTTCATACTTCCACTACTAGTGCCTAGTTTTAAGCTGTTAATGGTGAGTTTTTGATAAGGACATGAATTGTAGAATTGTTCGAGCTATCACAATTCATGGGACCTTCACCATCCACGGCCAAGTCCATAACATAGCTAAAAATGGCTTTTGGGACCTTGGCCAGCCACGGCCAAGTCCACGACATAGTTAAAAAGGCTCGTGGGACCTTGGCTAGCCACGACCAAGTCCATGGCATAGATAAAAATGGCGTATGAGACCTTGGCCAGCCATGGCCAAGTCCATGGCATAGCTAAAAAAGGCTCATGAGACCTTGGCTAGCCACGGCCAAGTCCATGGCATAGTTATCACAACTCATGGTCAAGTCCATGACATAGCTTGTCACATTCAAATCACCTTGACCTGCTGAAACCAGCTCCCTTGGAGTACTTCTTACGGCCTATGAGACCATGGCCACCATCGTTATTGCTCCATGGGCCCTTGGCCAGCCGCGGCCAGGTCCATATTATAATTATCACGGTTAGTTGGACCTTGGCCAGCCACGGCCAAGTCCATGGTATAGCTATCATGGCTCATGGAACCTTGCCCAACCACGAAAAGTACATGGCATAGCTATTACCTCCCCATAGGGCCTTGGCCAGCCACGACCAAGTCCATAACATGGCCCATACTACTCACACATGGTGGTCAAGTTTCTAAACCTTATAAACGTTACTAATTAAGGGTCACGACCAAACAAAACAAACCCTAATATGTTATTAAAGGGTCACGACCAATCGACGGCTTAAAAGACTTGATCTTAACTTCGCTCCAGCTAAGCTAATCTCAGCTACCCTAGTTGAACTATAGTCATGGTCAATATCCTTTGACCTAATAATTGGCCATAACTTGCCAAGTCCATTAAAACCATAAAAGTTATAAGCAATTCGAACCTAAGTGGTTGGGACAATTGAATCACAACCAAAACTCTAAACTCTTCCACCTAAGTTGAGATAAATAATTCATGACCCTTGGAGAATTAAGGCCAGACCCTAATTCTCGTGTAATTGTTTATAGCCAAGTTTCCCCCTAGTCGGCCAATACCAAGCCACCACCAAATATATGTTAGACCAACCTCCATGTTGACCACAAACATGCTACAACGTTGTACATGTGCCTTAGATGTCCATGGCTAATATAAGATCCGATTATTTTGGTCCCAATCACCGTGTGTGGCTTTGAGCATGTTACGCCACTTACAAGGCCACAACTTGATGAACTGATTTGTAACGCCACCTTCGGTCCAGGATATGCCATAAAATCTCCAATTGGTCACAACTTATCTTATTAATCTTGTGGCTAAGTTATGGCTCCACCATTCTATATTAGATGTCGTACCTAGGGCCGAACATATTAAAGCAATAAATTTCCAGGTTGGCGCTATCGTTATTTTAGGCCATGGCGTGCCAAACCTAATGCCATATTAGGTTACGCCATGCCATACTACGGCAACGACCACGATAAGACCTAATTTTAACTGTTACAACTAAGGCCAAGTATCAAGTTAGTTTTGTTGAAATCTCGAAATATGATTCAAGCCATAGTTTTTCATATACTTGATGAATTTAGTTAAAGAATAATTTATTATTTGTGAACTAAGTTATGATTTAAGTTGATCATTTAAAAATTGCCTGAACGATGATATTCATCATTGATGTCATTTGGGAATGTTTAGAGTTGATAATAAGAGGTATAAAACTACTAAAATATGGATACATAACGGTACACGTACTGGCGTAACTGTCTTGGTTCCAGATAAGTGGTACGCACACTTGAGCTCTAGTTCAGTAACGACTTTCATGGTATAATACCCAGTATGCATACCAAAATAGCCCGAGTTCGTGAATTGGCTTATGGTACACGTACCCATTACGCATACCAAAATAGCTCGACTTTGGAAACTGACTTACGGTACACGTACCCAGTATGTGTACAAAAATAGTCTGTTCTCAAAATTGCCTTAAGGTTACACATACCCGGTATACGTACCTTGGAAGTCTGTGTTCACGAGTTGGGTTGGTACACATACTCGGTGTTAGAGCACTGCTTGGTCAAACTCGCAAGCGTTGTTATCTCAAGCTTGTTTGCCAAGTTAAGTGATCAAAACATAAGTTTTGATTTCTAGTCTACTTATATAGCTATGTCTCGGACTAGGATATAATGTGTAGTTGAGCTTTAGACTTCACAACGTTCATCAATTGATGACGAAGAACTACTAAGGGGAGCTTGTGGAACTTCATCAACAAAAGGTATATGGAGACTGAAACTCATCTATCACTCAGAAGTCTATTTCTACTTTATCTCCTATTTGAGACAAAAGTCGTATAGCTATATAGACTTTATGCACATTTGATATTTCGAGCTGAGTTTAACTCGCTTACATATTTCTCGAAATATGTGTTGGTAAGCTTTCACTTTAACCAAGTTCATCTTATATTATTGATAAAAGTCAAAAGATGATCATGTGAAAATCGTCGGGTAACATCCTACATGATTTGTGTGAGACAGTCATTTGATGTAGATTCAGAATGTTTCGTATTGATCATTCGATCACTTGAAAATTGCTTTGAAGCTAGTAGCTTGTGTGAGACAGCTATTGTCGTCTTCTAAGAATAATTCAATGATTGGAATGAGAGTTTAGAACACTTAACCATGATTGGATTATAACCATAGTATGCGTACTTGCATATGTGTTGATCCAGGATCGGAACTTATTATGCATACCCGTATACATACTGGTTGGTCATGTGAAGTCCGGGAGCTAGAGTATGCGTACATGTACGCGTACTAGCAAAGTCAGTTGAAGTCCGAGTACTATAGTATGCGTACATGTACGCAAGCTGGTTTCAACTGAAGTTTGGAAGTGTACGATAGTATGCGTACAGGTTTGCATACTGGCGAACACAGACCAAGTCTGACTACTTAGGTATGCGTACACGTTTGCATACTTGAGTGGGTTATGTTCTATAATCGGTTGTGACATGAACTAATACATTTATATAATAAGGAATGCAATTTTTTGCAAACCGTGGCTATAATTTTCATGAATTGATTCGAGTGAATCAAACCGATTTTGCTTCAATTGTGTCTTGTATATTCTATGAGAATATAAACAATTGAACAACTCTATAACTAGTTTCATTTGAGTCATTTGAACTATTTGTGGTTAAGATGAATAAGGTTGATATGAAAGTGTTCATATGGCTAACTTCAGTTAAGTATTGTTGAGCCAACTAAGTGTACACGTTTAGGTATGGTTACCCATATCTAAATGAAGTCACTTTTCATTTGTGTATAACAAGCTAAGTTCGATATAACAGTTGAAAGATATTAGCTTGAGTCTAATCAGGTTTTTATCTAATGGTGAATATTGAATGCTTTGTTACCAAGGTAGCATTGATTGCAAACACTGATTTGAAAAATATACAAGGGAGAACTCTAGCAACTGGGAAACCTAATCCCCACACCTCATGTATGATACTAGTTGCGACTAGAGTTGATTCTCCTTTAACCTAGGTTTTTCCTAAAACCCTCATAGGTTAACGACTTGAAGACTTCATTGGGATTGTGAAGCCAGACCCAACTATTTTCTCTATAGTTGCGTGTTCTGATCTTACTTTATACTATCGTGATTGAGTACTATATTCTCTAAGATTTGCTCGAGATTTATCTCCGATAGATAAAATAAAAAGAAGTCATAAACATCTTCATCTTATCGTTTGTGATTCCACAATATCTTGTTTCGCTACCATACGATTAACATTATTGTGAGGTGATCGATAATATTAGGCTATTCTTCGGGAATATAAGTCCGGGTTATCAATTGGTTCATGTTCACCTTGATTTACCAAAAGACGGAACAAAACTCATAGGTATTTCTATGGGAGACAGATTTATCTATTCCAATAGACTTTTCTATGTGAGACAAATTTGTTTATCAAGTTGGGTCGTAGCAACTTTTGGTTGTGGGTGAGATCATCTAAGGGAATCAAGTGCGTAGTATCCTGCTGGTATCAGAGATGTAAGGAGTGCAACTGTACCTTGAATCAGTGTTACATTGATTAGTGTTCAACTATAGTCCAGTCTGAAGTTCATTGGTAGTAGGCTAGTGTTTGTAGAGGCTTGATACAGTGTGGTGTTCAAAGCTGGACTAGGTCCCGGGGTTTTTCTGCATTTGCGGTTTTCCTCGTTAACAAAATTCTGGTGTTTGTGTTATTTCTTTTCCGCATTATATTTTGTTATATAATTGAAATATCACATGTTGTGCGTTGAATCGATCAATTGGTAAATCCAACCTTTGGTTGTTGATTGAAATTGATTGATCCTTGAACATTGGTCTTTGGTACCATTCAAGTTACTTCTCTTATATTCAACCGGGCTCGCAAATTCCTATTTGTTGATTGCAGATTGAATTGAGAAATAAAGATATCGCTCTTTGATATACTTTCATATAAGATTGGGTCTGACTGTCTAGTTGATTCTCTTAAAAGTATATTGGAGTAAGTCCTCTCAGATTGAAAACGAAATAGTGGGTGTGGTTGTTAGACCCCCGCTTTTTCAACATCACTTGAGTTAACTACCAGAGTGCAGACAACTGCTGAGACTTGCAGGACTAGAAGTGGACAATGTTATCAACCCCATGGGAAACATTTGATGGTATTTTTGATTGAGAGTTTTCATCAAGGTGCACATGAATAAACAATTTTTAACTCTTTTTTTATACTTGGAATTTTGGATAGCACTTTTTTTTGGTAATATCCGTAGGAGGGTTTCTCCAATGACTTTCTTTTCAGCATATTTCTTTTCCTTATCCTTGTTTGTTTTTTGTTGAGTATCAACACTGCATATGGTGGTACTCCAAATACCAAACAAAATATTGATTTCATAGAAATTTCCGCTGATATTTTGATTTTGTGCGACTGTATTTTGTTTTGATAATTCTATCTTCTGGTTATACATACTTTCATATAATTGGACAACCTTCATATGATATTTCTCCGGAAGTACTATAAGTTTGTTATTCATTACAAATAACTTGCCGAATTATGTTTCCCTTATACACTTTTTCAATACTGAATTTGAAACCTTTATAATTGTCGTCTTAATCTCTTCTTACATTGTAATGCGTTAATAGATTCAATCGATTTCCGTACGTATACTCCTAATTTTTGATGTGTATATTACCTTAATATTTTTGCCACAAAGTGTAACACGGTTCAGCCATCAACAAGTTTGCTTAATGCGAACAACTACCTCGAAAAATATAATTTGTCAGACCTGACATTTGTCCCCTCATACCAAGCATCATAGTTTCGGCCTTTTTCTTAATTAATAAACCGAACATAATTATTTTTCTTCTAGTGTTAGTCGTGTTCTTCAGCTTTTTGTGTTCATTTTGGGAAAATAACATGATCAAACTTATTTTTATGACTCACCCGATATTGTTGTTTTATTTCATTAGATGATATTCGGAACTTATTGAGCTACTAATAACATTTTATATGAAGTAACTTCACCGTATCTCATCTTACCATTGTTGATTTGAGAACTTTAAAACTCGTCGATATTTTGGGTGATTTCGATCAAACTAGAATGTACGAAATTTGATCTTCAAATCGGATTTGTTTTTGTAGCGCAAATGGTTGCTTAAATGGTAAGGGGTTATGAGGGGTAAATTTTGGAAAAGAAGATGTGCGGTTAAGGGACACATTCGAAAATTAAGACATCTTCGATTATGTCGCCCCAATAAATATGTGCTACACCCATTTTTATTGTGCAAACCAGTAGTAATTCGAGAAATGTAATGTGATGATATTTATTCTTATGTTTCAACCATCTTTTTAGAATGAACGATTTTTTGGGCACCACTGTTTTTTTTTTTTTTTTGCGACCATTGTTTTTTTTTTTTTTTTTGGAAAGACATTTGAAGTAAAACTAAGTCACCCCTTATTCATATGTTTATCTTATTACCAAAATTATCTTTTTCAATTAAGTTAGTGTAATGATTAGTTGAATCATTAGTTAACATAATTAGTGATTAGTGAAAGATTAAATCAAAAAAATTTAAAATTAAATCAATATATAGGTTTTCGGAGAAAAGTTTGGTTAGGAGAAAAAAATTGCGACGTAACCAAACCTTAGTTCGTTTAGGAAAAAAAATTTCGATGTTACCAAACCTTAGTTCGGCTAGGAAAAAAAAATTGTGACGTTACCAAACCTTAGTTCGGTTAGGAAAAAATAAATGCGACGTAACCAAACCCTAGTTCGGTTAGGAAAAAAAAATTGCGATGTTACCAAACCTTAATTCGGTTAGGAAAAAAAATTGCGACGTAACCAAACCCTAGTTCGGTTAGGAAATTTTTTTTTGCGACGTTACCAAACCTTAGTTCGGTTAGGGATTTTTTTTTGCGACGTAACCAAACTTTTCTCTGAAAGCAAAAAACTTCATTAAAACTAAGTTTGGTTACCTGCGCTTTCATGAACATTAGCCGAACTATTGTAAACGGAAAAAGTTCGGTTAGGAAATTAAAAGTTCGGTTAGGAAATATTTATTTTTGCGAAACAGCCGAACTGTTCTTCATGTTCTTCATTTCTAGCAAGTTTGGCTAGTTCGAAAAAGTTTTTCCACAAAATTCCTAACCGAAATTACTATTGTAACTTCCATTTTCAACCTATTTTGATGACTATTACTCAAAATTTCAATCAAAAAAGAATTAGAAGTAATGGGTTTGTGGGAAAATACTTATGGACGAGTTTATTTACAAAAGATTGATAATAGGCGATAAAAATTCAATGAACCGACGACGATGAAAATTTTGATGATTTTGATTAGATTTGTATATGATCAGGTTTTGATGATCATAAATTGATGAAGAAGAGAAGAAGAAAAATTGTAAAATAGAAGAAGAAAAAGTGATAAATGGTAAACTAGTCATCTCCACCTTTTAAGACTCACCTTATAACTATAGGGCAGGTGTCCTAATCAAATCATGGCCCAAAAAAAAAAAAAAAAACAGTGGTGCCCAAAAAATCGTTCTTTAGAATATGAACGAGTGGACTAATCAAAAAAGGTGGGGGACTACTTTGTGATAGAAATGTCCACCCTACATTATAAGGGGTGTCCTAAAAGATTATGGAAGACTAATCTGCCCTTATCCTAATTAAGGTTATAACTAATCCTAATAACCCACTAATTTAACCACTACCCACTAATCTAACCCACTAAATTAAATCCTTAAATTAAAACCAAAATTAAAACTTAAAATCAGTTTCAAAACTGATTCTTTTATTTTTCTTCTTCTTCATCTTCTTCTTCTTCGTAGACATCGACGTTAATCGTCGATTCGAAAAATTTTCATCGTCGATTAATCAATCTTTATAAACAATACGTTCTAAGCAGACACCAAGAATTCCAGGATCGAGTCATGGACTTGCAAGTATAGCGAATCTCCCAAATCAATTTAAAATTGATAAACAACTTCAATCAAAGTTGAGAGACCAAATCAAGCAATCAACAGGAAAAAAAAAGCCCGATTCGAGTGAAATGCAAATCCGCGGGTAATTTCCTTCATACCCTTTCTTTTTAATTCGTTATTTGTTGAAGAAATCGATTAGAAATCATGAAAACTCATTGAATATGGTAGTTATAGTAGAAATTTCGGCTAGGAGATTTTTGTGTAACCCTAGATTTTCTAACCGAACTTCCAAAAATAAGAACAATTTGGTTAAGTAGACTAATGTCTGGTGACCGAACTACATAGTTCGGTGTGCTCGCAAAAAAAACTTTCGTAACCGAACTCAGTTTTTCCTTTGAAAGAATGAGTTCGGTTTTGTCGATAAATTTGTTTGCTCACCGAACTTTTGAAATATTTAGTTCGGTTACGTCTCTATTTTTATCAGGTCACCGATCTTTTGAAATATGTAGTTCGGTTACCTCGCAATTTTTATCAGGTAACCGAACTATAGTCTATTAACTCCAAGTGTTGTGTTTACTTTATGCTTTAGTTCTATTTGATTTGATAACACAATATTCTATTATGTTTAACTAATACTTTGGTTTTTGTTCATTAGGAACAAAGGAAAAAGATTGAAACTACACCTAGATTAGGATTTGAAAACTCCCACCCCTCGTGGAGCAAAACAGTTAGATTTCCGAAACCGTGGTGCCACAAATGCTAAACATGGAGGGGGCTCGTTACCGGAAGTCAACCAAGAGAATGTTCGTGATATAATCCAAGATGTCAATGAAGAGGTGATGGAGAATACAATTGATAATTTTATTGAAGAAGAGAATGATGATGAATAAGAGCAAGAAAATGAAGAGGTTGAACAACAAAGATAACACGTTGAAAATATAGAGGAAGAAGAACTAGGACCCGACAAAGAAGGAGAAGGACAAGAGGAGGGAGAGGAGGGAGACAATGAAGAGGAGGAAGAGGAGGGAGAGGAGGGAGAGGATGACGAGGAGGAAGAGGATGAAGAGGAAGAAGTGGAGGAAGAGAATGATGATGAAGAAGAGCAAGAAATTGTTCCTGCTAAAGAGAAAAAGAAGCCGAAGCCGCCTAGTGCTAGATACTCACACATTCCCCATGATGATTTGTGTTTGTCACTAGTGAACCCAACTTATGGTAAATGATGGAAGGGCAACATTATTTGGCTACAAACACTCATGGGCTGCGAAGATCTATGCGACAAAGGTATTCTTTAAGTTCATTATTAACTAACAAAATGTTTTTTTTGGGACATGTTTCATCAAGTATTAATAGTGTTATGTTCTTTTCGTAGGATCATAATGATGCAATTTGTCTTATTAAACGTCAAAAAGCGTCCACATGGGATCTTTCTTTGGAGTGTGTCGAGTTTGTAGCGAAGGTTAAAGAATGTGTGTTATGGAGAGCTATTGAGTACACACATGTGGAATTTGACGATGTTGCCATATCCGCATTTTTCGAGAGGCATTATCCCGAGACATATACTATGCATCTTCCATTTGGCGAGATAGGAATTACTCCCGATGATTGCCATAGAATCACCGGCTTACCAATTGAAGGTAAATGTATTCGAGAAGGCTATAACCCCTCGATGAGTTATGAAGCTCTTGAAGAATTGGCTCTAAAATGTATAGGATGGGATGCAAGAAAGTCTCAATGTGAGTTTAGACGTTCTGTGAGGTCCCCTAAACGTGGCGATGAGTATAATCCAAGAGAGGAAAATGGAGCATTGAAGAAGAAGGTGAAGAAATTCAAGTTGGTAAAGTTGAAGGCAGCATTTGGAGGGACAAAAAATAAGGTGGAGAAAGGAAGGTTGGTGATGGACAGGGAGACCCTTAGGCATCATGTCACCGCTTTTTGGTTATATATGCTAGGAACTGTCATTTTCCCCGACACTTCTGGAAATATGGTGGATGCACATTATCTTGCTTTTGTTCTACAAGAGATGAGCAAAGGGTCGAGGATTAAGTGTAATCAAATTGGAGGTTACTTCACTCTCTCCTTTATGCTCCCGCCTCTCTTCTCTTCCTATCTGAATTATTAGAGACTAAAACCTTTAGGAATTGGTTTCCTTTCATGGTTAACTCAGTATTCTCTCTAGCTTAATTTTTGTTCTCTATTACTTGGTTTCTTCTAATCCTTTTAATTTCTATGTCTAGTCCTTACCTTAATCTACATTAATTTACTTTTTTGAGTTTCTGTTTAATTAATCATGAATTTGTTTCTTATTTCTTTGTGTTCGAATTTATTCATGTTTAACTAATCTTTTTATCTGTTTCTCTTATGATGTTTATCCAGCTTGTATTCTATTTAATGGCGTTTGCCTCTAGTATTGTTGTGTTCATGGCGTTTTCCGAGTATGTTAATTTTGATCGTTTGACAGATAGGAAGATCTGTGATGTTTTCAGTTCACTTTGGGTGGAGATGATACAATACCGAGTCAACTCAGTCATTAAGTTTATGAGTCTATCCCGCTTTGGTGCAAATTCAAATTCAAAAATTGTCAAAAATCATAATTACTCAGTCACCCATAATTTCAGTCTAGCCGTCATCTACGGTATCTTGTTAGCCAGCTGCAATTTCCTTTTTCAGTTTGTTACCATATACCCCAATATTAAGGCTATCCCTTTCAAAAAGGAAACAATACTTGTTTTTACCCCAAAGAATTTCCTAAAGATCACTATTTCCTCTACATCTTCCCTTACGCACACATCTCAACCAATAACCCTAATATCCCTTATTGGTCTGCTATGACAAACGAAGATGATAATCAAGTTGGTGCTCTTGTTAACAAGTTCAAACAAGCCACCATTGATCTTGGATATATTTCGAGTGTAGATGTTGTTCCAAATGGTAAAAACATCAGTGATAAGGATTAAGGAGAATCTTTTTGGGAGGCGACTGTTATCGGTAAAGTTATTATTGAAGGACGGATGAACTATGATCTTGTTCATAAATACATTGAGTTCACACGGCCTTTCATGACTGAAGAGGATCGGAAAATTGTTGAGATTGAACCAAATCTGTTTATTTTCAAGTTCAGTAACTGGGATCTTCTAAACAAGGTGATTGAACAATGACCATGGCATATAAACAAAAAAATTTTGGTTGTCCATGACTATATCCCAGAACTAGTCTACACTGAAAAACATTGGGGTTTTCAGCTTTGCTGGATTCAGCTCAAGTTTCTACTGCCTGAACATATGAATGTAGCTACTATTACAAAAATCGGTGAAATCATGGGAGAAGTGATAGCTATCGAGCCAAAAGATTCCATCCCTGTTGGAAGTGACCCAGTGAAAGTTTGTGTCAATATTGACCTCACTGATCGATTGAGAAGAGGTGTTAAGGCCATCACTAATGCAGGAATGTCTAAATGGATCCTCTTTTATTATGAGCGTCAACCTAGTGGTATTTGCATCGAGTTCCATGTCATCAAACATTGTAGAGTTGCATGCAAGGATGCAGCAGTTTTTCTCACTAAAGCTCACGAGAAGCCTTACTTCTTTGGAAAAGCTAGCAATGTCAGAAAAACTATCTCGACAAAATCTGCTTCAATCACTCCTGTGGCTAGAAATACTCAGAACAAATTCACTAAGACTACTGTTTTTGTCCCACCCAAAGATGGTATCCCTATCAACATGTATTTTCTTCTCAAATCATTTGAAGAAGATAATGATGAAGCTAGTAGGCTAGGTAAAAGAATTAGAACTTCTGATGAAAATACCACCTTAGCTGCTGAGATTGTATCATCCTTATCCTCTGCCTCTACTGGAAACATTACGGAGAACCAAACATCTCAAAGGTGCACAACACAAGAAACACAAACTGGTGCTGCATCTAAAGGGAGTCAGTTAAATTCTAGTCTTAAAAACTTTTTATCTACTTATCATTACTGTTTTTTTTTTTTTCATTTAGGTTTCTTTATCTTTTATTATCAGTCATTCCCTTTAATTATTCTTGTCTTCCATACCAAGTTTTGATAGTCTTTGCATGCATTTATTTGTTTTTCTGCATTTACGCCTGTCATAATAAGCATATCATTACAATCTTAGGTTTTCTTTCTTACACTATAATTTTATTACTAGTCCCTTTAGAGTTTAATACCATGAAAATTCTTTCTTGGAACGTTCAAGGATTCAAATCCTCTACAACTAGGAATCATCTAAGTGATTTAGTTAGATCTCAAAACCCTGATATCATATTTTTGTGTGAAACTAAACTTTCACAACTTAAAAGTAAACCTCTTCTTGGTCAATATCAATACCCTAATCATGCATTCATTGATCCTATTGGGCTTTCTGGTGGTTTAGTCATTCTCTGGAAAAATGGTTTCTTTTGTGATCTTGTTGATTCTAGCCATAACATGTTTAATCTTGTCATCCAAGCTAATAATAGTAAACCTGAGTTCTTGCTTACCTGTATATATGGTTATTCCAATTACTCCAAAAAAAAAACAACAATGGGATTATGTTCATGAAATCAGTAAAAGAGTTAGTTCACCTTGGATCATTCTAGGAGATCTTAATTTCCATATTGTGGATAATGCCAATGATACTTCATCCTCCTCTGATGGCATGGTCAATAAATAGTAAGAAATTGTGGACTTGAAGATATACGGTATGTTGGCAAAAATTATACTTGGACCAGTAATAATCTTGGAACTGGTTCCAAAAGATCAAGAATATATTTAGGTAATGGAGATTGGAGTATCCATTTTCCTAATTCTAAGCTCATGCTTTTAATTCAAGTAGGCAGTGATCATAGTCCTATAATGCTTGTCACTGATTCTTCTACTCCAAAGTGTTGTAAACCATATAAATTTTTCTTTACTTGGTTAGATGATGAGACTTGTTCTACTATTATTGATCATGCTTGGCACACTGAATTCTCTGGTTCTCCTGGCTTCCAATTTGTTAATAAACTTCAAGTCACTAGAAAAGAGTTATCTAAGTGGAACAAAAATCATTTTGGTGGTATCAATCAAAAAGTGGATCATCTTCAGCTACAACTGGATCAACTTCAAGTGCAACCCCCATCAGATAAGTTACACAATAAGATTTTCTACATCAACAAGGAGTTGGACAAATGTCATAAAATGAAAAAGTGAGTTTTACCAACAGAAGTCAAGAGACCACTTTATAAAAGACATGGACAACAACAGAAAGTACTTCCATATCAAGACTAATAGAAAGAAGTCTATAAACAACATTGATTATATTCAAGATCATAGCAGTACCAGGTTGCATACTAGAGATGAGATTGTTTCACATCTTTCTGATCACTTCAAGACTATAAGTACTGATAGACACATTTAGTGTCTATTAAAGTCTCAATTCTCTGTAATGTTAGTACTCGATTTTGCGCTTATTTTGGTATTTTATGGCTTTGTAGGTGTTTTTGGAGAAATAAGGTTTTGCGGGAAAATTGGCTCGAAAAGTGGTATTTGCGCTCGTGGGAGAAAATTACTATTCGGATCCTCATTTTGGATAAGGGGTACCCAGTTGATAAGGGGTAACCACTTGATATTCGCACCCCTATTCCGGATAAGGGGCACTCATCCTCTTTGTTTGAAATTTCACTTTTGGCGGGAAACTAAACCAGTCGCCTGTATTGTTTTCTACACGAATTTTGGAAGAGTTTTATTGAGATTTAATCTCAGATTTTGATTAAGCTGTACTCTAACAGGATAAACAGGGCTGATAGAAGTTGTTTGATGGCATAGATTTGGCTGGGTAATCAGTTCTCGACAACACAGGTGATGAAGTTTTCTCGAGTTCGTTTGGGTCCCTGGATTGTGTTTTTATCTCGGATTTCTTCGTGTATTTGGATAGATATGGGCCTGGTTTGATGAAATAGGCCTGATAAGTGGTGGATATTCGAAAACAGAGGAAGATTTCTTCCTCTGTCGGTTAAACAGGGTAATGGCAAGTTACGGGATTTTCTGTGTGGTTATAATGGGAAGTTTAGAGAATATATTCTCTGAAGATCTTTTGCTAACGAATTTGGAGAGATTCTGGATGGTTGGACAGCTCATAACGCGTAAGAAAAAGGAAAGATAAATCCCGTGCTAGTAAGAAAAGTCCGAGACTTGAGGGGCAGGAAAAGAGAGCGATTTAATCGAGTTACAAAGGCCTGTGGTGTATATAAGAGGTCGTAGAAGTCACAGAAAGGGAGACGGAGACTTTGGGGGAAGAATAGAGAGCTAGGAATCGAGAAAATCATAATTTAGAAAAGTTACCTGCTGCTGCAAAACTCAAGAACACCAAGAACACCGCCAGGAACTGTCGCAGAAGCAGTCTTAGATACAACGACAGAGTTAATCCTCTATCGTTCTTCAAACAGTGGAAAAATAAAGACCCACAGAGACGTTCGTTTATTACTGGAAATCATTGTAAGCACTTTTATTATTATTTTTAATACAATGATTAATGAAATTTTCTCCAATCTTCGGTATATGAGTAGCTAAATCTATTCTCTAGGGTTTTGGAGGAAACTATTTTTGATGGGTAATATTTAGTAATTAATTTCTTTGGCATATTTACTCCATATTTGTGTTTTTAATTTGTCTAAAAATTCTCTCTTATTTACATGCTTCGTAATAATTGTTTTGGGTAGTTTCTACCGTTCTTTTATAAGCGAAGGAGGATTAGGCCTTAGAATAGTGACGAGAGTCATAAAAAAAAAAAGAGCTTGTAACGTTATATTTTCCAAAGCATGAGATCGGGTTCGAAACTGTTTTGAGTAAAGTCGGAGTATTATGTCAAAGTTTTAATTATTGAGTTTACCATCATTAGAAGTAGCGGAATCCAAAGCCCTAGAATCATCTCTCATTGGTAACAAAAATCAATTTTAATTAGTTTGTCTTAGTATTTTTTTTTAATTAATAATCAAAAACCAAATCTTTAAAAAGAGTCCGAGCAACGAATCTTTACTTCCACTGTAAAAACTACATCAGTTTTTGGCGCCGCCGACGCGGACTTGTATTTAGGTTTAGGTTTTAGGTATTGCATTTTTTTTAGGTTTTGTATATATTTTATTTATTTATTTTTAGATTATTTTTTTTGTTCTATTTTACGTCTTTGGTATTTTTGTTTTTGTTGTGCAGGTTTTGCTTGAAACGGAAGTTGAAAAGTTGGACTTGCCATAAAATGAGAAAGCCGAAGATTTTATTTTTAAGGACTTTTATTTTTGGTAGTTTTTTATTTATTTTTGGACTTGTAATTTTCTTTTATTTGTTTGTGTTTATTTTCCTGGCGAGATTGGGGTATACCCAAACTAATTGGGGTATACCCAATGAGACAAAATAGGGTCATTTTGAAGTAAAAGAGGTCACCCCTTAACCAAATATTTTCAAAATGGCAAAATTGCCCTCGTTTAATTAACCCTAAAATTTTGATTAGATTAATTAATTAAGTTTAAATTGATTGAATAGATTAAAACTTATGAATTTTAAGTTATGAAATTTTGTTTTTGATTGAACTTTTGTGGGATGATTTTTGATGATTTTTTTTTTTTTTTGAGAATATCTCTTGCAACGAAAAATGAAGCACACAACCGAAATACTTCTAAAAAGGGGATTGTGAATTCGTTATATGAAATCATACTCAAAATCAAAGAATAAATCAACACTTTCAGTTCTGAAAATATGAAAAGTCGGCAAGGTCGACTAATGAAGATCATGCCGGCCAAAAGTGGCCGGCAAGATCTTCATCGTCGACCTCGCCGGCCAAAAGTTGCAGGCAAGGTCTTCATCGTCGACCTCGCCGGCCAAAAGTGGCCGGCATGATCTTCATCGTCGACCTTGCCGACTTTTGTTTTTTGACATACAGGAGATGACATAAAAATTTTATTGGCCGGCAAGGTATTCAAAAAAACCCTTCCAATTTTTTGGCCGGCAAGGTATTCAAAAATACCCTCCCTATTTGTATTTGGCCGGCAAGGTATTCAAAATACCCCGCCTAATGTTGAAAAATTTACTGATCGCGCCATGGTCATTATGAAAAGTCGGCAAGATATGCATGTTACGACCTTACTTAGGCCAAAAACACAAATCATAATTTTCGATTTCTAACCTAATATAACAATCAAATCACACAACACAATGATGGGTTTGAGTTTAAACATCATTTATAGTCTTCTTTTATTTGTTAGAGTCAACAATTTTTTGGAAAATCAAAGTTGAAGATTTTTATATGGCTTTGGTTGATGGAAGATGAAGATGAAGAAGAAGATTAAGAGTTGGTTAGTTTTTTAATTTTAGGGTTAATGAAATTAAGAAATAAGTTTATTTTTAAAATTTAATTAGTTCAAGGGTATTAAAGTAAAATCACACTTTTTAATAATGACACACCATGTCCCCTTGAAATTGGGTATACCCCAATTAGTTTGGGTATACCCCAATCTCGCCAGGTAGTACTTTATATTAAAAAAAAAAACTGCACACACCATTTGCATCTCGTTAGACTACCGAGTTTAGGAAAACTGGTGGATTAGTAAGCTGAACCCGTGCCTTGGGCCTTATGGGAGTTACCAGCTGAAAGTCCACAAACCTCAGCCTCGTACCTTTGGGTATATTTCGCTGTAGGTAACCCAAGCTTACCTAAATTAGTTAGCCCAGCATTTGCATGTGCACGATTTTCTTGCTTCACTAGTATTACTTATATTTTTGTCGAAATGGTGAAGGAAAATGATGATAAGGTCCCAGTAAAAACCCTTAGGGATCGTTTGAACCCGTCTAGGGTAGTGCGTGACCAGTGTAGTTCCACTGAGATTCTACGGTCCAATTTGATATTAGACTCCGAGACTATTGGCTTGCTTCGTAAGTTTAGGGGATTAGAGAATGAGAACCCGTATACTCACATAAGAGACTTTGAAATGATTTGTGACACAATGAACTATCCGAATGTCTCCAAAGATGTGCTTAGGTTACGTTTGTTTCACTTCTCTCTCTATGATAAAGCCAAAGAGTGGTATCATTTTATTCCTTCTAAAACAATTACCACCGGGATGGTCTTGTAGAGGTATTTGTTAAGAAATTCTACCCACACCATAGGACTCGCCTTCTGCACATTCGTAGTCTATCCAAACCTTTAGCAGAAATTAGGTGAAAAACTTCATGATTATGTAGAAAGGTTTAGTGAATTGTTATACCAGTGTCCACATCACGGCTTTGAAAAAGCCCACATGGCCCAAATTTTATATGAGGGCCTTGATAGTGAAACCCGTATGCAGGTAGAAACAATTAATGGTGGAGAATTTACCCATCAGGACCCAGATGAATGTTTTGACGAGTTCATCGAGTTAGCCGAAAAAACTAGGCAATGGGCTTCAATGAGAGAACCAGAAATACCTAGAAATCATATCCATATGGTCGATAGAATTGATTACGGGTCGGATATTCTTAGGCGTCTAGAGGCCTTAGAAATGAATCAAGGGTCACACCATACTAGATACGAAGAGCAAGCCAATGCCCTTTATAACAACTCTAGGTATGAAAACCGTCAGAGATTTGATCCATATTCAGACACTTATAACCCTGGTTTGGAGAAACCACCCGAATTTCTCTTGGTCTAAGGGCCAGAGTCAAGGTCGTCTAGTATTTCCCGGGCTCTCCCAAGTTTTGGGTATACTATGAACCATTTAGGACCAGAGATCGGTGATCGGAACCCACTTCGGATAAAAAATCATGAGCTTAGAAGAGTCTCGGCCATCTTATCTCATAACACTGCAGAGTTTAAGCAAACGGTTGAGAAAGGTTTACAGAAAAATCTCGAGCTATTTGAGCTAAGAAATCGGGTTAGTATAATTGCAGAATTTTTGAGCGAAAGAGAAAAGGAAAAGGAAAAGTCCCCCAATCAACCACTACCCAACACTAGAGCAATTCATGAAGTATCCTCTAGAGAGAAATATTTCAATCATGTGAACTCTGTAACAACCCTTAGGAGTGGTAAAACGGTAGACAATAAGGTAGCCATGCCTAATATTGGACATACTGTAGATCCACCTTCTAGTTCCCATTCTAGTTCCCAAGATGAGCCCTGGAAGGAGCCATTAGTCAAGAGACCTGATAAAATTTCTAGTGATGCCAATGTGGTTCCCGATAGGTCTCATTTTGTGCCCAGAGCCCCATATCCTCAGTTGTTAGCTCCAACAAAGAGAGAGTCGACTTTCAACGAAATAATGGAAATATTTAAGCAGGTAAACATAAATGTTCCTTTATTAGAAGCAATTAGGCAAATGCCTACTTATGCCAAATTCCTTAAGGATCTTTGTACACGAAAGCGTAAGCTTAATGTCCATAAGAAAGCCTTTTTAGATGGTCATGTAAGTTCAATCCTTCTGAACCAAACAACCCCTAAGTATAAAGACCCTGGATGCCCCACCATATCTTGTACGATTGGTAATCACACGGTTGATAAAGCATTACTTGACTTAGGAGCCAGTGTTAACCTACTCCCGTACCATGTGTACACCAAGCTAGGTCTTGGTGAGTTAAAACCGACTAAAATGACCCTACAGTTAGCTGATAGGTCTGTCAAAGTCCCTCGTGGTGTCATAAAGGATGTTCTGATTGAGGTTGATAAATTTATTTATCCAAAGGATTTTGTTGTTCTAGACACTCAACCTTCGGGACCCTAGTGTTCAAATACCGGTGATTTTAGGTCGCCCATTTTTAGCCACATCTAATGCTATAATCAACTGTAGGACCGGACTTATGAATATATCCTTTGGTAATATGACCACTGAACTAAATGTCTTTAATGTTACTAGACAACCTTCTAATGAATCAAAGGAAGTGAATATGTTTAGCACTTTAGTTCAGGATAATTGGGACGACACTTTATTGGATGATTCCTTAGATGAATTTGATCAGTTAGGTGACCGAACTTTTGAACTAGAAGAAGATCTTAAGTACGTTAAAGACTCGACGGATCCGGAAATTCAAGCAATAGTTAGAGGTTTGTCCGAAAATACTGACTACCCTAAGTTTGGGGGTAGTAATGGTCAAGTATCCCCATTAGAAGTTCCTAACTTGGGAATCGAGCCTAGTATACATGAGGTACTATCGGAGTCTCTTCCGACTCCTCAACCTGATCCTCCTGATACTGTGCAAGAGGAAAACCAACCACTAGAAACCCATAGTTCAGAAAAATTTGTTTGTCAAGACACTTATATGAAGCCCAAGTGGGCACCACAGAAAAACCCAGTTGTCCTGCAGGAAACCTTGGATGAGGATGTGCTCTGTCTGTTAATTTTTCTGATTTGGTGCATTTGTCTTATAATTGTGGCAGTTTTTTTTGATGCAGATGATCCACAATTGTTTCGGTTATTGCTTTATGATATGAAGTGATTAATTCTTTCTTATGTCTGGCTGAAGACGTTAAACTTAGCACTTCTTGGGAGGTAACCCATGCTCATGCAACACGGTAATATCTTTCCTTATCTCTTTTGCTTCAAATGGTAACAGTTTCTCCTTGTTCATGCTTTTAATATTATCTTTAGAACATTGAGGACAATGTTAGATTTAAGTTTGGGGGTATGGGAGAAACTTTTTAGTTGCATTGTGAGACTCCAGAGCCTAGAAATTTATGCTTATTAAGGATGGCACTAACCAATCTAAGTGGATGGAAGCATTTTGGTTGTAGGAGTTGAGGAACCAATCTGATTAGATGGAAACATCTAAAGAGTCTATTCATAAAAGCACAGAGCTCAGGTGTTAGAAATAACATGGTAGTTTCACCATATCTCGTTGAGTCCTTTTCACTTCTGTTTTTATTTTGTTTTCTTTTTAAAATATGTTTGTCTAAGTGATTAGGTGGGGCTCACGATTCAAGTTGTTACCAATTCTAGGGTGAATTAGAGTGATTGAGATACCAAAAAGGTTGAAAAAAAAAAGTTGAAAAAAAAAAGTTGAAAAAAAAAAAAAAAAAAAAAAAATTGAGACCAGACCATCAGACCAACCGGAATAAATTCAATAAAGTCGACCACTGGAACCCTTGTATATGCCAGTTGTGTTGACCTAGAGTTAGGATTATCGACCACTGGTTCCCTTGTATATGCCAAAGTGTGTTGATATTAGTCGAACCCGTATCTCGATCCATTAGGATAGGTTCATTTTGGCGGAGGCCTTGGTGATATGGGAAACACCGTTCACTTAGTAAACATCAAAACCATCTATGTTTTTCTATATCCATATCTTAATCTATCCATGTGATTTGTTGACTCCGGATATTGATGTCCATAGTGCGACTATCTGAGTAGAGCTCTGTGACTTATATATGAATTTTAGTATGCTTGAGTGCAAACTCGTGTACAAAGAATTGGAATTTCGCATCGTGGTACTTCCTCCTGTAGTCAATAAGTATGCCAACCAAGGAGATTCTTTAGTGCTTTCCAAGGTTCTGCGTAAATAGCTAGAGTCTGGAGTAAAGGTTTTGTGGGTATATCTCTGGTAAACCCTCCCGAGACTATAACTCGGC
The DNA here is from genome assembly GCA_023531295.1 of Papaver armeniacum. NCBI lineage: Eukaryota > Viridiplantae > Streptophyta > Magnoliopsida > Ranunculales > Papaveraceae > Papaver > Papaver armeniacum. Next base: position 797,021 of record JAJJWW010005328.1, on the reverse strand, counting down.
CGCTAGGGTTACCTAGGGGTTTAAAGGCTTATTGCATATGCTAAATGCAATCGACGATGCCTGCGACAGTGAGTTAGGATTTTATTTTGTAGATTTGATTTGCTCGGGACAAGAAATTAATAAGTTTGGGGGTATTTGATAGACGCATTTATGTGTCTATTTTAGTCTCAATTCTCTGTAATGTTAGTACTCGATTTTGCGCTTATTTTGGTATTTTATGGCTTTGCAGGTGTTTTTGGAGAAATAAGGTTTTGCGGGAAAATTGGCTCGAAAAGTGGTATTTGCGCTCGTGGGAGAAAATTACTATTCGGATCCTCATTTTGGATAAGAGGTACCCAGTTGATAAGGGGTAACCACTTGATATTCGCACCCCTATTCCGGATAAGGGGCACTCATCCTCTTTGTTTGAAATTTCACTTTTGGAAACTAAACCCGTGCTTTGTATTGTTTTCTACACGAATTTTGGAAGAGTTTTATTGAGATTTAATCTCAGATTTTGATTAAGCTGTACTCTAACGGGATAAACAGGGCTGATAGAAGTTGTTTGATGGCATAAATTTGGCTGGGTAATCAGTTCTCGACAACACAGGTGATGAAGTTTTCTCGGGTTCGTTTGGGTCCCTGGATTGTGTTTTTATCTCGGATTTCTTCGTGTATTTGGATAGATATGGGCCTGGTTTGATGAAACATGCATGGTAAGTGGTGGATATTCGAAAACAGAGGAAGATTTCTTCCTCTCTCGGTTAAACAGGGTAATGGCAAGTTACATGATTTTCTGTGTGGTTATAATGGGAAGTTTAGAGAATATATTCTCTGAAGATCTTTTGCTAACGAATTTGGAGAGATTCTGGATGGTTGGACAGCTCATAACGCGTAAGAAAAAGGAAAGATAAATCCCGTGCTGGTAAGAAAAGTCTGAGACTTGAGGGGCAGGAAAAGAGAGCGATTTAATCGAGTTACAAAGGCCTGTGGTGTATATAAGAGGTTGTAGAAGTCACAGAAAGGGAGACGGAGACTTTGGGGGAAGAATAGAGAGCTAGGAATCAAGAAAATCATAAGTTAGAAAAGTTACCTGCTGCTGCAAAACTCAAGAACACCAAGAACATTGAACCACCAGGAACTATCGCAGAAGCAGTCTTAGATACAACGACAGAGTTAATCCTCTATCGTTTCATCAAACAGTGGAAAAATAAAGACCCACAGAGACGGTCGTTTATTACTGGAAATCATTGTAAGCACTTTTATTATTATTTTTAATACAATAATTAATGAAATTTTCTCCAATCTTCGGTATATGAGTAGCTAAATATATTCTCTAGGGTTTTGGAGGAAACTATTTTTGATGGGTAATATTTAGTAATTAATTTCTTTGGCATATTTACTCCATATTTGTGTTTTTTATTTGTCTAAAAATTCTCTCTTCTTTACATGCTTCGTAATAATAGTTTTGGGTAGTTTCTACCGTTCTTTTATAAGCGAAGGAGGATTAGGCCTTAGAATAGTGACGAGAGTCATAAAAAAAAAAGAGCTTGTAAAGTTATATTTTCCAAAGCATGAGATTGGGTTCGAAACTGTTTTGAGTAAAGTGGGAGTATTATGTCAAAGTTTTAATTATTGAGTTTACCATCATTAGAAGTAGCGGAATCCAAAGCCCTAGACTCATCTCTCCTTGGTAACAAAAATCAATTTTAATTAGTTTGTCTTAGTATTTTCTTTTAGTTAATAATCAAAAACCAAATCTTTAAAAAGAGTCCGAGCAACGAATCTTTACTTCCAATGTAAAAACTACATCAAGTACTTCTACTCATCCTACTCTTGATGAAGGATCATTTACTATCATACCCACTTTAATCTGTGAAGCTGATAATATCTTACTCACTAGGATTCCTTCAGCTCAAGATATCTTCAACACTCTCAAATCAATGGAGAATTGGATTGCTCCTGGTCCTGAGGGTTTTCAGGCAGGTTTCTACAAGAGTCAATGATCTATTGTGGGTGCAGATGTGTGCAGTATGGTCATCAAATTCTTTGAAACAAAATTTATTCTAAAAGAGATAAACAAAACTTACATCTCTTTGATTCTTAAGAAGAAAAAACCAATATGTGCTGCTGATTATAGACCAATAGGTCTATGTAGTACTTCATACAAGATTATTTCAAAAATATTGGTTAATATAATGAAACCATTAATGGAGAAGATACTTTCACCATTCCAAGCTGCATATGTATCTAGTAGACTCATCAGTGACAACACAATGATTGCACAAGAAAGAATTCACTCCATGAAGAGAAAAAAAGGATCAAACAGGTTGGTTTGCTTTGAAACTAGACATGTCTAAAGCCTTTGATAGGCTTGAATGGAACATTCTAATGAAGGTTCTGAGATATTTTGGTTTTTGTGAAGACTTTTGTGACTTGGTCTATCAGTTCATTAGCACTATTTCTTTATCTGTTATGCTCAATGGTTCTCCATGTGAAGAATTTCATCCTACACGAGGAATAAGGCAAGGTGATCCCTTGTCTCCTTATCTCTTCATCTTAGCAATGGAATTTCTTTCTAGGCAATTTAATGAAGCTCAACAGAACAACACCATTAAAGGTATTAAAGTGGCTGCAAAATCTCCAGCCATTAATCATTTGCTCTTTGCAGATGATTGCTTGATATTTACTCAAGCCAATATTTCTTCAGTTAATAATCTTATGGACCTATTGAAATAATTCAGTTATCTATCTGGACAACTCATTAATTTTGAGAAGTCATCAGTTTATTTCAACAAGAACACTCCACTTGAAGTTGCTACTACTTTAACTGGAATTCTTGGAGTTAAAACTATATCCTCTAAAGAAATATATTTGGGTTCACCACTTATTCTTGGTCACTCTAAGCAAGAGGCATTCAAAAATATTGAAGAGAATTTCCAGAACAGATTTACTTCTTGGTCTTCTACTTCTTTAACTCAAGCTGGGAGGGGTATCATGGTGAAACATGTTCTTAATTCCATTCCTATATATCAGATGGGCACTTTCAAGTTACCTTCTGTACTTCTCAACAAACTTACTACCATACAAAGAAAGTTCTTCTGGGGGTACAAGTCAAATAGGGGTTTTAATCCTTTAGAGTGGAACAAAGTATGTAAACCTAAAGACATGGGAGGTATGGCTTTCAGGGATTTATAAATGCTTAACTTAGCATTACTTATCAAAGTTGCTTGGAGATTACTAACTGAGAAGGACACATTGTGGACTCAAATTATGGAGTGCAAATACTTCAGGGATGGTGATATTCTTCATCAAAAAATTGAAGCAAAGAATTGCTCTTATACATGGAATGGTATAGCTAAAGGTCTCATCTATGTTCTACAGAATTACTTCATGGAAGTTAATAATGGTAAAAAAAACGAAAATTTGGCTTGGCAGATGGATTCCAGGCTTATCCCATCCACCTATTCCAGTTAATGAACTACACAGATTCTATCAAGAAGTAGAAGAACTTCTTTTACCTAATTCAAATACTTGGAATGTGGAGCTTCTAAACAAATTATTTGATGTTGATACTTCTTTAAAAATATAATCCATCTTCATGGATACTACTAAAGAGGATATAATGATATGGATGCCAGCAAGAGATGGAAAATTCTCAGTCAAAAGTGCTTACAAGATAATCACCAAGACTGAAAATAATATACAAATCAATGGCAGGTAATTCAATCCTCCACATGGAAAAAACTATGGTCCTGCAACATCATGCACATAATCAAGGTTTTCATCTGGAAAAGTATCCATGGTATTCATGCTACCAGTTCTAAAATTCCTCAGCACAACCCTGAAGTTGATACTCTCAGTGGAATCTGTGGGAATCATGTTGAAACAATTGAACACTTAACATTTGAATGTCTACATTCCAGAGAAGTCTGGAGAAAACTTGAGATCGACATAGATGCAGAAAGAAATAACTTCCTGAGTGTTTCAGAATGGACTAAAAGTTGGTTCTCTAATCAGTATGAAGTCTCTAATGAGAAGAAACTTTTCACCCTCATGATTACTTCTTGGATTTTATGGAAAGACAGATGCGATGTTGTCTTCCAGGGAGTTTCTCTGAACCCTCTAAACTCACTGCATAGAGTCAACTTCTATTTAAACTCTCATCAGCATACTTATGACATGCATACCATTAGTAATAACTCTCCTGCTATCTCCCGTTGGAAACCTCCTGAGCAAGATACTTTTAAACTCAACATAGATGCTTCATTTGACAATGATACTAACCAACTTGGTATTGGTTTGGTTCTACATAATTTTGCAGGTGCCTGCCCAGGGATCAGAGGACAATGCGCAAATGAAATTCTAAGTCCTAAGGCTGGATAATGTTTAGCAATACGAGAAGCACTACTGTGAGCAAAGGAATTAAAGATTAGCAAAATTCACATTGAAGCAGATGCAATGCTGGTCATTCAGTCAATAAATGAGAACCCCCTATTAACACAATGGGAAAATAGAAATATTCTCAAAGAAATCAAATATTTAAGTTTAAGTTTTAGTTTATGTAAGTTTTCATTTACCAGTAGAGATAACAATCAAGTGGAAGATGATGTGGCCAAATTTGTTAGAATATCAGCATCCTCACTCAATTGTCTAGATAATTTCTCAGCTGAGTTTTGTGATCTTCTAGCTAAAGATCAAAATAATATTCATCAATAATCTATTATTTATTTTTATCAAAAACAAAATTGGAGGTTACTTAACTCTTGTCCAGGTGACCTTATACATTGTTAATTAACAAATTATTCGCTTATCATTTCTGCTTACAATTCAATTTTCATGTATGTGGTTAATATTTTCGTATTTTCGCATAGGTTTGTATTTACGACCACTTCCCTTTATTGGGATTGTCTCATGAAAAGACACCTTATCCTTATGGCCAACCTACAGCAGGAAAATGGTTGTTTTTGGACGCACAAAAGAAGTCTAAAGAATAGCAGTTGACTTCGTTGAGGGAGAAATTGGATAAACTTACGGTGAACGATGTGGTATTTCACCCATACGCCGTACCCGATGATGTCCTTGTAGATGAAGATGATTTGAATGGTTAATCTACCGTCTCGGCTTATGGACCCGTTTGGCATCCTAACGGATACACAATATATAATCCAATGAGAATACTAAGACAACTTTCTTGCGTCCAAATGGATCCCGACGTGGAGAATGAAAATTTCAATTTGCTGGTTGAGGGAACAAAGAACACCGAGAAATATTTTGAGCCAAAACATCAACCAACTCCTACGGTAGCACATTGGAATGCATTTGGTAAATACTACTTACCTTTAGGTGATTGTGTACCTGTTGAAGGAGATGTGAATGCATGTGATGATGATTATATGGAGTTTTATGAAGAAATTAGTCATCCTTTTGTGATAAATAAAGAACAACAAGCTAAGACTGATGCGGCGAAGGCGAAGGCAAAGGAGAGGGAGGCTAAGAGATCTCAGAAGGAGATGCCTATTTGTGGAGAAGAAGCTAAGAGTTTATGGGATAATGTGGTAAGAAAATTTCTTTCCCTTATACTTTTTGGTTCTTTCAAAGTATTGCAAATATATTTACTTGTGCTTAAAATTGGAATTAGGTATCGAAGGGTACGAAATTGTTGAACAAATGGATGGCTAAAATCAAAAGTGGAGAGCCGATGTTGAGTAAGGAACAAACCAACTACTACATGCAGTGGGAGGGTCTTATAACTAAAAGAATAGTGGAGCCAAGTAGATCTAAGCAATTGAAGAGGGGTCGACAACAAGGAGAAGGTTCAAGTCACGCTGTGGAGAAAATCGGTGGAGGAGATGAAACCCCAAGTGATGAGCAAATTCGATCTAAAACTCGTGGTAAACAAGGAGGTGCTAAAAGGGGTCGACAACAAGGAGAAGGTTCAAGTCGCGATGTGAAGGAAACCGGTCGAGGAGATGATACCCCAAGTGATGAGGAAGTTCGACCTAAAACTCGTGGTAAACAAGGAGGTGGTAAAAGGGGTCGACAACAAGGACAAGGTTCAAGTCGCGCCGTGGAGGAAATCGGTCGAGGAGATGACACCACAAGTGATGAGGAAGATTGACCTAAAACTCCTGGTAAACAAGGAGGTGGTAAAAGGGGCCGTCTTAGTGGTCGTTAGTGATTTCGTATGGTTTTAGTTTCCAAAAACATCTTAGTTATGGATTTCGTATGGTTTCGTATGTTTGTGTTTTTTAAACAATTACTTAAGGATTTCGTAGTTTGGTATGTATAACACTTTTATATATTTGTTTTAGAACCTTGTTTGTGTTTTCAATTTTAATTGGGTTTGTGTTTTTAAATTTAATAAGCCAAAAATTTGGAATACCGGATGTTTTTTGGCAACCTGTAATTTTTACACAGCTAACCGAACTTGAAGTTTGGTAACCTGTGACAAATTCAAGGTCACCGAACTGAGTTTTCGGCAACCTGCTAAATCCTACCAGATTGCCGAAGACAGAGTTCGGTTACCTCGCAATATTGTCACTGGTTACCGAACTTGTCTGTAGGCTGAAGCACAAAGCCTTCATCCATAAAGGCTGAAGATATTAGTTCGGCTACCATAGTATAATATGATAGGTTACCGAACTCTTCTCTGGAGACTCAAAATTTTGCTATTGCACATGTTGGAAAAGTCATTCTCTTGATGCAGAAATAACATAACTCCACTCTTAGGTTTGTTTTGGAGTGTTTTTTGTATCATATATGTTCAGTTGTCTATGATCCTTCACAAAAAATTTCGGTTACCACATGTTTTACCATGCAACCGAACTTGAAGTTCGGTTACCACAGTATAATATGATAGGTCACCGAACTCTTCTCTGGAGACTCAAAATTTTGCTATTGCACATGTTGGAAAAGTCATTCTTTTGATGCAGAAATCACATAATCCACTCTTAGGTTTGTTTTGGAGTGTTTTTTGTATCATATATATGTTCAGTTTGTCTGTGAGCCTTCACAAAAAAGTTCGGTTACCACATGTTTTACCATGCAACCGAACTTGAAGTTCGTTACCAAAGCATAATTTCTTAGGTAACCAAACTATTCTCTGGAGACTCAAAATTTTGCTATTGCACATGTTGGAAAAGTCATTCTCTTGATGCAGAAATCACAGAAACTAACTCTTAGGTTTGTTTTGGAGTGTTTTTTTGTATCATATATATGTTCAGTTTGTCTGTGAGCCTTCACAAAAAAGTTCGGTTACCACATGTATTTAGCATGCAACCGAACTTGAAGTTTGGTTACCAAAGCATAATTTCTTAGGTAACTGAACTATTCTCTGCAGACTCAAAATTTTGCTATTGCACATGTTGGAAAAGTCATTCTCTTGATGCAGAAATCACATAATCCACTCTTAGGTTTGTTTTGGAGTGTTTTTGTATCATATATATGTTCGCTTTTGTCTGTGAGCCTTCACAAAAAAGTTCGGTTACCACATGTTTTACCATGCAACCGAACTTGAAGTTCGGTTACCAAAGCATAATTTCTTAGGTAACCGAACTATTCTCTGGAGACTCAAAATTTCGCTATTGCACATGTTGGAAAAGTAATTCTCTTGATGCATAAATCACAGAAATCAACTCTTAGGTTTGTTTTGGAGTGTTTTTTGTATCATATATATGTTCAGTTTGTCTGTGAGCCTTCACAAAAAAGTTCGGTTACCACATGTATTTAACATGTAACCGAACTTAGGGTTTCGGTTTGGTCGCAAGTTTTTGTTTCCTAACTGAACTTATAATTTTGAAATTAAAATGTATTTTATCTGACACAAATATAATACATAATTTTGAAATTAAATGTAATATAAAGTAACGGCTAATTTTATAGCCGTTATACACCTAAGTGGTATATATATATGTGTCTCATAGTTAACATTTTGTTTCAAAATCTCCTAAAAATAGCAGCTACTAGTCCTAAATTTACTCTAGATGAAGATCTTTATCTTTGCAGAAACTACATATTATACTATCCAAAGAGGGGTGAAGAACGAAGAATGAATGGTATTATGAGTCAAAGTTATTGGGGGAAAATTCATGAGAAATTCTGCTCCGACACAACAAACCCTTATAACCATGATCATATAGCGTTGTTCATTCGATTTGGAAAGATTAGAGATAGAGTTGTGGAATTTATGGCTTTATTTCGTATTGTAAGGCGGTATCGACTTAGGGGTGAAGGATTCGACGAAATCATTTTAACATCAAAAAACGAATGGCGAAGATGGAAGAGAAAGGATTTCAAATATGAATATCATTTCCGCCTCCTTAAAGACTTTTTCATAACACATTTCGAATATTAGATGTTATGTAATTTTATTTTGGAAAGTCCTGTAAAAGTTCGGCATTGTCCTGTAATTTCGTTACCTAACCGAACTTCTGTCTTGTTGTTGATGGTGGATTTTCATTTAAGGTGTTGATGGTGGATTTTCATTTAAGGCTAAATTTGTAAAGGCCAAAATTATGCGGTAACATCTTGCAAAAGATAAAGCCATTGATAAGTGATGAATACTTCTTCACTTCACTAATTCACCTAGAATGATACATGTGACAACAATCCAGGTATTCTGTGAATTAAATACACAAAATTCATCCAGGTTGGAGCATGTAGCAACAATGCCATATACCCTGTGAATTTACAGCATTATTAATTAATGCATGACCGTCCTTGTATTTCCTGTACTCATTACCGGTGCGGAATGACGACTGAGTGTTGCTCTCAGCAGAGAAACACGAACCTCCAAGTATTAATAATGAAACATGTACGGAATACCCTTACATGCTACAACTCTCGGTGTGTTATACTAGCCCGATTGAGCATATTTGAATCGGGCCCGACCATATCAGGTCTCGAAACGCGTCACGACCATCCAACTTCACCAGCATGATTGGATGGCTTAGATTAAATCCATGACCCCAAGCAGGTATGGGAATATTCACCACCAACCCGACGCGGGCCCCGCATGGTCGACTTCCCCAAAAACGGTGGCATAGTTTGCCAAACCGTCCAAACCAAAGCAGTATGGACGGAAAACCCTAAATTACGGTTTGCGACACATTACATGTATCGCAAAATAGTCTCAACCATCCATCTTCGCAGGCATAGATGGAGGGTGTATATATAGATTCAAAGGGCCTGGAACATGTCAACACAAATACTGTGGGCCCGCCTACATACCGATCGATCGGTCGGGACCAACTATGGTTGGTCGTCTTGATTCGTGCGTCCCCAAACCGGGTATGACACACTTGACGACAAAACTCCGATTAGGTTTGTGTCGCGATCATGAGCGTCCCTTTTCTCCTGCTCGGATGAAGGGTACAGGAATAGACTAAGCAGGTCCAGTAAGTATCAACACGATCACTGCGGACCCACCTATCTCCACACCCAATCGGCCAAGACCGAACTTGGTTGAACACCTCGATTTGCGTGCCCAAACCAGGCGTGGTCGCACCTCCCAATTGTAAACTAATCTCGACCACTCAACTTCGCCGGACAAATTGAGTGGCTTAGATCACGTTTCTATGAGGCAATGAAGTACAGGCGTGAATACCAGCTTACCACCCATATGCCGAATTGATAAGCCAAGACCGACCAAGCTTGGTCGTCTTGGAACACACGCCCAAAATTGGCATGATGCGCGGCTTTTGCGGCACCAGATTTCTGTTGCAAATCGATCTCAAACCGCTCTTCTTTACTGGTAAACTTGAGTGGCCTAGATCGCACCTTCATGGGATAGTGAAGTATATACATGGACACCAGCATGTCGTCTACACACATGCATGATCGATCCTCTATAAAGCACTTCCCATGCTTGGATTCGACCAAGCTGAAAGAAGGAACTTGCATGCCTCTTAAACCTAATCCGACGGTCGCAGATGAGGTTGCACGTCATCTCGTCCGTCCAACTTTGCCCGGCTTGGACGGACAGCCTAAGACATGAGTTAGGCTATCAATGAGGCGTCACCACAATCACCGTCCACCACTCTTCCACATGGAGTGATCGGTCAAGTCAGGGCTTGCTTGTATAGCCTCCAAACGATCACTCAAAGATGGCTGGACAGGATGCTATTTTAAGACGCTTAAATTCGTGACTTACTCCGGTAAGCCTTAAAAACAGCGATGCTTCATACATGCTGAATATACTCGATGCAGTACCTGCATACACACGATACTTCACAAGTATCGACTTCCTAAATAACTTAGTTATTTAGTCTAGCATTACATGCTACTTTCTGTGGGTCCCACGATCCACACACTCGAGACATCAATCATGTCACAACCCGGGGGGATACATGCTTGGGGTATTGATTCGGCGGTTTACGGCGTGCGGCATGCAGCACGCCATCACAAGAACGTGTCGGAAGTTATGGACAGTTAGAGATGACAGGAGAAGTGGGCAAGACTGGTCGTGTAACACCAACACACAACTCCACTACTCCATCACTCCACTTCCTTCACTTCCCACGAGAGACATGAATAAGGCTCAAATAACTTGTATAAATAGGTTCTCCTCCATATTTCAAAAGAACAGAACATGTCCAGACAACAGAGGCAAGTGTTGATACAATTGTATTCAAACACCGGAACTGATAGCTTACATTCTGCAAGCCAGTTCAGCTTTCTGATACAAGTCATACATAGATAACACCTTCACAATCTCAACACCTTCTTCGCTTCCCTCCCTAAGATCAACCCCATCTCCTTCACTTTGTGACCAGAAACAAGTCCTGGAACGGCCATTTCTTGGTTTAGGCCGATTTGCACGCATTGATTTCTCGAATCTACAAGCACTCCTTGCGATGCATTTGTTTAAGGTTTAGACTCATTTCTCATCCACACACCCCAAATTACCAAAACCGGCGAAATAGTTTTCACCCATAAACAATTGGCGACCACGGCGGGGAGGTTAATCTCTCGGTTGTAAAGTCAATTTCTTCAAAATCCGATTCAATTTTATTAATTTCAAAAGGGGAGATCTTAGGACCAATTCAATCATTATTCCATTTCAAGATGGTAGAACTCAGTCCGGATTAGCAATCAATTCGATGGAGCTAGTGTGGATAACACTTAGGTGTCGATGTACACAATCGGTGGAGCTACCGTGTCAATACATCTTATGGAGACGTCACTTCTACCACCGGTGCCGGGCGTAGCAAGAGATGTTCCGGTAAGTGTAACACCTCCCATCACCAAAGCGAGCGGCGCAAATCCGGCATCTCATCAAGTGTAACACCTCCGGTAGTCACCAAAGCAACAACTTCCACTCCTTCATCGGGACGAGGGCCGGAGGGACGAGAGGAGGATCATCCCCCATTACCATTGCGGACTTGATGGAGAAGCGGAAGTTCTTGCTAAGACTCAAACGGATATGGCCGCAACTCGGGAAAGAGGTACTCACTTTTCTTAAGACATTAATCGATCGGTGCCACATGAGCCGCGACAGCCCCCGGAGCAAAAAATGAACGCATTCAACGTTACCGGAGAAGGTACTTGGCGGCAGACCTCCATGGACCCGATCAAAGAAGCGACATCGATATGAGCGCGGTCTGTCATGGAGACTCCTACACTGGGACTGATCCTCACAACGATCCTCCTCAAGTCAATAGTTTCACTATGAACCGAGGCCGGTGGATCGAAGCGGTTTCTCTAGTGGAAAGTTTATGCGAACTTTCACACCTCTCGAAGAATCAGCGCGGAGACGTTTTGCTGCAATCAAAATGTCACCGTACATACGGGACGTTTTGCTGCAATCAAAGGTCATGACGGTGCCCTACATGTCACCGCACGCATCAAGGATTCAGAGTTCAAGACGGACCTTATCTACACAGGAGTGTCTTCGAATTTCATTACTCTCAAGACTCTCAGGACATCCAAGGTTCTCCCAGAAAAAGTCGTACGGAAGCCTACCACAATGACATACTTCGAGGGAAACCAAACCAAAGACATACGGGAGAAGCTTCATGGAAAGAATCGGACAAGTTCGTTTGCGTCCCACTCCCCACGTGGGCGTAAATTCGAAGAGGACCCACTTGCATCATTGAGGGCTAAAACCCACGATGCATATTTGCCGACAAGCATTCTTCTCCATCCTGTGAAGCCACGACCCACGTTCACACGAAGAGGGAACCAACTTTTGTGGCGAGTCGTGACCAGAAAGGGAAAACGATATACCGACAATGCCATTATCAATTAGCAAGGAGACTAAGTTACCCGGTCTCTCCACCCAATGGAATGCTACAACAAAGAACGAACCACAAGAACAAGTGCTAGATGCTCCACAACAAATTTAAGATGGCACCAACTCCACAACTGATGAGATTAAAATCGTTGAGGAATCTCCTAGGCCTATCTCCATCAGCTCAACCTTGTATACGGATAAACGCATGAAGCTCATGGAACTTCTCAAAGACTACCAGGACATATTCGCTTGGAGATAGGAAGAAATGCCGGATTTAGATGAAAATTGGTCACCCATCATCTACATGTCATACCTGGATCCAAGTTGGTTAAACTTGATTGTAGTTCGGACACGAGGAAAATGGATAGATCGAGTGCTGCATAGACTTCCGAGACTTGAACAGTCTTTTGCTCCAAAAACGATCCTCCTCTACCTAACATCGACATGTTAGTAGATGCAACCAGACGGACAAGGCATGTTCTCCTCCATGGATGGATGTAGAGGCTACAACCAGATAAGGATGTACAAGCATGATGCAAGTAAGATAACTTTTCGAACTCCTCTCGGAAAATTTTATTATACCATACTGCCATTTGGTTTAAAGAATGCCGGTGCAACGTATCAACGCTCTATCACGACAATCTTCCACTGGAGTCGATACCTCAAGGGAGCAGCCTCAAGAAGATAACAATGTCCACGCATCATATAGAGCAAGATCCGGGCGAGTCACTCTATCGGGCGGTGGTTGAACAAGATCCGGACGAATCACTTTATCGACAGTGGTACATGTATATCATGCTATGTTGGAGAATCCGCTTTTGGTCATTTTAAGGAGTTGAACGCTCATCTACAACAACATATGCCCGATAGAAAGAACCAGGCCTTCCAGAATGAAGAGCCTCATAATATTTGTAAAGGCATATATCTCACCAACATGCGATACAACCTTGACCTTCATGTGATTCCCTAAAGCGGCAAGAGGAAAACCACCGAGATACAACATCCTGCGCGTCCGTCAACTCCAACTCCGAGTACCACATGCATGACTCCCACAATGATGAAACAATGTCCAAGATATTCCATATTTGGCTCGACAACAACCACTACGAACAAACCATGTAAACCACGCTTGGAGATCGAGGCTCGGCATGAAGTTCCTTCACCGTCGATCAAGGAATTCTTCAACATGAGAGATGGTCAGTCAAGAAGCATGGAATTCACAAGGGTAAATCGAATCAAGAGGCAAAACTTCAACGCTCCCTCTAGCAAGCCGCTTCAATGGTCTATTCAAGAGCCGCCTCAACGCTCTGGACCCCACGTTCGCTCTTAATCCTTCTTCAACACTCTCTCCGGGATCCACCTCAACGTTCGCACTGAAACCACTTTAACATCCTCTCGAGCAGTTTCAACACTCAAAGCCGCATCAATAATTTGCGCTTTGGTCAAGTTATCTTTGATGTACTCATTGCTCAACATACGTCTCATCCATCCTTCATGAGGACCCAGTGGAGCATGAAAAAACCTTAAAGTCGATAGGAGAAGGGTTATCTTGTGGAACGGATATTTTCATATAGTTGAAAGGGCGCAATGAACGACTCATTATCAATGTTCGACATATCTTTGAAGCTGTCAACACCTCATGACTTGGCATTATCTCCAGAAGACATCTTAACAGGAGTTCTTTTCTTCATTCTCCAATAAAAGACATGAGTCAGTACTTGTATAAAAACACGTGAGATGTGTAGTCACACACGACAGAACACACATTCACGTTGGAGTACACAAGGCTGGTATTGGGTCCAAACACCGGTATTGATCAAGTCACAAGTCCGGTATTGCTCAAGTTTCAAGTCCTGGTGTTGATCAAGTCACAAGTCCGGTATTGATCAAGTCAGTGTATTGCTCAAGTTTCAAGTCTGGTATTGATCAAAGTCACAAGGGTGGTATTCGAATAAAACAGCGCACGCAGATGGGCCGGTTTTCAGTCGAAACACAGGGTCGACGTTCGATCGAGCACGCGCGGGTCCCACTTGATCCCGGCCTAGATTGGTCGAAGCAGACACAGCCGTCCCCAATCTAAGCTCTCTCTCCCGAGAAGAAGGCGTTTTCGGCTCAACACTTCAACGCTCTCCCGGGCTGCTCGCTCCGAAGCCGCCTAACGCTTTCTACAGGACCCACATTTACATTTGAGCACACAAGGTTCATTTTTTTAAAAAAAAAAAAACAAGCTTGCTCACATCGGTCCCACGTTCGAGCAAAGCAAACAGCAAGGCCGATGTTTGGTCAAAGCATCAAGTCCGATGTTTAGTCAAGGTAGTCACCATGTTTGGTCGAAGTAGCAAGATGACACTCGAGCAAGTACATCAACCATACGGTCGAAGTAAGCACATGACATGGCCGACGTTTGAAACATGTACACGGTGGTCCGCGTTTGATCGAAGCATGCACATCGGCCCATGTTCGAATCAAGCATGCTTACATCGGGTCCCACGTTCGATCAAGCGGGCGCGGCGGACCCACGATTAACCAAAACAGGCACATCAAGCCCACGTTCGATCAAGCGGTGCAGAGCCCCACAAACGAAACATGCGTAATGTGAGTCCATCAAAGAAGGCAAGACCGACATCATGCTAGGGAACACTCGCCGACGCCTCTTGAACGTGACATGCTCCAAGGACAGATGACCCTTCTCTCACAGTAACATCTAACTTTGTCTCATAAGCTTTGTCTTTAACTGTCACCATCTCATGCCTACCCCACAATGGTGTAACCATTACGTGCTAGGCAGGGGACTTAACGTTGATGGTGGATTTTCATTTAAGGTGTTGATGGTGGATTTTCATCTAAGGCTAAATTTGTAAAGGCCAAAATTATACGCTAACATCTTGCAAAAGATAAAGCCATTGATAAGTGATGAATACTTCTTCACTTTACTAATTCACCTAGAATGGAGCATGTGACAACAATCCTGGTATTCTGTGAATTAAATACACAAAATTCATCCAGGTTGGAGCATGTAGCAACAATCCCATATACCCTATGAATTTACAGCATTATTAATTAATGCATGACCGTCCTGTATTTCATGTACTCATTACCGGTGCGGCATGACGACTGAGTGTTGTTCTCAGCAGAGCAACACGAACCTCCAAGTATTAATAATGAAACATGTACGGAATACCCTTACATGCTACAACTCTCGGTGTATTATACTAGCCCGATTGAGCATATTTGAATGCTGGGTGACCATATCCCGGGTCTCGAAACGATCACGACCATCCAACTTCACCAGCATGATTGGATGGCTTAGATTAAATCCATGACCCCAACCAAGTATGGGAATATTCATCACCAACCCGACGCGGGCCCCGCATGGTAGGCCTCCCCAAAAACGGTGGCATAGTTTGCCAAACCGTCCAAACCAAAGCAGTATGTACGAAAAACCCTAAATTAGGGTTTGCGGCACATTACATGTATCGCCAAATAGTCTCAACCATCCTTCTTCGCAGACATAGATGGAGGGTGTAGATGTAGATTCAAAAGGCCCGGAACATGTCAACACAAACACCGTGGGCCCGCCTACATACCTGACTGATCGGTCAAGACCAACTATGGTTGGTCGTCTTGATTCGTGCGTCCCAAACTGGGTATGACACACGGCCGACAAAACCTGATTAGGGTTTGTGTCGCGATCACGAGCGTCCCTTTTCTCCTGCTCGGATGAAGGGTCCAGGAATAGACTAAGCAGGTCCGGTAAGTATCAACACGATCACTGCGGACCCACCTATCTCCATACCCAATCGTCCAAGACCAAACTTGGCTGAACACCTCGATTTACGCGCCCAAACCAGGCGTGGTCGCACCTCCCAATTGTAAACTGATCTCGACCACTCAACTTCGCCGGACAAATTGAGTGGCTTAGATCACGTTTCTATGAGGCAATGAAGTACAGGCGTGAATACCAGCCTACCACCCACACGCCGAACCGATCGGCCAAGACCGACCAAGATTGGTCGTCTTGGAACACACGCCCAAAATTGGCATGATGCGCGGCTTTTGCTGCACCAGATTTCTGTTGCAAATCGATCTCGAACCGCTCTTCTTTACCGGTAAACTTGAGTGGCCTAGATCGCACCTTCATGGGATAGTGAAGTATAGACATGGACACCAACATGTCTCTACACACATGCATGATCAGTCTTCTATAAAGCACTTCTCATGCTTGGATTCGACCAAGCTGAAAGAAGGAACTTGCATACCTCTTAAAACCTAATCCGACGGTCGCAGATGAGGGTTGCAAGTCATCTCGTCCGTCCAACTTTGCCAGCTTGGACGGACAGCCTAAGACATGAGTTAGGCTATCAATGAGGCGTCACCACAATCACCTTCCACCACTCTTCCACATGGAGTGATCGGTCAAGTCAGGGCTTGCTTGTATAGCCTCCAAACGATCACTCAAAGATGGTTGGACAGGATGCTATTTTAAGACGCTTAAATTCGTGACTTACTCCTAGGTAAGCCTTAAAAACAAATGATGCTTCATACATGCCGAATATACTCGATGCAAGACTCGTGCATACACACGATACTTCACAAGTATCGACTTCCTAAATAACTTAGTTATTTAGTCTAAGCATTACATGCTACTTTACGTGGGTCCCACGATCCACACACTCGAGACATCAATCATGTCACAAACGGGGATACATATTTGGGGTATTGATCGGCGGTTTACGGCGTGCAACACGCCATCACAAGAACGTGTCGAGAATTCATGGACGGTTAGAGATGACAGGAGAAGTGGGCAAGACCGGTCGTGTAACACCAACACACAACTCCACTACTCCATCACTCCACTTCCTCCACTTCCCACGAGACGTGAATAAGGCTCAAATGACTTGTATAAATAGGTTCTCCTCCCTATTTCAAAAGAACAACAAGTCCAGGACAACGAGAGGCAAGTGTTGATACAATTGTATTCAAACACCGAATCGATAGCTTACATCCTGCCAGCCGCCCGACTTTTCCGATACAAGTCATACATAGCCAACACCTTCACAATCTCAACACCTTCTTCGCTTCCCTCCGTAAGATCAACCCCATCTCCTTCACTTTGTGACCAAAACAAGTCTGGAACGGCCATTTCTTGGTTTAGGCCGGATTTGCACAGATTGATTTCTCGAATCTACAAGCACTCCCGCGCAGTGCATTTGTTTAAGGTTTAGACTCATTTCTCATCCACACACCCCAAATTACCAAAACCGGCAGAAATAGTTTTCACCCATAAACACTTGTACAGTTCGGCATTGTCCTGTAATTTCATTTCCTAACCGAACTTCAATGTCCAATTCAGCCGTTAATATGTTAGGGTTTTGAACTAAACAGTTCGGCAACCTGGTAATATTCATCAACCTAACCGAACACGGTGTTCGATTACCTTGTGAATTTTTTTAGGTTGTCGAACTGTACTGCAAAAACAAAAGTGTCAAAAAAACAGGTGTTCGGCTACCTGAAAGAAAAGAGGAAAAAAAATGCGGGTGGTTCAAGCTTCTTTCAACCCAAAAAAGCAAACGATAAAAATACATGGATTGTTATGTAAAGCTCTAGATACACCATAACATCCCTGAAAATATGTGAAGTTCACAACCAACACAACACAACCCATCTACATCTTGATCGACATTCACAGCCAACACACATCACTTCTACACCTTGATAGACATGATAAGATTACGGAACTCCTCAAAATTTTCATCTGGGATATCAGCAGCAGTCTACAAGCAAAGCGAAGCCCCCATCAAGTTGTGAAAAGTAGCGAAAAAACCAATACAAGCAATCGTTATGCAATCATGCAGATTCAGGGAAAAAAGGACTCACTTTTCTCAACGATTTACAACCTCGTACCACCTCAATCTTATGCCTTCCATCTCCTGCAAATTCCTCAGGAATCCTGTGGTTCTTGATGCTCTGCGATTCAAGATGTGTTGATCAGTTAAAAATTTATTATTTTCGTTTTTAAAAAAGCATGTTAGAACATGGCATATTTCAGCAGTCTCAAAGCCTAACTAACAACACAGGAAATAGAACATTACAAATGATGGCATGATAACATGCACGGAGCCATAAAGTTAGGGGATCAGGACCTATTTGTAGATTAAGTTGTACGAGGCTTATGACCGTCGAGGTGACTTGACCCTGTAGTAACATGACCAAGTGAATCAGCCAGGACGGTTGAAAATATCCAATGTCTCTAACCACCTCCCTGCCTCCAGGAAATGTGGGGGACATAATGGATAATAATTTGAGAATATCACTAAGTGGGGGAAGAGAAAACCTATGTCGTTTTGGGGTACAAATATAGGGTGGTAGTGCGGCAATGCTATAACATTTATTTATACTATATGAACTGGAAATTCAAATTCTGCTTCACTCACAATCGAAGTAGAAAAAAGATATGAAATCCACTCCTGTCTCTAGCCGACTGAATAAAGCAGTGAAATACTTACACTGATAAAAAGTAAATACAGCTCCAGTGTGTCTGTCTACGATTCTAGTTTATCAATTTTCAAGTCCTTGAACCTATTGACAACTTGCCATGGTAAGGGCGGTTCTAGGTTGAGACGCCCAAAGTAAAGAAAAACTACCACTTCGGTACCTCAGCTGTGCTCCTAAATATCATAAGAGTAAACCACAGTAGTAACTCGTTTTCCTTGGTAATTGGTATGTACAAGTCTACTAAGAATTTTATTCTCCCATGGGGATTAATTCTCTTAGAGTACAAATTCCGCGTAAATCTTGCCCGCCCAAAGTCGCCAGATAAGATTCAATCAAACCCAGTGACACAAACAAGATACTGGTGGGCGGTGGCCATGGACTTTATTCTTCTAGAGGTTATTATGCATACACAACAACACTACTTTTGTGGTTTATGTCTCTAATTTTTACTTTTACGCAACGAAAATAACAGTGGTTAACACAGCACAAACATAAAAGATTCTTATATTATTGGTTCATTCGGTCCGCATATGCCAGAGAAAGAAGGATGACATTGTGATAATATCTACAATTTAGAATCTCGAAGACCACATTTCATCTTAAAACCCACTATATCAAAGAACAACAACAACAAGCTTGAATTGAAATTTGAACTCTAGTGTCCCTTTATCACAAAATCAAAACTTTAAAACATACAGTGTTTTAAAATACGTTAATGTGAAGCGATACGCTAACCTAGTAAAGCGTAAAGCGTAGCTTCAATACGTTATTGAAGCGCAGCTTCACAAAATTTAAAAAAGAAAAAAACTAATAGATATCTATGTGTTACTGACCAACACAAAACCAAAAACCAATCTAATAATCCATGATAAAAGGAATAAATAAAGCATATGCAGAGAGTTGTAGTTTTTAGGGTTTTTTAATACTTAAACCTAAGAAGGAAACGTTGGGACTTATAAACAGGGAATTAAATCCCTGTATATTCTCTAGAAAACCTAAGAAGTAAATCTTGAGACTTGTTTTTGGAATTAAATCCCTGTTTTTTCTCTAGAAAATCTAAGAAGAAAATATTGGGACTTTGGCATTTAAATTCCTGCTTTTTCTCTAGAATGTACCTTTTTCTTCTCTAGAAAATATACCCTAGTATTAATGCGGAAGTATTGAAGCGTTTTTTTAGTGAAGCGCTAAAAAGCGCGCTTCAATACGCGCTTCAAAACGTTTTTTAAAACACTAAAAACATATTATCTGAGTTCTGGTGGGGAGTCTGGGGACTATTTTCGCAAGAGACCACTAATTTTAAGCTAGCTAATTCAATTAAAAAAAAAAAAAAAAAAAAAAAAATGATGTTACCTCAAAAAATTCATGGTATTTAGGATCCTTAGCATTCTGCTCAGGGCCGCCATCCACAGTGAAATTGTCACCCTCAAACACAATCAAATGCTGATATGTAACATCATCACTGCTGCAATGGTAATAATATCAAATCCAAGTCCAATTTTAATAAATCTAGGGTTTAATTCACATATAAAAATCTCATATCGAAGTTGAAAGATGACGATACATACCCTGAGGGTTTGAAACCCCTCCTCCTGGTGTACACTGTTGACCATATACCGCCATTATTTGAGAAAAGATCCATTGGTTCAAGCATATCAATTGTGAAAATAGGTGGATTTTGAGGAGGAACAGATAATCGAGAAGAATCGGGTACCTCCGACATGATTAGCTACAGAAGAAATCTGGAATTTTTTTTCCTATTCTTCAATATTTATAATGATAGCGAAACTGAAAACGGTTCACGGAATACGTTAACGGCGTGTTTGGTGTGAGGAAGTGATCAGTTTCGTGGGAATACAAGGAGGTTAGGAATATGATTCCTAAAAAGTAAGAGACTTCAAAACACGTGGGAATGGTTAGTGTTGGGGGCTCCGGATCCCCTGTCCCCAATTTCCCTATCCTTCATGTCCCACCAACCAGAAAAAGACATGTGTTAAACATATCGTAACCGGTTAACACCGTTTTTTACGGACGTTAAGTTGTACTAGCAGTCGGGTTCAATCGTCTTCCTGATTTTTCGGGTTTTTATACACATTCATTCTCTCTTGTAATCTTTGAATTTTTCCTCTCAGAGATCGTCTCCATTGAACTTGAAGAAAACCAGTATACCACCAAATCTCCTCATTCTTTAATTAAGCTTATATAGTGTTATTGCCAGATGCTTTAATTTGTTCAGTTTATATAGAATTTGGGTCTGCATTCAAACTGGTTTGAGATATGCCTCACTCAAAATATCTATCAAGTTAGAAATCTAACACAATGGGTATTACTCTTTATATTGATCCGAACTCGTTTTTCCCAATTTTGTTTAGGCAAAAAATTTGGTTGGGCACATAAGGTGTTTGTGTATTAGTTGAAGGGTGTTTTGAATTGATGCCTGATCGGTACAAAAAAGGGAACCCTTTTCCAAATAACCTCTACCAATTTACCGAATAAAAATGATCAATGATAATTTTCCATATTTGATGCACAAAACGGAATGGCATTTGGTTAGACATATCCTTTTAATTCTTTTTTTGTCTACTATTTCTTAAAAGATCAACGTCAAAACAAACTCAGAAATCTCTCTCCTGATAACGTTTCCGTTTACTGGGATAACAGTCTAAATTTGGTGAGTAATTTCAGGATACATGTCATGCTCTGGTTGGTGGGACATGAAGGGATACGGAAAAGAGGGACAGGTGATCCGAAGCCGGTGTTGGGGTTAGAATTTCACTTCCCCGAATAAGACTCCTGAAAATAGGATTCCCTTTTGACCTATGGAAATAAGACTCTTGGAATAATTCAATTTATTATGGGAATCCCAAGAGGGATGGCGACAATGCTTATAAATCTTTGGAAAGTTATGGAATAACGGACTTTATTATCCGACTCCCAACCATTAGATTTTCACATGAAATGTATGAATTTATCCCAAGATGGCATGAATTTTCCAATGTTGTGGGTGGTGGTGAAGAAGATTTAAATATGAAATTTGAAGGTTGTTATTCACTGCTAGAATGTCATGTAATAACCCGTAATCGATTTGGGGAAGTTCTTGCTAAACAGTTAGCACTATACAAAATCATTATTGTTTTCTTCAAAGTTACTTTTTGATTCGGTATATCATAAGTCGCCGGAAAAATAAGCACTACACATAATAATTGATAACAATTAGGTATTGCAATCATCTTCAAGTAAAATTCAACTAAATAGACTTTAATAATTGAAACATGATAATGTTTGAAATAGCTAGCGTAGAACACATAAGTAGGTTACTTTAGAAGCTAGTGCTCCTTCTCAAAACAATAAGAATAAAATTCCTACAAGGGGTTAGTTAACTATAGACGCATAAAATCACTCCTAAGAGATTGAGCGGAGAATTCATTCTCATTATTGAGAATCCCATGGGGATGAGGCGGTGATGTGTTAATATTGCTCAATTTCTGGAAGGGTGAATTGTAGACAATCATCATATCATTTACTAGTGCGGATGTTTATATGGTGCTGAATTGAGTTAAGGTAAGAATGTTAGCGATCGGAGAATTCTATTTTGAGAAGTGGATGTAGTGTTTGGTCGGCATGTTTTGTTTTAGTCGAGCATACCAACTAAGTTTGGTCGACATGCTTTGTTTTATTGGGTATGCCAACTTTTCATGGAATGAATCCATCCCACAATGAATGGTCTTCTAGTAACGCTGAAAGTTCACCGGGTACTGAATTTGAGTAGGCGCAAACTAGCAGCCGTCTTGTTGGATAATAAATTACATGTCAATCTCCATACTATGTATACTAAGTGACACAAATATTCTCCTCCGTTGCAATATTTAGTTGTAAGAAATAAAATTTACTTGACGTGTTATGCCGCTAAGTAGTAAATTTGGCTTTCAATTCTATAAACTTAATAATGTGCATGTTTGGTGTATCAACTGATTAATTTTGGTGAAAGTTTTGAATAAATCTTGTTTACTGACATAATCTTACCCATGATCTGAAAGCTGAATTTTATGAAAATAACTGCCCAAGACCATACTGATTTTCATCTTCCCTAGCTTTTGGTTTTCTAACTTCATAAATTCTTTCTTAAGTTCTTTTAGTTGTCTTCTCTTCTTTTTTTTAAATAATTTTAATTTTAATTTATCTACATAGTACATACCAGAGTTTTACTATATACTATATTTTATTTGATAAGGTGAAAATATCTATAGGTTTCTAAGTTTAAAGCAACACTGCATAGACTTAGTTAATATTCTTTAACAACGCCAAACGATTGAAACAATAAACTATGGAACACACTTTCATAGAAATAAAATACGCACAACTTTAGAAAATTCATCAAGTTATTGTCAGTTTATCATACTGGGCAGTTTTAAGCCGAATCGACTTGGCTCAGTTACGAACCAAATTGAATTTGGCTAATGGTAATACTAGTTTTAAAATCTATACATAAAATGGATTTTATAGGTTCAGTTCTGGTTAAGCCAAAAACAAAGCTAAATCGTACCATATGTAGCCTCAATTAAACCTGACCGGCAGCATGCTAGCTAACCAGAAATAAAAAAATGCAGGATGTTACAGAAACTTGAGTTGTCTACAAATCCACAATCAAGGTTGAGAAGCAAACTTACTGGGAGGATCAATTCAGACCATTTTAATATTTCTCACATGCATAATAAGCAACTATATGGATAAAGATAATAAAAACTAATTTTATTTTATCTTCATCAATCAACCGACTTTAGGTTCGTTATTTTTTTAGTATCTCTTACAAATATATTGAGATGATCTTTAAGCTCGTTTTCAAAATTTTACTTTTCCTAAATAGTTTTTAGTGACTTAGTAGAAAATGGCTCTATCGTAAAGGCTACTCGGATAACTTTAGTAGTACTTAGCTTTACCATATCCTAATTAGATGATCTCAACATTTCGATCCTTTCCTTCGGTTTTTTTACCCAACTCATATGTTTCGCTTTCACGACCGGTACAACTTCATCAAGTAACGTCTTCTTTAACGCTACAACATCATTTTTGATGTGTAATCTCTCTGAACAATACCCTGAAGTGAAAATCGATTCTTTTACTTTATTTAATGTGCATTCCACCCCTGGAATCTATTCTTCCATATGCCATAATATTCATCCTTATTTTCGAGCTTTTTGACCCTTCTCTTTTGCAGTAATTACAATCGGTGACATGCATTCAAATTTTTCCTTATAAATCATATTTTTACGTGTTTAAGATATTGTTCGAAACTCGTTCGAAGGAAAAAGTTCAAGAGTGTGACTTTGTGCACCCCTTTTTAACTGAGGGCGCATTCCTATCACCCTACCGAATTATACTTTTAACAAAATTTTCTAAACAAAACTAGATATTCTCTCTTCTTTATTTACTTCTTAATTCTTCTAAGTTCATACTTCTTACTTGTCACTTACTACTTATGTCTGTTTTATCTTATCTTAATCTATTCCTTTCTGTTGGCTTTTCGTCTGTGATTAAATGAAATCAGTGACAAATAATCGATAAGTCATGCTTTTAGTAAATTTTTGAAAATCAAGGGCCAGAGAATAAAGGTTAAGATTATATTATATTTTTAAATTGGGAAGAAAAGTTTAAGATATCAGTAATCTGCAACAATATTGTCATAGATTTTTCTTATTGTTTTTCTCTTAATAAAACACTATCAATGGTTCATTCAACTCAATTTGTGGACAAACCCGAAATACGAACTTTATTTTCATATTTGAGCAAAATAAAAATGAAAATTGTTGTTTTTTTCTACTACATATTTGTTATTGATTTTGAACTATTGTTATATTGTACCTACCTGGAAAACATTTGATGAAAACTTTATATATTCAATTTTTAAGATGTTTTTGTATAAACTTTGTAGGATCATAATATCGCAACGGACAAGGTTCGCGGGATTAATAAACGACGGTGTCGCGAGGGAGTCGCAGGGAGCTAAAATAAACGACGCGATGAATAACGACAAACAAAACAATTGGAAGACATGAAACCTAGCGAGGTTAAGAAGTGTCGCGAGAATGAATATTCGTGCATTTGCGACACTTCGCGAGACATTCCTAGAATATAAAGGGTAGCTTAGCTGTCATCCACTATGTATTACCCTATATAAAGGGCCAAATGAGTCTGTTGAAAGGGAGAGAGATCTTTTTGAGTGGGAAGCAAGTCATTAGGAGAGAGAAAGTTTAAGAGTGCTTTAGTTTCCAAGTGTAATTTTATTGTCTTATGTAAACATTTCATGGAATCAATTAATAAATATTCTTGATCACATATCTTTCAATGGATTAATCAAGCAAAACTAAGTAAGGGGTGTAGTGTGGGATTTCCTGCAACTACATATGCGCTAGAAACAGGGAGAGAGCAGAGATTGACGTAGAAATTGGAAAGAATTTGGATTAACAGAGAAAAGGTTTGGAGAGATACTCAAGAATTCATTGAAAAGAAAAATGGCTAGAAGAAGAAATGTACAAGGGCAACCAACGATTGTAAGAAGAAGTGGGAGACTTGTCAGAGAAAGGAGGAATGAAACAGGGAGAATCGTCAAGGATGAATATGAGAAATGATGGAGAAAATCAAAATCAGCCACCGATCTCCCGCAGCAAACGCTACTGTGGATTATGATAGAGTAAGTGTACATACTTGGAGGTCTCGATTCTCAAGACGAGAGGGAAGAGGAGCAGCAGATGGTGAACCATGGACAAGGAGGAGGAGAGCAAGGAATGAATGGAGAAATGAATCCAGGAAACGAAGAAATCGCGGCATTAGAAAGATTGAGACAAACAATACATGAAGAGAGACGACTAGAGGCAGAGGAACGAGCAAACTTGACAAGACAGAATCATGAATTGAGGATGGAAAATATGAGATTGCAAAATAGGAGATCAAGAAGTAGCGTGAGATCAAGTTCAAGATCGATTAGGGAAGAAAGAAGGAGAGTTTTACCAACAGAAAGTACCGAGGAAGAAAACCAACAAGAAACACAAAATCCAAGCACGAGCATGGCGAGAGAAGAGGGGAAATGGAAGATCGTTATATTCCTCAAATTTAAAATCTTCAAGATGAGCGGAATAGGGAAAATCAAGGAAACATGCAACTCCAAGGGCCGAATGACCCAAATTGCCAAGGGAGAATAATCTTGCACGGAGAGAAGAATTGAGAAGAAACCGAGAGATTGAGGATGACATTGAGAGGCATTACATTGAACAAGCACGGCTAGCTCGCGAGAGAGAAAGGATAAGAGCAAAATGGAAAATCAAGAGATGGAAGAGGCAATCCGTGAGAATAACCATGACAACCGGAAAGAAGGAGGGAACAAAATCGTACCAATAGAAATATTAATGAAGAATATGAGAGGGTGCAGATGTGAGAGCTGAGAGACAGCCAAGAAGAGAGAACAACCGATATAATGGCGTGCGAATTGAAGAAAGAAACGAAGAAGAGCGTCGCAGGGAAAGGAGAGAAGAAAATAACGAGCAAGAAGGTCAAAACAGTGCACGAGCGTAGAAGGAGAGAGGCAGAGCTAAAAAGACCAAGAGAATCAAATTCTGAGGCAAATGAACAAATCTTAAGAGAACTGGCCGAAATGAGAGGATTACCGAACAATAGAAGGGAAGGAGGAAGGAAACAATTGGACAAAGCCATCGCAGAGCCGCGAAGAATCCCTTCACGCTAGAAGTACGTATGGGAGGAATTCCTCCTAAGTGCAATCTACCGCATTAACCAACATCTTTGATGGAACAACCCGTGCGGTACAACATATCAAGGCTTATATGAGATGTATGTTACAAAGGGGAGAATCATGATGCTATACTTGTGCAAATATTTCGCATCAAGCCTAATAGGAGAAGCACTAAAATGGTTTGAAGGTCCGCCAAGGAACACAATCACATCATTTAACCATTTACAAGCCACATTCCCGGAGCATACATAAGTAACAACTCTTCACGACCAGGTATTGAAGATGTATTCGGAGTTGAAACAAAGGGTTGGCGAGAGCTTAAGGAAGTTGACAATAAGATGGAGGACCATGTGTAGCGAAATGGCAGGACGGGTTGAGGAAAGATATCTCATCCTCTCATTTGTGAATGCTCTCTTCAAGCGACTAACTTGTTATACATTCAAATTTTTAGAATCAAAAATACAATCACGATGGCGAATCTGCGAGAGTTACAGGAAGAATATATTGCCTTAGAAGAAAGACAATGAAATGAATTCTTATCCAAATCGCGAACACAAGCTCGAATGCTGCGAACGCAAGCTTGTTGCCTCAATTCATAAATACATCTGATGGCGAGCACTTCGCAAGGACAAGAAGCAAGGAAAGCGATGAGGACAAATAAGATAGTAGCCATGGGAAGCCACGATCAAGAAGAGTTTGAACGAGAAAGGAACTACTACAACCGTAATGAAGAATAATAAGATTCGAGGCTAGATCATGTGCAAGAAACTTACTAAAGGACGAAGGCAAAATAACCGTGGAGGGCGAGAAGTCGCGAATAGTATGGGAAGAGATTAAGATGCCTCCACCGAATGCTAGTGTGGAAAAGATCCGGGAAGCTATACTTGTGATGGAAAATGTACCAAAGACCTTGGAACGTGGGAATGGAACCACCGCCAAAGCGATAGAAGTCATGAGTTTTGTTCTTACCATCGATTCCATGGGCATCAAACAAACGATTGTAGAAACATAAAGAGAATTATTCTCGGGATGATTGATCGGGGAAGTCAATCACTTTCTAAAGGGAGAAGAAACAGGCCCGACATTACCACCACCACCGAGATGCACGAATAAACAGTGTCGGCGAAAGGAAAGGAAACATTTGTGATAGAAGTCGGGACAAAAGCTAAAAATTTGAATTGCAACTCTATCGTCCACTCCTATCGCACAATCGAAGATTTTCATGACAACGTGCTCGGTAGAGTCTTTGCGAGAGATGCTAATGATAAAGAAATAATGAGTCCAAGCGAGAACGACGCAGCTTTAGAAAAGTGGCAAATGAAGACTATCTCTTTCTCTCGCAGATGAAGTGCCAAAAGGAAGAGAAACACATGATAGCCCGTTAGTTGTGAAACTAGAAATTAACCCAAATCCAGTTGATGGAGAAGATGATGAAGCGAGAAGATTGCTGGGCGATCAACCGAGTCCTAATCGATACCTAAGTTCGGTGAATATTCTTTTTACCATACTTACAAGACGATGGGAGGAAAGGATGAGGATTTGATCCCCTCAACATACAAAATATATGGCTTTAATGGCACTGCAAACAAGCCAAAGGGAGAACTTCACATGAGAATACCTCTACAAGGATTATCAACTGATGTTTTATTCTGTGTGGTTGACGTGGAATCTCCGTATAATGCGCTGATTGGGAGGCCATGGCTTCATGAAATCTTGGGGGTCGCATCAACATACCACCAATGTATAAAATTTCCACATCCAAACGGCATTGGTATTATACAGGGAGATTGGAAGGAGTCGCAACAATGTCATGAGGTCGATGTAGAAAGTCACAAGAAAGAAATGCTAAAAGAAAGGGTTGGAAGCAACATGCGAGAGATGAGCAGAGAAAGGAAAAACTGATGGTGGATGCTATAGAAGTGAGGACTGAACATACCTCGCGAGGTGAATGCCTGGAGACAGGCCAATATTATGACAATAAAGAAGCGAAAGATATGAGGAACAAAAGGCATAAGAAGTGAATAATCAACAAAAGCAGGAGGAAAAGTAGCAGTTGAAGTAATGATGTGCGAGAATCTCAGAAGAGTAAATGAGAATTCGGTTAAGAAAGAAAAGTGAAATACAACAAATGAAACAGAACTATGCGAATACTTCGTAAACAAATATCAAAGAAATAATGAAACATGAATGATTGAATGATTTAACAAATATGAATGAGTAAAAGAATGGGACGAACCTTTATGGCGTACACCCTAGTTCGCGAATAACATTTCGTAAGAGGCAAATGTAAGACCTAAAGTGCGTCATATAAGGGGGTATCTCTCGACATGGCTCGGGGGAAGGTTACACCGCTCCCGAAGCCCGAGTCATGAAAATTTGGGGCCCATGAAAGCCTATCCGGAGAGGTACCTTGGATTCCCAACTATATATATAAGGTTATACCCTCGGTTGGGCGACCGAGGGTCTCTTCCAAGGAGTCGTTGTATGCTCAAGGCGCCGTGGTACACCTGTTGAGCCAGAGTGCCCGGATGGATGAACCTACCTGGCCATTCTTGGCAAGTCTTGGCATATGTTGCACTCGCCCGAAGAAAACTCCACTTAGGGTGCAGTCTCGTAACCATAAACCCTATAGGTATAAGGGATAAGAGGCTGCGAAAACAACTAGTTGTTGTTAAGACCGGATGGGAGGAGCTAGTCTTGTATGGCCGATGTTTCGCCTCCTTGAAGGGGCAACCGGGAGATGATAAGGCGACGCTCTCCATTAGGGGGAGTGTCAAACAGACGAAATGTCATAAGGCTATGTTTTCGCAAGAGAATTTAGGCTTGTCATATTTGTGCAAATGATCCCGCAGAGGCAATAATACTAACGCGAGGGTAAGGCGAGATCAATGGGTCTTTACACGAAAGTGTACGGACGTCCCCGCGATTTCGCCGCACGACGGCAATGTCATGGGGCTTTATGTTCGCAAGGATATCCAGCCTGTCATATTGTCGCAACTAAAACATCCTCGCAGAGGCAAAAATACTTGGAAAATGATAAGGCAAGATCAATGGGTCTTTACATGCAAGTGTAAAGACGTCCTGCGATTTTGTCGCAATGAAAGGTGGCAGGGGGAAGACCTCTAATTAGGGAGGTCTAACTTGGAAGACCACACGAAAATGATAAGGCAGGTCAATGGGACCTTGCTTGAAAATGTAAAGGCGGCTGCGACCTTGTCGCAACAAGAAGAGATAAAATAAAGACTACCAAACGATAAGGCGAGGCAAGTAGGATTCTTGATTTATGAAGATACCCGCGACCTCGCCGCAACGATACATTTCAATAACAATAAAATTATTATCCAACCAAATACATGATGACAACTAAAATCTTCCATCCAAGATAAATAACAGAGGCAAGTATGGGAATGGAAAAGATGGAATATTGTTATTCATCTTCTCGATGAAAGAGTTATACATCAATAATGTTATCCAATTATATTACAAAGAAGAACTACCAAAAAGGGGAGTGAAGATTGAATTTAGGGGGACAATCCAAGAAGTACACTATAATAAAGAGATACAAATGTACGATATTACAGCAATGAAAGAAAACAAAAAGAATTATCTCTTTGGTGATTCTTCTCCTTCATCCGATTCTTCAAATCATATTATTCTCATCGCCAATTTTCTTCTTCTAGCCTCACTATCGAAACATCCGAGACAGCGCATTCTCGGGAACCTTTTCAAAAGCCGGGATATGAATGCAGAGGATATTGTGGTCCATACAAACATACTCCATGGCTCCATTGCTAAAACGAACGGCATCATTATTAAAATTCGCCACTGTCGTTAGAAATTGTTTCTTCAACTTGAAATATTTATTCTCGCGAAAGAGAGACTCTTTGCATGAAATGTTCTTTTCGCCCAAGTTCTTCAATTCTTATTTGGAAAATTCCCTGGCGAGTTGTTCTTTTCGTATTCAAGCTCTCTAATTCTAACTTGAAGTCTCTTCTGGATTCTACAAATAAGTAACAACAAGTTAATAATTTACGAGCAATACTACGAAGTAATAAGCAAAGAAGGTATAATAAGTAACCTTCTCTATCGATATCATATCTTTAATCAAGGAAGTATGCTCGGCATGAAGACTAACATCAACACCTAGGTTATTCTTGGCATTATCTAAAACTTTCGCAGCCAGTGCGAATTCATCATCACTATTAATAACAAGAAGAGAACGAACTTGCTCTTCTCGCGCTTAAGTATGGTATTCTGATGAAGGAGTTCATCTCGTTCAACTTGCACACCAAGAAGAGATTTGTGGAATTCTGCTAACGCCTGTGCACCTCTGTTAGTAATGCGATCGTTCTCATCTATGAGATCACTAATTTTCTTCCTTAAAGTCTTGATTTTCTTCTCGGAATCAAGGTACATTCGTTTAAAGCGATTAGTTAAATTTAAACTAGATCTCGTGTTCGATCTCTAAGAGATGATATTTGGATTGAAGATCCTTTAATGAAAGGAGGTTAGTTTTATTTGAGAAACTACTTAGAGATTGATTGAGGTGAGTAAGAAGGACATCATCATTCATAGGCTCGGGAAATGAATGGAGAAGAATGGATTCTTCGGAGAGATTATATACGTCTGCATGAGAATAATAGTCGACAAAGAAAAAAAAAAGATAGCATGAAAAGGATTTGAGAATTGAAAGTTACTATACCATAAAGTTCTTGATTTGAATTCTCAAGAGTGATTACTCTCTCCTTTTGGGAGTCCGAGATCGGCTTAATTTTTGAATCTTATCGCGAGATGACGCGACTTCAACTTCCAAATTCTTGGGTCTTCTTGTTCAATTGTAAATTTCTCTTTTCAAGATTATTGCGTCTTCTCTCGAGATCTGAGGCAACTACAAAAGAAGTTTTTCCAACCTATGAAAGAAGATAGAAAAACCGTTAATACATATATATTTAAAAATTTAAAATTAACAGGGAAATATGACTTGCATACCAAAGACCCAAGTGCGTTCAAGAAGTCAGAGACACAATTCTAGAGGCTCCATTGAAAGAATTATTGCCCTCTAGTAAAGCAAAGATTACACACATTTGCGAGAGTCCCGCAAAGGGAAGCTAGGGAGCATCTCCCATTCCTTGGAAAGAGTCCGAGAAGATGCTAGATAACCGATCCATGGGAGAACCGCCAATGGAATCTCTTTAGCGAGAGAGGGATTCGAATCATGGTTATCCTCGTCGAAGATTCGGAGCTTGAGCTAAGGCGAGAAGAAGATTGAGTCTTTCGCTTCTTAGTTAATGGAGCGAAAGATTTATCTTTGCGAACACGGTTTTACCCTTACTTTTAATCTTCGCGCTCTGCTTCTTCAACTCCAACCTTCGCATACGCTTAAAGATAAGAAACAGAGGCAACAATATTGTTTCAAATAACAAAGGAAATGTTTCTTACTTCACCCGTAAGCGATCGAAGTATCGTCAGTACTCTCAACGGATTATCCTTGTAGCTTCTTCCTCAATTTGGCGATCTGAAAAATTTCACAAACTCAAAGAAATATAAAAAGAAAGTTGCGAAGGCAAGATTTGAAGTAGAAAACATACCTCTTTTGCCTTATCGTGCCATTTGAATTCCCAAGGATGATATCCTGCGAGATTCGCAGAAGAATATGCGAGCCCGCGATGTAAGGGCCATTTAAAATCAAGGGTACAACCCACCACTTCTCATCTTTGGAGTGGCGAGGAGTAGTATTGTTGCCTGGTGCCGCTCAATATCTTGCATGAGTAATTTATCCTCGAGGACATTATCCTTCTTTTTCAGGCGAATGCCCCAACGAGATTTCGCATTCCTCATCTTTATCACCTGAATAATTTTCAAAAAATTCTCTACATAAGTGTACTTCTCAAAGAAATTTATTTCCAAGTCTCGAAATCAGGTGTCTAATAAAGATTAGGGTATAAAGATCCTTTGCCAGCACCACGATTCGCGAACTCAAGCATTAGGCGAATGCAATCGCCACTTAATTGATAAAATGCCCTTTAGAAAATTTTTCATGGGCCAAGATTTCATAAAATAAAGGCATCTCGGGATTGTATAAGGGAATGGGAAGTCCCGCGAGGAGCCGACCTAGCGAGACTATAATCTTTTGATCATCACATTGATGATCGAAAACAACTTTGCGAAAGAATAGATGAAGATTCTTTATCGGGAATGGTTGATAGAGTAAAACCCTTCTCGAGCAACTTCGTTGAACTTCATCAAAAGAAGATTTGTATGCACGACTAATAAAAGCCATTATCGGTATGGGAATGGATGGGAGGTTGGAGATTAGGATCAGCGTTAGAAGGGATGAAGAAAAGAGTTACGATAGCAGAGCGCAAATTGCGAGAAGGAGAGAGTCAAGAAAAGTTGCAGAGAGAAATTAAAGGAAGAAAAGAGGAGGAAAAGAAAGCTATATATAGAAAAATCAAAAAAAAGATTCTTGAGAAAAACGAGGGCATTTAATGCGAGAAGAGACACGAACGGTCGAGAATAAACGGTTGGAAGAGACGTGTCAAGAAAAGACTTTAATGGTCAAAATCTATGTAATAGTACGGAGCTGAAACAGATAAAGATAAGTAGTTGCGGCAAATCAAAATATTGATTCTCATGACATTCTTCCCCTCGCAGAGGAGATATAAGGAGAGACAGGAGACGGAACTTCATATATATACTACAAAGAAGCTTCGGAACTTCGCTAAAAGAATAGAGGCAAGTACGTACTTTTCAAGAAAAATATTCTTTCGCTCGTTCCTTCACCAATTGAAACCAAGGATTATTACAACAATGAATTTTTCCTTCAAATCGCTCTTCAAGCAATATTCAAAGAAAAAGAGGCAAGATGTAGGATCATAATATCGCAACGGACAAGGTTCGCGGGATTAATAAACGACGGTGTCGCGAGGGAGTCGCAGGGAGCTAAAATAAACGACGCGATGAATAACGACAAACAAAACAATTGGAAGACATGAAACCTGGCGAGGGTTAAGAAGTGTCGCGAGAATGAATATTCGTGCATTTGCGACACTTCGCGAGACATTCCCGAAAATAAAGGGTAGCTTACCTGTCATCCACTATGTATTACCCTATATAAAGGGCCAAATGAGTCTGTTGAAAGGGAGAGAGATCTTTTTGAGTGGGAAGCAAGTCATTAGGAGAGAGAAAGTTTAAGAGTGCTTTAGTTTCCAAGTGTAATTTTATTGTCTTATGTAAACATTTCATGGAATCAATTAATAAATATTCTTGATCACATATCTTTCAATGGATTAATCAAGCAAAACTAAGTAAGGGGTGTAGTGTGGGATTTCCTGCAACTACAAACTTGATGAAAGAAGAAAGTTTGGCTTGAAATACATTGTTTAAAGTTTTGAAATAATGATTAATTATTGTTGAAGAGTAAGATAATTTGTTGTCATTTTTTTCTTTAGTTTTAAAAGAGAGGTATTAACAAAGGAAGATAGTAGTAAAGAGAGAAGTAGAACGAGACGAAAAAGAAAAAAAAAACATAAATTGGGTAGGGTTCAGGGTTCAGAGAAATGTCTATTAATCTCTAACTAGTAAAGAAGTATAAAATGCGCACTCAGAGGGACAAAAACTTGCACTCCAAGTTGAAATGCCGCACAACAATTATCACTTTTACTGAAAAAATATACAATAGTTGGTTACCCACATTATAAACTTAAGATTCTTTTTTACATATACACTTTTCTAATTAACATTGATGCATATTTTCAAAAATTTAAACCGAATTCCAATTTAAGATTTATAAAAAACGCAAATTTATTTATATTCACAGATTTTGCTATCTTTAAATATTTGAAGAAACAAGGACATACTAAATTTAGTTTACATATGCTTGTATACTAAGTTATGATTTTTTTTAGTATAGTTTTGTATATATGAATATTTACCCAAAAACTATGTTACAATTTTTCTAGTATAGTTTTGTATATGAGTATTTACAAATGAACATCATTTTTGCATCTACCGTTCTTTATGATATAAAATTTCTTGTTCTGCAAGTATACTTTTGTTAGTAGTATATATACTGGTAAATAATGTATTTATATTATCTTAATATATATAATTACGTGAATTGAACCAACTTAGTTGTGAAAACACATGATTATATCGTAATGAGTTTAAACATAAGTTTACAAATATAATTGAATATGTGAGACTATATGTTCATTCTATATTTACATGGCGATTCTTTGAATTCTTACATTATTGGTTCTCGACTTGCAAATGAAAAGGGTCAATTCGAGAATGACAAATGTATACAATTTTCAGTAATAGATTAATGTCAGAGGTGAGAAGCGCATGAGTATCTGTTGATGGAAATATTACAACAAGCTAAGTCATTGATAACTACTTGAGAGATACTAACTGGACAAAGAACTCTTCGGTAGTTGACGTGTATTGTTTAGTGGAAAAGTCAATGGCATTGGCTTATGGAGGACCTATAGATATCTTTTTTTTTGATAACTTTTTCATCTTTTTTTACTACATTTAATAATAAATCACCGAATTACAGTTAATGGTATAGGGTTTGAAATGTTTTTACCCTTAAATTCAACTTTGTTTCTACTTGTTAACCTTTCATTACTTTTTAACCTTTCATTGCTACATTGGAGGACCATTAAATCCTTCGTTTCTACATTGGAGGACCTGAAGGAAATGGGGTACCTGGAGAACCTTCTACAAAGTCGCGTATAGTCAGTCCAAACATGAGGACAGCACTTACGAAGACAATAACAACCGTACCCCATAGGTATACTTTGGATGTCGGTGTGTTCAAGTGTAGATATACAGAATCTTCGGGCTTCAAAGCTAGGAAGTAAGCTTTCGGGTTACAAATCATTAAAGTCGGCTGCTACTACGTATGCATCTTCAATTTTTATTCTGACTTCTTCGGCTGTTGCGGCATCGATTTTGTCTTGTATTTCTTGAAAGGTTTCGGAAAGTCCCGTGAAGATATCGCACAACTCTTCAAACTGTCTTCTAGATACTTTGAACTGTTTACGGATGTTACTAATCTTCCAGAAAAGTAACCGTATAAAACCCAAAAGGACTATGGTAACTAAGACAACGAATCCCGATCTTCCCTAGAATTCGGCCGACTTCATCTTCTCCCCGGCGTCTGGCATGTGATTGTAAAACCGCACGTTGAAGGCGAAAAAAATGACTATTACCGTGAGAGAACTATAATGAATGGTGTCAAGCCTAATGACCTCCTTATAGTACCCCTCGATAACTTCACCTCTCTCCTTGATCAAACTTTTCTTCACTTCTTTATACCTACCCAAGAGAGTTCCCGTAGGTCCTAGAATGTTATTCATACTAGTTCCTAAGGTTATGATACCGTCTATAATGTTATCGAATGAATTTTCTATATTTGCTGCAGTGCCTTCAACATTGGTTACTCGGGCGGTTAGAAGGTTTGCATTTCCTTCAATATCAATCACTCGAGTTGTTAAAAGTGTTGCTTCATTCATTTCTCTTATTTCACTGAGGGAAACTTTCGCTTCTGCACCGAGTACTTTGGTGTTGAGACCTGTTATATCATCGTGAAGTCCTCTCACCGTGGTGTCCAATTCAGTGACTCTAGTTGACAAACCATCCATTGATACAAACTCTTGCTCCGATTCTGCAGACATTTTTGATGTTGATGATGATTCAGATATAGATTGAGAGAGGGAGGATTTGAGAGAGAAGGGATTTTAAAGAGAGGAGATGTGTGAGTGTAGATATCTTTATGATTAGGCCATATTTGGATTTCTTTGGTGACGTGGAGTATGACTAAACACATTTCTTATCATTCCAGAGATCTTCTTTGCATATTGTGATATCAATTTCGAAAGATCTGGAAATGTGGGATTAATGATGTCTGTGCAATTGTAGATATCTATGGGTTATAAATAGAATAGATCTATATTAATGTATAAACCAATTAAATTTGCTTAATTAATCTCGTTATTTCTTTGTCTTTTTTTTTTGAATGGGCGTCTAATATTAATATATTAAGAAGACGAGACATTAATCTCAGTGCATCTTCTTTTCTTTTCTTTAATCAGTCCCTTATTACTACCTCTTGACTTAGATTAATTGATGCATATTCTTATTTAGTTCATGGAATCATCAATGGTAAAACTAAATGGTGACATGATCGTGTCTGATTACTAAAATGGATGTGTCAGCGTTAGTCGAACATTTCAACACCGTCCAACTACATGCTAAGTGGAACAGTTAGGGCTGGCAATTCCTGAGTGTTGTCATATTTCTAAGAAGGCCAGGTCGGAAGATTTTCAAGCTAAGCTCAAGAAGGTTACATATAGAGAGCCAAAACCAACTCTAGACTGATGATCCTATATTTTAATCTCTTGGAGATGCGTTAACACATTAACATTAAATTTTGGTTATAGGAATTGAGTAAATACCAAAACATAATTAATTATAGTTAATAGTCAAAACTGTAGGACCAGAATATCGCAACAGCAATACTTCGCGAGATTAATAAACAACTGCGTCGCGAATGAGTCGCATGGAGGTAAATAAATGACGTAATAAATGACGACAGTCAGAACATGAGGAAAGTGTGACGACTTGGCGAGATTTAGGAGTGTCACGAGGACAAGCGAGTTACACATTCGCGAAGATTCGCGAGTCGCTTCCGAAAATAAAGGACAAATTTAGTTGTCATCCACTATGTAATACCCTATATAAAGGGTTGAGTAAGTCCGTTGCGGGGGATCTTTTGAATTGTTAAGCAAGTCATTAGGAGAGAGAAAACAGAGAGTAATTGTAATTGCTATGGTTTTGTTCTAATTGTATTTGTAAACATTTCAAGAGAATAATCAATCAAGTTCAAAGTTTATCATCTTTCAGAGAGTTAATTACATTGAATCTAGTGAGGGGTGTAGTGTAGGATTTCCTGCAACTACATATGCGCTAGAAACAGGGAGAATTTGGAGTAAGAAAAGAGAAATTTGATACAATTTTTAAGAATTTACCAAAAGAAAGAAATGGCTAGAAGGAGAAATGTACCAGAAGGACCAACAATCGTGAGAAGAAGCGGGAGACTTGCTGGTGAAGGGAGAAATGAAAGGGGAGAATCATCAAGGATGAACATAAGAAATGATGAAGAAAATCAAATTCAATCGCCAATTCAACCGATTGCAAACACAACTACAGTTATGATAGAGTAAGTGTACACACATGGAGATCGAGATTCTATGGAGGAAAGAGAGGAAGAACAACAACAGATAAATAATGGACGAGGAGATAGAAATCGAGAAGAGATGGGAGAAACAATTCATGGAAATGAAGAGATCGCAGCATTAGAAACATTGAGACAAACAATGTATGAAGAAAGGCGGTTAGAAGCAGAGGAACGTGCAAATTTAACAAGGCAAAATCATGAGTTGAGAATGGAAAATCTGAGATTGCAAAATAGAAGATCGAGAAGTAGTAATGCATCAAGATCAAGATCGGTCGAGAAGATAGGAGGAGAACATTACCCAAACTATTAATGAAGAAAATTTGGAAAGAGAACCAAATCTTGGTGAAGGATGTCGCGAGAGAAGAGAAATAGAAGGAGATCGTTATGTTCCACGACACGAGGTCGTACAAAATGGCCAAAATAATGGAAATCAAGGAGATAGGCAACCTCAAGAACAGAATAATCCGACTGATGTAGAAAATCGAATAGAAGGAAGAAGAATATTGCATGGGAGAGAGGCACGAAGGAAACAAAAGGAGATCGAAAATGACATTGAAAAACACTATGTTGAGCAAGCACGTTTAGCTTGCGAAAGGGAAAGATTGAGGGCAGAAATAGAAGAACGTGAATTTGAAGAGGCAATTGACGTAATAATCATGACAACCGAGAAAGAAGGCGCGAGCAAAATCGCAATAAGGAAAATATCAATGAAGAATATGAAAGAGTGCAAAGGAGAGTCGATAGACAACCGAGAAGAGAAATTGATAGATATAATGGTGTACAAATTCGCGAAAGAGATGAGGGAGAAAGCCGCAGAGAAAGGAGAGAAGAAAGTGATGAGCCGTAAAATATAAGTATAAATGAGCGCGGAAGAAGAGAGGTGGAATTAAAAAGACCAATAGATTCAAATTAAGGCGAACGAACAAATCTTGAGAGAATTGGCGAGAGATGAGAGGAATATTGAACAAATGAAGAGAAGGAGGAAGAAGACAAAGTTAGACGAAGCCATCGCAGAAGCTGCGAAGAATCCCTTTACATTAGAGGTGCGATTAGGAGGAATACCCCAAAATGTAACTTACCAAAGATTAACCAGCATTTTTGATGGGACAACTTGCGCAATACAACACATCAAGGCGTATGTAAGATGTATGTTACAATGGGAGAATCACGATGCCATATTGTGTAAATACTTTGCATCAAGTTTGACTGGAGAAGCGTTGAAGTGGTTTGAGGGTTTACCAAGAAATATTATCACGTCATTTAACCATTTACAAGCTATATTTTTAGGGGCGTATATAAGTAACAACTCCTCGCGACCAGGTATTGAAGATGTATTCGGGTTGAAACAAAGAGTAGGTGAAAGTTTGAGACATCTAACTGCCGGATGGAAGACAATGTGTAGCGAGATGGCCGAAGGGTAGATGAAAGATACCTCATACTGTCATTCATAAATGCTATGTTCGCAACCAATCTATTGTATGTTCAGGTTTTTAGAGTCAAGAATACGATTACAATGACTGAATTACGAGAACTCCAGGAAGAGTATATTGCTTTAGAAGAAAGACAGAATGAGATGGAATCTTACCCAGTGGCGAACACAAATTCTAGCATCGCGAATGGAAGTTTATTACCTCAACTTGTACACACAGTGGCGAGTACATCGCAAGGTCAACAAGAAAGAAAGACAGTTGATATAGAACCAAAGTTAGTAGCCATGGGAAGTCGAGATCAGGAGGAATTTGAGAAAGAAAGGAATTACTACAATCGTGGTGGGAATAATAAGATCCAAAGGCTCGATCATCCGCAGGAGACTTACGGAGGTCGAAGGCAGAATAATAACTATCATGGAGGGCAGCGAAGTCACAGAGTAGTGTGGGAGGAAATTAAAATGCCGCCATTGAATGCCAGTGTGGAAAAAATATGGGAAGCAATACTTTTGATGGAAAATATACCTGCACCATGGAACATGGGAAGTGAACCACCACCTGGAGATAGAAGTCACGAGTTCTGTTCTTACCACCGCTTTCATGGGCATCTAACAAATGACTGCAGAAACATCAAGAGAATTATCCTAAGAATGATTGATCAAGGAAAGCTGAATCACTTTTTAAAAGAAGAAGCGAAAGTTCAACATTTACCACCACCACCAGCAAAAGGAAAAGAAAAATTTGTTATAGAAGTTGGGACAAAGGCTAAAAATTTGTTTTGCAATTCCATTATACACTCATACCGCACTATTGAAGATTTTCATGACAGTGTACTTAGTAGAGTTTTTGCGAGGGATGTTGATGATAAAGAAGTGATGAATGTTGCAAAAGACATCGCAGATTAAAAGAGTGGCAACTGCAGATTATTTCTTTCTCGGTCAAGAAGTACCCAAAGGAAGAGAAACACATGATAACCCATTGGTTGTAAACCGGAAATTAATCCAAAACCTATTGATGGCGAAGATGATGAAGCGGAAAATTGTTGGGCAATCAATAGAATATTGATTGATACAGGCAGTTCAGTCAACATTCTTTTCTACCATACTTACAAAACTATGGGAGGAAAAGATGAAGATTTGATCCCTTCAACATACAAAATATATGGTTTCAATGGTACCGCGAACAAGCCCAAAGGAGAAGTACACATGAGGATACCCTTGCAGGGATTATCAACTGATATTTTGTTCTGTGTAGTTGATGTGGAATCTCCTTACAATGCATTGATTGGAAGACCATGGCTGCATGAAATTCTAGGTGTAGCATCGACATACCATCAATGCATAAAGTTTCCACATCCTAGCGGTGTCGGAATTATAAAAGGAGACTGGATGGAGGGGCAAAAATGTTATGAGGTCGATGTAGAGAGCTGCGAAGAGAGAACGGCAAAAAGGAAAGGTTGGAGGAAGAATGTAAAGGATGAGCAAAGAAAAGACAGGCTAATGGTGGATACCATAGAAACAAAGGAAGAAGAGATGTTGCGAAGTGAATGCACAAAAACAATTGAATATCATGATGAAAAGGAGACATTGAAAAGTTTGACTGACGCGGGGGCATAAGGAAGTAGGAATAAAAGGTGTAAAAAATGAATAATTGTGAGAAAAGATAACAATTTAGTGGTGAAAGCATGATAAGGATAAGAAGCAGAGATGATGGTTGCAGAAAAGTTGTGCGAGAATATCGCCATGAAGAATGTATAAAAATCTATTGAATGATTGAAGTGAGATTGTGCGATAGCTTCGCAGACAAATAAAAAAAAAATGTCAAAAATGAATGATTGAATAAATTGATAAAATGAATGAGTGAGTGAATGAGACGAACCTTTATGGCGTACACCCTAGTTCGCGAATGATATTTCGTAAGAGGCAAATGTAAGACCTAAAGTACGTCATATAAGGGGGTATCTCTTGACATGGCTCGGGGAAAAGGTTACACCGCTCCCGGAACTCCGAGTCATGGAGATTTGGGGCCCATGAAAGCCTATCCTAAGAGGTACCTTGGATTCCCAACTATATATATAAGGTTATACCCTGGTTGGGCGACCAAGGGTCTCTTCCAAGGAGTCGCCGTCGACCAAGGCGCCGAGGTACACGGTTGAGTCAAGAGTGCGGGGAGCATGGAACTTCCTTACCAATCTTGACAAGTCTTAGCATATGCTTTTCGGCCGAAGAAAACTCCACTTAGGGTGCAGTCTCGTAACCATAAGCCCTATAGGTATAAGGGATAAGAGGATGCGAAAACAACCGCTTTCGTTAAGACCTGGGATGGGAGGAGCTAGTCTTGTATGGCCGATGTACGCCTCCTTGAAGGGGCAACCGGGGAGAAGATAAGGGCGGCACCCTCCATTAGGGAGTCGATAAGTGTCAAAAGACGCAAATGTCATGAGGCTTTATTTTCGCAAGAAAATTTAGGCTTGTCATATTTGTGCAATGATCCTGCAGAGGCAATAATACTAATGCGAGGGTAAGACGAGATCAATGGGTTTTTACATGAAAGTGTAAGAACGTCCTGCGATTTCGTCGCAAAGACGACAATGTCACGGGATTTTATGGTCGCAAGAACATTTAAACCTGTCATATTGTCGCACATATAACGTCCTGCAGAGGCAAAAATACTTAAGAAATGATAAGACAAGGTCAATGGGTCGTTACATGAAAATGTAAAGACGTCCTGCGATCTTGTCGCAATGAGGGGTGGCACAATAAGACCTTTACTTAGGAAGGCAAAATAAGACCACACAAATAATGATAAGGCAAGATCAATAGATTTCTTAATCCATGAAGATATCTTGCGATCTTGTCGCAGTGTTTAAAATAAATAAATATATATATATATATATATCGCAAGAGTGATTAACTCGCAAAGTTGATTATATCTTATGGACAGAGGCAAGTGTTGATTATATCTTATGAACAGAGGCAAGTGTGAAGTTATAATTACAAAGAAGAGTTGTTTGATTGATATATCTGAATAAAGGAAGCAAAAGTGGAATTCATATTCAATAATCAAAGAAATTTATAATAAGGAGTTACAGAAAATGAAGATTAACAAAGATATATATATACAGATACTACAAGAAATAAAAGAAGAAAAAGAAATTATTTCTTTGTTGGTTCTTCTTCTTTATCTGATTCTTTGGTTCCATCACTCTCGTCGCCAGATTCTTCTTCTTCATTAGCTTCATTATCGAAACATCCGAGACAGGGCAAGTTCTCGGAACTTCTTCAAAGAAGAAAAGGATATGAATGAAGAGGAATGTTGTGATCGTTACAAACTATTTCCATAGCTTGATTGCGAAAACGAACAAAGCATCATTATTAAAATTCGCCACTGTAGTTTGGAATTGCTTTGCTTCAATTTAGAATATTTATTCTCGCGAAGAGAGAGATCCTTTGCGAGTCGTTCTTTTTCGGTTTCAAGCTCTCCAATCCTTGTCTCAAATCTCTTTTCGATTAGAAAACATGAGAAAATGAGTTAATGATAATAGTACAAAAGAAAAAGAACAGAAAAGTAAAAAGTATAATAAACAACCTTCTCTTTCAAAGATCATATCCTTGATCAAGGTAGTTTGCTCGGCCAAGACTAACATCGACACCTAAGTTATTTCTAGCATTATCTAGAACCTTCGCAGCCCAGTGCAAACTCATCATCATTATTTATGACAAAAAGTGAACGAATTTGGTCTTCTCGCTCGCTAAGTATGGTATTCTGACGAAGGAGTTCATCTCGCTCAACTTGCACATCAAGGAGAGATTTTTGAAATTTTGCTAATGCCCGTGCACCTCTGTTAGTAATGCGATCTTTTTCATCTATGAGATCACTAATTTTCTTCCTTAAGGTTTTGGCTTTCTTCTTGGAATCAAGGTACATTCACTTAAATTGATTGGCTAAATTCAAACTGGATCTATGTTCAATCTCTAAGAGGCGATGTTTGGTTTGAAGTTCATTTAATGGAAGGGAATCGATTTTATTTGATGAACTACTTAAGGATTCGTTGAGATGAGTAAGAAGAATATCATTATCCATAGGCTCGGGAAACGAATGAAGAAGAATGGCTTCTTCAGAGAGATTATATATGTCTGCGAGAATAATAAATCAGGAGTAGAAAAAACAAATGGAAAAATGAAAACGATTTGAAGAGTAAGAATTCTATACCATATAGTTGTTGATTTGCACTTTGAAGAGTAGATACTTTAGTCTTTTGAGAAGCAAACTCGGTTT
Source organism: Papaver armeniacum (assembly GCA_023531295.1). Classification (NCBI taxonomy): domain Eukaryota; kingdom Viridiplantae; phylum Streptophyta; class Magnoliopsida; order Ranunculales; family Papaveraceae; genus Papaver; species Papaver armeniacum. The sequence goes on along the minus strand of JAJJWW010005328.1, from coordinate 753,624 downwards.
CCAATTTTTGAATTCTCTCATCTTTATCGCGAGAAGACGCAACTTCAATTTCTAATTCTCGAACTTTCTTGTTAAGTTGAAGGTTCTTCTTTTCGAGGTTATTGCGCCTCTTCTCAAGGTCTGAGGCAAAAACAAAAGAAGCTCTCCCTGACTATAAAAGAAAATAAAGAAATAATTAAAACAAGACTCAAAAGTGAAATCACAAAGAAACAAAGGAATATGAACATACCAAAGCATTGAGAGCATTTAAAAGGCTAGGAGTCATTGTTCGGGAAATTCCGCGAAAAGACTCAGTGTCCTCCAATAGTGGGGCGTCGCAGATTTTGGCGAGAGCTTCGCAAGTAGCGGATAAATTATCATCTCCCAGTCCTTGCATAGAATCAGAAAAAATACCAGATAATAGCGACATAGCAGAAGTATCTGAATGAGTCCCCTTAGTAGAATAAATACCAATCTCATTTTCATTTTCTGAGTTCTCGCTAGATTGAGAATTAGAATGGGAAGGAGATTGAACTTTTCGTCTTTTAGAAGATGGACCAGAAGATTTGTCCTTGCGAGAAATGGCCTTACTCTTGCCTTTAATTTTCGCAGCATTAGCTTCTTCATCATCAATCTTTGCGCTTTCAACTTCTTCAACACCAACCTTCACACACGAATAAAGATAAGAAACAGAGGCAACAATATTGTTTAAAATAACAAAAGAAAATGTTTCTTACTTCATCCGTGAGCGATCGAAGTATCGCCAGGATACTCGGATTTGGGTTTTCTTTATATTTCCTCCTCATTCTGGCGATCTAAATTTTTTGAAAGTTAATAGATAAAAGAGGAAGAAGATGTCGCAAAGCAAAAACCGAAAAAGGAAATATACCTCACTTGACTCCTCGTGGCCACTTAAACTCCCAAGGATGATAGTTCGCGAGGTGTGCGGGGAGAATATATGAACCTGCGATGTAAGGTCCACTCAAAAGTAAAGGAATAACCCACCATTTCTCATCTTTGGAATGACGAGGAGTACTATTGTTGCCCGAATGCCAATCAATATCTTGCATAAGCAATTTATCAGCATCAACGTTATCATTCTTTTTCAGGCGAGCACCCCAGCGAGACTTATCATTTCTCATATTTATAACAGAGTAATTCGCAAAGAAATTGTCCACGGTATACTTCTCTGTAGCTATTTGTAAATCTACAAACCTAGGATCCCTAACATTATCAGGATATAAAGATCCTTTACCAGCGCCACGATGGGCAAATTCAAGCATTAAACGGATGCAGTCGCCACTCGGGATTGTACAAAGGAATGGGGAGTCCTGCGAGGAGTTGACCCAGTGAGATTATGATTTTATGATCATCACATTGATGATCAGAAAACAATTTTGCAGAAAGAATAGATGAAGATCCTTGATCGGGAATAGTTGATAAGGTGAAACCCTTTTCCGTAATTTCTTTTGAACATCAATAAAAGAAGGAGTGTATGTACGACCTAGTGAAGCCATTATCATAGTATGAGAATGAAGGGAGAAACTTAAAATTGAAGAGCAAAGATTTACAGTAGCAGGAGCGTAAGTTACGGAGAAGGAAGTTGAAGGAAAATTGCAGAGAGAAATAAAAAAGAAGAAGGGAAAGATGAGAAAACTATATATAGATAGAAAGATTTTTGGGAAAGTAAGTGCATTTAATGCGAGATGGGACGTGAATGGTCAGAAATAAGCGGTTGGATGAAACGTGTCAAGAAAGGAATAGAATAAAATACATCTGTAATAAATTCTGTGTAAAAATTACGGAGTTAAAACAGATAAAGATGAAATATTGCGGCATTTCAAGATATCGATTCTCATGATACTCTCTTCTTCGCAGAGAATACATGAGAAGAGGCAAGATGTAGGACCAGAATATCGCAACAGCAATACTTCGCGAGATTAATAAACAACTGCGTCGCGAAGGAGTCGCATGGAGGTAAATAAATGACGTAATAAATGACGACAGTCAGAACATGAGGAAAGTGTGACGACTTGGCGAGATTTAGGAGTGTCGCGAGGACAAGCAGTTACACATTCGCGAAGATTCGCGAGTCGTTTCCGAAAATAAAGGACATATTAGCTGTCATCCACTATGTAATACCCTATATAAAGGGTTGAGTAAGTCCGTTGCAAGGGGGGATCTTTTTGAATTGTTAAGCAAGTCATTAGGAGAGAGAAAACAGAGAGTAATTGTAATTGGTTTGGTTTTGTTCTAATTGTATTTGTAAACATTTCAAGAGAATAATCAATCAAGTTCAAAGTTTATCATCTTTCAGAGAGTTAATTACATTGAATCTAGTGAGGGGTGTAGTGTAGGATTTCCTGCAACTACAAAAACATAACAAGTTTTTTTTTATAATAAAAAGAAAATATATTAAACTTAGAAGTTATACTACATGATGCTTTCACCGTTTACAATTCCTTCCATCACTTTGCATTTCAAAATATATTAAGCTAAGGATCATTAGCTACAAAAAACCTTTAAATGTTTTTTTCAAATAGAAAGTTTGTTAGCCACCTACAAGATTAGAGAAATTTAAAAGCGAAAGTATATCCTTTGGGATTATCTTCGTCCTCTATTCATAGCTAGATGACTTTATTGTTTCAAAAATTAACAACTTCCTTACAGTCTGTTCTGAGCCTGACCTCCTGAATATTTAGCTCCAATGCCTATTCTTCTAATTTATGTATTGCTATTGCTTCTGTTGAAGTTGCATTTTGACGTCACCTGAAAAAAATTCTAATGTATGTTATTTCATCATTTAACCAACAGATCAACCAATCCCATATGAACCACCAATTCTGCGAAGGAAGCATCAACATAAAAGACATTATTCTTTTGTTATTCCAGTAAAGCATTTATAGTTAGGCATATTCTTTCGCAAATGATGTTGCAACTTGCAATCCATTCCTACCAGAAGTAACTCCCAATCCTTTTAGATTTTTTTAATCATGACAACGCATTCAATAGGATTTGACTTAACTTTATTAAAAACAATAGAGTTTTTATGATTCCAAATGTGCCAACAAACAATACTAAAAATTTCTTTCCAGTCCTTTAATGAGGAAGTAATCTAGGATCTAATCTATCTTAAGAAATATGGAGACCTAAGCCAAACCAAACGGTCCGAGTGAAATTGCAGGAAGCAAACATGTGAGCAAAGGTTTCAAAATGAGCATTATCGCGTTTCAAAATGAGCATTATCCCATAAAACACACCACGCTTCATCAATCCTTAAGAAATCATGCATTTTAGCTTTAAACATCAACAAGCATTTTCCTTAAGCAAGATTGCAGCCAAAATTTATCAGAATTCATATTTTTTCATTCGAAATGATCTTATAAGCGGACTTGGTGGAAAAATTTTCATTTCTATCCATAGCATCTCAATTCATCATGATTAGAAACATTCAAATAGATATATTTCACTTTATTTGCAATTTCAGGAGAAAAAATAGCATATATCAAAGTAAAGTTCCGGCAGCCAATTACATCAGTAAGATCATTAACGTATTTCATATCATCATTATGCCAAGCATTCAAATACCAACATCAAGAATCTAGTTATCAATAGTTATATTACTGTTTCCCCAATTTACAACTTCTCAAATACTAATACTATTATTTTTAAGAACTTCTAGATCCTATGTTTTTTTACAGGCAAAAAAATTTAAATTTTGAGCCTTTTCTTATTAGATCCTATAGTCTTTGTATAGGTGGAATACCACATTATTATCTCAAGCTGGTAGAACTGTCCTCCAGTAAGTCTCGAACCTAATGCATTGAAATAAAGTCGGCAAAACTTGGATAAAGTTGAGCCAAAAAATCCCAGTTCAAGATAGCTGATAATTCCACTTCTCGCGTTCATAGAGGTAGTGAAATAGGGTTGCACATGTCCCAATTGGTAGAGGATAGCTTAGCTAAGACCTTGTTTGTTTGCAGCTGACTCGGCGTTTGGGTCTGAGTCAACCCCTAACTCGTGCCGAGTCAATAGTCAGATCGTTTGTTTTCTATTTTGAGTCAGATCTGACTTAAACCTAACCCCTGACTCGGACCCATTTGAGTCAGGTAACAAAATACCTTTGACGCATAGGACCAAACCACTGGATCATATATTTCTAAGTCAATTAAGTCAGATCAAACTCAAAACAAACATTTTCAGTAAGATCTTACTCAAATAAGTGATTTTAGTCATATCCTGACGACTCATACGAGTCAGGAACTCAGATGTAAACAAACATGGTGTAAGGCTAGATCCGGAATCCCCAAAGAAATTTGAGTTGAAAAGTCAGCTTTTCCCTTGTTACGGGATGCAATATTTTGAAATTCCAAATTCCATGTTAAGCTAAGTCTAATCGTGGTGCAAGATTCAACTTTCTTGTTGAATCCACGTCACCAAAAACCAACGCCCAGCCGCAGTGGGGATCCAAGATTCTACGTCCATACGCGGTTTGAAACAGCGCGACACGCAATTAGAAACAGCGCATCATTTATCAACCATTTGATCTCCAATAAGACTAGGAATCCAACGGTCTATATGGTACTGATAATTGAGTTTCTATAAAGTAGTGACAATATACATTTAAGAACTGCGTTTCTTGCCTTTTCCACATGGATTACTTCCATCTTGGATCCAAGCAAAATGAAGCACTCTCTGGGAATCAACGAAACTGTAGCACTAAAAACGACACTTCAATAGTGCGCAATCTTGGATCTTGGACATGGTTAGTTAATTCCCAGTGGTGCCTTATAGTTAAAATGAGGCGCACAAAGTAGTTTTAGACTTTTAGTCTTCATATATATCCCCCTCCGTTTCTACGAGTTCTCACCCTATTCCGCCACCTACAATTACGTCCCCGCCGATCATCAACCTATCCCCATCAGCAGCAGCAGGTATGAACTATCCCTTCCATCGATTTCTAAGCTCTGTTACACCGTTCTAGTATTGATTTTAATTTTAATTTCTAATTGTTACTACTGGCTACGCTACACAGGTTGAGTGAATCAGATGAATGGATCCATCATGGTTAAGCACTTTCATGGTTGGAACAGGTTGTCTAGTTTTAGGGTATCTTCTTAAACCCGGATTTCATAGAAATTATTTAATAAGTTTTTCACTAGTGCTAAAGCCACTGTAGTAATCGAGGAGAATCAACAAAAGCATGAACACTCAAAACCTAAAACTCCATTGGAAATTGAAAAGCTTGCTGAAATTCTCGAAGACTTCAAGATGGTATTGGTTGTGAGAAATGACTTGAAGATGGGTTAAGGGAAAATTGCAGCTCAATGTAGGTATGTAACATGGATTTACTAAAACCGATAGCAAATATATGAAAGAAGAATTAGAAGAAGAAAACTTGGTTTCCCCCTAAAGGGGTAAACCCTACATATGAAATAAAATCTTTCCTCTCTATTCTTTTCTGTATTTTTCTCTCCCTGAAGTTGTTTTTTTCTCTTCTCGGCAGGGCTGCTTTATATAGGCATCAGTTAGCCTTGTGCGATCTACAAAAGTCGCATGTGATAAACATTGAAAGTCGGCTAGGTAGGATTTCTCGCGGGAGATATTAAGGGAAAAATATTGTTTGGTCCTTTTTTAGGTGGGCCCATGTGTGTTTGGTCCTTTAGGAAAACGCCTTTACTGTTTGGTCCACAATTATTTAAAAATATTAAACTGACAAAAGTACCCTTCCGTGTTAATTTTTACTTATTTTCTTGTAGCAGTTCATTCCAGAAATGAAGTCCATATAAAAACCTATACAAACCAGAGTTCATTCCAGAAATGAAGTCCATATAAAAACCTAAAAAAAACAGACTTCATTTCTGGAATGAACTCCATATAAAAACCTAAAAAAACAGACTTCATTCCAGAAATGAAGTCTGTATAAAAACCTATACAAACCAGACTTCATTTATGGAATGAACTCCATATAAAAACCTAAAAAAACAGACTTCATTCCAGAAATGAAGTTCATATAAAAACCTATACAAACCAAAGTTCATTCCAGAAATGAAGTCCATATAAAAACCTGACTTCATTCCAGAAATGAAGTCCATATAAAAACCTATACAAACCAGACTTCGTTCTGGAATGAACTCCACATAAAAACATCAGCAGCGTCATCTTCATCTTCAACAACAACAGCAGCAGCAAAGAACTTCATCAAAATTCATCGTCGTCATTCATCTTCAACAATAACAGCAACAAAAAACAACGAAAAATACCCAAATCTTCATTTTCTTCATCGATTTCAACAACATCATATTCATCGTCGTCTTCAACATCATCTTCATCGATTTCATCATCTTCATCGTCGTCTTAACAGAAACAACAACATCGTCGTCTTCATCTTCTTCTTTATCAAGACAACAACAGAAAAAACCCTAAAAACGGAGTTCATCTTCATCTTCAACACAATCAGCAGCAGCAACATGAGATCGTCGTCATTTTCATCAAGTAGATCGGGTTCATCATCGTCTTCAACATCAAATCTGATCAAATCATCAAGAAAAAAAAAGAAAAGAGAGAGAAAAAAGTAGACCTGAAAAAGAAAAGAAGATGAGAGAGAAAAGTAAATCTGAGAATGAGATATTTTCTAGTAATTTTGGTATATATGTGGTCACCCTAGGACCAAACCATTATTTTCTAGGACCAAACAATAATATAGGGGTATTTCTGCCACCACACAATGAAAATTACATCATCCATGACATCACTCTAGGACCAAACTACATAATATATTTTCCCAAATAGGGCCAAACAGACACATGACTAAGTCAACTAGGCTAGACTCTTTATAATATATTATTCCTAGGACCATATGGTATTTCCCACAGATATTAACTGCTTTTGATCCCGTGTGAAGGGAAGCATTCTAACAAAGTTCTCCTGGATTGCAATTGGCTATGGACTTCTTGGGACCTATGCGATACATTGTGTCTTCTTGAGAGCCGATGGTACATCTTGCTTTAATGCTCCATGTTGCAACAAACTCCTATTTTCTCATATGCAAATCTAGTCACTGCTCGGAAATCTTTTCCGATCATTATCCTCAACTAGTCTTTCACAGCAACCAAACTCCATCACCGCCTCCCCGACTTCTCTCAAACCCGGTCACATATCCAAGACCGGATCCGTAACTCCATCTTAACCTCCTCTATCACCGATCCCAGCAACAACGAAGAACCATCAGTCCTTATTATCAACAGCAAAGCTCGAGCTACGTCCATCTCTGTAACAACATCGATCTCTTTGTCATCACTGCCAATTGTAGCAGGAACTACCATTCCTTGATCATCCGAAACCCAAGTCCTCTCTGTTCTTCGACAAGCTCGATTTTATACCCCTGTTGTTACTCGATCTTGATAACAGCTCCAAGTTACGTTCTCCATCATCATCTTTGTTAGCCTTCTTATCACTGCCAATGGCATCAACTACTCTCATCTCTTCACAGCACCAACGTGATCATCACGAGCTTCTCCGTGTTCACCATCACTTCCAAGCTCATCTCCATGCCAAGTCTTGCCCACAACTCGAGTAGCATCACCATCTTCTCTCTGCTCTTCCGTCAGCAGCAATCGATCACCAATGGCAGCTGCAAATTCCATCATTGTCCCATCACCCCATCGCTGCCATCGAACTCCAACGATGTTTCTTCTGCCAAGCTCAAACACGAGCTTCTTCCATTCGTGCCAGCATCACATGCAATTAGTCACCATCGTCAATGGCAGCAGCGACCTGTTTTGCTACTCGAGTTTAAAGCCATGACATCCATCAATATCGGCAGCATCATCACTGCCAACTTCATCATCTTCCGTTCTCGACCTGATTTTGCTCAAAACCCAATCTCGATTCTCGACAATGACCCACGACCATAGCTTCGCTTCATAACTTCCATTTAAGATCGATAACATCCATTGAGACTTCATACTTCTTCTCCTCCCTCGCTAGCTACTCGTGTTATCCATCATGATCATCACTATGATTGCCATTAATTAACTCAAGCTGAGCTGAACCCATCGCGAACAATATCAAATACCACCAGTCAGTGGCAACGACCACGTTATCTGTCCAAGCCCAATCACCGAGAATCACCACATCCTTCTCCTTAGTCTACAACCATCATCACCAGCAACAATGGTTTCCCGGAAACCAAACCTCCGTCGGGTTCTTCTGGTGAAATATGAAGATAAAGGTTCCCATAATAAAATGGCTGGTGCCCTTTAGTACTATTTGAATTCTCACTTCCCCTTAGTAAACGACATAACTGCCTTTAGCAGTTCCTTTGAAATAGTCCACCCCTTAACAGAATGACAGCCCCTTAACATAGAGTGGGGGTGTCAAAAGCACCTCCCCTTTAAAAGATCATTTTGCCCTTTTAGCCTTCTAAGTTATTGTTTTGCTCATAACTTCTTCGTACGAACTCAGAATAACTTCGTTCTTCCGCCATTGACTACGTCTTCCTATCCTCTACAAAATGATGACTAGAAATCCTCCATTTGAACGACTTCCACTGGGTCTTTGGCCCTTCTTCACTTGTGACTTCACTTTTATAGCTATATCCACTTCTTTTCGGATGATTCACCTAATAAAAGACAAATACAAGAAACCAAACGTAATATACAATAATTTACGACAATATAAGCAATTACTAGCATGGAATAGACACCAAATATATGTAAAATATGCACTTATCATCATCCTACTTTAGATTGAGTAGAACAAAATTTGGGACTTATTTGGAGTTTGGCAAGGTTTATAGAGAAGTAGGTTTTCTGTGCTAAACATTTTAACTGGATTGGGCACTGAAGCTGGTACTCCTTTGGCATGTCATCCACATGTGGACAAGGTTCTGTTCTGCATCAATATTTGATTTTTTATCTTAGCATTTCTGTATTATTGATTTCATGTTGAATAAGCACTAAGAAAATATGTCCCTCAACCAGGTTGCATTTACTGGAAGCTCTGCAACTGTTTCTAAGGTGATGGCCTCTGTAGCTCAACTGGTCAAGGTATGTTATGATGACATAGTTTTAACAGTTGCTGGTTTAAGCGTCACTTTTCCAAAGAATGAAAAATTACACGGTTACAATCTGTTATTCCATTGCCCCATTCAGTTCTCTTGTTTAATTCTTTATTTCAAGCAGTGGTCTTATAACAATGCAATGATGACATTTGCAGATTTATGCAGTTTCGATAACCATAAGGATTGTACTTGGTTTTGTGCTTCTTACATTGATCTGGAAATATGATTTAAGGTCAATTAGGTGATGGGAGGGTTGGAAAGCTGCAGAATATGGTGATGAATGAATATGGCAGGTTAATTGATTGTTTCAGTTGTGATAGGATGGTTAGAGCCGAGCCGAGGAATGCAGTGGTGGTGATTTGATCTGAGATTGCATATTATGGATCTGGTGCTAGTTGAAGTTAGAAAAGAACAAGTTGAACGAGTCGTGGATGGAGTTATGAAATGAAGTTAAAGCTGCGGGGTTGGATTGAGTTTGGTTGCGGTTGAACCAAGAAGCTGAATGGGTGTTTCTGAAATGCAATAGAGTATTAGATGTATGCTTTAGGTGATTACAGGGAAGTGTTTACATGGTCGGCTATGCCGATTTGCAGCTGAGATTGCAAGTAGCTGTTCAGTGAGATAATGGTGCAAGAAGTATGAGTTGCGGAGATGCAGGAAATGGTGCTATGGAGGAAAGTGAGTTTGAGATGGAATTAATGGCTATGGGTTGCATGAAGCACAGTGGCTTGTGGCAGAGCTGGTGTTGCTTGCAATGTATGGAAAAGTTGAGTTGTTGGAGTTGAGTTTACCTTGACAGCTAATCGAAAAGTTGCAAGTCTCATGTTCTCCAGGTGTTGGTGGAAGTGGTGGCGATGGTGGTGACAGTGATGCAGGAAATGATGGTAGTATTATAGGCGGCAGTGATAGCGGCGGTAATGACAGGATTGTTCAGGATGAACTTGGTTTCATCCCGAGAAAGCATATGTTTAGTCGGATATTGTACAGGAAAAGTATTTTTGTCAGTTAGAGATACGCGAACTTGTTTAGGGATGTATTTTTCAATCACAATTATACTTTTCTAATATTTGTGGGTGGAATATCCAAACAAGATATTTGAACAGTATCTTTTTGATTCATCCATATAAACAGTATCAAAACTTACCAGTCTGTTTCACCCAGGATATATGGATTTTGGTCTTTTTAATCAATTTTGTGTAATAAAATTAGGTGCTTGCATATCTAGCGAGGCTACACGAAAGTCAAACAATGATTATGGGGTTATGTGTTCACAACTTCACCACATGATTTTCCTCAAAATTTCTTCTCCTCTTTTCTTTCTCTCATAGTAATCCATCTTCATTATCCTTTAGGTAATAATAGTATGATTGTGATATCTATTTTGACTTTGGTGTACTATAATTTCCATCATCTTTAACTTCATATTAATTTGATTTTGATATTTGCCTTTTTGATTTCATGAGCCTTTTGCTTGGTGGTGGTTGATTCTTAGCTTGGGATGTCTGCTCTTTCTGCTTCTCCATCCACCTCTTGTCGATCAGTATCTTTTTATCAATCAATAAATACATAAAGTTGGTTTTTAACTTGTTAGTACAGAAAGTTTGAAATTTTCAACATCACCATGAGGGGGGACTATTTTTGATAACGAAAATAATATGGGACCATAATGCCATGTCCCTCCCGCTGTAAATTAACTTAACAGAGAGGATAATGAAGTAATCCTCAATAATCTTCTCTCCGGCCTTGTCTCAAAACCTCTTGGAAACATATTCTCATTTCAAACTTGTTTCATTTCCGCAGACCAAAGAAAGGATCAAATTTTGAAGTTTCCTTTTGTTCTTGCACATTTTTTTCTTCTTTGTGCAAAATCTCTGCAGAATCATGAATGATACCTTGAGTTTTACTCCACAGAATTCTTTGTCCACCGGAAATGTGTACAACGACATTGATTCATCTTCATTATCAGTATCACAACTTTTATTAACAGGCGCAACGAATCCATTGGATTCAATATTCTTCTCAAATTTCAATACTTGTTCTTCATCAAACGGCGCCATTGTTAGTAATCCCTTAGAATCAATGGGTTCTTGCGTCTATCTCCGTCAGAGAGAATTTCTTGAAAAATTCAATTTTGAAACCAAGTCTAACAGAACCAACACCATGTCATCATCATCTACTCAAAATTCTGAAACTATTACAACTACATGTTTTAGTGATATGAAGAAGAGCAAGAAGCTTTACAGAGGTGTGAGACAAAGGCATTGGGGGAAATGGGTAGCTGAAATACGATTACCACAAAACAGAGTTAGAGTTTGGTTGGGAACATATGATACAGCTGAAGTAGCAGCATACGCGTACGACGTAGCAGCGTATAAGTTAAGAAGAGAGTATGCTCGGTTGAATTTTCCCAATCTTGGAGATGAATCCAAGTTGAGGTTTTCGGACCGGGCGCGACTTAGTGCATTACGGTCTTCAGTTGATGCTAAAATTCAAGCAATTTGTCAGAAAGTCAGGAGGGAAAAGGGAAGGAAAAAGAAAGGAAAAGGAAATGCTAATAGTAATAGCAAAGCTAATGATAAAATATCAAATCCAAATTCACATACGAGGTTGAATTTGGAGTCCATCTTAGAAGAAGATTCTTCGTCAAAGAATGATAACTATTCGGATTCATCCCAAGATGTGAATTGTTCTTCAATGCTGTTGGGTGGTGGTGAAGAAGATTTGGTTATGGAACTGGAACATGAAGGTTCTTGTTCACTTGCTAGAATGCCATCTTATGATCCGGAATTAATTTGGGAAGTTCTTGCTAAATAGATACTAATCATTATACTATGTAAGAGGAAGTATATATCTTTTTCCTCTTATTTTTTAGGAGAGTGGTCACATTCCAGAAATTCTGTCAAATTTTGTTTTCTTCAAGGTTATCTTCCGATCTTGCATATCATTTGCCGCCGGATTCTTCATCCCCTAATGAATGGTCTTTCAAGAAAGGGGAAAGTTCAACCGGTTTTGAATTCCAATTACATGTCAGTTTTGATTTTATGTAGCCTTGGGGATACCAATACTCCCCTCGGTTCATCGGGGTTTTGAATGCCAATTAGGCGCAAATTAACAGTTTTGTTGCATACTCAATTACATGTCAGTTTTGATTTATGTAGCCTTAGGGGCACCCATATTCTCCTTTTTTTATATAATATTAGCCGTTCGGAATTAAATATGCCCGCACACGTTTGGCTTTCGATTTTATAAACAGTGTGATTTCGTGTGTTAGTGTATCAACCATGAATTTACTTTTCAGATCTAGTCAATCTTGGATCAGATCTGAGCAGATTTCTTTACTTTTTCTTGTTTTCTTAGATAACTAGTAATTTAGGTTAGATTTGTTTCAGTTTTTGCTTCAGTCTCCATTGTTTTTAGGAGATTTTATGGTGTTCTTGTAGGTTTTTCCCCTTTTTGTTTATGTTTTCTCATTTATGGAGATTCTCTATGCGCTCTCATGGCGTTTCTTTGTAATTACAGTGGAGATTTTGGGTGGAAGTTCAAGTGTGGGCATATTGCTCTCCTATTTTTATGAGTAGATCTCTTTTTCAAGAAGAAAAAACTTTATCAAAATGGTTGTATTATAATCCAAAAACCATTCTTTCAATCTTCGGATTGCTTAGTACTCTTGTTGGTAGTTCTTTAGTTCTCTTCATGGATTACTCTTTGTTAATACATTTGAGTTGTATTTTGATCTTTGATCTTGATGTTCTTGAAGTCCATGCAATCTTTATTTTATCATGAATGAAATTTATGAGATTTATCAAAACAAAAATAAAAATGGATTGATGTTGGTGAAAGTTTTGAAAAGATCTTTTTTACTAACATAATCTTGCCTGTGAACCGAAGGCTGATCTTTATTTTGTTCAATAAAAATAGCTGCTCAAATTGGTCAGTTGGTGCATAGCCTTTCTGATGAGGATTGTTCATTTTTTTTTTCTTTTTTGTGGCAAGTCTAGTTCGTATATCCAGAAAAAAAAATCAGCTTTTAACTCTTTTCTTTATACTTGGAATTTTGGGTGGAACTTTTTTTTGGTAGTATCTGTAGGAGGATTTCTCCAATGACCTTCTTTTCATCACATTCATTTACCTTATCCTTGTTTGGTTTATGTTGAGTCTCAGTATTGAATATGGTGGTACTCCAAACACCAAACAAAGTAATAATTCCATAGACATCTCGGTTGTTATTTTGATTTTGTGTGGCTGTATTTTGTTTGGATAATCCTAATTATATTACTTCATGTAGTTGGACAACCTTCATAGCATACGTATACCTAATTCGTAGTATGCTTGTTACCTAAATATTCTTAACACAAAATTTTCAGTATAACATGGTTTGGTCATCAAAAAGTCAGTTGAGTGAGAACAATTTCCTTGAAAACAAAAACTTCCAGACCTGAAATTTGTCCCCTCATACCAAACATCATAGTTTCGGCATTGTTCTTAATTAATGAACCGAACAAAAAAAAAATCTATTGTTGTTAGTCGTGTTCTTCAGCTTCTCTTTGTGTTCTTTTTGGAAAATAACATGATCAAACTTATTATTATGACCCACCCAATATTATTGTTGAAAATTCGGGGGTCTAACAACCACACCCAACAATTCGTTTGGCAATCTGAGAGGACTTACTCAAATACACTTTGTAGAGAATCAACTAGACAGTCATACTCAATCTAGAGTAAAGTGTATCAAAGAGTTTTAATATCTCTGTTTCACAATGTAATCAGCAAATCGAACAGATAGAAATCTGTGAGCCTGATTATTATGTGAAACAACTTGAACGGTCCAAAGACCAATGTTCAAGTGTCAATCGATGTAAATAAACAACCAAATGTTGGATATTCTAATTGATTGATCTTAACGCACAACCTGTGATATTTCAATTATATAACAAAATATAATGCATAAAAGAAATAACACAGACACCAGAACTTTGTTAACGAGGAAACCGCAAATGCGAAAAACCACGGGACCTAGTCCGCAGTTGAACACCACACTCAGTATTAAGCGCTACATGACACTAGCCTACTACCAATTAACTTTGACCTGGACTGTAGTAGAATCCTAATAAATCTCACACTGATTCAAGGTACATTTGCGCTCCTTACGTCTCTGATCCAAGCAGGATACTACGCACTTGATTCTCTTATATGATCTCACCCAAAACTAAGAGTTGCTGCGACCCAAAGTCGAAGACTTGATAGACAAATCCCTCACACGGAAAAGTATATAGGATTGAATAAATCTGTCTCCCACAGAAATACCCAAGAGTTTTTGTTCCGTCTTTTGATAAATCGAAGTAAACATGAACCAATTGATAACCCAGACTTATATTCCCAAAGAACAGCCTAGTATTATCAATCACCTCACAATAATCTTAATCGAATAGCGAAACAAGATATTGTGGAATCACAAACGATGAGACGGAGTTGTTTGTGATTTCTTTTTTTATCTTGCCTATCGGAGATATTAATCCCGAGCCAATTATTTCAATTGCACTCAACACGATAAAAACAACAAGATCAGATCAGGCAGCTACAAAGATAATAGTTGAGTCTGGCTTTAAAATCCCAATGATGTCTTCAAGTTGTTAACCTACAGGGTCTCGAGAACAAACCTAAGGTTAAAGGAGAATCGACTCTAGTTATGCAACCAGTAACACACATGAGGTGTGGGGATTAGGTTTCCCAGTTGCTAGAGTTCTCCTTTATATAGTTTTCAAATCAGGGTTTACAATCCAAGTCACCTTGGTAACAAAGCATTCAATATTCACCGTTAGATGAAAAACTTGATTTAACCAAGCTAATATATTTCAACCGTTAGATCGAACTTAGCTTGTTACACACAAATGAAATGTACCCTCATTTAGGTTTATGTAACCGTACCTAAACGTGTACACCATGTTAGTTCACAAATAGTTAACCGAGGTTAACCATATGATTACTCTCATATCAACCTTATTCATCTTAACCATAACTAGTTCAAATGACTCAAATGAAACTAGTTAAAGAGTTGTTAAATTGCTATATTCTCATAGAATCAGAACACAAGAAGCAAAATAGGTTTGATTCACTCGAATCAATGCATGAACATTATAGCCACGGTTTGCAAAGATTGCGTTACTTAATATATATGTTTAGGTTCACGTACAACCGATTTTAAAAAGTAACATACTTAAGTATGCGTACCGGTATGCGTACTTAAGTAACCGGATTTGAGTTTGGCTTGGTTTTCAAACTCAGCATAAATTCACGGACGTGAATTTTCCGCCCGATGTGTGTGCAGTGCAGCGTTCTCGGAGTAACCGGATGAGTTTGGTTTTGGTTTTGAAACTTAGAAGAAATTCACGGATGTAAACTTACCCAGTCTCGTATAAGCATTTTGTATACACACAAGTACGCATACTTTAGGTTCCCGGTTTTGGACTTATACACTAATGTGCGAAAACACTATGCTTATATCCAAAGATGGTTACAAGATCCTAAAATCTTTATTTCAATCATTGAAACATTCTTCTATAATGACAATATCCATTTTCACACACTATTAGCATCAAAGAAATTTTCAAGATATTGAAATATTCATTATCGAAACATTCCAAGCCTACATCAAATGATCGTATCACACAAACCATGTAAGATGTTGCTCGGCAATTTTCTCATGATATATGATGAACTTGATCGAAGCTAAAGCTTACCAACACATATTTCGAGAAATATATAAGCGAGATATACTCATTTCCGAAATCTCAAATGTGTATAGAGAAACTATACCGTAAATACGACTTATGTCTCAATATAGGAGATAGTAGAAATAGAATTTCCAAGTGATAGATGAGTTCAAGTCTCCACATACCTTTTGTTGAAGAAGTTCCACAAGCTCCCCTTGGTAGTTCCTCGTCTTCAAATGATGAACCCCGTGAAAACTAAGCTCAACTATACTATTTATGTCATAGTTCGAGACATCTATAAATAAGCTAGAAATCAAGACTTATAGTTTTGATCACTGATAGGTGTCTAAAACACCTAATTTCATATCTAGTATTTATGCTTTCTTTGCTATTTTTCTTGTAAATTATGTATCTTATGTGTGCTTTTGAGTTATTTAGGTACTCTGGAGTCGCACGGACGAAAAGATGGAGAAATCACCCAATTGGAGTAAAAAGGGCAAAATTATCATTTCATGGGCAAACACTATCCGGAGCCCAGTCAAGGTTAAGGGCCAATTCTATTTGAAGGAATACTATCCGAGCCGATCAAAGGTTAAGGGGCCGCCAACAAGGATGGCCCTTATCTGGGACTAGGGATTGGCCGAATCATGTCCTATTCCTTACAACCCCCGAATCGAGAAGGTCAGTCTTCTCTAAATCATTTTCACCGAAATTGAAAAGCAAAGGGCCGTGCTACTTCAAGAACAAGATCGAGAAACAGGACAGAGGTTGAGAGAGATCGAGAGACAAGGAAGGAAATGGTGGTGGTCTATGATGATGGTTGATGATTTTCATGGGTATGAGTCTGAATTTGAAAGAACAAAGAAATTGATTGAGATCGATGGTGTAGCTGTTGATTGAAGTTTCGATGTTGGAGACCAAGAAATAGAAATTCAGAGTAAACAAGATGAAATTTAATTATGGGTTTCTGCTCAAGTCTGGTGAGATAAAAAGTCTAGGTTGAAATAAGATGAAGAAATTAAAGAGATGGGTGAAGTTAGGGTTTGCTGTTCTCTATGAAGTAAGATGAAGAAATTGGACTCAGGGAGATGTTGTGTGTTCTTATGAGGATGGTGGTTATTTTGAGTTCAATGGAACTAATGGTTGTGATGCAGCTAAAGCTGAACCTGAGATGAAGGCACTGCAGATGCTGGTGGTGGTGCTGTGCCAGGGAATTGGTAATGAACTCTGGTGGTATTGGTACTGACATTGCAGGCTGGAAGCTTGGCTGTGTTAAGTTGCAGGTGATGTAGCTCTAGTTGAGGCTACTCAGCTGAGAGGCAGAGTTAACTATAAGGAAGTGCTGATGTTGTCTCAGGTGGTGTCTCTGGAACTGGTAGTGGTGCTGAATGAATGAGCCAGGAACTGGAGATGAGTTGCAGTTGTAAGAGGTGGTGTTTACAACAGATGATGTGAGGGTTTGAACCTGAACTGAATTGTAGCTTATGGTCGTGAGCAATTGCAGTTTTGTGATGTTGCAATGTAGGCTTGAGCTGTTGTTACGAAGAAGTGCTGAGGGAGATATGGAATTTGCTGTTGAGCTCAAGATGAGATGTTGCTTGAATAGAGATGGTGTTGGTTCTGAGCTTGAGGTGGCTTGAGTTCAAGGCTTTGATTGCGATGATTTGTGTTAAATTGGGAAGAAGAGGAGCTATAGCCGTAACGTAACTTGAGTTTGAGCTACAGAGCAAAGCTTTGCATTGCAGTGAGTGGGTTGAGGTAGTGCAGGTTTTGTTGCGGTAAGGCATCGCTGGAATGTTTCGAGCCGAGAGAACCAGAAACTGAGTTGGATGGCTGAGTTTGCAGCTGGTATTGATTTGAATACAAGGGATTTGATTTGGACATAGAATTGAAAGTTTGCAATCAATTGGAGAGATGGGCTGTGCTTGGCTTGACAGAGAAATCAAGGGACTGGTGCCAGGGAATGTGAAGCTGAGTGGCAGTGGTTAAGGTTTTGCCTAGAACTGATGAAGTATGCTGGAAAGTTTGAGGTGTGAGCTGAAGGTGTTGAATGGAGTTGCAGTTTAGTGTGGCAAGTGGTTATGTGCTGATTGGTTGTGCTGCAGTTTTCAAATGGAAGGTGGTTCTGCTCATCAGATTTGCAGGGATGCACAATGATTGTGCTGCAGAAGTTCAGACCTGCAATGGCTCTTGCCAAGTCTAGTCGAACCCGATCGACCCCGATTCCATCCGACTTAACCCTGACTCAGGTCTGACTCTGAGTTGAGTCATCTGACACCTGACTCGGTGCTTGACCGAGTTGACCCGCCGAGTTGACTAGTTGACCCGTTGACCGGTGACCGTGCGGACTTTGCCGGTCACCTGAGATGTTTTCCGGCGACTCTTCCGGCCACAATACCAGATTTCCGGCGACCACTTTTGGGACATATTTTTTTACATGGGTTTCTCCCTCTTATGGGCTTGGTGGATTTTCATCTAATGGACTTTGAAGACTAGACCTAATTTTAGAAGTTGGAGAAAAGCTATAAAGGGAAGGTCTTCTACAACTTATGATATATCTTATTTTTCTTGGAATTTTGGAGAGCCGGTTTTGTTTACGCTTCTAGGGTTTGCTTTTGTTCTTCTTCTTCATTATTTTATTATTGAATATTGATTATGATGAACTCCATAGCTATGAGTAGCTAAACATATTATTGGTTATGGGATAAAAGTTGATTTCTCAACATGTTTTTGATTCAATGAATTAGTTTTGTCTCGAATTTATTGTTTGTGATTCACAATTAATAGTGTTATAAGATTTGAATACTTGTTAGGTTGAGTCCGGAATCAATCCGATTTGCGTTCATCTCTAGAGCTATATTAGGGTTTTCAATACGAAAAAGTTGTTTATCCCTGATTCTAAGTAGCATAATTGTGGGTAGTGCTTGTAGTGATATATCCTACTAGTCACAAGTGAATCATAACTTTTGTTAAAACGTTTAGTGCTTTTACACATTCGTTTGCATTGATTAGTCTTATTCCATAAAACTTAATGCTTGTAGGGAGTTAAACTTAATTGTGCTTTTACACTTTAGGTTGCTTTCTACGAAGAATTCACATATGCATCTTTTAATGTGGTTGTGATGAAAACAGGGAATTAACGGGTTATACTTGCGATCAAGGTATCCTAGGACTTTTAATAAATACGAGATTAAAATACCAATTCTAATCATTGATGATAATACATGTTTGTGAATGATACTATCCCGTGACCAATATCTTCTCCTTATTGATTATTCCAATTATTTACTTTGCTTTCAACTATTTTTATTTGCTTAGATACAACAAACATCCCCTTGGTTACATTAGAAACTGAAATTTTATAACAACGAAAGCCTCTCTGTGGATACGAACTCTTTCTTATCGCATACAATGTTTATATCTAGTTGATTGAGAAAGTGAAATTATATTTGACGGATTGACACACGATCAATCACTAACATTGACAAACATGCTTGAGATAGGAAAGCATGCGAGTTCGACCGAGCAATACTCTAACAATTGTTTTATTTCATAATAAATGATAGTCAGAACTTATTGATCTACTAATAACATTTTATACGAAGTAACTACACCATAATCTCATCTCACTATTGTTGGTTTGAGAGCTCTAGAACTAAATAATATTTTGGGTGATTTCAATCAAACAAGAATGAACGAAATTTGATCCTCAAATCGGATTTGTTATTATATAATGCATAATTTTTATTTGATTTGCTTTTTATGAGGTTTGGATATTAGATTTAGTACTTATTATAAAATTGGATTAAAAATTGGTTGATATTTCCGGTATTCAGTCTACAAATTCTTTCTCATGTACCCATATATGATTTACTACTATTTTGAAACTTTCGCATCTTCTCAAATATGTTAGAGTTGTATCCTCAAGCTACAAATGTATCATAATTAATTTTCACATTCTCTTTCAAAAAACAACAACAACAACAACAACTGTTATAGTGTTTTATAGTTTATAAAGGTATCTTATGAGTCATTTGGAATGATACTGCACTTCTGAATTTCCCTTATTTTAGTGACCGTGCAAAATCAAAACATTATACTATGTTAGTTATTACGTCATCTGAGTTCATTCGTCATGGATAGTTGGGTAGGCCTTAAAAATGTCCAAATCCTTGTTGACTTTTTTTCCCTTTAAGAATTATAGTCCAAGAAGATTAAAACCCAGTATGGACTCAACAATAAATATCACATTCTACGTTCTTAGGAATTCAATAACACAATAAGATCTTAGTACGTCAAATCTTTTACACATTCCACAATATTTACCTTCCAAATATGTGGTTATTGCTGCATAAAAATGATGACACCATGGTTAGCTAGTCATTCAAATGGTTAACCACTTAAACTGATAACAGTAGACTCAGTTATCCATTAACCACTTAACCTGATAACAATAGACTCATTTATCCATCATTGGATAAAAATGATGTTAAACCATTTAGTAAGGAATATTTTTGTGTGAAATGCATTGTGGAATCTCTAGGATGCAATAATTCTTACAATCAAATTTTGTTAGCTTTTAACTTTTTTTGACTAAAATATTACGACTCATCAATTGGCATTTTAATCTTGCCTTTGTTACCTGAAAATTTAAAATCATGTAAGTGCGCGTAAGAAAACCTCATAGTAAGGTAGGAAAACAGTCTCGATGACAAAATTATAGCGGTAAAAATGTGTACGTTATCAATATCTTTCTTGCACTATTTTATAGCAGTAAGCATGTGTGAAAAGAAACATATGTTCCGTTTATAATAGTACTATTTTAAAACCCCGATACCGTTGTCACCGATCCAAAAAAGACTAAAATTCTAAAAAATCCATGACAACAAAGTATATATAAGATATTTAGAAGTGTGATCAAAGTTTGAGAATATAACGAATAAAGCGTAACTCATTCAGGGATAACAATTAGTAATATGATAGAGACTAAGAATGAGATGGTTACCTAGTTATTTGTGTGGTAAAATGAAATTAAATGGAAAGAAAAATCATGAGCCATAAATTATATTAGTCTGGTTGTTTGACCAAGCCATGTAACTTAGCAAGAGAGTATAAAACTGAACTATTAAAGCATCTAAATTATACAAAATCGCATTAAGAAAGGGATGTTTACAAACACATGAATATTGGAGGTTTTTTTATTTTATTTTGTAGAATCTTTTGGGTGCAACAACTTAAGTTAACATCATGCCTTTGATACCGAGGAGGAAATGGACAGAGTAGCACTAACAAATTACATCCGAAGATGATGAGTCCCTTCGCCTTGCAATTCATTAAAATTCGCAAATTTGTTAGGAAATGCACTAACAAATTAGTTATTTGAAGCAAAAGTTTGACCGTTACGATGAGCTTATTCTTGATTCTATAATGTTAGATGACAAGGGGTTTAAACGAAGAACGGAGAAAACCATATGCTTCAATAATTTCATGCTTTCCACGTCATGTGGAAAACATGAATTTAATAACAAGATAAGGTCTGATGTGGACTCAGAATTCCAAGAGTGGGTTCATAGCAACAGTGGAACCAAATATAGTTTATGCGTAAATCGGATGATGATGTTGTGGAGCAAATCCAAGGAAAAGATCAAGAAAGAGGAACCTTATAAAACATGGTTAGCGGAGAAAAAGAGATAACTATCAGTTATTTTCCTGAGCCTAGTAGAATATGGAAAGCTCATTGTTAGAAGAATGAACTTAGATGGGGAGACTAAAGTTATTGAAGGTCTTGACTTGGACGGAGATATCCCTTCTTTTATTCTCCTCTTATTCTCCTGCTAACTTAATATTCTCAATAGTCACACATATGTTTCTTTTGCACACATGTTTACTACTATAATATAGTGCAAGAAAGATATTGATAACGGACACATGTTTACCGCTATAATTTTGTCATTGAGACTTTTTTCCTATCTTATTATAAGGTTTTCTTACGCACACTTATATGATTTTAAATTTTCAGGTAACAAATGCAAGATTAAAATGCGAATTGATGAGTCGTAATATTATAGTAAAAAAAAAACCTAAAAGTTAACAAAATTTGATTGTAAGAATTATTGCATCCTAGAGATTCCATAATGCATTTCACACAAAAATATTCCTTACTAAATGGTTTAACATCATTTTTATCCAATGATGGATAAATGAGTCTATTGTTATCAGGTTAAGTGGTTAATTGATAACTGAGTCTATTGTTATCAGGTTAAGTGGTTAACCATTTGACTGACTAGCTAACCATGGTTTCATCATCTTTATGCAACAATAACCACACATTTGGAAGGTCAATATCGTATAATGTGTAGAAGATTTGAGGAACTAAGATCTTATTAACTGACTAGTACTGTTTTAAAAATCCGTGACAACGAAATTTAGATAAGATATTTAGAAGTGTGATCAAAGTTTCAGAATATAACGAATAAAGCGTTACTCATTCAGGGATAACAATTAGTAATATGATAGAGACTAAGAATGAAATGGTTACCTTGTTATTTGTGTGGTAAAATGAAATTAAATAGAAAGAAAAATATTGAGCCATAAATTATATCAGGCTAGTTGTTTGACCAAGCCATGTAACTTAGCAAGAGAGTATAAAACTGAACTATTAAAGCATCTAAATTATACATAATCAAATTAAGAAAGGTATGTTTACAAACACATGAATATTGGAGGGTGTTTTTTTTTTTTGTAGAATCTTTTGGATGAAACAACCTAAATTAACATCATACCTTTGATACCGAGGAGGAAAACGACAGAGTAGCACTAACAAATTAGTTATCCGAAGATGATAAGTCCCTTCGTCTTGCAATTCATTAAAATTAGCAAATTTGTTAGGAAATGCACTAACAAATTAGTTATCCGAAGCAAAAGTTTAACCGTTACGATGAGCTTATTCTTGATTCTATAATGTTAGATGACAAGGGGTTTGAACGAAGAACGGAGAAAACCATATGCTTCAATAATTTCATGCTTTCCACGTCCTGTGGAAAACGTGAATTTAATAACAAGATAAGGTATGATGTAGACTCAGAATTCAAGAGTGGGTTCAGAGAAACAATGGAACCAAATATGGTTTATGCGTAAATCAGATGATGATGTTGTGGAGCAAATCCAGGGAAAAGATCAAGAAAGAGGAACCTTATAAAACATGGTTAGCGGAGAAAAAGAGATTACAATCAGTTTTCTTCCTGAGCCTAGTAGAACATGGAAAGTCCATTGTTAGAAGAATGAACTTAGATGGGGAGACTAAAGCTATTGAAGTTCTTGACTTGGACGAAGATATCTCCGATAACTATAAAAAAGAACTGAGGGAACATTTACGATTAGCTGTTGTCCCGGATACTTTTCTAGACCATGTAGCATGTGCTATAGTAGATTGTCTTAGTAGAGTGACTAAGAAATCCGAGGACAATAAAATTGGGGACGCAACTGTTGGTGCAAGTGGCAAATTATGGACCATTCAACCGTACTCCAATAGATTTTACGTGCCTGGCTCTGATGTTAAGCTTCCTTTTAAGTGTGTGTTAGTCAGAGAATGAGAAAGCGAAGAATATGACACTTACATTTGTAAGTACGATTTGGGACCCATAGACGGTTCTGTGGGGCTTGTCTCCTGTGACAACTTCTAGTTTGATATTTTGTGAGCTAATGACTTATAGTAATTTATTTTTGTCATTGCACAAGGTTATGAAGACTTATTTTCCCTTTGATGTTATGTTTGAAGATTATTCTCAAGAAATATTGAGTGTTTCCCTTCTGATAATTAATTAATATGTATATATATCGAAAATAACAATCTTGAGATGTGGCAGAACATTGATGAGTTTAAATCACCTATAAAAAGATTCATATTTAAAAATGATCGACAACCTTCCATGAAATATGAAGTATAAATAACATATCCCCCAAGAAATATGAAGTGAAAAAAAAACATCAGTACAGTCCCAATAAAAATTAGCTCATCCTTTTTATGGCTTCGCATATTATGAAATGAATCTAGAACTGTGTTCTTCAGATAACTCCCTATTTGCTGCACATCTTTTCTTCCGACACCGGTGAATGGAAAACGTCCGAAGTTCCTAAGCCTGATGTTTGGTATGGTTTTTCTGAAATGGTTATCCGCTGCTTTCCCTAGGATGAGCGTTTTTAGGAACGCAAGAACATTGACAGAGCACGGATGAAATGGATGATTTGCAAAATATACAACACATTATTATAATTCATATAAAGAACAAAATACGTTGGTGGTTAACCTTAAAATTAGTTGCTAATTTGGTATAGGATATAAGATTTATGATTCTCAATATTCATTTCCACCAGCATTAAGGAACTTTGTTTGGAGTAATCTGAAAATGAAAATGGGGAAACAATAAGGAGAAAATAATCAAAATCACTGATGCAAGAGAAATGAGTAAAAAGAATAAGTAATACGATCAGACTAAAAAAAATAAAAATGAATGGGTTTCAATTTTTCGAAGTTTAACCAAAAAAATGAAAATAAATAAATAAGATAAATAACCATAGAAAATTCGGGAAGTGAACTTCATGAAAATAACATAATCTATCGAAGAATTGAGAAAAATCCCATTTCCTCCCAAGTGCTTGTCGAGAGCCCGATGGAACATCTAAAATAAATCATACCATGTTCGATGAAATAACCTAATTTTCTTTTTTAGTCGTTTGTTCTTATTGAGATGACCTGGGAGCAAGCAAAAAAGTAATAGTGATTTAAGACTATGCAACTAACTCGATTTGGAGAAATAGAAAAACATTAATCAAATACTTGCTATTATAGTTGAAGGAGATGAGTGCATTTTATTTTTCACCGGCCACCGTTGTTCACTAATAGTTATCACCACCAGTTTTAATACCAAAACAGCTTCCGCCACCACTATTCATAATGCCATAACATTTTTTCAATCCCCACTGCTTACAAACTCAACCACAACCACCACTTCCTTATATAATTGTTAGCAAAAATTATCAATAGAGTAATTTATTTATTACAGTTTCTAGTATGAAATATTTGCTGTAAAAATAATAATGAGACATTAGTGATATGATAAGTAAATTTTGGTTGTTAGGTGCTTTTTTAATCCCAATCACAACTATCACTTGTGAGCAACAACTATTAATAGTTTCCATTGATATAGTTTTTAGTAAAATTATTTATTAATGAAATTATGCATTTATTAGAAATTATTTATCATGAGAAATTAATGAGACATCAATTAATAAAACACTAGTAAAAAAAAAATTAAGTTGAACAAACCACAACCATAGATTTATCTTTTCCCTAGAGAGGTCCCACTACAGGAAAAATATACATCTACAACTGGAAAAATACAATATTTTTTTAAATGTCGTAGTACATCCCATGTTACCCACCCCTAGAACCCAAGGGTTGCGACAAGAAAACAAACGACAACCCATTAAGAAAAAGATTTGGCATCAACCATCCTTACACTTCACAAGTTTGGGGTTTTTATGTTATTTTTTTATGGAAATGTACAACAACTTTTATAAGCGTCGTTGAAGACAACCGAAACATGAAAATAAAAAATAGTGTTGAGGTGATTCAAACGTGAACCAACTATGCATTAGTCTAACCTATCAACCATCCTTACACTACACAAGTTTGGGTATTTTGTGCCTGTTTTTTAAATGAAATTGTATCACAATATAATTACAAGTTGTGCAAGATTTTTCAACCACTCTAACAAGTGTAGTAATAGTGATACTCACAATCATTAGAGAAATTGTATTATAGAATTTTACTACACAGATTAAATGTTGTGAAATCAAGTCTTACAATATAAATAAGAGTTGTGTTAGGCTTTCTAAATAAAATCAAAATACAATCACCACTGAAGTAGTGGGTAGTCCAAACTTGAACCACAACTACGTCCTACGACTCATAGCTCATGGTTGTAGAAAATCGTGGACCTTCTACACCCCCTTCAGCAACCTACTGGAAAGTGTCGTCGTTGTCCTGCGACAACCCTTATGGGGGTTGTCAATCTATATTTTTCCCGTAGTGTCCTAACCACTCTTTATCCACGCTAACTTAGCCAAACTATGCTTTGTATCCTATAAGACTAGATAGAAGATGGTTTATGTAGCGCAAATGACCAAGGATAGTGATGGGTAAAATTGGAAATGAAATATATACGGCTAATGAATTTTTGCTACACCAATTTTTATAATTCAAGCCCATAACTCAAACGTTAAATTCACGGCAGTCCATCCGATTATTACAAATGCAACATTTTTGGAAAGTCGAAATTTAATTAATTTACTGGTGGGTTTGTTTGCAGAATTCACCGCTTCCAAGATTTTATAATTCCATGGGATTACAAATTCTGGGATTCATATAAATCCCTTGTATGTTTGGTAACTCAAATAAAATTGAACCCCCGATTGGGGGATATGGGAATTAATTGGGGGATATAGCTACAGGAAAAAAACGGTGTCCCAATAGCAATTCTGGGTGACCCCCTATGTAATTATTTTTTTAATCCCTAATCTAGCCCCCACTAATCAGGATTATTGATTAATTATAATTAGTAAAATGTTAAGTATTTTGGGGATAAATTAGTGTGTATTTATTTTTATTTGAATTTTTGTGGGTTAGTTGAGAGTAGAAGGAGGGAAAATGGTTTTTGAGTGAAATTTTTTTTTTTTGAAAATGAAAGATGATTGTGATGAGAGAATTGCTGCTAAGAGGTTGAAAATTTGTTTTTTTTTTTCTTTGAATCCACCATTGTTGTAGGTTGAAAAAGCTTGGTTCGGCATGGTATTCAACCAAAAAACCATCTTAGGTATTTTTGGAAATTTTCATAAATTTTTTGCCACTATCCGGGGGGGTTCGAGGGGCGTAGTTATCTGATTTTCGGCACAATTATCTTCAAAAGTATCCAGAACTATCTTTTCTGGTTTTAATCAGTCTACTTCCGGCACATTTATCTGATTTTCGAGCATGCCGGAATTACTTCCGGCATGGTTTTTGCTTAAATTTCTATGCCAGAACATGATGAAAAGTATCCAGAAAATTGATTTTTTTTTTCACTTAACTACGGCATTGATAGATTTATATCGAGCATGCCGGCATTTAGTTCCGGCATTGAATTTCATCACTTCCGGCATGGTCTTCATCATTTCCGACATGTTCTTCATCACTTCCGGCGTGGTCTTCATCCTAAATAACCACGTCGGAACTCACTTCCGGTGTGGTCTTCATCTTAAATTTCTATGCCGGCACATGATGAAAAGTATTCAAAAAATTGATTTTTTTTTTTCACTTGACCACCGGCATTAATAGATTTATATCGAGCATGCCGGAATTTAGTTCCGGTATTGAGTTACATCAATTCCGGCATGGTCTTCATCACTTCCTGCGTGACCTTCATCATTTCCGACATGTTCTTCATCACTTCCGGCATGGTCTTCATCACTTCCGGCATGTTCTTTATCATTTCCGACATGTTCTTCATCACTTCCGGCAGAGAAGGAGAAGAGAATTTGAAAGAAAATGGGGAAAATTTAGAAGTGGAAATTGTATAAATACCCCTCCTTTTTATGGATTTCACAAATACCCTTATCCATCAATAATTATACCCCTCTTCTTCTAAAATTTAATCCATTTAATTTTGAATCATATAATACCCTTTCAATATTAGTAAAAATTTAGATGAGAATCATTTCATTTATTATCTCACATGCTGGAAGTGGTGGTGGTGGTGATGCCGGTGATGGAGGTGGTGGTGATGCCGGCGATGGAGGTGGTGGTGCCACCAGATTTGGGATCAACTTTTGTTGTTGATACCAGATTTGGATCAACTTTTCTTGTTGATACCAGATTTTGGTGTCAACTTGGGTTGTTGACACGTAATCTTGACCTAACTAATTCCGAGTTTTCAATTTTTGTAAAAACTTGGGTTGTTGACACCAGATATGATATCAACTTCGGTTGTTGACACCAAAATTTAGTGTCAACTTCGGTTGTTGATACGAAAATCCTGATCAACTTCGATTGTTGATACAAAAATCGGACCTAACTTATTTCTAAATTTTCAATTTTGTTATCAACTTGGCGGCAACTATGGTGGATTTGAAGGAGATGGTGGTCGCAATTGCGGTGGCGGTGGTGACGATGAGTTGTGGTGGAGTTGTGATGGTGGAATGTTGGTGATGGTTGTGAAGTGGTGGTGGTGGTGGTGGTGGTGATGATGGTTGTGGAGTGGTGGTGATGGTGGAGTCGGAGGCGGTGGTGGAGTGATTGAGAAAGAAAATTATTGCTTTTTTAAAAGAAAAAAAAAAGTTACGTGTAATAAATTACTAAAATAATTTATTTTTAAGAAGATAAGCTTTATATATAAGAGGAGGGGTATATTTATATATAATGTGATAGGGGTAATTTTGAAGGGTTCAAAAACTAAGGGTATTTAATTAATATACCCAATTTAGAATTTGAAAGAGAATGGGGAACATTTGGGTTTCAAAGTTTTAAGCCTAAAAAGATTAATAAGAAGTGGAGATAGAAATGGGGAATATGATTTTATTTTTTGATTTTAAGTTTTTTGATTTTTATTTTGAGGGAAGTGTGTTTTAGTATTTTCGCCCCCAAAAGTCACCCCTTAGCACATTCCATGGGTTGGGGGAAGTAATTCATATCCCCCAATTAATTCCCATATCCCCCAATTGCGCGTTCTTAAAATTCCTAGAATTTATAGAGTTTTCTTGTTTTAAAGTTTTTGTATCGTTTGGCATTACCCTCATATCTTAAAATTGCATAGCTAAAAAAAAAGAAGTAGGCCTATGAATCCTTTGATAAGTTTCCCATCAAATCTTAGGGGAGAGGGATCAGACTCCATATGGAGGATTTGCTAGAAAACTTTTTCCCATAGGAAACGTGATTCCAAGAATTTGGACAACCAAACATACCTAGGAAAATGTAATTCGACCAAATCCCCTGGACCGATGAATTCCTTCTTTAAAACACTACATCCAAACCCATGAATTCCATCTTTAAAATACTACATCCAAACCCACTATAAATGTATCGTGATGATAATTTATGAACCATTTTTTGGGGACCGTGGTTTTTTTGAGGGGACCATGGTTTGATTATGCCACCTTCCCTCTAGTTATAAGGGATGTCCTAATGCGTTGAAATTACTAACTTGCCCTTAACCTAATTTAATTTAAAACCAACCTAATAACCACCTCCCTCTATATATATAACCACCACCTCCTCCCACCACCACCGCCCATCACCGCCGATAAATACCACCACCACCTCCGACCATCACCACCGCCCACCACCGCCGATTACCACCACCACCTCATCCCACCACCACCGCCGATTACCACCACCACCTCCTCCTCCCACCACCACCGCCGATTACCACCACCACCACCTCTGATTATCACCACCACCAACCACCGATTACCACCAACCACCACCACCTATATATATATATAACTTAATTTAAATCTTTAGCAAAGATATTCTCACAAACCCATTACTTGTCGTTTGTTTTTGGTTGAAAAAATGAGAAGTAATCATCCAAATGATTTGAAAATGGAAGTTGTGGAGAGGTTTAATGGAGGTTACAGTGCTGAGTTCGGTTACTTGTTCATCTCACAAGGCAACCGAACTACACATTCAATGAGTTCGGTTACTTGTTCATCCTCACAAAGCAACCGAACTACACCTTGAATGAGTTCGGTTCTATATGCTTTATAACTATGTTCTGAATGCGATTTGAGTTCGGTTGTTTCGCATAAATGTATAAAGCGCCGCCATGTAACCGAACTCTAGGGTTAAAAACATAAGAAAAAAAGTTGTCATGTAACCGAACCTTCTTGTTTTCCCATTATTTTTATTTCTCTTATAACCGAACTCTATCAACTTTGTTCGGTTATTTCATAAAAATTTAAAAAGCGCCATGTAAATCAACTCTACGGTTAAAAACATAAGAAATTTTTGTTTGTTAAGTTCGGTTGGTTGTGCAATTAATCTCAAGTTTGCTAAACAACCTAACTTATTAAACTTAGTTCGGTTGGATCGCAAAAGCATGTAGTTTGCGAACCAAACCTAACCTTATACACTTGGTTAAAATTTATTTGTACATAAAGTTCGGTTAGTTGCGAACCAACCGAACATAACACCGCATGTCGAGCTTCCATTAATATGGAGTTCGGTAACACAAGTGTTTGGATCAAGCAACCGAACTACACCTTGGATGAGTTCGGTTACTTGTTCATCCTCACAAAGCAACCGAACTACACCTTCAGATGAGTTCGGTTACTTGTTCTTCATATAAAGCAAACGAACTGTTCAAAATCCAGTTCAAAATTTTACATTTTTGGGGAAGTTTTTACCAATTCAACATACATTATCTAAGTTTGGAGCATACTTGTTCACCCAAATACTCTACCTCCGGTTGTGGAAAATCCATCATTTGAATACTCAAAGGGGGTGAATTGGAAAAAAAATAATTAATTTTCATGTTTTTCTCCTTCATCTTCTCTAACTCTACTCTCACAATAATTCTACTCAACTAATAATAAACCCATCTTTTAATTTAATCTCACTAATTGTTTTTAACTAAATCATTTCACTAATCATAACCTAAAATTAATAAAGAGGGTAGATTAGGTATTAAATAAATAACTAAATATGGGGTGACCTAGAATTACTTCTAATGTCTTTACCCAAAATAAAACCATGGTCCCCAAAAAAAAGGCTAGTCCCCAAAAAACGATTCTAATTTATTCTTCTGTTTGTCAAATGACTCAAATCTTTTCAAAAAAAAAAATGACTCAAATCTAACAACAGCCAGGCCTAACTCCCATGAGCAGACCTAGATAGTTGGGCTGATGCCACTGCCGATGGCAATCCCCAGTTATAAGCCCAACACTAGCCTCGTCAAACATTTTTTTTCTAGTAGGAACTAGGAAAGGGATTACATGCTTAGGAATCAAGTTCTGCCGCTTCTTTCAAGTCACCCACAAAGAATAGAGAGAAAAAACTTGCAGGTGGTTGAAGCTTCTTTCAACCCAAAAAAACAAAAGATGAAAATACTTGGATTGTTACTTAAAGCTAGATACACCGTAAAATCCCTGAAAATATGTAAAGTTCACAACCAACACAACACAACACATCTACATTCTTGATCGGCATATACAGCCAACAGATCACATCTACACCTTGATTGACATCATAAGCTTACGGTACTCCTCAAAATTTTCATCTGGGACATCAGCAGCAGTCTACAAGAAAAGCGAAGCCCCATCAAGTTGTGAAAAGTAGCAAAAAAAAAAACAATTCAAGCAATCGTTATGCAATCATTCAGATTCAGAGAAAAAATGACTCACTTTTCTCAACAATTTACAAGCTCGTACCACCTCAATCTTATGCTTTCCATCTCCTGCAAATTCCTCAGGAATCCTGTGGTTCTTGATGCTCTGCAATTCAAGATGTGTCGATCAATTAAAAATTTACTATTCTTTTTTTAAAAGCATGTTAGAACATGGCATACATAAGCAGTCTCAAAGCCTAACTATCAACACAACACATAGAACATTACAAATGATGGCATGATAACATGCACGGAGCCATAAAGATAGGGGACCAGGACAGATGAAGTTGTACGAAGCTTATGATCGTCGAGGTAACTTAGTAACATGACCAAGTGAATCAGCCGGTTGAAATATCCAATGTCTCTAACCACCTCCCGGCCTCCAGGAAATGTGGGGGACATGATGGATAATAATCTGAGGGTATCACTAAGTGGGGGAAGAGAAAACCAATGTCGTTTAGGGGTAATCTAGGATGGTAGTGCCGCGGTGCTACTAAAATACTGTCTCTAGCCAACTGAATAAAGGCATACAGCAGTGAAGTAGTTATGATGACAAAAGTAAATATAGTTTCCGTGTGCCTATATACCATTCTAGTTTATCAACTTTCAAGTCCTTGCACCTATTGACAACAACTTGCCATGGTAAGGGCGGTTCTAGGTTGAGACGCCCAAAGCAAAGAAAAACTACCACTTCGGTGGCTCAGCTGTGCTCCTAAATATCATAAGAGTAAACATCATAAGAGAGAACTATGATAGCAACTAGTTTTCCTTGGTATGTGCAAGTCTAATATGAATTTTATTCTCCCATGGGGCTCAATTCTCCTGAAGAACAAATTCCGCATATATCCGGATAAGATTCAACCAAACCCAGTGACACAAACAAGTTACTGGTGGCCATGTACTTCATTCTTCTACAGGTTATTGTGCATACACAGTAGCCCTAGTTTTGTGTTTGAGTCTCTAATTTTTACACAACAAAAATAACAGTCGTTATTATGCTATTAGAACATAAAAGATTCCTATTGGGTTAATACAATCTGCATCAAGAGAAAAGATCCCACTACATCAAGCGGCAACAACAACTCTATCAGATCCTTATTTAGGATCTAATTGGAGTTCACAACAGCAATTTAAACTCTAATTTTAAGCTAGTTAATTTAAAAACAAAAACAAAACTTATATTACCTCCAAAAACTTTTCGTATTTAGGATCCTTAGCATTCAGCTCAGGGCCGCCATCCACAGTGAAATTGTAACCATCAAACTCAATCAGATGATGATATGTCGCATCCACACTACAATAATAATATCAACTGAGTCCAATTTTAATAAAAATCTAGGGTTTAAATTAATTTAATTCGCATATAAAAATCTCACATCGAGGTTGATAGATACATACCCTGAGGGTTTGAAACCCCTCCTCCTGGTGTACTCTTCTGACCACATACCGCCATTATTTGCGAAGAGATCCATTGGTTCAAGCATATCAACCGTTGATAGAGGTGGATTTTGAGGAGGAACGGATAATCGAGAAGAATCGGGTACCTCTAACATAATTAGCTACAGAAGAAATCTGGAATTATTTCCTATCCTCCGGTATTTATATTGGACAGACATTTATACGGTGATGGAACACGGTTTACGGGCGTGTTTGGTCGGAGGAAGTCATCAGGTTAGGAATATGATTCCGAAAAAAGTAAGGGACTTTCAAAAAAAAAAAAAAGTGTGGGAATGAATAGTGTTTGGGTTTAGAATTTCACCTCCACGAATAAGACTCTTGGGAATAGGATTCCCTTTACCCCTCAGGAAATAAGACTCTTGGAATAATTAAATCGGAATCCCAAGAGGAATGGTAAAGAGTGCTTAAATTTTTGGAAAGTTATGGAATAATGGACTTTAGTTTCCGACTCCCGATCATTAGATTTTCACACGAAATGTTTGAATTCATCCCTGGATGGCATAAATTGTCCAATGTTATTGGGTGGTGGTGAAGAAGATTTAATTGTGGAATTCAAAAGTTGTTATTCACTGCTAGAAGGTCATCTAATGACCCCATAGTCGATTTGGGGAACTTCTTGCTAAACATTTAGCACCACCCGAAATCATTGTTGTTTCCTTCAAAGTTACTTTATGATCCAGTATATCATAAGTCGCTGGAAAAATCAGCAATGCACATAATAATTGATAACAATTAGGTATTGTAATCATCTTCAAGTAAAACTTTAACTAAATAGACTTTAATTATTGAAACATGAGTAATATTTGAAATAGCTAGCGTGGAACATGTAGGCTACTTTAAAAGCTAGTGCTCCTTCTCAAAAAAATAAGAATAAAATTCCTACGAGGAGTTAGTTAACTATAGACGCATCAAA
Source organism: Papaver armeniacum (assembly GCA_023531295.1). Taxonomy (NCBI): domain Eukaryota; kingdom Viridiplantae; phylum Streptophyta; class Magnoliopsida; order Ranunculales; family Papaveraceae; genus Papaver; species Papaver armeniacum. The sequence continues at coordinate 720,081 of JAJJWW010005328.1, read as the reverse complement.
TCACTCCTAAGAGCTTGAACGGATAATTTATTCATTATTATTGAAGAATCCCGTGGGGATGAGGCGGTGATGTGTTATTATTGCTCAATTTCTGGAAGGGTGAATTGTAGACAATCATCATATTATTTACTATTGTGGATGTTTATACAGTGTTGAATCTAGTCAAGGTAATGTTAGCGATCAGAGAATTCTGTTTTGAGAAGTGGATGTAGTATGAATAGTCATCACGTTTGAAAAGCTAAACCATGACGATTAACAACTCTAAAAAAAAAAAGTTTTTTCGTGTCCACTTTTGTTATTGGTCGTCATGGTTTTATAAAAATAATATGACGACTAATAAATGATTGTGTGTTGCGTTTTCGACCACGACGACTATAAATGTGAAAAACCAATGTTTGGCCGGCATGTTTTGTTTTAATCGATCATGACAACTAAGTTTGGTCGACATGCTTTGTTTTATTGGGTGCCGACTTTTCATGGACGTCCATCCCACAATGAATGGTCTTTTAGGAACGCCGAAAGTTCATCGGGTTCTGAATTTAAGTAGGCACAAACTAGCCGTCTTGTTGGATAATAAATTACATATAAATTTCCATATTATGTATACTAAGTGACACAAATATTCTCTTCGATTGCAACATTTAGCTGTAAGAAATCAAATTTACTTGACGTGTTATGCCGCTAAGTAGTAAATTTGGCTTTCAATTCTATAAACTTAAAAATGTGCATGTTTGGTGTATCAAATGATTCAATTTTGGTGAAAGTTTTGAATAAATCTTGTTTACTCACATAATCCTACCCATGATCTGAAAGCTGAATTTTATGAAAATAGCTTCCCAAGACCATACTGATTTTCATCTTCCCTAGCTTTTGGTTTTATAACTTCATAAATTCTTTCTTAAGTTCTTTTAGTTGTCTTCTCATTTTTTTAAAATAATAAAATTTTAATTTATCTACATAGTACATAGCAGAGTTTTACTATATACTATATTTTATGTGATAATGTGAAAATATCTATAAGTTTCTAAGTTTAAATCGACACTGCATAGATTTAGTTAATATTCTTTGACAACGCCAAACAATTGAAACAATAAACTATGGAACACACTTCCATAGAAATAAAATACGCACAACTTTAGAAAATTCAGTAAGTTATTGTCAGTTTATCATTACTGGGAAGTTTTAAGACGAATCGACTTGGCTCAATTACGAGCCAAATTGAATTGGCTAATGGTAATACTAGTTTTAAAATTTATGTATAAAACGGATTTATAGGTTTAGTTCTGGTTAAGCCAAAAAAAAAGCTAAATCGTATCATATGCAGCCTCAATTAAACCTGACATGCAGCATGCTAGCTAACCAGAAAGAGAAAAACGCAGGATGTTACAGAAACTTGAGTTGTCTACAAATCCACAATCAAGGTTGAGAAGCAAACTTACTGGGAGGATCAATTCAGACCATTTTAATAATTCTCACATGCATAATAAGCAACTATATGGATAAAGATAATAAAAAATAATTTTATTTTATCTTCATCAATCAAACGACTTTAGGTTCGTTGTTTTTTTTAGTATCTCTTGCAAATATATTGAGAAGATCTTCAAGCTTGTTTTCAAAAATTTACTTTTCCTAAATAGTTTTTAATGGATTAGTACAAAAAAATGGCTCCATCGTAAAGGATTCTCGAATAACTTTAGTAGCACATAGCTTTACCATATCCTAACTAGATGATCTCAACATTTCGATCATTTGCTTCTGTTTTTTTACCCAACTCATATGTTTCACTGTCACGACCGGTAAAACTTCATCAAGTAACGTCTTCCTTAACGCTACAACATCATTTTTGATGCATAATCTCTCTAAAAAATACCCCCGAAGTGAAAATCGATTCTTTTACTTTACTTAATTTGCATTCCACCCTTGGAATCTATTCTTCATGATGCATAATATTCATTCTTATTTTCGAGTTTTTTGAGTGCAGTAATTACAATCGGAGATATATATTCAAATTTTTCTTGATAAATCATATTTTTACGTGTTTAAGATATTATTCGAAACTCGTTTGAAGGAAAAAGTTGAATAGTGTGACTTTGTGCACCCATTTTTAACTGAGGGCGCATTCCTATCACCCCAACAAATTATACTTTTAACGCAATTTTCTAAACAAAACCAGATATTCTCTCTTCTTTATTTACTTCTTAATTCTTCTAAGTTCTTACTTCTTACTTGTCACTTACTACTTATGTCTGTTTTATCTTATCTTAATCTCTTCCTTTCTGTTGGCTTTCCGTCTGTGATTAAATAAAATCAGTGACAAATAACCGATAAGTCATGCTTTTAGTAAGATTTTTGAAAATCAAGGGCCAGAGAGTAAAGGTTAAGATCATATAATATTTTTAAATTAGGGAGAAAAGTGTAAGATATCAGTAATCTGCAACAATATTGTCATAGATTTTTCTAATTGGTTCATTCAACTCAATTTGTGGACACACCAGAACTACGAACTTTATTTTCAAATTTGAGAAAAATAAAAATAAAAATTGTTGTTGTTTTCTACTACAAATCTGTTATTGATTTTGAACTATTGTTATATTGTACCTACCTGGAAAAACATTTGATGAAAACTTTGTATATTCAATTTTTAAGATGTTTCTTTATAAACTTGATGAAATAAGAAAGTTTGGCTTGAAATACATTGTTTAAAGTTTTGAAATAATGATTAATTATTGTTGAAGAAGAAGATAAGTTGTTGTCCTTTTTCTCTTTAGTTTTTAAAGAAAGGTATTAACAAAGGAAGATAGTAGTAAAAAGAGAAGTAGAATGAGACAAAAAGGAAAAAAAAGAAACATAACTTGGGCAATTCTACTTTTGTTTTTTAGAAGATAATTAGTGGCTTCATAGGAAAATGTCTATTAATCTCTAACTAGCAACGAAGTATAGAATACGCAATCAGAGAGAGACAAAATGTTGCACTCCAATTTGAAATGTCTTACATCAATTAACACTTTTACTGAAAAAATATACAATAGTTGGTTACCCACATTATAAACTTAAGATTCTTTTTTACATGTTAAACTTTTCTAATAACATTGATGCATATTTTCAAAAATTTAAACAAAATTCCAATTTAAGATTTATAAAAATCGCAAATTTATTTATATTCACAGATTTTGCTATTTTTAAATCTTTGAAGAAACAAGGACATACTAAATTTATTTTCATATGCCCGCATACTAAGTTATGATTCTTTTACTATAGTTTTGTATATATATGAATATTTACCCGAAAACTATGTTACAGTTTTTCTAGTATAGATTTGTATATGAGTATTTACAAATGAACATCATTTTTGCATCTACCGTTCTCTATGATATAAAATTTCATGTTCTGCAAGTATACTTTTGTTAGTTGTATACTGGTAAATAATATATTTATATTATCTTAATATATATAATTACATGCATTAAATCAACTTAGTTATGAAAACACATGATTGTGTCGTAATGAGTTTACATATAAGTTTACAAATATAATTGAATATGTGAGACTATATGTTCATTCTATATTTTACCATCGTGTAGTACCTATTTTAAAAATTGTTAGGGATAACCACCACAACGAGACTAATCTGTATAATTTCATGAACTCAATCGTTCGCGCAATTATTCAGGCTCAAAGGTCATTGTTATGGACTATCTATATAAAAAGTACATGAGATCCTTGAAAGGAATTAGCCTATGGTGCTAGATCTTGAGAGGACTAATTGATATTTTCTTGATAAGGCTAAGGCAATTGTTGAAACCCAACGTGTCAGTTGTGGACTGATCATAGAGAATTGACATGGAGATTCTTTGAATTCTTACATTATTGGTTCTCGACTTGCAAACGAAAAGGGTCAATTTGAGAATGACGAATGTATTACAATTTTCAGTAATATATTAATATCAGAGGTGAGAAGTGCATGAGTATCTGTTGATGGAGATCTTACATCAAGCTAAGTCATTGATAACTACTTGAGAGATACTAACTGGAAAAAGAACTCCTCAGTGTTAACGTTTATCGTTTAGTGGAAAAGTCAATGTCATTGGCTTATGGAGGACCCGTAGATATCTTTATTTTTTTATTTTTTTTGACAACTTTTTTTTACCATATTTAATAATAGATCACCAAATTACAGTTAATGGTATAATGGTATAGGGTTTGAAATGTTTTTACCCTTAAATTCAACTTTGTTTCTACTTGTTAACCTTTCATTACTTTTTAACTTATCATTAGTACATTGGAGGACCATTAAATCTTTCGTTTCTACATTGGAGGACCTGAAGGACTTGGGGTACATGGGAACCTTCTACAAAGTCGCGTATAGTCAGTCCAAACATGAGGCCATCACTTACGAAGAAAATAACAACCGTACCCCATAGGTATACTTTGGATGTCAGTGGCTTGTTGTCAAGTGTAGATATACAGAATCTTCGAGCTTCAAAGCCAGGAATTAAGATTTGGTTGCAAATCATTAAATCGGCTACTAATACGTATGCATCTTCAATTTGTATTCTGACTTCTTCAACTATTGCGGCATCGATTTTAGCTTGTCTTTGTTGACGGGTTTCGGAAAGTCTCGTGAAGATATCACAGAACTTTTCAAACCATCTTTTAGATACTATGAGCTGTCTAAGGATGCTACTAATCTTCCTGAAAAGTAACCATATAAAACCCAAAAGGACTATGGTAACTAAGACAACCGATCCCGATCTTCCCCAGAATTCGGTCGGCTTCATCTTCTCCCCGGCGTCTGGCATATGACTGTAAAACCACATGTTGAAGGCGAAAAGAATGACTATTACCGTGATAGAACTATAACGAAGGGTGTCAAGCCTAATGACCGCCTTATCGTACCCCTCGATCACTTCACCTCTCTTCTTGATCAAACTTTTCTTCACTTCTTTGTACCTACCCAAGAGAGTTCTCGTCGGTCATGGAATGTTATTCATACTATTTCCAAAAGTTGTGATACCGTCTATAATGTTGTCGACTGAATTTCCTATATTTGCTGCAGTCCGTCAACATTGGTTACTCGGGCGGTTAGAAGGTCTGCATTTCCTTCAACATCAATCACTCGATTTTTTAAAAGTGTTTCTTCATTCCTTCCTCTTATTTCACCGAGGCCAACTTTCGCTTCTGCACCGAGTACTTTGGTGTTGAGACCTGTTATATCATCGTGAATTCCTCTCACCGTGGTGTCCAATTCAGTGACTCTAGTTTACAAACCAGCCACTGATACAAACTCTTGCTCCGTCTACTTGAGACATTTTTGATGTTGATGATGATTCAGATGTAGATTGAGAGAGGGGGATTTTATAGAGAGGGGATTTGAAAGAGATGAGAGGTGTGAGTGTAGATATCTTTCTGATTATGACATATATGGATTCCTTTGGCGACGTGGAGTATGACTAAACACATTCTCTTATCATTCCGAAGATCTTATTTCCAGGTTGTGATATCAATTTCGAAAGATCTTAGAAATGTGGGATTAATGATGTCTGTGCAATTGTAGATACATAGGGGTGTACAGAATGCCCGGAAGCCTGCGGCCTGTCATGTACCGCCCGGGTCCGAAGGAGCCCATGGGCGCCCGACAGCATGTCATGGGCTAGCCTTACTGCCGATAATTATAAGTGGGCGGACCGGGTTTTTTTTGTTCAAATATTAGAATCCGGCTGTTAGCCTTCCGTGCTTTGTTTAGTTACCCTTTGCTGCCTGATGCCAATAGCCTCGAATAAAGTTTTCTACTAGTGTGATGGATTTCTCAAGAACTTAAAATTCATATGTGGATAATTTATTGGGGTTAGAAAAATTCTCAATTACATTTCACAATAATGAATATGAATTGCTTGAACTATCATTTGAACGAGTTGAATATATCATCATTCATCAAGCCAAATAAAACAAACATATATACTTTAAAATTTTGAATTATCTCTTGGGCCCGAGGCTGCCGCCCGACACAGGCTGGCTTTGTATTGTTTCACGGGTATGGATGGGCCATCGGCATTAAATTTTGTTATTTCCCGGCCCGGCCTGGCCTGTTAAACTTAATGGGTAGTAAGGACTATAAGCCCGTCCGTCTCGGCCTGTGCTATAATCGGGCTTGGGATGACCTGCCCGGCCCGATGTACACCCCTATACCTATGGATTATAAAGCGAATAGATCCTATTAAAATGTATAAACCAAGTAAATTTGCTTTATTAATCTCGTTAATTCTTTGTCTTTTTTTTCTTTTAAAAAAAAATGGGCAGTCTAATATTAATATATTAAGAAGATGAGACATTAATCTCAGTGCATCTTATTTTCTGTTCTTTAATTAGTATTAGTACTTTATTACTATCTCTTGATTTAGATTAATTGATGCAAGTTCTTATTTAGTTCATGGACTCATAGATGGTAAAACTAAATGGTGACATGATCGTGTCTGATAACTAAAATGGATGTGTCAGCGTTAATCGAACGTCAGCACCGTCCAACTACATGCTAAGTGGAACGGTTAGGGCTGGCAATTACTGAGTGTTGACATATTTCTAAGAAGGCCAGGTCGGCAGATTGTCAATCTAGGCTCAAGAAGGTTACATACAGAGAGCCAAAACCAACTCTAAACTGATAATCCTATATTTTTATCTCTTGGAGATGCGTTAACACATTAACATTCGATTTTGGTTGTGGGAATTGAGTAAATACTATTAATTAATTATATTTATTACTATAGTTAGTAAACAAAACATAACAAGTTATTATTTTTTAATAGAAAGAAAATCTATTAAACTTAGAAGTTATACTACGTGATGCTTTCACGGCTTACAATTCCTTCCATCACTTTGTATTTAAAAATATATTAATCTAAGGATCATTATCTACAAAAAACCTGAAAATGTTTTTTGCAAATTGAAAGTTTGTCTGCCTCATTATTAAAGTTTATGTGCACATACTTTATACCTACAAGATTAGATAAATTCAAAAGCGAAAGTATATCATTCGGGATTGTCTTCATCCTCTATTCATAGCTAGATGACTTTATTGTTTAAAAAATTAAAAACTTCCTTACAGTCTGTTCTGAGCTTGACTTCCTGAATATTTAGCTCCAATGCCTATTCTGCTAATTTATGTATTGCGATTGCTTCTGTTTAAGTTGCACTTGTGACGTCACCTGAAAAAATTCTAATGTATGTTATTTCATTATTTAAGCAACAGATCAAACCAATCCCATATGAACCCACCAATTCTGCGAAGGAAGCATTAATATAAAAGACATTATTCTTTTGTTAATCCAGTAAAGCATTTATAGTGACGTTGCAACTTGCAATCCATTCCTACCAGAAGTAACTCCTAATCATTTTATATTTTTTTATTCATGACAACGCATTCAGTAGGATATGACTTAACTTTATTAAAAACAATAGAGTTTTTATGATTCCAAATGTGCCAACAAACGATACTAAAAATTTATTTTCAGTCCTTTAAGGAGGAAGTAATTTAGGATCTAATTTATCTTAAGAAATCTGTAGACCTAAGCCAAACCAAACGGTCCGAGTGAAATTGCAGGAAGCAAACATGTGATCAAAGGTTTCAAAATGAGCATTATCGCGTTTTAAAAATGAGCATTATCCCATAAAACACACCGTACTTCAACAATCCTTAAGAAATCATGCATTTTAGCTTTAAACATCAACAAGCATTTTTCTTAAGCAAGATTGCAGCCAAAATTTATCAGAATTCACATTTTTTCTTTCGAAATGATCTTATAAGCAGACTTGGTGGAAAACTTTTCGGTTCTTTCCTAAACATCTCAATTTATCATATTGGCAACATTCAAATAGATATATTTCACTTTATTTGCAATTTCAGGAGAAAAAATAACCTATATCAAAGTAACATTCCGGCAGCCGATTACATCAGTAAGACCATTAACGTATTTCATGTCATTAATATGCTAAGTATTCAAAATACCAACATCAAGAATCTAGTTATCAATAGCTATATTACTGTTTCCCCCATTTCCAACTTCTCAAATACTAATACTATTATTCTTAAGAACTTCTAGAACCTATGTTTTTTTTACAGGTGAAAAACTTTAAATTTTGAGCCTTTTCTTATTAGAGCTTATAGCCCATAGTCTTTGTATAGGTGGAAACCACATTATTATCTCAAGTTGGTAGAACTGTCCTCAAAAATTCGCTGAGTCCTCCAGTAAGTCTCAAACCTAGTGCATTGGAATAAAGTCGGAAAAACTTGGATAAAGTTGAGCCAGAAAATCCTGGTTCAAGATAGCTGATAGTTACACTTCCCGCGTTCGTAGAGGTAGTGGAATAGGGTTGACCGTGTCCCCATTGGTAGAGGTTGGCTTAGCTAAGACCTTGTTTGTCTGTACTTGACTCGGCATTTGTGTCTGAGTCAATCACTGACTTGTGCCGAGTCAGTAGTCAGATTGTTGTTTTCTATTTTGAGTCAGATCCGACTTAAACCTAACCCCTGACTCGGACCCATTTGAGTCAGGTAACAAAATACTCCTTGTTGATACCTGAAAAATATTCCCCCTTAACGGGCTAAGGGTGTCTTTAAGAGTGGTAATAAACTTGGGTCAAGGCATGGGGACTCAACCCAAGTCCAAATGGAAAAGGCCCAAAATGATGGGAGGACTAAGAAGGAATTAACAAGGAAGGAAGGGGTTAACTTAAGGAATGGCATTAGGAGTAATTAAGAGGTATTAGGACACATGGCTAGCATAAGAAGAAATAACAAAAAGACGACAGAAGATGCGGAAGAAGTAGAGGATGGACCTACAGTTATGACACAAGAGACGATTGCGAGATACTTGGAATTAAACTACAGAGTTATAAAACAAGACAATTATAACTTTATGGCGATCCCTTACTCCTCTGAAATCATTGAGTACCAATACCCCGAAGATTACACTTCTCCGAAATTCAAAGTCTATAATGGCCAGGGCAACGCCCGAGAGCACCTTAGCCGATTTCTATCTACAATGAATGATCACGCGACGGACGGAAAATTATGTATGAGGGAATTCCCGAAGTCACTAGCTGATACATCGTTCTCTTGGTATGATAATCTAAAGTCAGGGAGCGTACAGTCATGGTCAGCTCTGTCGACGCTTTTCCTTAGAAAATTCTATTCAGCAAAGAGAAAAATCACGACAATAGACCTAAGTAAGTGCAGTCAGCGTTTAGGTGAAGAGATAGGGAAGTATATCGCCAGATTCCGCGTTCTCGCTCTAAAATGCCATGAAGATGTCAAAGAAGAAGCGCTTGTAGAAATCTGCGTCCGAGGCATGACTCCATCTTTTAAGAAAAATATGGTCAATTTTCGCTTCCCTACATTAGTGGAGTTAGAAGAAGCGGCAGAAAGGATAGCCGATTGCATCCAAGAACCGAATTCGGATTATGTCTGGCGAAATTCGGTTAATACCGTGTCAACCGTACCAAGAAACACTCGCCCAAACAACAATCGCGAGGGCTGGAATACGCAAACGCTTCCACCAACCCTACCCTGCAGCAAGGAGTAAATTATCGGGCTTTTAGAGCAATGGATAGAAAATAAGGAAACCCAATTGCCACCAACAAAATCGAATCCTAGCACTCTCGACAAGAATGACGCCCGGTACTGTCATTTCCATAGGAGAATACAACACCATACGGTCGACTGCTTCAACCTACGGAGGATATTCCAGAAGAAACTAGATATAGGGGAAATAGAAATGAACAAAGCAGAAAACAGCAGCGCGACCCAGCACAACGTGATGATGCTTGCTCTTGATCCCAGTGGAGATGTTTGGAAACCTTGGGTCGAAGATGAAGAAGAAGAAGCATGCGAGGCCAGCCTTAAAAGCTCCACCTTTGTCAACACGGACGGCGTAGCGCACCAATTCGCCAAAACAATAATGGCCCAACAATTCTTCGACTCTCTCGGCTTCAGCGAGGATCAAATCAAGGAGGCATATAGAGCCACAGCTGCAATAGCGGCAAGACAACCTTGTGGTTTACTTCCCGAGGAGCGATCGTATTCACTAATCAGGACATCTGCTACCCGGGAGAGCACCTCAGACCGTTATATCTCACCACCCATATCAATCGATTACCTCTAAAGAGAGCCTTCATCGATGGGGGCGCATCACTGAACCTAATATCCACACACATGCTTGACGCCCTAGGCGTGCAGCGATCCGCAATAAAAATACGTGTCACCACAGTAAAAGGGTTTGGAGGACACACCCATACAGCTATTGGGATTGTTAACCTGGCAATGAAGGTCGGACCCATCCGAGGAATCACCCCTTTTTATGTTCTAGAAGATGACACTACCTTCCATGTACTGCTGGGGCGCGGCTGTCTGCTTAATCATAAGGTAGTTGCGTCAACATATCATCAATGTGTGAAAACCAACATAGGGGCAAGCAGTATCGAATCCCTTCCACAAGCAACCCTTTCGACGCGGAGGAAGCATACATGGTAGACGTTGTTTTCTATGATGAACCAAAAGAAAAGGACGAAGTACCTGATGCGAGGCTCACGCCACTCCCAAAATGGGAATAAGTGTAGAAGGCAGAACCAACCAAATACGTGTTCATCCCATCAAGAATGGGGTTCCCGCCTGACAGGAAGAGAAAGCAGGACGAAGAACCTAGCTTTCAGCGCTTTTCCAAGCCCGATAGGGGGCATGTATATCGGTTATAGCAATTAATCGAGGGGATATCCGCCGAAGATCCAAACCATGTTGACGATTTAATGATCGAAGCGGAAATTCCCGATGAAAGCATGATACAAGACCTAGCGGAGCTCCCCTATAACACTATCGATGATCAGGAGTTACGCGATCAGTTGGTAGGCGCCTCTACGAGAACCGAAGAAGAACGAGTGCCGGAAGATCACACAGCAGATGATATGGAGGAAATCAACATAGGAACTCCAGAAGACAAGCGTCCCCTTATTATATGAAAAAACTTAGATGAAGAAGAAAGAGCCGCCCTAATCTCGCTGCTCAAAAAATTTAAGGATGTCTTTGCTTACGATTACGACGAAATGCCAGGCCTGGATAGCAACCTTGTAGTGCAAAATTTAGGAGTGTCACCCGAATTCAAACCTGTGAAACAGAGAAGCCGTGAGTTTCCTAGGGCTACCTCCCTCGCGATGAAGGAGGAAGTTGAGCGGATACTCAAGGCCAAGTTTATCAAACCAATACAACACCCCACTTGGCTGGCCAACATCGTGCCATGCGGATGCGAAGAAAACCGCCTTCCAGACCCCTTACGGCAATTTCTACTATGTGGTAATGCCATTTGGATTAAAGAACGCAGGCGCCACATATAACCGTGCCATGATGTGCATATTTCACGACTTGCTGCACAAGATAGTGGAGGTATACGTTGACGACATCGTGGTCAAGACAGAAGAGGCTGAGGATCACACCTCTCACCTAACAACAACCTTCGAAAGATGCAGAAAATTTAAACTCAAAATGAACCCACTTAAGTGCGCTTTTGGGGTTTCTTCCGGATTTGGGTTTCGTGGTTACTAGTGAGGAATTCAAGTAGACCCTAGCAAAGTTGAGGCGATTCGACTATGAAACCTCCAACAAGTACAAAGGAGTTGCAAGCTTTCATAGGGCAAATGTCGTATATACGGCGCTTTGTCCATGGTTTAGCACAGATTATGACTGCGTTCCTCCCTCTCGCTAAAGAAAGGCGTACGTTTGAATGGGGAGAAACGCGGTGTACCTCGTTCGAAAAAGTGAAACAATGCCTCGTCAGCCCAAAGGTCCTTAGGCCCCCACTATAGGTTGTCCCTCTTTATCTGTATACGAAATTCACAAGCTCGGCAATTGGAGCGGTTCTTGCGCAGGATATGGGGGGTACCGAGCTCTCGCCATCTATTATGTAAGCCGGGTTCTACGTGATGCGGAAATTAAGATACCCTAGGATAGAGCAAGCATGCTTGGCTTTCATATATGCTACCCAAAAGTTGCGCCCTTACCTCTTAACACACGAGACTAATGTGGTAGCAGCCGCAAACCCAATAGCTTACCTGGCTTGGAAGCCTGTCCTTACAGGGAGAACGGCTCGATGGTTGCTCCAACTATCAGAATTTGAACTCAAATATCAATGACACAATCTTTGTAAGAGGAAAGCGATGGCCGATCTAATGGCCATGTTCCGGGAGCGAGGGACGACGAAGTTCACGAACATACACCTGGGGAAGTTGCGACAGCTGATATCAATGATCCTTGGATCATGTTCTTCGATGGATCCTCATACGGATCTGTCGGGGGAGCGGGAGTAGTCTTCGAAGTCCCGGGGAGAATTATTCTATTACTCGTTCAAGCTAGATTTCCCATGCAGCAACAATGTAGCGGAATATGAAAGCATTGATTCCAGGTATTCAGCTGGCAAAGGAACTTAACCTCGGCGGCGTTGAAATTAAGGGTGATTCACGACTTGTTACGAACCAGGTAAACGGCGATTTCCATGTCAAAGAGCCACATTTAGCTCCCTACCGAGCAGAGGCCCAAAGGTTGATAAACCTAACGGGGTCAACCTTAGATCACACCGGCAGAGGTAAGAATAAGCATGACGATGCCTTGGCGACATTAGCAAGCAGAGTACCACTAAATGACGAAGAAGAAGGTACGATCACTATACGCAGGAAGGGATTACCCAATACTTGGAAATAGGATCTATCCTTTGAAGAAGAAGATGACCGGAGAAGGGTGTACATTGAATATCTGACAAGGATGGACGAAGAGCGGGTGATCCCTACTCAAACTATCAAACTATTTGTAATGATCCAAGGCGCTATATTATAGGGTAGCCGAGGATCCCTTGCCAGATGCGTGGGCAGAAAAGAGGCAGAGAAGTTTCTAAGGAACTACATTCAGAAACGTGCGGGACAGACAGACCGTCTTTGTCCATTTATACGAAAACTTCGAGAGAATGGGCGTGTATTGGCCAAGTATGTCGGCGCAAGCGGCGACAGTCCAAGATAGTTGCGCCGATTATCAAGCTCCGCCACATCCAGTGGAAGTCTGCACGGTCGAAGAGGTGGACTGGAGGCAGCCCTACATGGATTACCTCCAGCATAGGAAGTTACCAGGGGATAGGCAGATGGCTCTCAAAAAAAAAAAAAGGCACCACGCTTCTTCATACACGAAGGCGTCCTCTATCGAAGGAGCTACGGTAATGCTGCGCTGCGATGCTTATCACACCAGGAAGCGCTGGAAGTCATGACCCAAACCAACGATGCGGAACACCAAGAGATGTGAAAGTTGTTCCTGCAACTTTATGAAGGAGGATTTTAGTGGCCAACTATGGAGAGCGACACCGCAGAACATGCCCGAAAGTGCCTCCAGTGCCAGAAGCATGGGAACTTGATCCAAGCGCCACATACACTATTGCACAACATTGTAACACCCTGGCCATTTCATAGTTGGGGGCTCGACCTCATAGGACTAATCAGCCCGACGTACTCAAAACGGCATAAGTGTATAATAACTACAACAGAATACGCGTCCAAATGGGTCGAAGCCATACCTCTTAAAGATTATGCTGGAGCAACGATAGCGGCGTTCTTAAAGGAACACATCATTTGAAGATTTGGTGCGCCCATGATTATCAGGGCAGACAACGCAAAATTATTTGTAAACAAGGATGTGATCGACCTGCTTCAACAATATAATATGAGGCTACATACGTCTACACCCTATTACCCCAAAGGTAACGGCCCAGTGGAGGCATTAAACAAAATGCTGGTCCGCATCCTCAGCAGAACGGTACATGATCACCACAGAGAATGGCATGAACGTCTACCTTTGGCACTCTAGGCATATAGGATTTCTAAAAGAAGTTCTACAGGAGCGTCTCCCTACTCACTAGTCTACGGAGAGGACGTGATTCTACCAGCAGAAATAGCAATTCCATCCGCGAGAGTCGCAATGGCTAGCCACACCACTCCAGATAAAGTAAGTTGATTCGCCCATCTGGATACCATAGAAGAAAGAAGAGCACGGGAGGAAAGGTTCGCAGAAGCCTACAGAAAGCGAGCGGCTAACTACTATAACCAGAGCGTGAAAGAAAGATCATTTAAGATTGGAGAGCTAGTCCTAAAAATCGCCTCGCATGTGCAAAGAAATGCTAGCGCTGGAAAATTTGCAGCAAATTGGGAGGGACCCTTCGCAATTCGGAAAGTGGCAGAAAGCGGATACTATAAGCTACGGCGCATGAATGTGACTAAGGTTAAGACTCATATTAACGGCAAATGGCTGAAAAAGTTTTAAGCATAAGTGATATTATGTAAGTATGCGTTGAAATAAACAAAGTAAGTTATGAAAGAAACTTCTCGCCTAAACAAAAATCTGCAAAAGTCTAAGGTCAGCCAAAGGCGTCTGATTGACTAACGAGTATACTAAAGGTATCAGGTTAGCCAAGGGCGCCTGATCGACTGACAAATTTTACTAAAGGTCTCAGGTTATCCAAAGGCGCCTGATCGACTGACAAATTATACTAAAGGTCTCAGGTTATCCAAGGGCACCTGATCGACTGACAAATTTTACGAAAGGTCTCAGGTTAGCCAAAGGCGCCTGATCGACTGACAAATTATACTAAAGGTCTCAGGTCAGCCAAGGGCGCCTGATCGAGTGACAAATTTTACAAAAGGTCTCAGGTTAGCCAAGAGCGCCTGATCGACTGACAAATTATACTTAAGGTCTCAGGTTAGCCAAGGGTGCTTAATCGATTGATAAAATTATACTAAAGGTTAGGTTAGCTAAGAGCGGCTAATCGACTGACAAATATTACGACAGGTCTCAGGTTAGCCAAAGGCGCCTGATCGACTGACAAATTATACTTAAGGTCTCAGTCTAGCCAAGGGCGCCTAACCGACTAACAAATTTTAAGAAAGGTCTCAGGTTAGCCAAGGGCGCCTGATTGACTGACAAACTTTAGGAAAAGTCTTAGGTTAGCCAAAGGCACCTGATCAACTGACAACTTTTACGCAAGGTCTCGGGTCAGCCATAGACGCCTGATCGACACACCGAACAAAAACTGCAGGGGAGAGTAGGCGCGTTTAACTAACGCCCGCCCCACCTAGCAACCCTCGGTTGTACAAAAAAGAGAGGGGGAGTTTGCGCGTTTAACTAACGACCAGCCCGCCCATCACCCATAAGGGAGGAGTAGGCGCGTTTAACTAACACCCAGCCTACCCATACCCCCTTTTGCCACAAACAGAGAAGGGGGAGTAGGCGCGTTTAACTAACGCCCAGCCCACCCATAACTCCCTTGCCACGAGGAAAAAGAAAGGGGGTGAAGGCGCATTTAACTAACGCCCGCCCCACCTAGCAACCCTCGGTTGTACAAAAAGAGAGGGGGAGTATGCGAGTTTAACTAACCCCCGTCCCGTCCATACCCCCTTTGCCAAAGAAAAAAAGAGGAGGGGAGTGGGCTTGTTTAACTAACGCCCAGCCCACCCATACCCCCTTTTGCCACAAACAAAGAAGGGGAGAATATGCGCGTTTAACTAATGCCAAGCCCACCTATAACCCCCTTGCCACGAGGAAAAAGAAGGGGGTATTAGGCGCGTTTAACTAACGCCCTCCCACCTAGCAACCCTCGGTTGTACAAAAAAGAGAGGGGGAGTAGGCGCGTTTAACTAACAACCAGCCCGCCCATCACCCATAAGGGAGGAGTAGGCGCGTTTAACTAATGCCTAGCTTACCCATACCACATTTTGCCACAAACAGAGAAGGGGGAGTTGGCGCGTTTAACAAACGCCCAGCCCACCCATAACCCCCTTGCCACGAGGAAAAAGAAGGGGGGGAGAAGGCGCGTTTAACTAACGCCCGCCCCACCTAGCAACCCTCGGTTCTACAAAAAGAGAGGGGGAGTATGCGCGTTTAACTAACGCTCGCCCCGCCCATACCCCCTTTGCCAAAGAAAAAGGGAGGAGGGGAGTGGGCGCGTTTAACTAACGCCCAGCCCACCCATACCCCCTTTTACCACAAATAGATAAGGGGAGAATAGGCTAGTTTACCTAACGCCCAGCCCACCCATAAACCCCCTTGCCACGAGGAAAAAGAAGGGGGGAGTAGGCGCGTTTAACTAACGCCCGCCCCACCTAGCAACCCTCGTTTGTACAAAAAGAGAGAGGGAATAGGCGCGTTTAACTAAAGCCCAACGACCACCCACCACCACCCTAAAAAAAAGAGGGGGGAGGAGAACAGGTGCATGAACGGTCTAAAAAATAAAAAGGAGAACGAAATCAAGGGACAGGCGCATTCAATCAACGTTTAGCCCACATATCAACCCTGTAAGATAAAAACAGATCATAGACAATCCAAAGACGCGATATATTTGCATAAAAACAAACGACTTACCAGAAAGAAAATGGGAAAACATTGCCAACACGAGAGAAAACAACAAAACTAATCATCCAGAAGCGCCCGCCACGTAGCGATGTCAGCGTCCAAGGCTTTTACCATTAGGCGACCATCTTCTCGCTGCGCAGTAGCCAAACGAAGGTCCTGGTCGGCTGCATGCACCAAATCAAGGATACCATGGATGACATTATCTTCAGCCCCAACCTCACGGGCAAGTGAAAGAGTATCCTCATGATTATCGTATTCCTTGCGCATCTTATCTCGGTGAATCAGCCTGAGCGTCCATAACAAACCGGCTTTCTCCTTCAGAATCAACAAACGAGCCAACTCATCCCCAAGATAGGTGAGGAATAAGAATGGATGCAGCTGCTAAAGTTAGACTATGACCGAGGAGTGGGGGGCTCTACCAACCCGGAACCCAAAGGTGACAATCAGAGAAGGCGCGGTTTATAGCGTTTAACATCATCAAAGAATCCGCGAATAACTGGTTAGCAACATCACGAGCGGTGATGGCTTCATCCAATGCCCGCTGGGCCTCAAACGACAACCGACCGAAAGAAGCGTCTCGATGGGCGACCTGGAACGATTCATGTTGCGATCTGTAAGCCGCAGACTTAACATCTTTGTCTATCCTCCGTTGCGTTTGCAACTCCTCAATCTCAGCTTTCACAAGCAGAAGCCGTTTCAATTCATCCTGCTTGAAGTGCGCCGAGACCAACATAGGGATAGGCGCCAAAGACAACACATAACCATGAAGAGAATTGGCGATAGTGGCGATTTGTTAAGCAAAGAACAATGATGATCAAGGTATCAGAATGACTTATGAAGGAAACATAAGAGAGTGCATATATATATATACGCATACGCATTAAGGAAGGCACAAAGTAGGAACTAATTGTTTGTCCCCTCTGCATGCCATGAAGCGTGTCAATGATAGACCAAATGGAAGAAGAACGACCGCGATATTAATACAGGGGGACCGAGAGCCGAAAATATGAGATCAGTAGGGGTCTTGGAAACAAAAAGAGTCAATCAAAAATTCGACAATAGATGGTCAACAAGAGATTAACTAAATCATAATCCTGGAAGGAATAACAGAACCAACCTCAAAAAATAAAAAAAAAAATAAAAAAAAAAATAATAAAAAAAAATATATATATAATAACAAAAGGGGAAATATAAAACTAACACCTAACTTAACCCGCCATTAGTGCATGACAACGAGCAATGTCAGTATTCACGGCCTCAGCCATGAGTCTACATTCATCGCATTGAATGCTAGCTTGACATAACTCCCAATTAGCATCACTCAACAGCCGGCGGATGTCCCGGATAACCTTCTGTTTAGCTTTTGCTTCTTGAGCCCATGCCAAAGTACCCTCGTGCTCCTCACGATCCTGGCGCGCCTTGTCTCGATGAGCTTGTCTGAAGTCACGCAGCATACCTATCTCTTCTCTCAATACTAGCAGATGCGCTAGCTCGTCTATGAAATAAGACGGATTAACAAGCGCAAAAGCAGCGGTCAAAGACACAGTATGACCAAGGAGACGTGGGGCAGAATGACCAGATATGTGTGACTGACAGTCACTGATGGCGTACTCAATATTCGCTTTCATCGTCAGGGACTCGGTAAATAACGAAGCAACGGAATTACGAGACGTAACTGCATCATCAAGGCGTGCTGAATTGTAGACGTTAATCGACCAGCCGCATCGGAAGATTGGCGAGCTTCGAAGCGTTCCATGAACTGGGCGTGTAGTGAAGCCCTACTAGTTTCTCTGTTTTCGCAAAGCGCCTCTATCTCTACCTTCACTGACAATAAGCGTGTCAGTTCCAATTTCTTAAACACTGAGACTTATGCGGGGACTGGCACCAGAGTCAGCGTGTATCCGTGGAGAGAATGAGCCATGAGGACAAATGATATAACTATAGGGAAACTGAGCTGAAAGAAGACTGAATGTGCAGCGTGGTATTGCTATATAAAGGAAAGCAATCATAAATGCTCCGACAACCGCCTTACCTACGGTGATGCGTGGCATATAGTTGAACGAGAGACGATTTGACTATTGGATTATTCGATAAATAATCCAATAGTCAGGGGACTAATGTTGATACCTGAAAAATATTCCCCCTTAACGGGCTAAGGGTGCCTTTAAGAGTGGTAATAAACTTGGGTCAAGGCACGGGGACTTGGGGACTCAACCCAAGTCCAAATGGAAAAGGTCCAAAAGGATGGGAGGACTAAGAAGGAATTAACAAGGAAGGAAGGGGTTAACTTAAGGAATGGCATTAGGAGTAATTAAGAGGTATTAGGACACGTGGCGTGATGTCACAAAATGAGGGGCTCTTGGGAAAGCCTATATAAGAAAGGACAAAGTACAATGAAAAGGCAACTCTCTCTCTGACTATGATTAAAATTGTGAGGTTTTGGGTGTGATCTAGGACGGGTAGAACCTAATCCGAATTTTGGTTATTAACATTTGGCGACCACATCCGGAGGCTCGTGCCTAGTCCGCAAATGACCTACACAGAAGGCACCAGCTCAGGCGCGGCTGAAAACCTAAGCATACCCCCGATCAACCCAGAAGGAGAAAGGGTAGGAATAGTAACGGATCCGATCACGCAAGCAAAGAAACCAAGCGCTTCGCTTGAGAGAAGCGAAAAACACGAAGATGAAAAAGCGTCACCCACCGAGCCTTCTCTTGACGAAATGCGAAAAGAATTGGAAGAACACATACGAAGGGAACGGGAGCTGAAAAAACTCATGAAGATGGTTAGCATAAGAAGAAATGACAAAAAGACGACAGGAGATGCGGAAGAAGTAGAGGATGGACCTACAGTTATGACACAAGAGGCGATTGCGAGATATTTGGAATCAAACTACAGAGTTATAAAACAAGACAATTATAACTTTATGGCGAGCCCTTACTCCTCTGAAATCATTGAGTACCAATACCCCGAAGATTACACTTCTCCGAAATTCAAAGTCTATAATGGCCAGGGCAACGCCAAAGAGCACCTTAGCCGATTTCTATCTACAATGAATGATCGCGCGACGGACGAAAAATTGTGTATGAGGGAATTCCCGAAGTCACTAGCTGATACATCGTTCTCTTGGTATGATAATCTAAAGCCATGGAGCGTATAGTCATGGTCAGCTCTGTCGACGCTTTTCCTTAGAAAATTCTATTCAGCAAAGAGAAAAATCACGACAATAGACCTAAGTAAGTGCAGTCAGCGTTTAGGTGAAGAGATAGGGAAGTATATCGCCAGATTCCGCGTTCTCGCTCTAGAATGCCATGAAGATGTCAAAGAAGAAGCGCTTGTAGAAATCTGCGTCCGAGGCATGACTCCATCTTTTAAGAAAAATATGGTCAATTTTCGCTTCCCTATATTCGTGGAGTTAGAAGAAGCGGCAGAAAGGATAGCCGATTGCATCCAAGAATCGAATTCGGATTATGTCTGGCGAAATTCGGTTAATACCGTGTCAACCGTACCAAGAAACACTCGCCCAAACAACAATCGCGAGGGTTGGAAGACGCAAACGCTTCCACCAACCCTACCCTGCAGCAAGGATCAAATTATCGGGATTTTAGAGCAATGGATAGAAAATAAGGAAACCCAGTTGCCACCAACAAAATCGAATCCTAGCACTCTCGACAAGAATGACGCCCGGTACTGTCATTTCCATAGGAGAATACAACACCCTACGGTCAACTACTTCAACCTACGGAGGATATTCCAGAAGAAACTAGATATAGGGGAAATAGAAATGAACAAAGCAGAAAGCAGCAGCGCGTCCAGCATAACGTGATGATGCTTGCTCATGATCCCAGTGGAGATGTTTGGAAACCTTGGGTCGAAGATGAAGAAGAAGAAGCATGCGAGGCCAGCCTTAAAAGCTCCACCTTAGTCAACACGGATGGCGTATCATACCAATTCGCCAAAACAATAATGGCCCAACAATTCTTCGACTCGCTCGGCTTCAGCGAGGATCAAATCAAGGAGGCATCTAGAGCCATAGCTGCAATAGAGGCAAGACAACCTTGTGGTTTACTTCCCGAGGAAGCGATCGTATTCACTAATGAGGACATCTGCTACCCGGGAGAGCACCTCAGACCGTTATATCTCACCACCCATATCAACCGATTACCTCTAAAGAGAGCCTTCATCGATGGGGGCGCATCACTGAACCTAATCTCCACACACATGCTTGACGCCCTAGGCGTGCAGCGATCCGCAATAAAAATACGGGTCACCACAATAAAAGGGTTTGGAGGACACATCCATACAGCTATTGGGATTGTTAACCTGGCAATGAAGGTCGGACCCATCCGAGGAATCACCCCTTTTTATGTTCTAGAAGATGACACTACCTTCCATGTACTGCTGGGGCGCGGCTGTCTGCTTAATCATAAGGTAGTTGCGTCAACATATCATCAATGTGTGAAAACCAACATAGGGGGCAAGCAGTATCGAATCCCTGCTACAAGCAACCCTTTCGACCCGGAGGAAGCATACATGGCAGACGCAGTTTTCTATGATGAACCAAAAGAAAATAACGAAGTACCTGATACGAGGCTCACGCCACTCCAAAAATGGGAAGATGTGGAGAAGGAAGAACCAACCAAATACGTGTTCATCCCATCAAGAATGGTGTTCCCTCCTGACCGGAAGAGAAAGCGGGACGAAGAACCTAGCTTTGGCGCTTTTCAGGCCGACGGGGGCATGTATATCGGTTATAACAATTAATCGAGGGGATATCCGCCGAAGATCCAAACCCTGTTGACGATTTGATGAGCGAAGCGGAAATTCCCGATGAAAGCATGATACAAGACCTGGCGGAGCTCCCCTACAGCACTATCGATGATCAGGAGTTACGCGATCAGCTGGTAGGCGCCTCTACGAGAACCGAATAAGAACGAGTGCCGAAAGATCACACAGCAGATGAGATGGAGGAAATCAACATAAGAACTTCAGAAGACAAGCGTCCCCTTATGATAAGAAAAAACTTAGATGAAGAAGAAAGAGTCGCCCTAATATCATTGCTCAAAAAAATTTAAGGATGTCTTTGCTTACGATTACGACGAATTTCCATGCCTGGATAGCAACCTTGTAGTGCACAATTTAGGAGTGTCACCCGAATTCAAACATGTGAAACAGAGAATACGTGAGTTTCCTAGGGCTACCTCCCTCGCGATAAAGGAGGAAGTTGAGCGGATACTCAAGGCCAAGTTCATCAAACCAATACAACACCCCACTTGGCTGGCCAACATCGTTCCAGTAACAAAGAAAAATGGGAAGATTCGGTGATGTGTAGACTACAGGGACCTAAATCGCGCTTGCCCGAAGGATGACTTCCCACTACCAAATATCGACATGACGCTGGACGCAACTGGGAAGAAGAAGAAGTACACTTTCATGGATGGATTCAGCGGGTACAACCAAGTAAAGATAGACCCTGCGGATTCGAAGAAAACCGCCTTCCAGACCCCCTTACGGCAATTTCTACTATGTGGTAATGCCATTTGGATTAAAGAACGCATGCGCCACATATCAACGTGCCATGGCGTCCATATTTAACGACTTGCTGCACAAGATAGTGGAGGTATACTTTGATGACATCGTGGTCAAGACAGAAGAGGCTGAGGATCACATCTCTCACCTAACAACAACCTTCGAAAGATGCAGAAAATTTAAACTCAAAATGAACCCACTTAAGTGCGCTTTTGGGGTTTCTTCCGGGAAATTTTTGGGTTTCGTGGTTACTAGTGAGGGAATTCAAGTAGACCCTAGCAAAGTTGAGGCGATTCTGACTATGACACCTCTAGCAAGTAAAAAGGAGTTGCAAACTTTCATAGGGAAAATATCGTATATACGGCGCTTTGTCCCTGGTTTAACACAAATAATGACTGCGTTCCTCCCTTCGCTAAAGAAAGGCGTACGTTTCGAATGGGAGAAGCGTAGTGTACCTTGTTCGAAAAAGTGAAACAATTCCTCGTCAGCCCAAAGGTCCTTAGGCCCCTAGTACAAGGTGTCCCTCTTTATCTGTATACGGCATTCACAAGCTCGGCAATTGGAGCGGTTCTTGCGCAGGACATGGGGGGTACCGAGCTCTCGCCATCTATTATGTAAGCCGGGTTCTACGTGATGCAGAATTAAGATACCCGAGGATAGAGAAAGCATGCTTGGCTTTCATATATGCTACCCAAAAGTTGCGCCCTTAACTCCTAACATACGAGACTATTGTGGTAGCAGCCGCAAACCCAATAGCTTACCTGGCGTGGAAGCCTGTCCTTACAGGGAGAACGGCTCGATGGTTGCTCCAACTATCAGAATTTGAACTCAAATATCAACGACCCAATGCTGTAAGAGGGCAAGCGATGGCCGATCTAATGGCCATGTTCCCGGGAACAGGGGACGAAGAAGTGCACGAACATAACACAGGGGAAGTTGCGGCAATGATACCAATGAGCCTTGGATCATGTTCTTCGACGGATCCTCATACGGATCTGTCGGGGGAGCGGGAGTAGTCTTCGAAGTCCCAGGGGGAGAATTATTCTCTTACTCGTTCAAGCTAGACTTCCCATGCAGCAACAATGTAGCAGAATACGAAAGCATTGATTCTAGGTCTTCAGCTGGCAAAGGAACTTAACCTCGGCAGCGTTGAAATTAAGGGTGATTCACGACTTGTTACGAACCAGGTAAACATCGATTTCCATGTCAAAGAGCTACATTTAGCTCCTTACCGAGCAGAGGCCCAAAGGTTGATAAACCTAACGGGGTCAACCTTAGATCACACCGACAGAGGTAAGAATAAGCACGCCGATGCCTTGGCGACATTAGCAAGAAAAGTACCACTAAATGACGAAGCAGAAGGTACGATCACTATACGCAGGAAGGGATTACCCAGTACTTGGAAATAGGATATATCCTTTGAAGAAGAAGATGACTGGAGAAGGGTGTACATTGAAGATCTGACACGGATGGACGAAGAGCGGGTGATCCCTACTCAAACTCTCAAACAGTTTGTAATGATCCAAGGCGCGCTATATTATAGGGCGGCCGGAGGATGCCTTGCCAGATGCTGGGCAGAAAAGAGGCGGAGAAGTTGCTAAGGGAACTACACTCAGAAACGTGCAGACAGACTGGTGTTCTCCATTTATACAGAAAACTTCAGAGAATGGGCGTGTATTGGCCAAGTATGTCGGCGCAAGCGACGGCAGTCCAAGATAGTTGCGCCGATTATCAAGCTCCGCCACAGCCAGTGGAAGTCTGCACGGTCGAAGAGGTGGACTAGAGGCAGCCCTATATGGATTACCTCCAGCATAGGAAGTTACCTGGGGATAGGCAGATGGCTCTCAAAATACAAAAAAAGGCGCCACGCTTCTTCATACACGAAGGCGTCCTCTATCGATGGAGCTACGGTAATGCTGCGCTGCGATGCTTATCACACCAGGAAGGGCTGGAAGTCATGACCCAAACCCACGATGCGGAACACCAAGGGATGCGAAAGTTGTTCCTGCAACTTTATGAAGGAGGATTTTATTGGCCAACTATGGAGAGCGACACCGCAGAACATGCCCGAATGTTCCTCCAGTGCCAGAAGCACGGGAACTTGATCCAAGCGTCACATACACTACTGCACAACATTGTAACACCCTGGCCATTTCATAGTTGGGGGCTCGACCTCATAGGACCAATCAACCCGACGTCCTCAAAACGACATCAGTATATAATAACTGCAACAGAATACGCGTCCAAATGGGTCGAAGCCATACCTCTTAAAGATTATGCTGGAGCAACGAATTCGTAAAGGAACACATCATTTGCAGATTTGGTGCGCCCATGATTATCAGGGCAGACAACACAAAATCATTTGTAAACAAAGATGTGATCGACCTGCTTCAACAATATAATGTGAGGCTGCATACGTCTACACCCTATTACCCCAAAGGTAACGACCAAGTGGAGGCGTCAAACAAAACGCTGGTCCGCATCCTCAGCATACATGATCACCACAGAGAATGGCATAAACATCTACCTTTGGCACTCTAGGCATATAGGATTTCTAAACGAAGTTCTACAGGAGCGTCTCCCTACTCACTAGTCTACGGAGAGGACGCGATTCTACCAGCAGAAATAACAATTCCATCCGCGAGAGTCGCAATGGCTAGCCACAACACTCCAGATGAAGTAAGTCAATTCGCCCATCTGGATACCATAGAAGAAAGAAGAGCACGGGCGGAAAGGTTCGTAGAAGCCTACAGAAAGCGAGCGGCTAACTACTATAACCAGAGCGTGAAAGAAAGATCATTTAAGATTGGAGAGCTAGTCCTAAAAATCGTCTCGCATGTGCAAAGAAATGCTAGCGCTAGAAAATTTGCAGCAAATTGGGAGGGACCCTTCGCAATTCGGAAAGTGACAGAAAGCGGATACTATAAGCTATGGCGCATGAATGGGACTAAGGTTAAGACGCCTATTAACGGCAAATGGATGAAAAAGTTTTACGCATAATAGAAACTTCTCGCCCAAACAAAAATCTACAAAGTAAGTTATGAAAGAAACTTCTCGCCCAAACAAAAATCTACAAAAGTCTAAGGTCAGCCAAAGGCGCCTGATTGACTAACGAGTATACTAAAGGTATAAGGTTAGCCAAGGGCGCCTGATCGACTGACAAATTTTACGAAAGGTCTCAGGTTATCCAAAAGCGCCTGATCGACTGACAAATTATACTAAAGGTCTCAGGTTAGCCAAGGGCGCCTGATCGACTGACAAATTTTACGAAAGGTCTCAGGTTAGCCAAAGGCGCCTGATCGACTGAAAAATTATACTAAAGGTCTCAGGTTAGCCAAGGGCGCCTGATCGACTGACAAATTTTACGAAAGGTCTCAGGTTATCCAAGAGCGCCTGATCGACTGACAAATTATACTTAAGGTCTCAGGTTAGTTAGCCAAGGGTGCCTAATCAACTGACAAAAATTATACTAAAGGTTAGGTTAGCCAAGAGCGGCTGATCGACTGACAAATTTTACGAAAGGTCTCAGGTTAGCCAAAGGTGCCTGATCGACTGACAAATTATACTTAAGGTCTCAGTCTAGCCAAGGGCGCCTAACCGACTGACAAATTTTAAGAAAGGTCTCAGGTTAGCCAAGGGCGCCCGATTGGTGACAAAATTTACGAAAAGTCTTAGGTTAGCCAAAGACACCTGATCGACTGACAGATTTTACGCAAGGTCTCAGGTCAGCCAAAGACGCTTGATCGACACACCGAACAAAAACTGCAGGGGGGGAGTAGGCGCGTTTAACTAACGCCCGCCCCACCTAGCAACCCTCGGTTGTACAAAAAAGAGAGGGGGAGTAGGCGCGTTTAACTAACGACCAGCCCGCCCATCACCCATAAGGGAGGAGTAGGCGCGTTTAACTAACGCCCAGCCCACCCATACCCCCTTTTGCCACGAACATAGAAGGGGGAGTAGGCGCGTTTAACTAACGCCCAGCCCACCCATAACCCCCTTGCCACGAGGAAAAAGAAAGGGGGTGAAGGCGCATTTAACTAACGCCCGCCCCACCTAGCAACCCTCGGTTGTACAAAAAGAGAGGGGAGTATGCGCGTTTAACTAACGCCCGTCCCGCCCATACCCCCTTTGCCAAAGAAAAAGAGAGGAGGGGAGTGGGCGTGTTTAACTAACGCCCAGCCCACCCATACCCCCTTTTTCCACAAACAGAGAAGGGGAGAATATGCGCGTTTAACTAACGCCAAGCCCACCTATAACCCTCCTTGCCGCGAGGAAAAAGAAGGGGGTATTAGGCGCGTTTAACTAACGCCCTCCCACCTAGCAACCCTCGGTTGTACAAAAAGAGAGGGGGAGTAGGTGCGTTTAACTAACGACCAGCCCTCCCATCACCCATAAGGGAGGAATAGGCGCGTTTAACTAATGCCTAGCCTACCCATACCACCTTTTGCCACAAACAGAGAAGGGGGAGTAGGCGCGTTTAACTAACGCCCGGCCCACCCATAACCCCCATGCCACGAGGAAAAAGAAGGGGGAGAAGGCGCGTTTAACTAATGCCCGCCCCACCTAGCAACCCTCGGTTGTACAAAAAGAGAGGGGGAGTATGCGCGTTTAACTAACGCTCGCCCCGCCCATATCCCCTTTGCCAAAGAAAAAGAGAGGAGGGGAGTGGGCACGTTTATCTAACGCCCACCCCACCCATACCCCCTTTTACCACAAACAAATAAGGGGAGAATATGCTAGTTTAACTAACGCCCAGCCCACCCATAACCCCCCTTGCCACGAGGAAAAAGAAGGGGGGAGTAGGCGCGTTTAACTAACGCCCGCCCCACCTAGCAACCCTCGGTTGTACAAAAAGAGAGGGGGAGTAGGCGCGTTTAACTAAAGCCCAACGACCACCCACCACCACCCTAAAAAAAAAAGGGGGAGGAGAACAGGTGCATGAACGGTATAAAAAATAAAAAGGAGAACGAAATCAAGGGACGGCGCATTATATCAACGTTTATCCCACATATCAACCCTGTAAGATAAAAACAGATCATAGACAATCCAAAGACGCGATATATTTGCATAAAAACAAACGACTTAGCGAGAAAGAAAAGGGGAAAACATTGCCAAACACGAGAGAAAACAACAAAACTAATCATCCGTGAAGCGCCCGCCACGTAGCGATGTCGGTGTCAAGGCTTTTATCATTAGGCGACCATCTTCTCGCTGCGCAGTAGCCAAACGAAGGTCCTGGTCGGCTGCATGCACCAAATAAAGGATACCCTGGATGACATTATCTTCAGCCCCAACCTCACGGGCAAGTGAAAGAGTATCCTCATGATTATCGTATTCCTTGCGCATCTTATCTCGGTGAATCAGCCTGAGCGTCCATAACAAACCGGCTTCCTCCTTCAGAATCAACAAATGAGCCAACTCATCCTCAAGATAGATGAGGAAAGAGAATGGATGCAGCTGCTAAAGTTAGACTATGACCGAGGAGTGGGGGGCTCTCCCGACCCGGAACCCAAAGGTGACAATCAGAGATGGCGCGGTTTATAACGTTTAACATCATCAAAGAATCCGCGAATAACTGGTTAGCAACATCACGAGCGGTGATGGCTTCATCCAATGCCCGCTGGGCCTCAAACGGCACCCGACCGAAAGAAGCGTCTCGATGGGCGACCTGGAACGATTCATGTTGCGATCCGTAAGCCGCAGAATTAACATCTTTGTCTATCCTCCGTTGCGTTTGCAACTCCTCAATCTCAGCTTTCACAAGCAGAAGCCGTTTCAATTCATCCTGCTTGAAGTGCGCCGAGACCAACATAGGTATAGGCGCCAAAGACAACACATAACCATGAAGAGAATTGGCCATAGTGGCGATTTGTTAAGCAAAGAACAATGATGATCAAGGTATCAGAATGACTTATGAAGGAAACATAAGAGAGTGCATATATACATACGCATATGCATTAAGGAAGGCACAAAGTAGGAACCAATTGTTTGTCCCCTCTGCATGCCATGAAGCGTGTCAATGTAGACCAAAAGGAAGAAGAACGACCGCGATATTAATACAGGGGGACCGAGAGCCGAAAATATGAGATCAGTAGGGGTCTTGGAAACAAAAAGAGTCAATCAAAAATTCGACAATAGATGGTCAACAAGAGATTAACTAAATCATAATCCTGGAAGGAATAACAGAACCAACCTCAAAAAATAAAAATAAAAATAAAAATAAAAAATATATATATATATAATAACAAAAGGGGAAATATAAAACTAACACCTAACTTAACCCGCTATTAGTGCATGACAACGAGCAATGTCAGTATTCACGGCCTCAGCCATGAGTCTACATTCATCGCATTGAATGCTAGCTTGACATAACTCCCAATTAGCATCACTCAACAGCCGGCGGATGTCCCGGATAACCTTCTGTTTAGCTTTTGCTTCTTGAGCCCATGCCAAAGTACCCTCGTGCTCCTCACGATCCTGGCGCGCGTTGTCTCGATGAGCTTGTCTGAAGTCACGCAACATACCTATCTCTTCTCTCAATACTAGCAGACGCGCTAGCTCGTCTCTGAGATAAGACGGATTAATAAGCGCAGAAGCAGCGGTCAAAGACAGAGTATGACCAAGGAGACGTGAGGCAGAATGACTAGAGATGTGTGACTGACTGTCACTGATGGCGTACTCAATAGTCGCTTTCATCATCAAGGACTCGGTAAATAACGAAGCGGCGGAATTACGAGCCGTAATCGCATCATCCAAGGCGTCTTTGGTGCAAACGTTAATCGACCCGGCCGCATCGGCGAATTGGCGAGCTTCGAGCGTTAGTGAACCTGGGCGCGCGCTGAAGCCCTACTAGTTTCCATGTGTTCGCAAAGCACCTGTATCTCTGCCTTCACTGACAATAAGCGTGTCAGTTCCAATTTCTTAAACACTGAGACTAATGCGGGGACTGGCGCCAGAGTCAGCGTGTATCCGTGGAGAGAATGAGCCATGAGCACAAATGATATAACTATAGGGAAACTGAGCTGAAAGATGACTGAATGTGCAGCGTGGTATTGCTATATAAAGGAAAGCAATCATAAATGCTCCGACAACCGCCTTACCTACGGTGATGCGTGGCATCAAGATGAACGAGAGACGATTTGACTATTGGATTATTCGATAAATAATCCAATAGTCAGGGGACTAATGTTGATACCTGAAAAATATTCCCCCTTAACGGGCTAAGGGTGTGTTTAAGAGTGGTAATAAACTTGGGTCAAGGCACGGGGACTTGGGGACTCAACCCAAGTCCAAATGGAAAAGGCCCAAAAGGATGGGAGGACTAAGAAGGAATTAACAAGGAAGGAAGGGGTTAACTTAAGGAATAACATTAGGAGTAATTAAGAGGTATTAGGACACATGGCGTGATGTCACAAAATGAGGGGCTCTTGGGAAAGCCTATATAAGAAAGGACAAAGTACAATGGAAAGGCAACTCTCTCTCTGACTATTATTAAAATTGTGAGGTTTTGTGTGTGAGCTAGGACGGGTAGAACCTAAGCCGAATTTTGGGTATTAACACTCGTGACTCATAGGATCAAACCACTAACTCATATATTTTTGAGTCAATTAAGTCAGATGAAACTCAAAACAAACATATTGAGTCAAATGTAACTTAAATCAGGCGATTTCGGCCAAAACAAAACGACTCGGATAAGTCGAGGACTCAGCGATAAAAAACATGGTGGAACACTGGATCCGGGATCCCCTACGAAATTTGAGTTGCAAAGTCTGCTTTTCCCTTGTTACTAGATGCAACGTCTTGAACTTCCAAATTCCATGTTAGATAAAGGACTTGATAACAAAGACCCCTTAATTCCCAGTGGTGCCCCATAGTTTAAATGAGGCGCACAAAGTAGTTTAAGACTTTTACTCTTCATATACTGTATCCCCCTCCGTTTCTCCGTATCTCCGAGTTCTCACCCCATTCCGCCACCTGCAATTACGTCCCCGCCGATCATCAACCTATCCCCATCATCAGCATCAGCAGCAGCAGCAGCAGGTATGAACTATCCCTTCCATCGATTTCTAAGCTCTGTTACTCCGTTCAAATATTGATTTTAATTTTAATTTCTAATTGTTACTACTGACTACACAGGTTGAGTGAATCGAATGAATGGATCCATCATGGTTAAGCACTTTCATGGTTGGAACTGGTTGTCTAGTTTTAGGGTATCTTCTTAAACCCGGATTGCATAGAAATTATTTTAATAAGTTTTTTACTAGTGCTAAAGCCACTGTAGCAATCGAGGAGAATCAACAAAAACATGAACAGTCAAAACCTAAAACTCCATTGGAAATTGAAAAGCTTGCTGAAATTCTCGAAGACTTCAAGATGGTGTTGGTTGTGCGAAATGACTTGAAGATGGGTAAAGGGAAAATTGCAGCTCAATGTAGGTATGTAACCTGGATTATGTAACATGATTTAGGTTTTTTTGTGCAGTTCACGAGGAATGTATGTAGTTAAGGTTGTTTCTGTAGTCAATTTGAATCAATTTAAACATGATTTATTTGGTTTTGTAATTTACATTGAGATTGCAGTAACGGTTTAAGAATGTGGGTGATTGAGGATGTTTCTATTGTCAATTTTTATTTGTTTTAGCTCTATGCAATGATAGGGTTTGCGTGTTCCTAATCCGTGTGTGTGTTTTTTTTCCTCTCTTAGCCATGCAACTTTGGGCCTTTACAAGAAGCTTTTGCATAGAGCACCAAAAGCTTTAAACAGGTTAGCTGCTTGACTTTGTTTAAACTACTGTGTAGAAATCGTTTGATAGGCAGTAGTCTGCTCTGAGTAATGCTACATCTTGATGGGTTTCGATGGCTGTGTTATTTGGTTTTGCAGGTGGGAAATGTGTGGACAAGTAAAGGTGGTTTTGAGAACTGAGAGCGAGGAAGAAATGTTAATGTTACAAGTAAGTATGAATTGTAGTTATTCATTGTTTATGGATACGACGAGATGTAGCCTGTAAATGTGATAGCATTTGGTCTTCTTTTTAGAAAAAATTGCCTCTTAGATTGTGTTATTCAGGAGGGCGTGTTCGCTATAGTTATGCTGTTATGTGCTAAGACGTGTTGAGTGCATTATGTGCTTAGTAGGGCCTTCCAGATGAATAATGAAAATCTTTGGAAATGCATCCACTATGATCTCAAAAAGTAATCATATCCATGGAGAAGTTCAAGGGTTCATCCTGAGAAAATCACTTTCAGCATGGATTTTTTTATCCTGAAGATCGATTTAGAACCATTGGATTGAAGATAATTCTGGAAAGCCACATTCCAAAAATTCCGTGAAATCTTGTCTTTATGAAGTTACTTTCTGGTCATCCATATCATTTGCCAGGTAGATACAAATCCATGTAAAAATATATATCCATCTCATAGTGAATGATCTTCTAGGAAAGGGAAAAGTCTACAAATTCTTCCATCTCATGGTGAATTCCATTAGGCACTAACAGGCTTGGATACTCAAACACGTTTCCTTGTTATGTAGCCTCAGTGGCACCATTATGCTTCTCTACTTCAATAGTAGCTGTGCGAAAATCAATATCACCTCCTAAGTAAATTTGGCTTTGATTCAGAACTTAATGATTAGTTAGTATACCGACGGATCGATCTTGGTTAAAGTTTTAAGAGTTCCCTTTTGACTGACATCCTACTTATGAACCAAGCTAGTTTTTATATTATTCAATGAAAATAGCTTCTCAAGTTGGATGTTATATTTTCAATGCAGGGAAGTGCCAAGTCACTGAAGTTGCCAACCCATATTACCATCGATGCTGGAAGAACTCAAATTGCACCAAGTAAGTTGCTTAAGTAATAAGAAATCCTTTCTTCTTCTTTTCTTTACCCCGCACAAGGTAAACCCAAAATCCCACTTTAATATGGAATCTTTGTGTTATATGGATTTTGAAAAGTAGTTGAAGTGACCAGAGAATAGCATATATTAGGGAACCATTTATCGTTGGTGCTTTGGTACCTTTGAGGTGATTGATCTGAGCTTAGCATTGAATAATTCAAGTTTCCATCTTTTTGAGCCTTGTCCTGATTGGACTATGTATTTCTTTTTTCTTTCAGATTCACGAACTGTAATGGCTCTGCTAGGTGAGTTGAAACTTCTTTCTGTGTCTTGTTTTTTTTATTGTTGTATTGGTTATTTTAGTAGAATTTGGAACTTCCACATTCATTTGGCTACACAGTCGAAGCCTCATCTGTGTATACTGTACATTGAGCAGGTCCGGCCGATCTGGTAGATGATGTGACAGGAAGCCTAAAGTTGATGTAGGCTAAGCGTGCTTTGTTACATGGATACAGCATGTTGTGTTTTAAAGGGAGGTTTTTATTTTTATTTTTTTGATGATGACGATCACGTAACAAGGGTCCTGCTTCATGGCGTCGTTCACATTTTCACGAGTAAAATTGTAAGGATGGCATGGCATATTACAGATATCTCTTGTTCTATGTCTTATTGGTTCTCTGTAGTATCTAGATAATCTTCCTTTCTCCTTAATGATTTCTTGAATTTTCACCATTAGTGGGGAGCTTCCTTTCTTTCTACTCTCTGTATGAGTTACTTCTGATCTGGTTTTATTTCTAACAAATAACTGGTTTTGTTAAGAATATTCTTTGTTAAGTATGACTGTACGAGAATACAACAGTTTAAAGCTTTAAGGTTTTGAGTCACTGCTCAGATGTTTTGGATATGGGCTACTACTAGTAGTGAAAAAGCACTGTCACTGAGACCAAGCCCATAAACTGTCATGAATAGAAAGAATATTTTGTAAAAAAAAAAATCATTGAATCAACTCATAAATATCTTTAGGCAATTCCAAGTTTAAATCACTAAAACTCATCTCAGGAACAAATTCATGAAAATATTCAGAAATATTCATAAATATTAGATGGAGGGAGTTTATATACATTAAGAACAACATAATCTTGTGGTTTAGTATACTCCGATATCTCGAATTTCTTGTGTCAAAATAAAATAAAATAAAATGATTTCCTTATTAGACAAAATAAATCTATTTTTTGTTTTCACTGGAACAACTAAATAATCACAGTATGTTTCAAAATTAATTTGCATTGGACTTTATATATCAAAGTGTAAAACATTTGTTAAGTGTATGATATCTAACAAAAAAATTATGAATACGGCACTCGGCAAGTACGCATGATCTTGTTAACAAACTAAAGTCCCTTTCATCATGCATGATAATTTGATGCCCTGGAGCAAAAATTCAAGACGACGGCCCATATATAGTTTGACATAAGAAACCTACAACTTAAGCATCTTCCTTGATTTCTTAAACCAACTAGCTTTACATCCATATGCACCGGAATATAGCCCTCATTTGACTGAACCAGAACTTTCATGTTTTCTTTGTTGTTCAGTTGGTTTCAATTTGTTTCCTTGTGTTAAAAATTGGAATGCTAAGTGCAACTTTCAAAAGGTAGAATGATTTTTCATGCATACTGAACGTAAAGGAGTGTCTTTTGCATGAGTTGCACCATCCTCCTTAAACCTTACGTTTGGAAGGTTTCTTTTGATTTTAAACACACCTTTTGTCTTTGCTAGATTTGTTGTTGATACTTGAAAATGCAGATAAATTAAACAAGTGGCTGCTGATCAGGACAAGTGGCTTCTTGTGGATTTGCAGTCCAGAAAGGGCTCGGATTTGGTATATGTCTGTCCTAGTATTGTAGAGTTGGTTTCCTAGTTTAGTTTGATTTCCTTATTCTAGTTATAATGATATTAGGAAATACTGAAGCCTATATAAGATGGCCGGCCTAGTATGTTGTTCCCCAATTGAAACTTATTTTCTTACCATGGCCAGAGAGGAAGTCAAAGAAAAGTTTAAGACATGCATCGAGGAGGGAATGCAGGAGAAAATGCGCACGCATGAACTGGAAGCTAACCGCAGGCTTATGCAGGCAAGGCTTGGTGCCGAGTTGCAACAATTAAATGACTATAGATTATGGTTATTGTCGGAGGGAATGGATGATGATGAGATAATTTACATTTCAGCAAACATGACTAGCACGAGTCTGCAGATGGATAAGAAGGCCAATGTTATAACTTTAACTGGCCTCGAAATCTTTCCCAAGGTAGGTGGAGAGACCATTGTTGGCAACCTTGACGTCCATGCAACCGGGTTCTTGTATGCAACTTCTAGTCCCAGTTTCCATTTTCATTTCTTGTGCGCAGACATACGGCGAACTTTCTTTCGAGTTGGAGATGAGAAGATGCCGCCTCTCTTGCACTTCCATTTGCATCACCCCGTCAAGGTGGGGGGGCAGAAATGAGGCAGGATATCCAATTCCGTTTGGTGCAAACGCAGAGGACATCTTGTAATGATTCGGAGAAGCGAACTAGGGATGGGGGAGACTTACAGAACTTTGTCAACAAAGTTGAAGATAAATGGAGTACGTATACATTTGATGTTGCTGAGGTTCTTAAGAGGAATGAATTTCAAGGAAATCTTCCCTCCAAGGCACCAACCGTCTTTGGCCTGACTTTTTATGCCTTTGTCGGGCTTGTAGATGAACCTTTCGTTGTGGCATACCTTGACAAGATAGAGATTGTTAGCCTGAGGCTTAAACCTGCGGTAATGGATATGACTATCGTTTTTCAGGACTTCAAGCGTGATCTGGTTCACATCAACTCAATTCCCATAGCCGCGCTCGGTCTCATAAAAGACAGCTTTAACTCTGCCATGATGAAGTATTATGAGATTTATAAAGATTTAGACTGGGATTCCATGGTCAAAGGGATAGCAGATTCTCCAAGGGAGTTCCTCACCAATGGTGGATGGTTATATTATGGTCTTGAGGACGGTGCTACTGCAAAGTTGTACGATTATTTCTACGAGAAAGTAGAAGTCAAGGAACGTAAATTGGACAATGAAGGTGAAGAAATTGCAGGTGAAGAAAGTGACACATCGGAGGAATGGGAGGACTGAATCAGGCAAGTAGAGATGAAGAGGCGAGTAAAGCAGGCGAGGCGAGCTCAGGCTAAAGCAGTTACAAGTATCTTTGTTGCTGCCTCCAGTTTATTTTTAGTTTAGACAAAAATTCGCTAGCGTATGGCTCAACATGGAAATCTGGAGATACCATATACTTTATTTGAATGAACTACAACTTTCATGTTTTCTTTGTTGTTCATTTCATTTCATTTTGTTGCCTTGTTCTAAACTGGAATGCTAAGTGCAATTTTCAAAAGGTAGAATGAATTTTTTTTTTTTTTTTTTTTTTTTTTTTTCCTGATCAGTAAAGATATAGGTAGAATGAAATTTTCATACATAGTGAACAGA
This sequence comes from Papaver armeniacum, assembly GCA_023531295.1. NCBI lineage: Eukaryota > Viridiplantae > Streptophyta > Magnoliopsida > Ranunculales > Papaveraceae > Papaver > Papaver armeniacum. Next base: position 684,784 of record JAJJWW010005328.1, on the reverse strand, counting down.
AAACTGGAATGTTGAGGAAAAACTGGAACCCAAAATGCTTAGATTTCATACTTTAAGCTTAAGGTGCAAACAAGTTTTAGATATGGGTCATATGAAAGGCTTACCATTTGACCAAATGCAAAGATCTTGGAAGAGTAGTGTCGAGGTTATATAAATTTGTGACAGGGGAGATTCGAACTCTTAACTGCATAATAAAAGGAATCATGAAACTCGGACAAGCGCGTTTTGTTGATTTAGTCCCACAGTGCCCATATTACACAACAGAGATTGATTTAAATAGCCTGAGCTTCTCCTTATGCTCGTCCCTTCGGGGACATCCGATAAAATTGGAACGATACAGAGAAGATTAGCATGGCCCCTGCGCAAGGATGACACGCACAAATCGAGAAATGGTCCAAATTTTTTTGATTGTCCAAATTGTTTTGATTTTTTTACAAGTTCATATATGAATCCGAAACAAATGCTGGAACGATACAAAGAAGATTAGCATGGCCCTGCGCAAGGATGACACGCACGAATCGAGAAATGGTCCAAATTTTTTTAACTTTTTTTACAAGTTCATAATTCATATATGATTTTTTTTTTTACAAATTTTTTTGATTTTTTTACAAGTTCATATATAAATCCGAAACAAATGCAAAATTTGATTTTTTTTACAAGTTCATATATGAATCCGAAACAAATGCAATTCCATAACAAAAGTAAACTAATAATTGACATTAATTAACAGATCGGAATTGTCAAGAACCCACACGATTAAGGACGAAAGACAAAAATTAAAGAAGCTTTGCCACTTCCATTGTACCTGGGAAACTTTGGTATCATCAACTTTTGGGTCTCTGAATGTTCAGTTGCAATTGATTGTTTAGACTTAGAAATCAGCTCTTGTGTTGTCTGATTCATTCTTTCAAGACCATATGTGATTTCTGATAAGGATTTGTTAACCTCCATTATTTTTTCAAATGATATACACTCATCCGACAAAGTGATTAGAGTCGACCTTTGTTGGCGAAGAACAGAGTCTTCAATAGTAAGTATATCATCTATCTGACAATGGATATCGTGTTTCAGAAACACACCATGCGTCTACGAATTTTACATCATGATTAAAGTTTCCTGTGGTTTAGTATACTCCAATATCTCACATTTTTCGTTTAATGCTGGTACTCTAGATGTACTTGTTTTTGTTATCATTATCTATTTGTAAATGAAGACAAAATAAATCTATGTTTTACTTTCATTGGAACAACTGAGCAACCACAGTACATATTTCAACATTATACACATAAGTGTAAAACATTTGTTAAATGGGTTCTCTTACAATTTGTATGATACCTAACAAAATTAATATGAATATGATGGCACTAAGCAAACGCATGCACTTGTTAGTGCTAGGCCCGACCATGATGAAGATCTCTATACATAGTTTCGATACAATATCTTCCTTAATTTCTTAAACCAACTAGCTTTACATCGGTACGCACCGGACTAAAGCTGTAGTAAAACTGTAGGCCATCAAATTCGCATTGACATACCCTAATTTATCTCTTATCATTTGAATGAACTAGAACTTTCATGTTTTCTTTGTTGTTCAGTTCATTTCATTTTGTTGCTTTGTGCTAAATTGGAATGCTAAGTGCAACTTTCAAACGGTAGAATGAACCTTTTTTTTTTCATGGGTAAATCCGTACGTACGTAGAATGAAATTTTCATACATAGACCAGTGAATTGAAAACTGGAATGTTGACCAAAATACTTGGAATCTAAAATGCTTAGATTTAGATCTGGGTGATATGAAAGGCTTACCATTTGACCAAATGCAAAGATCTTGGAAGAGTAGTGTCGAGTTTATATAAACTTGTGACTGCAGAGATTCGAACTCTTAATTGCCCCATTAAAGGAATCCAGAAACTCCGTGTTGTGTTGGTTTAGTCCCACAACGCCCATATTACACAACATATATTGATTTAAATAGCCTGAGCTTCTCCATTAGCTCGTCCCTTCGAGGACATCCGATAAAATTGGAACGATACAGAGAAGATTAGCATGGCCCCATGCAAGGATGACACGCACAAATCGATAAATGGTCCAAATTTTTTTGATTTTCCTTTTTTTGTCTCCTCCGCCTCTATGTGAAAGCCAATGATGCGGTTTAAATTGTGGTTGTGGAATTTGTTTCTTGAAATGAAAGTGGCAGGAGTGAAGCCTGATTTGGTTACAGTTTCTACTGTTCTTGGAGCTAATGACAGTTCTTGGCATCTTAAATTTTGGAGGATGAACTACCTAGTTCGTCCTGTGAGATTCTGGCATGAATTTTCTCAACAACTTTGACCGTAGTTCATTACAAGGCCATAACTGTGCATCCTCGGACATGACATATGCTTCTATTAATTTTTGTCAGCCTTTGACTCCAATTGAAAGTTTATAAATGGGTGGAAAAGTTTTATCCTTACATTACTAATCTTTCAAACTCTCCTCGCATATGAATCCGAAACAGAGAGTTTACAAGTGTGGTCAGATTCATCCTTTTCAGACCATCTGTGATTTCTACTATGTTAACTCTAATATGACAGAGGATATCGTTTTTCAGAAACACATCCTCAGTCTCCTCGATCATCTTGTTCAAATGTTCCTTAGCAATCTGTAACTGATCCATTTAATCGTTCCCAACACTCATCAAATGTTGATGGATCGTATGTTATTCTGTTCTGTATCCATACCAAAGCAGATTCAAATTCATGAATGAATTCAAATGATTCAAATTGATGAAAGAATTCAAATGATTTTCAGAATAGATTACAGACAGAGTTCAAATACACTAGGAGCAGCATAATTTTGTGGTTTAGTATACTCCAATATCTCGAATTTCATGTGTCAAAAATAAAATAAAATAAAAATATATCTCGAATTTCTACTCTGATCCTGGTTCCACAAACAAATTTGTTTTTGGTTACTATTTTCTATTTGTAAATGAAGACAAAATAAATCTATGCGTTGTTTTCACTGGAATGACTAAGCAATCACAATATGTTTCAAGATTAAGTAGCATTGGACTTTATATATCAAAGTGGAAAGCATTTGTTAAATGGGTTCTTTGAAGTAACAATTGTATGACAACAAAATATTATGAATACGAAACTAGACAATTACGCATGATCTTCTTAACAAATTAGAGTCCCTTTCATCACGCATGATAAATCTGATGCCCTGGAGTAACAATGACGCCCTATACATATAGTTTGATATAAGAAACCGCATCTTCCTTAATTTCTTAAACCAAGGCTTCTCTTAAATGTAGCCCACACATTTATTAACCATAGCCCATCCGAATAAGTGCATATGCTAACAAACAGACCTTTATAATCATTCTACATAGCCACAAAATTATATACAACCCAAAATAATAAGATAATCGTGAAATCCCTAAATCAACAAGAACAACAACAACAACAAATTAAAAAAAGCCAATTAAATTTATGTAAGATATTTGTCATAGTTAATGTTTTTGAATAAGAATCAACACCCTCAATTAATTTTAGTGTAACCATGATTGAGAAGAAAAATACACCATCTTAGAGATTTTGTTTTATAGATTATGTTTATGTTTATGGATTTTTAGAAGAATGGTCATAAGAAAAGAACAAAACTTTAGTATTGATGTTGTCGTGGAATTTTTTTAAGACAACAATTAGAATATATACCTAGATCAATCTTAATGTAATCATGATTAAGAAAAAATTATTTTAGAGAAAAATAGAGTTAAAGTTTATTTTGTTTTGGGGAAAATAAGAATTAGGGTTTATAACAAATTTTCAATTTGTAAGAATACTAAAAGAACAATGATAATTAATTTTAAGTATGATTAAGAAAAAAAGTTAGGGTTTATTTTGATTCTGAGTAAGAGGCCGATTTAAGTTTAATTGTTAATGAAAAATTAATGTCAAAATTAAAACTTGTTTGGTTTTTCACTTTAATTTTTCCCATTTCATTTTAACTTAATTTTTTGGGTTATGGTTAATAAATGTGTGGGCTATATTTAAGAGAAGCCTAAACCAACTAGCTTTACATCCGTATGCACCGCAATTTAGCCCTCATTTGAATGACCTAGAACTTTGATGTTTTCTTTGTTGTTCAGTTGGTTTCAAATTGTTTCCTTGTGCTAAAAGTTGGGAATGCTCAGCACAACTTTCAAAAGGTAGAATGACTTTTCATACATAGTGAACGTAAAGGAGTGTCGTTTGCATGAGTTGCACATCCTCCTTAAACCTTGCATTGGAAATGTTTCTTTTAATTGAGAAATGATCATTTGGTGCAGAGGACATCATATAAATGATTCGGAGAAGCAAACCAGGAGGGATGGGGAAGACTTAAAGAACTTTGTCAACAAAGTTGAAGGAAAATGGAGTACATTTGGTGTTGCTGATGTTCGTAAGAAGAATGAATTTCAAGGAAATCTTCCCTCCAACGCACCAACCGTCTTTGGCCTGACATTTTATGCCCTAGTCGGGATCGTAGATGAACCTTTCGTTGTGTGGCCTACCTAAACAAGATCGAGATTGTTAGTCTGAGGCTTAAACCTGCGGTTATAGATATGACTATCGTTTTTCAGGACTTCAAGCGTGATCTGGTTCACATCAACTCAATTCCCATAGCCGCGCTCGGTCTCTAAAAGTCAGCTTTAACTCTGCCATGGTCAAGTATTATGAGATTTATAAAGATTTAGACTGGGATTCCATGGTCAAAGGGATAGCAGATTCTCCAAGGGAGTTCCTCACCAATGGTGGATGGTTATATTATGGTCTTGAGGACGGTGCTACTGCAAAGTTGTACGATTATTTCTACGAGAAAGTAGAAGTCAAGGAACGTAAATTGGACAATGAAGGTGAAGAAATTGCTGGTGAAGAAAGTGACACATCGGAGGAATGGGAGGACTGAATCAGGCAAAGTAGAGATGAAGAGGCGAGTAAAGCAGGCCAGGCGAGTTCAGTCTAAAGCAGTCACAAGTATCTTTGCTGCTGCCTCTGGTTTATTTTTAGTTTAGACAAAAATTTGCTAGTGTATGGCTCAACATGGACATCTGGAGATCCCATATATTTTACTTGAAAGAACTAGAACTTTCTTGTTTTCCTTTTTGTTCAGTTCATTTCATTTTGTTGCCTTGTTCAAAACTTGAATGCTAAGTGCAATTTTCAAAAGGTAGAATGAATTTTTTTGTTTTTGTTTTTTTGTTTTTCTGATCGGTAGAGATATAGGTAGAATGAAATTTTCATACATAGTGAACAGAAAACTGGAATGTTGAGGAAAAACTGGAATCCAAAATGCTTAGATTTCATACTTTAAGCTTAAGGTGCAAACAAGTTTTAGATATGGGTCATATGAAAGGCTTACCATTTGACCAAATGCAAAGATCTTGGAAGAGTAGTGTCGAGGTTATATAAATTTGTGACTGCAGAGATTCGAACTCTTAACTGCATAATAAAAGGAATCATGAAACTCGGACAAGCGCGTTTTGTTGATTTAGTCCCACAGTGCCCATATTACACAACAGAGATTGATTTAAATAGCCTGAGCTTCTCCATTAGCTTGTCCCTTCGGGGACATCCGATAAAATTGGAACGATACAGAGAAGATTAGCATGGCCCCTGCGCAAGGATGACACGTACAAATCGAGAAATGGTCCAAATTTTTTTGTTTTTTTTTCTTGGTGCAATTTTTCTTCCTATGATCAATTCGATGATTTCTGGAATATCAGTTCCATAAGTGAGTTACATGGAATGAAACCAAATTAAGAGCCTATTTAGCCTCAAAAAGTTCCCCTTTATGGATCATCCATATGCCTTCCTCCTACTTCATCGATCATCCTCAGGCCATATCAACAATGGATTGATGTTGGTGAAACTGAGAGCTGATTTGTTTTTAGTATTCGATGAAAAAGGTTGCTCAAGTTGATGTATAAATACCATTTTCTAAATTTGAAGATAGTGCAGGAAACTAATTCACAAAATTGGTGAAATCTCAGGATTTACTCGTTCATTTCTTCATTATGGGCAGTGTTCTTCACCATGTCTCGTTCTCAGTCGAAATGGATGTTATATTCAATGCAGGGAAGTATGCCAAGGTACTGAAGTTGGCAACAACCAACCCATATATTACGACCGATGCTGAAAGAACACAAATTGCACAAAGCAAGTTGTTGAAAATCTTCTTCTTTTCTTTTCCCTACACAAGGTAAATAAAAAATCCAACTTGTCTAGACTCTGGACATATATCTTTTAGTAAAATATTTGATTTCTGATAAGAATTTGATAAGTGATTTAGAGTCGACCTTTGTTGGCGAAGAACAAAGTCTTTAGTAGTAAGTATATCGTCGATTGACAGAGAATGTCGTGCTTCAGAGCACATCCTCCGTCTCTGGGCATACGAATAAATGAACATACATCGATCGTGATTAAGGTTTCTTGTGGTTTAGTATACTCCAATATCTCAAATTTCTAGTTGATTTTATAAATGTACTTGTTTTTGTTATTATTATCCATTTGTAAATAAAGACAAAATGAATGTATGTTTTATTTTCACTGGAACAACCACAATATATTCAAGATTATATATCAAAGTGTAAAATATTTGTTAAATGGATTTTTTTAAAGTAAAACTTGTATGATACCTAACAAAAACAATATAAATATGACGCTAACCAAACGCATGATCTTGTTCGCACCGGAATTCGCATTAACATATCCTAATTTATTTTTTATCATTTGAATGAACTAGATAAAAAAAAAAAGGTTACGATTTAAAATACGATTAAAAAAAAAAAGAACCCACAATTGGAGGAGAAAATTTTTGATGGGGGCAAAAACGGATGGGGGCGTGGGGGACGAATAAAAATTGGACATTTGTCCCTCTTTTTCTTACCATTTTTGGCTAATTAAAGTGTTAAATTTTTACACCCGATTTACCCTTTTACAAATCTAAATAATCCTGCTTTGATAGAGTGATAATAGATGGTTTTGTTATATCGATTATGAGGGTTCTTACAGTGATGATTATTAATTTATTATCAAAATGAAACCATGCCTGTATATAGATTGAAGAAGATGAGGAGGAGAGAAGAAAAAAGAAGTTCACAAGTTACAACAGATGGCTTCATGTTGGTTAGTTATTGGCTTCATGTTGATTAGTTATTATTGAGAATATCCACGAGCATGCACCGATCAAAACAGAAATTGATCGAGAGATGATTTAATAGCTAGCTCTACTACTTTAGCACTTGATCAATGGACGACTGATGTATGCATAACTGTAGAGTTTGCAATTTTTTTCTGCCAACGGAGTTTGAAATGGAAATCTGACTTCTTGAACTTTAAAGTTGAAATCAACGAACGCACTGGTTTGTGCAATCTAACCATTGTTGATGCATAAAGCTTAATGGAATCAATGAATCAATGACACTCATCATACATTATACATAAACAAATAAAAAGTTAGCGCTTTATTTCTTCATAATCTTTGATTAATAATTTTCATCAAAAAAAAACTTTGCTGGTAACAGGATTTTTGAATCGGGTAAACAGGTTAATGAATCTAGAGACGGCAAGGAAAACAGGGATTGATTAACAAGAACATTTTAGCTTTTATTAGATTAGACTCTAATTAAGGTTAGTTATTATTTATAGGCAACTAATAAGATTTGATTAGATTTGGTGAAGGGGCAATTCCGGTTTACCAAGTAAAAATGTTAATTAACTAAAAACAGCAAGAAAAAGAGGAACAAATGTCAAAATCCTATTCGTCCCCCATGCCCCCATCCGTATTTGCCCCCATCAAAAATTTTCTCCAATTGGAGAATACCACCACAAATTGGGGGATACTAGAAAAAAAATGAAAAAAAACATCATGAAGCAATTTGAAAGATCCCTTATCCAAAAAAAAATTGGTAATGGCTAAATTATCCTTGGGTATCCCCAAGTGTGGTAAGATTAAATTTTAAATTTAGATTTTATTTTTTTAAAGTGTTAGTTATAAAATAAAGAGATGAAAAGGATTTTGAGATATTTGATTGATTGAAAGATTCTAATTCTTAGTCCTAAACCATAAAACATATATCACAAACAATCCATCAAAAAAATGCATTTTAGAATAAAAAAATCGGCATAGAAAAGATCAATCGGCATTGAAATGTTACATTGTCGGCATTGCTATGAAATCAGTCGGTATTGATCATGTCAACACGACAATGCCGACAATGCCTATCTTTCCCAATGTGTTGCTAAACTGAGGAACAACAAAATTCCGTATCCAAATTCGGTAGTCTAGCAAATTGAGACCTTGAGTGTGAAGTTGCTTATAATACAATGAACGTTACACACATCCATCCTTCTCTATAGATCAAAAGTATTGGCATAAATCATGAATTACAAAGATGTATATACTTCACAAGCAAATATGAAGGGAAAAAGAGCAAGCAGACAATACCGACAGTGCAAGCGGACAATGCCGACAGTGCAAGTTCAAAAAAAAGTGCAAGCAGACAATAGCGACACCATGAAAACCTTAATAATAATTACTAAAAGGAAAGGAAATGAACGACAACCTAGTAATTCAATTTAGTTTTTTTCTTTTTAATTATTGCAAATTTTGAATGTTTTGTATGCATTTTTTTAATTTGGGAGGATTTGTTATTGGGAAAATTGGGAAAATGCCCCAATATGAGGTGCAATGTAGGAAATCTGCCCCAACGTTAAAAAAAGTTGGAAAAATGCCCAATTCCGTTAACTTTGACATCCTACCCAGTTAAGTCACATGCGTAAGGCCACGATCACCACTAGAACCACTATAAAAACCACCGTCGCCACCACTTGAACCTTAAACCCTCAACCCTCAACCCTCAACTTGAATCCTGAATTTTAAACCTGAAACTTGAATTCTGAAGGGGTTTCTTCGCGTGTGAGAGCTTACACATGTGACTTAACTGAGTTTTTGACGGAATGAGGTATTTTTCCAAATTTTTAAATGTTGGGGCATTTTTCCAATATTACACCCCGTATTGGAGCATTTTCCCAATTTTCCCTTTGTTATTAGGATGCTAATTGTTTGTCATTTGTCTCAATATGATTGTGTAGTGTATAAGAGGAGGAGAAGAAGAGGTGCATTCCGTTTTGGGGGATACCAAATTAAAATGATCTAGATTTTCTTTTTAGTTTTTATTAGGGTGAAGGATAGTATTGATATTTTATCTCAGAAAAAATCAACCCCTTGGCCAAAATCTAGCCCCACATAACCGTCAGTATCCCCCAATTTGTGAGAGTATCCCCAATTGTGGACATCAGTTTCATCCCTTACATTATTAATCTTTCAAACTCTCCTTGAGAATCTTCGCCCTTCCATAATCTACTCTCATATGCTCCTCATTCCGCACCGCTATCACTTATGACGCTGTCAGAAGTAGGCATATGAACAGATGAAGGAGGTGGAGCAACACCGCCACCATTACTACTTTCGGATCTAGCTTCTTGTGCCAATGCCCGTAGCTCTTGTTCCTTCCTTAGCTTTTCGTCTAACAACATTTTCCGAACCTTTGATCTGAATGCCACTGATTCTCTAACCTTAACCTCTGCAATATACAAAGCTTCTGCAAACTTTGTTGAATTATCTTGCGGCAGAATGTGTTTCCTGTCCGACATGGCAAAACCAAGAGTGAAATCGATATAAGAGTTAAACAGTAACCAAACTGCTTGTGTTTATAGACGTCCCAGTTGAGAGCTTCTCCAATGGTTGTTGTATGTATTTCTTATGTGGCAACACAAACAAGACATCTTTATTCCAAATTCTCCTTAAGTTTAGGTGAAAAAAGTTATTCATCTCCAATGGTGTTGTTTGTGATCATTTTCTTATTAAATGTAAATTTTATGTTTAGTAATTTTAAGATTTTATTAGATCTAAAAATGATTATTTATTGTATTTTAGTAAATAAAATATATTTTTAATTAAAAAAAGCTGACTAGGATAGTAGACAATGATTTATGAAGTCATGCATACATTGATTTATGAAATCCGGGTTGGAGAATGATTTTAGAGAAAATGGATGTGCATCCTAGGTGGATTTTGACATTTATCTCCACACACATGTCACTGCAGAAGCTATGAGCTAAGTCCTTTTCCTAATAGGAATCTGTTTCCAAATTAAAACTGACAGACCCAAATATAGAGAACACTGCCCATTCAGAACTGACCCTAATAGGATTATAAAGATCAACAGTTAGTAGCCTTTCCTAAACCAAAAATAGTAATACAGTGTGCGGGCAGAAACGAATACACCTTGTTTTAATAAGTGATACCAAGTAATGTTATGGGAGCAAAAGACTAGAATGCTGAGCAAAAACTGGAATACAATGTTTACCAAAAAAAAAAACTGGAATTACAAAATGCTTATATTTCATACTTTAAGCTTAAGGTGCAGACAAGTTTTAAATACGGGTCATATGAAAGACCAAATGCAAGGATCTTGGAAAGATCGTACAGAGTTATAGAAATTTGTGACCGTAGAGATTCGAACTCTTAACCGCCCCAGAAGAGGAATCCGGAAACTGATATCTATAGGCTTTGGTTGTTGGTTTAGTCCCATATTGCCTGGTTTATAAAACAGAAATTGGTTTAGGTGATGGAAAATTACTGCACTCATAGGCCTTGCTATGCATCGTGAGACTAGAAAATGCTGCAAAAATTTGCAGGTCCACTGAATTCGTATCTACGGATACAAAATATTGCCTTGCTACGTGGTATGATTCAAGAGAACCTAATAGTAGCTTTGAGAGGAGTTCCTAGCGAGTATAAGAATATAACCCTAGTTGGTCACTATTGAGGAAAGCGATGATGTCAATCAGGTGATGAAAGCCAAAAGTTCCCATGCGTGAGAAGATGGATTGAATTCAATGAAGTTATAACTTGGCGAAGATAATGTTAATTTAGTATTGAGCGAGAAGGATAACATTCACATGGAAAGTATGTATAATGTTAGCGAGAAGAAGTTTGACCTATCAGTACCAATGCGATGATACGAGACAATATCGCGTAAAGATAGAAATTATAGGCGAAGTAGTAGGCTTTATTAGCTGTAAACGACTATGTAAACTAGCTGACATCCATTAAGTAAATGCCTATATAAGGGGCAAGAGGGTATTGTAAAAGGGGTTGAGTTATTTTTCTATTCTAAGTAATATCTTGGAGAGAAAGTTATGTGTTCTAAGGAGAGTTTGAGTAAAGCTTATTCTTTAGTATTATCATTTTCATAATAGAAGTTGTGAGTTATATTTAATATGACTTGATTAATTGTTAGAGATCATCATTTGGGTGTATTGTGGGATATCATGCGGTTACAATAGCTGCTTAGAAATCCCGCCCAAGTTACTGTGAGAATTCACAGTAAATTTATAGTGCTGCAAAAATTGCAGAATACCAAGCAGAGCCTTTGTTGCACAACAATTGTTGTTGTCTGATAGTCAAGTAAAAAAAATGGTTAAGAGTCCATCATAAATATGTTCCTAATGTTATAGCTTATGTCGTTAAATTTTCTTCATATATTGCAGAAGGAAAGTTGGAGAAGACAATATCAAACTTTTGTTTCAGTGTCTTCTCAGCAAACAAAGGATGTTGACTAAGACACTTACCTCCGCAACTTGATCGACTTGTTATCATTGAAACCCTAACAAACAAGTGATGTTGTGTTTTATTATTGGTTTAGGAAAGGTACATACATAAGTGCTGATATATTTGGGTCGGTTTCAATTGCGCAACAGCTTTCCCCATACATCTTTGGGTCGATCGATTTTAATGTGCAAAGGAATGGACTCCCATTAGGACCTATACTTAGTGTTATTTAAGAGGTTTCTAATACAGTAAAACTTCGATAAATTAATAGTTTTGTGACTGCTAAATTCTATCAATTTAGCGAAGTATTAATTTATCGATAAGTTAATTTATCGAAATATACAAGTTTTAAATTTTTAAAATAAGTGTCCATAATTTTCTTATACTAACAAATATTCAGATATTTATTTTCAATTCAAATTTTCTAATAGTTTTATGACATAATTCATTAAATCGCTTGAGTAACAACACTACTTCTAATGATGTTCTCAGTATCAACCCCAAATTTTGAAATCAGACCTCGAAATTTCTCAAAATATGACGATGGTATATTTAGTCAGTTTAGGAGCAATCTAACTTACAAATTGTAAAAGGGAATTTGAGCTTAAACTTACTTGATGTAAAACCTTATTATGCAATCGAACTCCTCAAACTTGAAACCCAAGAGAAAATTTGGGGATTTTTTTGTGTGAGAGAGAAAGGACAGGAAGATCGTGTTGACAAGGAATGGTTGTTGAAGGAGTGGTGGTGGTGGTGGTTGCTGAAAACACAGAATATGGAAGGCAATGGTGAATGTTTTCTTTATTTCGAAATGCTTGATTTCAGTAGTCTTTTTAATTGAGGAATGAATTACAATATTCCGGAACAAGAAGGGTCATTTCGAAATACGAAGGGTTTATTTCGCAAGTCTTTTTCACGAAATTAGAAAATAATGAACGAATTTTGGCCATAGCGGACTAGGTTGCCCTGTTGATAGGTTGCAAGACTGTTCCTGCGGTTAGGTTGTGTGTGTTTTTGGTCCTAGGTTCAACTCCCAAGTTTTGTTATTGTTTATATTTCTTTTTCTCTTTTGTTGCATGAGCCCTCATTTTGTTTTTTATATTTCTTTTTCTCTTTTGTTGCATGAGACCTCATTCCTCATTGTTTGTTCATCCAGCAGTGTCAAATGTTAGTGACATGGTGTTATTATTTGTTGTTTAAAATTCTTTTTCTCTTATATAAGACAGTAGATTATGTATTATGTGTGTAAATATATATGCTTTGATGTTAACATTAAAATAACAAGAAGAAGAACACAAAAAAATCACTCTTGAACTTCTCATGGACTACAAATAATCAAAGAGAAAAGTCAATAAACAAAAACTTTGGATTCCCATCTTAACAAGTAACCATAATGTAGTGTTATTACACTAATTATTAATTTATATATCAGTTGGGCCATATTATAAACTTAAAATTTGTATTATCTTATAAATTTAGCGGGGTTATTAGTTTAGCACACTGGCCCAGTTTGGGACTGGTGAAAAATATTATTTTAGTGAAGTGATCAATTTATCGCGGATTAATTTAACGAAGTTCCACTGTAGTCGACTTGCTAGGACGTCTACGATTGATGGTCCTTCCGCGGATTTGATCAGTCAACAAGAGATAGAAATCGAGAAGTTGTCCCAGGAGTTGAAGCTGAAGAAGGCGTCTCTTCAAAGCGTGAGAGACATTTTCTCCAAGAAGAACGAGTCGTTGTTGAGTGATTTTCCTTGAGCGTTTTATTTTTCTGAACCTCCTTTCCTTAGGTTTTTTTTTTTGAAAGGAGAAGAAACGCCTAGTTTATGGTTCGGTTTTTTCTGGTTTTTTGGACTGATAGATGATTGCTTTTTATAAGAGTTTTGGATTATTTTGGAATAATAGCCTTTTGATCAATTGGTATGTTAAAGTCTGAATTTGCGAGTGTAAGTAGCAAATCATCCGAGAAAATTGTGAAACCGTGAATGTTGCACGTGAAGGAAAATATAAGAAACCTTGGGATGATTGGGTCATCGGCTTCCATGGAAAATGTGAAAATCCAAACGACATGTTATGTAAATATCATCTGGCAAACTTACTCATTTTAGGGTCTTTCACCAAAACTGAATTTGGCCGCGCATACTCTATGACAAAGCCATGCTCAACGCTGGCTGCTAAAACGAAGGGTTGCAATAATCAACGACTACCCTTCTCTTTGAGATGCAGATCTCGACCACACAAGTTCGCCACCTGACGCATGGAAACTTGCGGCCCAAAGCCAAAACACACGGTTTGCACCTAAAACCTAATTTGGCCGCGCCTACTCTTTGACAAGGCCATGACTCAACTCTGGCTCCTACAAACGATGGGTTGCAATAATCAACAGCTACCCTTCTCTTTGAGATGCAGATCTCGACCACACAAGTTCGCCACCTGACGCATGGCAACTTGCGGCCCAAAGAAAAAACACACGGTTTGCACCTAAACCTTAATTTGTCCGCGCCAACTCTATGACAAAGCCATGCTCAACGCTGGCTGCTAAAACAAAGGGTTGCAATAATCAACGGCTACCCTTCTCTTTGATATGCAGATCTCGACCACACAAGTTCGCCACCTGACGCATAGCAACTTGCGGCCCAAAGCCAAAACACACGGTTTGTACCTAAATCCTAATTTGGCCGCGCCTACTATATGGAAAAGCCATGATCAACGTTGGCTGCTAAAACGGAGGGTTGCAATAATCAACAGCTATCCTTTCCTCTGAGATGCGGATCTCGACCGTTCAAGTTCACTACCTAACTTACGGCCCAAAGCCAAAACATCACGGTTTGCATCTAAACCCCAAATTTGGCCGCGCCTATTCTTCGGCAAAGACATGTCGACTCTACCATAGCCACTGGCATGCCACCATGCCACACGTAACACCTTGTTACACGTTTTCCCATGAAAACACTCGAGACATCTAACACATGTCACAAACTGGGGGATGCTCATAAAGGGTATTGGTTTGGCGGTTTACGCCGTGCGGCGTCATGATACGCCCGTTACATGAAAGTGTCATAAGAATGGGTCGGTTAGTAAATACAAGGAATAATGGTGAAACGCTCCTTTCATTATGGAACTTCAATTCCAGGCGTTACCCATTTATCACCTCCTTCCACTTTACTCAGCCGTTTCCATTTTCTACGAGACCATAGTACGTTATGTTACGACTTGTATAAATAGGTCTTACCTATTTCCACCAAACAACAAGTTTTGGGTGAGGAGCATACAACACTCAGAAATCACTTGCTAGCTTTCCCATCTGTTAGCTTTCACTTTCTGATACAAGTCAAACAACTACTCTTCCAGAATCAACTATTCTGGTCTCAACACTTTCTTCGCTTCCCTCCCTAAAACCAACCCTTCTCCTTCACTTTGTGACCGAAGCAAGTCTGGAACGACCATTTCTTGGTTTAGGCCGGATTTGTACAGATTGATCTCTCGAATCTAAAGTACTCCCTTGCAGTATATTGTTTAGGGTTTAGACTCAGTTTCTCACCCACTCACGCGAAATTACCGAAATCAGCAGAAACCGTTTTCACCCTCAAACAACAACAAGGTGCGGCCATAATCAATGGCCATTCTTCCTCATGAGATGTAATCTCAGCCATCCAAGTTCGCCACTGAACTGACGGACTTGTGGCAGGTCCCAGGCAACCCGCTATGCCACAGCTATGCCAGGCGCCACTATGCTAATGGCGCCACTTTGTTACACAACAAAGATGTGGCCATAATCAACAGCTACCCTTCTTCATGAGATGTAATCTCAGCCATTCAAGTTTGCCACCAAACTGACGGACTTGTGGAAATTTTTAGGCGGCCGACCAAGGCAAGCCTAATAGCATCACGTGCTATTTTCCTATGCCAAAGTCTCTTGACTTTGACTTGCCACACATAGTAACCTGCTACACGTTTTCCACGAAAACACTCGAGACATCAAACATGTCAGAAACTGGGGGATACTCATTAGGGTATTGGTCTGGCGGTTTACAGCGTGCGGCGTGCAATGCGCCCGTTACAAGAAAGTGTCATGAAGTAGGACAATTAGTGGTGGTGAAAAGTAACGGTGTAAACAATTCATTTCCTTCATCATGGAAACGTAATGACTGATGGTTACACGAATTCACTTCCCTCATCATGGAAGCATAATGTTTGACGGTTACATGTTACTTTATTCTCCACCATTCAATCGTTTCCACTTCCTACGAGACCAGGGTACGTTTCAATATGACTTGTATAAATAGGCTTCACCTATTTTTCACCAAACAACAAGTTTGGGTCGGCAACAATACAATATCTAGAAATCACCTGGTAGCTTTCCATTCTGCTAACCAGTTCTACCTCCGATACAAGTCATAAAACAAACCACACCTTCATAATCAACTATTCTGGTCTCAGCACTTTCTTCGCTTCCCTTCCTAAGACCATTCCCTCTCCTTCACTTTGTGACTGAAGCAATCCTGGAACAACCATTTCTTGGTTTAGGCCAGGATTGTATAGATTGATCTCTCGAATCAAAAGTACTCCCGTGCAGTACATTGTTTAGGGTTTAGATTCGTTTCTCATACACACACCCGAATTTACCAAAATTAGCAGAAACGGTTTTCACCCACAAACAGCGGTATCCGATCCTGATTGATAAATAAAGAGTGAGGGATCACATACACTACCACGAAAACCACAGCGGGTGATGAAGTTTGCAAATCTCTGAAACCACGCCCGAGGCGCCTGTTTGAGACCATAAAGGGATCTATGTAGGCGGCAAACATAATCAGGGCGTGTAAGGTCAACAAATCCCGGAGGCTGATGCATATAAACTGTCTCGGTCAAATCCCCATGAAGAAAAGAATTCTTGACATCCAACTGGTGTATGGGACAAGACCTCGAAGTAGCAATAGTGAGAACAGTGTGAATAGTGGCAGGCTTAACAACCAGACTAAACGTCTCAAAATAATCAACCCCAACCTGCTGAGATTTACCATTGGCAATAAGTCGTCCCTTATAACGTTGCAAGGAACCATCAACATGAAATTTGTGGCGAAAAATCCACATGGAACGAATAATATGAGCACCAAGAGGTCATGGTACTAGTTCCCAAGTATTAGTTTTCAACATGGCAATGTACTCATATTTCATTGCTTTATTACAGTTTGGATCCCTAAGGGCATATAGGTGAGACTTAGGCATACGAGAGATATTTTGCTGAGTTTGTACATGGAGGTTCAGTCTGTGAGTTGGTCGGAAAATTCCATGAGATGCACGAGTAACAGGACGAGAATAAGAGGCAGTTGATGTGGTTGGAATGGTAGGCAGGCATGAGGGAGTTGCAGTAGGGGGACAGGTAGAGGCTGTAGGCATGTTGGTAGGTGCCGTACAGGCAGGAACAGTAGAAGAGATAGGAGCAGTGGAAGTCGTGACTGCAGGCGAGTGAGGTGTGCAGTCAGGAGAGTCGTGGGTAGTCAAGGGAGGAGAACTGTGGTTAGACAGGGAAGGAGGGGATGCAGCGGAAGAGGTATGAGAATGGTGACGATGAGGTGGAGTGTAAGTCTGTTGGGCAGTGGGGGAAGGAAGCTGAGAAGAATTGGATGACGGGTAGGCCAGAGTGACCGGGAAAGAGGGGAAACATGTATCGAAGGGTGGTCTGGACTGGGAGAACCAGTGGGGGATGGTTCATTGAATGTGAAAACGTTTTCATCAAACGTTACATGGCGAGATAAGATGATTTTGTTAGTAGCTAGGTCGAGACAACTATAGCAACGATGGTGTAGAGGAAAACCAATAAAAACACACCTAGTGGAAAGAGGGGAAAGTTTGTGGGGTGTGGTAGCGGATAGATTGGGATAGCAAAGGCAACCAAACGTACGAAGATGGTCATATGTTGGTTGACGTTGATAAAGGATGGACACAGGAGAAGTGAAATTGAGGACTTTGGTGGGAAGAATGTTATGGAGATAGACAGCCATATGAAGAGAATCAGCCCAATATTTTGAAGGTATGGAAGCATGAGACATAAGCGTGCGAGTGATGTCATTAACACGACGAATCATACGCTCAGCCTTGCCATTTTGAGAGGAAGTTTGAGGGCATGAAAAACGAAAAACCAACCCATTAGTTTGAGCGAAATTATGAAAGGAGTAATTGTCAAATTCACGACCCATGTCACATTGAAAACATTTTATTTCACGTTCAAATTAAGTTTTAACGAAAGAACGAAATTCCAAGAACTTGGTATAAACTTGAGATTTAAACTTCAGAGGATAAACCCATAGATAGTTTGTGAAGTCATCCAACAAGATAAGGTAATAACGAAAACCAGTCTCAACATGTAATGGAGAGGTCCATAAGTCACTATGAATGAGATCAAAAGGAGCAAAAGTAATGGAATTTGATTCATAAAATGGCAGTCGAACATGTTTACTAACTTGACAAGAATGACAAAGTTTGGTAGACTGATTCTTATTACATTGAATAGAAGAGTTAGAACGTAAAATATCTAAGATAGCCTTGCCGGGGTGACCAAGGCGGCTGTGCCAAATATCATACGAACACACAGCAAGAGACATAGGAGGAGACATGGACGTATTTGGATATGGCACGGCAGAAGTGGTGATAGGATAAAGCTCCCAAGAACTATTACATCGAAGGAGAATCGTCCTCGAACTCAAATCCTTCACAGAAAAACCAGATGGATCAAATCAACAGACACATGATTATCAGTGGTGAACTTACGAACGGAAACTAAGTTTTTGATAATGTCAGGGACAACAAGAGTATCTTTGAGTTGGAGAGTTCGGGAAGGGAGATTTATGAACTTGGTACCACTAGAAGTAACTGGAATACTATTGCCATTGCCAACTAAGATGGATCGTACATTACTAGTATTGAAAACAGTATATAAAGTACATGGATCCGTAGTGAGATGTGAGGTAGCACCGGTATCCATATAAAAGGCATAATCGGGTGGCTACATGCTCATGGAGCTATATGCTTCAACAATGTCATTGGGATGCAGTAACTCAGTAGAGGGAGAAAGATATGCTTGTGCATGGCCGATGCCAGAAGACCGAGGACGAGGCTGGCCATTACGAGAGCGACATTGGGATGATCCGCGTGTGGAGGGTGATGGCTGCCATGGAGGAACTGTGGGGGTAAGGGCACGGTGGAGCAGCCCAGTATGGTGACCAGTGAGGAGTGTACGCTGGAGGCTGAGCACGGTATGCATGGCGGAAGTGTGATGGTGTTGGCAGGAGAGGTGGATCCACAGATGGAGTTGCTGCCATATTGTCAGAGAATGATGATCGATTTCCACGTTTACCATTGGTGGAGCGATGATTGCGTTGTGTACCACGATCTGTTGGAGAAGCTGTAACAGCAAGGGCGGTTGGTGAAGGCGCACTGGATTGTTAAGCACGACGGATCTCCTCGGTATGCAATTGAGAACGAGCAGCATCAAAAGTGGGCATGGACTGTTGTATGAAGGATGCAACAGTGTTGTATTCCTCCAGAAGACCATTGACAAGTTGGATAACCAATTGTTTATCATTCATGGGAAAATCAAGATCACGCAATCGATCGGAAAACGATTTAAGCTTATCACAGTAATCATCAACACAAGTACACTCAACAAACTTAAGATTGGAGAACTTACTTTCAAGGGTCACAGCGAGGTTACCTTTGTTATCTTAAAGAGCTTCTTAAGGTGATTCCAAATCTCCTGAGCAGTTTTGCAGATTTGAGAACAGTGAGCATTAAATCCTTGGCTATGGTAGAGAACATCCATTGGCGACAGAGAGCGTTTAGTTGTTTCACGGTATCGGCATCGATATCTGTTGGCGTTGTTGATCCGTCAATAAGGAAGAGGAGACGGTGAGCCTGTAGATGGAGTTCAAAAAGAAAAACCCATGAAGAGTATTCATCCTGTTTAATGTCTAGGAGAATGGGGATTAGGGTTTTGATGTTAGTGACAGCAAACGCCAGATGCAGTGTTTTCTTATCACCTGCCATTGGGTTTTTAGAAGGTGAAGAGGGTTTGATATGAGAAAGAGAGGATCGATGTTAGGATGACACCATCTCGGATGATGAATAATCTTCCTTGGAGATTTCCTTCAGAAGGATCCCAATACAGTATAACTTCTATAAAGTAATACTCGATAATATAATATTCTCTTTAAAATAATAAAATTTCCTAGTCCCGACTCGGGCCCTTAGTGCTAAAATAATAAATTCGATAAAATCATAAAATAATACATTTCAAAAATTTCTCTTAAGCATTAATAGGTCCCAAATAATATATAAAATAATAACGCTACTTTAAAAATAAAAAATAAATTTCATACATGTTAAATTTTCTCCAAATATAATCCAATATTGATTTGATTTTCTTAAAAATTCAAATCAAGTTGTATTCTTATTACAATTAGTCAATAATATAATATCTCAACAAAATTATTCGATATTATATTTACGATCTACAATTATTATTTAACCTCCAAGCCAGTAATTATCCTATATAATAATAATATATTTAATAATAATAATTAATTTTTTTTACTATTAAATATAAATAGTACAATATATGGTTCTAAATAGAGTCATACATAACTTTAGTTGGTAGCCTAGCAACAAGCTGAGCACCAACCTCCTTCTGAATAGCGACACCTAGCCTATAAAAATAATAATTTATTATATTATCGATAATATAATATCTGTTTAAAATAATAAATTTTCTTGGTCCCAAGCCTATTATTTTATAGAAGTTATACTGTATATTTTATTTCATAGAATCTTTGTAGTTAATACAGCAAATAATATTGTGACGCAAAATAAGGTAAATATAATCTATTAATAGCAAAACCAACTTGAGAGAAATCAATAGGATGATTAACCAAACCAAACTGCTGGTATTTATAGACCCTCCTTGACTACTAAAATCCTCTTAAAACTCGGGACTACAGGAGCATTCTAGAACTAGCAGGTTGGTTACCGTCAGATATATAAGATATGACGTAAGCAAAACGGGGATTTGATCTCCTGCTCTCGTAGTGCGAGAGCAAAATATTCTCCCGTACCCCTGACTTTCTTCGAAACGAGGCGCCCACGAAGTAGTTTTAGACTTTTAGTCTTCATATCTCCTCCATTTCTTCCATTTTTTCCCCTTTCTGCCAGCTGCAATTACTTCCCCGCCGATTCTTTTGTCCCCTTTCCGCCACCTGAAATTACTTGCGCTGATCATCAACCTAGCCTCAGCAGCAGCAGGTATAAATTATCCCTTCCATGGATTTGTGAGCTATGTTTCCGCTAATTACTCCATTTTTAAGTTCAATTGTTGCTTTAATATTGATTTTAATTTTCACTCCACAGGTGTGATTGAGCTAACGAATGAATGGTTAAGCACTTCCATAGTTTCATGGTTGGAACTGGTTGTCTAGTTTTTTACCAGCGCTAAAGGAACAAGCAATCGAGGAGAATCAACAAAAACATGAACAGTCAAAACCTAAAACTCCATTGGAAATTGTAAAGCTTGCTGAAATTTTCGAAGACTTCAAGATGGTATTGGTTGTGAGAAATGACTTGAAAATGGGTAAAGGAAAAATTGCAGCTCAATGTAACATTGATTTAGGTTATTTTTGTTGTTTACATTGAGGTTGCTTTGATTGTCAATGTAGGTTGTTTCTGTTGTCAATTTGATTCAGTTAAACATGATTTAGCGGGTTTTGTTTAGGAATGCAGGTAATTGGGGATGTTTCTATTGTCAATTTTTTATTTGTTTTAATGTATGTGATAGGGTTTACCTGCGTCTAATCGGTGGTTTTTTTTTCTCTCTTAATGTATGCAACTTTGGGACTTTACAAGAAGCTTCTGTATAGAGCATCAAAAGCTGGCAAGATGCTAAATCTTGATAATGCTAACCAAAGCTGGCAAGATCCTAACCTGGCAGGATGAACAGGTTAGCTGCTTGACTTCTTTTAAACTACTGTGTCGAAATTGTTTGATCGGCAGTTGTCAGCTCTGAATAATGCTAATTCTTGACGGGTTTCTATTACTGTATTATTTGGTTTTGCAGGTGGGAAATGTGTGCACAAGTTAAGGTGGTTTCGAAAACTGAGAGCGAGGAAGAAGTGTTAATGCTACAAGTAAGTATCAACTGTACGACAAGATGTAGCCTTAGTAGCCTGTAGATGTGATTGCATTTGTTTTTCTTTTTCAAAAAAAAAATTGCCTCTTAGATTGTGTTATTCAGGAGAGCGTGTTTGCCATAGTTGTGCTGCTATGTGTTAAGACGTGTTGAGTGCATTATGTGCTTAGTAGGGCCTTCCAGATTAACCACATCCATGGAAAACCCCAAGGGTGAAAATCACTTTCAGCCTGGAGTTTTTATCCTGAAAAACCGATGACAGTTAGAATTGAAGATAATTCTGGAAACTCACCTTCCAGAAATTTTGTGAAATCTTGTTTTTTTTTTTTTTTGAAGTTACTTTCCATCCTGCATATCATTTGCCAGATAGATACACATTTATGTAAAAAATGTATCTGAATGACTTTCTAGGAATTGGAAAAGTCCACAATTTCTTCCATCCCACGGTGAATTCCATTGGGCACCAACTGGCCTGGATACTAAAACATGTTTCCTTGTTAAGTAGCCTTAGTGGCACCAATACTCTTCTCTATTACAATATTATCTGTACAAAAATCATAGGGTCTGATGATACTTGCCGGAGCCCTAGAATCATAGAACAACTTCAGCATCGAGTGACAGCTACATCAATTGAAAGAGGCAAGAAACGTGAGCATGAAAATGACCCATTATTGGCAGCTAAATCCAGTTGAGTTTAAGAATAGATTTATGGCCCTTTGGTTAAAGAGATTTGCCTTGAGGTTTTGGTTTAATGTACAGAACTTAGAATTGAAAATGTAAACAGATAAAATACACATTTACTAATGCTGAATCAATCTAAGTCTGGACATCATGATGGTCAATTAATAAATTTTGTTTGTCCAATTTTTGCAGCAACGGAGGGCACTCAGTCTGCTAACTTAAACCTTCATAAAAGTCCTCGACTCAAACAGCACATTCAAACACAACCTGAGATATGTAAGTGTTCTTAATGGCTTTAATTTTGGCTCAAATTTTTCCGTCTTAGCTCAGTTGGTAGAGCGTACGGCTTTTTGCCATAAGGTCGTGGGTTCGATTCCCACAGACGGAATACAAGTTATATGAGATTGTATATTTGTAATACAACATAAACACGTTTGTGAATGCCATGTGAAACAAGTCTAGCACAATTACTACTTAGTAGGTGTTAATTAATCAAAACTTTGGACTTCACTGAAAGCACTATTTAGCGGAATATGTCAACAGATGCATTATACATATAAATTCACAAACTACTTCAACCCAACTGGATGGGCCAAGACGAAACGAAAAACAACAAAATTGGGAGCATTTCAGCTGAAGGAAAATGCTGTTGCCAATTTAACATGAAAATCTGTCCTCTCTAATTTATCAGTTATCCAATAACAATTGTGTGCAACTGTTTGGAATTTAAGGTGCATGGTTGGCTCATCGGCACCACATAGCAAAATTGGCTTAGTTTTTTTTTTTGTTTGGTTTCGTGTGCATTGCATGTGCCTGCGGCAAGTTTCTACAGGTTTCAGAACATTTCAGAACAGAATGGCAAGCACATCGTGCGTACTTGCTAGTTAAGAGAATGATAATATACACTTTTGATGAAGAATCTGTTTGTAAATCCAAAACATAAGCTAACTAGAAGCATTGACAGTACACACCCATTGAGGATGATCGCAAAACAAACAAAATTATAGAATTGAGTTACTGTACGGATAACATACTAATTATACACCTTCACTTGTTAGATGCTGACTACTCCAGTTGAAGAGCACTGCTGCCTCCATTCCCTCAGATCTATCTTCCTAGCTTCTCGTAAAACTGCTCCTTGATAGAATTTACCTGATTCATCAATCCATTCTTGATTCTCATTAATATCTGATGGGTGTTGTGCAATTCTAACAGCCCTTGTTCTGTAGTATTTTTGTACAGAATAGACTGCATGACCCAGAGCTCGTTTTGGGTAACATTATTCACTAAACTGAGAAGGTGCTCATATAATGAACATTTAGACAGCAGTTCCAGAATGGTTCCTTTGTGTAATGTATCATCGCTCACCATGTCTTCCAGTGTTTTCCTCTGCAGTGTACACACTTCCAACTCTGTTTCTAACTTGCGGTTTCGAGATTGACAAGCACAGTAATGTGACCAAAAGTAAATCATGGCTAGGGTTTTCTCAACTGAGAATATAATGGACGAACTGACTCCGGTTATCACAGCATGGATGAGACTATTCAAGAGATTATAAATTTCCAAAGAAGTCATTTCGTCGATTGTAGCAGAGTTAGAAGAACAACCTGAAGAACCGGTTTCTTGATATGCAGAAGCTGCTTTGTCTTCTTCTTCTTCTTCCTCTTTAACCTTCTGAATTGATTCTATAAGCTGATCAGTTCCACACATTGCGGCAGACAATTCCTTAACAACTGTTAGTCGATCAGTGTGATACTTTTCTACACACATGAGATGAGTGTGGAGTAAATCTAATTCGATGGATCCTTCAACCCCCTTAATATCTTCCATAATGGAAATTTCTGTTTCTGTGATCCACCTTGTGATTCTAAAATATTTTTATGAATCTTGCACATATTTAGTGCTTCTTGCAACCTTTGCGTCTGTAAATCACTGAAACTCTGAAACCCTACCATTTTCTCCAGTAGTTCTTCTTGTCCTGACAATTTGTGCAGTGGGTATTGTAGGGATTCAAGTAAATCCTTGGAAGAATCGAGTTTTGTATCCAACAGGATCAGAACATATTTTCTTGCTTCTTCTTCTCCTTCTTGGAAATCTTCCTGAGATTCGTCTACAGCAGCAGAAGCAGAAATACTGTATTCTTGATTTAATGAAGCTGCTGCTTTATCTTCTTCTTCTCTAAAATTGATATCTTTTTGCTTCTCAGAACTATTTACTTCGAATTCATCATTAAGTTGAGACCTTTGGGAAACCTTCTTATCTGAATCTTCTACAGAACTACTATTACTACCATGTGTTGTATGGTTTCTCTCTTCCATTAATGCTGATTAGTTTTGGACTTATCTGACGATTGATGTTGGTTTGGTTTCTTGAATTGAGATTCTTTCAGTGTATATTTAGAGAGAGAGAGAGGGAGGGGGGGATCAGAAACTGTTATGAGTAAAGGAATGAATGCATTCTTCTCATCGTCCCTTTTATAGCATCAGCAGGAGAATTGCATAGAATGGAGGATGACGGTTTTGAATGTCCATGTAGCCCTACACCCACTCACTCTTCAGGACTCGACTGTTTATTTATATCAAGCCCCATGGCTTGACGATATCCGCTATTTGACATTACTTCAAGTAATGCAAATGTTTACCTGGTAATCATCAGCTAGTCAAGAGACTGGCGGGGTGTTCATCTGTGCTTATTACATATTGAACAATTATCTTAGTGCGATATCACTTTGTCTCAAGGTTTTAGAGTTGTGCACTTTTTCAAACTTTGGAGTACGATTAGATTTCACAATTGATGGGACTATATCGTTTCCCGTCACCAGAAACTGAATCACTTAGTTGTCAGATAATTCAACAGGAGCAATACAAGCAAATTCACCAGGCATCGAATTGCTTAAAGAAACATACTGAATGAGTGAATATCCACACTTGTTTGCCACCTCCACTGTCAAGTTCATCATCTCCACCCGACACCTCCTTTATCATCAAATTCACTAAGACCACCACTTCAAATTTTGGTGACTTTACTGTAGAAACAAAATCTCTTGCTTGCGACTTTCAATCTCTTCAGTGTATTTTCGAATTATCAAATGTCCAACGGTTCTTTCAAATTACACGGCAAAACTAAAACTTTGAAAAAAGAAATCAAAATTAAACCCTCCCTCTATCATCAGATAACCATGTACCTAAGCTGAAAATTAAGTCAGCAAAATTGCTTTCTCAAAAAAAACTCGTGTATGCTTGATGATATATCTCCTTCCTTTGTCCAATGTAGCTACTTGATGGAGTGGCATCTGTTTTGTGACTGAGGTTTCTTTTCAATGACAGTCATAGAGATCAAGCTGAGCGGTGCTTTTCACTGAACGATTCTCTTCGGTATCATTTTGCAGCTAAAAGAAAAATCCCACATAGCAAAAAAAGAAAAAGAAAAAAATTTGGACCATTTCTCGATTTGTGCGTGTCATCCTTGCGCAGGGGCCATGCTAATCTTCTCTGTATCGTTCCAATTTTATCGGATGTCCCCGGAGGGACGAGCTTAAGTGAAAGCTCAGCCTATTTGAACCAATCTCTGTTTTGTAAACTAGGCAATGTGGGACTATACCAACAGCCAAAGCCCATAGATATTATGAGGTCACAGTTTTTAGATTCCTCTTCTGGGGCGGTTTAGAGTTCGAATCTCTACGGTCACAATTTCTATAACTTGTCTACACCTTAAGCTTTTTTTTTTTTTTTTGAAGCGAAAGGAATGTATTATTACATTATGAGTTCAGTACAAAGTTCATATCAGCTCTAAGTTGAGCTCTGATCACAATTGGAGAAGAGTCAGACCAAGACATAGTCGGGCCATTTACTCTTGCTAGCCTAGACAGAATGTCAGCTATCTTGTTTCCTTCATTAGGAATGTAATAACATTTCCAGAAACTAAAAAAACGAAAATACTCTTGGATATCTTTTATCATATTTAAAAGCTGCCAGTCTATTGCAGTATTATTGTTGACAGCATCTACTACTCTCTTAGCATCAAGCTCGAAGTGCACTCTCTCTAGCTTTAACTCCTTTGCCCAGTTCACAGCTTCCCACAGTCCAATGCATTCGTCTTGCTCTGCACTTCTAATGTCCTTCTGGTGGATGCATTTTGCTGCATGTTGTGTCCCTGCAAAATCACGAATAATCAGTCCAATACCTCCAGATTTATCATCATGCAAGAAAGATCCATCACATGATTAATGGTTACAAAATCAATAGGAGGGGGTAACCAATGCACAGAGTGACGACATATTTTTTTGTTAGTAGTGACAAATAAAGATTTAAAGTATGAAATCTAAGCATTTTGGATTCCAGTTTTTGCTCAGCATTCTCTCATCTAAAGACTTAAAGGCCTAGACAAATAAAGCTCCCACGTTGAATGGTGAGGAAACCCTTGCTTCATATTGGTCGAAATAGGTCTTTTTTGAGTTTTGTGAAACGAGCGTTTTGGTGAGGACACTTGGCAACGTATAATTGGTTAAAAAGAATAGGAAAAAGATTAAAAAAAAAAGAAATCAAATTCAATTTGGAATTCATGGAGTGACAATATTTAGGTGAGAACACTTGGCAACATATGATTGGTTTAAAAATTACAAACTTCAAAGGAAAACATAATTTACCGTATTTGGAATTTTATGGAAGTCCAAATTCAACTTGGAAATCGAGTAATTATTATATTAGGACTATTTTTTTCAAATTAATATATAAAGGTGAAAAAAAGTCCACGTGTTGTCAAAATTACAAATTTGAAAGGAAAACTTAACTTAGCGTGTTTGAAATTTTATGGAAGCCCAAATTCAATTTGGAAATCGAGTAACTGCTATATTAGGATTTTTTTTTTCCAACAATTAATATATAAAAGTGAAAAAAATTCATATATTTTCTGCGAAAATAAAAGGAAAAAATAAAAATCTGCACATATTCTCCTCATATTTAATATATTTTCCCCGCCGTACCAAATAAAAAAAAAAACACAACGCCACGGGGGCGAAGTTCTGCGCACACCAAATCAAAAATGCATCGCCGCAAGTCGAGGCGAAGCCCCACGCGCACCAAATGAAAAATGCATTGCCACGGGGTGAGGTGAAGCCCGCGCACACCAAGTTAAAAGAAAAGAATAAATAAAGGGAAAAATATCGTTTGGTCCTTTTTTTTAGGTGGGCCCATGTCTGTTTGGTCCTTTGGTCAAACGCCTTTACTGTTTGGTCCATAATTATTTAAAAATATTAAAACTGACAAAAATACCCTTCCGTGTTAATATTTAGTTATTTTCTTGTAGCACTTCATTCCAGAAATGAAGTCCATATAAAAACCTAAAAAAACAGACTTCATTCCAGAAATGAAGTCCATATAAAAACCTAAAAAAACAGACTTCATTCCAGAAATGAAGTCCATATAAAAACCTAAAAAAACAGACTTCATTCCAGAAAATGAAGTCCATATAAAAACCTAAAAAAACAGACTTCATTCCAGAAATGATGTCCATATAAAAACCTAAAAAAACAGACTTCATTCCAGAAATGAAGTTCATATAAAAACCTAAAAAAACAGACATCATTCCAGAAATGAAGTCCATATAAAAACCCTAAAAAAATATCTAAATCGATTAACACCATCGTCAAAAGCAGCAGCAACAACATATCTTCATCTTCTTCATCATCTTCATCGTCAACAGCAGCAGGAAAAAGAAAAAAACCCTTAAAAAATCGTATTCAACATTATCAACATCATCGTATATTCATTGTCTACAACTACCGATCTAAATATCTAATCGATTTCACCTTCATCGCCATCGTTTACAAGCATGCGGAAGAAAAGAGAAGAAAAAAATGGAGACACCATTAACGTGAGGAAAAAGAAGAAGAAAGAAAAAAAGAGATAAATTCTAGATCTAAAAATATAAGAGAAAGAAAGTAAATCTGAGAATGATTTATTCTCTCTTACTTTTTGACTATATATATGGTCCTTATCCAAAAGGGTATTTCTGCCACTACAAGGTGACATTTACATCATCCATGACATCAGCCTAGGACCAAACAATAATTTTTAGGACCAAACTATAATTTATATTACCAAATAGGATCAAACAGACATTTGACTGGGTCAAATGGAGTAGACTCTCTCTAATATATTATTCCTAGGACCTAATGGTATTTCCTACATAAATAAAACTAGATTTTGTGCCCGTGCTACACACCGGCGGACCCGAAAACCATCTATCATATTTTTTGTTGGTGTGACGTGGCTTCGCCTCGCCCGTGGTGCATTTTTGATTTGGTGTGGTTCGGCTTCGCCTCGCCTCGTCCTAATGCATGTTTAGGATTTTTCATTTGGCTCGGCTTCGCCTCGCCCGTCCTAATGCATACTTGGCTCCTGCCGCATCACCACATCCCAATGCATGCTTGGCTCAGCTTCGCCTCGCCACGTCGTGCATTTTTGATTTGGTGTGGTTCGGCTTCTCCTTGCCCGTCATAAGATACCTGCCATAATTGAAGATAATCAAGAAAATAAGATACTTTAATCATATTTGATCACAAAAATAAAGACGGAAGTAAGTTGTCACCTATAATGCTGTGGTGTATTTGAGCGTTCACATTAAATATACTTGTCATTGAGTTGATAATTCATTAGAAGATATCATTTAATACACATTTATTTTTGAAGTAGCCTTACTCAGAGCCGATTCTGTGTGTATCAGGGCCTTGAGCGAACTTAATCGTACGGCCTTTTTATGTTCAAAAAAAAATCCCCAACAATTATGTATTAACAATAAAAAAGATGAGACCAAGATGTATGATATACATATATGTATAGATAACATAAACATAACAAATTCAACATTCATGGGCATTGCTTTTTATACATACCGTCTATCTAATTCACTACAAAAAAGGACACAAAAAGAAAAATTATCGACTGTTTCGGATATCCCTGTAAATGACTTCGAGTTCTTCTAATTTTGAGTTACTAAACCAATGTCTTTGTACCTTAAACACACATAAAGTTAAAGAAAAAAACAATGCAAACTGAACAAATAAGAAGATTAATATGAAATTTGAGTGTAACATACATATATACCATTCAAAAGATCATCAGCGGAAATTTTGTCGTCTTGAATTTACTATTGCAAATTCACTAATCAAGGAATCAATATCTACATCGTCAAGAAGACTATGATCAATCGATATCATAGCCAACCCATTGAGTTTTTCATGTGCCATGACAGTACGCAAAAACGATTTTTTTTTGGTTTTGATGTTGATTTTTTCTGGTTTTGAACAGGTACCGGCATGGTAATCATGGATTCGAGCATGCCGGTACATGTTCCGGCATAGTATTTTGCTTAAATTTCTATCCTAGGAACAGGATGAAAAGTATCGAGAATGTTGATTTTTTTCACTTGACTACCGGCATTGATAGGAAATTATCGAGCATGCCGGTATCACGTTCCGGCATATGGTCTTCATCAATTCCGGCAAGGTCTTCATCACTTCCGTTTTGAATTTTTTTCGGTATTAATCGAGTCCCACTCGCAAGCATGGTCGGTTGATATGAAGACTATGCCGGTATCATGATACCGGCATGGTCTTCATCAATTCCAGGCATGGTCATCATCACTTTCGACATGATCTTCATCACTTAGAATAAAAAAAAATTGGTTTCCAAAGTGAGGAGAAGAGAATTTGATATAGAGTGGGGAGAGTTTAGAATTT
The DNA here is from genome assembly GCA_023531295.1 of Papaver armeniacum. Lineage (NCBI taxonomy): Eukaryota > Viridiplantae > Streptophyta > Magnoliopsida > Ranunculales > Papaveraceae > Papaver > Papaver armeniacum. The sequence goes on along the minus strand of JAJJWW010005328.1, from coordinate 654,542 downwards.
GAAAGGGAATGGGAAATATTTGGGTTTCAAAGCTCCACCCCTAAATAAGATTAATAAGAAGTGGAGATGGAAATGGGGGATATGATTTTGTTTTTGATTTTAAGTTTTTGATTTTTATTTTGTGGGAATGGTATTTTAGTATTTTCATAACCAATGGTCACCTCTTAGCCGAAATCATGGGTTGGGGGAAGTAATTCATATCCCCCAATTACGCGTTCTTTTAGAACTTTGTTTGTTTTTTTTTTTTGAACCACGAAGACGTCTGGAATCTCGATAACAGGACTATAAGTCCTTTATGTTCTCTTTAATTTTTGAACCCATAATTGGGGGATATCAAAATTAATTGGGGATATGAATTACTTCCATCAACCAATAGTTTCTGTTAAGGGGTGTTTTTGGGGGCAAAAATACGAAACTACCCTTTACAACAATAAAAGCTAAATCAAACATAAAAATACTCCCTTTTAAATTCGAAACATTTCTCACTTCCTTTCAAATTCCATTTTCCTTCTCTGCCGGCTCCTCATTTTGATTTTTTTTTTTTTTTTTACATTCGGTAGGGATGAAGACCACGCCGGTAGTGATGAAGACCATGCCGGTTCTGAGTCTTGGCAAGCATAGTTATTTATGATGAAGACCATGCCGATCTTTGGGTTCCTCGATCCGGCATAGTTATTTAGGATGAAGACCATGCCAGATGCGAGTTCCCGCATGGTTATTTAGTATGAAGACCAAGCCGGAGATTTAGTTCCTAAGATGCTCGATATAGATCTATCCATGCTTAGGTAGTAAAGTGAAAAAAAAAATCAATTTTCTCGATACTTTTCATCATGTGCCTACATTTAAATTTAAGCAACATACTATGCCTAAGCAAAGGCTTCAAGATGCTCGAAAAATTAGATAGTTGTGCCGGAAGTGGACTGATTAGAACAAAAAAATAGGTTTTGAAGATCAAAACCAGAAAATTTTGTTACGAGACTTAGCCCCCCCGAACCCCCCCGGATAGTAGCAAACAATTTATGAAAATTTCCAGCAAATGCCGGCATGGTTTTTTGGTTTAATACCATGCCGGCACCGAGCTTTTTTCAACAGCAACAATGGTGGATTCAAAGAAAAAAAAATCAAATTTTCAACCTCTTAGCAACAATTCTCTCTTCAAAATCATCCTCCATTTTCACAAAAAAAAATGCCCTCTCAAATATTTTTTCCCCTCCTTCTACTCTCACCTCACTCACACAAATTCTAATAAAAATACACACTAATTTATCCCCCAAATACTTAAGATTTTTACTAATTATTATTAACCACTAAACCTGATTAGTGAGGGCTAGATTAGGAATTAAAAAAATAATTACATAAGGGGTGACCCAGCTTTGATATTTAAATCCTTATTTTGTCATGTAGCTATATCCCGATTAGTTTCCATATCACCAATTGGGCGTTCTAATTTTTCTTGGTTTACTTTCCTTGTAAAATAATTAAAAATCAAACTACGGAAAGGACGTAAGTTATGCTCTAAATTTGTTAGTTACAGACTAAACAGGTGTTGCACGTCAATTGGTGGGCACATTAATAGGGCATGGTTTTATTTCTTTATGGCACAGGCGATCCAGACCGTGTTTCCATACAATTAAATTTTTATTGAGGTCCAATAAGGAGATCGGTGTTTTCAAATTTGTAGTATTAGCTTTCATAAATCCAGTTTACCTCAATTTTTTTCATTTTTTTTTTTTTTTTTTTTGTCGACTGCCTAAAATTTTTCGTGGTCTGACAGAAGTATTGTCCACCTTAAACGGTGTTATTAATGTATAGTTAAGTATTTGGTGTAAACTTGGTGTAAGGAAATTAATTAGATTAAAATTCTCAAACAAGTGTTGTCCACCTTCGTCTTTGTTGACGATGTTACTAACGGACAGTTAAATACTTGATATAAATAAAGTGTGACCTAATTTTTATGTCAAGTGTCCTCACCGTAGCTTCTACATTAGAAAAGGCCTATTTCGGCCAATAGAAAGCGAGGGTCTCATCACCGTTCAATGTGAGAGCTTATTTTGTCAAGGCTTTTAAGGAGGAAGATTTGCACATACCATCCACCTATTTAATGTATTTCCCCGCCACACCAAATCAAAAATACATCTTCACGGGGCGGGGTGAAGCCGCGCATCCACCAAATCAAAAATGCATTGCCACGGGGCTGGACGAAGCCCCCCGCGCACGCCAAATTAAAAGGAAAAAAATAAATAAAATATGTACATATTTTTCACCTATTTAATGTATTTGCCTCACCACACCAATTCAAAAATACATCCCAAGGGGCGGGGCGGAGCCCGCGCTCACCAAATCAAAAATACATCGCCCCGCGAAGCCCCGCGCTCAACAAATTATAAAAAAGAATACGCACCGGACACAAATCTAGCTAGTAACATGTTGAAACCCTAACAAAACAAGGTGTATTCGTTTCTGCCCGCACACTGTATTATTATTTTGGTTTAGGAAAGGGCACTCTAACTGTTGATCTTTATGCTCATATTTGGGTCGGTTTTGATTTGGCAGTGTTCTCTTTATTTGGGTCTGTTGGTTTTAATTTGGAAACGGATTCCTATTAGGAGAAGGATCTAGCTGGGACGTCTATAAATACCAGCAGTTTGGTTAACTCTTATTCTTATATCGATTTCACTCTTGGTCTTTTGCTATGTCGGACAGGAAACACCTTTTGCCGCAAGATAACTCGGCAGAGTTTGCAGAAGCTTTGTATGTTGCAGAGCTTAAGGTTAGAGAAACAGTGGCAGTGAGATCAAAGGTTCGGAAAATGTTGTTAGACGAAAAGCTAAGGAAGGAACAAGAATTGGCACAAGAAGCTGGATCCGAAAGTAGTAATGGTGGCGGTGTTGCTCCACCTCCTTCATCTGTTGCCTAGCTACTTCTGGCAGCATCATGAGTGATGGCGGTGAAGAATGAGGATATGAGAGTAGATCATGAAAGGGTGAAAATTCGCGAGGAGAGTTTGAAAGATTAATAATGTAAGGGATAAAATAATTATGGTTTTTTTTTTTAATTATCGTATTTTATTTTAAGTCGTAACCTTAAGGGAAGGTGCTGAAAAACTTTCATGTTATTTATTTATTTATTTTGATTCGTACGTAATCTTGGTCGCTGATCATTACTATCCTGTTTGGATTACATCAGAAGTAGCTAGCTTTTGTCTGCACATATGAATTTGTTCCGAAAGACCACATATCTCAAACTTGCCTGCACCTTAAGCTTAAAGTATGAAATCTAAAGAATCCAGTTTTTGTTCAGTATTTCAGTCTTTGTGCTCTCATAACATGACTAGTTTTTGCTCAGCATTAAAGTTTTCCTTTCACTATATATGTATAAAAAATTCCTTCTACCTTTTAGCATTCCAACATAGCGCCAAGCAACAAATTGAAACGAACTGAAAAACCAAGAAAACATGAAAGTTTCTAGTTCATCCAAAACATAAATTAGGGTATGTCAATGCGAATTTTGATGGCCTACAGTTTTGTTATTTATAGCTATAGTCCGGTGCATTATTAGGATGCAAAGCTAGTTGATTTAAGAAATTAAGGAAGATGCTTATGCCGTAGTTGATCATCATCATGGTCAGGCCCTGCACTAGTCAATCCATGCATGAACTTTAATCTGTTAACAAGTTCAGGGTTCAAAAAAAAAAAAAAACAAGTTCATGCGTTTGCTTAGTGCCATGTTTATATATATTGTCAAGAAATTCATGTCATAAAAACCAAACATAAATCCAATATTGAAAGAGATTGTAAATGTAAAAGAAAGAAATCCACACTTGTTTGCCACCACTAACACCTCCTCTATTCCCGGGTATTCTATTAGGGGAGGTGGAAACTAGTGATGCCCGCTGAATAGAGAAGAAAGAAAACTCTTCAATTTTTGGTGACTTTACTAAAGAAACAAAATCTCTTGCTTGCCACTTTCAATCTCTTCAGTATACTTTGGAATTATCAAATGTCCAACTGTTAGTAACTTGGTCTAAACGAACTCAGCAAAACCACAAAAATTCCACACCAAATTTACTATAATCAATCATAACATTCAAATTACAGAAAAGAACTAAAAGTCTGTACCAAAAATCAAAATTAAACCCTCTATCATCAAATAACCATGTAGTTGAGCTGAAAATTAAGTCGCCAAAATTTGACGGCAATAGGGATTCCCAAGCTTCTATCTTGTTCTCCGGAATTAAACAATAATGCATTTCTCCTGAATTTCTCAGGACATAACAACCAAACAGAAATCCAATGAAATACAGATAGTAGTTTGTGAAGTGAAGCTTTACCGTTTTCTAGGATAGTCAGGTGGTTTGAAACAGTACTGTTGTTGAAAAAATGCATTTCCTCGAACCATTTCCAGCACTCATCGACTATGACAATACCCAAACTTATGTGTTCCTCCTGTAGATAGGACAACAAAATTCACTTGCATTACATGGTGTATTAATGTTATAAGGTCCTAACATATGAAACAAAACACAACAAGTGAAAGAGAGTTCAATTAATAGCATATATATTCACCTGTTTCTCTTCTTAGTCGAACTCTTCTTCATGTTTCTTGTGATTTTTCTCTTTTGCCTTCTTCCGGCAGCAATAATAGACTTTATTGAAACCAAGCTTTCATAATAACTCACAGCTCCTCCGACCTTCAGACCATGAATGTTATGTTTTCTTGCAGTTTTAGACTCCGGGTTATATAAAATGACATCCAACTGGGTGAACAGAATTTCACCATTTCTGGAAGGACTAATAAGCTCCAAATCATAAAAGGAATCACACATAATGCTGTCAAATCTTATTGTATAAAGCTTCCTCCAAGATTCTTGAGATCCATAAACTTGCATTGCCCATACTTCAAAAGTATCTGCAAATTTAGCGAGTAGACAAAGGCACCCTTCCAACACTCCCATATCCATATAATATTGATTTTTTGGTAGTGCCATTGGTAGCTTAACTTCTCCAAATCTCTCTTCTCCCATCTTCAATGAGATTATCCGCTTGGAGATAACTGTACTTACCTTACATAACCAATGAACAACTCCATTGAAAAACACACCAGCCTCCATGTAATGATTCAACTTATCATTGTCAGATTCAAAGTTGTTCCATGAGTTAGACTTCAAAGAGTAAATGTGCACTGACTGCTCATAGGTAAGAACACTTACAAAGTAGTAATCATCCGTTCGATGATCATATCCAAATGCCCATAAAGCATCGTAGTCCTTGTTATAGTTCTTATTAATATCAAAACCTGGTTTAGGAAAATTCTTGTACTCGTCAGTGGACGGGTTCCACATAATATAATTTTCTCTGAAAATTCCAAAAGCAAACTAAGCCATTGCATGAGCCTATCAATTTAATCTTCGAAGATTTCCAGGGCAAATCCATTTCAAAAACATCAGCATTCTCGGACGATGACAATGATTCATAAGTAACCGAATTAAAACTAAGTTCGTTTTCACTTTCAACTATCAAATGGTACTTATAATCTTTGGTAGTAAAATTATAATGCTCCTTCTTAAAATAAGGATCTGAAATAAGTTTACACCAAGACTTACATACACACTTACAGATACATGTTGATTTCAGTGGCACCCTTTTGAGAATCTCGAGGTACATTTCGTCGGGAAGGCTTGACATATTGTTTTGATCTCCGCTCCTTCTGCAACTTCTGTTTTCTGGTTACTAGGGTTTTTCTGATACGGTCACTGTTGGAAATATTGGCCTCAAAATATTTTCGATATGTTATAGTTTTAACCTCAATAACAGAAACTATCCCACTAAAACTAAAAATCCTAAAAACTAGCTAGGAAACGATCCCACGACCAGAAGTCCTCTAAAACACGTTCAAATTTGGAGTTTAAGGTGCATGGTCGGCTCATCGGCACCACATATATAGCAAAATTGGCTTAGTATTTTTTTTTTTTTTTTTTTTTTTTTTTTTTTTTTTTTTGCATTGCATGTGCCTGTGGCAAGTTTCTACAGGTTTCAGAACAGAACGGCAAAGCACATCATGCGTGCGTATTTGCTAGTTAAAAGAATGAAAATATACACTTTTGATGAAGAATCTATTTGTAAATCCAAAACATAAGCTAACTAAAAGAATTGACATTACACACCCATTGAGGATGATCGCGAAACAAACAAAATTATAGAATTGAATGTTACTGTACGGACGACATACTAATTAAACACCTTCACTTGTTAGATAAGTCTGAACAAGAAACTTGATGACTATTCCAGTTGGAGAGCAGTGCTGCTACCATTCCCTCAGATCTATACTCCTAGCGTCTCGTAAAACTGTTCCTTGATAGAACTTACCTGATTCATCAGTCCATTCCCAATTCTTAACAGCATTTGATGGGTGTTATGCAATTCTGACAGTCCTTCTTCTGTAGTATTTTCGTACAAAATAGAATGCATAACCCAAAGTCTCGTTTTGGGTAACATAATTCGCTAAACCGAGAAGGTGCTCCAACAATGAACACTTGGACAGTAATTCCAGCATCCTTCCTTTGTGTGTTCACCATCTCTTCCAGCGTATTCCTCTGCAGTGTACAAATTTCGTCAGATGATAATATGCACTCATCCGACGAAGTGATCATTGTCGACCTTTGTTGGCGAAGAAGAGTAGAGTGTTAGCTGTAAGTATGTCGTCGATCTGACAGATGATATGTGTTTCAGAAGCACATTCTCCTGGCATACGAATAATACCCTTGATTAAAGTTTCTTTTGGGTTATACTCCAATATCTCATATTTCTAGTCTAATCCTAGTTCTGTAAATGTACTTGTTTTAGTAAAGATTTCCTTTCCTATATGCTTTTCCGCCCGATAGATGGATGAAAGAACTTCTAGTCTAATCCTAGTTATGTAAATGTACTTTTTTTAGTAAACGTACTTGTTTTAGTAAATGAAGACAAAATGAATCTATGTTTTATATTCAGTGGAACAACAGAGCAACCTCAATATATTTCAAGATTATATATCTAAGTGTAAATCATTTGCTAAATGGGTTCTCTTAACGTAAGATTTGTGTGATAGATACCTAACAAAAATAATATAAACATGGCCACTAAGTAAACGCATGATCTTGTTAACAGACTCAAGTCCTTTTGATCACATATGGATTGACTAGTGCAGGGCCTGACCATGATGATGATCCCCCTATACATAGTTCGATACAAGAAACCTACGGTATAAGCATCTTCCTTAATTTCTTAAACCAACTAGCTTTACATCCGTACGGACTGGACTATAGTTGTAGTAAAACTGTAAGCCATCAAAATTTGCATTGACATACCCTAATTTATTTTTTTATCATTTGAATGAACTAGAACTTTCATGTTTTCTTTGTTGTTCAGTTCATTTCATTTTGTTTCCTTGTTTTAAATTGGAAAGCTAAGTGCAACTTTCAAAAGGTAGAATGAAGTTTGCGTACACGGTCAACGGGATACTGGAATGCTGAGAAAAAACTAGCCATGTTATGAGAGCACAACAAGACTGAAAGGCTGAACAAAAACTGGAATCCAAAATTCTTAGATTTCATACTTTAGCTTAGACAAGTTTTGAGATATGGGTCTTTCGGAGCAAATTCATATGAAAAACTTGCCATTTGAACAAATGCAAGGATCTGTACAAGGGGGTTATAGAAATCTGTGACCGTAGAGATTCGAACTCTTAACCGCCCCAGAAGAGGAATCCAGTCCAGAAACCGTGACTTTTGAATATCTATGGGTTTTGGCCGTTGGTTTAGTCCCACAATGCTTGGTTTACAAAACAGAGATTGGTTCAAATAACCTAAGCTTTCACTTAAGCTCGTCCCTTTGGGGACATCCGATAAAATTGGAACGATACAGAGAAGATTAGCATGGCCCCTGCGCAAGGATGACACGCACAAATCGAGAAATGGTCCAAATTTTTTTGATTTTTTTCCTGCGTATGAGAAAGATTAATGTCTGTCCTGGCTTCTTTGATATTGAGCCTGTCCCCTTCATAATCTTTTCCGTTGTAATCATTTTTTTTAAGCCCCATCAAAAGATAGCTTCTGCAGAATTTATTGTAACTGTCGTATTTTACACTTTTGGTATGCAAATGTTTAATCTAGTAGGCATCAGCTAGCTAGCCAAGAGATGGCGGGTTGTTCTCCTGTAAAGTTAGCTTTACATTTCGTCGCTCGGAGTTATATAGCTAATGCTCAAAAGGCAATGAGCCTAGGTTGAATCTACAGAAACTATTACCAAAAGTATAAGTTGAGATCATAACTTATAGATGACAACTAAAATACAGTTAGTAAATACCACCACCACTTCCATCATAAAAAAACATCAATTTTGGGTGACTTTACTAAAGAAACAAAATCTAAAGCTTGCCACTTTCAATCTCTTAAGTATACTACCGAATTATTGAATGCCCAGCTGTTCTTAACATGATCTAAACGAACTCAGCTGAACCACAAAAATTTCACACCGAATTTTCAACACTCCAATTATACAGCAAAACTTAAACTTTGTATCATCAAATAACCATGTACTTGAGCGGGGAACTAAGTCACCAAAATGTGACGGCAATAGGGATTCCCAAGCTTCTATCTTGTTCTCCTGAATTAATCAATAATACATTTCTCATGAATTTCTCAGGACATAACAACCAAACAGAAACCCAATGCCAAACAGATAGTAGTTTGCAAGTATGACATAACATACCAACACCTTATCAAGATCAGGGCTTGAAATAATTCGAAACCAAGAGTTACAAACGCACTTACAGATACACGTTGATCTCAGTGGCACCCTCTTCAGAATCTCGAGGTACATTTCGTCCGGAAGGCTTGACATGTTGTTATTGCGATCACCACTTCCTTCTTCTTCAGCTTCTGTTTTCTGGTTGATAAAAAATAATTTAGGGATTTGATACGGTCTAGAATTAACCTCAAGATATATAGGATGTAAGTTTTAATCTCTTAAAAACAGAAACTATCCACTAAAACAAAAGATCAAGTAGCTAGGAAACAATCCCACGACCAGGGAGGGAGTCCACTAAAACACATTCAAATTTTGAACTAACGTAACCCTAACAAGCAGAAATCGGACGGGCAGCCAGACCATAGGATTGTGAGCGTCGGGCAGTTGGCGCTTTACCATGAGCGTTGCATGCAAGAATACATGCATTGTTAAAAATCTAGTCCCGGACGATCAACATAATGGGCTCAATGTTTAATAGCCCAATTACAAAATGCAAATTGGTTAATAGTCTCAGTTACATATACTGCCATTTTACCGAAGAAACACTTGGCTGAGAATATGCAGTATATGAATCCCATTCATTCTACACATACCGCCTTTGAATCTTATAGACCTTCTGTAACAACCAAAAAGGCTTGTGTAATAAAGTATCATGTACAAATTGTGCTCATTTTCAAGTTCTGTCAGACCCTTGCCACAACAAGAAATGAGAATTTTCTGAGATGAAAATACAAAGAAATATGTTCTAAAAGGCAAAACATATACCATTCGTAAGTTGATTGATTTTTTCATTCTGTGCATAAGCAATTCACACTAACATGCAGGTATGGATATTTACAAGAGAGATCGGAAAAAAAATGTTACATATCTGTAAACAGTCTATGTAATTTTAGTTTAACCAATGATTTCCATGAATGTCTCGATTATAGTGTTCCCATTCACCATTTTTGTCGTCCCAGCGATCAAGTCATATGCCATTCCTTTCTGGAAATCATAAAAGCACCAAGCATTAAGTTAATAGATTTTCAAGAGAAAAATAGGACAGTGAAAATCAACCTTCTCTTTGATCTCGTAAGCACAAAAAGCGATCAACGGTATATATCAATATAATGAATTGCGATTTCAAATTTTCATAGTTGAGAAAAAAGTTACTGCACTCTTTTGTTTACAAGTTCTTAGTGATGGCAACTAAAAAGGCAAGACGGAACATCTTAGAATGTGTTCCGCCACACAAAATGTAATAAAATGTACCTGAGCATTGAGATAACGAAGAGCGGAAATCTCTGCAAATGTAACTCCTCCAACAAAGACAACAAGTACTATCGAGCGCCTCCCATCCGCAACTCTGTGATACGGTACAAAGATGTCAGCTCTTACAAAATGGATGTCGCAATAATTCAAAACTTAACCTAAAAGAAACTGATCTGTGCATAACAGTCCAAGTAAGAAAAAAGGTCCTTGGACATACTTGTCAATACTGGCTGGAGCACCAGGAAGCGTGTCAAACGATGGGGTGCTTGAATATCCGCCCTGTATGCGAAGTAGGAGATAGTATAAATAGGAAGAACAAAGAAAAATGAAAACTAAAAGGTGAATGATTGATGAAAGTAGAAACTCACTCTCTTAATTTCAGAATGTGGTCCAGGAAGCAGCTTCAAGATCTCTTCAATGGGACCCCTGAAAGCCAATTTATACCAGAAAATTAACCTTAAAACCACATCCAGGGTCTAATCAAAGCAACTGAAGCCTATAACCACAACGGACAGTGTTAATGTTCCGAATGTGTGCATTCCAAGGTAAATCAATCCATAATGAACAAGTGAAGGGATCTAACATGCTCAGATCTGGATTACTAAAAAGAGGTTTAGAAAATACGCAAGCGATATCTGCAAGCAACTACTAAATTAAGAGATACCACCCTGTCACTAGAAAGGTATACTCCATATACTACCAGAGTACTGGAATACCCTGTGTACTCTGTAGCAAGTTTTTAGAATTTTATATTCCATTAACAATGCATCCCTTAGATTAGAAGATAACCATAATAAGGAAACAGATTAACTATGGAAAATTTGCTTAAAATGGAAGAGAATAAACCAAAAGGTGTTAATTGGAAACATGGAGTTACATGCTGTACAAAATAACCTTACCATCCAGATCTAACAGCATGCTGCACAAGCCGTATGCTAAGAGGAGCATATCCTGGGAAGAAATAGGCAATATCATTGGGGCTGTTAAGAAAGCAAATTCAAATGTTTAGCAGCAAATTCAAATGAAAGTAAGGATAAAAAAAATCACACAAGATCAACTTTGTTTAGGTACACTGGTACACAGGGGCAGAGACAGATATTCTCCTATGGGTAGGCAAATATTTTTGAGGGGAGGCAGAAGGGCAAAAATAGGTTTAGGATGGCCAAAAATAGAGCTTGGATAGGCAAAATTAGGCTTGGGAGCCATCCCGGCAGGGTAGGCAACTGCCTACCCTTGCCATGGGTTGGCTCCGCCACTGCTGGTACACATCGCATTTTCGTGCCTTAGTCATGCAGAAACCAACACAACAAGTCTGAAATGGATAAAAATCGCATAAAAGAAGAGAAGTATACTGGCTTTGCATGTTGATTACAAGTGTTGAATGTTGTGTTATATACAATACTCAACAAGACTTGTATATCACCCACATCCCAGAATGACGGAACTATTACAAACAATATTAGATAGGCTCATTATAAAGATAGACAGGTAGTATCCATGCATAAGGTGGCACCTAACATTGGTCAACTTGCACAAGAATGAAGAGCATGACCATATAGGATGCTATGGATTACAACAGCTAAATGGTTAACTAAAGACAACTTCCTCAATATAAAGAATGATTCATACTTGGCGGTATCAGTATCTTCAACAATAAGGTTCAGCGCATGTTTGATCGTCAGCCAGTTGCCTTTAACCTCCTTCAAGGAAAAAGAGCACAGTATTACGTACTATGAAGAAATGAAGTCAGCATGTATAAAGCCGCTATGCAGTACAGTAAATAAAAAACATTTGTATACAAGACTGTCAATAGCTAATAGTGTCAGGAGGATGATAACATATTGACACAAATTTCAAGTCCCATGTAATACCTGTTTTTTGAACAGTCCAGCCTTTTCCAAATTACACAGAGTAGCAATATGCTCAAATCCATAGCTGTGCAGAAACTCTCTCCTATGCCAAGAGATAGCCACTAGAGGAGTAAATAGAAAATAATTTGATGAAGAATGTTTTATGCATCTGCTAGTGACTTCTATAACTCAATGAAAATCCAAAGAAGAGAGGAAGATCTTTAATTTTGAATCATACCTTATATAATCAAATTGCTTTTTAGGTAAACCCGAGTTTGTAACAGAAAATAATACAAGAAGACGTAGAACGTTGACAATGGGCTCCTGTTTGTGAATCATTTCTTCAATGTACTCGAAGCATCTGAATCATTGTGCCACATACAAATAAACAAGATACTTTGCATCAGAAATATTTCTCCTGTGTTAACTTGTGTAACTAGATATTAATCGAACACGGCTCAATTTAAATAATGTATAGAACTTTCTAAAACAATTTCAAATGGATCAGTAAGTTGACAACCACAATGTATGCTTATATTTCCAATAGTATCAAGTCTTCTTAATTGATACAAAGATCCTTACAATCCTCTAAACCATTTGAATGCTGATCCATGCCCGTGCTCGTGGAGCCACAAATATATCCACATCTTCGAATGCCTGTTTTCACTTTCGATCAAGTGTCATGTAATAATTACACCCTCCATTTCACTAGCCTATAAATTTCATCCATGGCCAGAAAATTCCAACTAATGATTGTCAAAACGCCCACATTTATTTGAGGGCACTTATGTGGAGGACTCTAACCGAAAGTTGAAGAAAATTTATGATTCTATTTGGTTTTTCTTTCTCCCTTATGCTTTGCCACAGGATCACCTCGTTGTTTATGTCCCACAGACAACACAACAAACATACCAAATGCATAGAATACAAATGCAGTGTGTGCAGAGGCGTCTAGATGGACATAAATATATAATTTCTATCAGAAAGTTATCTAAAGTGTTTGCAGGTATCACCCAACCTGAAAACTGAAATGTTATCTATAAACCGTATTATTTATTCTTAATCAGCTAACATACTATCCAATAAGCCTATATACAGACGTACCGTTTAGATATTGTGCTTCTCCTCTTCCCATTCATTTAAGAGAATATTAATACTAAGTTCTCAAAAGTGACATCGGAAGCTTCAATATCCGTCTTGCAGAACATTTTTGAAAAGGTAGTACCCTCGAATCTCAACTTACATGTCATAACTCTCTCCCTCCACAATTGTGCGATCCATGTCGAGTTTCCCAGAGAATGATGGTTTTGATGTAAATGTAGCCAAATGCTGAGTCAGATCAATGTGCCCCTGAAGTAACTATCAGCAGAAAGACCTAAACATTAAAAAAAGTCATTTGTCTCCTAGCTGATCATTTCAGAAGTGTAAAAGGATATACTTACAGTAAGTGAGCTGAGTTTTTTAACATAACCCTTCATTTCTGAAAACGATTGATTCTGAAAAGTTAAATAACAACCAAAAAGTCTCAACAAACTGTTCCAAATATAAAAAGCAGCTAAAAATAGTGAGGTAAACTAGCAACAGAAGTTCTAGAACTTAGAATTTAACTAGACATCACCTAAAATTTCACAGAAAAACTTCCTACTTGATAATATATTTCTAACTCATACGTAGCAAATCTCTGATTTGTGCATACAAGTTACAAATGCAAGCTCTCAAATGAATTGTAGTTTCGTAGGACTACAAGATCTAGATTTTTGCTTAACTCATACAAACAACCGTATTAGCTATTAACGTATTTCAATTCTCCAAACACATAAACCATCTAACTGAAATCCAACATGTAACTGAATATGAGATGTAGGCGTAGTCTAGCTAACTTACAGCGGTATGCATTTCCATGTAACCCTGCCTCATATCTTTTGCTTTTTGATGAAGTTTCTACAAGGGGATAAGATGCTGAATTAAGTAAAACAACTTCCAGAGGAAAACAATGAAATAGCAAGAAACCAAGTTGGACCATGGAAAGAATAATGCGCATTAATAAGTAAGCGAGGGAAAATAGATAAACCTGAAGGACAACTCCAAAGTTAAGATCACGAGTCTCCTTGAATAGCTTATCACTAAGATGCGGGTCAAAAAAGAGTCAGTGGACTTCAACTATAGCGAAGAGAATACCTAGATAATGATATCAGTATAGTATACCTTGAATTAAGCGGAACCTTTGTCTTTTTTCCTTCTTGCGGTTGGTTGCCCATAATAGACGCATCGAGCTCAACAGAACCATTACTGACACGCAGAATCTGTACTGGGACTATATTAGAGAAACTCATGACAAGATAAAGACTAAGAAGCAGATCATATATTTTTCTACAGTAGTTCTTAACTCATATCCCATGCACGAGATATTGTCAAGAGAGATAGCATATATGATACGCGTGAAGTGGTTTAGATCACCAAGAGTTTGAGTATATCCATGTTATCATGTGAAGTACATTCTTATTCAGCTGGCAAAGAGTGGGTTCCACAAAATATGGCACGTTTATTGCAAGAAGACATGAGTCACATGACAGTTATAAAGATACATGATACAGTAAGAATAAGGAAGCATTACAATGAAACTGATTTCATGTGTATTGCAGGTCTTTATCATGTGAGTCAAATAAGTAGAAGAACTATAACTGAACCAGAAGAAATAAAGATTACATATTTATTAGATTGATCTATCTAGTTGAGTGTCAGCTGCAATTGAACCATATGCTTCACAGAGAATAAAAAAATCACGTGTTGATTGCACAGCATACCTCATCCATTAGGCCTTCATATGTCAACTGGATACACATAGGTGTAACCATGTCTACCTGCATACATATACATGCAAAGATCATTATCTCATAGCAAAAATCTCAACTGTTTATCTGTAATAGTATATAAATAGCTACCTCTCTATCCAAAAGGATGAGCGTATTAATCTCCGGATTTCCAACCTGGAATAAAATGGAAGCAACTTTATCAGTAACATCAACAAGGCATGCCACCAAGTATTTTACAAAGAAGTGAAAAACGTAGATTACATCTGATGTGCTGACTGGCTCTTCTACTTGCATACGGGTTAGAATTTCTGATATCCGTGCTGACGCTTTGCCTTTAGCCCTCACATTTGGTATAACTCCAAATGAATACTATAAACATCAAAGGTCAAGCATGATAAGGAGATAATACAGAAGATCTGATCACTAACTTCTAGTAAGACTGTTAGAAGTAGAACCTAGATATAAACTCAATATGAGCACCACCTAGATAACGATATAATAAACAATAAACTATGAGGTACCGTGATCGCATCTATAAGATTTTGGATACAAACCTCCAGTTTATGTATAGATTTTGCGATATGCCAAAGAGCACTCGTATCACCATCAACCAGGTAGTCCTATCTTGCAAAAGAAACACAAATCTGGATGTTAATTAAATAATATAGAAAAAAAAAGATGGAATTAAGTAGAATGTTATTCAGAAATTGGAATTACTCTATAAGCAAGATCAAGTTCAAATGAAAGCACATCCTCATCCAACGGAATCATGTATAAGGGGTACTCCCCTATAGTGAGTAGGTGGTGAACTTTTTCATCCTCAAAAATCTGCATCACAGTAAGCAACACCATCGCATAAAAAATTGTAAGAAAGTGTGAAAGATCGCCTTGTTAACAATGAAAGTGTGTTACAAAATTACCAGTAATTCATCAGTTACTGAGTTACATGCTAGTGAAATTTGGATAGTTGAGAACATCAGTAACTGAGTTACATGCTAGTGAAATTTGGATAGTTGAGAAACAACATTAAATAACATAAGCAAGACGTTATACACAATACCTAAGAGCTTTACAAAGTGGTAGAGCACAGGAAAAGATTGTTTAGTCATTACTTCTGTGTGTTAGTCTTAGTTGACAATTAACCTGCACTGGTTTAAGCCTTAGAAGATATTTTATGCGACAACGCAACAAAAGCATGAAACAAGTCTAACTTTTACCAGGGCTTAAATCACATGTCACTCCCTATCTTTTTATCCTAGTTACAAGAAGAAAAAAAAGTTTTTGATCAGTAAGGTTCTTTTCTCAGTCAAATAAACCAAAAATTCTGGAAAATAGAGCCACCTAACTATTATCTATGGCTATTGTATTCGATATTATCATTAGCGTCACAGACCTCGTGAGGCTACAATTTGACTCAAATGTACAAAATACCCATACTGAATATCTTTCAACCGACCTTACACTCACAACTTCACAGAAACGATATAAGATAAGCCTTCTAAGGTTCAGCCACACCATGGAAAAGCTAAGGTTTGAAACCATCTTCAGAGTCCAGACCAATAACTATTTTCTATATATAACATATCCCTAATACTTCATTGAGCTTAAGCCTTAAATACACACCTCTAACTACAACCTCATTAGCAAGCAAACAACCAAATACCTCTTCATAATGATAGTCAATCTTTCAATAAGAAACTAGTAAATAATCACAAGTCTAAGATATCTCACCATTTCACATGCAACGGTACGTCGAGGAACGAAATAAACTGAATACTCTCTTTGAATTGCTTTAGATAAATCATTTTGAATGTGAGCAGAGATCAGCTTCACTAGATTCAGCTGTGACCTTACAAGGTAAACCACCTTCTTGCATTCCGTTTGTACTGGTTCCGACGACAAATGCTGTAACTCTACTCCATATTCCTGTTAGTCAAAATTATCACACAGCAATTAGTCAATCAACTAGGGCAACAAAAAAAAAAATGACTCACAAGATAATCAAAATGTACCTGGAGAATTGATGTTTGAATGATTAATGAGAGTGATCCACTAAGTTTCTCGTCCACAATTAAACACTTATTCCCCCGAATCTGTCAAACCATGAAAATACACGAAAATGAAGTCATTCAATTTGGAGAAGAAGAAGAAGAAGAAGAAGAAGAAAAAAAAAAGACGAAGTGTTATAGAAAACTTACGTTTCTGAGAATTTTAAGAAGATCATTCTGTGATTGTTCTCTGAATTCAATACAGAACACGATTAAGAAAACAAAACTCAATGGTACCAATTTTACAGAATATTCAGTTTAATTCGGGAAAAGAAGGGAAAATGAGAGGTTTAGGGTTTAAGATTTACCTGAGAGAAGTGAGATTCAAGGGAGCATTATCTAAATTTGGAATTTGCGCCATTATACCATTCAGATTCAACAAGTAAATGGGTTCGAGAGAGAAAGAGGGAGAGGACTATTGCTTTATCGATCAGAAGACAAAAAAATGGAAAATGAGTAACAGGTTATTTATGCACCTTATGAGAGCTGAAATAAATGGGCCTTCGGATATATCGGAAATCATTGCCACCTGTTGTTGAGAAAAAGTAAATCAGGTTGTTTGGATGGGCATTCTGAAAGTCGAAAAGTCAGAAGTCGGTTGGCAATTTCATTTTAGAACGACTTTAGAAGCAGAAAGGTCAACTTTTTGTGAAGCAGAAAGGTCAACTTTTTGTGAAGCAAAAAGGTTTTGCTTCTAACTTCTGTTTCTGGTATCCAAACGCGCTATAAAAATCGGTTAAATTAAAAAATAAAATGAAAGTATCAGTTTCCTAAACAGAACTGTGGTCCTTGTGAGGGTCGGTCAGTGGGCTACTTTTAAGAGGTCATCAAATTTTAATTCTAGTTCAGCTCTCGCGATCTGATTTTAAAGATGAAAGTCAGGTTTCTTGATCAAGGGGCCTCATTAAAAAGCAATTGGAAGTAGAACTTCGAGGAAAATGGAGAGTCATCTTATACATCTTCGGTGTTTAAGAAGTTTTTATTAAGTAAGTTACCTACAGTTTGTCATCCTAAGTTTGTCAAAGGGTCGGAAGTTTTTCATCTTGGAAGATGATATAATGAAGCAAAACACAATTATTGGGCTATTGCACCGATGTAAAAGAATGTGATCACATTTTCGATCGTTCTAAGAATCAAAAAGGGGGAAATCTGAACTTGTTAATGGTGGTATTCTATATATGACAGATGGTAGTCCTCTGGAAGTCAGTTTTTTCATTACACTGGACCTATTACATCACTAGAAGGATGTTACATGTGTTACACCAATAACCCACCTTCATCCATCCAATCATCAAAGATATCATCAATTATTTATTTATTTTTATTGGCATCTTAAGTGTTTTGGTTTATGTGTTTACCTACGTTCTTCGTAGTTGTTAGTTAATTTAAATTTTTTAGTGTAAGTTATTGTTATTTTGCAAGTCAAATTACCATATTTATCGCAACCCATTGTAAGAGTATACGTAGGATTACACTAGCCATTGTACACAACTTCCTCCAAAATATGAATGGGACATTGTGCATTCATCATATCAAATTACATGACAATGCTTACAGGCAACAATAAAAGACATAACAAGTAAGAAAATGATATGTTTTTCTTTTTGAAGCATATAAAATCGGATAATAGGACTATAATGAATCAAGAAGGATGTTACATGCGTTAAAGAAATAGAACGAATAAAGCAATAATATTTGAATGTCTTCTCAAAAACAAAAAGGAAAAGTAGAGAGAAATAATCACACAGAGAAAGAGAGTAGTGCATTCTAACCTTTTCCTGCAAATTTTTGAAATTTGTGGCCATTACTTCGCTTCTTTCCTTCTCAAATCGCTTGTTTCTTCTTATTATTATTACACACCCTGTCAGAAGACTCAGGACTCAGGAGAGAGAGAACAGCAACAAACAGAGAGAGAGAAAAACTAGTACCAGAAAGTATTTTGATTTTTCTTTGTTTTTTCTTTGTTTTTGTCTTTTTATAATGAGTGTG
The DNA here is from genome assembly GCA_023531295.1 of Papaver armeniacum. Classification (NCBI taxonomy): domain Eukaryota; kingdom Viridiplantae; phylum Streptophyta; class Magnoliopsida; order Ranunculales; family Papaveraceae; genus Papaver; species Papaver armeniacum. Next base: position 635,805 of record JAJJWW010005328.1, on the reverse strand, counting down.
GGATTCAAGATACTGCACCTACTACATCACTAGAAGGATGTTACATGTGTTACACTAGGATATGGCCCGTGCCGTAACGGCACGGGTTTGGATTGTCGCCATGGGAACAAAATGACCTTGAATTCTCCATAATAACAATATACGTTATGTTTTTAGTGTATATTGAACCAATATACACCCCATGCATTTTAAGACACACTTATATTTTTTTGTTCAATATACACCCCTTACGTTACATTAATAATAAGACCACAGATTCATGTGTCACTGGAATTAGCATCATATGCATCACACAAATTTTATCATTATCCTTTCCATTTGTTGTTCATCATGAAAAAATTTGTATATACATTTTTTACTCCACAATTTATATTGCCTCTATTAATTATGCCATCCCACTTCAATGGCATGTTTGGCCAATAGTTTCTCCTCATATATAACTAAAGAAAGTGCTTCAAATGCTGGGAAAATATTACATCATATTAAACCAAGCCCATTTACAAAATCAATTTGATCATCAACAGACATTCATACATGTTTTACTGCTTGGGAAGAAAACAAAGTTGCAATTGTTAACAAAACAGTGAAAATATTAGTCACTGTTTGAAGGTTTATTTTAAATTGGATTACGTATCAAGGCGGAGAGGCAATTAGTTGTTTATATTTCGATTCAATTTGTAGTCCATATTTCCAATGACAACTGCTCGAACACACATGCCCAGTTCAGTTAGAAGTAGAAATTTCGCTAAAACATATTTGATTATATGTATGACATCGGCCAAGTTCGAACAGTAGTAGAATTTCCTCCAAGCACGCATCTATGGCATGTAGAATTTCTTTCGGCTTCTTCAGTTCCCAACAGAGCAAGAAATTGCATAATTAGCACATTCCTTGAAGATGGAGGCAGATCTGCAAACGAAAAAATCCTCTCGGTGAGAAACTCTATAATCGAGAAGTAATAATTAATCCAAATCGACCTCATGTTTGAAATTACAGTTTGTCGATTTTTGAAACATGTATGCCAAACTACTCTCATTCGTAGCCCAATTTCAATGGATAAAATGGATAATTTAATAGTTTGCCAGTAATCCTAACAATTTTCTACCCCTTTAAAAGTTTGAAAGCTTCCTTGTTCTCACGAACAATGGGATTACAGAATCGAAAGAAAAAACAAACGATTATTGTGAATATCCAAAATATGATTTCTACAATTCTTAACCTCCTTCATAAATTCTACAGGAATTCAGATTGTGAAAAGTATTTCCCTTGGTTTGCTCTTTTCGAGCCATTCGCTTTTCAATGTTCGGTCTAGAACCAAAGTACCACCCGCAAACTTGATGAGTCATCACGTTCTTTCCATCTGTCCCAGCGTCGTTGCTTCCACGACTACTCCATTCAGGTATCACTTATCCCTGCACATTCATTTCTACTAAAGCTTTTGCCTGGAAAGAGACCTAAAAGCATGAATACAATTTGGTTTTGGTGAACCAATTACCAACCCGTACAACATAAAAGGAAAAGTTTAGACTTAACGCTCAACGTTCATTGATGCCTCTTTAACATGGCTTTACTCCTATGAGCTGATTCAAGTCCTTGACATCTCTTACTAACATTTGATATTGCAAAATAAAAAAAAAATAAAAATGGGGAGCAATTGAGCAACAAAAGAAAATTAAAGCTATAAGAGGAAAAGAGAACGATAAGCAGTCCTTGAGTAAATTTCAACATAGCTTGATGATTTAAATCACTACGACATACTCCCTCCGTCCTAAATTAAGAGTCCGCTTTGACTAAGTCAAGATATTAAGGAAATCCTATAAATTGTCATGACTAGCCCTTGACTAGCCTATTTAATGTTATTTTATTACCAAAACTAAATTATTAGTGTTAAAATAAGTAGAAGTTTATTAGGAATTTTATAACTATTCATAAATGTTTTTATTTAAAAAAAGAAATGACAATTAATACAAAGATATTGAGTAAGTTTTTTGCCATAAATATGGTGATATTATTTAAGATTTGGATATTAAAAATGATTTTATGATTATAAAAATAAAGGGTATATTTGATATTTTAAGGGAAAAGTATGTCTATAAACAGTGCGGACAGATAAAAATGGACATACCAAAGTAGAAACTAGGATAGATAAAAACGGACAGAGGGAGTATAATCATTCTTTATCTCCTGGTTGTCATGTTTGTAATTAAGATGTGTGAACTCACATTCATGGGTCCTTCATGGAGGCTCAATGTATGGCACTTTGGTGTTTCTGCAATTCATGTAGATATCCATTAAACACATTATAACCTACTAAAAGAGAGACCTTAATTAATCTCATTCGAAGGAAAGCGAAGTGTCATTCGTAGGAGAATCAAATATTGCTAATCTCTTCAAAAGAGTAAGAGATACCGATGTGTGGCCATGAGAGAGAGAGAGAGAGAGAGGAGACCAAAACAATATCCCAAAGAGTAAGAGATACCTAGCTAGAATCTCATTATATGTTTGTTGCAACTCCTCAATACCTTGGATGTCAGCTCACCTAGTGCTGGATAAGCAACAATTTTTGATTCTCGTTGTACGGGCATTGAGGAAACATCTAAGAGCTTCCAAAGGCCCAATTCAGGTTTAGCCACAATAAAAGAACACCCGTAACTATAAAAAGAATAGAGAATTCAAGTTGTCTAAAATGACAACTTACCTTTGTAAACTCAAACCACATGCTCCTGTCTTCATTTCATCTTCAAGCATTTTCACAACAAAATGCATAATCTTCCCTTAAAGAATGATAACATAGAATGAGTTTCATAAATTTCCTACAAATACTAATATAACATCAGAATATTAATATCATCAGTAGCAATGAGTGAAGAATCCAATAGAAAAGGAAAGAATTTAAATATAGAAAAATGTTTACCGTAAACCAACCTTAAGTAATCACAATTTGGAAAACCCCCAAATAAAACCCCACCAACTATATTCTTTCAGGGTCTCTTGATCTTCTCATGATGACTACAAATCAAATAAATACACAAATTAAAACCTAGTTAGAATCTCATTATTCCCAAAGGTCAGACCAAAACAATATGCATGTGAGTGATGGAGAAAACATAAATTATAGGGATGTTGAGCAAAGATTTTCCTTCCGAGACATCAAAACTATTACACTCTAGCATGATTAATGGAGGAAATACCTAATCAGAATAGGGTTTTCTTTTGGGAAACATAAATTACAGGGATGTTGAGCAACGATTTTCTTTCCGAGACATCAAAACTATTACACTCTAGCATGATTAATGGAGGAAATACCTAATCAGAATAGGGTTTTCTTTTGGGTAGGGGAATGAATGAGAAACAGATTCGATCGGAGGAGTATTCAAGCGGCGTTCATGAATGAGAAATAAAAACCCCGAAATGTGATCGGTGAGGTTTTCCTTCATAAGTGTAAGCTAAATGAGAAAAAGAAAAACGCCTTTCGCCTTAAATGGGTCAATTAGAATTAACTCCGCAAATAAATGAGAGATTAGAAAGCGCGACCTTCAAGGGAACCGATTGAACACCCTCATTTGAGTAATGAGGACCACTCTTTATCTCCCAAAATGAGATATTAGCAAGCGCGACCTTCAAGGGAACCGATTGAATATTAATAGATCAATCTAGACCGTCTTTTATATGTCTCAACTGTAGAGCGCCGTCGATGTAGGAAAACACCATTGTCCCTTATAATATAGACTAATAACCCACCTTCGTCCATCTGATCATCACAGATATCATCAATTCTTTTTTTTTTATTGGCATCTTAAGTGTTTTGGTTTCTGTGTGTACCTACATTCTTCGTGGTTATTAGTAAAAAAAAAAAAAAATTAGTGTAAGTTATTATTATTATTTTGCAAGTCAAATTACTATATTTATCGCAACCCATTGTAAGAGTATATGTAGGATTACACTAGTCCATTGTACGCAACTTCCTCCAAAATATGAATGGGACATTGTGCATTCATCGTATCAAATTACATGACAGTGCTTACAAGCAAAAATAAAAGACATAACAAGTAAGAAAATGATATGTTTTTCCTTTTGAAGCATATAAAATGGGATAGTGTGACTATAATGAATCAAGAAGATATAATAGAAAAAAATTCAAAGATATTGTTTTTATATACATCATACCATATGATTTATGATTTATTTTATTTTTTTTGTTGTTGTAAAAAGCATTTCAACTAATTCATATGGATGATGAAGGAAACAATTAGGTCTAAAAAAGGAAAAAAAATAAATTAAAAAAACTATAACTATAACTTATTCTTTTTCTTCACTAAACTTTTCCTCCAACTTCAGCCACTTTCACTTGACTCGGCAAGTGATGAGTTTAAAGGAGCAGACTATTCTCCTCGTGCTTTTCTATCACTCAACTTCTCAACAATCCTTAATTTTCCAGTTTCTTCTTTGTCCGGTTTCCATCCCATAGTGCACTTGTGATAGAATAACCCATCATGATCACTGGAGGTAAGATAACACATACTATAAGAATACAAGTTTTCCGTTTTGAAAACAAAACAAAAAAAAATACTTCTAAATATTTCTTTTTTTCTCACTCTTTCTTAAACCGAAATTTCACTTTGTTTCCCTGTAGTGTGTAGTTAGTGAATGTAACAGTAAAACAATTTATAGGGGGAAACCTAATTTAGATCTAACAATAATTCCTCCTCTTTCTTTCATCACGTCAAAATCCAAATCAGCTTTTCTCTTTATCTCTATATTAAACAGAGGAATCTTCTTTCATCATAGTTTCCAGACACCCTCATTAGCTGCCCAGTTTGGTTGAAAATAAAGTGTTCCCCTTTTCATGGTTTTATATGATTTGTAACACAAACTAAAAGTTTATCTCATATAAACTTAGATATAAATAATATAAAAAAAAAACCTAATTAGAAAAAAAAAAAAGTTTTTACAAAAACAAACAAAACGATCAATTATATTCTAAAAATTACAAAACAATCAGATAATCTGAACATACGAAATAAATTTCTTAGTGATTATCCTTAATGTCGTGGATTCCATCATCATTCCTAGTAAACAAGATAATCCAAACCCATCAAGAATTGTAAGAAATCGATATTACCATTAGCTTCGGTAATACCTACACCTATTGGATTGTTAAGGTTTTCCTGATGATCTTTTAACCAGCTAGTTAAAATTCTCTGATTTACAGTCGACACAATCTTGATTGTAATTGGTTTTGGAAAATTGATACCAAGACTTATTCTTCTTTCCAACCAATAACCTAATCTTCATAAGTTTCTAATGCTAAAACCAGCTTTTTTATTTCATTCTCTGTCATCTTCTTATCCCCGATTGTTGATCATTGTAAAAGCTCTAGAAAAAGATAGCTTCTCTTCTACGCTTTCTCTCTCTCTATGTTCCCTCTTTCTTGAAATTTTAAAATACCGAGTAAAAAAGTTAAATGAGAACTACGTGCTGATAACGTGTTATGAAATTAAAAAGAGACAAAATAGATGGAAAGAAGAAGTGAAAATTTTGTTCATGTACGTGTATAATTACCTAGTTTTAAGCCCATATATTTTATAGGGAAAAAATACTTAATATACCCAAGTATATGTAACCTCAAATCTTAGACACAAGGGAATCTTAGTCATTAAACATATATTTATAACATATTTTTTATTTTACTATATGAATTTTCTATTTTATATATATTGATTGCATTGTGTCAAAATTAGAAATTTATAAATAATTGATTTTCGAAAATGGATTCCTTCAGACGCAATCACTTTTGAAAATTATTTTAATCGTCAGAAATCGGATTATAGCAAGTTGATAACATCAATGTTTACGTGGGGATGTAAGTATAATTTTATAATTTATAAAGACAAACTATATAATTGGTATAAATTATTTTTATTTCAGACTTTCAGTATTATAAGTAAACATATAGGTTATATATTTTGGAAAAAAATATGTCCAAAAGGTGTTATAGACGTTCTTCGTATAGGGACATGTCAAAGACAACCCTGCTTAGAAAGATCTCAGGTAACTCGAAAGATCAAAATTCTGTTGAAAGTTTGGTTACTTAATAGTAAAGGGAAATTCAAAGACAAAAATATGAATAGGATAATGGATCACTTGTGTTGGGTTGTAAATTGCTAATGCATTTAGTTTAATTCCCCATACCAGAAGGAAGAAACTCAAGTTGCCAGTTTCGCAATTCTTATATCAAATGTCTAAAATTTCAATTTAAATGTTGTTTAATAAATGGCGTGTCATATAAAATGAAACATAACCCTGAGAAATACTACCAAGATTTTTTCAAAACAAAATATACCCTCCGGCTGCAACATCAGTAGGATGTGTATTGTTGGACATGTAGTTCTTTATGCTATATATCATTATAAATCATAAACAAATTCATCTAATTAAAATACGTCAAGAATAATTAAATTCAACAATTTGATTGGTGTGCAGAACAAGTACACAACCAAAATGGAGAGTTTGCGAATAACATGGTTAAAACCATTTAAATATATATTTGAGTTATCAAAGAACCAAATATGCTAACATCGCGCATACTTCTTAGTTTGAGTTTGAATATGCATCGAGAATCCATTAAAAATTAATTACCACCATATATCAATTTCTTGGATAGTTTTTTGGCTTTCTTGAATACTTTTTTTGCTCTTCTATGAAATAAAAAAATTATATCAATCTTTTATGTCATCTTCATAGACGATTACTTAACCATCTTTAACTCATCTCTCAAAGTTCTTTACCTGACATTGATTGTTTATAGGATGTTTAGTTTCCTCGAATGTCTCATACTAACACTTCCCCGAACAACAAAATTATAAAAATCCCGTTTTGATCAAAGAATAACAACCAAACATTTGAAGTCTTTGTAATTTTCAAAATTTCTTGACGATTCTTTTGTATTACCCTTTTTAAAGATCTGTACTTCCTATTTATATGTTCAAAGAGCATACCAAATAGTTTTGTAGTCACCCAATTCAAGAAGAGATTAAAAGCATAATACGAGAGACAAGTTCATATGCTTGGAACTAATTACACGATGTTTTCTTGTTCATTTGCATTACAATGTACATGAATGAGGAAAAACAATTACGATCGAGTCATTAATAGTGGGACATCCTAAGTCATTCATTTTATGCCTTCTTATCATGAATAATAGTGGAGTCTATAACCATAGAAATTGAACCATAACCTTGAGAGTAACTACTACCAAGTTCTTGTCAAACAAAAGTAACAACAATTTATATGTTGCTACTACAACATCACCATGAGGGTGTGTGCTGTTTGACATCCAATTATCAATGATATGCATTCGTTTTAGATAGAAGTATAGTATACATTAAGAACGATACCAATTCATCAATTCAAGTGGTTTTTCAGGACAAGATACGTAACCAAAATAAAGAGTTTACGAAGTATAACATATACTAAAACAATTCCAAGAAATGAAAATTCATAAAAGAAAATATATATCTCTGGGTTATCGAAAAACCGAACATACTAACATCTTAGGCACGTTTTTTGGTAAGTTTGAATAGGCGTTGAGAATCCCTATGAAATCAGTTGGAACCTCATCTTTTCGTTTCTTGGATAGGTTGCTGTTTTTTTGGATAATTTTTCGTCTCCACTTTTAAATAATAAAGTGGCATCAATTTCTTCCCTCATATTCTTAAATGATTCCTTAACCATATCTAACTTCTCCCTCAAAGATTTTTCACTTGATATCAATTATTGATGGGACTCACATAATGATGCCTGAACGTTATCCGTAATATATATCCATTCAACATATCATTCATTAAACTATTTTATTTGTTGATTAGAATTGGACACTTGTTTCAAAGCCTCCTCATATAACTTGCATTGATCATATGTTTCTTGTAACATTTATTTCTACAACTCCAAAAATGTATCATCTTCGAGTATTGTCTTTAATATTTCATCTTGTTGTATAGAAAAGTCAAACTCTAATTTTTATGATTCCTTCACATCTTTAAAAGCACCGCTCGTAGAATATGAAGTACTTCTTTCTTGATTGTTAACACCTTCTTCTTCTTTCTTTCTTTGACATTTTTTAAAGTACTTTCTTTATTTTTAACACCATTTTTTTTCCTTTGACGACATTTTCTTGATGAGTACTCTTTTCGTGTCCAAATTTCGTTCTCTTATAAATTGGATCCCTATTCAAGTCATCATCAGATCTATGTTTTATTTAATCTTCTTTCATTATACCCAAGGGACAATTAGTTTTTGCATGAGCACCACTATTCAGATTTTCGGAAGATCCAATATGCTTTTATAAGAACCTTATGCATGCGACAATGGTAACAGCTAGGAGCTACTAGTGATTAGGAATTTTCTAGTAAGGAAAAAAATGAGGGTTACAAATAGATACAATTTTATCGCAGCATACATAACATAAATGTGGAAAGAGGGAGAGGGTGCAAGTGGGGTCACTTGCACCTATTAGATTTTCAATTTTAGTAAGAAGGGGCTTGGGTTGCGTGTGATTTTAATATCTTGTCGGTGCAAATAATTATTATAAAATTAATAAAGGGGTCAAAGTGTAAACCGAAGCTTGTAGTCTTAAATTTCTTTATTTTTTTCCCGAAAACCTCTCTCTTAAGAGGAAAACTAATAAAAGTAAAAAATGTGTAACATGTGTTGATGATCACTCAAAGCATATTATTGTGGATTCTTCGAAACTATTGTTGAACATAACTGATATACTATATATATTAATTCGAGTGACTCGGAGATTTATTAACGAACTTAGTTAAGGGTTTACTTTAAATTTGTTAGGGTTTTCTAAAACCGTTTTCTTTTTAATAGAATGAAATAGTTTGTTTTGATTTTCCTTTTGGAACACTGGGAATTATCCCTTTTGATAGATTGTTTGTCTTGACTTGGGAACCGAGTTTCATTAGGTTATTTTACCTTCAGATAGTTGTGTATGGAAATATTATTATAGGCTTTGTAAACTGACCGAAGTGGTTACAGTTTGTAGTATTTTCTGATTAGGTTACAAATGCTAATGAGAAGACAATGGGGTGGATATTCAGTTACCACAACCACCGTCTCCCAAGACCATGTAAAATTCAAATATGTTAGGTTGAGTTGTACAAATTGTTATTTTTCTTGTATGTACCTGACTTGTTATTTCAGGATAATTCGTAGATGCAATAATTTGGATGACACGTGATATGTACTAGCTATCCCGGCATACCATGTTGTCGAGTTTTGGCATCAATGTGCACATTTTTTTTATCGAGATTGATATATATTCCGAAAGAAGTTAATGGTGATATCGCGGAAGTGGTAAGATTTTATACGATATGAGCTTTCATGTTACTTCAAATTGTAGCTTATAATCTTTTTTTTTTCTTGAATGTCGAAACAGTTTTTTTTACCCAATAGGTATACGTCTTGGCTCCGTCCCTGAACATGAACAAACGCAGTAAAATACACTGAAGACAAGAAAAGATCGAGCTGAGTATTAGATATCTCTTCCTTGAAGACAAAATTCTCCTTACTATGTGGTTCACAAATTCAAATACATCTGTCAAAATTTACAAATTGAAAGATTTATATAGATGATAATTGGTGACTATCAACAACAAAAGAAGACACGTCATAAGAAATCACATCTCTCGTAAAAGTCTCTTGATAAATAGTCATATTTTTCAAACAAGTAGTTTCATATCAAAAGAGTTTTATGGAAATTTAGAATGGGACAATTTGGAGGTAACATGGATTTCTTTTTTTTTCATGTAAGAAAAGAGAAACGAAGCTCAAAAGAGCAACTTACTCCAAAGGTACAGCATTGGGATCAACTAGGCTAAGGCTAGCACCATGATGACTCCTTAACAGAAGATCACAGTTATTACAGTTATCCTGAGTATTAAAGTTTGAAATGGATTGTAATGTTGTCAAAAGTAAATGAAGATTAGGGCCTTTCCAGTTTAAGTTTTGGAGTAAGGTAGAAGAGCTGGATATCCTAGCTAAGTTAGCAGCATTGTTGGATTGCTGTGGAGCTAGTCTAATGAGTCCTCCCAAGGCAAAGTCTATGGCTTCAAAATTCCTATCTGCACTTTGAATATAATCTCCCTAAAATCTTTTTTGAACTTCTAGTTGGTAACCGTTCTGAATGGCTTGTAGTATTTCTTCTTCCACTGCTGCAAAGTCAATGTTAGTCCTTTACATTTCCTTTCCCCAAGTCAGTTCTAGTTGAGCTCCTCTGCTGAGTTCAATTGCTAGGTCTTTAACATTCCTTGCTCCCACACACTGCCCCGTGAAAGACAGAGCCACAAAAGCAAAGCTAGTATAGTGTGGTAAATCACTATTAGACAAGTTATTGTTAACTTCCATAATGTGTATGTTAATAGTGATGCCAAGTTTCTCTTTAGTGTTTCTGTTTAGACTGTTGAGTCTTAGGTTCTGATCATTGGTATTTTCCTGATAATAGAGGTTGTTTAAAATGTGCCCTGGGTTGTGAATCACTCTACTAAATGTTAATAGAAGTTGAGTTATTTTTAGAGCAGTGGCAGCAGCATTATGGCCTATATTTCTTGAAAAAGTGGGGGTACAACAACCACACCCAATATTTCGATTAGCAATCTGTATGGACTAACTCCAATATATTTTTAAGAGAATCAACTAAACAGTCAGATTCAATCTTAATAAAAGTATATCAAAGAGTTATATCTCTCTTCGATTCAAAGACTTACTCAAGCAAATAGAAATCTGTGAGTCTAATTAAATACAAGAGAAAACACTTGAACGGTACCAAAGACCAATGTTCAAGGATCAATCAATTTCAATCAACAACCAAAGGTTGGATTTCCCAATTGATCGACTCAACGCACAACCTGTGATATTTCAATTATATAACAAAATATAATGCGGAAAAGAAATAACACAGACACCAGAAGTTTTGTTAACGAGGAAACCGCAAATGCAGAAAAACCCCAGGACCTAGTCCAGATTGAACACACACTGCATTAAGCCGCTACAGATACTAGCCTACTATAAACTAACTTTGGTCTGGATTGTAGTTGAACCCCAATCAATCTCACACTGATCTAAGGTACAGTTGCGCTCCTTACGTCTCTGATCCTAGGAGGATACGACGCACTTGATTCCTTAGATGATCTCACCCACAACTAAGAGTTGCTACGACCCAAAGTCGAAGACTTTAATAAACAAATCTGTATCACACCGAAAAGTCTACGGTAATAGATAAATCTGTCTCCCACAGAAATATCTACGAGTTTTGTTCCGTCTTTTGATAAATCAAGGTGAACAAGAACCAATTGATAAGCCGGACTTATATTCCCGAAGAACAGCCTAGTATTATCAATCACTTCACAATAATCTTAATAGACTAGCGAAATAAGATATTGCAGAATCACAAACGATGAGACGAAGATGTTTGTGACTTCTTTTATATCTTCCCTATCGGATAAATAATTCTCAAGCCAATCTTTATGATTGTACTTAGTACTATAGAAACAGCAAGATCAGATCACACAACTACGAGAAAGTAGTATCGGTCTGGCTTCACAATCCCAATGAAGTCTTCAAGTCGTTAAAGGAGAATCGACTATAGCTTATATACAACTAGTATCACACAGGAGGTGTGGGTATTAGGTTTCCAGTTGCTAGAGTTCTCCCTTATATAGTCTTTCAAATCAGGGTTTGCAATCAATGTTAGCTTGGTAACAAAGCATTAAATATTCACTAGTTAGATGAAAACCTGATTAGATTCAAGCTAATATCTTTCAACCGTTAGATCGAAACTTAGCTTGTTACACACAAATGAAATGCACGTTTTTAGGTTTGTGTAACCGTACCCAAACATGTACATTTAGTTGGTTCAACAGTAGTTAACCAAATGGTTAGCCATATGAGCACTTTCATATCAACCACGTTCTTCTTTACCATAACTAGTTCAAATGACTCAAATGAACTAGTTAGAGAGTTGTTCAACGATTTTTATGATAGACACAATTGAAACAAAAACTATTTGATTCACTCGAATTGATTCATGAACTTTATAGCCACGGTTTGCAATTATGCATTCCTTAGTTTATATAAGTTTAAGTTCACAAATAATCGTTTTTAGGAAATTACCAACTTAAGTACGCGGACTTAAGTACCCGGAATAAGTTTGTTTTTAGTTTACAAACTCCAGCGGAATTTCTCGGGATGAGAACTTCTGACAGTACGCGGACTTGGTACGCGGACTCTAGTTCCGGTTTTCCTGAGCAGCAAAGTACGCATACTTTGGTTCAAGGAATAAGGACTTACACACATATGTGTTACCACACAATGTTTATATCCTTCCATGGTTATATAATCTAAACTCTCATTTCAATCATTGAAACATTCTTAGAGGACGTTATATAGTTGTTATTCACAAACCATTTTTCACAAAGCCATTTTCAAGTGATTGAAACTTAACATGACTTTCGTCACTAGTAAAGATGAACTTGGCCAAAGCGAAAGCTTACCAACACATATTTCGAGAAATAGATAAGCGAGATAAAATCGTCTCGAAATAGCAAATGTGTATAATCATAGTCAATATAGCAAAACGTCTTTTGTCTCAAGATAGGAGATAGAGTAGATAGACTTTTGAGTGATAGATAAGTTCAAGTCTCCACATACCTTTTAGTCGATGAAGTTTCACAAGTCCTTGAGTAGTTCTTCGTCTTTGTATGATGATCGCCATGGAGTCTTGAGCACAATTATACTTTATATCCTAGTCCGAGACTTAGCTAATAGTAGACTAGAAATCAAGACTAATAGTTTTGATCACTAACATTGACAAACATGCTTGAGATAGCAACGCATGCGCGTTCGACCAAGCAGTGCTCTAACAATCTCCCCCTTTGTCAATTTTAGTGACAAAACTATCAATACATATGGAATACAAAAATAGATAAATAAATTTTTGTAGCTTCTCTTCCACATGCCTGATCTTCTTGGTTCTTCAACATTACTCGAAATCTTTGTCACTTCCAAGTACTCCAATGATTCCAAAGGTTGTAAGTTTAGCATCATCATTGTTGAATCCGTAGCCATAACAATGAGAAAACAAGAATTCTCAATCATTGTTACACAATGTCATAGTATTATTACACAACATCAAAGTTCAATTGCATCACAACTTCGACAACAACACTATGGTGATATGTATCACTCCCCCTTAGTCAATACTCCATCTCACATGGAAACCACTCCCCCTTACATAATGATCTGAAAACCATATGTATTTTTAGTGTGAACTACACATTAATTCTCCCCCTTTTTGTCAATAAAATTGGCAAAGGTACGAAAACTAGTGGGATCCTAATGAAATTTCCATAGAGACATTTCATGACCAAAAGCAAGCACATATCAACTTTTTAGATGCAATCATATAGCCGAACCTAAATGCTTTCATCAAGGAGTTTATAAAGATACAAGATAACTCCTATAATATTCCACAGCCACACTCCCCACAAAGATTTGGCAATTAACCACAAGTTCAATTAATAACTCTCCCGCATATAATGTCATTCCCGAAAGAACAACAAGAGCGACCTTACTTTCACAAGAAAAGAAGGATTTCTTTGGACATAACAAATCACATATGAATATGAAGTTGAATCCAAATAATACTCAATTAAATTAACCACAAGAAAACCCATGATTAATCTAATCGGAAATGCTCAACATAAGAGAACTTACGGAGCCGCACAGTATATTCATAAAATATGGATCAGGGAAGATCAATACTGCGAAATAAACAAGGATTCATTATATTTTACATCACTATTTGCACAATGGCATACAATACACATAATCCTCGTAAATAAAAGTTTTATCCTTTCTTTCATCAAAATATGACATAAAAGGCTTTACTTTTGTAATGTCAAAAGTTCATTCATTCTTTTATCAATACATGCATATCGACATATGAAAGACTTAACTTTTGACAGATATTAAAACTTCTCATGGATGTAATACTTTTAGCAAAAACATCCAAAGTTAAATAAAAAGTTATTACAACCCTTAGAGTAACACTTAACAAAATAAGTTTATCAACAGAAAACGAAGGAACTAAGCTTGATTGCGATTATATTTCTCAGTAATCTTACACACATGTTCAGTTAATTCAGGATGAATTCCCAACACGTAACTCAGTTTGAAAAAGAGAGGGGGAAACAACAACCACAACCAATATTTCGATTAGCAATCTGTATGGACTAACTCCAATATATTTTCAAGACAATCAACTAGACTCAATCTTAACAAAGTATATCAAAGAGTTATATTATCTCGATCTCTTGATTTAATTCTTACTCAAGTAAATAGAAATATGTGAGTTTAATTAACTACAAGAGAGATAACTAGGATGGTACCAAAGACCAATATCCAAGTGTCAATCAATGTAAATCAACAACCAAAGGTTAGATATTCTAATTGATTGAACTTAACGCATAACCTGTGATATTTTAATTATATAACAAAATATAATGCGGAAAAGAAATAACACAGACACCAGAAGTTTTGTTAACGAGGAAACCGCAAATGCAGAAAAACCCCAGGACCTAGTCCAGATTGAACACACACTGCATTAAGCCGCTACAGACACTAGCCTACTACAAACTAACTTCGGTCTGGACTGTTGTTAAATCCCAATCAATCTCACATTGATCCAAGGTACAGTTGCACTCCTTACGTCTTTGATCCTATCAGGATACTACGCACTTGATTCCCTTAGCTGATCTCACCCACAACTAAGAGTTGCTACGACCCAAAGTCGAAGACTTTAATAAACAAATTTGTATCACACAGAAAAGTATATGGTAATAGATAAATCTATCTCCTACAAAAATACCTACGAGTTTTGTTCCCCCGTATTTTGATAAATCAAGGTGAACATGAACCAATTGATAACCCGGACTTATATTCCTGAAGAACAACCTAGTATTATCAATCACCTCACAATAATCTTAATCGACGCGGCGAAAGAAGATATTGTGGAATCACAAACGATGAGACGAAGATGTTTGTGACTACTTTTATATATTGCCTATCGGAGATATCAATCTTAATCCAATCGTTATGATTGAACTCAATACGATAGAAACAACAAGATCAGATCACACAACTACAAGAAAGTAGTATCAGTCTGGCTTCAAGTCGTTAACCTACAGGGTCTCGGTAGAAACCTAAGGTTAAAGGAGAATCGACTCTAGCTTATACAACTAGTATCACACATGAGGTGTGGGGATTAGGTTTCCCAGTTGCTAGAGTTCTCCCTTATACATTCTTTCAAATCAGGGTTTGCAATCAATGTTAGCTTAGTAACAAAGCATTCAATATTCACCGTTAGATGAAAACCTGATTAGATTGAAGCTAATATCTTTCAACTGTTGGATCGAAAACTTAGATTGTTACACACAAATGAAATGCACGTTTTTAGGTTTATGTAACCGTACCAAAATATGTACATTTGTTGGTTCAACAATAGTTAACCAAATGGTTAGCCATATGAGCACTTTCATATTAACCATATTCTTCTTCACCATAAATAGTTCAAATGACTCAAATGAACTAGTTAGAGAGTTGTTCAATTGCTTAGATCTTTATAATAGATACAATTGAAACAAAAATGATTTGATTCACTCGAATCGATTCATGAACTTTATAGCTACGGTTTGCAATTATGCATTCCTTCGTTTATATAAGTTTAAGTTCACAAATAATCATTTTTACAAAATAACCAATAAGTACGCGGACTAGGTTCGCGGAATCTTGTTCTGGTTTCCTAGCAGCAAAGTAAGCATACTTTGGTTCATGGAATAAGGACTTATACATGTATGTGTTTCCACATAATGCTTATATCCAACAATGGTTATATAATCTAAACTCTCATTTCAATCTTTGAAACATTGTTAGAGGACGTTATATAGTTGTTATTCACAAACTATTTTTCGTCAAAACCATTTTCAAGTAATTGAAACATAACATGACTTTCGTCACTAGGTAAAGATGAACTTGGCCAAAGCGAAAGATTACCAACACATATTTCGAGAAATAGATAAGCGAGATAAACTCAGCTCGAAATATCAAATGTGTATAATCAAAGTCTATATAGCAAAACGATTTTTGTCTCAAGATAGGAGATATAGTAGATAGACTTTTGAGTGATAGATAAGTTCAAGTCTCCACATACCTTTTAGTCGATGAAGTTCCACCAGTTCCTCGAGTAGTTATTAGTCTTGTATGATGATCGCCATGGAGTTCTTGAGCTCAACTACACTTTATATCCTAGTCCGAGACTTAGCTATAATAGACTAGAAATCAAGACTTATAGTTTTGATCACTAACATAGACAAACATGCTTGAGATAGCAACGCATGCGAGTTCGACCGAGCAGTGCTCTAACACAGTTGTTCATGTAGATACTCGATTCTCTCATTAAGAAGATTGTCTTCAGAAGTGACTGGATTCTTCATCTTGTTGATGTCTGTCTGGGATAGAGGGGAAGTATAACCAGTGCAGGTGCCAATAAGTTTAACCTTGAATTGACTGCAGATTCTACTGATAAGACATGGGAACCCAAGATTATTTTTCTGCGAAACTATATGAATCATCTGACGAATAATCAGGCCACATAAATCAATATCTTCACTAAAGATAAGATAACAAACCATCTCAGCAAGGGTTATGCTCCATAGATTCTTATCAAGTATACTTGGAATCATATTTGGCTGAAGACCTTCAGATGAAAGCTAATGTTGTCAACACTTGCCCCCAAACCACGATTCACTTTTATTTAGAAGCAATTCGGATAGTTGAGCCTGAGTTGGTCTGTGATTCTCAGGTTGAGGAATTGAAAATGAGCGATCAAGAGATAAGTTCAAAAAATATGCAATCACTTCATGGTTTACCTCAAATGTTATTCCTCCAACAATTGTATTGAAGCAACAACTGACTTTGTTGGCAGCGCATAAAACTGGCAAGTCATCTCAGGATAAGAGGACCCAAGACCATCATGAATATAGCCCCACTCATGTTGGTTCATAAACTGGTGAAACTCAGGTTCGCTAACAGTACAATCATAAACCCTTTCTATAACAAACTTCCCTTTAAGGAACTTGACATATTTATTCCTAGCAAGAAGACTAGTAAAGCTAATTTGAAGGGAAGGGTCATAAAAAGGCAGTAAAACGTCTAAACCAATTTCATCATCTTCAAACTCATTATCACTATCTAAGTTTCGATTGGGTTGAGAACTTGAACTTTCACCACGACTTAATCTTTCCCTAGAAGCCATTTTTGAACAAAAACACAACATAGAGGATGAACAACTTAATTGGTTCGTGAACTGTTGTTGATGGTGAAGTTCAAAACCGGTGAGCAAGGTAAGAATCTTTCTTGACCCAACATGCAAAACCTTCTTCTGGTTCTAATGGTACAAACCAATCAAAAATTGGTTATAAGAAGAGAAGGAAGAAAAAATGGTACATGAATGTGATTTGAGTTTCTCAATCGTACTCGAACTGTGAAAAGAGAAGGTGAAGAGAACGAAGAGAAAAGTTTTCTCTTTTAATGTGACAAACGGTGGAACTCGAACCGGATATGTTCAAACTGGAACAATATTTATTCATATGAGTTCAGAGTTCGTGAACTGCACGTGTGAAGAAGGGGCTTGTTTGTTTTGTGGGTTATTGAAAAAACTATGAAGAACGATGTTTGGAGCAAGGCTCAACAACATATTTTCCCGCAGTTCACAAGAACATCACTTTGCACACCATGACACCAAGAGAGGGTTTCTTTCCAACAGCTTTCACATTTTCTAGTAGCGAGAGACACCCAAGAGACTGTCTTTATAAAACTATCAAAGAACATCAAGAGATCCTCAAAAGGAATGAGTTTGTGATTTCTTGTTTTCCAACTTATAAAAGATATTTTCTGCCAATAATTTATATTACTGTGGAAGGAAACTCTTTTGATAAAAAGAGACGTCCTAGCTTTTCTATGAAGGAAGATAATACTACTATCTTGATACGAAGTATCAGGGATTGACAAAATCACTCAATTCATCCTTTGAGGTGATATACTCAGATAACTGAGATTTAGACTCTTCTTGTAATTCGTTCAGTTAGTTACAACTAGTTGGATTACTCGGAGGAGGAGTATTGCACTCACTGATTAGCAAATCAATATCAACCTCAACATGAATATTATTCATCATAACTTGATTTAGACTGTCAATAGACTCTTTTCGTCTTGAAGAAATAGAGTAACATTGGAAGATAGACTTTCAAGTTTCTTTTCAGTTCCGGAAAAAACTTCAAGATATTTTAAACCTGGTGGAGGTTTAGCCAGAATTTATTCTATGGATTTAATTAAATCGGACATGGAAGCAACTTCTGGAATCCCTGGATCTGGTGGTGCATTTATTGAGATAGCACTTTTGTCCATAGAGTCAGATTGCTACAAACACAGACTTATAAGGTCTTTAAACGTGTTTGCCTGCTCTGATACCAATTGAAAAAGCGGGGGTACAACAACCACACCCAATATTTCGATTAGCAATCTGTATGGACTAACTCCAATATACTTTTAAGAGAATCAACTAGACTGTCAAACTCAATCTTAATAAAAGTATATCAAAGAGTTATATCTCTCTTTCTCGATTCAATACTTACTCAAGCAAATAGAAATCTGCGAGTCTAATTGAATATAAGAGAAAACACTTGAACGGTACCAAAGACCAATGTTCAAGGATCAATCAATTTCAATCAACAACCAAAGGTTGGATTTCCCAAATGATCGATTCAACGTACAACTTGTGATATTTCAGTTATATAATAACAAAACATAATGCGGAAAAGAAATAACACAGACACCAGAAGTTTTTTTAACGAGGAAACCGCAAATGCAGAAAACCCCCGGGACCTAGTCCAGATTGAACACACACTGTATTAAGCCACTACAGACACTAGCCTGCTACAAAATAACTTCGGTTTGGACTGTAGTTGAACGCAAATCAATCTCACACTGATCCAAGGTACATTTGCGCTCCTTACGTCTCTGATCCCAGCAGGATACTACACACTTGATTCCCTTAGCTGATCTCACCCACAACTAAGAGTTGCTACGACCCAAAGTCGAATACTTTAATAAAAAAATCAGATCACACAAAAAGTCTACGGTAATAGATAAATCATCTCCCACAGAAATACCTACAAGTTTTGTTCCGTCTTTGATAAATCAAGGTGAACAGAACCAATTAATAACCCGAACTTATATTCCCGAAGAACAACCTAGTATTATCAATCACCTCACAATAATCTTAATCGACTAGCGAAAGAAGATATTGCGAAATCACAAACGATGAGACGAAGATGTTTGTAACTTCTTTTATATCTTGCATATCGGAGAAATCAATCTCAAGACAATCTTTACGATTGTACTTAGTACGATAGATGTAGGATCATAATATCGCGACATCAATACTTCGCGAGACTAATAAATGATGATATTGCGAGGGAGTCGCCGGGAAGTAACATAAATGACGCAATGAATGACGACAACCAAAACATGAGAAAGATGTGAAGACTCAGCGAAATTTAGGAGTGTCGCGAGAATTGATACATGTACACTTGCGATATTTCGCAAGCCATTCCCGAAAATAAAGGACAGCTTAGCTGTCATCCACTGTGTACTACCCTATATAAAGGGTTGGGCAGTCCTCTGTTGTAGGAGAGTTCTTTTTGAATTGTTAAGCAAGTCTTTAGAGAGAGAAAGTTTTAGAGTGATTGTAATTCTTTAACTCATTTCTATTTCACATTGTAAAGATTCAACTACTCAATCAATAGAAATCATAATCATTCATCTTAAAATGACTTAATTGTGTACATTCTAGTGAGGGGTGTAGTGTAGGATTTCCTGCAACTACATATTGGCGCTAGAAACAGGGAGTGAGTAGAGATCAACCTTGTGAATCGAGAGAATCAGGAGTAACAAGAAAGAAATTTCATATAATTTTCAACAAATTACTGAAATTGAGAAATGGCTAGAAGAAGGAATGCGTCTGGACAACCAACAATTGTAAGAAGAAGTGGGAGATTAGCTTGAAAAAGGAGAGATGAAGTAGGTGAACCATCGAGAATAAACGCAAGAGATAGAGAAGAAGGTCAAATTCAACCATCGATTCAACCAACACCGAATAGAGTAATAGATTATGATAGGGTAAGTGTGCATACATGGAGATCAGATTCTATAGAAGAAAGAGAAGAAGTGCAACAATTGATAGATAATGGACAAGAGGAGAGAAATCGAGAAGAGATAGGGGAAACAATTCATAGAAATGAAGAAGTCGCAGCATTAGAAGCATTGAGACAAACAATACATGAAGAAAGGCGGTTAGAAGCGGAAGAAGCAAATTTAACAAGGCAAAACCATGAGTTAAGAATGGAAAATATGAGGTTGCAGAATAGAAGATCGAGAAGTAATACCAGGTCAAGATCAAGATCGGTTAGATATGATATGAGGAGAACATTACCTGTAGAAAATGTTAATGAAGAAAATCTAGAAAGAGAGTAAAATCTCGATGAAGGATGCTTTGAAAGAAGGAAATGGTGTGTATTCCACGTCCCGAGATCTTACTGAATGGCCAAAATGACGGAAATCAAGAAAATAGGCAAGGGAATAGTCCAATTGGTGAAGAAAATCGGGAAGAAGGAAGAAGAATACTGCATGGGAGAGAAACACGGAGGAAACAAAAGGAGATTGAAAATGACATCGAAAAGCATTATATTGAACAAGCGCGTCTAGCTTGCGAAAGGGAAAGATTAAGAGTAGAAATGGAAGAACGGGAAATGGAGGAAGCAATTCGGCAGAACAATCATGACAATCGAGAAAGAAGGCGCAAGCAAAATCGCAACAATGGAAATATCAATGAAGAGTATGAAAGAATACAAAGGAGAACCGATAGGAAACCAAGAAGAGAAAATGATAGATATAATGGTGTGCGAATTTGTGAATAAGATGGAGGAGAAAGTCGCAGAGAAAGAAGAGAAGAAAATGCTGAACAAGAAAATCAAAGTAGACATGAACGCAGAAGGAGAGAGGCAGAGTTAAAAAGACCAATAAATTCTAACCCTGATGTAAATGAACAAATCTTAAGAGAGTTGGCAGATATGAGATGAATGTTGAACAATAGAAGAGGAGGAGGAAGAAGACAATTGGATGAGGCCATCGAAGAAGCTGCGAAAACCCCCTTTACACTAGAGGTGCAGTTAGGAGGAATACCCCCAAAGTGTAATTTACCCGCATTAACCAGTATTTTTGATGGAACAACTTGCGCAATACAACACATCAAAGCGTATGTGAGATGTATGCTACAATGGGAAAATCATGACGCCATATTGTGCAAATATTTCGCATCAAGTTTAACAGGAGAGGCACTGAAATGGTTTGAGGGTTTACCAAGAAACACAATTACGTCATTCAACCATTTACAAGCTATATTCTTAGGGGCATATATAAGTAACAATTCCTCGCGACCAGGAATTGAAGATGTATTTGGGCTGAAACAAAGAGTTGGCGAAAGTTTGAGACACTTAACTGTGAGGTGGAAGACAATGTGTAGCGAAATGGTTTGGACGAGTGGATGAAAGATATCTTATTCTATCATTCATAAACGCTATGTTCGCAACCAATTTGTTATATATTCAAATTTTTAGAGTCAAGAATACAATTACAATGACCGAGTTGCGAGAACTTCGGAGGAATATATTGCTCTAGAGGAAAGGCAAAATGAGATGGAATCATACCCACCTGCGAATACAAATTCAAATGTCAGAATGCAAGCTTATTACCCAAGCCGATAAACACGAGTGGCGAGCACTTACAAGGGCAACAAGAAAAGATAATAGATGATGGACATCCAAAGATAGTAGCTATGGGAAGCCATGATCAGGAAGAATTTGAAAGAGAAAGGAACTACTACAATCGTGGCGGCAATAACAAAATTCAAAGACTTGATCATCCGCAAGAAACTTATGGAAGTCGGCGTAATTATCATGGAGGACAAACGAAGTCACAGAGTAGTATGGGAGGAAATCAAAATGACACCACTAAATACTAGTGTGGAAAAAATATGGGAAGCAATACTCTTGATGGAAAATATAACTGCACCATGGAACATGGGGAATGAGCCACCACCAAGTGACAGAAGTCACGAGTTCTGTTCTTACCACCGCTTTCATGGACACCAAACAAATGACTGCAGAAATATAAAAAGAATCATCCTCAGAATGATTGACCAAGGAAAGCTGAGTCATTTTCTAAAAAGTGAAGAGAAGGTTCAACCGTTACCACCACCGCCAGAAATGCACAGAACAAACTCAACAAAGGGGAAGGAAACATTCGTAATAGAAGTCGAAACGAAAGCTAAAAATTTGTTTTGCAACTCCATTGTACATTCATACCGAACAATTGAGGATTTTCATGATAATATTCTCAGTAGGGTTTTCGCGAGGGATGTTGATAATAAAGAAGTGATGAACATCGCGAAGACATCGCAATTAAAGGAATGGCAAATGCATATTGTTTCTTTCACTGCAGAAGAGATTCCTGAAGGCAGAGAGACACATGATAGCCCATTGGTCGTAAAATTGGAAATTAACCCAAAACCTGTAGATGGCGAAGATGATGAAGCAGAGAATTCCTGGGCGATCAATAGAATCTTAATTGATACAGGGAGCTCAGTAAACATTCTTTTTTACCATACTTACAAGACTATGGGTGGCAAGGACGAAGAGTTGATACCCTCGACATATAAAATATACGGTTTTAATGGCACAACGAATAAGCCTAAAGGAGAAGTTCACATGAGGATACCCTTGCAAGGATTATCAACTGATATTTTGTTATGTGTAGTCGATGTGGAATCCCCTTATAATGCATTAATCGGAAGACCTTGGTTGCATGAAATTCTGGGTGTAGCGTCGACTTATCATCAGTGTATAAAATTTCCTCATCCTAGCGGTGTTGGAATTATAAAGGGAGACTGGATGGAAGGACAAAAATGCTATGAGATTGATGTGGAGAGTTGCGAGGAAAGAGCTGCGAAAAGAAAGGACTGGAAGCAAAATATAAAAGATGAACAAAGAAGAGAAAAGTTGATGGTGGATACCATAGATACAAGAGGTGAAGATACATCGCGAAGCAAGTGCATGAAAACAGTGGAAAATTACGATGGAAAGGAATCATTAAGAAGTTTGAATGGTGCAGAGGCAGAGAGCAGCAGGAGCAAAAAGTGTAAGAAATGAATAATAATCATTATCAAAAGCAAGGACAAAGGCGTATTAATGATAAGAAGAAGAAATAATAATTGAAGAAGAAATACGCGAGAATCTCGCCATCAAGAATGTATGAAAATTTGATTGAAGAATTGAAAAACAAAAATGAATAAACAAAGCAAGATTGTGCGATAGCTTCGCAAATAAAATAACAAGAGAAAACCAAAAATGAATGATTGAATGAATTAACAAAAATGAAAGAGTGAGTGAATGGGACGAACCTTTATGGCGTACACCCTAGTTCGCGAATGATATTTCGCAAGAGGCAAATGTAAGACCTAAAGTGCGTCATATAAGGGGGTATCTCTTGACATGGCTCAGTGAAAAGGTTACACCGCTCCTGGAACCTGAGTCATGGAGATTTAGGCCCATGAAAGCCTATCCGGGGAGAGATAGGCTTAAGGTTATACCTGGTTGGGCCCAAGGGTCTCTTCCAAGGAGTCGATGTATGCTCAAGGCGCGGGGTACGGTTGAGCCAAGAGTGCCTGGGGCATTTGAAGTGTCTCGGCCATTCTTGGCAAGTCTTGGCATATGTTGCACTCGGCCCGAAGAAATCAAGATTAGGGTGCGGTCTCGTAACCATAAACCCTATAGGTATAAGGGATAAGAGGTCTGCGAAAACAACTGGTCGTTGTTAAGACCGGATGGGAGGAGCTAGTCTTGTATGGCCGATGTACGCCTCCTTGAAGGGCAACCAGGGAGATGATAAGGGCGGCACCCTCCATTAGGGAGCCGATAAGTGTCACAAGACGGCAATGTCATGGGGCTTCATATTCGCAAAGAACATTTAGGCCTGTCATATTGTCGCAAATGAAATATCTATGAGAGGCAAAAGTACTAAAGAAATGATAAGACAAGATCAATGGGTCATTACATGAAAGTATAAGGACGTCCTGCGATCTTGTCGCAAGACGTCAATGTCATGGGATTTTATGTTCGCAAGAATATTTAGACCTGTCATATTGATGCAAAATGAGGGGTGGTAAAATAAGACCTTTAACTAGGAAGGCAAAATAAGACCACGCAAAAACAATGATAAGACAGGATCAATGGGTCATTACATGAAAATGTAACGACGTCCTGCGATTCTGTCGCAAGGGTGAATTTCAATATAAATGATGATAAATAACAAAATTAATTGAGTAAGCAAACAAGCTTGCGAGTACGACTAAATTTCTTCATTTATTTATGAAGAATCAGTAACAGCAGTTGCGAAATTAAGAAGTATCATTACTTAGAGATTATCGACTTAATTTATCTCATATGAAAATAAATAACAGAGGCAAGTATGGGAATGATTAGAATAAAAACTTGTTATTTATTTTAATATGACAATTCTGATAAGAGATTACAAAAGGGAAGGTTAGAAAATAAATGTACAAATATTACAAGAAGAGAAAGGAAAATGGAACAATCTAGCAACTTATTCTTCTTCATCAGATCCTTTATCAGATTCTTCTTCTTCGCTTACATCACTATCAGAGACATATGCACAAGGCATATTTTCAGGAATTTCATCGAGAAGACAAGGATATGAAGAAAGAGGAATGTTGTGATCATTGCAAATTTGTTCAATAGTCTGGTTGCGGAAACGAACAGCATCATTATTGAAATTCGCAACAGTAGTTTGTAGTTGCTTCTTCATCTTAGAATATTTGTCATTGCAAAGAGAGAAGTCTTTCGCAAGTTGTGCTTTCTCAGATTCAAGTTCCTTGATCCTAGTTTGAAATCTCTTCTCAGACTCTGCGAACAAATGACAGTAAGTTAGTAGTTTCATAATAGCTTTATAGAAAAGAAGCGGAAAAATAATGAAGAACAGTAATGGTGGGTTTGGTTGTAGAATTTTAGAGGTGGGATTTATGGGTCCAGGGGATTTGGTGGAATTACGTTTTCCTCGGTTTGTTTGGTTGCCCAAATCCCTGGAATCACGTTTCCCACAGGAATCAGTTTTCCAGCAAATCCTCCATATGGAGTCCGACCCCTCCCCCTAAGATTTGCTGGGAAACTTATCAAGGGATTTATGGACGTACTTTTTTTTAACTCTAAATCCCATATATATTCAATTTTAAGATTCCAAGGGTAAAACCAAACAGTATACGGACTTTAGAACAAAATAATTCTATGAATCCTATGAATTTTAAGTGAGTTACCAAACACACAAGGGATTTACATGAATCCCAGAATTTGTAATCCCATGGGATTATAAATTCTTGGAAATCGTGAATTCTGCAAACAAACCCACCATAAACAACCTTCTCTGTCAGAAATCATATCTTTAACCAAGGCAGTATGCTCGGCATGAAGACTGACGCTAACACCTAAGTTATTTCTGTCGTTATCTAGAACCTTCGCAGCCCAAGCGAATTCATCATCATTATTTATGACAAGAAGTGAACGAATTTGATTCTCTCGTTCATTAAGTATGGCATTCTGGCGAAGGGATTCATCTCGTTCAATTTGGACTTCAAGAATAGTTTTTTGGAATTTCGCTAATGCTTGAGCCCATTGATTAGCAATGCGATCTTTATCATCTATAAGGCTGCTAATTTTCTTCCTTAGAATATTATTACTCTCCTGGGAGTCAATATATAAACGTTTAAATCGATTAGCTAAACCTAAACTAGATCTATGTTCAATTTCTAAAAGACGAAATTTGGTTCGAAGCTCATTTAGGGAGAGAGAATTAATCTTGTTTGAAGAACTACTTAAAGATTCATTGAGATGAGCGAGAAGTGCATCATCATCCATAGGTTCGGGGAATGAATGGAGAAGGACGGCTTCATCGAGAAAGATTATAAATGTCTCCATAAAATGATAAGTCAGGCAAAGAAAAATAAATGGCAAAGTAGAAATGAAGAAAAAGGAGGGTGTTATACCATAAAGTTGCTGATTAGCACTTTGAAGAGTAGATATTTTGTCCTTCTGGGAAGAAGACTCAACTTCCAACCGTTGAATTTTTCATCCTTCTTGCGAGATGTCGCAACTTCAATTTCTAGTTCTTTGACCTTCTCTTTAAGTTGAAGATTCTTCTTTTCAAGATTGTTGCGTCTTTTCTCGAGGTCTGAGGCAACAACAAAGGAAGCTCTCCCAGACTATAAAGAAGAGTAAAGAGATTGTTAAGATAAGGTTTATAATTGAAATTACAGAGAAATAAAGAGATATAAATATACCAAAGCACTGAGTGCATTTAAGAGACTGGGAGACATTGTTCGAGAAACTCCGCGAAAAGATTCATTGTCCACTAGCAGGGGAGCATCGCAAATATTGGCGAGAGCTTCGCAAGTGGCAGATAAATGATCATCACCCAATCCTTGCATAGAATCGGAGAAGACACTAGACAATTGTGCCATAGCAGAAGCGACCGAATGATTCTCCTTCGCAGAGGAAGTACCAACCTCATTTCCATCTTCGTCAGAACTCTCGCTGGTTTGGGAATTAGAACGAGAAGAGGAATGGATTTTCTGTTTTTTAGAAGATGGAGCAGAAGATTTATCCTTGCGAAGAGTGATTTTATTCTTGCCCTTATCCTTCGCAGCTTCGGGAATGTTAACTTCTTCAACAACCTTCACACACGAATGAAGATAAGAAATAGAGGCAACAATATTGTTAAAAATAACAAAAGAAAATATTTCTTACTTCATCCGTGATTGATCGGAGTATCGCTAGAGTACTCGCCTTTGGACGTCTTTTATAACTCCTTTTCAATTTGTCAATCTGAAAATTTTACAAGTCTAATAAGTATAAGAGGAAGGAAACATCGCAAAGCAAACCTGAAATAGAAAATATACCTCTTTTGTCTTTTCGGGCCACTTAAATTCCCAAGGATGGTAGTTTGCGAGATTTGCAGGGAGTGTATGAGAACCTGCAATATAAGGTCCACTCAAGAATAGAGGAACAACCCACCACTTCTCATCTTTGGAGTACCGAGGAACACGAGTGCCAGTCAATATCTTGCATGAGCAGCTTATCATTGGAGATATTATCTTTTCTCTTCAATCCAGAGCACCCCAAATGAGATTTATCATTTCTCATATTTATTACTTCATAATTTTCAAAAAAGTTTTCTACAGTATACTTCTCAGTGACTATTTCTAAATTCGCAAATCTAGGATCTTTGACATCATCAGGATATAAAGATCCCTTACCAGCGCCACCGTTGGCGAATTCAAGCATCAGACGGATGCAATCACCACTTAGTTGATAAATAGCTCGCGAGAATTTCTCATGAGCAAGAATCTCATAGAATAAAGGTATCTCGGGATTGTAGAGAGGAATGGGAAGGCCTGCGAGGAGTTGACCTAGCGAGATTATGATTTTTTGATCATCACATTGATGATCAGAAAATAATTTTGCAGAGAGTATAGGTGAAGATTCTTGATCAGGAATGGTCGATAAGATGAAGCCCTTCTCTTGTAAATTCTTTTGAGCTTCATTAAAAAGAGGTTTATATGTACGACCAAGTGAAGCCATTTTTAGAGTATGGGAATGATTAGAGAATTGAAGATCAAGAGAGAGAAAGAAGGGAAAATTTACAGTAGCAGAAACGCAGATTGCGGAGGAAGAGAAGTTGCAGAGGAGAAGTTGCAGAGGGAAAATAAAAAAGAAGAAGAGAAGGGTGAGAAAACTATATATATAGAGAAGAATCCTCGAGAAAACAAATGCATTTAATGCGAGATGGGACATGAATGGTCAAGAATAAACGGTTGAAAGAGACGTGTCAAGAAAAGAGTGGAAGAAGAAACATCTGTAATAAATTCCGTATAAAAGTACGGGAGTGAAACAAATAAAGATGAACAATTGCGAGATAAAGATGAACAATTGCGGCATTTCAAAATATTGGTTCTCATGACATTCTCTTCGCAGAGAAGATATGAGAAGAGGCAAGATGTAGGATCAGAATATCGCGACATCAATACTTCGCGAGACTAATAAATGATGATATTGCGAGGGAGTCGCAGGGAAGTAAAATAAATGACGCAATGAATGACGACAGCCAAAACATGAGAAAGATGTGAAGACTCAGCGAAATTTAGGAGTGTCGCGAGAATTGATACATGTACACTTGCGATATTTCGCAATCCATTCCCGAAAATAAAGGACAAACTTAGTATGGGCATCCACCGTGTACTACCCTATATAAAGGGTTGAGCCAGTCTGTTGTAGGGAGAGTTCTTTTTGAATTGTTAAGCAAGTCTTTAGGAGAGAGAAAGTTTTAGAGTGATTGTAATTCTTTAACTCATTTATATTTCACATTGTAAAGATTCAACTACTCAATCAATAGAAATCATAATCATTCATCTTAAAATGACTTAATTGTGTACATTCTAGTGAGGGGTGTAGTGTAGGATTTCATGCAACTACAATAGAAGCAGCAATATCAGATCACACAACTACGAAAGTAGTATCGGCCGGCTTCACAATCCCAATGAAGTCTTCAAGTCGTTAACATACAGGGTCTCGATAGAAACTTAAGGTTAAAGGAGAAGCGACTCTAGCTTATACAACTAGTATCACACAGGAGGTGTGGGGATTAGGTTTCCCAGTTGCTAGAGTTATCCCTTATATAGTCTTTCAAATCAGGGTTTGCAATCAATATTAGCTTGGTAACAAAGCATTAAATATTCACCGTTAGATGAAAACCTGATTAGATTCAAGCTAATATATTTCAACCGTTAGATCGAAACTTAGCTTGTTACACACAAATGAAATGCACATTTTTAGGTTTGTATAACTGTACCCAAACATGTACATTTAGTTGGTTCAACAGTAGGTAACCAAATGGTTAGCCATATGAGCACTTTCATATCCACCACGTTCTTCTTTACCATAACTAGTTCAAATGACTCAAATGAACTAGTTAGAGAGTTGTTCAATTGCTTAGATCTTTATAATATACACAATTGAAACAAAAACGATTTGATTCACTCGAATTGATTCATGAACTTTATAGCCACGGTTTGCAATTATGCATTCCTTAGTTTATATAAATTTCGTTTTTAGAAAATAACCAACTTAAGTACGCGGACTTAAGTACCCGGAATAAGTTTGTTTTTAGTTTACAAACTCCAGCAAAAATTTTCGGGATGAGAACTTCCGACAGTACGCGGACTCTAGTTCCGGTTTTCCTGAGCATCAAAGTACGCATACTTTGGTTCAAGGAATAAGGACTTACACACATATGAGTTACCACACAATGTTTATATCCTTCCATGGTTATATAATCTAAACTCTCATTTCAATCATTGAAACATTCTTAGAGGACGTTATATAGTTGTTATTCACAAACCATTTTTCGTCAAAGCCATTTTCAAGTGATTGAAACTTAACATGACTTTCGTCACTAGTAAAGATGAACTTGGCCAAAGCGAAAGCTTACAAACACATATTTCGAGGAATAGATAAGCGAGATAAACTCGGCTCGAAATAGCAAATATGTATAATCATAGTCTATATAGCAAAACCACTTTTGTCTCAAGATAGGAGATAGAGTAGATAGACTTTTGAGTGATAGATAAGTTCAAGTCTCCACATACCTCTTAGTCGATGAAGTTCCACAAGTCCTTAAGTAGTTCTTCGTCTTTGTATGATGATAGCCATGGAGTCTTGAGCACAACTACACTTTCTATCCTAGTCCGAGACTTAGCTAATAGTAGACTAGAAATCAAGACTTATAGTTTTGATCACTAACATTGACAAACATGCTTGAGATAGCAACACATGCGAGTTCGACCGATCAGTGCTCTAATATTTCAGAAGACCAAATCACATCTAACTTTCCAGATGAACCATCAAATGGTAGCAAAAGTAGCATTCCATCTAGCAATGGGATTGTCAGTTAGAAACCAATTGTTGAACCAATCATGGAAGGATCTGTAAGCAGTAAAGAGTTGATGATTTTCCCCAAAGAGTTTTGTCCAAAAATCCGAGGCAGCTGGGCAGGCCAGGAGAACATGTGTGATGTCTTTAGGAGCATTCTTGCAGAATGTGCAAATGGGATCAATATAGTTCAGTATGCTAGCTGACTTGGCATTGGTTGGTAGAATACCATGAACACACTTCCATATGAATAGTTGAATAGCTGGGGTAGATTCAAGTTTCCATATTTCCTTCCAAGGAGCTATATGAGTATCATTTGCATATTTGTCATCAATTTGCCTGTCATAAAGGGATTTGACAGTAAATTTTCCTGTTTTGGTTAAGCTCCATTTGATAGTTTCTTCAGTATTTGGGAAGTGGTTTGTTTGGAGAATAAGGTTTTGAATATATTGAGGAAACCAAAGAGCTAGAACATCAGTGTCCCATTCTCCTTCGGTATTGAAAAGTTGATTGACTGTTTTAAGGCTTGAAGGGCATTAAGTTGGTTTTTGAATTATGTCAGGTAGTTTTCCAATCCATCTATCCTCCCAAATGTGAATCTTTGTGCCATCCTCTAAATTCCAAATATAATTTTTTGAATGCAAGAGATGCCTTCCAAGATTCCTTTCCAAATCCAAGAATCTGTGTTCTTTGGCTTGATATCCATTCTGATGACTTATTGGTTTAGGAAATGGGATGCCTTCATGGTACTGGTCCATAGAGAGTTTGGTTCTTCTATTAGTCTCCAAGCAATTTTTGAGATCATGGCTAGATTGAAGTACTCCATATTTTTGAATCCCAATCCCCCTAACTCCTTTGGTTTGTTGATAGCATCCCAAGCAATGTAGAATAAACCCTTAGATTTGTCTTGTTCTTTGTTCCAAAAGAAGTATCTTTGTATAGCATTTATCTCCTTACAGGTGCCCTTTGGGATCTTGAAGCAGTTCATCTGGTATATGCTGGATGTTGAGGTGACAGTTTGGATCATAGTGACTTTTCCAACTATAGATAGATTTGTTTTCCAACCAGCTAGTCTGAATTTTAATTTTTCAACACAAGGCTTGAAGGCTTGGACTTTGCTTCTGTTGTTGAAGAGAGGGGATCCCAAGTATTTGTCACAAGTGTTAATCCTTTGAACATGCATGGCATTACTTATGTTGTCTACAATATCTGGAGCAGTATTCTTGCTGAAGAAGATTCCTGATTTAGTAAAATTTATCAACTGTCCAGAGGACTGACCAAAATCTTGAAATATCTTGATTAAGTTGTTACATTCTTCCAAATTGGCTTTGCAGAAAATCATGCAGTCATCAGCAAAGAGGAGGTGATTAATTACAGGTGCTTCACTGTAATTTTTGTCCCATGTATGGGACCCTGTGATTCAGCATATGTTAGATATCTAGATAGAGCCTCCATGCAGAAAAGGAATAGATAAGGTGAGAGGGAATCTCCTTGTCTGAGGCCTCTATTAGGTTTGAAGAACTGTCCAGGTGAGTCATTTACCAAAACAACAAGGTTGGTGGTGGAAATGCATTGATGGACTAGATTGCACCATTGAGAGCTAAATCCCATTTGGCTCATAACCTTGATAAGAAATTCCCAGTTAACCCTATCAAAAGCTTTGGCCATATCAATCTTAATGCCCATTGTACCATTAGTTTCTTTTTTCCCTTTTCTGGTATTCATATGGTGTATAAGTTCATAATCTATGGCTATGTTGTCAGAAATTTGTCTGCCATGAATGAGGGCTGACTGAAAAGGGGATATAAGGTTGGGTAAAAGAGGTTTAAGTCTCTGAGCAAAGATTTTAGATATGATTTTATAGGTGGTATTGCATAAGGATATAGGTCTGAAATGGGATGGGGTAGTAGGATTCTCAGTTTTAGAAATGAGGGAAATGAAAGTGGAGTTCATCTCTTTAAGAAGATAGCCAGAAGTAAAAAAATTTTGCACCATGATGATGATGTCTTCACCAACC
This sequence comes from Papaver armeniacum, assembly GCA_023531295.1. Lineage (NCBI taxonomy): Eukaryota > Viridiplantae > Streptophyta > Magnoliopsida > Ranunculales > Papaveraceae > Papaver > Papaver armeniacum. The sequence goes on along the minus strand of JAJJWW010005328.1, from coordinate 603,555 downwards.
ACATCCCAGTTGGCTTGGAAGAAATTTGGTGGGAAGCCATTAGGTCTTGGAGCCTTGTCACCTGCCATACTAAAAACAATGTTTTTGATTTCCACAACATCAGGGACCCTTAATAGGTTATTATTGTCAGTGTTGGTGATAGTGGTGGGTATGAGATTTATGATGGATTGATTGATGGTTATAGGTTCAGCAGTAGCCATGTTAGCAAAGTGATTGGTGAAGCAGAGAGCAACCTCATCACTGCTGTGAAGCCAAGAGCCATCTTCTTGCTGGATTGAATCAATTTTATTCCTTCTGTATCTTTTCTTGGCAGATAAGTGGATGAAACTGGTGTTTTTATCTCCCAATTTGATGAGCTGATCTCTGCTTTTAGTCTTCCAAAAATATTCCTGAATGTTCTGCCAATGTTCAATTTTCTTCTTAGCCTCTCTTATTTCCTTTACTCTATTGTTGTTGAATTGGTTCTTGGTGATCCATTCTAATTGTTGTATGATGTCTTCTAGATTGGTCTTGATATTGCCATATATTTCTTTGTTCTATTCCTTTAACTTGACTTTAATATCTCTCAACTTTCTAGCAATTTTAATAGCAAGAGAGCCTATGTGTTGAGTCTTCCAACATTCAGCTATGATTTCTTTGTTGTCTTTGTGATCAAGCCAAGGACCAAAGAATTTGAATGAAATATGTCATTGTTTTCAGTTTGGATTGGTATTGAGGATAATGGGGTTATGATCGGAACCAATGGCTGGAAGGTTGGAGATGGTAGAATTTGGGTATATTTCAAGCCAACTTTCATTGGCCATTCATCTGTTTAATCTTTGTTCTGTGAGGCATATTCTTCTATTGGTCCAAGTGAAAGGACATTCAGTGTAACCCAAATCAGTAAGATTGGATGCTTCCAATTTCTCCAGAAAGATGTTAGCTTCATAAGAATCAATAGGATGCTGACTGAATTTTTCATGATCATGCAATACAAAATTTAGATCACCCATTATCAACCATGGTAGGGTATTAGTTTTATCAGTATTTTATATCATTTTCCAAGAATGCACTTTATCAAGAGTAGTGTAAGGACTGCCATAATAGCCTGTGAATAACCAAGGGTCTCCTATACTAAGATAAGTTGTGGCACTAATGTAATGATTTGAGAAATCTTGTATAGTGACCTTTAGGTTTGTTTTCCAGGCTAAGACAATACCACCAACAATATTGGATTTTCCTCTAGGTTCAACAAACCAAAAGTTAGTGACTCATATATTACTAAGGATAGCTTTCATATTCCTAGTTTGTTGTTTAGTTTCAGATAAAAAGAAGATATCAGGATTATGTTTTTTTAACATGTTATTTAGATGTCTACTGGTATTTGGTTGTCCTAGACCTTGACAGTTCCAAGACATGACAGAATAAAATTGCTAGAAGTAAGAGACATTTGGATAGTTGAAAATGATGATGAAGTAACCTATATAAGTAGCATTATGAAGAATTAGGATGTTGTTATAAGTACTTAAGTTAAGTTGGAAAACTATCATTATAACTAAAGTATAATTGATATAATTATATTTAGATCTTTGAGATATATATAGTAGAATATAATAAGAGTTACCTGATGACTTAGGAAAGGATTTGCTCCCTCAAGGCTGCTAGTAGTCAAACCAGTCAGATGATCATCCTCCATTTGCATCATTTGGGTACTTCTTTTCTTGGTAGGTTGATTTTGATACCAGTACTGGAGAAGGTGGCCATAAGCAGTAGAGGAAATAAAGAGCTTTCTTTCTGGTTCAATTAGCTGAGGATGAAGATCAGTGTCTACAGCTTTGAGTTTAAACTCCTTTTTTCTTCTTTCCCAGAGCAGCTTCTTCTGGTTGTTAAAATATTCATTGATTTGTTTTTAAATATCAACCAGACAAGGTGTGGATGCAAAGACATTTGGTGCTAAATTCTTGGTGATTGTAGTCATGATTTTTGGGAAAATATTTTCAGGGATGATATTATTCTCCACACCATTCTCAGAAGTTGGATGATGTTTCCTAGCAACAGCTTTGATGTTGATGCCCTTATTTTTCATCAGTTTTTCCTTATTTCTGCTACTATCAATGAGTTTTTTGTGTTTCTTTTGACAAGATATGACATCATTGTTAGTAGTTGGTATTTCTCCTTTGATGGGTTGATGTAATCCAGCTTTGAAGATGATATAGTCCTCAGGCCCATCAAGCTCTTCAGTGTTGTTCTTTAGGATGATTTTTATTTGTGCTAGCCTCATTTTGATAGCAAATTCCTCAGCAGCATCTCTGTCATTGTAGTGTCTTATTTTGATATTATTCTGAGGGCTACTGGTGTTGGAATTGGTTGGGGTATTTGAAGTTGAGGGGTATGAATTACTGAGATTTGATGGATGGGTTTTTTGAGTAGCATTTTGAGGTTGTTCTTCCTTCTCATCACATAGAGGGCCACGGTGATCTAGAATTCAACATACCTTGCAGAATGCAATACCATTAAGGCATAATCCATTTCAAGCCAGTGAGAGATTGTTGGGGTTTCATAAGCATCAATACCATACTTTAGAGCTCTAGTTACATCAATGGTTAAGAAGACTTCCGGATTCTTTTCATCTTCATCTCTCCCATATGCTTTCTTAGCTTCCTGAAAGATTCCTGCTGGTTTGATGATGTTACTCATGTCAAGAATGATGTGCCTTGGAATTCTTTTGACCAGAGCCCAAATCTTGACTCTATAGAAGTTTGCTTCATCAATAAAATCTGGTCCAGCAGGTGGAACTTCAGTTAAGACTATAAGTTTGTCAAAAATGCCTCTAGTACCTCCTATTCTAAACACTTTGTAATCTTCTATGCTGCCTAGTTTGATAGAGTAGTAGTTTTTTCTCTTCTTCCAAAGGTTCACTTCTGCATTTCTCCTAAGTTCCCAGTTTGAATTGATGAACCTTGAGATAGTTCTGGTTTCATGGGATATTTTGCTACAATATCTTCCAATGAAGACCCATTTTCAATCTTCTTTATTTTTGGGTAAGGTATTTTCAGAGTTGATGAAAACTTTGGGGAAAAGGTCTTCAGGGATGTTTAGAGAGGAGTTCATCTGTTTTATTAAGTTTTCAACTTGATATGAAGATTTGGTTCCTGAGGAGGAGGCCATGAAATGGTTTTTAGAGATGATGGTTATGATGTGGATGAATGAGTGAATGGTGGTATGTGTAGTACTTGAGCTAAAAACTTTAATTTGAATTTTGTGATGTAGGTAAGCTTTGTACTTAGAGTAGGTTTTGTTGTTTTGTTGGATATAGTACTGATGATGCTCTATAATCCAAACGCAATCAGATATGAAGTACAAGTACCATGTGCTATCCAAGTGAGTCCAATGTCTGTGATGTTTGGCTTTGCTGACTGAGTTGGTGTTGTTGACTACTGGCAAACCTTGTGAGAGGGACCTGTCAAAAAAACAATTTCCAGAGCAATACAAGATATATTTATGGCAGTAAAAAAATTGTACGTGAGTTCTATAAATGGTGAGAGTGCCTGCATTATTATCCAAATTACTAGTACGATCATAAATGAGGTTTTGATAGCTAATGTGCTTAGTATTGGGGCATGTTACTATGGTTTCATGGTGATATAAGTGATGTAAGATATGAATATGCCAGATAGTGAAAGAGGCATACCACTGAGGTAGAAGAGTACTTAGCCTTAGTTTGTGATTATCAGCTGTGTGTGCTAGCTTTTGCATGATCAGAGGAGCATTAACTTGCCAATCTGTAGTAATAATTATGTAGGACTGAGCTGTAATTATTTGAGTCGAGAGCGTGTGATTGGTATGTGTAGACAAATGAAATGAGTTGTTGTTTGGGCTAGGTGTACTTTGAGCCCATTTCCACATTCCATTGAGCCTTAGTTAAAGCGATTCAGATATCCACTCAGCTATGGTATCTAGGCTTTTCTGCAGTGAGTGTTTCTGAATCGTATGCATGTGAATGGGTCATGCGGATGGTTGAACAGTTATTTGCACCGAACATGTTTCACCGCCAAGTGGGGAGCGTGTCATCCCCCAAACTCCATCTGTCAAGAAAAACAATATGATATTAGTTAGCCTTAAAGAGGAGCAGTTATGCATTTTAGGCTGTAGGTATTGATGCCCTAGTCGTGGGAGAAATGAAGGGACATAGATAGGATTAAGGGTGTTGGAGACGAAAATATTTGTTCTTTGGAAACCGCCGCTACTTAATGGTGTGTAAACCCAACACCAATCGATGGAATTCCTTATAAATGTCTCTTCTAGTCTAGTCTAGCATAAAGAAATGTTCTAATTTCTTATTTCATTCCTCTGTATTTTCCATAGCAAATATGTTGAATACCTTGTTGCTCCAAACACTATGCCTGACTCTGAGAAGAAATCTGATCGAAAGGGTAAGCGAAAATTGGTTGAAGTTGACATTGAACCTAGGATTCACTGGTATCCTCGAGAGCACTGCGTGTCTCTATTTCCCTATGACATTGCTTTTCCTCAAGGGTGTGAATCGCCTAGCTTTTAGGAGAGTTTTTTCTGGTACTTGGATGACATGCATCATAATGTCGAAGTGAAGATCGATGAGTGTTTGCAAGATGATGGGCCTCCGGGCATTTTTCATGAGCTTTTGATTGATTCGCCAGTTGATCGTCTCCGTCAGTATTTCAAGCAGCCAAACCCCATTCCGATTAATCAGGATACAAGTAATCCTTTTGATGATGTGGATATTGGAGGTGGTGGAGGAAGCAATAGCCAACATGTTCCCATTGATGGTATTGATAATTCTTCGACTGATGATTCTGATGTTGTTAAGAGGTACGTTCTTGATGCCTATGTCTTCTGCCCATCCTCGGATGAGATCGAGAAATCATTGGGTATTGTATGCATATCACCTCAAATTTGGTCCATTTGAGGTACATGAAGGCGTAGCTATTGTTGCCGTCGATTTTTGGTGTCCGGCCCGAGTAGAGTCGGATTTCGGTCAGTTACTCTTCTGTTGAGAGAGTTTTGTGGTTCGTCGGATGGCTAATCAACCTTGGCGGAATGACGATCCCATGCATTTTCCCGTAATGGACGCTCTTTGTCCAAACCACTGATAAGATTGGCTAGTGCAATTTTTGCGAGGTGAGTAAGGCGAGACTAATCCGACCCACCCATTCAAATCCGATCCACGATCCAAACCATCCGAGAGATGAATGCGCTGAATCTCTTATGGGTGTATCGACAATGTTCCTAGTGATCTTTTGAACAACTCATGTTGAACCTGAAGAAGAACCTTCTCCCCCTAATCCAAGGAGAAGTTCTGTGGAGCGTAGTGTGAACATGACTCGTAGCGTGAGCCAGGGAACTCGTAGCAAGGCTCGTCTCTTTTCTTAATAAGAAGCTTTGCAATCTTTCTGTTTTATGAATAGTTTGATGATGGAAATGGGTTTTTAGTTTGGGGTTATTCCAAATTTTATTTAGGTTATGTGTGTTGCTTTCAAAACTTTATGGTTTAGATATTTTGCTATTTTGGGTTGTGTTTGAACAATTACTCTGTCTTTCTGTTTGATTGTTGATGTAATGATGATTGTGATTCTTGGATTTGAAATTGATTGAACTGATTATGTTTTGTCCTTCTTTGGGGTATGGTCATTATTATGGCACTTGAGTTTGGGTTAGTTCCAGTAGTATCTATCTTTGGATTGAAAAAGATCAAGCTTTAGGTATGTATTTTGTTTAAGAATTGATTCGCCATAGATGAGATGAATTAGAATTGTGGGTAGAGATGTTATAGGACTAATGTTGCTCCATTACAAATGGTTTTTACTAGTTTGATAGAACTTGGGATTGAGTATTGGGATTTTGGTAGTTCTGAGGTTAATGTTGCAGTAATGTTATCAATAGAATTTGTAGATTGAATCTTAAGATGAATAAGCAGGGGTAGATTTCTTGGGATAGCATAGTGAGCATGATTGCTAGAAGTAATTGAGGTGCCTGTAGAACTGATGATTTCTGTTATTCCTGTGATATTTGGGGTGCCTGAAATTTGTGAGTGATTTGTGAGATTCATGTGATTTGTGGTAAGATTTAAGCAATTACAGGTGTAGCAATGCATTGGGTTCATGATGAATAATGATAGTGGAGAAGTGGAGAAGCATAAGAGGGGAAGAGCTTAGAATTTACAGGTTTCCGGCATGAAAGAAGGTTGATTTCCGATTGAAAATAGCCGTTAGGAGGTAGCAGACAAAGAAAACGGCTAGAAAATGCCGGAAAAGGGGATTAGCCGGATATCATATCATGTAGGGAGAAAACCCATTTCAGTTTTGGTTTTTATGTCTCACAGAGTGGTTCATGATGGGTAACATGGATTTCAAATGGTATCCTGATTTTAACGTTTTAAAGTTTCCCTAAATTGGTCGATGTATACGTTGACTTGACTCGACGGGGGTAAAATTGGAAAGTCTTGGTAAAATAAAAAGATCTCTATATATATGAGGATCGGGATTCAACTCAAACATAACATCCTCGATTCATTCATTGGAGAGGTCCAGAGAAGAACAACCATAAAAAAAAAAATCCCCAAATTGAGACGATTCTTCCAATCTTCAAAAACCCTAATCTGAGACCACCGATTTTCTGATCTTTCAAAATGGGGATGAAATTTTTGAACAAGAAAGGATGGCATACAGGAAGTATAAGAAACATAGAGACTGTATGGAAAGCCGAACAGAAACGTGCTGCTGAAGATCTGAAAATTGAAGAGCTTCGTAAACAAATCAAAGAAGAAAGAGAAAAAGCTGAATTCCGTCAGCTTCAAGTTGAAGCTGGTCTTGTTCCGTAAGTCTTTTAACATTTTTTTTTTTTTTAATTATTAAACTCTAAAATTGACCTAATTATTAAAATTTGAATGTTTTGTGTAGGAGGCAAGAGAGATTAGATTTTTTGTATGATTCTGGGTTGTCGGTTGGAAAGCCGAGTTCTGCTGATGGTTTTAAGGAGCTTGAAGCATTACCAACTGCTCCTCCAGTAGCCTCATCGTCGACAGCAAAGGTATCATAGTAGTTCTCGTAATCTTCTAATTAGTACTGTTTTATTGTTAATCGGTTGTGTGCTTAATAGTGCTAGATGATGTGAACCAATAGAAGCAAACAAATGTATTATGTAGGAGCCTTGATAAGAGATTTTGAAGTGATAATGTGAGCAAAACTGAGATCCTGTAACAAGCTTGTGCTTGATTGGGGAAATCTTGCGAGGTTTATGCATAATCTGCATTAATATATAGCATTTAGGAGCTAGTTGGTAAGTGTGGGGAGTTGCCCCACTTCCCTTACTTGGCTCTGCTCCTGGTAAATTCACCACATGACACACTAAACAACTGTTTGCATATTCGGAGAGTAGCCTGAAATAGACTAAATTTGTGAATTTTAATGGAGAATGATAAGCTGATAATGTCTAAACTAGATTAGAGATGATGTGCACATGGTTAAGTGCCAAATAGAAGCATCTTGGAATGTTGAAAAACGCCATCCTATTATGATTCATTACAGCATTGCCTGTCTCATTCTTAATGATTCGACGGATACAATAGATATAAAGTTTCACATTGAGGGACCTTTAGGGGACTATTGAAGGTTTTTGCTTGTGTCAATATCATGCTGTAGGTTTAATATGATTTCTCTTTGCGGTTTTATCAATTTAGGACCTAATGGCGGTTTTATCAATTTAGGACCTATTGGATCTGTATCCACTAAAGGCTTTTCCATAGAAGAATACAAGGTCTTGTCTGTTATTGGAATTCTTTTATTGATAACTTGCTAATATTCCTGTATATGTGTTCTGTTCAGCCACAAGCATCTAATCCAGGAGCTTTATTCGAAGAGAAGCCTCAGTCTGCTAATGATGCGTGGAGGAAACTTAATTCTGATCCTCTGCTCCTAATCCGGAAGCGGGAGCAGGAAGCGCTTGCTAGAATCAAGAATAACCCTATCCAGATGGCCATGATTAAGGAATCTGTAAGTGCACTTCTTAGCTTTAGCACCAATTTTTCGTTTAGTAGATTTGCTATGGACATAGACGCACCCAATTAAACCAAACTGTGTTTTTAAGGCCAGCTTTGATTTCCATAACTGATATAGTTCCTGTACATCACTTGTGAACAATGTCTTGTTTTAGTAACTACAGAGCATAATTTTTAGGCCCCATAGCGTATTTCTATTACTACAATGTCGTATAAACTTTTAGGCAAGGTTTTGGATTCTCTTAGCCTCATGAAGTGTAACATGCACTTAAAATTTTTTTTTTTTTGCTATCAACAAAGAAAAAGAAATAGTGGGTTACCTTGCTCGAAGTGTTTGCAATTAGGGATCCTAGCTTCTCTAACTTTTGAATAATCTGTTCACCCTTTTTTGGTTACTAAACTCAGGAAGTTGCATTTTTTCTGGAGGAAGCACCTTCCTCGTCTAAGCCAACCACTCAACCTCCTTTGGGTATCTAATAGAAGTGTTACATTACTGTCGTACCAAACATTTGGGAATTTAGTTACATTCATTATTCAGAACGGTCTCATAACATAAGTATATGAGAAATAGAGGGAAGATTTGGTGGACTTAGCATTTGGCCATCTTCTTCCTTCAGTTCTCCTTAACAAGCTAATTATACAACCCTCACTTTACACTTGGAGCAACCAAAATAAGCGATTTGGCCAAAAATATTAATAACAAAAGCGGCTTGGTTTTGATTTTTGATTTTCAGTGCTGCAAGTATCGTATCAAAGTATTAGATAGCGTACTTCGTTCCTGCTGAGCACATAAATATTAACTTGCGCTGTATTCTTGTGTGACATCTTGATAGCCACCTTATAACACCAGATGACCAGAATACGTTCACTATCTTTCAGTTTCAGTAAATAATTATCAATGACTTCTTTGCTAAACTCATTTTTATATGTTGCTGACGTTGTTGTTGAATATGGCTGGTCATTATAGGTTGGCGGAAAGAATAAGCATGATGATAAAGAACGCAAGAAGAAAAAGAAGAAATCAAAGCATTCCTCATCTAAAGGTTCAGTGGGTACGAAGGATGATGCCGCTACTAGCAAGGGTGAAGAAAGAAAAGAAAAGAGCCATAGGCGTGACTCGGGGCGTCCAGACAATCGTAGCTCAGACTCTGAAGCCGACACATATGAAAGGAAGGAGAGGAATAAGAAGAGTTATCATAGATCAACACATAACAGATCAGATTCAGAACTTGACTCAACTGAAAGGGATGAGAGGAATAAGAAGAGTTATCATAGGTCAACACGTAACAGATCAGATTCCGAACCTGGCTCACCTGAAAGAGGGGATAGGAGGAGTTATCATAAATCAACACATAACAGATCAGATTCAGAACCGGAGTCAACTGAAAGAGAGGAGCGGGATAGGAGAAGTTATCATAAATCAACTGAAAGAGAGGAGCGGGATAGGAGAAGTTATCATAAATCAACTGAAAGAGAGGAGCGGGATAGGAGAAGTTACCATAACAGATCAGATTCGGAACCTGACACAACTGATAGAGGGGAGAGGAATAGGAGGACTTATCACGGATCAACACATTCAGAGTCGGAGTGGAGTAGAAAGAGGTCTAGTCATGATTACAGTTCATTCAAAAACAATGAGAAGAAGTCGTACACTGAAACCATTCGCGCAACAAATGACAGACCAGACACGGAAGAAGATTGGCGTAGTAAGTCACGTCCTAAGCATCGACAGACTGCGGTGAAGCTTACTGAAGAAGAGAAGGCTGCTAAATTGAGAGAGATGCAAATGGATGCTGAGGTGCATGAGGAACAGAGATGGAAGCGGCTGAAGAAAGCAGCAGAGGATGACGCCTTGGAGGAAAAACGATCAGCTATTCGGAAAGAAGCCACTTTCTTGGATGAGGCACGAAAGAGTGCCTATGGATCCGGGAAAGGTGGGAGCTCCACGATAGAAGAGAGTGTCCGTCGACGTAAGTTTTTTATGCAGGGACAGTCTGCTGCTGGTGGCGAGACTAATGCATTTAGGCGTTAAACGCTCCCCCAAACCCTTTGTAGCAGAGAATGATCATCGATAAATTTTTGTAATCATACTCTAGAAAATATGTACACAGGCTTGGTGCATAAATACAAGTTCTGTGACTTGAATTTATAATTAAGAAATGTAATGTAAATTAACAAAATAATTTTATTTTTCTTTCTTTTTGGTGGAACAGATGAGTTTGGGGATTCCAAACTGAGAAATAACAATAACAGAATACTCAAAACCTGTATGTGATTTATGTTCCAGAATTCCATTGGATTTTGCCAAACTGTTATTTTATCAGCTTCAAGGAACCTGTAGAAAGGTGAGCTCAAATTCTCCCATTTTCATCACTACCAAAATTCAATATCCGGTCTGATTCTGACCATATTAATCACAAAAAGCTCAAAGTTGTCAGTTCTTCTTTGGTGCAGATGAAAGGCCGAGGGATTCTCGAGTGGCTGCAATTCTGTGTGGAACACAAAAACAAGGCAAATAGAATAAGTGATTGTTCTGCTTGGTTTTAAAATCCTAGGTGATTCGACAGAAACATATCTGAACATGTAGAAACCAAAAAAAAACTAAAAAAGGAAGTGAAGGAAATGTTTTATACTTGAATTTGTACATAATACAGATTAAGATAAATTACCTGCAAGCAAGATTAATACATTCTTTATCTATGAGACCAACTGGGTACCCTCTATAGCCTTGAACATGTTTTGTAACAACTGGAAGTTGATTTATACCCAATGTATCCATAACACTTTCCACAGAAAGGAGATTCATGTCTAGCGTGGCTGTCCATAGAACTCGACACTTTCCTTCTTTCAAGTCGCACATTTCAGACACTGTAAGATTTTGCACCTGAGAAAATCAACAGAGTCCAAATTAATCAAGAACCACTTCTATTGTTTCAATATTTTGGCTAAGGTCAACTAGACCTCATGTCATGCTCTCCACCTGTATAGACTACAGTTATGAAACAAAGATGTCATAGTTTTATGATGTTAATTTTTTTATGTACTGATAAATGTTGTACTGTACCTCGTCTTGCCCACGTCTTGATTTAGCGAATACGCTGAACTCTTGAATGTCGTCAAGTGTCAAGAAACCAATTACGAAGTTCTCGTTATCTACTATCATGGCACAAGACTGCCTCTCTTCAAGCATGAGAGTAACAGCTTCCACCAGGAAAGTGCTCATAAAGACGGTAACATATCTTATCCGCATTGCTTGAGACACGATAATCCTTTCCTCTATGGCTTTAAGTTCTGTCCCGGAGTCATCTAAACAAAGAGAACTCTCAAGCTCACAAAGTTCATCACCCGCGTTAGATGGTTTTCTGTCACTAGAAGAATTTGAAGATAGTTCAGTCGAGTTGAAGGAAGATTGGCTTGTATTTTGCACGACATTTCTCTTTGAATCTAGAGAGGCCCTTCTATTTCCAGTTTCCCTTTTAATTACCTGACCAGATGCAATCCATGAAGAACAACCTACAGCTCCTAGCAAAGGTAATACTATCCGGTAGTCTTGTGTCAGTTGAAAGAGAAGCAGAACTGCAGTCAGAGGTACTTGACATACACCTGCTAAAGTTGCAGCCATACCGACCTGGTGAAAAAGGAATACCTATTTAACCCGGTTTCAATATCGGGTGACACAGAATATTGTTTCATTTTCAGCACAGGACTGCATCAATTTATATAATAGACTAGTATCGCCAGAAAAGATATCTACTGCAGAGATGATAGAACCATACCAGTCCATATGCTTGAGGAGAAGCTACTTCCAGTATAGATAGATGAAATATAGGGTCAGAGAGGAAGACTGCTTGTTCTACCAATTTTCCATATGCCATGCCAGTTGCTGCACCAATAAATAGAGACGGTGCATAATATCCTCCTACTAATCCAGATGCCCGACAGAATGAAGTAGTTATTATCTTGACCCCAATCAGCTGAAGTAAGAGATCAGCTGGGAGGCCTTCTACGTAAGGATTAGATTCCAGCAATAGATCAACATTCTCAAAACCCCAATAAAGAATCTCAGGATATGCTAATGCTATCACTCCAACAGACAAACCACCAATTACAGGAAAGACAACCTTTGGTATTCCTGTCACCTTTTGAGATTTCTCAACAGCTGTTATTGCATAAGATGTGCACCTCGATAAGGTTAATGACACCAACCCACAGAGAATACCCAGCAAAAGATATAGTGGAAGTTCTGAAAAGCAATGAAACGTCGGTAAGTATACAGACATTTTGTTTTTATAGTGCAGCATACAGAGAGACTAACTACCTTGTTAACTGTATGACAGCTTTACAAGTACCTTGGTACACATAGTAACTGAATTCACTCCAAACTCCCTAAAATGAACAGTTGAGGTTGGTGTTGTTAAAGCTCCATTATGGCCAACTCATCCTTATGCTCAGACAGCTGCCATACAATCAACAGGGTGGTTGGTCTCTCGGTATATCGACTTAAGAAGGGTCTTATATGGATTATGCATGGTGTGCAAGCTTCCAAAACCAAAAAATATAAATGGAGTTTGATGTGGTACCACTTGGAGATCGAAAATCGTATTCTGGGACCTTGAATGCAGGTTCAGAACCTAAACCCACTTCTGAAATTATAGCAGCAATTACAGCACTAAGGATCACCATTGATGTTGTATTTGTAAGTGAAGGCGAGGAATCTGCTGCTGGTGATGGCCATAACACTGACTCCACGGCAAAAAAACATCCAGCAATAGCAGCATTGAAACCTGTCAAAGTTAAAAGTGACAATAACTTTTAGCAGAAATCAAAATGAAAAACTCGAGTTAAATGAATGTGCACAATATCAGTGAAACTCATGGCCACATGCCATTTTGCAATTACGCGAGTGTTTTTGGGCAAGCAATGTTTAATGAGTTTAACTGAAATACCATAATGAATAAATATAGTGAGAAAATCTGTCAACCTGATGCGATACCAGCTGCTGAACCAGCAGCAACAAGAGATGTCCTTCTCTGATTACTCATACCAAACACACTACTAATACCCTTGGCAATAGATGCACCTATTTCCACACTAGGACCTTCAGGTCCTAAAGCATTTCCAGAGCCAAGTGTAACTGAAGCTGCAAATGCCTTCAAAACAGGTCTGAATGAAGCCTTGACATTAGAAAGAAGCCTTCCTTGTGATTTGGAAGGCACACTAAGATAACTTCGAAGACTGTTCAATATGGCCACCAAAACACCCCCACCAGTTGGTACTAGAATCACTCTTACCCATCTATCTTCAATAGGCTGGTGTCTCAACCATGTTGCACCTCTTGAAGGGAATCCATCCCACAGGATATCCCGCAGTTCGTGTACCTACAGTCGCATAAGGGCGGGTTAGCTGCGTGTCGTGGGGCCCGGAACACTACTTTTGTGGGACCCACTAGAAATGACTACTACAAGTTTGTATACAGTTGAATGAAATGAAATGAAGCAGAGATCAATGGGACAAAATACCGTATAATTGAAGAGAACCACACCAACTCCAGTGCAAAGACCAATAATACATGCAGCTATGATGTCTAGTCTCTCTTTTTCTCTCTTCCCCTGCAAAGGATTTCCAACTTCTTCTTCTTCCTCTGCTATCCATTTCTTATCCACATTGAGTACTTGAGCAAAATTATCAGGTTCAGTAGAATCAGTACTTTTAACTTTCAGAGGTTTCAAAAATGTTATTGGCTTTTCTCTATGGTAAAATTTGAGTGAATTAGACAATTTGTTAGTAATATTATGATTTCTATTGTATAAAAAATTCAACTGTGTGGAGACATAACTGTTAGAATGATATACTCTTAACTTAGGGAGATTGCATAATTTGCAGCAAATGCAAGAAGAAGAGGAAGTAGCCATTGGAGCTCTGCCATAAGCCAATGAATGAAAGAATGAATGAAATATGTGAACAGATAAGGAAAGAATTTGGAATTGATTCTGAACCTTTCTTTTTTATTTATTATTATTCTTTGCAGTATTAGCTGGATATATCAACCCAAATACAACTGCAATCAATTCAACTCTTTTTATACCATTTTACAAAACAATCAACAACAAATTCATCATCACTGTTAGCTATTACAATCTTCGGAGTGGGACAAAGAGCTCAAAAGTTGTTAAAAACTGCAAAACCTTAAAGAGAGTAATTTTTGTTCGTAACGACCGTAAGAGTGCCTCGTGTGTGGAAATAGCAAATGAGCTAATGTGCATTACAATTATTAGGCCAAGCACTATGGTGAGGCTGGTCAGAAACAAGAGATGAGGCCAAGCACTATGGCGGGGCATCTCTTGCCCACACGAGCATTACAATTATTAGGTCACATTGCAGATACTCAGTTTCCGACAGCCTTGGCTTGGCTAGAGAGTGCTACACATCTTTATCTCTTTGTAGCCATGGGCTAGAAGCTACATTCTAGCCAAGACATGAACCATAGTGGCTGCCCTTGGCTAGAATGTAGCCAAAACCGAGGGAAAGGCCACCATAGTGCTTGGCATTGGTCAATCCGATTCCAATCTTTGGCCAGAAACATCATGTGCAGAGGTAAGTTTACAACAGCGATAGCTAAGAGGAACCTTAAAGCCGGAACCAATCTCCCGCAGACCATCTTTGTCTTTGACTTGTTTGATCTGCCATGCAAAACTGACGGGCATCTTTCTTCCATGTAGGCATCTGCATTGTTCATCATCTCTACCGAAACAGATGCCTCCTGAGAGATGTTCTTTTTCCACCGGTTGCAGAACAGCATTGCCCCTGCAACAGAACATAGGTCTCCTTAAAATGATCATTTGCTCCTACATCTATGTTGTTATATGGGGTTGGATTGTTCTGGTCTGCTCAGTTTAGATTATAGTTGTTCTAGTTTACCATAAGCTGTTACAAGTGGGACATTAAGACGTCATTACTAAAACAGATCATGAAAAACTAAAAAAGGAAAGAAAAAAAAACAGCAAGACAGAATATAAATACAGCTTACCTGTGGATCAGTAATAACAGCAACCTTCACGTGATGGCCTAAGTAATTTGCTTTTGTTTCAGTTGCAGTTCCAAAGCTTAAAGACATAAGATACCTCAAACAAGAAATGTCCACCCTCAAAAGAAATGTGGAGGAAATCTTGTATACCTACAAGCAACAGAAAAACAAGATGAATGGGGATAGTTCAAAATTAGTCATAGAGCCAGTGAAAAATCTGAGTTCTATTGACAATACATCTAATCAAGTTAGCACTCATGTATACATTATGTATAGATTCCACCGCAAACATCAGCTGCTACATTGGCCCGATCATCATCTACCTAAGGCTCTCTGCATTACCTTAGTATAGTATCTCAACAATGAATCATATGTATATAAGAACAGAAAAGTTCAAGTAGAATCATTAAGAAACTAAATGATACTATTAAGTATAATGTGCTTCCTGGCATTAATCATGAAGACATTTTACAGCAATGATACGCCTTCTTGCAACGGCAGTTGGCATTTAGAAACTCAACTAGAAAACACCAATTAAACAGGTAAGGCAAGATTACTACGGCAACCTCGCAGTCCGAGGTACACCATCCCCTACCAAATCTAATTCCACAAGAATTCCTACTTCATTTGAGGATATAACAAAGTAGTAGATACTAATTGATTGAAGCTTCGAGATAACACAGCAACTAAATCTGAATTTGTAAGGATATATCTCATTATAAAACCACTACTACATTTGCTTATAATCTAGTTTTTTTTTTTAATTGAATCCCACTTTCTCAAACCGAAGGATACTAGTAAACTTGGGTTCACTCATACCGAATAAATCAACATACCAGAGATTATGCAAAATAGCCCTATGACTTCAAGTTAAATGAAGCTATACATGAACAAATTGAACCCAGTTTATGTCCCTGCAATCTGTAAAAGATTCAATAAGGGCAGATCGGATAGAAATAACAACTAGTTTTGATTTTATTTACTCAAGTACTCAAGGTGGGTTAAATCCCAAATCAAGAAGAGAAACAAATCTACAACAACTGGAACACTGAAAAAACAATAAGATAAATTTAATGAAAAAGACCATCTAGAGCCGTTTGAATATCATCTTCCTTCCCAGCAGTTAAACAAGGAAGACCTTCATTAGCAGAAATGGATGAGTTCTGAATCTGAACACTTGTTATTGTTGGTGATGTCACCGATGCCGCTGCTATTTGGGCCAATTTCGATGCTGAGACTCCTCTAAATAAATTGTTAGCTCTTACAATTCTTGAATCTCTAATTTGGGCTAACGCTCCTGGTTTCAAGTATCTGTAATAAGAACCCTCAGGCGAAGATGATGATTTGCTTCGGATGATTCTTCTATTCATATTGACTGATTTGATTTCTAGGGTTCTTTCAGTTGACTGATTTTCTAGGGTTTGTGCTTCTTTAGAACCCGGGGAACAAAGACTGGGAGAGAGAGAGGATTGGGATGAAAGATTAGACTGGGATGATGTGGATTTTAAGGATGGGAGGATAAAGAGGCGGGAAAAATGAAAATTGGATTTTAATTTTTTAATTTTCTGTATCTTTTTCGTTTCAATTGTTTTGGACTAAATGAGAGTACAGGCGGGCGGGAGAAAAATACCGGCCGGATCTGTAAGCACTTAAGTAAAGTGAAAAATACTAGAACCACCCTACTATATGGGTTTAATATTTAGAAGCCCCACAAAATGTATCCTCCACTATCAACTCCATACTTTCACTTTTTGATATTTCTGACCTTAACTTTTATTTTGAGAGGCTTGATAATAAAGTGACATTTTCGTAATACCAAGATTGCCCTTTAGTATATATAGGTAATAAAACTAGGTCTAAATTTCATTTTCGAGTTTATTTTCTTTTTCACTCTCTCTCATTTTCTTTTGCTCTCTCTCTCGATGAAGAAACAAGCCGAGAAGACACGATCTCTAAGCAATTTTTCGGTGAAAATTATTTAAAAACCTAGATCTAAGCTTTACAAACAAAGATCCCGATTATTTGAACATAAATTAAGTCATCAACATCACTTGTTCTTCGATTCCGATGAAAATCAATAGAAAATGAGTGATAATCATCATCAACATCAATCGAATATGAAGATTCTCCGGAAAATCAAACGGACAGTAACATTTCAATTAATCTATTGATTTAATTCTTAGATTTCGATTTTTATTTTCTAAAAAATCATTTGGAAAAATTTAATAGTTTGATTTCAGTTCAAATCTATTACTGAAATCATAATCAGAGTTAGAATTGTTGTAATCTCACCTCAATTTTACTTTTGAGAGAAAAAATTTCAAAGAAATTTCAAAGAAAATTCTCTAGGGTTCTTGAACGAAATTCGATCTATCTTTTAATCTCTTATCTTGATCAAAAATTGGTTTTCAGATTCGAAATATGTGAATCATTATCTTTTTTACCCATTTATTTGATACAAATTTCATTTACTTTGATTTTAGAACTGATTTGAGCTCACCTTTAGTGGATTTTGTTCTTGGCAGATTGTTTTAAGTTCAATATATATTTGCTACATTCAGTACCTTGTCCCGCAGATTAAATATTAATCAACGAAGATACCTGGTAGTGTACGGTTGAATCTAAACAATTTCGACAGAAACTCAGTGAAATTAAATAAGTTTCTTTGAGCTTCTTTATGGTTCCTGAGATTGATGGATAAAACTTGTAGAATAGGAAGAGAAAATATGTGTGAATTTTTTTTTTAATGTGAATATGATTTGAAATTATGATTTATTTTAGTGTTTTATAGGTTTGTTTTTTGAAATATATGTATTACTGCAGCTTATGAAATAATTTCTCAACTCTCGATTCAAAAAGACATGTAGGTGGACTCAGAAAGTAAACAAATTCATATGTGAAGTAATGGTGATCTTTAACTTGTCTTATCTCTTATTTGCAGAGGGAAGTTCACCGGCATCGAATCGTGTTTGTTGGATAAGATACATGTTCTGTTTCGTTAGTTTATTGCGGTAATTCCATTCTCTTATGATGATTGAAAAGGAATACACAGATGCACGGTCTTGAAGTTTATCCTTCAACAAACTTGAGTGTTTCAAATTTCGGTAACAATCTTGCTCAAACAGATAAGCTACATGTTCTGTGATTCTCATTACCTTAAAGTCAATCTATACTTTTGTGCCTTCGCAAAAGATAATTTAATTCAATATAATCTTATAATGCTTGTCCATTAATGCAAGTTTCTGAGTTTCAATTGCTAAGACATGAAGCAAAGCATATCTTCAGTTGCTAGGACAGTATTGACCAAATGAAGTTTCAGAAAAATAAGGTTCTTAATGACTCTATACATTGTTTACGTGTATGTGTGGATTGCAGGGAGTGGTGGTGTTGATATTGATACCACAAAAGTGGTTAAGCATATGAGGATGGTTTTGTCGAGTGAGCTTCAGGTAAACATGACTCCATAAAATTTGATTGTGATTGCCACATTTCTAGGTATCTATATATGTTGGCATATGGATGTCTAACTGCTAGTTACACATCCTGGGATATAAAGTTTATGTTCTATATATTGCAGGTTCTTATGAAAAGGTATATCATGCATATTGGAATGAACTAGCATATGGATGTCTAACTGCTAGTTATCTGAACTAGCAGGATGTGTGACTTCTAGTTATGAAAAGGTATATCATGCATATATGTTGGCATATGGATGTCTAAATACTAGTTATCTGAACTAGCAGGATGTGTAACTGCTAGTTCACATCCTGGGATATAAAGTTTATGTTCTATATATTGCAGGTTCTTATGAAAAGGTATATCATGCATATTGGAATGACTAGATAACATTGGTTGGCGCTTGCTTTATGGCCAGCTTGTTCTCGATAAGACCATCATTCGGTTTGGATGATGATCTAGCAATAACTAGCAAGATGTGTAACTTCTAGTTACACATCCATGGGTATAAAGTTTATGTTCTATATATTGCATGTTCTTATGAAAAGGTATATCATGCATATTGTAATGACTAGATAACATTGGTTGGCAGTTGCTTTATGGCCAGCTTGTTCTCATTAAAGGACCATCATTCGGTTTGGATGATGATCTAGCTAAATAAGCAAGTAAAGCAGGTCAATTCTTTATCTTAAAACTCTGTCCTTCGACTCTTCCATGAAAAGGAAAAAAACTATTCAATGCACTCAAATTTTTGAAGTTTTTCTTTGTGAGTGGCCTAGGCACATAAGCAAAAGATAGCAGAGAAGTTGCTTTGGTGCTTAGTATTGACGTTGATCTTAATACAATGTCGACTGAAAAGTTTGTTTATTTTGTTTCAGATCGTAACAAAAGAAATATGAAAGAGTTTGGAATATAATACGTTTGAGTTTCCGTTCACTCGAAAAGATGGTAACTATATTCTTGTATTTGGCCAGTATCTTTGGAGTTCTGTATAGAATCGTGTTGCTTATTCTTTGGAGGCCAATCTGGTGTATCTAAATCTTAATGCATAGTCATGCCATGTATCGTTACGGGGCAAGGTGTCTGTGATTTGTTTTATAGATCAACATACATTATACGTTTATTATACAGTTCATGATTTGATCATATTTGCAGAGTGTTATAACTTGGCAAGATAAATGGACTTGTAACTACTAGTTACATGTGCTAATTAGATGTGTAACTTATATATACACATGCTAATTAGATGTGTAGCTACTAGTTACAAATGATAATTATATGTGTAACTTATATATACACATGCTAGTTGGATTGGATATAAAGTCTATGTCATATGCGTGATAATCGTTTGCTATAAAGTGGTGGTGACAGTCGTCATAGGTAATTATTTGATTTCAGTTTAGCTACAGTTAAGATTCGATTTCGGTAAAAAGCCATATTTTAGTTAAACGAAGGAGATTTAGTTGCCATTATACCTATAAATGCTTGTTTAACTATGAAATATCATTAACTAAATACATAATTGAAGAATCTGGATTAGTCAATCATTAGGACTTTCATTGTCTTAATGTATGAGAAAAATGTTGGTGAAGCGTCTAATTGGGTTGTTTATTTTCCGTTTACATATGTGTTTGAAGTCTTTATTGTTTAACCATATTTTCAAGGATGCGATAGTTCATGAATTGACCTCATCTTTCGACGTTAACTTCGTATTGCGATAGAAAAATTTGAGCTTCATATCATGGAGGAAGAGTTTGGCGATCCTCATATTGTAGTTATGCTTGGTGAAAATGGGACAGAGAAGACGACATTTATTTGCTTGCTGGTACACCTTTTTGGATCCCTCTCTTGTTGCTTTTAGTTTCAAATTCTATGTCTAGACTGTGCATTTATTCACATTACACAAGTAGGATGCCTAGTTACACATGTTATATGATTGTGTGCCTCCTAATTACACAAGTAGGATGCATGTGTAACTCTGAATTAAACTAGACAGATGCATGAGTATCTTCTAATTACACATGCTAAAATGAACAAACCTTGTAACCAAAAAATTATGCATGCCAGTTACACAAGCTTTATGGATGTGTAACTGCTAGTTACACATGCTAATTGGATGTGTAACTATAAATTACACATGCTAATTGAATGTGTAATTGTGAGTTACACATGCTATGTGGATATGTATCTGTTGCATATGCTTATACTTTGGTGTGTTTGATGAGCATTTGTTTTGAGTTCGCAAAAATTTGAATTCTTGCAAGAAAGTTGTTTCTTAAGCTCGGTTTTTAATTACTTGATCTCACATCTCCTTATGATAGAATGTGATCTCGTGTAGGTGAAACTGAATATATATTTTTGTACGTACTATTAATTTTGATCTTATAAATACTGATTGCTTGTTGTTATATTTCAGGTTGCAGATAACTTCACAAAAGCTAATTGCTTAAATGTGATAATGGTCTCGCTGGAATTTGAGTTGACGCTGAATACACAAATCAGATGCATGTGTAACTCTCAATTACACTAGATAGATGCATATGAAACTCTCAATTACACTAGATTTAAGAGTGTGTAACTTCTAGTTACACATGCTAAAAATTATTGTAAATGAATATTAAAGTAATACATGTATTTTTTGTATGAGTTCTTTTTGATGTCTATTTTTTTGATGTGTAACTTTGCGTCACACATGGCATAAGGATGTGTAACTTTTGGATACACATGCCATATGCACGTGTAACATCTGTTTACACATCCACACTACACATTAATAATTTTGGGCCTAGATTTAATAATTTTGGGCTTAAATTTAAATTTTATTTAATTCGGGGCTTGACAATATATAAAAGGGTATGGATGTCTTTTAATAACTCGGGGCCTAGATTTAAACTTCTTTTAACTAGGGGCCTCATATTATGGGTTATCCATGGGTCGGGCCTTAGCCTAATTTTCCCCTTAAGTGAAAGGGTCAACACTTTGGTGGCTGTTGCGAAACATGTTGCCTTGGACTTCGAGATATGACTTTGCCAAAGAAACCACCGGAAAAAACATGAAGCCCGAAATGATCTTAACAGTATTGCTCATTTTGATCGTTAAAAATCTAGAAACGAGCTTATACGGATGCAGTTGCACACATCTCAAGATAATCTACTTTGGTTATGACCACCGTTCCAAGTTGTTATCTCACTAAATACCTTATCAGGAAAATCCAAAAGGACAAAACCTGAACCTAAGAAAATACGAATATTCAGGATAATTATAGACCCACAAATGTTGTCTCGTTAAAACATTGCTCGGGAAAATCCAGAGGGATAAAAACTAAGATAAAGGAAAAAGAGTATAATATTTCGAACCGCGGAAATGAATGAACTTGTTTGCCTCATCATAACCTTGACAAGGAAAACCCGATGGGAAAAAATATTGAGTAAGGGAAAAGAGTACTCAATGTAAAAATCTGTTATCCAAATATCTATAGTCTTCCACGGTATTACGCCCCCTGACGAGTAGCCTTTGCAGGTGAAGATGGTGATTTATTTCGGATTTTGATATTCATATCGATTGATTTGATTTGTATGTTTTTGGGGTTTGCGCTTCTTTAGAACTCGTAGAACAAACACTCTCAAAGAAAGGAGCGGATGAAAGATTAGTCTGGGATGATGGGGATTTCAAGGAAGAAAGGATAAAGAAGGCGAGGAAATGAAAGTTGAGTTCTAATTTAATGTATCTTTTAATAATTTTTTGGACGAAAAGAGAGCACAGATGCAGAAGTCAGTAGCAAAAATATTTTCCTTAAAATAAAACTATTTTTTTTTATTTCCAAAGAGTTGTTTTATAATAATCGAAAGAGGGGGTATAATAACCACACCCAATAATTCGTTCGGCAATCTGTTTGGACTAAATCCAATATTATTCCGAGAGCACCAACTTATAAAGCGAGCTCAACCAAGAAAGATATCAAAGAGTTATATCTCTTTTTACCAAATCAATCAGCAAATCAAACAGATAGAAATCTATGAGCCTGATTGATATGAGTAATACTTGGACGGTACCAAAGACCAATATCCAAGTGTCAATCAATTTATATGCAACAAACAAAGGTCGGATTTACCAATTGATTGAACTACGCACAACCTATGATATTTCAATTATATAAACAAATATAATGCGGAAAAGAAATAACACAGACACCAGAAATTTTGTTAACGAGGAAACCGCAAATGCAGAAAAACCGCGGGACCTAGTCCAGATTTGAACATCACACTGTATTAAGCCGCTACAGACACTAGCCTACTACAAGTTAGCTTCCGACTGGAATGTAGTTGAGCCCTACCCAAGTCTCACACCGATTAAGGTACACTTGCGTTCCTTATGCCTCTAGACCCACGCCGGATTCTGCGCACTTGATTCCCTTAGCTGATCTCACCCACAACTAAGAGTTGTTACGACCCAAAGTCGAATATAAACAAATTTGTCTCCCACGGATAAGTCTATTCTGATAGATAAATCTTTCTCCCACATAAGTACCTATGAAGTTTTGTTCCGTCTTATGATAAATCAAGGTGAACAGGAACCAATTGATAATCTGGTCTTATACTCCCGAAGAGCAGCCTAGAAATATCAATCACCTCACAATAACTTAACTATATGGTAGTAGAAGAAGTTATTGCAGAATCACAAAGAATGAGACGAAGAGATTTTTGATTACTTTTTATATCTTACCTATCGGAGATAATATCGAGCAAATCTTAGAGAAGATAATACTCAATACGATTGAACAAGTAAGATCAGAATACACAACTACAGAGAAAATACTTGGATCTGGCTTCACGAATCCCAAATGAAGTCTTCAAGTCGTTAACAATGGTTTTGGAAAAACTTAAGTTAAAGGAGAATCGACTCTAGTCGCAACTAGGACACATGAAAGTGTCGGGATTAGGTTTTCTAGTTGCTAGAGTTCTCCCTTATATATTCTTTCAAATCAGGGTTTACTTTCAATCAAAGCTAAGATAGCTTAGTAACAAAGCATTCAATATTCACTGTTAGATGAAATCCTGATTTAAGATTCAAGTTAAGTTTGCTTAAAACCAAAGCAATATCTCTCCACCGTTAGATGGTCTTAGCTTGTTACACATAAATGAAATATACCTTCATTCAACTATTATTGAGTTGGCTCAATAATAGTTAACCGAAGTTAGCCATATGGAAACTTTTGTCTTAACCACGTTCATCTAACACTTCTAGATCAAATATGATGATCAATCAAACATGAAAGATAATCAAATGAATCTAATTGTGTTTCAAATAGAGTTGTTGAATTGTTCACTATATCATAGAAATATATATGAACAAATTGAAACAAAATCGGATTGATTCGTAATCGTACAAAGTACTTATATATGAATCAATTTGTGAACATTAAGCCACGGTTTGCAACGATTGCATTCCTTAATTCATAATGTATTTGTTCATGAGTATGAAAAACATACTTAACCGATTTTAGAACTTACCCACTAAGTTTTCAAACTAGGTACGTAAACTATAGAATCCGGACTTTGGTCTTGTCCAGTCATTTGCAAACGGGTATGCAAACAGCCGTCAGAGACCTAACTCAGGTAGAACAGTTCGCATACTAGGTATGCAAACAAGGTTCCCAGACTTTACAGTTAAAACCTTTCGCATACTAGGTATGCAAACAAGGTTCCCAGACCTGAATCATACCAGTTTGCGTACTAGGTACCCATACTGTGTTGTATCCAGACAAAGGTATTTGTTCTAAACTCCCATTTCAATCGTTGAACCATCCTTAAAAGACGACAATGGCTGTCTCACAAAACCATTAGCTTATAAGTAATTTTCAAGTGATCGAATGATCAATACGAAACTTTCCAAGTCGACATCAAATGATTATTCTCAGACAAATCATGTAAGATGTTTCGAGGCAATTTCCACATGATCATCTTTTGACTTATTATTTAGTTTCCAACAAATAAATTTTTTCCAACTAAACTCGTCAAGAATAATGATTAACTTAGCTAAAGCAAAAAGCTTCCAACACATATTTCGAGAAATAGATAAGCGAGATAAACTAGGCTCGAAATATCAAATGTGTATAATGTAAAAGTCTATATAGCTATACGAATTAATATCATTAGGAGATAGAATATAATAGACTTCTGAGTGACAGATAAGTTTTAGTCTTCACATACTTTTATTGATGAAGTTCCTCCACGATCTCCTCAGTAGATTTTCGTCTTCAATTGATGAACGTCGTGAAGTCTAAATCTCAACTACACATTTTATCCTAATCTGAGACATATCTATAAGTAGACTAGAAATCAAGACTATAGTTTTGATCAACTAAATTTGACAAACAAGCTTGAGATAGCAACGCTTGCGAGTTCGACCGAGAAGTGCTCTAACAATAATAATATCACCAAACTAACTTCTTTCTTCTTGACTTCTATAAGTCGAAAAGCTGTTTCTCATTGTACATCCAAAAAGTCTTGTATATCTTATTAATGAATAAAATTATTATTTTATAATTTTTCTTGTGATAGTTTTTCAATTACATAGCCTGTGCTTGAATGCTTTATATTTTGTTATGTGTTATGGGATGTTTGATTTCGGTTTTCATAACCTTGATATTTGATCTCATATGTGTGAACCTTTATGGTTTGGGTGACTTTTTGGTTTAGCGGGATTAAGTTCTAGCCCATGTTGGTAGGCTTTATCAAAGGATCATAAGGGGTTTCGATTGGAACTCATGTGTAAAAAAGTCACAATATGTTGAATAGTTTTTGGTTTATCATAAAAGCATATGTGTTTCGGGTTTTCAATTTATTTTTTTTTTGCATTGGTTAAAACCAATTCAACCTTTCTCTGGTAAAGGTTGTTGTTATTGTTGTTCTTTTGTTCTTGCGAGAGGATGACAACATTAATGGGGAGAGTTCTAACTTGAACTTGCGCTTAATAACATATCTTAAGGGGAGAAGAGGATGCGAAATTTGAGGTAACGAATTTGTTAGTTAATCGTTTTCCTGTTTAAGAAAAGCCTGATTTTATTGCATATATTTTGCTTTTGCTTGACTTTATTGCATATAATTTGAGGTAACAAAATTTCGGTACAATTGATATTTATTTCATAATTTGTGTATGGATGTATGTGTGTGATTCAATTGTTTCCGGTTAAGAAAAACTATTGTTATCTTTCTTTATGGTTTGGTATCAATTGTTTAGGCTTACGAAATTACGGTGCAATTGCGGTGCTTTAATTAATGTCTATGTTGTTTCAATTGCTTCCGGTTGAGATAAATGATTATGCAAGTTGATTTATTTGGTTTGTATGAATTGTTTATGGCTTAACAAAAGTTTTCGGGATCATTTGTTTAGTCCAATTCGATTCCGTATAAGAGAAACTAAGTTAATTCTGATCTTAGTTAGACTTATCAAAGTATAGGATTCGGTTATTCAAGTCTAATCGAATGCCTTAACAAGAAATACTAGTTAACTAACCTCGTACTTGTCTTGTTTAAAGTGTTAGGTCTAAGTTATTGTTCGAATAATTAGAACCTGGTGAGAAAAATAGAGTTAATTCTGATCTTTATTTTGGTCTTATCAAACAAGCGATTGTATTTGTACAATCGGTTTAGCAAAGTAACTAAGGCGCTTAGTCGATTTTAATTTGCTAAACTATTAGGGAAAATTGCTTCGGGCAATTGTTTCCTTGGTAACATATCAAAACAAAATTACTTTGTAGTTTCGGTTTTGATATTGGTTATCAAAAATGGTGTGTGGAACCCTCGTGCTTAACTCTTATAGGTTGCAAGTCTTTTGAGATTTGTAAGATCCTTTCGGTTTGTCCTTTATTTGCCCATACCTTTGTCATTTTGTGACAAAAAGGGGGAGAAATATATGGAGTAAACAAGTGATTTGGTATCACTAAGGAAAGGACAATGGTGCGTAAATGTTATATCTAACGAAAGAGTAAAGCATAGACTAAGGGGGAGTAACATATTATATTGGTATTTGTGGTTATCTTAACTACAAAGGGAATAACAAAGATGTGTGGATTGAAAATCTACCTATCTTACCTTTAGGGGGAGTATTAGCTTTGTTAATATAATGTCAACAACGACATTTGTGGATTGAATGTATACAAGTTATTGTGTTGTTGAAATTTGGAATCAAGCGTATGTATAATGAATTCTTGTAATTTGTTTATCCATATGATGTAAGAGTTTTGTCACTAAAATTGACAAAGGGGAAGATTGTTAGAACATAGCTCGGTTGAACCTACCAAGCGTTGGTATGTCAAGTTTGGTTATCATATTTTAGTGAACCAAAACTCATTTAAAGAGTCGCTTGATTATTTACTAGAGTCAACTTCGTATAGATTTACTAGAAATTTATTAGGATATGAGACATACAAGTATTACTCGAAGACTTGAAGAATGTGAAGAAGTAAAGAGCTACAACGACGACATCATCCTTTCTCTTGAGGTTAGTAATATTTTGACTTGAACTGTTTCGTTCCTAACGTATCTTTCAAGTCGTGTTATATTAAAAACACAAATGGGAAGCTGTGTATGATTATGCTCTAGTCAGACGTAGTACTAAGGAATTACAATACGAAGTATAACGCCTATCTTTTGAACTTCGTATATAAGACATCGACATAATTGTATGAATACTATTGTGATTATGTATGGGTATGGGTGAAGATTTAGTCCTAGGAAACAATGTTTTACATTCGTTTAAAGGAAGTACATTCATAAACTTGTTTTGTGAATCGAAAGGGAAATCGCTAGGCTTATTGGTATTGTTATTCATTGCAAATCTTTGGATTAACAATATGTGTGTTTAGTATAATCGCTCATAACTTGTTTATGTATCTTGGTAAAACCATTCACAAGGCCTGACTTATGTATCAGTATGACTTTTATTAGTGAAACTAATATTAAGTAATCACCTGAGATGGTATGATCGATAGTTGTAATTGGTGTGATTAATTCTAGTCATTGGGAAACCGATCCTAGTACTTGGTGGGACTAATCACAAGTTATAGTAGGTTAACAAGTTTAGTTATTGGTGAAACCGATCCTATAACTTGTGCAACCGATCACAAGTAAGTACCATAAATAAGTGGTAACCGATCCTGGTACTTAGTTAACAAAGTTTTGGAAACTAATGTGACCGATCCTAGTAGCCACTTGGAGGTAGAACCGAAACTTGTTTTGGTAGAACCGTTGAACCCATGAATGGTGATTGAATGTTTTTGATCAATCACATAGTTCTTGGAATTCAGATGAACCAATTCTAAACTCGTTTGGAAGTGCTAAATAGTGCATATTTATACACCGTTTTATTGGCATTTTACTCATCTTTTGCGCTTAGAAATCAGATATTATCCCAGATTCTGTGTTTTCTTTCTTTTCAAGAATAAATATTTGTATTAATTAATTTTGTGTTTTTAGGTAATAAATAAAGTCCGGAGAAACTGAGGAGCTAAAGAGCGAAGAATTGGAGTCAAACATCTATGGAGCAGTTAGCCAAAGCCCGCGCAAATCGGTTTGCAACCCCAAGAAGGAAGACTTGGGCTAGAGCTACCCACGACCCGGATCCGAGCCCGTCCACTCCAAGCCGTTGAGATCACACCTGGATACATCCTACGGTCGCTGCCTCCACTCGCATCGAAGTTTGCTGCTCCCGAGCAACACCAGATCACTCCAAATCATGCTGAGCCGTTGAGATTTCTTCTCCTAGATCTGACGCTCGCTCCATCAGTCTCATCAAAGCTCGATGCATCCGCCCCACAACAAAAACCCCCATACCCCTACACCAGTCGAGCAAACCCTATTCTCTATTCCATCTTCTCTTTCTTCTCCGACAGAGCAGAGCCCTGCTCTTCTTCCTCTCTACCCCGACCAACCCTCTGCAATGCCACCTTCCCTTCTTCCCTGACAAAGCCATCACCACCACTCCATCTCTACACCCGCGTGCAGTACTCTCTCTCTCAATTATCTCTTTCATAGCTTCTCATCAACCTAGAAGCTAGGTTAGAGATAATTAGGAATTAGGGTTTAACCAACAACCCATGCATGGCGTTCTCAGAGCCGAAGTGACAGTGGAGAAGCGATTCAGAGCATGGGTGAGAGTGTCTTGGTTTTGTTTTCCATTTAATTTCTATTTTAAAAACAAATTAGGGTTTGAAGTTTTGGGTATTTGTTGCATGTATAAATAGAAGGTGTAATTGGTATTTGGAGGGCATGCCTGGGCTAGCCAGTGCTTCATTTAGGGTTAATTTGTAGTTTATTTTCTGTTTGAATCATGTTCTAAATTATTTTCTAGGGTTAAG
Source organism: Papaver armeniacum (assembly GCA_023531295.1). Taxonomy (NCBI): domain Eukaryota; kingdom Viridiplantae; phylum Streptophyta; class Magnoliopsida; order Ranunculales; family Papaveraceae; genus Papaver; species Papaver armeniacum. Next base: position 574,707 of record JAJJWW010005328.1, on the reverse strand, counting down.
ATGAAACCCATAATCTGTTGCTAATTGTAGTTTATATTTTGATAATTGTTCTTGATTGTGCTATATGCTTTAGGATATATATAATCAGAATACTTTGCATTTACTTTCACAGTGCATACCATGTATGCAACTTGTAGTCGAGTTATTACTATGTGAATGTATTGCAATTCATACCTCATTATGCATTATTGATCCCCAGGACTAGTTGTACCACGAGAAGACAACTAGTGCTTAGGAGAAATACCCTAATTGCGATTAGATATCCATCTTAGGATAAGTTTGATCATCTAAGTAATGAAAGTGATTTGTGATTAGTTGTACTGTGATAAGACAACTAATACTAGGGATTAGCTAATTGCTTTAGTTGATAACAAACCATCCATAGAAACCACTGGATAACGGCAGTTTGCATTTTGTCCTAGTATCCATTACAAGGGACGAGAACATTATTGAACTTGAACTGAATTAGCTGAGATTAGGCGGTGGATTCGACACCCTAGTGTTTTACAATTTAGTTGCATCTTAGCTCACTGTCACTTCACTACAACTCAGCCGTTTCGGCACAAAACATCTGTGTTACACATTGTCATTTGTTACTTCACTTGAATTCAGTCTAGAGCAAGCCTTAGATCATACAAGAGCACCACAAGTCTCTGTGGATCGACCCGTACTTGCCGCGTCTCCGATAGACGCCGTGCACTTGCGGTTATCACCGTAGGCCATAAAATATACACATTCCGAGGCCTACCAAGTTTTTGGCGCCGCTGCCGGGGACTTGGCGCGTGCCCTGTTGTTCATTGGCCTGACTTAACTGAGTTCATTCATCCCTGTTGTCATTGGCTCGCTTCACTGATTTTCAACCCTGTATATATGTTTGCATTGTAGTTCTTATTATATCATTGCACTTAGCTGTAATTTTCTCCTAGTGCATTCTTGCATAACTTAGCTTAACATCTGCATCTGCATCTGCATCTTGAGCATCTTGCTCCATTGCTTTACACATCAGCATCTCTTAGTGCACATCTGCATCTCTTAGTGCACATCTGCTTTACACATCTGCATCTGTAACAGTGGCTGCTTCTCATACTGCAAATACTGCTCCATTGCTTTAAACTGTGTAATTTTTGAGAACTGAGATTTCTCTCTTGAGCCAGCAGGTGCATGCTATCTATGTTGCAGAAGCTGGGCAAAGCAAAAGAAAGGAAGATAAGGTGCAACTGAGCAAGCCCTGCGACTTGTAGGAAAGAACAGCAGCTGAGCATAGTTGCAGCAGCACAACCATCTTGGCTGCACAGGTTGGTGACTCCACCTACAATCTTCATTTTGAATGCTAAGCTGCCATGTTTGCATGATCTGAAATGTTGTATATATAGCTTGCTCCACCTGACTTGCAATCTTGCATGATCTGAGTGAGATTTTCCTGCCTAAGATTTCACCCTGCAACTAGGATAGATCACCAACATCTGGAATTTGCAAATTTTAAGTTTTTGAGTCTTTGGGCTGTAGCTTGCTTTTGCCTGAGACTTTGCATAATTTGTGCACCATCTGAATTTTGCAAAGCCATATCATTGCCTACTTTACTTTACTTGTGATATCTCAATCTTGCAATATTGTGTTATAACTCCCACTGCCTTGAGCCAAGCTCCAGCCCCTGCAGCTGTTGAGCTTGAGCTACAAATTGGATAACCAGCTTAGCTACACAGCTGCCCTGAGCCATGTTACTATCTGCACTCTGTGCATAGACCATCTGAGCTGCCATTCTCCAGCCCTCTGCAGCTGTGAGTTGAAGCTACAACTGGGATAACAAATTAGATACAAACCTTGTTGAGCCAAGTATTGACAGACCCCTTGCATAACCTGATCACTTGCTAGGCCATCTGACCTGCAATTTCTGTGTTGTTGCTTGCCTGCAATGTGCTCTGCCAGTGTTGTTTTTGAGACTCAGTGTCTCCCTGTGTTGATTTTTATAATCTACCCTGTGCTTTGTGTTGCTGTGTGTTGAGCATAACCCATTTTACATACCTTGCTTTGCCTTGGCTGATTGCAAGCCTTATTTTGTGCTTAACCTGTGATGACTTGCTGAGCTGTGCTGGGAGTGCACCTTGACCTTGAGCTGCATCAATTTCTGTGAGTTTGTATCCCCTGTGCTGTGTGCTCTGTGTGTTTTGAGCACATAAACCCTGCCAAGCTAAGCTTAACAACTGAAGCCCAACCACTGGGCCTGCACTCTGCACAACCGGAGCCCATAATCATAGCTGAGTTGATTGACCCCAAGGATGGGCTCTGCACAAACTAAGTTTTGCATAACCTGGGCTTAACCTGTGCAATAGACTAAGCCCCAACTACTGGACTGAACCCTTAAACAGCCAAGCCCATATCAACTGAACTGTTGGGCTGTCTGCAACCAAACTAAGCCCACGAAACCAAAACAACTGGGCTGTGCAAGACTGAACCCATTTCAATAGAGCTGTGCATACTGGGTGTGCGATTCATTGTCTTTGGCCGCTCTGCCTTAGCTGGGCTCTGCTTTGAAACTTCACAATCAAACCTAATCTGGGCTATACATTTTTTTAACCTAATCTGGGCTGTTAACCTATTACCCAATTCCACTGGGCTGTACAAACCAAAGCTCCCAAACAAACCAAAGAAGCCCACAAAACCAAACCAATCCTACTTAAACCAAATCTGAATCCCACACAGCTGGGTTGTGCAAGTTTCACAAAAACCTGGGCTTCAAACAACAAATCCCAACAAACCAAACCCTTTCTAAAACCAAATTGAGCCCACAGCAACCTGGGCTTCCCACATAAACCAAAGCTTACAAAAATGAAACCCATTTAAACCAAACAAAACCCAAATAAACCAAACTAGACTTTGAGTTCAATTTGAGTTGATAAATCATGTCAGGATTTTGGTCTGCATCTGGGGATGGAAACAAATCCCTTAGAGAGCGTGCTTACGGGCACGCTTCACAGGATGAACTCCCCACATACCATAGTGATTTTAGGGAATTTTATGAGCCTTCTCAGGGCACCTCACATATCCTAATCACTATGAGCACATGCATCATCCACCACAGGTTGAAAATGAAGACTTTCCTCATACCCAGTCATCACTTCTAGATCAATTAGAAGCTCAAGTTTCGCTTTAGAAAGGCAATTACATGAGCGATCTTGTCAAATCTAATCCCCTAGGCAATATGAAATGCATGCTTGCACCTTATGTGGTGGCTTAGACCACCTGCTGAGTCTCTTGTTATATTTTGCATGATTTTAGGTAGTCTAGTGAAAACCATGATTATCCAATGTACGAAGTGTCTAGAAGTGACCATCTTTGGCAACTATTGGGACCATAATCAACCTGCACACATGCATCATTCACCACAGTGGGGAGATGAACAATTTTATACTCCCCAACTCCTAGTTTGCAATCAATAATGGAAACACTCATGGAGCAAAATGCTAGGCTTGAAATGAATGCAATGCATGACCATCCACATAGCAACATGTTTGAACTTCCTTCTCTAGTGAACCTAATGCACAACCATACAATGAATATCCATGTGAGGAATGCATACCCACTAGTAAAGACTCTCCTTCAATAGAACAACTCAAAATGATTCTTCAAAGGAACCTGATTGAGTTACAAAATGATATGATTGAAAATAGTGTTTCTAGTCTTACTCATGCAACTAACATTGAATATGAACCTAATCCAGAGGTAGATGAGTACACTAAAAATACTACAATTTTGAACGGAGAAATGAATTCTTGCTATGATGATGATGATGAATATGAAGAGCATGTGTATTTTGAAAATATAATAGAATCTTTAGGTTCGAGACATTAAGTGTCTCTTCTTGTGAACCCTATGAATGATGCTTCTTCTGATATTCATGCATGTGATGTTGATGTGGATCCCGTGGAATTGTCTGTGAAAGTGAACATGATTTACCCTCCTGACTTTAGGAAAGTGTGTGATGGTACAAATGATTTTAAACATGAAAACAACTTAGATGTACCTAACCTCTCTCTTGAGTCACAAATTGAAACTCCTCCACCAAACCTAGGTGTAGTTTGTCACAAAATTGCAAAACCAACTTTTTTGAAAATGCCTAATCTAGGCCTAGAGCTTTGTGCTTCCCAAGTCCTCTTGGACTACTTTGCATCAAAGTATAACACCTTTAGGGAACCACAGTTGGTATGTGTATGTCTGCCTGTTCTTAGCAAAACTCATTTTGAGTTAGACCTTTTGCATGATGTACCTTTAAAATTGCAAGATTTTGTGCTGAAAAACACACCAAGTGACAAGTTTAGGTTTGGGGAAGCTCATTCACATACACAGTCTTACTTGCACTATCATATTATATTTGTGTAAGGCTGTTAATGTGTGTACATATTTTTCTATTGGGTTGATCCTCAACTCTTTAGACTGTTGGTTTATGGTGAATTTTCATTGTATATATCCAGTAGGACTTGTTAAATTTTTCTTTCTTACATCGGTTGAGTCTTCTTGTGCGTATATTGTGCTAATCCGATATGATCACCACTGAGAATGTTGGATTCTAGCCTTGACTAAAGAAGCTCAACCTTGCTCCTGCCGACATCCGGTAATCTCTTCCCTTTTCTCTTATCAACATAGTTCTCATGGTATGTGACTGTTTAATTTTCCTATCATTGACACATTGAGGACAATGTTCGATTTAGGTTTGGGGGTGCATTTGCATTTAGAGTTTTTAGTCTTTTATTTTACCTTTAATTTTCAAAAAAAAAAAAAAAAAAAAAAAAAAATAATTCAAAAACCCTTTTTGTAAAAACCTCCAACTTTTAGAGATTTTAGAGTCACTAGCATGCTTCTAGCTATGTTTACATAGAGATTCTGACCGAAATAACAAAAGTTAGAAGTATCGGAGAACGCAATCGGGTTCCTTAATTGATTAGAGCGTTAAAGTTGGATTTAACCATACCGGAGGGCGAATTAGGTCTTTGTTTAGATATTCGGTAGTAGAATTGTGATCACCCATAGTGGAGACTACCCAATTTACATCAAGTGAGGCACCAACCTTCAATTTTTTGCAACTTTCTAGAAAAGCTGTTAGAGTGTGTGTCACCTTACGTAAATTCCGGGTAGGAATGGTGAGCTACCCAACTTCGCACCATTTTCAGCACTACTTTTGATCTCTTGAGTGCTAGTTTTTGTCAATCATGAGGGTGACGTCTAAAGATGAAAACTTCTTCTAAATACCGATTTGCAGTTAGCATCACTCTCTCTCTCTCAATCAGCAGAACCAATAGAAACATATCATCGTCAGCAAACGGAGCATCATCAGAATATTGAAAGAAAAATTGATATAGTCCAAGGTTTATGTGCAACAAAGAAAAGAAAATAGGATGAGAATTAATAAAATTTATAAAATCAAGACAATACAAGTTGTGGAAAAATTGAGTGATAAAGTCCTTTGTCCATGGAGTTAGTTGTTTCATTATTTGTATTTTTATTTTCACTTATTGTAATGTAAAAAAAAAAAAAAAAAAAAAAAAAAATCAAATCAAAAAAAAAAAATCAAATCAAATCAAAAAAAAAAAAAAATCAAAAAAATCAAAAAAAACAAAAATCAAAAAAATATTGTAGTTTATTTTTGCTACCACCATGGTAAAGAAGAATTTAAAAAGAAAAATCCAAACAACAAGGAATTTGAGTAGAAAAGTTAAAAGCACAAATTTTGTGAAGTTTAGAAGTTCGTCATCAACAATTGAAGACCGAAGACCGAAGATTGAAGACGTTTCTATGGTTCTTATGAGAGTGATATTAATTGCCGATCGGGTGAGAAGTGAGTGAGTACTCCCACCCCTTGCTAATGGTTGATTTCCTTTCTTAGAGATCATCGAGAAAAGATTCTTTTTGTCCACACTTCCGTGGAGTCTCAGTTTTATTTCGGAAGGTTATCCTTCTTACCTACAACGTGTGCGGGATTTCTCTCTTTATTCCCGCTTTTTGCACACATGAGAGACTAAAAAGCGATCTTTTTGAGTGCAATTATCATAAAACCCTAATGGTGAGGCAGAAGTTGAGACTTATGATCACAATCGAATCCGAATTCTTTCATATGGTATGGTTACTTCTCGCTCAGCACTTAAGGATGAGAATGCGTTCTTCGATAGTTCTAACTTCTGCTACTAGCATGCAGAAACTCTATGTCCTCATAGCTTCTTGGATGCTTGAGACTCTTTTACACTCTGAAGTTGGAGAAGGTTTTGTGGGTACACCTCTGGTAAACCCTCACGAGACTACAACTCGTCCACTAGGGACACCTAGGGGTTTAAAGGCTTAGTGCATACGCTAAATGCATTCGAGAGACCAGCGACAGTGGTATAGTTAGGATTTCTTCATTTCTGTTTCACTTGAGGACAAGTAAAATTCAGGTTTGGGGGTATTTGATGAGTGCTAAATAGTGCATATTTATACACCGTTTTATTGGCATTTTACTCATTTTTGGCGCTTAGAAATCAGATATTATCCCAGATTCTGTGTTTTCTTTGTTTTCAAGAATAAATATTTGTATTAATTAATTTTGTGTTTTTAGGTAATAAATAAAGTCCGGAGAAACCGAGGAGCTAAAGAGCGAAGAATTGGAGTCAAACATCTATGGAGCAGTTAGCCAAAGCCCGCGCGCAAATCAGTTGCAACCCAGCAAGGAAGACTTGGGCTAGAGCTACCCACGACCCGGATCCGAGCCCGTCCACTCCAAGCCGTTGAGATCACACCTGGCTACATCCTACGGTCGCTGCCTCCACTCGCATCGAAGTTTGCTGCTCCGTGCAACACCAGATCACTCCAAATCATCTTTGAGCCGTTGAGATTTCTTCTCCTAGATCTGACGCTCGCTCCATCAGTCTCATCAAAGCTCGATGCATCCGCCCCACAACAAAAACCCCCATACCCCTACATGATGCGTGTCGTAGGTGCAATCAAATTAATTAATACTTTACTACCTAATTAACAAGTAATATAGGGCAGTCAAGGTCGATCCCACGAGGAGCATGAGATTCTAGTTGTAAAAATTGTCACGAAAGGGGGGTGTAAAAAGCAAAAGAAAAAAATAAACAAAGCAATTAAAATCGAAAGTTGAAAACAATAAGAGAGACAAGACCAAGGAATCCTTCTTCGTTACGAAACAATGATTAATGTTATGTTCTTTTCTACTTGTTATTAGTCACAAATTATCACCAACCGTAGGATAGCAGGTACACTTAGCTAGCCCCAAAATCCCTAATTTCACTGAGTAACAGGTCCGCTTAGTTATCGATTCTATTCAAAAGAACCACCTTGAGGTCCGCACAAGATGTAATTCCCGAAATGCATTAAGATTTATGAATTTAGGTTTAGTACTAGTAGTTAAACTCGGTTCGCTTGGTTCACTTTCTAGCGTTGTTTCTACACACAATTGCTCCACGGAATCCCTCACTTGGTCTCGTGTTTGCTACTTATGTAAAGAGTCAAGAAACGATTACTTATCTCCTAACTTTCACTAGCATTAGATTAAACTAACAAATCAATTTAGCATGTATTCTAAACAATCTATCAATCAATCATGAATGTCATTAAGATCATTCCTATTAGTAAAAACAAACGATAATCATGTGAAAACTTCAAGATAGAATTAAAAACAAAAACTCAAAACATATTAGGAACTAGGAATTCATCCTCAATCAATAAAATTAGCTACTCATGTTAAGAGTTCACACAAAGAATAAGAAAAGAAAAGTGTTGTGTGTGTAGAGATGTGTGTAGAGAGATGTGTGTGTAGAAAGGTGTAGAGAAAGATGTGTAAAAGTTGTAGAAAACTTCTCTATTTATAGGCTTCAATATTCTCCAAATCTTCTAAGGAATAGAATCCTTTTTCTTTTGCAATTCAATTTCCAAATCCAAGCTTTTCTCAACTCTTCATCTTCTCTTTCCAAATTTGAGTCCAATTCTCCATCCAATTCCTAGCCCAAGTCTTCACACCCATGAGAGAAGTCCATAGAAAATTCTGGAATTTTGGTTGCCGGAAAACTGGGATTGTGGCCGGAATCCCGCATGGAAAATGTCTCGGTGTGACAAAGTCAAACTAGGTCACCGGTCAATGAGTCAAAACGGTAGAGTCAACTCGGTCGGCTCGATTCAACTCGGTCAGACCGAGTCAGGGTCTGTCAGGGTGAGTCAGGGTGAGTCAGGGTCTGTTCTGGCCAAGCCATTGCACAGGCCATATCCTGAGCTGCACTATCATTGTGCATCATTGCTTCCCTTCCAGCCATCTTGGCCCTGGCTTCTTCACAGCTGCAACTCACTTACAACAGCTCAATTTTCTTGCTCAGCTCAGTCCAATTCCTTCCTTGTCTTGCCAATGGCTTCTCAATCCTCTCAAAGCAACAAACCTTGACCTGCACTGTTCTTCATAAGCACCGATTGCCGGGCACAAACCCTATCTGAATCTTCTGAGAAAAACCACAAATCATAACCCATTGTATCTCCCAGTTCTTAGCAGAGCACGACACTTCTTCATTCCATTCCCTGGCGCAATTTCACTGGCCAACACCATAAGCTCAACCTTACTGCCATGTAATTGGATCAGTGCCTGCACCTGCTATACTCATTCCATGCCTGCCTCAAACACTCCATCAACAGCACCAATTGAAGTACCAGCACCATCTCATGCCACAGTTTCAGCTTAGACCATTGCAAAATCACCACAGCATCTCTCCAGGCCAAATCTGAATTCTTGCCATTCCCTGCAATTGCATTTCCATTGTCACAGTTCATCACAATCCCAGCTCAAATCAACCTATCCTAAGCATACATCTAGGTAGCCTCATCTGCCCCAGAACCCATGTCAACACCAACACCACCAACACAGACCACTTCTGCAATTTCCTAACACCTGCAACACAACTCCTCACATCTCTATGCCTGCATCTGCATTCTTACCAATTCCTCAGTCTTGCAGCATCAGCTCTGCCTCATACCACCAGTATTTGCTTATCTGATCTGCCAGTAACCTCTGACATCCTCATTATTGAGCAATCAACAAAACCCTGAGTCTTCATAACACCAACAGCACCAAAACCCATCTTTTATTTCTCCATTCAAACTCAATCTCCACCTTTCTATCAATCCACCACAGACCCATCTCCCTGAATCCTTACCATCTCCAAATCAATAGCATCAGGGTCTTCAAAACCCTTAAATCAATTTTAGCTCTTTGATTCACATCATCCACTCTCGATCTACATCTTCAATGGCAACACAGAGAACTCAGTTCTTGAAGCAAAACCCATTTCTCTTATACTCACAGTACTCCTCATAATTGATAAAGCACTACCCATGAACATTTCCAGGCGAAACCCATCTCATATACCACCATCTGCATCTTCCACAGATCGAGCCCAATTTGCGATATCGAATCACCATCAGAACCCATTTCTGTGTTAGTCTCGATCTGGCTCATCTCTTCTTCACTCCCTGAATTCTTCTCTTCAAATCCCATGAACAAGTCGAGCCCTTAACAACAATTTCAAGCTCAACCCATCTCCAATCTCGCTATCGTTTCTTCCTCTTGATTTTAACAGCATCCATGGCTGTGTTTCTCAAGCATCAGGGTCTCAATTTCAGGTGTAGAATGATTGAGAGTAAAGATAACTCTCGATTTAGGGTGAAGGTTAAATGGGGCGGATTCGGGTACGGGTGTGGGTGTGGGTCTATGGGTTTAGGGTGTGGGTGGATTCAGACACCCACCACAAGTACACCCAAAATGTGCTATTCTCACTCCCTTCTTTTGGATAAGGGACACCTCTTTGACCTCCCCTTAACCTTGGCTGGGCTCCATATAGTATTCCCTCCTTGGTGAAATGACAATTTTACCCTTTTGCTCGAATTGAGTGATTTCTTCTTCTTTTCCTCCGTGCGATTCCCGGAAGTAGCTACAAAACTCAAAACAAGCGTAAAATACATAATTTACAAGAAAAAATAGCAAAGAAAGCATAAACTACTAGATAGTAAATTAGGTGTATTCTACACCTATCAAATTCCCCACACTTAAGACTTTGCTAGTCCTCGAGCAAATCAAACTAAAAACTCACAACTTCAAAGCGTTCGAGCGTCCCAAGCATCCAAAAAGCTATGAGGACATAGAGTTTCTGCATGCTAGTAATAAGAAGTTAGAAGTACTAAAGAACATATTCTCATTCTTAAATGTTGAGTGAGAAATAACCACACCATAATGAGAGAACGCGTGTTTGAGAAACGATCAATAAGCATTTCGCCTCGACTTCGCCTCACCAAAAGGATTTTATGATAATTGCACTCAAAAAGACGGCTTTTTTATGGTTCTCACATGTGTGCGGGTAGGAATGAAGAGAGAAATCTGCGACACGTTGAATGGTGGGAAGGACAACTTCCAAGTATTTTTAAAAACCCACATCTTTTAATATTTTGAAAAACCATTTTTCCGACGATCTCTAAGAAAGGAAATCAACCATTATTATCGAGGATGAGATTACTTACTCACCTTCACATCCGATCGCCAATTATGATAACACCACTCTCACGGCATCCAATAGAAACGTCTTCCGCTCCTTATCTTGATCTTCATGGTCCTCGTCTTCGGTTTCAACTATTGATGATAAACCCTTGAATTTGTAACTCTTTTTACCTTAGAATCCTTGTCGCTTGAAACTTCCTTATAAATTTTCCTTTCCCACGGCTTATTAACAAAACAAATATTTCTCTTGTTTTTCTCTTTTTTTTTTTTCTTTTCTTTTTTTTTTTTTTTTTTTTTTAAAACAAAAGAAATTAAATACAAAATAAATCATGGCCGTGGAAGAAGTATTTTACCGCTTGATTCTTCACAACTTGTATCGTCTCAAAATCATAAACTTCAACAATTCTCACCTTTTAATTTTCTTTGCTTTCATGAATAAGTCTTCATACTTGGATATAAAATTACCTCATTGTAGTGTAAGTCTTCAACATATATGTAAAAATCCGCTCTTTGTATGTTGCTTTACTTGTATTTGAAATTTGCTCTTTTTCTCATTCCGTTGCTTGTAAACCTTAAACTTTTTCCAACTTTCCTTGTAGATTTTGATGTCGCTCCTTGTTGATGATGAATGTGTTTCTATGGATCCGTTGTTGTCGCGAGAGAGAATGGTGCTAACTGCAAATCGAACTACAAGAAGGAAGCTTTCATCCATGGACGTCACCCTCATGATTGACAAAATTAGCACTCAAGAGATCAAAGAGTAGTGCTTCTATTGGTGGGATGTTGGGTAGCTCACCATTCTACCCGGAATTAACGTACGGTGACACACACTCAAAAGAAGCTCTTTAGTAGATGGAAAATTTCTGGTCGGTGCCTCACATGATATGAATATGGGTAGTCTCCACTAATGATTGATCAGCAACTCTAATAACGCATTTCTCCCTGCACCAAATTCGCATCACCGGCATGATTAAATCCATTATTTAACACTCAAACAAGCAAGAAATCCGAATGTAGTTCCCTAACATTTCCAAGTTCAATTATGTCGGTCAAAATCTCTATGTAAACATACCTAGAAGTATGCTAGTGACTCTAAAATCTTTAAAAGTTGGAATTTTTATGTAAAACTCTTTTTTTTTTTTTTTAAATTTTTCAATTTTTTGTAATTTTTGTTTTAAAAACATGTTAACCACTCCCCACACTTAAACCTTACATTGTCCTCAATGTAATTGAATCCTCCTAGTAAAGTTAAGGTGGGAAATTTTAACATGATAAGAAACAAGAAAAAGAAATAACAAAAAGCAAAAAGATAAGAAATACAAAACCTATGGGTTGCCTCCCATTAAGCGCTTGTTTTAAAGTCGACGGCCCGACTTAGCTCTTGCATGATTCATTCCCCATATACTAACAATCTGAAAATTTGGGAGTCCACCCATAATACCTGTTTTGCAAACAATAACTCCATACAAATGTTAGCACAAGAAAATAATAATGAAATTATCGCTCGATAGAAATTTCCCCCACACTTATTCTCGTCCACACTCGGAAGTGTATAAAGAACATAGAATTTGGGAATGTCCATGTATTCCTCTTGGCAAACCTGCATGGTGTTAGAATCAAGTGTTTCCAATGGTGGATATCTAGAAACAAAATCATCAAAAAATACTTTCGAAGCACATACATTCAAACCAATAAGAGGTGAAGGAGAAGAATTAATAGGCAAAGGGTTAGACAAACCTTGCACAATCTCTTGTATTATAGAATCCTCTTCATCCTTAAAAAATTCGAGTGAATTACTTACCTCTTGTATATCGTGGTCCTCTATTAAACCTTGCAACCATTCTTCGTCGTTTTCTACCTTAACCAAAGTCTCGGCATCATCAAAATCATTCGCAAGTTCAATTGGGTCTTCCACAAAATCAATGAATGTGGTTTCATCCTCTATAATCATCTCTTCAACATTCTCATCATCGGAATCGGGCCATTCACTAAAATGATTTTCATCGGTATAGATTGTAAAATCTTCTTGTGCGGGTGTTACACCGTTTATAACAATAGGTAAGTCACACCCAATCTCCTCCTTTTGAATAGGTGAATGATCGTTATTATGATCCGGAGTTGGAATAACTTCCTCATTGTCGGAACATTCATACACTTCCGCGGACTCCCATCTTTCCCTAAGAAATTTTTTCCAAGCAATAAATGCATCTTCCTCAAGCTCTTCCTTTTGAATAGGTGATTGATCATTATTAAGATCAAGGCTCGAGTAATCTACACTAGCTTCATCAAAAGTCTCCAAAGGTTTGTTAATTTGTTCGTATATTTTCTCCGAATTCCTTTGAATTTCTCGATGTGATTCTTGCATCTTTTGTTGAAGATCCCCAATCATGGCCAACATCTTATCTGCAAAACCGTCATAAGGTTGTTGATATGTATGAGAATATCCATAAGGTTCTGTAGGAATTTGATCATAGCCAAAAGATTGGTTTTGATTGTATCCTAAGGATGGTCGGAAGTTGTCATAATGTTGAGGTTGAAAACCGTATTGATTGTTGTAATATGCTTGCTCTTGTCCACCGTACATGGAAACCGGCACCTAAAATAAGATTCAAAAACCAAGTTAGATACGGAATAGAATCCAACAAAGCAAGAATAAAGCAAAAAGAAAAATAAAAACAACTAAAATCATCCGCTTTGCTCCCAGACAACGGCGCCAAAATTTGATGCGTGTCGTAGGTGCAATCAAATTAATTAATACTTTACTACCTAATTAACAAGTAATATAGGGCAGTCAAGGTCGATCCCACGAGGAGCATGAGATTCTAGTTGTAAAAATTGTCACGAAAGGGGGGTGTAAAAAGCAAAAGAAAAAAAATAAACAAAGCAATTAAAATCGAAAGTTGAAAACAATAAGAGAGACAAGACCAAGGAATCCTTCTTCGTTACGAAACAATGATTAAAGTTATGTTCTTTTCTACTTGTTATTAGTCACAAATTATCACCAACCGTAGGATAAAGATGTACGCTTAGCTAGCCCCAAAATCCCTAATTTCACCGAGTAACAGGTCCGCTTAGTTATCGATTCTATTCAAAAGAACCACCTTGAGGTCCGCTTACAAGATGTAATTCCCAGAATGCATTAAGATTTATGAATTTAGGTTTAGTACTAGTAGTTAAACTCGGTTCGCTTGGTTCACTTTCTAGCGTTGTTTCTACACACAATTGCTCCACGGAATCCCTCCGCAAGGTCTCGTGTTTGCTACTTATGTAAAGAGTCAAGAAACGATTACTTATCTCCTAACTTTCACTAGCATTAGATTAAACTAACAAATCAATTTAGCATGCATTCTAAACAATCTATCAATCAATCATGAATGTCATTAAGATCATTCCTATTAGTAAAAACAAACGATAATCATGTGAAAACTTCAAGATAGAATTAAAAACAAAAACTCAAAACATATTAAGAACTAGGAATTCATCCTCAATCAATAAAATTAGCTACTCATGTTAAGAGTTCACACAAATAATAAGAAAAGAAAAGTGTTGTGTGTGTAGAGATGTGTGTAGAGAGATGTGTGTGTAGAAAGGTGTAGAGAAAGATGTGTAGAAGTTGTAGAAAACTTCTCCATTTATAGGCTTCAATATTCTCCAAATCTTCTAAGGAATAGAATCCTTTTTCTTTTGCAATTCAATTTCCAAATCCAAGCTTTTCTCAACTCTTCATCTTCTCTTTCCAAATTTGAGTCCAATTCTCCATCCAATTCCTAGCCCAAGTCTTCACACCCATGAGAGAAGTCCATAGAAAATTCTGGAATTTTGGTTGCCGGAAAACTGGGATTGTGGCCGGAATCCCGCCGGAATAGTCGCCGGAAAATGTCTCAGGTGACCGGCAAAGTCAAACCGGTCACCGGTCAACGGGTCAAAACGGCCGAGTCAACTCGGTCAGCTCGATTCAACTCGGTCAGACCGAGTCAGGGTCTGTCAGGGTGAGTCAGGGTGAGTCAGGGTGAGTCAGGGTCTGTTCTGGCCAAGCCATTGCACAGGCCATATCCTGAGCTGCACTATCATTGTGCATCATTGCTTCCCTTCCAGCCATCTTGGCCCTGGCTTCTTCACACAAGCAACTCACTTACAACAGACTCAATTTTCTTGCTCGGCTCACCCAATTCCTTCCTTGTCTTGCCAATGGCTTCTCAATCCTCTCAAAGCAACAAACCTTGACTCTTACTTGTTCTTCATAAGCACCGGTGCCGCACAAACCCTATCTCGAATCTTCCGAGAAAAACCACAAATCATAACCCATTGTATCTCCCGGTTCTTAGCAGCACGACACTTCTTCATTCCATTCCCCGGCGCAATTTCACCGGCCAACACCATAAGCTCAACCTTACGCCATGTAATTGGATCGGTGCACGCACCGCTATACTCATTCCATGCTGCCTCAAACACTCCATCAACAGCACCAATTGAAGTACCAAAGCACCATCTCATGCCACGAGTTTCGGCTTAGACCATTGCAAAATCACCACAAAGATCTCTCCCGGGCCAAATCAATTCTTGCCATTCCCTGCAATTGCATTTCCATTGTCACAATTCATCACAATCCCAGCTCAAATCAACCTATCCTAAGCATACATCTAGGTAGCCTCATCTGCCCCAGAACCCATGTCAACACCAACACCACCAACACGGACCATACCCGCGATTTCCTAACACCTGCAACACAACTCCTCACATCTCTATGCCTGCATCTGCATTCTTACCAATTCCTCAGTCTTGCAGCATCAGCTCTGCCTCATACCACCAGTATCTGCTTATCTGATCTGCCAGTAACCTCTGACATCCTCATTATTGAGCAATCAACAAAACCCTGAGTCTTCATAACACCAACAGCACCAAAACCCATCTTTTATTTCTCCATTCAAACTCAATCTCCACCTTTCTATCAATCCACCACAGACCCATCTCCCTGAATCCTTACCATCTCCAAATCAATAGCATCAGGGTCTTCAAAACCCTTAAATCAATTTTAGCTCTTTGATTCACATCATCCACTCTCGATCTACATCTTCAATGGCAACACAGAGAACTCAGTTCTTAAAGCAAAACCCATTTCTCTTATACTCACAGTACTCCTCATAATTGATAAAGCACTACCCATGAACATTTCCAGGCGAAACCCATCTCATATACCACCATCTGCATCTTCCACAGATCGAGCCCAATTTGCAGATATCGAATCACCATCAGAACCCATTTCTGTGTTAGTCTCGATCTGGCTCATCTCTTCTTCACTCCCTGAATTCTTCTCTTCAAATCCCATGAACAAGTCGAGCCCTTAACAACAATTTCAAGCTCAACCCATCTCCAATCTCGCTATCGTTTCTTCCTCTTGATTTTAACAGCATCCATGGCTGTGTTTCTCAAGCATCAGGGTCTCAATTTCAGGTGTAGAATGATTGAGAGTAAAGATAACTCTCGATTTAGGGTGAAGGTTAAATGGGGCGGATTCGGTCGGGTGTGGGTGTGGGTCTATGGGTTTAGGGTGTGGGTGGATTCAGACACCCACCACAAGTACACCCAAAATGTGCTATTCTCACTCCCTTCTTTTGGATAAGGGACACCTCTTTGACCTCCCCTTAACCTTGGCTGGGCTCCATATAGTATTCCCTCCTTGGTGAAATGACAATTTTACCCTTTTGCTCGAATTGAGTGATTTCTTCTTCTTTTCCTCCGTGCGATTCCAGAGTAGCTACAAAACTCAAAACAAGCGTAAAATACATAATTTACAAGAAAAAATAGCAAAGAAAGCATAAACTACTAGATAGTAAATTAGGTGTATTCTACACCTATCACTACACCAGTCGAGCAAACCCTATTCTCTATTCCATCTTCTCTTTCTTCTCCGACAGAGCAGAGCCCTGCTCTTCTTCCTCTCTACCCCGACCAACCCTCTGCAATGCCACCTTCCCTTCTTCCCTGACAAAGCCATCACCACCACTCCATCTCTACACCCGTACCAGTACTCTCTCTCTCAATTATCTCTTTCATAGCTTCTCATCAACCTAGAAGCTAGGTTAGAGATAATTAGGGTTAGGGTTTAACCAACAACCCATGCATGGCGTTCTCAGAGCCGAAGTGACAGTGGAGAAGCGATTCAGAGCATGGGTGAGAGTGTCTTGGTTTTGTTTTCCATTTAATTTCTATTTTAAAAACAAATTAGGGTTTGAAGTTTTGGGTATTTGTTGCATGTATAAATAGAAGGTGTAATTGGTATTTGGAGGGTATGCCTGGGCTAGCCAGAGCGTCGTTTAGAGTTAATTTGTGTTTTATTATCTTTGTTTGAATCATGTTCTAAATTATTTTCTAGGGTTAAGATGAAACCCATAACTTGCTAATTGTAGTTTATATTTTGATAATTGTTCTTGATTGTGATATATGCTTTAGGATATATATAATCGAATACTTTGCATTTTACTTTCACGATTGCATACCATGTATGCACCGTAGTCGAGTTATTACTATGTGAATGTATTGCAATTCATACCTCATTGTCTTATTGATCCCAGGACTAGTTGTACCACGAAAAGACAGACTAGTGCTTAGGAGAAATACCTAATTGCGATTAGATATCCATCTTAGGATAAGTTTGATCATCTAAGTAATGAAAGTGATTTGTGATTAGTTGTCTTGTGATAAGACAACTAATACTAGGGATTAGCTAATTGCTTTAGTTGATAACAAACCATCCATAGAAACCACGGATAACGACATTTGCATTTTGTCCGTATCCATTACAAAGGGACGAGAACATTATTGAACTTGAAATCTGAATTAGGCGAGATTAGGCGGTGGATTCGACACCCTAGTGTTTTACAATTTAGTTGCATCTTAGCTCACTTTGTCACTTCACTACAACTCAGCCGTTTCGGCACAAAACATCTCTGTGTTACACATTGTCATTTGTTACTTCACTTGAATTCAGTCTAGAGCAAGCCTTAGATCATACAAGAGCACCACAAGTCTCTGTGGATCGACCCGTACTTGCCGCGTCTCCGATAGACGCCGTGCACTTGCGGTTATCACCGTAGGCCATAAAATATACACATTCCGAGGCCTACCATGCGATCCAACCTATAAGCAATGAATTTAAGTTCTCATGAATCGAATTCAATTAACGAACCGCCAAGATTTGACGGAACAAACTATCTATGGTGGAAATCTGCTATGAGATATTTTCTTCAATCACGAGACTTAATACTTGGCTATTAGTCGTCGATGGTTATAATCGCCCGAAAGTAGAAAATTCGGAAACTGAAACGCTTAGTGGATTTTTCAAACGAATAAAAGGCTTTTGCTAAGCAGAATTTAGATGGTTTGAATGCTATTATACATGCTGTAAGTCGTGATCTACAACATCATGTATCAACGTGTCAAACTTCGAAAGAAACTTGGGATAATCTTCAGATCGTATTCGAAGGAAACACATCAGAGAAAGAAGCTAGACTTCAAACTCCGACTTCTGATTGGGAAAACCTTCGAATGGATGACAACGACACTTTTGAAGAGTTTCATATTAAACTTTCTGAGATAATTAATGCTTCTTTCTCTCTTGGAAAGACTATTTCTGAAAAGGATATAGTGTGCAAAATTCTCAGATCGTTGTCATCTAAATACGATTCTAAGAAGCATGCAATCATAGAAGCAAATGATCTTTCAACACTCTCACGAAGCACACTCATTGGAAAGTTAAAGATATTTGATCATGAATCACAGTCTATTCAAACTAAAGGAATTACTTTTAAAGCTGTAAAAATTCCAAAAGCTCCAATGGAGAGAAATAGACAGATGGATGATTCAGATGAATAGATTGCAGAAAATTCTGATAATGAAATTGAACATTCATTATCATTGATTACTAGACAGTTTCGATATCTCTTAAAGAAAAGAAATAAGAGATTGATAAAGGATACTCATCTATCTTCTCGTCCACATGATCGAGTTCTTGTCAAAAAGGATCGGGAAGAAGATGATGAATATCAGCCGTAGTGCTTTAAGTGTAAAGGGTTTGGTCATATAGCTAAAGACTGTCCCAATATTAAGAAATACACTGGAAGCAAGGCTATGGCTGTAACTCTAGATGAGACCTATGATTCATATGATTCTGAAGAAGAAGAAATGGCTAATATTGCATTATTAGTTGTAAATCTTATTCCTTCCTCCTCCATTAGTGATTTAACCATTTTAAGAATGGACATGTCTTCCGATGTTATTAAATCATCTAAAGGTAAAGGGAAGAATAAGACAAGATGCAAAAACTATCTCAAAAACAGAATTGCTAAAAGTTGCATATGCAACCCCGGTCAATCTCAAGATACTTCGTTAGTTCGAGGTAACAAAAAGAGACTTTCTCATACGATACTAGATCAAGGACACTCTGGTTGTTCGAAATTTCATAATGAGAGAAAATCTCATACTAATACCACCTGATCGGTATTAGAATTCTTTCCTCACCACGTGTGCCAAATATTGTGTGAGGAAGAAGAAAGATCAAGGCACTTATGTGTAGATTATGGAAATTAAATCTAGTAATTGAAAATATTTGAGGTATTCTTATTTTTAGGAATATTATATTTTCGAAAGTATGAAAATTATAAAAAGATCCTTCTCTTTCTTTGGTCATTCCTTGTCCGAACTGTAAGTCTAGATCCAATGTCTTCTCTTGATAAGATGCTAGATCAGAAAGATCACTTTAAGAATAAGTCTGCATCTTCTCTTAATATTGAGAAATCAAAGAGCAAAATCAAAAAGAGAGATTGGCTTAGCAAGAAGGAAAGAGAGAATATGCTTAAGAAAGATCAGTGTATTGAAGCATTGACACACTTCTGTATTCAATCAAAGACATAATTACATGTTCTTGCAGAATCCTTCACGAAAATTTCTCAACTGCAAGAAATTCTGGTCAAACAACAAGGTTATATACTTGAAGAATTTCACAAGCTGAAGACTGAGAGTAATAATCTACCTTCCTCTAGCATTGAGATGAAGGATTAATCCTGGAAAATAGACATCAATTTTTGATTTCTTTCAATAATTGTATAAGGTCTATTTTGAATAAAACTATCTTATTAATGAATACAATTATTATTTTATAATTTTTCTTGTGATAGTTTTTCGATTACATAGCATGTGCTTGAATGCTTTATATTTTTCTATGTGTTATGGGATGTTTGATTTCGGTTTTCATAACCTTGATATTCGATCTCATATGTGTGAACCCTTATGGTTTGGGTGACTTTTTGGTTTAGCGGGATTAAGTTCTAGCCCATGTTGGTAGGATTTATCAAAGGGTCATAAGGGGTTCCGATTGAAACTCATGTGTGAAAAAGTCACAATATGTTGAATCGTTTTTGGTTTAGAATAAAAGCATATGTGTTTAGGGTTTTCAACTTTTGTTTTTTGCATTGGTTAAAACCGATTCAACCTTTCTCTGGTAAAGGTTGATGTTGTTGTTATTCTTTTGTTCTTGCGAGAGGATGGCAACATTAATGGGGGAGAGTTCTAACTTGAACTTGAGATTAATGGCATATCTTAAGGGGAGAAGAGGATGCAGAATTTGAGGTAACAAATTTGTTAGTTAATCGTTTTCCTGTTTAAGAAAAGCCTGATATAGTTCTTGGAATTCAGATGAACCAATTCTAAACTCGTTTGGAACTGTGGAAAATCGTTTCCAATATTGTAAATATGAAAGAGTATTTACAAAGTAAATATGTCGACTTATAAGTGCATAATTCATATGATTTTAGTGTCCATTCCATACTTGTTTTAGCTATTATTCTTGCATATTTTCGTATTATTACTCTTGTTTTCTCTTATTTTCCTCTATTAGGAGAATCATCTAAAAATTATCTACAAAGTACTGAAAATAGCTAGGAAGATAAGTATTCCAAGTATCCAAGTGCCCGAGTCCAAGAGAAGTAGAAGAAGTGCGACGAAAAGGAGCAAAACGCTCAAAATCAAGAGAAGGGCCAAATACCGATCTTAACTCATTCAAATTAAGGATTTATCATCATAAACTTGAATATAATTGAAATATAAAAAGAATGCAAAAATAATGAGGTAATTCCGAGTTCAGACGAAGAAGTTGTGGCCAAAACAAGCTTTTATCGAATACCGAAGACAGTAAAGTATGCAAACGTGTACGCATACTTTAATTCCGAAAATTTCTGCTCGAATTTGAGGTACGCATACTTAAAAAGTAGGAAAACGTGTATGCATGCCTTGGAAGGCCTAAGGTCACGTTTGGCGTCGTTATTTCGTATTTTTGGGTCGGGTTCTTGAACGGAACTAAATACTTGAAGGCCAAGCAATGTAAACCTATAAAAGGAGGTATTAGGTCATGAAAGAGAGAACATCATAAGGTCACGAAATTGTAAGGCTTGGAGAGAAGAAAAATCACACTGAGCTAAGGCTAGGGTTTCGGAGCGGTTCTTCAATCGTAACGATATCTCTAAACTTTTCTCATATGTATATCATGGATGCTTCTACATCAATGAGTAGATAAACACCTATTGATTTAGGATGAATTCTAAGTTGTAAACTTGATTTGATTTAATATATGAATCTATTTTGATTTCTTCATATGATTATTGTTTGTTTCTACTATGAGTAAACATTATGATTCATTGATTGATTGATTGTTCTAGGTGGCCAACTAAATCAGTTTATTGATTAATCTAAAGCTAGTAAAGGGTTAGGATATCCGTGTTATTGTTGAATAACTCCTACACAAGTAGGAAACGTGAAACCTTGCAGAGGGATTTTGTGGAGCAATCACGTGTAGAAATAATACTAGAAAGTGAACCTTGCGCTAAGAGTCTAACTACTAGGATTAACCTAAGTCACAAAACATAAAGCATTCAACCAAGCTACACCTTGAGTGCGCTACTACTTGGTGGTTCGGACGAATAGAATCTGGTATTCGAGCGCTTCGGTACCCAGTGACCAAAGGACTTTAGGGAATAACACTGCTCTAGTTGCTTTTCTACGGTTGGTGATAATCTATGATTAATGACGAATAGATCAATATATTAACTCATTGACAGTTTATTAACAAAGAAGGATTCCTCGATGATATCTTTCTCTATTGATTACAATATAATTTTATTTGTTTTCATTATTTATTTTGTTCACAATCTAAAACAAAACCTCCCCATTTGTGACACTTCAACAACTAAAACTCACTGCTCTTCGTAGGAACGATCCTTACTTCCATTATATTACCAGTTAATTGTGTGGAATAAGATTATTAATTTATTGTTCCTACGACACCCATCAAATTTTGGCGTCGTTTCCGGGGAGCAGTCGGTAGATTTAGTTGTTATTCCTTTTAGTTATATTCTTGTTTTTAGACTTTCTTTTTAGTTTTTAATTTCGTTTTCTAGATTTGTGGTTTCAGGTACTTAATATTTGCACCGAAATATTAGGATTACCAGAGGTGTGAAATTCAAACCCGTAAAGGAACAGTGTTACAAGCACATCAAAAACCACAACTAGAACCCTCTACAGAAGATCCTCCACCTCCTCCTCCACCGCAGGAGAAGAAGCTACGAGAGTTGACATATCCATGCTTAGATTCGCAACCACTGTGTATTACAATCACTAACCCAGTGGAGATGAAGCCGAATCTACTTCATCATCTACCAAAGTTCAAGGGAGTTCCAGGTGAAGATCCAAATCGTCATCTTCAAGAATTTCAACACAAGATGACAAGTCTTAGGCAAGGTACCGAAGACAGTGATACGACAATGCTGCAAGCTTTCATATTCTCTTTAATAGATTCAGCGTAAGAATGGTTGTATTACCTTCCTCCAGGGAGTATTACAACATGGACGGAGATGAAAAAGCTATTTTTAGAGAAGTAATTTGCTGCTTCTAAGGCAGCATCCGTTCGTAAAGAGATTAGTGGTATTCTTTAAATTATTGGGGAGCCTCTCTACGAATATTGGGATAGGTACAAGAAATTGGTGGCGAGTTGCCCTCACCATAACATATCTCCAACACTCATCAAATATTTCTACGAAGGATTACTTCCGGAGTAAAGGAACTTGATTGATGCAGCTGCTGGTGGTTCACTTATTGAGAAGACAATCTCACAGGAAACTAGTTTGATTGAGAGTATGGCTTCGAATGCTCTACAATTTTACACCAGATATAACTCAAATGTCAGAAGAGTTAGCAATATAAAAGAAACTTCACAATCAGAGCAACGAATGAACAATATAGAGAAGGTAGTCCAAAGGATGGCATCAGTGATCATTCCTTCATATGAAGATGAAGCCGAGGTAAATGTTATATTTCATAATCGGAGGCCAAGGTATGATCCTTATTCTAATACTTATAACCCTGGTTGGAAAGATCATCCTAATTTCAGTTATGCTAACAAGCAAGCTGCAGCTCCTAATCCATATGTTAGACAAGGTGGTTTTCAACAATCATAATTCCAACCACAAGCTCCAAAGGAGGATGCCCATGAGAAGATGATTACCATGATGCAAGGTCTTTCATCTATGTTTCAACAAAGTCAGCAGAAAATTGATCAATTCATACAAAAATCCGAACGGAATCAGTTAAAAACTGATAATGCTATTAGAGATTTACAGACTCAAGTGGGGAAATTGGAAACTGATATGAACCTTATGAAGGCTCATGCGTCGACAACACTCCCATCACAACCTTTTGTGAACCCAAGAGAGCTCGTTAATGCAGTCACTCTAAGAAGTGGGATACAAACTGAAGAGCCACATCAACAAAAAGAGGTTAGTAACGACTTCGAAAAGGAAGTAAAGGAGGAAACCGTCCCAAAGGAAAATCCAACCTCAAACGGCCAACATAAGGACTCGGTTCCCACTTTTACCATACCACCTCCTTTCTCTAGTAGTTTTGCCAAGTCAAAGAAGCAAGCTCAAGACAAGGAGATCATGGACATTTTTAGCAAGATACATATCAACATTCCATTTATTGAGGCCATCAGAACCGTACCCAAGTATGCCAAGGTTTTGAAGGATTTGTGTACAAGGAAGGATAGGTTGATTGCTAATGAGATTACTCAGGTCGGCGAAAGTGCTACAACTATGTTACTAAAGAAGATGCCTACAAAGTGTGAAGATCCTGGCGGTTTCACGGTACCCGTTACCATTGGTAACCGACGATTCGAGCGTGAGTTGCTTGATTTGGGAGCTTCCATAAGTGTTATGTTAGCCGATGTTTATGACTCTTTGAATCTCGGACCTTTAAAGGAGGCAAAGATCACTATTCAATTGGCTAACAAGTCCAATATATATCGTAAGGGAGTCGTGGAGGACGTGTTAGTTCAAGTGAATCAGTTAATCTTTCCGGTTGATTTCTACATTGTGATATGCACAATGGAGATAATTGTTCATCTACTTCGTTACTTCTTGGGAGAGCGTTTATGAAAACTGCAAATACGAAGATTGATGTTGATAGTGGTGCACTCACTATGGAATTTGATAAGGAGATCATACGGTTCAATATTTTTGAAACCATGTGCTATCCTAGTGATGTTCACTCAGCTTTCTCCATTGATGTTATTGGTTCGTTAGCGCAACAAATGTTTGATCTGAATAGTGAAGATGAACTTGGAGTTGTGCTACGAAATATCATTGATTTTGACGTTCACGGATGATCGGTTGTCAGCCGACAAATATAATTTCACTTTCTCGATCCACTAAATATAAATATAGTAAGCGATAAGAAAGAGTTCGTATCCACGAGAGGCGTTGGTTGTTATAAACTTTCGGTTTCTAGAAAAACCCGGTGTATGTTTGTTGTATCTAAGCTAGTAAAAGTAATTAAAAGCAAAATAAATTGTAGAGAATAATCAATGGAGAGAGATATTGGTCAAGGAATTCATCTTCAATCTTAGACATGTGTTTGCATATATGAATAGAATTACGATTTAATCTCTTGTGTTATCAAAAGCCTAGAGAATCAAGAAAGCAAGATAATCTATTAATTTCTCAAGTTCATCAACACACACATTAGGGCTGCGTATGTGAATTCTACCTAAAGAATAACCTAACGCCTTGCGCTAATCAAGTTCAATTCAGAGCATTAAGTTTGAAATAGGCTAATCAATGCAATTGTCATGCGTTGCGCAAAAACAATTCGGACAATGGTCAAACTCTACATATGATTACGAGAGTGTATCACTACAAACCGTAAACATATCATGCTACTTGTATTCAAGGTTATCGCTTGATGAAAAACCCTAAAATAGCTATGGACTAAGATGCAAGTTCAATTAATTGGCCACTTAACTAATCAAACACCATAATCCTATCACAATACTTCAATCATGTGATCATATAAACCGCAGAGAATTGAACGATAAACAAGAGAAAAAACTAATACATAAAGCAAACACAAGTTTTAGAAATCGGACTACATCCTTAACCAATAAAAGAGAATTTAGCTACTCATAGCTATGGAGTTCATCACAAAAATATCAAAGGAATAAAGAAGAAGATGAACAAAAGCAAACCCTAGTTGTGTAACCCAAAAACGTCTCTCCAAAGTGCCAAGAATAGAATATGAGATAAGATCATTTCCAAAAGTTGTAGAATTCTTCTTTTTATAGCCTTTTTCTCCTTCCAAAACTAGGTTTTGTCTTCAAAGTCCATTAGATGCAAATCCACCAAGCCCACGAGAGAAACCCATGTAGAAAATATGTCCAAAAATCGTCGCCGGAAATCTGGTATTATGGCCGGAAATCGGCCGGAAAAGTAGCCGGAAATCGGCTCCGATGACCGGCAAAGTCCGCCCGGTCACCGGTCAACGGGTCAGGACCGGGTCAGCTCGGCGAGTCAACTCTGAGTCGGAACGGTCAAACCGGGTTGGATCGGGTCAGGGAGAGAGTTAGGGTCTGTCACCTTGGCCTAGCCCATTGCACTAGCCTAAGGTTATGCAGCACAATCCTTGTGCTTCACCACCTTATTCACAGCCATGCTGGCCTGCATAATTCTCAACATCAGCTTCAAGCCAGCCATCACCATCACTTGCTTCAGTTCCATCTTCCCATTAATCTCAGTTGCTTCAAACAGCTAACCAACTCAACCCATTAACCCATTTACTCCATACCAGTTCTTCTTTGCACTCTCAGCCCTGCCTGTAACCATCTGCACAGCACCAGCTTCTCTAGTCCATAACACCACAAAGAACACCTCACAAGCACTTGCTCCATATACAGTTGCTCCATATCTCGACTTATCAATTGTACTTCCCTGCTCTAGCATACTACACAGCAGCAAAGTAACTTGCATCACTTTCTGTAATTCCATTGGCAGCAAAGACTCCAACCAGCTTCAGTCCCTTGCCACTACAGCACCACCAGCCATCTCCATCTGCCAAATGCATCTCCTCTCAATCTATGCTGCAAATCCATTCAAGCTGCCCTGTAATTCACAACATCATCCCCTGCCAAATGCAGCATTAGAACCAATTTCAACCTCATGCTCACTGCCACATCCCAGCTCATGCCAAGTACAATCATCTCTCTTAGCATCATCATAAAACCACCAGCCTCAAATCCACTTGCATTTATTAGAATCACAGCACTTCCTGTTTCAGTTCATCTTCACATTGCCCAAGCCTGTCCTAAACATACATCTAAGTCAATTAGCTCAATTAGCTCAGGTCAGACATTCAATCTCCCCTGCAGTCAAAGCCTCAACTATTCCATTGCCTGCAAGTACTTCAGCCTAGCACTACCCATTCTAACTCTGCAATCTGCATTTCATTCCCAGCCATGATGGTGTGTCTTGCAACTCCATTTGTTGCACTCCAGTACAGAACTTCCCGCATTGTCATCTCGAACTCGGGCCAACCTAGCACTATCATCTTTCTCTCGCCTTTGCCATTCCACTTCTAAACTGTCATAGGCAACACACATCATCGGCATAGCCTTAATCCTGCAACTCCAATCCGAGTGCGCAACCATAGACCCTCTGTTGCTTCTTCCATCTTGCAATAACTTCAACAACAACCTCTGCAATGATGCGGTTCCTGACCCACTCCCTCAAGCTTCATGTACCAACAAAGAACACCACCTTCTTTGTCTTGCAACAATTTGCTCCATCCACTTGTGCACCACCACTGCCATTCAACACAGCTGCTTGCAAATCCACGACACGAGACATTTCCATCATTCTGACTTACCAAGCCATTGCCAGCCCCGCCATACCGAGTTACAACCACCACTTTGGCCATCAATCCATCACCTGCACTGCCTTCCCTTATGCTCAGACCACCAGAACCCTTCCTTGCACCAACAATCTCAGCAAATGTGATCAAACCCATCTTCAATTCTCTCAGAAATATCACACAAATGCTCCTCTCTTGATTCAACAGCAATATCACACAAATTCAAACCCTTCTTAGCTTCGAACCCATCACAGACAGCAGCAACTCTACATCGATCTTCTCCATTTGCTTTTGCACAAAAATTTCAAGTAAAACCCACAGATCGAAACCCTCACCATCTTCACAGAAGCTATCACCTCCATTACAAATCTCGTTCTCAGCCCCAAAACCATCACCGATTCCTCACGGATTAGCAGACATGGCTGCTTTTCTTTTCTCTGGTCAAAACAGATCTTCTCTAACCGATTTCCCCCATCGATCTCCTCCATTTCTGGCCGCAACGTCTCTTCCTCTCAATTCCATCTCAGGTGCGGATAATGATTGAAAGATTAATGAAGTTGAAAGTTTCGATCTAGGGTGTAGGAAAGGAAGTGGCTAATCCCACTCGAATGAGATGGATAAGGGGTTACCCAGTCATGACTCTAGGCACCCAGCTGTTCCCGTTAAGGGCTGACCAGCTCAACAATAGCCTGTCGGTTTCATGTATCCGACAAAGCTCATCCATAGGTTTCGCTCGTAACTTTCTCGAGACGCGATCGGATTGACTTCAAGCTCTCGCCGTTAGCTTCATATTTCCGTTCTCGCTCGCGCGTTTATTTCCACTCCACATATAGCTCGCTTTGTGAGATGACAATTTCGCCCTTTTTGCTCAAATTGGACAATTTCTTCTTCTTTCCCTCCGTGCGACTCCATTGCACCTGATAACTCAAATTCAAACATAAGATACATAATTCACACGAAAAATAGCAAAGAAAGCATAAACTCTATATAGTAAATACGGTGTATTCTACACCTATCAGATTCCCCCACACTTAGACTTTGCTTGTCCTCGAGCAAATCAAACAAAACAATAAAATACAACAACTCCATGTCGTCGAGGCTACGGTCACTTTTAGCATAAATAACAAGCCTTTAAACCCCTAGGTGTCCCTAGTGGACGAGTTATAGTCTCGTGAAGGTTTACTAGAGATATACCTACAAAACCTATATTTCAAACTCCGTCTATATATGACAAATCAATGAATGAATCCAAAATGACTACAGGAGGAGATACCTTGCAAATTCAATTCAATTATTAGTAAATAAACTCTATTTAGATAGTTGAACAAGCCACAATACTCGGAAACTAACAACCACAATCACAATGAAAAGATTAAGAAGATGGATAAAGATGTAGTTGTTGGCGGATATTCACAAGTGTTCGATGTTTCCCATATCTCAATGCGAAGGTCACTGCTAAGATGAACCTAATCCTATTGGATTGAGCTACTCGAGTCTTTGAATGCTACATCAAATCAATTGGCATATACAAGGAAACCAAAAGTGACTTTATTCAACACAATAATAATTTCTTCTTTTTTATATGATTGGATCAACCGGATCCAATTTATTTTTTTAGACGGCATGATTAGATCTTTTGGATCCAAGCGCATGCTTCTTGTCGGCAAGTACATGATAGTTGCCTTGGATCCTGCATTCCACGCTTGTTTAGGCGACGGAGACGGGGACTACGTTTCACACATCTTGCTATTCCCAAGTGTCTTTTTATTCCGTTTTGGTCTAATTGGTCGGTCTCTTTTTTTTTTTCTTTTCATATATTTTTTTCATTTTTTTTTTTTTTTTTTTTTTTTTTCAATTTTTTTTTTTTCTATTTCTAGTAACTCAACCACTCTATTTCATCCTAGCAGTAATAACACGTCGATTTTTAGTGACCCACCAAAGCACTTAGAGAACAATAGATAAATATGGAAAAATTAAAAATAGAATGTGATATGGTGATATTAGAGATATGGTAACAACTATCATGTTAATTTGTGATTTATGAGCTATCTTCGTCCCTTTTTAGTTAATTGGTTCCTCAACTCCCGCATTCAAAATGGTTCCATCCACTAATGGTGTCATCCTAAAGGCACAAGTTCTAGATTTCGGAGTTCAAAAAGCACAATTTTTTCATTTTTCTTATTTTTTTTTTTTTTTTTTTTTTTAAAAGGCATAAAACAAACTAAAACATATAAATGCTCCCCCACACTTAAACTTTACATTGTCCTCAATGTAAAATTGAATCTTCCAAAGAAAGTTCAAGGTGGGAAATTCCGCAAATAATATAAAGATAAAAGCAAATACATAAAAGTAAAAAGATAAGGATAAAGATACAAAACCAAAGGGGTTGCCTCCCACTTAGCGCTTGTTTTAAAGTCGACGGCCCGACGTACTCCTTGTTTGCTAAGACTCCTCCAGAGGGAGCACTTCCACAAGGTTAACTCCTTCCACGATTTCGAAGAGAAGTTCTCATAATATGGTTTCAACCGGTGCCCATTCACTTTAAGTTCATTACCTTAGCTAAACTACGAATTTCCACTGCACCATGAGAAAACACATTAGTCACAATAAAAGGTCCAATCCAACGTGACCTTAATTTACCCGGAAATAATTGCAAACGAGAATTAAACAAAAGCACTTTCTGCCCTATGCAAAATTGTTTCTTAGAAATCATATTATCATGAAAAGCTTTCGTTTTTTCCTTATAAATCCGTGAGCTTTCAAATGCATCATTACGAATCTCCTCCAACTCTTGAAGTTGTAACTTCCTTTGCTTTCCAGCACCATCCAACTCCATGTGGCATTGCTTAATAGCCCAAAACGCCTTATGCTCAATTTCTACGGGTAAGTGACAAGGTTTACCATAAACAAGCCTAAAAGGAGACATCCCAATAGGTGTTTTATATGCGGTTCTATACGCCCACAAAGCATCATTAAGTCGCATGCTCCAATCTTTCCTTGTTGGGTTCACCGTCTTTTCAAGAATTGATTTCACCTCTCGGTTGGAAACTTCGGCTTGTCCATTTGTTTGCGGATGGTAGGGAGTTGCAATCCTATGCGACACATTGTACTTCCTTAACAAGCTTTGCAAGAACCTGTTTTTGAAGTGTGAGCCTCCATCGCTAATTATAGCCCTTGGAATTCCAAACCTAGCAAATATATTAGCTTGCACAAAATCTGAAACAACTTTAGAATCATTAGTTGGGGCGGCCTTAGCTTCCACCCATTTCGAGACATAATCCACAAAGAAGCAAAATATAATAATTTCCATTAGAATTGACAAAAGGCCCCATAAAATCAATTCCCCAAACATCAAAAACCTCCACAAATTGAATAATAGTTTGCGGCATTTGATTTCGAGCACCTAGATTGCCGGTTCTTTGACACCTATCACATGTGATACAAAATGCATGTGCATCCTTAAACAAAGTTGGCCAAAAGAAACCACATTCTAATACCTTAAGAGCGGTTCTCTTACTCCCAAAATGTCCTCCACAAGCATATGAGTGGCAAAAAGACAAGATAGAGTTAAATTCAATTTCGGAACACACCTACGTATTACTTGGTCACTACAATGTTTCCATAAGTATGGATCATCCCATATGTATTGGTTTGCTATCTTCTTAAGTTTGTCCCTCTCTCAAGACGAGACAAGTTCTTTGGGATTTGTTTAGACACTAAGTAATTAACAATATCAGCGTACCATGGTTCTCCAAAGGCGATTGAGAATAGTTGCTCGTCAGGAAACTCTCACGCAACGGGATAGTCTCCTTGTCCACATCAAGTCGGCTCAAATGATCCGCAGCGGTGTTCTCAATTCCTTTCTTGTCCTTGATTTCAATATCAAACTCTTGCAAGAGTAATATCCATCGTATGAGCCTCGGTTTCGCCTCTTTCTTTGTAAGCAAGTATCTAAGTCTTTGCATGATCGGAAAAAACAACAACTTTTGTACCAATTAGATAAGAGCGAAACTTTTCTAAAGCAAAAACAATGGCTAATAACTCCTTTTCAGTGGTTGTGTAGTTTTGTTGAGCCTCATTTAACGTTCTAGAAGCATAATAGATAGCATGAGGAAGCTTCCCCACACGCTGCCCAAGCACCGCACCAACCGCATAGTCACTTGCATCACACATGAGTTCAAACGGCTTACTCCAATCCGGTGGTTTAATGATAGGGGCTGAAATCAAAAGTTCTTTCAAACGATTGAATGCCGCCACACACTTCTCATCAAAGTTAAAAACCACATCTTTTTGCAATAGGGTACAAAGTGGTGATGCTATCTTTGAAAAATCCTTGATGAACCTACGATAAAAACCTGCATGACCAAGAAAAGAGCGTATCTCCCTCACCGTAGTGGGAGGGGTTAGAGCACGAATAAGGTCTATCTTAGATTTATCGACTTCCAAGCCTTTAGAAGATATTATATGGCCTAAAACTATGCCATGAGTTACCATGAAATGGCACTTCTCCCAATTTAGCACAAGATTTGTTTCAACACATCGTTCAAGGATTAGAGCCAAGTTGTTCAAGCAAAGGTCAAATGAATCACCAAAGACACTAAAGTCATCCATGAACACTTCGATTATGTTTTCAACATATTCGAAAAGATACTTACCATACACCTTTGAAAAGTAGCTGGAGCATTGCATAAGCCAAAAGGCATCCGTCTATAAGCAAAAAATACCGAAAGGACAAGTGAAAGTGGTTTTCTCTTGATCCTCCGGTGCTATCTGTCTGATTATAACTTTGAATAGCCATCAAGAAAGCAATAGTATGAGTGTCCGACTAAACGTTCAAGCATTTGATCAATAAAAGGTAAAGGAAAGTGATCTTTTCTAGTGGTGGCATTCAATTTTCTATAATCAATACAAACCCTCCAACCGGTTTGCACACGAGTTGGGACAAGTTCATTCTTATCATTCTCCACCACCGTTACTCCCGATTTCTTTGGTACCACTTGTCTGGGCTTACCCACTTGCTATCGGATATGGGGTAGATAACACCCACGTCCAAAAGCTTGAGTATCTCCTTTTTCACCACGTCCATCATGGGAGGATTCAAACGGCGTTGCGCTTCCCTTGTAGGCTTTGAATCATCCTCCACACGAATCTTATGCATACAAACGGCAGGGCTTATACCCTTGATATCGGCGATTGTCCATCCTATGGCCGTCTTGTACTTCCTTAGCACCCGTAGAAGTTTTTGCTCCCTGTAATTCATTAAGCTCGTTAGAAACAATCACGGGTAAATCTTCGTTGTCACCCAAGTACAAGTACTTTAAGTGACTTGGAAGAGGTTTCAATTCTAAACTTGGAGGTTTAACAATAGATGGCACAAGTTTTTCATTATTGCAAGGTAAAGAAGCATATGAAATATTCTTAGTTGCTGATTTTTCCGGTAATGAGTTAAGAGAACCAATGGTTTCTTTCATCTCATCACTATACGCATAACCGTTGTCAATAGGAGTAGTGAGCACGGTTTCCAAAGCATCAACACCATTCAACTCAAACATTTGTTGCGCCAATGTGTCCATCATATCAATGGAGAAACAAGAGTGGACATCGCTAGGATATCTCATCGTCTCGAAAATGTTGAAACGTATTATTTCTCCATCAAACTCCATAGTTAGCGTTCCCTTGTCCACATCAATTATGGTTTTCGCCGTTTTCATGAAGGGACGCCCAAGTAGCAATGGAAGAGACGAGTCCGTGCACCTTCATCCATCTCTAACACGCAAAAGTCCGCTGGAAATACAAGTTGATTAACCTGCACAAGAACATCCTCAACAATACCCATCGGGTAGACATTAGAACGATCGGCTAATTGCAACACAATTCCAGCCTTTTTAAGAGGACCAAGATCAAGTGAATTGTACATAGACGCAGGCATGACATTAACGGAAGCACCTAAGTCCAACATAGCTTTGTTAAATGTTTTGTTACCAATTGTGACGGGGATATCGAAGCTACCCGGGTCCTTGCACTTAAGTGGGAGTTTGTGTTGTAAGATTGCCGAAGCATTCTCCCCCACACTAAGCACTTCATTACCTTTGAGCCTTTGCTTATTGGTACACAAGTCCTTCAACACTTTTGCATACTTTGGAACTTGCTTGATTGCATCTATGAGTGGTATGTTCACATGGATCTTTTTGAGAACGTCTAAAATCTCCTTTTCTAGTTCCGCCTTCTTAGAACTTGCAAATCTGCGAGGAAAGGTAGAGGAGGAACATAAGTAGAAACCGGAGTTTTAGAGTTAGGAATAGGTACCTCGAGAAGTTTGTGGAGAATCCTCGGTTTTCTCCTCCAAAACAGTTCCTTTGGTGTTTCCACCGTGCCCGAATCAAAGAACTTCGGGTTGCACAAGTTGTGTACCACTTCTCAATGTAATTGCATTAACACCCTCTTTTGGGTTGATAGGTTGAGAAGGGAGTTTCCCACCATTTTGTGCCTTCAATTGATTCAACTCCATAGCCATAGAACCAACTTGAGTTTGCAACTCCTTAACCGAACTCTCCGTTCTTTGCATAAAAGATTTCAGCAACTCCTCCATATTGGACCCCATTTGAGGTTGTTGTTGTTGTTGAAATTGTTGTCTCGGTTGGAATTGTTGTTGTTGAGGTTGAAATCCACTCGGGTTGTTGAAACTAGGTTGTTGAATTGCTCCTTGCTTATTGGCATAGCTAAAATTGGGGTGATCTCTCCATCCGGATTGTAAGTGTTGGAATAAGGATCATACCGTCTTTGTTGGGTTGGAAAGATCGCATTAGCTTGCTCGTCCTCATAAGATTGAGAGGAACTTGGTATAACCGCGGACTTTGCAACTTGTTGAAGCATTGCGTTCATGTTACCCATTTGTTGACGAAGCTCTTCAACCTCGCTCACTTCACTAACCCTTCTTAGAAGCACATCCGAACCACGACTCAAGAATTGTTGTGAGTTTGCTGCCATGTTTTCAATCAACTCTCTAGCTTGTACCACCGTCTTGTTAACTAGTGCACCACCACCCGCAGCGTCGAGGAGATTCCTATCACTTGATTGGAGTCCTTCATAAAAATATTGAATGATCATAGCATCACTAAATTGGTGGTGAGGGCAGCTTGCCACCAATCTCTTATATCGTTCCCAACATTCATATAGAGATTCTCCCACATTTTGCTTCATCCCACAAATCTCCTTGCGAATTTGAGTAGCCTTTGATGCAGGAAAATATCTCTCTAAAAAGAGTTTCTTCAACCCATTCCATGTTGTAACACTCCCGGGAGGTAAATAGAACAACCAATCCTTAGCGCTATCCATTAAAGAGAAACGGAAAACTTTCAACATTGCACCATCCGCCGCGACATCCGCTGGAAGCATGGCCGTGACAATGGTGTGGAAGTCCATAAGATGTTTGTTTGGATCTTCATTCACCATGCCATGGAACTTTGGTAATTCTCTAAGCAACCCCGGTTTAATTTCAAAAGTAGAGTCCGTTTGAATACATCCCTGTTGTATATCAAGCCTATGAGAAGCTAAGTCCTTGAGTGAACGATTTGCATCACCCATTGCTCCTTGTTCTTCCACGTGTGTTTCCTCTACGATTGGAACCTCTTTTCCTTCTCCTTCGTGATGTTGGAAAATCTCTTCTCCTACTTCCTCCTCGTGCTCGTCCGTTGTGTCGTGACTTGGTTGGAGTATTGTGCCTCGTCGAGTAGCTATCCCGCACCTTGGATAACTCCAATCCTTAGAAGCCAGAGATTATGCACCTGCACACAATTCTCGCAAACAAGTGAGAAACAAGACAAGAAACGAAAAGCAAAGATGAAAGCAGAAATTGTAAAAAGAAACTAAAAACTTAATAACTAGCCGTGTGCCTCCCCGGCAGCGGCGCCAAAATTTGATCGGTTGTCAGCCGACAAATATAATTTCACTTTCTCGATCCACTAAATATAAATATAGTAAGCGATAAGAAAGAGTTCGTATCCACAGAGAGGCGTTGGTTGTTATAAACTTTCAGTTTCTAGAAAAACCCGGTGTATGTTTGTTGTATCTAAGCTAGTAAAAGTAATTAAAAGCAAAATAAATTGTAGAGAATAATCAATGGAGAGAGATATTGGTCAAGGAATTCATCTTCAATCTTAGACATGTGTTTGCATATATGAATAGAATTACGATTTAATCTCTTGTGTTATCAAAAGCCTAGAGAATCAAGAAAGCAAGATAATCTATTAATTTCTCAAGTTCATCAACACACACATTAGGGCTGCGTATGTGAATTCTACCTAAAGAATAACCTAACGCCTTGCGCTAATCAAGTTCAATTCCCAGGAGCATTAAGTTTCAGAAATAGGCTAATCAATGCAATTGTCATGCGTTGCGCAAAACAATTCGGACAATGGTCAAACTCTACATATGATTACGAGAGTGTATCACTACAAACCGTAAACATATCATGCTACTTGTATTCAAGGTTATCGCTTGATGAAAAACCCTAAAATAGCTATGGACTAAGATGCAAGTTCAATTAATTGGCCACTTAACTAATCAAACACCATAATCCTATCACAATACTTCAATCATGTGATCATATAAACCGCAGAGAATTGAGCGATAAACAAGAGAGAAAACTAATACATAAAGCAAACACAAGTTTTAGAAATCGGACTACATCCTTAACCAATAAAAGAGAATTTAGCTACTCATAGCTATGGAGTTCATCACAAAAATATCAAAGGAATAAAGAAGAAGATGAACAAAAGCAAACCCTAGTTGTGTAACCCAAAAACGTCTCTCCAAAGTGCCAAGAATAGAATATGAGATAAGATCATTTCCAAAAGTTGTAGAATTCTTCTTTTTATAGCCTTTTTCTCCTTCCAAAACTAGGTTTTGTCTTCAAAGTCCATTAGATGCAAATCCACCAAGCCCACGAGAGAGAGAAACCCATGTAGAAAATATGTCCAAAAATCGTCGCCGGAAATCTGGTATTATGGCCGGAAATCGGCCGGAAAAGTAGCCGGAAATCGGCTCCGATGACCGGCAAAGTCCGCCCGGTCACCGGTCAACGGGTCAGGACCGGGTCAGCTCGGCGAGTCAACTCTGAGTCGGAATGGTCAAACCGGGTTGGATCGGGTCAGGGAGAGAGTTAGGGTCTGTCACCTTGGCCTAGCCCATTGCACTAGCCTAAGGTTATGCAGCACAATCCTTGTGCTTCACCACCTTATTCACAGCCATGCTGGCCTGCATAATTCTCAACATCAGCTTCAAGCCAGCCATCACCATCACTTGCTTCAGTTCCATCTTCCCATTAATCTCAGTTGCTTCAAACAGGCCAACTCAACCAGCTAACCCATTTACTCCATACCAGTTCTTCTTTGCACTCTCAGCCCTGCCTGTAACCATCTGCACATCACCAGCTTCTCTAGTCCATAACACCACAGCAACACCTCACAAGCACTTGCTCCATATACAGATTGCTCCATATCTGCAGCTTATCAATTGTACTTCCCTGCTCTAGCATACTACACAGCAGCAAAGTAACTTGCATCACTTTCTGTAATTCCATTGGCAGCAAAGACTCCAACCAGCTTCAGTCCCTTGCCACTACAGCACCACCAGCCATCTCCATCTGCCAAATGCATCTCCTCTCAATCTATGCTGCAAATCCATTCAAGCTGCCCTGTAATTCACAACATCATCCCCTGCCAAATGCAGCATTAGAACCAATTCCAACCTCATGCTCACTGCCACATCCCAGCTCATGCCAAGTACAATCATCTCTCTTAGCATCATCATAAAACCACCAGCCTCAAATCCACTTGCATTTATTAGAATCACAACACTTCCTGTTTCAGTTCATCTTCACATTGCCCAAGCCTGTCCTAAACATACATCTAAGTCAATTAGCTCAATTAGCTCAGGTCAGACATTCAATCTCCCCTGCAGTCAAAGCCTCAACTATTCCATTGCCTGCAAGTACTTCAGCCTAGCACTACCCATTCTAACTCTGCAATCTGCATTTCATTCCCAGCCATGATGGCTGTGTCTTGCAACTCCATTTGTTGCACCAGCTGTAACTTCCCTGCATTGTCATCTCAGAACTCAGGCCAACCTAGCACTATCATCTTTCTCTGCCTGCCATTCCACTTCTAAACCTGTCATAGGCAACACACATCATCAGCATAGCCTTAATCCTGCAACTCCAATCTGAGCCTGCAACCATAGACCCTCTGTTGCTTCTTCCATCTTGCAATAACTTCAACAACAACCTCTGCAATGATGCAGTTCAGGCCACTCCCTCAAGCTTCTATGTACCAACAGCAACACCACCTTGCTGTCTTGCCTGCAACAATTTGCTCCATCCACTTGTGCACCACCCTGGCCATTCAACACAGCTGCTTGCAAATCCACCTGACACAGACATTTCCATCAGCTACAGCTTACCAAGCCATTGCCAGCCCTGCCATACCGAGTTACAACCACCACTGGCCATCAATCCATCACCTGCACTGCCTTCCCTTATGCTCAGACCACCAGAACCCTTCCTTGCACCAACAATCTCAGCAAATGTGATCAAACCCATCTTCAATTCTCTCAGAAATATCACACAAATGCTCCTCTCTTGATTCAACAGCAATATCACACAAATTCAAACCCTTCTTAGCTTCGAACCCATCACAGACAGCAGCAACTCTACATCGATCTTCTCCATTTGCTTTTGCACAAAAATTTCAAGTAAAACCCACAGATCGAAACCCTCACCATCTTCACGGAAGCTATCACCTCCATTACAAATCTCGTTCTCAGCCCCAAAACCATCACCGATTCCTCACGGATTAGCAGACATGGCTGCTTTTCTTTTCTCACAGATCGAAAACAGATCTTCTCTAACCGATTTCCCCCATCGATCTCCTCCATTTCTGGCCGCAACGTCTCTTCCTCTCAATTCCATCTCAGGTGCGGATAATGATTGAAAGATTAATGAAGTTGAAAGTTTCGATCTAGGGTGTAGGAAAGGAAGTGGCTAATCCCACTCGAATGAGATGGATAAGGGGTTACCCAGTCATGACTCTAGGCACCCAGCTGTTCCCGTTAAGGGCTGACCAGCTCAACAATAGCCTGTCGGTTTCATGTATCCGACAAGCTCATCCATAGGTTTCGCTCGTAACTTTCTCAGACGCAGTCGGATTGACTTCAAGCTCTCGCCGTTAGCTTCATATTTCCGTTCTCGCTCGCCGCGTTTCAGCCTGCTCCACATATAGCTCGCCTGTGAGATGACAATTTCGCCCTTTTTGCTCAAATTGGACAATTTCTTCTTCTTTCCCTCCGTGCGACTCCATTGCACCTGATAACTCAAATTCAAACATAAGATACATAATTCACACGAAAAATAGCAAAGAAAGCATAAACTCTATATAGTAAATACGGTGTATTCTACACCTATCAACGGACAGCCAAACCTGGACGTTGAGTTAGCAAAAGAACTGGTGGAGATGTGTGGTGCCCTAACAACATTACAAGAAAAAAAAACGAGTAATATCTCTTATATTTCTATACCCGTAACTAATGAGGTTCCATTACCTTCTATTGCAGGCACCGAAACTAGTATTGAAGCCTCTTTCAGACCGCATACAGTACGCGTACTTGGGTGATAAAGAAGAACTTCCGGTGATTATTGCAACGAACCTCACCCCAATACAAGAAGAACGTTTACTTATGGTTCTGAAAGAGCACAAAACGGTTATTGGTTGGACAATTGCTGATATCAAAGGCATTAGTCCATCCATGTGCATGCATATAATCCAAATGGAAGATGATTTTAATCTTGTACGTGATGCTCATCGTAGGCTTAACCAACCAATGATGGAGGTCATGAAGAAAGAGATCCTCAAATTACTAAGTGTGGGGGTGATTTACCCAATTTCTGACAGCAAATGGGTTAACCCAGTTCAAGTGGTGCCTAAGAAAGCAGGTGTCACTGTTGTTAGAAATCAAGATGATGAAATTGTTCCTACAAGCGTTCAAACTGGATGGAGAGTGTGCATAGATTACAGAAAACTTAATGCCGCAACCCGAAAGGATCACTTTCCTTTGCCTTTCATTGATCAGATGTTAGAGAGGTTAGCGGGACATTCACATTATTGCTCTTTGGACGGTTATTCGGGCTACAATTAGATTGTTATTGCACCATAAGATCAAGAGAAGACTACTTTTACTTATCCCTTTGGTACGTTTTCCTATAGACGGATGCCGTTTGGTCTGTACAATGCGCCTGCCACTTTTCAAAGGTGTATGGTTAGTATATTTTCTGACTATGTGGAATGCATTATTGAGGTATTTATGGATGATATTAGTATTTATGGCAATTCATTTGATATTTGCTTACAAAATCTTGAACTTGTGCTTAAAAGATGCATAGACACTAATCTTGTTTTAAATTGGGAGAAATGTCACTTTATGGTAAACCATGAAATAGTGCTTGGTCATATTGTGTCCTCTCGAGGGCTCGAAGTTGACAAAGCAAAAATAGACTTAATAAGAAACTTACAATATCCCACTTCGGTTAGGGAAATTCGCTCGTTTCTTGGTCATGCAGGTTTTTATAGGCGGTTTATCAAGGATTTCTCCAAAATCTTAATGCCGATGTGCAAATTGTTGCAAAAAGAGGTTATTTTTGACTTCAACAAGGAGTGCAAGGATCAAGGTAGTCAATATCGGTTGTACAGGCCGATATTAAAGGTTTTTATAGGATATAGGAAAAAATCTGTATGATATTGAAAATATCGGCGATACGAAGGATAAACGATAAAAACGCGTGTATCGTCCTGTACGGAACGGTATATCGGTTTCACTTGTACACTGATAATATAAGTTCACTTGTACACTGATATATCACTAATGTAATTTGTCTTTTGATTATGATTTCTTGAACTTTTAGTTCAAGAAAGTAACTCCACTAATTTTGGTAACTTCATATATGATTATGGTGGATGTAATTACTATAAATGTGATGTTGATGGGCTAACAGACATTCAATGTTTGGTTTCGTTGTTGATAGTATAAGGCTCTAATCAACCAGCTCTTATTTTGTAAGGTTGAAGTATGTTTACTACAATTATTATTTTTTATTATGGTTATATCAATATTTATTTTTGTTTGATAAATAATAAATATTAAAAAAATCCTAATGATGTATCGCCTATAAAAACAGATATTATCATTTGTATAGGTGTATAGGACCCGACCGATACGATACCGATACACGATATTAACTACCTTGGCAAGGATGCCTTTGATAAATTGAAAGAATTGTTGACAACTGCACCAATTATCAAGTCACCGGATTGGAGTTTACCATTTGAATTAATGTGTGATGCAAGTGACTATGCAGTTGGAGCCGTTTTGGGTCAAAGAGTAGACAAGCTGTCTCATGTGATTTATTATGCATCTAGGACCCTAAACGATGCACAAATCAATTATTCTACTACTGAGAAAGAATTTTTGGCTATAGTGTTTGCACTAGAAAAATTTAGATCATATTTGGTGGGTTCAAAAGTGGTTGTGTATTCACGTCACGCATCACTTAGGTACCTATTTAAGAAGAAAGAAGCTAAGCCAAGACTTATACGATGGATACTATTATTGCAAGAATTTGATTATGAAATAAAGGATAAAAGAGGTGTTGAAAATACTGTTGCTGATCACCTTAGTAGACTTGTTGTTTCCGAAGAAGAACTTCCTTTACAAGATCGTTTTCCAGACGAACAACTTTTCTCAATTGAAGATTCAACACCTTGGTACGCGGATATAGTGAACTACTTGGTTACAAGACAAGTACATAGTACAATGTCTAATTTTCAAAAGCTTAAGCTTAAGAAAATATCCAAGCAGTATGTGTGGGATGAGCCCTACTTGTGGAAATACGGTTCTGATCAAATCATCCGCAGGTGCGTACCTAATTATGAATTTCAATCTGTTCTTACTTTTTGTCATACTTATGCATGTGGTGGTCACTTTGGTTACAACGTCTGGCTTTCAAAGTACTTGAAAGTGGATTTTATTGGCCTACCCTATTTGAGGATGCATATTTTTTTTTTTGCAAATCTTGTGATAGATGTCAAAGAACGGGCAATCTAGGTGC
The DNA here is from genome assembly GCA_023531295.1 of Papaver armeniacum. NCBI lineage: Eukaryota > Viridiplantae > Streptophyta > Magnoliopsida > Ranunculales > Papaveraceae > Papaver > Papaver armeniacum. The sequence goes on along the minus strand of JAJJWW010005328.1, from coordinate 533,809 downwards.
TCGAAATCAAATGCCACTCACACCAATTCTTGCTGTTGAAGTATTTGATGTGTGGGAAATTGATTTTATGGGTCCTTTGTCAATTCTAATGGAAAATTTTATATACTTCTTGCTGTGAATTATGTTTCTAAATGGGTGGAAGCTAAAGCCACCCCTACTAATGATTCTCAAGTTGTTTGTGAGTTTGTGAAGGAATATATTTTTTCTAGACATGGTACACCAAGAGTGGTTATCAGTGACGGAGGCTCACATTTTCAGATATCATTCCATGCTCTACTCAAGAAGTACAACATAACACACAAGGTTGGTACATCGTATCACCCACAAACTAGTGGGCAAGCTAAAATCTCGAACCGTGAGATTAAATCCATTCTTGAGAAAACCGTGAACACTACATGGAAAGATTGGAGTTATAGGATTAATGATGCATTATGGGCATATAGAACGGAGTACAAAACACCGATTGGTATGTCTCCATATCGGTTGGTCTATGGCAAAGCTTGTCATCTTCCGGTTGAACTTGAACACAAGGCATATTAGGCGATAAACATGTTTAACCTGGATTATGACAATGTGGGGAAACAGAGGAAGTTACAACTTAATGAGATAGAGGAGATACGTAATGATGCTTACGAGATTTCTCGTATATACAAGGAAAAGACGAAACTTTTCCACGACAAGATGATTTCTCGGAAGAGTTTTGTTGTGGGTCAAAAAGTTCTTTTATTTAATTCTCGTCTTAAGTTATTTCCTGGAAAGCTAAGGTCCCGATGGGGTGGACCGTTTGTTGTTACTAATGTTTTTTCTTATGGTGCAGTTGAGGTTACTAGTCTCACTACAGGGACAACTTTTAAAGTCAACATCCATAGATTGAAGCCATATTACGAAAATTTTCCTACAGAGAACGTAGACGTAATTGAACTTTAGGATTCACTCCCTCTGAAGGAGTAGCATAATTGGAATGCCAAGTCGGGCTGAGGACATTAAACTAAGCACTACATGGCAGGCAACCCATCGGTTTTGTATCTCTATCCCTCTTATTTTTAGTTTTTCTTAGTTTTGCATATCATATCTTGCATTCCCATCTTAGATTTTACAAGTCCTATATCTATAATGAAAGTTTTGACGAATTCTCGTCAGAAAATTCTGATTGCACACTTGTCATGAAAATGATTCTCTAGACTTCATACGGAGTCCAATTTGAGTGGTTGACCCCAACTTTTAAAGATTACTGACTCACATTTATTTTCCAAAAAGAAAATCTGAATTCGGAGTCTGTTAAGTTGGACCGATAGGCCTGAACATTTGAGTTTCGGTATTTTTCCATAACTTTTTCAGATTGCATGTCAGTCAGTCCGTATACCATAAAAGTCACACTGTTTATCGGAAAGCTGTGAAATTTTGACATCTTATAGAAAAGACGTAGGTGAACAACTTTTATTTAGGATATGTTTCCTAATTCCCTACCCATTGGTACAGTTTTCGAGTTTTTCAGGGCTGTTATGTCAGAAATCAGAATATTCGATTTTGAACATTGAGGACAATGTTGAGTTTAAGTGTGGGGGAGTAGTTTAGCATGTTTGGCTTGCATGAAAAATTAAAAAAATAAAAAATAAAAAATATATATATATATAAACAATACTCTTTGATTTCTTGCATTCTTGAGACTTCATATTTTGGTTTTAATTATGAGCTATTTAGGATGACACTCCAAACCTTTTGAGGTTGAAACAGTTCTTACGGCTATAGATTGAGTTCCACTTTATCTATCTAAAATCCTTAAATATATATGTTCATAATTGAATGCGAAACTCAACTATGGTAGTCATTTGAAAGAGTCATCCTCGCAATTAATTATTACTGAATCACTTTCTTTTTTATTTTTGCAGTTTTATGGTTCTCTAAAGTGATTTGGTGGGATCCTGATACTGCCGTGGATGTTGTAGCAAGGTAATCATTGGTTGAGTATATAAAAGCCCCGTAGACAGTTGCCTAACACTCATAAAGAGTGAGTCGAAAATAAAAAAAAAAAAGAGAAAAGAAAATATATATATATAAGGCTCCTCTTCATTTATCGACACTTGGATAGCAATACGTGTGAAACGTTGTCCCTGTCTATGTCGCCTAAACAAGCGTGGAACGCATGATCCAAGGCAACTATCACGTATTTGCTGAAAAGGAACATGCTCTTAGAGTATCTAATCATGTAGTAGATTAAAATAAAAACCATATCATCATTATATAGCAAGTCAAAAAGACTATTGATGAGGTTATTGACGCTTGAATAGTAGTATGTGTGAAACGTTGTCCTGTCTCCGTCACCTAAACAAGCGTAAAACGCAGGATCCAAGGCAACTATCACATACTTAGAGTATCTAATCATGTGGTTAAGTTAAATGGGTGTTTCTCTCAACTATTGTGCTATAAATAAGAATCCTTTGACGACATTCATACAAGTATTGTGGGTAACATCTTTCACTTTAGTTAACATTTGCACACTTCACTTTTATATTTCCATTTTCTTATCTATCCATGTGATTTCAGTATGCGAGTGTTGTGATAAACGTTGCAACAAGTACAATAACTATCTTAGTAGAGTTTTTGCAAGAAGGTTGAATGTCACTCGTAAGTAATTGCTTATGTGGGATGATTGGAATGTATGTGGGATGTTTGTAGCTAAATAACTTATGCAAGATAATTATTTGGCTTTCTACTTTGTGTCCATACTTAGCGGTTCTTACAAGGCAAGAAATTTGAGTTGGTTTTGTGGGTATACCTCTTGTAAACCCTCACGAGACTATAACTCGTCCACTAGGGACACCTAGGGGTTTAAAGTCTTGTTATACATGCTAAGTGTAACCGTATCCTCAATGACATGGAGTTGTTGTATTTAGGATTAGTTTTATTTAGTTTTCTCGAGGACTAGAAAAACTAAGTGTGGGGGAATTTGATAAGTGCATAATTCATATGATTTTAGTGTCCATTCCATACTTGTTTTAGCTATTATTCTTGCATATTTTCGTATTATTACTCTTGTTTTCTCTTATTTGCCTCTATTACATGAATCATATAAAAAGGAGATACAAAGTGCTAAAAATATCTAGGAAGATAAGTATTCCAAGTATCCAACTGCCCAAGTCCAAGAGAAGTAGAAGAAGTGCGACGAAAAGGAGCAAAACGCTCAAAATCAAGAGAAGGGCCAAAGACCGATCTTAACTCATTCAAATTAAGGATTTCTCATCATCATCTTGATTATAATTGAAACATAAAAATAATGCAAAAATAATGAGGTCATTCCGAGTTCGGACGAAGAAGTTGTGGCCAAAACAAGCTTTTATCGAATACCGAAGACAATAAAGTATGCAAACAGGTACGCATACTTTAATTCCGAAAATTTCTGCTGGAATTTGAGGTACGCATACCTGTACGCATACTTAACAGGTAGGAAAACGTGTATGCATACCTTGGAAGGCCTAAGGTCAGTTTGGCGTCATTATTTCGTATTTTTGGGCCGGGTTCTTGAACGGAACTAAATACTTGAAGGCCAAGCAATGTAAACCTATAAAAGGAGGTATTAGAGCAACTGCAGTGGTGCGAGTATAACCAAAGACCAAAGAGGGAAAAAAAGACCAAAATTTGGGTTTAGTCGGTGTGTGACGCTTCTGGGTGGAAGACTAAATTTGGTGGAGCATACACTATACGTTACGCCTGGTGTGGGCGTAGAATATATGTTCGCCCGATCGGGGAGATTCCAAAATGAAATTAAAAAAAAAAAAAAAAAAAAAAAAAGGGGCGAAGGTATAAAGTTCGCCCCACTATAAAGAGTGTAAAAAAGAATGGGGCGGAGGTATAAACCTCGCCCCACACAAAATTTAAAAAAAAAAAAAAAAAATTGGGGCGGAGGCTATACGTTCGCCTGGTGTGGGGCGTACACTATACGTTCGCCTGGTGTGGGGGCGTTAACTATACGTTCGCTCGACTATAATTTGGGTTTAGTCTTTGGTCCCCGACCAAATATAGTCTGGGATTTGGGTTTAGTCTGGGATTTGGTCGATAGTTCGTCCCAATACGTCTCGTTCTCAACCCAAATATTTGAGTTTAGTCGCCCTCTGCGGTTGCTCTTAGGTCATAAAAGAGAGAACATCATAAGGTCACGAAATTGTAAGGCTTGGAGAGAAGAAAAATCACACGGAGATAAAGCTAGGGTTTCAGAGCGGTTCTTCAATCATAACGATATCTCTAAACTTTTCTCATATGTATATCATGGATGCTTCTACATCCATGAGTAGCTAAACACCTATTGATTTAGGATGAATTCTAAGTTGTAAACTTGATTTGATTTAATATATGAATCTATTTTGATTTCTTCATATGATTATCGTTTGTTTCTACTATGAGTAAACATTATGATTGATTGATTGATTGTTCTAGGTGGCCAACTAAATCAGTTTATTGATTAATCTAAAGCTAGTAAAGGGTTAGGATATCCGTGTTATTGTTGAATAACTCCTACACAAGTAGAAAACGTGAAACCTTGCAGAGGGATTCTGTGGAGCAATCACGTGTAGAAACAACACTAGAAAGTGAACCTTGCGCTAAGAGTCTAACTATTAGGATTAACCTTAGTCACAAAACATAAAGCATTCAACCAAGCTACACCTTGAGTGCGCTACTACTTGATGGTTCGGACGAATAGAATCTAGTATTCGAGCGCTTCGGTACCCAGTGACCAAAGGACTTTAGAGAATAGCACTGCTCTAGCTGATTTTCTACGGTTGGTGATAATCTATGATTAATGACGAATAGATGAATATATTAACTCATTGACAATTTATTAACAAAGAAGGATTCCTCGATCATATCTTTCTCTATTGATTACAATACAATTTTATTTGCTTTGATTATTTATTTTGTTCACAATCTAAAACAAAACCTCCCCATTTGTGATACTTCAACAACTAAAACTCACTGCTCTTCGTAGGAACGATCCTTACTTCCATTATATTACCAGTTAATTTTGTGGAAATAAGATTATTAATTTGTTGTGCCTATGACACCCATCATCGACATACTTTGAACACGTCCGGTAATTCTTATCAATTATTGTTCAAAGATATTCCTTAATAAGTAAAGGAGAATCCCGGATAGAAATAAATTGAGAATCTTTTAATTAAGGTTTTTAGTTTTATATGCTTTTAATTTCCAGCAATCAAATGCATATCTTTAGAAAAATAAAAATTGGTAATGTGCATTTACTAATTGGAGATTTTCTACTGAGATTTCGATCAATATTTGGACAGAGCATTTCCAGGAATTATGAAAACGGTTTTGGTGTTTATTGCATATCTTTGAGAATACTCGGTTTTGGAAATTCCTTGGTGTCCAAACTTCCTTGGTCTATAAATATTGAAGTTTTCATTTCTAGCAAACTAATCCTCAGAGCCAGCAAAACTACCTTATTGTGTTGTTACTGGTGGAGCCGTCTATTCGGAGAGGAAAGTACCCTAATTAGGCGAAATCTCTTACGACCGCTCATTTTAATAACTTCTTTGGGATTGGGAAGCTCTACGAGTACCATTGGTGGGAAACTAGATAATTACAGTTTATTATTAGTTTTCGATTGATTTGATTGACTAACGTTTGTTGAACTTTGATTGCACCTAGTTTGTTTTTGCTTGAGAATATTCTCTTCTGATATAAGATTCCCTCAAACTAGATCGAAGTTTCGACGGGGATCTTTAGACTGTTTGTAGTTCTAAAGACATCTTATGATAATCCATTGTTAATAGACTCCGTTATATGTGTGATTGATCACAAGAGATGCAAGTTGATTGTGTGCATGTGTTTATTGAAGATCTAAGAAGATTTGAAGACAAAGAAGATTTCTGATTTGAGTTCATAATCTTTGGTGTGCACAAAACTTGGTCGGCTGGGGATCCAACTATAATCGGTTTATCTTTTGATAGATTGTATTGATTAGTTGAGTAGATCGGCATCAGTACATTTCTTTGTGATTCATAGTATTGATTGCATAGTCTAAAAAATTACTTTGGTAGTTGTTGATAGATTTATCTAAGAACCCGATAAAGGAGTTTATTGGGATAAACAGAAGAGCCTTTTGTCAAATTCATATCATGTTGTTTGAAAAGAGTTGTTACCGAACAGATTTTTTGTTCCTTTACTGTTTGGAATACGAACCAAAGGAATTGTTCCAAGTGCGTGACTTATTACAAGTTGGAGGCGCAAGGATACAGGCGGAACTAGGTGAACTATATATTTAGTTGCTTGGTCTCCACTATACAAAGTTGGTTTAGATTTTGTATAATGGCTTATTCATGAGAGTATTCAATTTTGGACCCGGGGTTTTTCTGCTTTTGCGGTTTCCTCATTAACAAAATCTTGTTGTGTATTTTACTTTTCTATTTCCGCAATTATAATTGTTTTTATTATAATTAGAAGTAAAATACACAAACGTTAATTCGTAATTACTTGATAGCAATTCTATTGTGTTTGGTTAAGTCCGAACCTATTATCAAGTAATCATACTTCATTGTTGTATTGTCTTGATATTGTATCCATAGACGATCACATGAAGTGTATACCGATTAGTTGTATTATCTCGACTCAGCCTATAGACGATCACTTTCGGAGAAAGGACTTATAGGTGGAAAAGTTTTAGATTGAGGTATATTTGGCTACCCTCGTCTTTTCACTTGGTTTTCTCGAATCGTTAGAAGATTTAGGTCGGGACACCAACATATGAATGGGGTCTGCTATTTTATTATAACTTTATATAATTCTCGGTGAATGCTCGTGTTCCAAAGAAAGTTGAATGGATTTTATGGAGTGTTGGAGGTGAGAAGCACAATGTATTTCTATCATTTATTTATTTGATTACAAATTTTGAAATGGTAAGTGTAGAAACCCAATAATGTTCTTACTTCTAGTATTGGTGGTATACTTATTACTTCTGTGTTTGTGAACCTTATTTCACGATATGATTCATGTTTTTCTGCGCATAAAGAAGTACAATGTCAATAATTGGACGCCAAGTCGAATTGAAGATGGTCACATGTTTCCATAATTTAGAGGATTCAAAACTTGTGTAGAAGAAGCAATAACATTATTATCACGCCGAATCTATCAATAATGCTTGGGTAAAAAATTGTGCAAACCCAGAGTATGCGAAAGTTAGGCCTGAAGCAGACTGTGTTATATAGTCATGAGTCTGGAAAGGGTGATTGGTATTATGGTGAAAGACACCTTCTTCACTCACTTGAAATAAAGGTAAAATCCATCAACCCATATCCAAGAGGATATATTTCTCACGATCGATAATTGGTTCGTTTTAACAAGGGATGGTCGAGATACAAATCAAACTAAAGATTTGATCCATGAGCTTCGTGATGAAGTTGATTACCTTTATTGGTTTAACACAATTTGCAAACCAAATATTATTATGCAACAACAAAAATTGGGTCGATGAAATTCCCAGCTTTAGGTAGGATTCCACTTGGCGAATCCAAACCTTTATCACAAACAAGCGACATAGTTCCGTATCCCAATAATAAAATGGGTTCATCGTTATATAATTGTATCTTTGGAAGGAGATATTGTTAATGTTCCAATTAGTAAAGAAGGTTTCGAACAAACTTATCCGTATTGAGGGTACAAGCTATACCAGAGCGGTATCAGAGCCAGTTGATCGATTATAACCATCTAGCTAGTACAATCACTTCAGAGATTCCACTTGGATGATATGCAAAGACTTAAGAATAATATGATATTTGACATATGTACTCTGGCATAATCCGGTTATGGTGGTGTAGGTTCAGGTCATGATGGTGTACGTTCAAGTCTTGGTGGTGTAGGTTCAAGTGATGATGGTATACGTTCAAGTATAGGTGTCAAATTGAAAATTCATGGAATCCGTGGAAGTCTTAAACGTCAAAGAAGTTGTCATTCGACTCCAAATGTAGTGTTAGATTACTCAGCTAAGAACATGTGATGAACTCGTTGACATGAAAACAACTCCTAGAGGTTTGCTTAACCTATTTCCAACCGACACTATGACCCCTGGTAGTGGCTTGAACACTGAAGTAACTAGGAAATCTACTCTTTATACCATAGTATCCTCAACCACATCCGCGTTCCTCCCATTTCAAGTTTGCTATCATGTTCTCCTCCGAATAAGTGTTTCCCCTCAGGTTACTTATCAATTTTTTGGATACGATTCTCTTGATGACACTCAAACGCCAAGTGGGACGTAGACTAGTGAGTTATGTGCTATGTGTAAATTCCTGACCCGGTATCAGAAATATAGATTCTTGCTTTCTAATCATATTCCGCAAGAGAATTGAGAATGCGTGTATTGGCCTTGTAACTTTCTTATGTATGTATACGCATGCAAGATTTTAGAGATTCACTCAGCTGAACTTTCGTTATTTTTATGCACGGACATTTGTCATGTATTAATTAGAGTATATTGATGATACAAATTATAAATATTCAAAATGAGCTACTATGCCATTTTAAATAAAAAGTACTATTAGAAGCATAATATTTGGTAACATTGAACATCACTTCGAGTTGCAGAACTTCCACGGCTTAATTCCTCGGATATGTTTTATATGGTACAAACAAAGTGCCAACGTCAACTATGCTTGGCCATGGCCAAGTTTCTAGGACAAATAGCCAAGATAAGTTGCAAAATCAACATGGCCAACATGTCGGGAGAACATTGGTCACGTCCCATATCCAGGGCAACATGGCCAACGTTTCATCCAACATGGCCATGCCCCATTGCCAGGCCAACATGGCCGACGTTCCATGGCCAGGCTAACATAGCCGAGGTCCCACGGCCAGGCCAACTTGGCCGCATCTCACAACCAAAGTTCGTGGTTGTGGCCACCAACTTGATTGTTTCACTAAAGTTCGTGGCCCTGGCCACCAACTTGTCGGTCCCACCAAAGTTCGTAGTCGTGGCCGCCAACCTGCCCGTTTCACCAAAATTCGTGGTCGTGGCCACCAACTTGTCTGTTCCACCAAAGTTCATGGACGTGGCCACGAACCAACATAGCCAGCGTCCCAGGCCATTGGCCAATGTTCCAAGGCAACTTGGCTAGCCTCCTAAGTCATTGACCAATGTTCCAAGGCAACTTGGACAGCTTCCCAAGTCATTTTCCAACATCACAAGCCAACATTGGATGGTGGACAGTGCTATACCAAACCTCCCAAGCCATCTTGGCCACTTTGGGTGTAACTAACATGTTAAAAACATGTTACACTTCATCTTACAAACTTCTTATTATTCACACATAACCTTGGATCTAAGTTATCTCTTCAAGCTATGCCATTTTTACAAGGTCTGGCTAGCATAGGCTAATCACTCAGTCAAATACATCGTGGCATCCTGGAAAAGACAAGAGACAGTCCATGACTCTACTAATTCCTACAAGAAATAAAAACATGTTACATGGGAAATTATTCATGGGTATTAGTTTGGTGGTTTACAACAACATACAGCGTGGCAACACTGGTAGGTCTGTAAAAGTGATTTCCTACGTCTTAATCTGCAAGTACACAGTGCCTTTGGAGGCAGTGGCAAGCACAGGTCGAACCACAGAGAACTAGAGTGTGCAAGGGTTGATCTTAAGCTTTCTTTTACTGATTTCTAGTTGAGTGACACAAAATGGGAGATGATTTTTGGTGTCGATACGACTGAGTTGAAGATTACACGGCTAAAGGCAAGATAAAATACAAATATTGAGGTTGCAAGTACTTGAATTATCAAATCCACCACTAGTTCAGGTTATGTGATTCAACTAATTTGAATGTTCTTGTTCCTATGACAGATAAGGATAAAGTGTCAAGTTTGTCACTTATCTAAGGAGTTTCACCAAGTGAGGTGTCAATTATCAGCTAAGAATACTACTCGAGCATTAGATGTCTAGTTAAGCACAACTAATCAAAGAATTAGCAATAATAATTAAAGCATGAGCTGAAACACACTCAACACAATGTTATCCTAACTACAATGGATGCATGACATTCATTGTGAGAGCAGGGCATTGAGGTGTTAGAATTGAACTTCTCTTATACATTAAGCATGCAAAAACAATTCAAATAGAGTTGAACAACAGAACACAAAACTAGGGTTTCATTTTAATCCTAGCTAAGTAATTTAGAACATCATAAACATGGTAATGAGACTTAAAATTGAAATTGTAAACTAAACTATGAACCCTAAAAATTATCGACTTCTCTTTCCTCAAGAACCTCCTTTATATCTCACAAAACATTTCAAAAATACAATTGTACATGACCCAAACCTCTATCTTGCGCTGAATCCACCATGCCTCGGTTGTTGGTGAAACCCTAGCTTCAATCATCTCAACCCTAGCTTCTAGGTTATGGTAGAAGCTATGGATGGAGAAGGGTGAAGCGAGGGTGGCGGAGCAGGTACTGATGGAGTTGTTGGTGATGATAGGAGATGGAGTGGTGGTGGTGATGATCTCTGCACGGGTATGGGAGGAGAAGAAGAAGTATGGGTTTTTCTCTGTGGAGTCGTGGGAGAAGAAAGAGAAGATGGAAGAAGAAATGGGTTTGCTCGACTGGGTATAGGTATAGGGCGATTCGGTGTTGAGCGGGTGCAGCGAGAAGACGATGCGAAAGCTGAAGCGAGCGTTGGATCTAGCTGAGGGAGATCTGAACGGCTCAGGGAGAATCGTGGTGATTTGGTGTTGAGCGGGAGCAGCGAGAATTGATGTGAGTGAAGGAGCGACCGTAGGATGTAGCTAGGCGAGATCTCAACGGCTCGGGGTGGATGGGCTCGGATCCGGGTCATGGCTAGATCAAGCCCATGTCTTGTAAGTTGGGTTGCAACTGATGCGTGCGCGGGCTTTGGCTTTCTGCTCCATAGACGCTTGTCTCCAATTCTTTGCTCTTTTGGCTCCTCAGTTTCTCCGAACTTTATTTATTACCTAAAAACACAAAATTAATTAGCACAAATATTTATTCTTGAAAACAAAGAAAATACAGAATCTGGGATAATATCGATTTACGAGCACAAAAGATGAGTTAAATGCCAATAAATAGATATATAAATATGCAATATTTGGCACTCATCAAATACCCCCAAACCTGAATTTTACTTGTCCTCAAGTGAAACAGAGAAATTAGGAAATCCTAACTATACCACTGTCGCGGGTCTCTCGAATGCATTTAGCGTATGCACTAAGCCTTTAAACCCCTAGGTGTCCCTAGTGGACGAGTTGTAGTCTCGTGAGGGTTTACCAGAGGTGTACCCAAAAACCTTCTCCAACTTCGAGTGTAAAAGAGTCTCAAGCATCCAAGAAGCTATGAGGACATAGAGTTTCTGCATGCTAGTAACACGAAGTTAGAACTACCAAAGAACGCATTCTTATCCTTAAGTGCTGAGCGAGAAGTAACCATACCATATTAAAGAATTCGGATTCGATTGTGATCATAAGCCTCGACTTCTGCCTCACCAATAGGGTTTTATGATAATTGCACTCAAAAAGACCGCTTTTTAGTCTCTCATGTGTGCAGGCAGGAATAAAGAGAGAAATCCTGCACACTTTGTAGGTGAGAAGGATAACCTTCCGAAATAATATCTGGAGACTCCACAGAAGTGTGGACAAAAAGAGTCTTTTCTGATGATCTCTAAGAAAGGAAATCAACCATTAGCAAGGGTGGGAGTACTCACTTACCTTCTCACCCGATCGGCAATTAATATCACTTTCTTGACATTCATAGAAACGTCTTCAATCTTCGGTCTTCGGTCTTCAATAGCTGATGATGAACTTCTGAACTTCACAAAAACTTGACAAATATTTTTTTTTTACTTAGTACATGAAATGGAAATAACAATAAAACTCAATTTTTCACAAACTTCATTAGTTCTCATCTTCTTTTCTTTTCTTTCCTTTGTTGCACGTAAACCTTGGACTATTTCAACTTTTCTTCAAATATTCTGATGATGCTCTGCTTGCTGACGACGATGTGTTTCTATGAATCTGTTGATGTTGTTGAGAGGGAGGGAGTGATGCTAACTGCAAATCGGTATTTAGAAGAAGTTTTCATCTTTAAACGTCACCCTCATGATTGACGGAATTAGCACTCAAGAGATCAAAAATAGTCTTTGAAAGTGGTGCGAAGTTGGGTAGCTCACCATTCCTACCCGGAATTGACGTACGGTGACACACACTCTAACAACTTTTCTAGAAAGTCACAAAGAGTGAAGGTCGGTACCTCGCTTGATGTAAAATGGGTAGTCTCCACTATGGTTGATCACAATTCTACTACTAGAATATCTAAACAAGACCTAATTCGCCCTCCGGTATGATTAAATCTAACTTTAACGCTCTAATCAACTAAGAAACCCGATTGTGTTCTCCAGTACTTCCAAGTTACATTATTTCTATCGGACTCTCTATGTAAACATAGCTAGAAGGATGCTAGTGACTCTAAAATCTCTAAAAGTTGGAGGTTTTATTTGCAAAAAGTTTTGATGATTTTTTTTTTTTTTTTTAAATCAACTCTAAAAACTCTATATGCAAATGCAAATGCACCCCCAAACCTAAATCAAACATTGTCCTCAATGTGTCAACAGATAATAAGAATTCAAAAAGTCACATACCAAGAGAACTATGTTAAATAAAGAAAAGGGAAGAGATTACCGGATGTACAAAGATGTTGCTAAACCAAAGGGGGATGAATGCTTTGAAAGCAAACACCCAAGGGGCAAGACAAAAAGTATGGTTAGCACAACTAAGAATTATGCAAAAAGAAAAAGAAAAGGGAAAGAGAATGGATTTTTAGTCCATATGTATGTACACAAGTGAACTAGATCAGTCCACATAGATGGGGTCTTCCAAGTCGACGGTCTCAACTTTTGGTGGAAGATGCTCCAGAAATGGTTTCAATCTCTGACCATTGACTTTGAAAATGTTCTTGGTTGCTGAGTTTTCAACTTCTACAGCTCCATGGGGAAAGACGGTACGTACCAAAAATGGTCCTGACCATCGAGAACGTAGCTTTCCTGGAAACAAATGCAATCTAGTGTTGTACAATAAAACTTTCTGTCCTGGGGTGAAATACTTGTGCAGAATGCGCTTGTCGTGAAACACTTTCATCCTATGTTTGTACGTTTTGGCATTATCATATGCATCATTTCTCAATTCTTCTAACTCATTGAGTTGAAGTTTCCTATGGGTACCAGCCTTATCAAGATCAAAATTCAACTTCTTCACGACCCAAATATGCACGGTGTTCTAACTCAACAGGTAGATGACATGCTTTTCCGTACACAAGTCTGTAAGGAGACATCCCAATGGGAGTCTTGTATGCAGTTCTATAGGCCCATAAAGCATCGTTTAAACGCAAAGACCAATCTTTCCTAGAAGGATTGACGGTCTTCTCAAGGATATGCTTAATTTCCCTATTAGAAACTTCTACTTGGCCACTGGTTTGAGGATGGTAAGGTGTTGCGACCTTATGAGTGATTCCATACTTGCGCACTAGTGATTCAAAGGGTCTATTGCAAAAATGACTGCCTCCATCACTGATTATTGCCCTAGGGGTTCCAAAACGGGAGAAAATGTTCTACTTAAGAAAAGAAAGAACAACTTTATGGTCGTTGGTTTTGGATGCAATGGCCTCTACCCACTTAGAGACATAATCAACAACTTACCTTTAGAGTTAGGAAATGGACCCATGAAATCAATACCCCAAACATCAAACAGCTCAACAATCAAAATGGGTTGTAAGGGCATCATGTTTCTCTTAGAGATACTTCCTAATTTCGGCATCGGTCACAAGCAACACAAAAAGCATGGCAATCCTTAAACAAGTGTTGGCCAATAGAAACCGCTTTGCAAGATATTTGCGGCAGTTTTCTTGGCACTAAAGTGGCCTCCACATGCATGGTCATGACGAGAAAGAGATGACGTCCCTTTGTTCGCATTAGGGACACATCTCCTAATGATTTGGTCTTGCGCACTTAAAAACAAATATGGGTCATCCCAAAGGAAGTGTTTAACTTCACCAAGAATTTAGAACGGTCTTGTTTAGACCAATGCAAGGGCATTCTACCTGTAGCAAGGTAGTTCACAATATCGACAAACCATGGCATTTCGAGACACAAGCATCAATTGCTCATCGGGGAATGATTCCCTAATTATCACAGATTCATCACTGCAGATTCGACATTCAACCTAGACAAGTGATCGAAACAACATTCTCTCGACCCTTTCTTATCTCGAATTTCGAGGTTAAACTCTTGTAACAAGAGTATCCATCGAATTAGACGAGCCTTAGCATCTTTTTTAGACAAAAGATATCTCAATGCAAACATGGTCGAATAAATGATGACCTTAGACCCTATCAAATAAGATCTAAACTTGTCTAATGCAAACACAACAGCTAGCAACTCTTTCTCGGTTGTGGAATAATTGATTGAGCATCATTAAGTGTTTTACTTGGCATAGTAGATCACATAAGGGAGTTTGTCTACTTGTTGGCCTAAAAACAGCTCCTACAAGATAGTCGACGCATCACACATAATCTCAAATGGTAATGTCCGGTTAGGTGGTCTCGACTATAGGGCGAATGTAAGAGAGCCTTGATTGCTCCATGCTTCCTTACAAGCATTATCAAAGACAAATGCAACATCTTTTGCAAGAAGATTGCACAAAGGTCGTGAAATTTTACTAAAGTCTTTGATGAATCGGCGGTAAAAACCCGCATGGCCTAGAAATGATCTGATGTCCCTCACAGAACGAGGTTGAGGCAAGTGTTGAATGAGATCTACCTTGTCTTTGTCTACTTCTATGCCTTTTTCCGAGATGATATGCCCTAAAACAATGCCCGAGTTGACCATGAAATGACATTTTTCCCAATTCAAGACCAAACTCTTCTCCTTACACCTAATCAGCACACTAATGAGGTGATGCAAACACTCATCAAAAGAAGAACCAAACACAGAAAAATCATCCATAAAAATCTCAAGAAACTTATCTACCATGTCGGAAAATATGCTCATCATGCAACGTTGAAAAGTAGCGGGTGCATTGCACAGCCCAAGGGCATACGACGATAAGCAAATGTTCCATAGGGACATGTAAACGTGGTCTTTTGTTGGTCTTCGGGTGCTATGTGAATTTGGTTGTAGCCAGAACAGCCATCTAAGAAGCAGTAGTGACTATGTTTTGCTAACCTTTCCAGCATTTGGTCAATGAAAGGAAGGGGAAAATGGTCTTTCTTGGTTACTGTGTTCAGTATTCTATAATCAATACAAACTCGCCACCCTGTGGTTACACGGGTGGGAACAAGTTCGTTCATCTCATTTTGAACTACTGAGTAATGCCGATTTCTTGGGTACTACCCGAATGGGACTGACCCATTTGGCTATCGGGGACTGGGTAAATGATACCCGCATCAAAGCAATTTCGAGAATCTCACCCTTGACAACATCTCTCATGTTGGGGTTAAGTCTCCTTTGTATTTCCCTAGATGGTTTAGTGTTCTCCTCAAGGTTTATGTGATGCATGCAAATTGTGGGACTTATACCCTTAAGATCGGAGATGGTCCAACCTAAGGCTCCTTTATGCTCTTTAAGTACTTCTAAAGTTGACTTTCATGTTCCGTGTCTAAACATGATGCAATAATCACAGGTAAAGTATCAGAAGGACCTAAGAAAGCATACTTCAAGGTATCAGGTAATGGTTTCAAATCAAGCTTAGGTGGTGTATCAAGAGGTGGGGCTGATGTGGAATCATAGAGTGGAAGAGGTTCCACTGCATTCTGCTATTTAGCAATATCCATGGGTGGCACAGACTCTAGCAAAGAGTGGACTTCACTAATGTACTCAGAACTGAAGAGATCTAAGTCCAAATTGTCTAAACATGCTTGTACAGGATCCACAGGTAAGATGTCAGACAATGAGTCTTGAATCAGACTCTCAATCATGTTAACCTCGTGCAATTCATCATCATCACACTCTATGGGTTGTTGGTTCACACGAAAGACATTCAGTTCTACAGTCATGTTGCCAAAAGACAAATTCAATATCCCGCTACGACAATTTATGATAGCGTTTGACGTTGCCAAGAAGGGACGTCCTAAGATAACGGGAATATGATTTTCAAGATTATGCACAGGTTGAGTATCTAACACAATGAAGTCCACAGGGAAATAAAATTTATCAACCTTGATTAGCACATCTTCCACGATTCCCCGAGGGATTCTCACAGATCTGTCCGCTAATTGTAGCGTGCCGTAGAGTGGGTTGCAATTCTCAAGACCTAACCGCACATACACGTAATATGGCGGTAGATTCACACTAGCTCCTAAGTCCAATAAAGCTTTTCTGATTGTATGATCACCTATAGTACAAGAGATAGTTGGGCTACCTGGGTCTTTAAACTTAGGCGGGGTTTTGTTTTGAATGATTGAACTTACTTGCTCGGTGAGAAAGGCACGCTTATGCACATGAAGCTTTCGCTTTTGTGTGCACGAGTCCTTCAAAAACTTAGCATAGGCGGTATTTGCCCGATTGCTTCGAGAAATGGAATGTTTATGTTAACTCTTTTGAATATTTCCAATATCTCGTTGTATTGGGTACCCCCCTTCTGTTGCACCAACCTTTGTGGGAATGGAGCAACAGGTACATTACTTGGCAGAGGAACATCTACATTAGTAGGACTCTTGGTTTTATCGATGGGCTCGATTTCTTTCTCTACAAAGTAGATGTTTTACTGTGGTGTTGTGTGTCTTTGGGGAGTCGATGTAGACTCGATTGATGGTGGTACACCTACATGGTTCTCAACAATTCTACCACTACGGAGAGTGGTGACAGCATTCGCTTGACTATGTGAAGTTTCATTGCAGGTAGAGGAGCCTGCTTGAAACACATTCTTTGGATTTTGTTGGGGTTGACTAGGAAGTTTTCCTTTCTCTCTCATGCAACGCATCACGTGATTTGACCTATCTTAAGATCTAGGTTTGTGAGACGTTGGTCGGTGGTTTTCTCAAGTCTTGAAAGATTTTGGGTTAACATAACGACACGGTCTTCAAAGCTAGGCTTTTTTCTCTGATGTCTTGAGTGGGTGGTTGTACTTGGGGGTTTCTAGGATATGAGTATCCTTGGTTGTTATGTGTTGGTCCCCTTGTACTTTGGTCCCTTGGACCAAGAGAAGTTAGGGTGATTCCTCCACCCCGGGTTGTAGGTTTGAGAATAAGGGTTGTTCTCTTGCCTATGGTATAATGCATTGGCTTGCTCGGTTTTGGACTCTTGAAATGCATGTAAATGCGGACGACTATCCACTAAGTGGTCAGAACTATGGCATGCGGCACAAGTGGCCATATCAATTTGGTCACGGAGAGTAGGGGCATTAGATTTTACATTCTTTTCCAACTCAAGCACTTTTATTCTCCGGGCCAAAGATGCCATTTTTGCATTTCCCTCAAAGTCAGACTCGATTCTATGAACATTTTGTGCAGGGGTAGTCCGTTTCGGTTCACGGATGGACTCCTCGTTGAGTCTTTCAAATAACTTCGATTAGAAAAGTCCAAGCGTCATCAACACTCTTGTCAATAAATGCACCATTGCATATTGACTCGATCGTAGTACGGGTTCTAACATCTAGACCCTCATACAAGATTTGCACGAGTCTCCATTTTTCAAAACCATGGTGGGGACATTGGAGTAATAATTCATTGAATCTCTCCAAGTACTTTGCTAGAGTTTCGTCTTTTAATTGCACAAAACCATTTAGACTTTGGCGAATTGTCGCCGTCTTATGGTTTGGGAAAAACTTTTTGAAAAACTCTTTTGTGAGGTCGTCCCAGGTTCTAATGGATTGTGGTTGTAGGGCATGAAGCCAAGACTTGGCTTTGTCTTTCAGAGAAAAAGGAAACAATCTCAATTTGAGGGACTCCTCTGGCATTTGGTTAAAACGCAGAGTCCCACAAATATCCTCAAAATCTCTCACGTGATGGTAGGGGTTCTCAGCATCGACCCCTCTAAACACGGGTAGCATGTGAATGGTGCTTGCTTTCGGTTCAAAGCCGACCCGGCGTCGGCCCGTGAGAATGATGCAAGAGGGCTGGCTTGCCCTAGTTGGGTACATGTAGTCCTTGAGACTACGGGGTTGGTTTTGTTCATCACCCATGGTTTCTGTTTCGAGATAGGTTTGGACTTGGGCTTTCTGTTGAAGAACTGGGTATGCTTACGATTTCGTCCGGGCGGATTCTAACTAGTCGATTTGTTTGTTCTCTAAAATACACAATCATAGCCTAGCTAGCGCATCTAGCATGTTATCACACAATCAAGTTCAATCACAGAAAAGCAAAAAATCAAAAATGGCCCACCAATACAAGACTTAAGCCCAAAAGATGGCTTTTTGAAGTTGTAAAGCCCAATAGTGTGGGTTCTGGCCCAGATGATGTGGGCTCAATTTTTGCTGTGCGGCCCAGTTTTATGTTCAGCCCAGCGGTTTGCAAAGCCTAGTTTGGGTTAAATTGCACAGCCCAGTTACAGAACCAGCTTATGTTGGACTAGTTAGCAGCCCAGGTGATGTTTAAACGGCCAGCAGAGATCGGCTTAGGTTGGCGAGTACCAAAGCCGGTGGTTGTGGACTCGGTTGTGCACCGGCTAGTCTGCTGCGGATGCACAGGTTGTGTGCAAATCAGGTTGTGCACATCACAGTTTCAAGTGCAGCTCAGGTTAGAGCAAAACAGAAGAAACTAAATTTCACAAAAAATGGCACAACCCAGTGGTTGTGCAGGTTGGTTTATGCTCAGGTAAGTCACGGCACAGGACAGATTGGCAAAGAAATTTTGTGAGGTGCACTGGTTATGGGATGTGCTCACTCAATGGTGAAGCATGTGCTAGGGTGTGTATTTTGAAAATCAACAAGCTAATGCTAATGCAATTCTGCTATTCAATAACTCACTCAGGCACCACAAAATCACATACAAATAGTAGAATTTGTTGCACAGATGACAAAGCTTGGCTTTTACAACATACCACTGAGTGTCAACAAGGTCAGTTGACCTCAAAATTCAGAGTTTAGGCACAAAAAATTACAGGTTTTCATAAGTGATTACTGGCAGCAATCTTAGCAGATGATAGCTCATACAATGTCTTCAACCAGATCAAGTGTGCACAAGGGTAGAGGATGTGTGACATCAACTCACTCAGTTGATGTCAATGGTCTGAGTTGACTTCACTTGAGCTTTCAGCTGACTTGGCTATCCAAGTTGCAGCTTAACTCACAGCTTCAGGGGCTGGGCTGAGTATAGGGTATGTTGAAGTCTAGGGTGTAAAGTGAGAGGGCAACTGGTTCAGTTGACTTCACTTTGCACTGGTTATACTCAGGTTATACAAGGTTCATTCACAGCTTAAGCTCAAACTTGCAGCTTCAGGGGGCTAGCAAGGGGACAGGACTATCATGCATTAAGGGTATCATACAAATATCATACAAACAGGGCAATGATAGAAAACAATACCACCAGTGTTAACTGGGTTTAGGCACTCCACAGATTCAGCTCCTTTGTGTTCTCCTCTTTCTTGGTTTTTTTTTCTTCAGCTGCTCCAAAGGTACCTGCTAACTCAACAACTCAACTTCAGTTCTCAATATTGCACAGCTAAAGCAATACAAGGAATTGTGCACAATTTGATCAAAACTAGCTATGGCTATTCTACAGCATGATAAGTGTTTTAAACTGCTATGCTGAGTTGTTAACTAGGGCCGGTTGAGACTCACAGAAGCACAGCCACAATGGAGTGGGTCTGAGCTTAATCACAGGGTCTGATGGAGATGCAAAGATGCCAATGAAATGATTACACTAAGTTACAATACAAGGCAGAGAAAGGTTAGCTACAATGCAATGATAAAATGCACTAGAAGATGCAGAAATAGAAAACTACAGCTAAGTTATGCTAAGAGAAACTAAAACAAGGATTCAAAGCACATATGAACAGATGGATGATTAACAACAAAAATACACTAAGGTGACTACTAAAAACAACCTCAGAGCATATATATACAAATATAGGTTGGAAAACAGTGAAGACAAAGCACTAAAGAGCAAACGGACACTACCAGTTCCCTGCGAATGCGCGCAAAAACTTGGTAGGTCTGTAAAAGTGATTTCCTACGTCTTAATCTGCAAGTGCACGGTGCCTTTGGAGGCGTGGCAAGCACGGTCGAAACACCAGAGAACTAGAGTGTGCAAGGGTTGATCTTAAGCTTTTTTTTACTGATTTCTAGTTGAGTGACACAAAATGGGAGATGATTTTTGGTGTCGATACGACTGAGTTGAAGATTACACAGCTAAAGGCAAGATAAATACAAATATTGAGGTTGCAAGTACTAGGATTATCAAATTCACCAGTTCAGGTTATGTGATTCAACTAATTTGAATGTTCTTGTTCCTATGACAGATAAGGATAAAGTGTCAAGTTTGTCACTTATCTAAGGAGTTTCACCAAGTGAGGTGTCAATTATCAGCTAAGAATACTACTCAGAGCATTAGATGTCTAGTTAAGCACAACTAATCAAAGAATTAGCAATAATAATTAAAGCATGAGCTGAAACACACTCAACACAATGTTATCCTAACTACAATGGATGCATGACATTCATTGTGAGAGCAGGTCATTGAGGTGTTAGAATTGAACTTCTCTTATACATTAAGCATGCAAAAACAATTCAAATAGAGTTGAACAACAAAACACAAAACTAGGGTTTCATTTTAATCCTAGCTAAGTAATTTAGAACATCATAAACATGGTAACAAACTTAAAATTGAAATTGTAAACTAAACTATGAACCCTAAAAATTAACTGACTTCTCTTTCCTCAAGAACCTCATTTATATCTCACAAAACATTCCAAAAATACAATTGTACACTGACCCAAACCTCTATCTTGCGCTGAATCCACCATGCCTCGGTTGTTGGTGAAACCCTAGCTTCAATCATCTCAACCCTAGCTTCTAGGTTATGGTAGAAGCTATGGATGGAGAAGGGTGAAGCGAGGGTGGCGGAGCAGGTACTGATGGAGTTGTTGGTGATGATAGGAGATGGAGTGGTGGTGGTGATGATCTCTGCACGGGTATGGGAGGAGAAGAAGAAGTATGGGTTTTTCTCTGTGGAGTCGTGGGAGAAGAAAGAGAAGATGGAACAAGAAATGGGTTTGCTCGACTGGGTATAGGTATAGGCGATTCGGTGTTGAGCGGGTGCAGCGAGAAGACGATGCGAAAGCTGAAGCGAGCGTTGGATCTAGCTGAGGGAGATCTGAACGGCTCAGGGAGAATCGTGGTAATTTGGTGTTGAGCGGGAGCAGCGAGAACTGATGTGAGTGAAAGAGCGACCGTAGGATGTAGCTAGGCGAGATCTCAACGGCTCGGGGTGGATGGGCTCGGATCCGGGTCATGGCTAGCTCAAGCCCATGTCTTGTAAGTTGGGTTGCAACTGATGCGTGCGCGGGCTTTGGCTTTCTGCTCCATAGACGCTTGTCTCCAATTCTTTGCTCTTTTGGCTCCTCAGTTTCTCCGAACTTTATTTATTACCTAAAAACACAAAATTAATTAGTACAAATATTTATTCTTGAAAACAAATAAAATACATTATCTGGGATAATATCTGATTTCTGAGCACAAAAGATGAGTTAAATGCCAATAAATAGATGTATAAATATGCAATATTTGGCACTCATCAAACACCCCATGATAAGGAAGTAACAAGTAGTGCTGACAGTTAAGAGAAGTTAAAGGAGTGATGGAGTAATGGTTTACAGGATTCTGGAAACTTCCCTAGCATAATGGGCGTAAATATGTTAGTACCTCCACTATTTCCATCTTTCAATCTCTCCACGATTTCCATTACTTACGAGGAAACAATGTGTGTTATTTAAAACTATAAATAGGTCACTTATCCTATTCATTTTCAAGGTCTGTTTCCTTTATAGTTCGACAACATCACACTCAATAATTCAATCACCACTTATTTCCTCAACTTCCTTTGCTTTCCCTCCCCTAAGATCAACCCATATTCTCTCTTTGTAACCGAAGCAAAACGTGAATGGCCAATTTTTTGGTTTAGGCTCGTTTTGTACGATTTTGATCTTCAAACCTAAAAAAAGTACTTCGACAATACTTGGTTTTACCTAGGAGTATTTTTTGGATATTAAAATTGGCATAACTGCCAATAAGGGATACCAATTTATTTGGAGGTGTACCATACCAAAAGTTAAGACGTTTTTCCATACATATAAAATTCGGTAGATTCCTAAGTAAATCAGTACACTCCATTAGGCCAATCACTATGGTAAGTGTTACATGCCCATTTTGCGACCTAAAATTTCCATGGGACAAGACCGACAATGTCTCTATGGTTCAATTAATCATCCTTGCACATTTTCATCAAAGTATACATCTTCCTTCACTCTTAAGGCTTTATGCAACAAAAGTCTTTCTTATTTTCTTTCTAACTTTTTATGCCCCCATAAGCATAAGAGGTTTGCCATGCATCAACCCATTTGAAAATCTCACAACATCAGCAACACAATGAACACAAAGATATAACATAATAAACTCATTTTATTGCATCAAAAGAAGATAAACAAAACTTGTCCATACCCGGACTACACCATTGAGGACTTAACTCTATCAAGGACTAGACTTTTGCTATCCTTTCATCTCCTACTCTCTCCCACTGATTTACGATGCCTCTCACATTATATATACAATAATTTCATAGCCAAAAATCGTGCACAATATTTTTAAACGCATGGAACAACCGTTTGTCCCATAAGGTAGTTCCCTAACCGCCAATAACTGTGCATGTTGGCCAAACTCAAGCCAACCTTCAACACTTGTTCCAAAGTAGTTATGAACGCTCCCACACGGTTATAAACTTCCTCTATAACCATTCATCCTTGTCTTTCACCTTTGGCATGCTTGTAAAGCCAATAACCAACTTGTAACCGTCTCTTGAGCCATAATGCGCCACCGTTGTGCTTTACTGAACTTTGTGTCCGAGTCAATACACATCCAACATGGCCCTGTAGTTGTCTTGGCCTAAACCAACGTACAACTAAGATTAAGCTACTATCATCTCGATCGTTCTCTTATCTCATTCTGGTTATTCATAAGTCATATGCTTCACTTAGCCAATTGCTCGACAATAGTGATGCATACTCTTGCACCACTAGTTTGTTTGCATCGTCCAAGATTTGGCCAGACTTGACCTAATGCATAGGGAATCTCTTGGCCTATTCTACACTCTTGTATCATCCTTGAGTTTGGTCCAACTCAATTCCATGGATATGCATCAATGCTAACATCGCAAGTTGAATTTGTCGTTTGGCCATGTCTTGTCTCCCTCAATGAAGCTTCATTGTGTCAGCCAATAATCTTTATTACTTGACCACTAACTGTACAGTATAGCACCATCTTAGCGCTTTACTTGTCCTGCAGGGTTCCGCTATCTTAGCTATTTTTGGTTTATGCGGTGTAGTGCCATCATGGCTGAACACTGACTAGGTCAGCTATGTTGTAACACGCCACTATTGCGCTTCACTAACCAGACATATAATAGTAAGGGATTTCGCTTCGCTATAGCTTAATTGTAGTAAAATCCATCTACTATGGTCTTGCGTATCGCTTAAATGTAGCGATATCCCTTATCTAAACTTCAAAGTTGATCAGATCTGATCCAACTTGTAACAAAGGGTAATCACACGGAAACTCCCGTTAAAAAAACTACTTTACAGAAATTGAACGGATACTTAATTTCCATTTGGGAATTTTTCATTTTAATTTTAATTTTTCACTTTTAACTCTTTTTATTCCTATTATATCTCCATTTTTTTTTCTTAAAACGTTTTTGTACCTATAAATAATATTTATCTAAATCGCGAAAAAACAAATTGGAAAAAAAAAAACGGGAATTCAATTTCCGTTTAGCACTATATACGCGGAAACTCAGTTTCCATGTGGTTTAGCTAAGACATGACGCGATTATGAGGTTGGAACTGGATGTTTAAAATGAGATGGGTTCTTTAAAAGAAACTCAGTTTCCATCTGTTTCATGGCTTCTTTAAAAGTTTTAGGTTCAAAGATGGGTTCAGTGATACTAATAAGAGCAGTTTGAACTGGATGTTTAAAATGAGTATTAGCTACAAAATCCTTAGAGAGAGGTTTTGGAACATGAATACCTGACTTGGATCCGGTTTGCATTCCAGTGGAAGGTAATACTTCAGGTGAGGCAGTATGAACATCAAGTGTAGAAGAAGTAGGTGTTGAAGCAGATGAAGTATCAGATGAACCAGGAGATAATGAAGAAGGAGAAACTTGATCAGGCACAGAAGCAGCTGGAGGAGAATGCTCAACAGGAGTAGCAGTGAGATCACCAAGTGTAAATTTTGTCTCATCAAAAATTACATTGGTAGTAACATATACTTCGAGAGATTTTAAATCCAAGCACCTATATCCTTTGTGAAGAATGTTATATCCCAAGAAAACACAGACTGCAGACTTTGGACTAAGCTTGTCATTCTTGTAAGGAACCAAATTTGGAAAAAAAAGACATCCAAATACTCTCAAGATTGAATAATCAGGCTTAGCTTTATACAACACCTCATAAGGGGATTTGTACTGCAAGAGTTTACTTGGTAACCCGTTGATGAGGAATGTAGCTATCAAGAAGGAATCAAACCAAAATTTCTTTGGCAATGAAGCATTGAAAGTTAATGTATTTTCCATTTCAGTAATATGTATGTGTTTTCTTTCAGATGAACCATTTTGTTGATGAAGATAAGGGCATGAAATTCTTAATGCAATACCAGAGGAATCAATAAACTTTCTAAAAAAACCTTTTATTAATTCAAGAGCACCATCACATTGAAAATGTTTTATCTTTACATCAAAAAAATTCTCAACAAGAGACTTGAACATTTTGAAGCAGCTGAGACTACCTGTTCTATTCTTCATAGGATATATCCAACTAAACTTGGTGCAATCATCAACAAACAAGATATAATACTTGAAACCCAAATGAGATTGTACTGGTGCAGGACCCCAAATGTCACAATGAACTAACAAGAAAGGAGTACTAGAGACAGATCCAGTAGTAGTAAAAGGTAAACACTTATTTTTGCCTAACTAACAAGAACCACACACTGAGTTAACAACTTTATTGGATAGCTTTATATCAACATCATTTGCAAGTTTTCGTAAGATCTTCTAAGCAGGATGACCAAACCTAGAATGCCAAATAGTTGAGGATGCCACAACAGCAGAGAACGCAGCATTTGTAGAAGCAGAACATGATATAATATGATATAGACCATTCTGAACCTTCCCTCTAGCCAGTATATGATTGCTCTTGAGTGAATTTATTTCATATCCCCATGGATAAGCACAATTATTATCCAAAGTGAATTTAGCCACATAAAGTAAGTTATGTTGTAGATGAGGAACATATAAGACTTTGTGTAGACTAAAATTAGTTGTATCAGTAGATAAAGATGAAGAACCTTGGAGAGAAATAGGTAGTAGCTTACCATCACCTACCATCACCTTTTTCGAGCCATTGTAAGCAAAAGAATGATCCAGTAATGAAGAGTCATTTGTCATATGGCTGGAGGCACCAGAATCAGGTATCCAAATACGACCAGTAGAGCTATGTTCCCAATAACCACCAGATTCAAATGCAGGAGAAGCAACTTGATAATTATAATCAAACTCATTTGGGAACCATGGAATAGTATCATTACTGCTTCCTGCATTCAATTCCATACCAAGAAAAGCTTTCTGTAAAGGAGGTCCACTATTTCTTGAAGGAGTGTACCTAAATCTGCACCTATTAACAAGATGACCATCTTTTCTACAAATCTGACAAGGTTGTTCATCTAAAACAGGTTTTTGAACAGAATTAAACTCTGGTTTCTTGAAACTTGATTGTGGAAAAGCAGAAGTAGGTGTTGAATTGTAAGACATTGAAGGACCATAAGAATAAATTGAGGACTTGGCTTTCTAAAAGAGAAATTTTGATGAGGATTTTGATTCTTGACATATAAGGCTGAATTGATTGGATCAGGAATCAAAAAAGTATAAGACTCAGATTCTTGCTTTTTCAGAAATTGCTCATGACTAATCAATCTAGATCTCAATTCTGAAAAGGGAAGAGGAGGTTCCCTATTTTGCACATTTACTACAAAGTGAATATAGTCTTTTTCCAAACCTTTTAGTGCATACATTACCAGATCTACATCTTGAACTGGTTCTCCAATCTCAGCAAGAGAATCTGCAATGGACTTGAGTTGATGGAGAAATTCACTGATTGTAGAAGTGTCTTTCTTGATTGAGTGAAGTTGAGATCGAAGCATGGACTTTATAGCAAAGAATTGTTCACTGAATAATTTGGCTAAATGTAACCACTTCTCCCTTGCTGAAGTTTTACCAAGTAACTCAGAGGATAAAGATTTGTCGACAGTGGCATTGATGCAGGATCCAACAAATTTGTCAATTTGTAACCATTCTAGATAGCGTGGATTTGGAATATATGTGTTGTGATCAAAATTGTAGGTAACTATGGAGGTATAGATCCATCAAAAAATCCAAATAGATTAGTACATATTAGAATAGAAGACATTTGATCTTTCTATACAAGAAAATTTGATGCATCTAATTTTGCAGAAACAAAGTTTGAGATGTTTTGAAAAGGAATCGTAAATCGACTCTGAAAGGAAAAAGGATTGTAAAACTGAGAAGAAGATTGAGATAAAGAAGGAAAAAGAAATTGTGGAAGTTTTGGTTGTGGTTGGTGTTGTTGTTGTTGTTGGTGTTGTTGTTGATATCGTAGTTGTGGTGCCGATGTATGATGAGGAAAAATAATAGGTGTATGTTGTAAATGAGGTTGAGGAGAAGATACAAATTGTTGTTATGGTGGTGATGATGAATGAGTTAATGGCGGCGGTGGTGGTGGTTGAGATGAAGAAGGTTGAGATTGGAAAGAAGTAGATGTTAAGGGTGGAAATAGTGATGAAGGATTAGATCGAAGGTTATGATGAACAATGAGTAGATGTAGATGCAATCGATTACGAGTAGTTCTCACCATTGTTGAAGCAAGTAGTTGCAGGTTTAATGGTGATGGTTGAAGTTAGGGTAAAAAACAGGTAGGATCAGAACAGAGAAGTCAAAATTCCCTTTTGGTATCTGATACCATGTAAGAAGTGTGTTTTGATATTGAATAATGTTCACGTACAACTGATCAGAGTCATGTCTTTATATAGACAATGACATTACAATTACAGAACAGGAAAAAGCAAATAACAAGAGGTGAAACCGACCGAACTGTAAACTGTAATAAAGCTATAAAATAGTGACGTAATGAATGATGTCAAAGAGTGTTACTAACAAGTAACAGATCCGTACAAGTAATAAATGCTAACAGACCGAAACCCATTTCCCTCGGCTTCAAATAAGCTATTAGCCAAAAGTCCTGCAACATAATGTTTGGCCTTAGCAATTTGGCCTTGGCAATATTGAAATTGGGTTGAGTTGAATTTTTATTTTACCGGTAAAACATGATTTGGAAATTGGACAGACATGATTTCTTTTCTTTTTCAGTGGGTCAATCAAGCTATGGGGAAGTGGGTCTGACTCTGAATTTCTCTCTTGTACAGTTGTACCAAATTATTTTGTATTTAATGGTGCATGGAGGAAACTTTGTGCACTGGAAACTTGTACTTGTGCAATAATAACTTCAATTTTACTTCAACCAAAAGATCTTTAGGGGATTATTATTAGTTCATAAGTTTATTAGTGGTAACTATTTAGTAGAGGAAGCAATGGTGATTAGAGGTGCAATCAAGAAATGGGGCTGCGGGTCGGATCATATCAATGTCAACAAATGGAAGCCTGGGTTCAAATTTCTTATAATGAGGTTGCTGGTGAGCTTGTATCTGAATTTTCAACTGACCAACAACAAAAATATACGACAGAGAGAGTATGAGAAAGTGACAAAAGTGTAAAAGAAGTGTAATAATAATAATGTTTATGAAAATAAAATTTTTTTCACATTCCATTTATTTCTTTATTTCTTCACATTTGGTTGTTTGTTTTGTTTTGAGCAACAAATATTGCTCAGATTGCAAATTGGGGGTTTAGCGTTTTCATTCTGCTCCAAATTCATCAGCCATTTCTATACTCGAAGGTATTTCTTTTTCCATGTGTTTAAGGTGTTGAACTACAACTAGTAATGCTCAGCAAAATTGGAATTTAGGGTTGTGAACAAATCATATTGGGGTTTTTCATTAAAGTTTATATTTTGAGTTTATAAATTAACAATGGAAGAAACAAGAAATTCATCCCCATATTCTCATGTGGAAGATAGAATCAGTAGGTTACCAGATGGATTGATTCACTACATTTTGTCATTCATTGATACTAAATATGCTCTTCAAACTAGTGTTTTGTCAAAAAGGTGGATTGATATTTGGAAATCTCTACCCTTTCTGAACTTCAACAGAGTTCGTTTCCGCATGACAATACTAAGGGATTTGTAGAATTTGTTTACATGGTATTCATGTTTCGCGATGAAACCAATATTCAGAAATTTAGTGTGGATTGGGAGAACTCTGCATTTGATAATACGGTTATAATTAATGTTAATAGATGGAGTGTTAATGCCGTCAAGTATCATGTTCAAGAAATAAGTATAGTAATCGATCAATGTCATAATTCGGCATATGAAATTCCTCACCGTCTTCTTAATTGTAAATCACTGAGAAAGCTTGTAATAGAAGTGTATGATAGTGCCGGGTTTTTAGATATTATTCTGTTGGTGCAAAAATATTCACCCCAACACTCTTCGAGATGTGTGTATATAGATTAAATCTCCATCGTAGATTTGATTCCACCAAAGATGCTGATGAAATTCTGATTGATGTTGATTGATCGATCTCCAACTACTGATTCAGCTTCACAAGAAATTGCTGATGTAATTGATATTGAATGGAGGGGGCACCTGCAAAGACACTCCGATGCTAAAGTCAGAGAGAGTTTCTTAGCAGGTGGTATTGTGTGGAAAAGGATTAGAAAATCTGTACCTTTTGAGTTAGGATTTAGCCTCTATTTATAGGCAGAAATTAGGTCTAGCTTTAGGGTTTCCATAATTATCTTAATAACTTCCCATACCTGTATGAATCCAAGAAAACAACCAGATTCATGATAAAATTTGTTATTCCTTAAATAACTATCATAATCCTTATTTATCTTTAATTATTATCTTGAATAATAATCATAACCACTTAAGATAATTATCCTCTTTTTGTTAGGATTTGCAATTATCTTAAATAATTATTATCTTTAATAATTATAACCACCTAAGATAATTATCCTCTTTTCTCATTATGATTTATTTGGGCTTCCATAATAAGCAAAAATGGGTTTCCGTAATAAACCAAATGGGCTTCAATAATAAGCCAACTGGGCTTCCAAAATAAGCCAGTTATGTTTCCATAATAAACAAAATGAGATTCAATAATAAGCCAATTAGGCTTCTTTCATAAGTCTTGGGTTTCTTTAATAAGCCAACTGGGCTTCTATAATAAGCCATGTGGGTTTCTTTAATAAACCGACGGGTTTCCATAATAAACCGAACTAGTTTCCCCAATAAACCGCGTTTCACCGGTATGGAATAGCTTGTGCGGTATGCACGTGCACCATTTTAATGGGGTACAAACATCGCCCCTTTTAATTCTCAACTTGTTGATGGATTAAGAAAAATACAATACTAGCTTTCTACCTCAAGGTATGACCTGGGATGTCTTGCTTTAATTAATGTTCACGTATCAAAATATTTCACATCTGAAATACTACGCACGTATTTTTAGCGGCTCCACGTCCATTTGACGTGAAAGACCAAATTTTCCGATAATGCTTTGTTGAATAACGTTTGTGTGTGGAGGGCCATGTGCCAATGTGGGATCATTAACTTTTTCCCATCAAACTAACTACTCAATAAAACGTTGGTTGTTCTCCTTACTTGAGACTTTATAAGCACTTGTATAGTTTGAAATCACATTCATAATAGCATGTGTATATATAAAAAGACTTTTAGTTTAAGAGAATATGCGGACTCACTTGCCATTTCGCATGAATCCGTGAACAATTGTAACTCCAAAGTCTTTTTATACGCGGCACTTTTAGTTTGCTGACGATTGTCCCATAGCGAGGTAGGATGCTCACAATGACGGAAATACTAACTTCCCCATAGTCAATAATAATGGACGTACCATCCGTCTTCTTTTCTTTGCTCTAATAATGGAATTTGAGTGAAGTAGAGTAACTTTATTTCTTTTCTTTTTTTGTAGATGTTTTCTGTAGATGTTCTCTTTGTTAGAACTTTTGTTTCCTAACTTCCATTTCTTGTAGGATATTGCAAGACTTATTTGATTTTGCACGATACTTCATTCCCTTGGTTTGTCTCTCACTCGAATGCAAAGTTATAATTTATCCATATCTTGCTAGGCACATTGATTGCTCGTATGCTCCCAACTGGCCTAGAATTTTCCGACTCAACGCTCTTGTGTCGCAATTAATAAATGTATGACAATCTCTCGTGTATGTGCACTGTCTCTAATATTTTGTCATACAATTCCTTTTTATGCTCCTCCTTTACCGAAGCTTTTCGTTTTCTCCTTTTGTTTCATCTTTTATTTATTAAAACATCTCTGCTCTTATTCTTGAAGTACTTCTATCAAAAAACTTCGCTTTTGTTTATCTCTTTTCTAGAAAAACATTGCAACTATTTCCTTGATAAGCAAAATACTTTGTCTTTGTCTTTCCCTTTAATAGAAAAACATTGCAAATATTTCCTTAATAATCAACTTTGTATTTGTCTTTCTCTTTATTGGAAAAACATTGCACGTATTTCTTTAATAAATACATGCAAAAAGTGTTCTCAATTGGGACTAAAAACTCGATTTATAATGTAATCGGTGAACACTTACCTCCCTAGGCGTTCGTTCGTTCAACCCTAGCCACCTCCATTACTTGAGTTGATACTGAAAAGATGTGTTCTACTGTTTGACTTCTTTAAACAAGTCTCTTTTGATTTCATTCTCGCGACACTTTAGCCACCTCCATTACTTGAATTGATACTTGAAAAGATGTGTTCTCTTGTTTGACTTCTTTAAACAAGTCTCTTTTGATTTCATTCTTGGCGACACTTTAGCCGCCCCCATTATCTGTAGAGATATTTCTAAATAGCAAAGACGCCATGTGCAGCAGGAAATAGATCTATTACACCCAATCCTCTATTGCTAGATGGTCTGTGGGCTTATGATCGGGTATCTTTTCCGTTACCATCTCTGTTTCTGAGTCTATCATAATTTTTCTTTTTGGAATCGCCCTCAAAATGTTTCGTTGATATGGCTTGACCTTCTGTTCCCAGGACTCTTTCGTTGCAAAGACCACTTTGCTTTGTTTTATTTCTTAGAGCTCCCATACCAATCGGCCCTGTTGTACATAGCTTTAAGAGTTCAGACTGGTTGAATCGTCAGGGAATTGTATACCCCAAACTCGTCGTAAGGCAAAGCATTCTTATATGCTTCCATTACGAGACTAGCATCGACCTTTCCAACTTCACTAACTTCTTGAGGAAATCTTTGTGTTAAATCTACAAGACTCTTTCGTTTCTTTTCGTAAGAAAAATAAGTGGTTGATCCTCTTTTTTCTTATGAGATTAATTTAATATGGTTGGCTGGAAAGTCTTGGCTTCTGGTGGTAGCTATTCGTCGTTTGGACTAATCTTCGGCGGAAAGTAGTTATCCATCCAACAGCAAGTAGTCGTTCGACAAGTCTCTTTGTTGGTTACTAGTCATCTTAACTAATTTTTCTTGTGCATTTTTTCTCTGCAGTATGCGTTCCCTTAACAGAAATATTAGGAATGTTATAGTCAAATAGAGTCTTGGTCTTAGTCATTGTTATTGGTCAAGTCAAGTCATAGTTTGTATGACTTAAGTCTGTAATAAATACTCTTAAATGTGTCTGAAAATATCTTATCTTGTAATTGAGAAATACACAAGTTTTATTAAAATCTTTACTTCTCTTCTCTGATATTTCACATGGTATCAGATAGGTTCTGATTCAAAACCTAGTTTCTTCAGCAACATACAATCAAGCTCAATACCTTTTTCAACATCTTTTCTGGCTGATTGATTGAGCATCTGTTACAATAAATTTTTCAAGAAATTTTTTTTCTTTTCAAGAACATCTGAGTTCTTGCATATACTTGATCTGGAATCTTTGCTATCTTTGGTTTACTGAACAGCGTCATAAGCGAATCAATCATATTACTAATACTGTTAATACAGATCCAATGTCTTCCGCTGATGCATCTGGTAATCCTCTTAATTTTCAACTTCCATTTACAAATATCACTAATTTTGTATCTTTAAAGTTGGATGGTTCAAATTTTCTCCTCTGGAGAGATCAATTTGAGTCAATCTTGATTACAACGGATTTATATGGTCATGTTAATGGTGAAATTCAAGAACCTCAGGAAATTATTTTGGTTGATGGAGTTCGTACTGTGAATCCAAGTTGGATTCACTGGAGGAAAATGGATAGATTTGTTATTAGTTGTTTAAAAGCAACCTTTACTACAACTGTTGCTGGTGATGTTTTTGGATTGTCTTCTGCTAGAGAAATTTGGGATATCTTGAATCCAGTTTTAGATCACAATATCTTGCTAGGAAAAACATGTTAAGAGCACAATTATTTGGAATTAAAAAGGGAAATTTGGCTATTATGGTGTATCTTCAGAAAATAAAAGAAATTGCAGATTCCTTGGCTGCTATTGGAGAAAGAGTGGTTGATTCTGATTTGTTGATGCATGCTCTAAATGGATTAGGAAGGGAATATGATAATTTTGTAATATCTGCTCAGAATAGAGATACTCCTTATTCATTTGGTGAACTGAAAGCAAGACTCATATCACATGAACAATGGCTTAGTGATCAAAATAGAGATAGTTCTGTTATATTTGATTCTCAAAATCTGCCGCATATTATGGGAGAAATACAAATGGTTCAGGATATAATCACGGAATGGCAACAAAAAGAAGAATGGGTCAAGTCAAAATTATGGAAATAACAAGAATAGTAATGGTGGTCATAAGCAGAATATGCAATCTTCATATCATACTGATGGTGCTTCTTCATCTAATGGTAGTAACAGAAGAGGACAATGGGATTTTTCACAAGTCGAATGTCAAATTTGTAGAAAGAAAGGACACTATGCTGCTAGATGTCATTTTAGGTATTATCCACCACCATCTATCGGTTTTGTGGTCTGTTTCGATTCTTCACTACAACAAAAAATGGAAATGATAGTGGGAATGGCGAGACTAGTACTTCACAAGGTTTTTCTGGTTTCAATGTAAATGTTATGTCTGCTAATGATGATCCTTCAAGCTCAACTCAGTGGCTGTCTGACTCTGGTTCTTCGGCACATATGACAGGAGATTCTTCTTTGCTTCAAAATACTTCATCATACAAAGGAAAAAGCAGTGTTGTTATTGGCAATGGTAAGAATTTACCCATTTCTTTAATTGGTAATTCAATGTTGTGCACTCCTGCTACTAATTTTCAGTTACAGAATATATTGCATGTAGACATGAAACAAAATCTATTATCCATAGGTCAGTTTACTACTGAAAATAATTGTTATTTTAGACTTGATCCTAAAGGATATGAGATTAGGGATTTGCTCACTGATGTTGTATTAGCTAAAGGCAGAATAGTTAATAATCTTTATCCTATATCTTCTCGCATCTTTTCATCATGCTTTTTCTTCTTTACATGCTTCTCCGTAAATGTGGCATAGTAGATTAGGTCATCCTTCTACTAGAATCATTAAACAACTAAATGCTTCTAAAAGTATTGTTCTTACTTCCTCAAAATCAAATTCTTTATGTCATCCTTGTCGATTGCAAAAAGTAAAAGACCGCCTTTTCAAACTTCTTTATCTCATGCTCTTACTCCTTTATCATTAATCCATTGTGATGAATGGGGACCATCTCCAGTTTGTTCTTTACAAGGTTATAAATATTACATACTTTTTATAGATGATTTTAGTAGGTTTCATTGGATTTATCCAATGGAACTGAAGTCTGATGCTTTAAAATATTTTGTTCATTTTAAAAATTTAACTGAAAATTTATTTTCTACAAAGATAAAAAGTTTCCAAACCGATGGTGCCAGTGAGCTTATCAAAGGGTCATTAGGAAAGTATCTTACTGATAATGGGATTGATATTAGAGTATCTTGTCCAAAAACTCCTGAACAAAATGGTTTAGCTGAAAGAAAACATAGACATATAACTGAGATGGGTAATACATTACTTTTCAATTCTTTTTGTCCAAAATCTTTTGGTTTGATGCTTTTTTAACAAACTACATATCTCATTAACAACTCCAACTCCTATACTTAAAAATAAATCTCCTTTTGAAGTTTTGTATAACACATATCCTGATTATAGTTTTCTTAAAGTTTTTGGCACTGTGTGTTATCCTTTTTTGGGTCAATCTAGACAAGATAAGTTGTCTCCTAAATCAATCAGATGTGTTTTTATTGGTTATAGTTCACTACATAAAGGCTATAAATGCTATGATCCAGTTCTTAGAAAACTTCATATTTCTAGAAATGTCATTTTTTCTGAAAATGAATTCTATTTTTCAGATACTGAAAAATCTTTATCATCTGACAATCATTTACATTCTTCTACACATATTCCATCTGTTTCTGTAACTAATCAACCTAGTTCCATTGTCACCAGATCACAAAGAGGCATTTCAAAACCAAAAGTTTTTCATGATTATGTTCTGAATTCTGCTTTAGTTAAACATCCTATTCCAGTTGCATTCTCTTCTTTATTAAATATTCCATCTGAACCAAAAACATTTAAAACTGCTATACAACATCCTAAGGGGCAAGTCTCTATGAAAGAAGAACATCAAGCTCTAAAGGATAATGATACATGGGATCTAGTAAAGCCAGAGCCTCACATGAATATCCTTGGATGTAAATGGGTGTATAGAGTGAAGTTAAAAGCAGATGGTAAGGTTGATAGACTAAAGTCAAGACTAGTGGCTCTAGGATATAATCAACAAGATGGTGTTACTTGTCACCAATAATTGGAGTATACAGCAATTAGATGTTTCAAATGCATTTTTGCATGGTTACTTAAATGAAGATGTTTATATGGCTCAGCCTCAGGGTTTTGTGGATCCAAATTTTCCAGATCATGTTTGTCATTTGAAAAAGAGTTTATATGGATTAAAGTAGGCACCTAGAGCATGGTTTGATAGATTCAGTAACTTTTTAGTTAAATTTGGTTTTCAAAAGTCAGTGTGTGATTATTCAATGTTCATCTATGTTTCTTCTTCTGCTGTGATGATTCTTTTGCTTTATGTGGATGATATAATACTAACTGGTAGTTCTGATGCTCTTATGCATTCGCTTGTTCAATCCTTAAGTGCTGAATTTGCAATGAAGCAATTGGGTGATTTAAGTTACTTTCTGGGAATTGAGGCTAGTAGAACTGAGGACTCTATAGTTCTTACACAGAAAAAGTATACATTAGAGTTACTAGCTAAAGCAAATATGCTTCATTGTAAACCTTGCAACACACCTGTAGTGAAAGAAAAATGGGCTTCAATTAATGATGGAGTTTTATTGGAAAATGCAGCAGAATATAGGACTATAGTGGGTAGCCTACAGTATCTTACCATCACAAGACCTGATATAGCTTTTGGTGTAAATTATGTATCTCAGTTTATGCATGCTCCAACAGATATTCATCTATTGTTGGTTAAAAGGATTCTGAGGTATTTAAAGGGTTCTATTGGCTTAGGTCTTGTCTTAAAGAAAGGAGATATAAGTTCAATTGCAGCTTTTACTGATTCTCGATTAGGTTTGGTTGCCCCGATACCGAAGGTCTACTTCGTGGGTATGCAGTTTTTATGGGAAATTCTTTGATTTCATGGTCAAGCAAAAAGCAACCAACAGTATCAAGGTCTTCTGCAGAAGCAGAATACAAGGCTTTATCTGTTGTTGCTTCTGAGTTAGAATGGTTGTCTAATCTTTTTAAGGAATTGCATATTTCAGTGAACTATCCAATAACTGTTAATTGTGATAATACTTCTGCAATGCTTAGCATCTAATCCCGTGTTTTCATGCCAGGGCAAAACACATAGAAGTTCACTATCATGTGGTCAGGGATTTGGTTCTCTCAGGTTTCTTGAAGATACAACATATTGTTTCTGAGCAACAGATGATATCTTCACAAAAGGGCTATGTTTTCCTGCTTTTTCTTCACTGCTTCAACAACTGCTGGGAGTCTCAAGGAATCAGTTATCCTCCATTTTATCACATAAAGGATTCCTCTTTAGATACAAAAGATGATACTATTTTTACAGGCTTTGCTTCACAGTCCTTTGTTGTTTCTTAACACTGTGTTTGTTTTCTTTTTCAAGTTTATCTCTATGCCTACTAGTATAAACTTGAAGGGGGCTATTAGGAATGTTATAGTCAAATAGAGTCTTGGTCTTAGTCATTGTTATTGGTCAAGTCAAGTCATAGTTTGTATGACTTAAGTCTGTAATAAATACTCTTAAATGTGTCTGAAAAATATCTTATCTTGTAATTGAGAAATACACAAGTTTTATTAAAATCTTTTCTTCTCTTCTCTGATATTTCACAAGAAAAGTTTGAGCTGATGCGGTATCAGGCGTGCTTTGAACTGCCTAGGGCGTACATCTGTATGTAGATCCAATGACGTATACAAAAGTACATAGATTTGGCGTTGTTGGGCAATGTCGCCTGGGATATTGTCTTGTATCAGTTTCCTTTCGAACAAGTTGTAAAGAACTCGCTTTCGGTAAAAGAAGCTCGGTCTTGTTTCATGTATGTTGTTGGCTTCTGATCGCCCCAAAGAAACTAGTAAGATATTCCTTCGTAACTCGGTGGCGTACATGGCAAGTGGTGTGTTAAACCATAGTCGCTTCGATCGAAATATTGAGTGAGAGCTTTGTTTGAGTTCTTGTTCACTCCCCGCCAAGAGATGATTTTGCGTGTCTATAACCTTTGGCGATCCCGCATGTTGTTAACGACAAGTCTACTTGTAGAATTTATGTAATAGTGACAAGTTTGAGAAACAACTTCTACCAAGATACTAATCTAGGAAGCACGCTTTAAATCCTTCATGTCTCCATGCCGGTGCTCGTGCTTTGGATGTCGACTTGCATTAATCTCCATCATGCGTCTAGGAGTACTAGTGCACATGATGTATATGGATTTGGTGATACAGATTGTAATTCGCCATTTTCGAATGTAAAACAACAAACTGCTCCTCGTAGTGTGATCTCGAAGTTAGCCACTTTTTGTTTGTAGCAAGTCTGTCTCGATCCCGTTGGTACAGTTTGTGAAATATAGCCTCTTTTAATGCTTTCGTGTAGGCTGGCATCTCCTTGTTGTTTATACTGATACAAAATGACCATCGTCTTGGCTGCCATGACCGTCTCAAGGTCTGATTTTTACGCTTATAATCCTACTCCTTCATTGTGATCAGATAATTTACATTCGGGCATCTCGCCTCTCATGTGGTGGCCATCATGTTCTGTCGTACTTGCCATCCCTTTAACGGAAGTTGTGACATGACACTTCCAAAGATTACGTAGGTCGCTTACCACTCAGCTTCTTTTTCCAAACTAATATCGCCTCCTCCTATCTATCTTCAAGGTAAGCCACTGTTGCCGCCAATAAAGTTTGACTTTCAAATATTCACCAACGAGAACCACATAATCTTCGGTTTGTAATGGTGTAGAGACCTCCGTAAATTTGTTAAAATATTTTTCCTCTTGCTATAATTCCATTGCACTCTCTTGTTGTTATTGCTTCTATCCACGGCGCTCCGAGCTAATACCAAAAGTGGTAATCAAATCCTTAGGTCGGGGTACCACCTTTTTACCCCGTTTTATTCGCTTTTTGCTGCTTTGTCGACTTCGATCATCATGCGTTTCAAACGCCTTCGTCTTTTTGGCTTGGTCATGTTCCTTCGATGAACATTTAGTGCATCCGGCTCCAGCTTAAACTTTTTTGCGAAATACCTGGTGATACAGCTCTGCTTCCGCTTTCTTTGTGAAATAATTTTCTTTTTCTTTATTTCTTGGAAGCCAATATTGTGTTTCCTTCTTAATGCTCCCCGCTTTCTTCACCGGGGCTACTACTTGCGACCATTTAGTAAAGTAGTAGTTAGCAAATAAGTAACAAGTATCCGGCGCCCCCAAATGCACCCAGAAAATGGACTTATATTATCCAATCTCCCCCGTTGAATGGTAAGAGACTCATAACCTGATATGGCTCGTCTCCTGGTCTCTTCATAGGAAGGTCGTATTATTGATATGCATCCATATTTGATGTATTCATGCTGCATGTACACGACGTATGTATGGCCGAACTCCCGAGGTCTATGTGCCAACCTCCCACCTCTAGAAAGATCTCCATAATATCCACCATGCGCTTCTTTCGAGCAATTGCTGCCCTAATTCTTGAGTAATGCAACGTAAGTACAATTTCGTTGCAATTGGCTTTTATATATCTCACCTTCAATCTACGGCGCATCGTCAACGGATACCACTCATATGCGAGTTTTGTGACAGATATCATTCGCTCGCAGAGTGAGTACATTTGTTTTTGCGAAGATCCGAGGCCATTCTTTGAGTCGACAATGATGTCTCAAAGGCATAAATCGCTTTAAAACAAGAACTAGTTAGTTTTGTCACTCACCAATTATGACATAATTAAACCGACGTGATATCATGGTTTACATATTTGACCATCAAACCATCAAGGTCGATATACCTATTACGAACGTCGGATTGGTCATATATCAAAGTTTACATACCAAATGTAGCGAGAATAGGAGTTCCCTTACTGATTCAAGTTACAACATAAAATTTATGTACTAGGGATCCTATTTTAATGAATCATATGAGATTCAACTATTCAGAATGCTCAAGATCTTATAGCACGTGTAGGAGTAATGTAAGTTGTTCTTAATGGCAGTTCTAATTAAAACATGACATGCAATAACTATGCGGATTTATTTATTTATCTTATTTAGACAAATCGAATGCATAGTGAAGCGGATCTTTAATGTAAGAGATACTTAGCTTGCTTTTCAACGGTGAATAGCCTTTTCGTCCATCCATGACTTTGCCCAACCAATAGCATTAGATCTAGGGAATAGTTGGCTCTGTATACACCGTTACCATGTACAAGTTTTGGAGTGACACCATTTCTTTTCTCATTCAAATTTTGTCGCCCCATTGGAGAACGGAGACGGATGGTTGACTCACGGTCGAGTGCTTCATCAAAGTGGTTTGGTGACAACCTTCGGGCTTACGCTTGCGCATCGGTTTGGGAAAGTAGTATTACCCTTGCGATTGTGGCTCAGATTATTATTTTCTTTCATTGGTTCTTACAGAGGACTCAATTTGATATGAGCTGGCTCAAATGGCGTGACGATCAGTTTGCGGGAGAATACGATTCCTTCACTCGGTTCCCCTTAGTCGGCGCCAAAAGATGTTGGTGCAAAAATATTCACCCCAACACTCTTCGAGATGTGTGTAGATAGATTAAATCTCCATCGTAGATTTGATTCCACCAAAGATGCTGATGAAATTCTGATTGATGTTGATTGATCGATCTCCAACTACTGATTCAAACTTCACAAGAAATTGCGATGTAATTGATATTGAATGGAGGGGCACCTGCAAAGACACTCCGATGCTAAAGTCGAGAGAGTTTCTTAGCGGTGGTATTGTGTGGAAAAAGGATTAGAAAATCATACCGTTAGGATTTAGCCTCTATTTATAGGCGAAATTAGGTCTAGCTTTAGGGTTTCCATAATTATCTTAATAACTTCCCATAGTTGTATGAATCCAAGAAAACAAACTTATTCATGATAAAATTTGTTATTCCTTAAATAACTATCATAATCCTTATTTATCTTTAATTATTATCTTGAATAATAATCATAACCACTTAAGATAATTATCCTCTTTTTGTTAGGATTTGCAATTATCTTAAATAATTATTATCTTTAATAATTATAACCACCTAAGATAATTATCCTCTTTCTGTTATGATTTATTTGGGCTTCCATAATAAGCAAAAATGGGTTTCCGTAATAAACCAAATGGGCTTCAATAATAAGCCAACTGGGCTTCCAAAATAAGCCAGTTATGTTTCCATAATAAACAAAATGAGATTCAATAATAAGCCAATTAGGCTTCTTTCATAAGTCTTGGGTTTCTTTAATAAGCCAACTGGGCTTCTATAATAAGCCATGTGGGTTTCTTTAATAAACCGCCGGTTTCCATAATAAACCAAACTAGTTTCTCCAATAAACCGCGTTTCACCGGTATGGAATAGCTTGTGCGGTATGCACGTGCACCATTTTAATGGGGTACAAACATATTCTACCAAGATCAATAAATTTACCTCAGCTGAAAGTATTGTCCTTTAATGGATTATCGATCTCCAGTGTAGAATTATTTGAAAGGCTCATTTCGAGTTGTCCGATCCTTGAAACATTAAGTATAACTGAATGTGTTATACAATCTGATAATCTAAGGAAGTTGATTGTCAATTTCAATAAATTCTTTAATTTGTTTGCATACACTTGTTATCACGTGCCGGAAATGTTACCCTGGCTAGCATTATCAAGTTGTGTGCTCCAAATCTGGAAGACTTCGGTTGCGATTTTTATTCACAGAAGATTGTTTTCTAGAAATCTGTTCTCCACTGTCCGAGGTATTTTTGGACATGAGACTTAAAGAAAATGAAGAAGATGAGAATGTTGATACATATTCAGAACTGCCTTCAGGGGAAACAAAAGGGTACGCTAAACGTATGATGATACTTTTAAAAGCGGTTTATATGGTGAAAGGAATGAAATTATCACCTGGATTCCTTGAGGTATGAGTGGATTCTTCTCTTTCATGAATTAGAATTCTTAACATATTTTCGGAAATGATTTATAGTATGTTTTACTGCATAGTCAAAATTTATGAGAAGGCCGAGGGTGCTGCTGCTTAAGCAACCCGATTTTCATTACTTATAAATGGTTCTTAGCTTTAAGATGATGTTTCTTAGCTAGTTATCAAGATGAGTGTCCTTCCTGGTTAGATGCTATCCTATTTGATATATATTCTTTTGTTTTTTAAGGTTCTGTCACAAGCTCCAGATTTGTTAGATTGTCAAGCACCTCCCTTATGTAATCTACAATCTTTGACGCTGGAAATGTGGTGTACAAGAGGTTGCTTATGGTCAGAAAGCATACTTGCTCAAGATTTCTCCTCATGTAACTCAATTATTTCTTACGTCCAAAGGGGTAATGTTTAACCAAGCCCTTTGTATTATAATTTTTGGCCTTCGACGTTGCTCCAATAGTTAGTTGTAGTACATCTATGTTTTTCATCCATCTGATTTTCTTCTTCTTTTGTGTAGCTTTTAACTAACGTGTCAAATTGTTGTGATTGTTTGGATATAGTCAAATTTTGCGGACGTTGGAGGTGGGTGGAAAGAAGGATTGTCATTTCGCGGAATGTTGTCTCACCTCAAGTGTGTCCAGATTGTAGAAGTGGAAGGATGGGATGTTGAGCTCAAACTTCTGAGTTTTTTATTGAAAAATGCAAAGGTTTTGGAGGAAGTTTCTATATTCCTTCGTTCTAGTGTTTGCTCGCCTGATAGAAAGAGACAAATTGAAGAATTTAAGGATAAGCTAAGAGCAGTCCCTGCTGCTTCCTCAAGTATCGAAATGGTGTTTAATTATAAAGCTTAGTAGGAAACTTGTGAGCTTTCCTAGAACCTGCAACCAAAATAATCAGATAATCAGAAGCAGTGGATACGTCCAGATTATGGAATCCTCGACATTTGTAGCTTGATATTTGTTCTTTCTGTTTTGCTTTTGTTTTCGGCAGTCTGTGTACCCCTGTGAAATGAATGATTGAAAAGTCTATTTTGGACTTCACTAAATGCCAAGCATCTGATACTTTGCTGGATGATCTTCTAGGATTGAAGTCTGACCAGTTTGTGTCCAAACAGCATTAATCCATGGAGACTTCCGAGCCTTCTTCTAGTACGTAATCGTATGAAGAAGTGTCGATATCTCCGTATATATATGTATTCCCATCCATGTTTACCATTGACCATTTTCTACTATAAACTAAAGATCTGGGCTGTCAATTCGTTTTGTAAACATTGAAATTACTTCAACCTGGTGTTATTCTCTCATGTACCTTGTAGTGTTTGGCTCCATAATGATGTTGATGCATACT
The DNA here is from genome assembly GCA_023531295.1 of Papaver armeniacum. Classification (NCBI taxonomy): domain Eukaryota; kingdom Viridiplantae; phylum Streptophyta; class Magnoliopsida; order Ranunculales; family Papaveraceae; genus Papaver; species Papaver armeniacum. The sequence continues at coordinate 491,365 of JAJJWW010005328.1, read as the reverse complement.
GCAATTTCCTCTTAATGGCCCGACTCCAACTAGTAATGTATATGAATCAATCTATCACGACTGGGTTCCAGTTGATATTGAAGTTCAAGCTAGAGATTTGCATAATTTGCGATTTCTGTTGTATAAAAAACTATATTGTACGAAACTACTAGCAACGAAAGATTTTTGCCAAAATAATTAGACAGAAGTAAAGGGATAATAAACCTGGCACTTTTAGGGGCGACCACGATAGGTGTAGAATACACCTAATTTACTATCTAGTAGTTTATGCTTTCTTTGCTATTTTTCTTGTAAATTATGTATTTTACGCTTGTTTTGAGTTTTATAGCTACTTTGGAGTCGCACGGAGGAAAAGAAGAAGAAAGCACCCAATTTGAGCCAAAAGGGCAAAAAGGTCATTTTACAGGCGATTGATATATGGAGCCCAGTTAAGGTTAAGGGGCAACCCAATTTGAGGAGTGTTAAACACATACCAGCCAAGGTTAAGGGCTACTCTCTTGGAGGAGCACTAGAGAAAGGACAATTGAAGTTAAGGGGCTGCCAAACTGGGTAGCCCTTATCCAGAGATGAAGTGCTACTATCAGCTGGTACTGGATGGGTTATGGTTGATCCCAAACCCGTAGACCCACACCCGGATCCATATCCGCACCATTTTATCAACCCTAAATCGAGAGTTATTTCCAATCATCTTCATTTATTGATTCTCACCTGAAATTGAGACAAAGGTCGAGAGTGAAATCGAGAAAGAGAGAAGATCGAGATTAATGGCAGAGGAATTGAGAGAGCAAATCGAGGGATCGAAGTGAGATCGAGAAATTATGGCAGTGGTGATGTGATTGAGGCAAGCAATGGTTAGGGTCACTGTAATCGAATCAGAGATAGGGTTTGGATTAATGGTCATGTTGATGTGAAGTACAACAAGGAACAGCGTTCGAATGAGCTTAATAGTTGTTGCTGCTAATGCACCGAGAATTGGATCGAGAACTCAGTAAAATAATAACTGTGCCGTCGAAGTCAAGATGAGAGCAGATTGAGAAGAAGAAGCAGCAGATGAAGATAGAAACGGATATGGTTATGTCAAAGAGATTGAAGATGGGTTTTGATGACTTAGGAGTTTCCTGTGAATTGAGGAGAGACTGATGCAGTTGGTGGTCACTGCAACTAGGGATTCGATCTGAGTATGTGAGGCGCTGTTGTGTTGAAACAAGAAATCAGACATGGGTCTGTGTTGAATCGAGAAGAACAAACCTCGCCTTCTTTGTCATAACAAGAAATCGAGACACGAGTTGATGAATCTCGGTCAAGAGAGTTGAGCTTGAAGAAGAGATGGGTTTACAAAGTGATTTAATGGAAGAAATAAGGGTTGGCTGCTGTTGAAAGTGATTGATTGAGTCGATGGATTTGACATTGAGTGATTAAGACACAGCTGATGGGTTAGTGTTGGATGGTGGAGCTGTGAGGATTTATTTGTAGTGCTGCTGTGAAGTTGCAGTGTGATGCAGGAAGAACAGATGCAAACTAGTTTGGCTCAAGGTAAAGATGGGAAGCTATGTGTTGAATGGGTGTTAACCGAATTTGCGGGTGGCTTGAACCTCAGTGGAACCGAATTGAAGTCGGTTCTCGATGTTTGAAGTCGTGTTGCGCTATGAAGCAATTGCGAGCCGTGGAATTCGCTCGACATTAAGAAGTATGAGCACCGGAATTAACTACAAAGTCAAGTTATGTCAATGTTTAGAAGGGTTGCAGGTGGTCTTGCGCAATTGGTGAGGAATTGGAGGTGATTAAGATGCTATGAGATTGAGCTGTGGTCTGGAGTTGGCTCTGAGCTGGAGATTATAGGTCTTATGAACTGTTCCCGAGATGTCATTCAGTCCCGAGGTAACATGGCAGGGTTTGCCTGATATGAGATAGGAACTGAAATGTTGCAGATGTGACAGAGCAGGTCAGGTGGTTACATATGAGCTGGATATTACAAGGTTGCAGTGGTTAGAAAGGTTTTGATGGGGATTTTGCAATGGATCAAATGAAGAACAGGGAAGGATACAGCCATCTGGGCTGTGCACAATGGTACACAGGGCCAACATGGCTGGAAGCACAATCATGGTGCAGCAGCAAAGACAGGATGTGCAATGGCCTAGGCATGGGTCACTCAGCCGAGTTAGCTTTGACTCAGCAACTGACTCGGTTTTGACCCAGCTGACTCTTCCCCTTTGACCCTTGACCGATGACTAACGAGTTGATGACGGTTGACCACTTTGACCGTTAGTCCTAACGGTGGATCGATTTAATATTCCGTCGAATATTCTCTCGACGGAGAAATTTCCGGTGGCCTGGCAGACGTTTCCGCCAAATTCCGGCCATAATCCCAGATTTTCCCGTGAGCAAAATTCCCGAAATTTTCTATGGACCTCTCTCATGGGTGTGAAGATTTGGGCTAGGAATTGGATGGAGAATTGGACTCAAATTTTGAAAGAGAAGGTGGAAGAGTTGAGAAAAGCTTGGATTTGGAAATTGAATTGCAAAAGAATAAGGATTCTAATCCTTGGAAGAATTGGAGAATATTGAAGCTTATAAATAGAGAAGTTTTCTACAACTTCTACACACATCTCTCTACACATCTCTACACACACAATTCTTTTCTTTTCTTATTCTTTGTGTGAACTCTTTAACATGAGTAGTTAATTTTATTGATTGAGGATGAATTCCTAGTTTTTAAACATATGATTTGAGTTTTTGTTTCAATTCTATCTTGAAGTTTTTCACACGATTATCGTTTGTTTTTACTAATAGGAGTGATCTTAAAGACATTCATGATTGATTGATAGATTGTTTAGGTGGCCAACTAAATTGATTTGTTAATTTGATCTAAAGCTAGTGAAAGTTAGGAGATAAGTAATCGTTTCTTGACTCTTTACATAAGTAGCAAACACGAGACCTTGCAAGGAGGGATTCCGTGGAGCAATTGTGTGTAGAAACAACGCTAGAAAGTGAACCAAGCGAACCGAGTTTAACTACTAGTACTAAACCTAAATTCATAAATCTTAATGCATTCTGGGAATTACATCTTGTAAGCGGACCTCAAGGTGGTTCTTTTGAATAGAATCGATAACTAAGCGGACCATTACTCGGTGAAATTAGGGATTTTGGGGCTAGCTAAGCGGACCTGCTATCCTACGGTTGGTGATAATCTGTGACTAATAACAAGTAGAAAAGAACATAACTTGATTCATTGTTTTGCAACGAAGAAGGATTCCTTGATCTTGTTTCTCTTATTGCTTTCAACTTTATCTTTTAATTGTTTTGTTTATTTTCTTTTGTTTTTTTACACCCCCCTTTTTGTGACAACTTTTACAACTAGAATCTCTTGCTCCTCGTGGGATCGACCTTGACTGCCCTATATTACTTGTTAATTAGGTAGTAAAGTATTAATTAATTTGATTGCACCTACGACACGCATCAAATTTTGGCGCCGTTGCCGGGGAGCAGCGGATGATTTTAGTTGTTTTTATTTTTCTTTTTGCTTTATTCTTGCTTTGTTGGATTCTATTCCGTATCTAACTTAAGTTTTTGAATCTTATTTCAGGTGCCATGTATGGTGGACGAGAGCAAGCATATTACAACAATCAATATGGTTTTCAACCTCAACATTATGGCAACTTCCAACCATCCTTAGGATACAATCAAAACCAATCTTTTGGCTATGATCAATTTCCTACAGAACCTTATGGATATTCTCATACATATCAACAACCTTATGACGGGTATGTAAGTGGACAATCACATGGATGGAAGGATAGTTATGCATCTAACAATTTGTTTTCTAGTAATGTGCAGACAGAGAATTTGGAATATACTCCTCTTCATCGTGTTTTTCCTTCACTTTTTCCAAAAGAGGAGATGCCGTCTAGAAACTCTATCAACGGTGGTAAGCGTGTGAACGTCAGGAAACTTGCACAGAAATTATACAAATTGGAAGATGATGGAGACTCGGAAGAGCTTGTCGCAGAAATTAGTAGGACTATTCATATGGAACTTAAACGACGTCGGGATAAAGGTTATGAAACCGATGAAGATTCTTATTATGGTGAGTCCGAAAATGAAGATGATTGTGTTGAAAAGGACCAACCTTTGGAGACTTTTGATGACGCTAGTGTAGATTACTCGAGCCTTGATCTTAATAATGATCAATCACCTATTCAAAAGGAAGAGCTTGAGGAAGATGCATTTATTGCTTGGCAAAAATTTCTTAAGGAAAGATGGGAGTCCGCGGAAGTGTATGAATGTTCCGACAATGAGGAAGTTATTCCAACTCCGGATCATAATAACGATCCTTCACCTATTCAAAAGGAGGAGATTGGGTGTGACTTACCTATTGTTGTAAACGAAGTAACACCCGCACAAGAAGATTTTACAATCTATACCGATGAGAATCACTTTAGTGAATGGCCCGATTCCGATGATGAGAATGTTGAAGAGATGATACTAGAGGATGAAACCACATTCATTGATTTTGTGGAAGACCCAATTGAACTTGCGAATGATTTTAATGATGCCGAGACTATGGTTAAGGTAGAAAACAACGAAGAATGGTTGCAAGGTTTAATAGAGGACCACGATATACAAGAGGTAAGTAATTCACTTGAAATATTTAAGGATGAAGAGGATTCTATAATACAAGAGTTTGTGAAAGGTTTGTCTAACCCTTTGCCTATTGATTCTTCTCCTTTACCTCTTATTGGTTTGAATGTATGTGCTTCGAAAGTATTTTTGGATGATTTTGTTTCTAAATATCCACCATTGGAAACACTTGATGCTAACACCATGCAGGTTTGCCAAGAGGAATACATGGAAGTTCCCGAATTCTATGTTCTCTATACACTTCCAAGTGTGGACGAGAATAAGTGTGGGGGAAATTTCTATCGAGCGATAATTTCACTATTGTTTTCTTGTGCTAATATTTGTATGGAGTTATTGTTTGCAAAACAGGTATTATGGGTGGATCCTCAAATTTTCCGATTGTTAGTATATGGGGAATGAATCTTGCAAGAGCCAAGTCGGGCCGTCGACTTTAAAACAAGCGCTTAATGGGAGGCAACCCATCGGTTTTGTATTTCTTATCTTTTTGCCTTTTGCTTTTTGTTATTTCTTTTTCTTGTTTCTTATCATGTTAAAATTTCCCACCTTGACTTTACTAGGAGGATTCAATTACATTGAGGACAATGTAAGGTTTAAGTGTGGGGGAGTGGTTAAGCATGTTTTTAAAACAAAAATTACAAAAAAAATGAAAAAATTTGAAAAAAAAAAAAAAAAAAAAGTTTTACATAAAAATTCCAACTTTTAAAGATTTTAGAGTCCCTAGCATATTTCTAGGTATGTTTACATAGAGATTTTGACCGACATAATTGAACTTGGAAATGTTAGAGAACTACATTCGGATTTCTTGTTTGTTTGAGTGTTAAATAATGGATTTAATCATGCCGGTGATGCGAATTTGGTGCAGGGAGAAAGGCGTTATTAGAGTTGCTGATCAATCATTAGTGGAGACTACCCGTATTCATATCATGAGAGGCACCGACCAGAAATCTTCCATCTACTAAAGAGCTTCTTTTGAGTGTGTGTCACCATACGTTAATTCCGGGTAGAATGGTGAGCTACCCAACCTCCCACCAATAGAAGCACTACTCTTTGATCTCTTGAGTGCTAATTTTGTCAATCATGAGGGTGACGTCCATGGATGAAAGCTTCCTTCTTGTAGTTCGATTTGCAGTTAGCACCATTCTCTCTCGCGACAACAACGGATCCATAGAAACACTCTCATCATCAACAAGGAGCAACATCAAAATCTACAAGGAAAGTTGGAAAAGTTTAAGGTTTACAAGCAACGGAACAAGAAAAAAGAGCAAATTTCAAATTCAAGTAAAGCAACATACAAAAGAGCGGATTTACATATATGTTGAAGACTTACAATACAATGAGGTAATTTTATACCCAAGTATGAAGACTTATTCATGAAAGCGAAGAAAAGTAAAAGGTGAGAATTTTTGAAGTTTATGATTTCAAGGCGATACAAGTTGTGAAGAATCAAGCGGTAAAATACTTCTCCCACGGCCATGGTTTATTTTGTATTTAATTTCTCTTGTGAATTAAAAAAAAAAAAAAAAAAAAAAAAAAAAAAAAAAAAAAAAAAAAAGAAAAGAAAAAAAAAAAAAAAAAAAAAAAGAGAGAAAAACAAGAGAAATATTTGTATAAGCCGTGGGGAAGGAAAATCTATAAGAAAGTTTCAAGCGACAAGGATTTCAAGGTAAAAAGAGTTACAAATTGTCAAGGATTTATGAAATTCAAGGGGTTATCATCAATAGTTGAAACCGAAGACGAAGACCATGAAGATCAAGACGAGGAGCGGAAGACGTTTCTATTGGATGCCGTGAGAGTGGTGTTATCATAATTGGCGATCGGATGTGAAGGTAAGTAAGTAATCTCATCCTCGATAAAAATGGTTGATTTCCTTTCTTAGAGATCGTCGAAAAATGGTTTTTCAAAATATTAAAAGATGTGGGTTTTTAAAAATATTTCGGAAGTTATCCTTCCCACCATTCAACGTGATGCGAGATTTCTATCTTCATTCCTACCGCACACATGTGAGAACCATAAAAAAAAGTCAGTCTTTTTGAGTGCAATTATCATAAAGTCTTTTTGGTGAGGCGAAGTCGAGGCGAAATGCTTATTGATCGTTTCTCAAACACGCATTCTCTCATTATGGTGTGGTTATTTCTCACTCAACATTTAAGAATGAGAATATGTTCTTTGGTATTTCTAACTTCTTATTACTAGCATGCGTAAACTCTATGTCCTCATAGCTCTTTGGATGCTTGGGACGCTTGAACGCTTTGAAGTTGTGAGTTTTTAGTTTGATTTGCTCGAGGACTAGCAAAGTCTAAGTGTGGGGGAATTTGATAGGTGTAGAATACACCTAATTTACTATCTAGTAGTTTATGCTTTCTTTGCTATTTTTCTTGTAAATTATGTATTTTACGCTTGTTTTGAGTTTTATAGCTACTTTGGAGTCGCACGGAGGAAAAGAAGAAGAAAGCACCCAATTTGAGCCAAAAGGGCAAAAAGGTCATTTTACGGTGCGATTGATATATGGAGCCCGATTAAGGTTAAGGGGCAACCCAATTTGAGGAGTGTTAAACACAGACCAGCCAAGGTTAAGGGCTACTCTCTTGGAGGAGCACTAGAGAAAGGACAATTGAAGTTAAGGGGCTGCCAAACTGGGTAGCCCTTATCCAGAGATGAAGTGCTACTATCAGCTGGTACTGGATGGGTTATGGTTGATCCCAAACCCGTAGACCCACACCCGGATCCATATCCGCACCATTTTATCAACCCTAAATCGAGAGTTATTTCCAATCATCTTCATTTATTGATTCTCACCTGGAAATTGAGACAAAGGTCGAGAGTGAAATCGAGAAAGAGAGAAGATCGAGATTAATGGCAGAGGAATTGAGAGAGCAAATCGAGGGATCGAAGTGAGATCGAGAAATTATGGCAGTGGTGATGTGATTGAGGCAAGCAATGGTTAGGGTCACTGTAATCGAATCAGAGATAGGGTTTGGATTAATGGCTGCTGTTGATGTGAAGTACAACAAGGAACAAATGTTTCGAATGAGCTTAATAGTTGTTGCCGCTAATGCACCGAGAATTGGATCGAGAACTCGGTAAAATAATAATCGTGTCGTCAAGTCAAGATGAGAGCAGATTGAGAAGAAGAAGCGAGATGAAGATAGAAACGGATATGGTTATGTCAAAGAGATTGAAGATGGGTTTTGATGACTTAGGAGTTTCCTGTGAATTGAGGAGAGACTGATGCAGTTGGTGGTCACTGCAACTAGGGATTCGATCTGAGTATGTGAGGCGCTGTTGTGTTGAAACAAGAAATCGAGACATGGGTCCGTGTTGAATCGAGAAGAACAAATCATTCACGTCATAACAAGAAATCGAGACACGAGTTGATGAATCTCAAAATGTGCGAGTTGAGCTTGAAGAAGAGATGGGTTTACAGTGATTTAATGGAAGAAATAAGGGTTGGGCATTCTGTTGAAAGTGATTGATTGAGTCGATGGATTTGACATTGAGTGATTAAGACACAGCTGATGGGTTAGTGTTGGATGGTGGAGCTGTGAGGATTTATTTGTAGTGCTGCTGTGAAGTTGCAGTGTGATGCAGTAGAAATGAGATGCAAACTAGTTTGGCTCAAGGTAAAGATGGGAAGCTATGTGTTGAATGGGTGTTAACCGAATTTGCGGGTGGCTTGAACTCGGTGGAACCGAATTGAAGTCGGTTCCGATGTTTGAAGTCAGTGTTGCAGCTGCAAGCAATTGCAGGCCAGGGAATTCGCCTGACATTAAGAAGTATGAGCAGCTGGAATTAACTACAGTGTCAAGTTATGTCAATGTTTAGAAGGGTTGCAGGTGGTCTTGCGCAATTGGTGAGGAATTGGAGGTGATTAAGATGCTATGAGATTGAGCTGTGGTCTGGAGTTGGCTCTGAGCTGGAGATTATAGGTCTTATGAACTGTTCTGAGATGCTGTTACAGGTCCTGAGGTAACATGGCAGGGTTTGCCTGATATGAGATAGGAACTGAAATGTTGCAGATGTGACAGAGCAGGTCAGGTGGTTACATATGAGCTGGATATTACAAGGTTGCAGTGGTTAGAAAGGTTTTGATGGGGATTTTGCAATGGATCAAATGAAGAACAGGGAAGGATACAGCCATCTGGGCTGTGCACAATGGTACACAGGGCCAACATGGCTGGAAGCACAATCATGGTGCAAAGAAGAAAGACAGATGTGCAATGGCCTAGGCATGGGTCACTCAAAGGAGTTAGCTTTGACTCAAAGAATCGACTCGGTTTTGACCCAAATGACTCTTCCCTTTGACCCTTGACCGATGACTAACAGCTTGACCGACGGTTGACCACTTTGACCGTTAGTCCTAACTGGATCGACGGAATATTCCGTCGAATATTCTCTCGACGGAGAAATTTCCGGGTGGCGGCGGCGACGTTTCCGCAAATTCCTACCATAATCCCGGTTTTCCTAAGCAAAATTCCGAAATTTTCTATGGACCTCTCTCATGGGTGTGAAGATTTGGGCTAGGAATTGGATGGAGAATTGGACTCAAATTTTGAAAGAGAAGGTGGAAGAGTTGAGAAAAGCTTGGATTTGGAAATTGAATTGCAAAAGAATAAGGATTCTAATCCTTGGAAGAATTGGAGAATATTGAAGCTTATAAATAGAGAAGTTTTCTACAACTTCTACACACATCTCTCTACACATCTCTACACACACAATTCTTTTCTTTTCTTATTCTTTGTGTGAACTCTTTAACATGAGTAGTTAATTTTATTGATTGAGGATGAATTCCTAGTTTTTAAACATATGATTTGAGTTTTTGTTTCAATTCTATCTTGAAGTTTTTCACACGATTATCGTTTGTTTTTACTAATAGGAGTGATCTTAAAGACATTCATGATTGATTGATAGATTGTTTAGGTGGCCAACTAAATTGATTTGTTAATTTGATCTAAAGCTAGTGAAAGTTAGGAGATAAGTAATCGTTTCTTGACTCTTTACATAAGTAGCAAACACGAGACCTTGCGGAGGGATTCCGTGGAGCAATTGTGTGTAGAAACAACGCTAGAAAGTGAACCAAGCGAACCGAGTTTAACTACTAGTACTAAACCTAAATTCATAAATCTTAATGCATTCTGGGGAATTACATCTTGTAAGCGGACCTCAAGGTGGTTCTTTTGAATAGAATCGATAACTAAGCGGACTGTTATCTCGGTGAAATTAGGGATTTTGGGGCTAGCTAAGCGGACCTGCTATCCTACGGTTGGTGATAATCTGTGACTAATAACAAGTAGAAAAGAACATAACTTGATTCATTGTTTTGCAAACGAAGAAGGATTCCTTGATCTTGTTTCTCTTATTGCTTTCAACTTTATCTTTTAATTGTTTTGTTTATTTTCTTTTGTTTTTTTACACCCCCCTTTTTGTGACAACTTTTACAACTAGAATCTCTTGCTCCTCGTGGGATCGACCTTGACTGCCCTATATTACTTGTTAATTAGGTAGTAAAGTATTAATTAATTTGATTGCACCTACGACACGCATCAGACCCCAAAAGAATTAGGGGCGACACTAAAAGACAAAAAAGGTCACCCAAACGTAAATCTAAGCTACCCCTTATATTTAATTTTTTGAAATGGCCAATATGCCCTTATATAATCGGTAGCCAACACTATAATCGGTAGGTTAAAGGTGAATCGGTAGGTTAAATTGAAACTATACCTACCGATTATTGTGTAGATACTTCGGCCAATAATCCCTTTTATAATCGGTAGCTTATCCAACTTGTAAGACTACCGATTATAAGGAGCCCCATATTCAGCCTTAGCCAAATTACATAGGTTTTGAGGGGTGCAGATCCAACCATAACCATGTGGTTCGTGATTTGGATGTATCCATAATCGGAAGCCTAATAGGTTCCACAACCTACCGATTATAGGTTGCCCCAAATTTAGTTTTTTCTAAAATCCTTCACGTAATGAATGTTGAAATATACCATAATCGGTAGGGTATATAATTATATAACCAACCGATTATAACGAGCCCCGATCCAACCTTTGCCATATTTCATAGGTTTTGAGTGCACTCACCAGCCATAACCACTTGGTTCGTGTTTTGATGCAACGTTAATCGGGAGTTAAATATATTACCAAAACATCCGATTATGGGTTGCCCCAAAATGAGTTTTTTCTAAAATCCTTCATGTAAGAGAATTTGAAATATACCATAATCGGTGGAGTTAACAACTTAACAACCTACCGATTATAAGGAGCCCCAGATCGAACCCTTGCCAAATTCCATAGGTTTGGAGTGCACAGAGCCAGGCATAACCATGTGGTTCGTGATTTGGATGTAGCCATAATCGTAAGCCAAATAGGTTCCACAACCTACAGATTATAGGTTGCCCCAAAATGAGTTTTTTCTAAAATCCTTCATTTGATGAATTTTGAAATCTACCATAATCGGTAGTCTACTCAACTTAATAAACTACCGATTGTAAGGAGACCCAGATCGAGCCCTTGCCAAATTCCATTGGTTCCGAGGGTACAGGGCCATGCATAACCATGTGGTTCGTGATTTGGATGTAGCCATAATCGTACGGAAGATAGGTTCCAAAACCTACCGATTATAGGTTGCCCCAAATTTAGTTTTTTCTAAAATCCTTCATGTGATCAATTTTGAAATCTACTATAATCGGTAGTCTACTCAACTTAATAAACTACCGATTGTAAGGAGACCCAGATCGAACCCTTGCCAAAATCCATAGGTTAAGAGGGTACAAAGCCAGGCCTAACCACGTGGTTCGTGATTTGGAAGTAGCCATAATCGTACGGAATATAGGTTCCAAAACCTACCGATTATAGGTTGCCCCTAAATGAGTTTTTTCTAAAATCCTTATTTGCTTTAATTTGCAATCTGACATAATCGGTAGATGATAAAACTTATACACTACCGATTATAAGTGGTCAGGGATTCAACCTTTGACAAAAACTATAATATTCGGTAGCCAAAACAATAATCTGTAGTTTCACTCAATAATCTAAGCAAACTCTCAGAATCGGTAGGCTGGGGTCTATATATTAGTGTTTGGAAAAAAAAATTGACTCATCGTGAGGTAACTCCCGATTGAGTGAGAGAAGAAGAAGAAGAAAAAAAAGAAGAAGAAGTGGGTATATGTTGCCAACTTCCCATTTTTGCCAACTTCCATAAACATGGATGGGTACGAAGAAGGAGGACGTGAAGTTGTTGAATTTCAAGGTTCACTACCGTTTAGAGATGACGATTTGGGGTATATGTTGAATGATCCAAACTTTGATGGAGATGAAACCCTAGACGACGCTTTCATGGAAGAAAATGGAGAATCACCCGAGATCGAAGCTAACGATTCATCAAACATACGGGTATGTTGTTAACAAACTCTAATACCCATGTTATCCATGTTACGTGCGTTTGTGTGTGTTTTCGAACGTGAAAATTGATTTCAAGCATGCATTGAATGACATGAACGACATATATTCGGTAGTAAATTTAGTAACATATCTACCAATTATTAATAATCGGGTATATTTTGATGTATAAATATGTCGAATATGAAAAAATCCCCAAATTGAAAGCTTCAATTTCTCATAATCGGAATTTGTCTACATGAATAAACGCCCGATTATTGGTATATAATAATCGTTTGGTTCATGAATTTATAGTCCCTCCGATTATTGAAGGTTTTTACACAGAAGAATTGTTCATTTCTGTATGTCGTTAATCGGTAGACTATATGCGTACATGACTACCGATTTATTATAATCGGTTAAGTTGTATAGTATTAAATCACCGATTGTATTACAATCGTTTACTTATTATCTAAACTTCCTTCCGATTGCTAATGCATAACTTGTTGTTGTTGTGCGTAGGATGTTGTAGCGGTTGATGACGATTATTATTTGAGGCCTGATACTTCCCTACACTATGCAAACGATTTGGTATGGTCATGATTTATCTTTTCTTTTTCCAATCGTGTATGTTAGATGGTTATGCTTATTATTTTTGTTTTGTAATATGCCCATTTAGATATTTGGAAGTAAGAAGGAGGCCAAGGAATGGCTTATGAACAAGGCAAAAGAGAAGATGTGCGTGGTAGTTCGTAACCGCTTGCTAAGAATATTCGGTTTGAAATGGTATGTGAGCGAGGTGGGGAGAAGAAGAGTCACGAGGGAAAGAATAATAAGTATGTAAGGAAGACGGAGAGGAAGAAGTACCGAACTCATACGAAGAAGATTGGATGCCCATTTAAGATTGTCTTCTATAAGCCCGATGGTAAGGAAAGTAAAGATTGGAAAATGTCTAAAGTTGCTAATGGTTGTCACAACCACGATGATCCTGGATACTCTTATTGGACATGTAATGGTTGCGGTTAAAAGCACATGAAATGGAGACGGTGAGGTCTATGCGTATCCAAAAGGCGAGTGCGATCTTAAGTAAAATAAAGGCGGACGACCTCGACAACTTGTCTTCTTTATCTACAATTAAGTCGGCCCTAGCTACGATCAAAAGGACGGAATGGGATGGTAGAACGGTCATGCAACAATCGCAGTGGTTAGCCGAGTTACACGACTACACGTTGAGAACGGAAGAAAAGGATGGTAAAGTGGTACGTATTTTCTTGGCACATCCCGAAATGATAAAATTGGCTCAAGTGTTTTCATCAAATTGTGTTGATAGATGCCACTTACAAGACAAACAAATATAACATGCCGTTGTTGAACATTGCTTGTCACACTTCGGACAAAAACACGTTTACGATTGCATGGGGTTTAATGGATCATGAGAACAACGTGAGTTTCATTTGGATGCCGAGACGCCGAGGTCCATTTACAATGGGGATGATTTTCCAAGGGTTATTGTAACGGATAACGATCAAGCCTTAATGCATGCAATAGCGGTTGTGTTTCCTGAAGCCCGAAACTTGCAGTGTACGTGGCACATTCAATGCAACCTCAGACACAATTGCCATCGCCATTTCCAAGCAAAAAAACCAAGGAAGGGTACCAAGAGGTCGAAGGAAGAGGATGAGCGCATTAATAAATTAACCGAGGAAGAACGAGAGGAAGAGAAGAGGTTATTTGATGAAAAATGGAGGAGGATGGGATAATTTGGAGAGCGTTCATGAAAGCATGGGACAAGATCGTTTGGTCAATGACCGAGGAAATTTACGAAAGGAACTTGAAGAAATTTGAGGAAGAATATTACAAGGACTACCCAAAACCCGTTGAGTATTGTAAAACACAATGGTTACCGATTAAGGAGAGGTTTGTGTATGCATGGACATATGAATATCATAACTTCAAGAACGAGGCGACAAGCATTGCGGAGGGGTCTCATGGCCGATTAAAGAAAATACTTCTAGGTAGTCAAAATGGAGTTGTGTCGATCCAAGAAGAAATCCATGAATTCACCAATCGTGATCTCGTAAAGATTAAGGCTTCTATGCAATTTAGTGTACATAAATTCCCTACGGAACACGAAGGGGAAAGATTGCTTCTAAGGGGCATTGTTCATAAAGTTTCACGTTGGGCAATAAATCACATGATAGAACAATTGAAGTTGTATAAAGCTAACGATGACGAGAATACGGTTTGTGTTTGCAAGGATATGATAGGTATTGGTCTCCCATGTCGTCATAAAATGGGTAGGTACGTCGATGTGATTGACATCAATGATATTCATCCATTTTGGAAGCAATTAAATTTCACTCCAAGCACACCCGTAGTCAATGGTCCGTCGTTCATGGAGTCGGAATTGTGTGCAAGAATAGCCGAGCGTTATGCTACAACAAATGGCGCCAAGAAGCAAATATTGATGCATGATTTGGAACAAGCTCTTCACCCTCGTTTAAAAGAGGTTGATGAACCTATTAAGCATAAGGGGGGGTAGGCCAAACACCGAAGTGTCGAGGACCATTGAAAGAAAAAAAATTAAAGGATCATTTGTCTAATAAAAGAATATTGTGTCGGCATGAGCGTTCGGAAGCCGAATTTGAAGATGAACCGCAACCAAAGAAAAGAGGTCGTCCAAGAAAAGATCAAAATGGAAGTCCAAAAGTCTCTAAGAAGCCTTTTCAAGTAAGTCAAGTCGATGCGGTGGAACAAGTTGTGTTAGTGGAGACCCAAACTAGCTCCGTAGTTATTGATCAAATGAGCGACTCGCCACAAACACATTCAACGGAAATGGTGACTATAAGAGAGAAGTATGGTACTCTTCGTTGTCCTAGGGATTTTCATGGAAGACCAACACGATCAAGGTATACGATTATAGAAGAGTATATGAAACAACTCCTCCACTCATTGTTCCATTTGTTTTGTCCACCGACGAGGTTGATGGGGATGGCAATTGCGGGTTTCACGTCGCCTCGGAACAAATTGGTTACTTTGGAGAGGCGGTGAACGAAGATGTCACCTAATGGCAAAATTTAAGAACTAAGATGGCGGTACAACTAATAAAGGACAAGGATTTCTATATGGAGATGATGAAGGAAGTAGATAGGCACGACAAAGAACTAGAGTTCAAAGACTTTGTTGCGCGTGTAAAGTGCCGAAAGGGTTTGAAGACAATCGGATCCAAGTATTGGATGACAATGCCTAAATGTGGATATCTCTTAGCGGACGCTTTGAATTGTGTGGTACATTTCTTTGTTCCTCCTAAGTATGGACATTCTTATACGTTTACACCTACAAGGACGGTTTGCGATGAATAGGTTAAAGATAGAAGAATCGTTATGGCATTTGTGAATGAGATGCATTTTATCGGTTTAAGAGTAAAGAGGATTGCCCATTACCTCCGTTGGGTGGTTTGAGTGATTACTTCCCAACGAATCATTGTAACGATTGGTTGAAACAATATGAGACCAACATGTTGGATTGGGATCGCGTCATGAAGGTGGATTTCCTAAGGCCTACTGGAATTGGTTTCCTGGATGATGAAGATCAATGATTGTTATGTTTGAAAGATGTATTTTGGAAAGCCCTATTTGTACATGTTTTTTTTGGAATTTTGTGGAAAATATTGTGAAGTCTAAAGCTATAATCGGTAGTTATATTTTTAATATATCAACCGATTATACAAGCTTTTGTAAACAGACTCAATCAATATTATAATCGGTTATTAACTTTTTGAATTTATCTTCCGATTAAAAGGTCGATAAAACAATCTGAAATTTTTTCCCAGAATCGGTAGATTACATATTATATAAACATCCGATTAACACCAAACTCGACAAAAAATAAACTGTAAATTTTTCCTAATCGGTAGACAACATATTGAATAAACTTCCGATTGTCACCATAGTCCGACAAAAAGCCAAAATCTTCCCTGTAATCGGTAGACAACATATCGCATAAACTTCCGATTGTCACCAAATTCTGACAAAATAGGTGAAAATTTTCCTGAATCCCAGACAATATAAAATAATAACTTCCGATTGTAACCATCAATCAACATTTATACTGTTACGACGGACTTCAGGAATTCATAACTTCCATCATAAGTGAATTCTTCACCCTTTTCCACTAAGTACTGTCTTTTTTGAGAGTGTCTCCTATATAAACAAACATAAAATAATGTCAACTTCGTTTTAGTAAGAAAGATTAAACACCCGGTGTTATTTAAAAAGAATAACCGAGTGTTATACTTACAAATTGTTGGATCGACAAGCTTAAGTGGCTAGTGTTAAACATCCTCTTTGTATCGTTATGTAATCATTTACCCCTTTTTGGACAAGTCGGAAACGATCATGAACTTGTTGGAGTGATCTTTGCTTTGGATTTCCATACTCTCGCACAAATTGGCTATATACCCTCGCCAAAAGACTTCGGTGTTAACCTTCCTGCTATGACATCTTCACGTCTTGTTTCACGATACCATGTTTTCACAATGACCAAATCTTCATCTCGCGTCAAACGTTGCCATGCTTGTAAGTTGAGATATACAATGAATTCACAAGAGTAGACGATGGAAAATCTATTTGTAGAATACACAATGCTATATATGTGTTGTTTGGTGCATAAATAAGAAGAGTTTACCCTCCTTATATAGATGAGAGTCCCAACGTCTCTTTTTTTTTGAAAATATGGCCGTTGATGCGTACTTTTACAAGACTGTATCAAATTGCGTACAATTATTACACACAATCTCGTAGTAAATGTTTGAACAAAGAATCCGATTATTTTTAATCTAGTGAATATGTATTGTTATATGCTTCCGATTATAGGATGTTTTGTCACCAGTAGTTCCCCGCCATTAGAGTAGTATAATCGGAGGTTTATAAATATGTATTATCAACCGATTGTGTTTGGTTTTCGAGGCACGACTAGTTTCTTTTGAACGAACTAGTTGTTGGAGTATAATCGGTAGTTACATCAACAATTAAAACTTCCGATTTTCATAAATATTTTGAAATTCATAACAATATCACCTACACATCATTATAATTTTACATTGAACTCCCGCAATTCTATTACAAGGTATTGCGATTAGCGTCATGGACGTGTTGGACGAGTCCTAAACGGATTAAATCTTTCCATCGCCTCTAAGGATTCTAAAATGAGCTTCATAACTAAGCTTGATCTTTTCCATCTCCGCCATTCCCCGAGAGATCGTTCTATAACCTCATCATTGGTTTCACCCTCAATCGATATTGATTCACAAGATAAGTTAAATGGACGAATTCTTGGACGTGTCCATTTATTGAACCAACTCGGCAGAAAAGATCAATGAGTGACTGGCTTGTTTGGGTTACACGTGTCGTCGCAGAATTTTTCGTGAATTTTTCCCAAATAACTCATACTCATTATGCCTCCTTGCATGCGTTCTTCTCCTCGTCTCGGATAGAATTGAACATAGCGCCTACATAAAGATAAATCTTCTTCAATCGTGAACTCCGTAGGATTAATGAATGGTTGGTCCATTATGTTGAAGATGATGTTGGAGAGAGTTTAAAGGTATTTGTGTTCCATAGAGAGTAAAAGGATACAATCCTTATATAGAGTTTAGAGTTCCAACGGCTATATTTTGTTGGGAACTGTATAATCGGTAGTCAAATGAAGTATTTTAACTTCCGATTATACAAGCTTGCCCCAAATTTTGTTTTGCGTAAATGTCATTTTTTTCGAATTTGGGAACTATATTAATCTAGTAGCTAATAACCTACCGATTATACAGTTGCCCCAAATTTAGTTTTTGCAGAATTGCCATTTTTTTTCGAATTTGGGAACTATAATAATCGGTAGTTAATAAGACTTCCGATTATACAATTGCCCCAAATTTCTTTCTTGGCGAAATCACCAATTTTGGGAATTTAGGATCTACTATAATCGTTAGTCTCGTGAGGTTATGTTCCTTCCGATTGTTATAGAAGCCAGATGTGTGTTTGCCACAAAATCGATAATAATCGGTAGTATAACATAGTTACTAAGCTTCCGATTTAGTTATAATAATCGGCACTAAATATCTTCCGATTGTGTAAGGGCATTAACGTATTCTCCGCGTTTTTGGACATCCCTTAACGGTGTATATGGGTTGGGAATAAAAAATTCGCCCCTAATTCTTTCGGGGTCGCCCCTAAAAGTGCAAGGATAATAAATAGGGTTATTTTATAGAACTCTCTTGGTATAGACAATTAAAACGCTGGACGAAAAAAAATACAAATTAAGACAGTGCTGGACGAAAAAAAAATACAAAATAATTAAGACACGGCACGGGTAATCTCTAGTTGCAAAACAATTGAGTCCATCACATGGCTTCCTCCCAGGAAAATTATCCATCCATTACACACGAGCTACGTGTACAAAAATTACCTGGCTAATTTGGGGCCTAGTACTAGATGACAAAAAGGGTCACTAGAAATCAATATTACACAACCCCTTATCCAACAATTATGTAACTACCTATTTTTCCCTGATTAATTAACATTAATTAATCGTATTAGGTGTTAATTATGTTTTAGATGTGAGATCAACTAATGATAGAGAGTTCTTCAAAACATCAAACAACTTTGATTTTTTGATTTTTTTTTTTCGTAAACAGTACTCAGAATCGGTTTACGCTCATGCACTTGTAAACCGATTCTGAGTCGGTGTTTCCAAAATTAACAGAGGACTTCCATAATCGGTTTACGTTGGCATATCTATAATCCGATTAATAAAATCGGGTTTTTCTGCGACATATATAAACCGATTAATGTCTTCCATAAGAATTTTTTTTTTCATTCATTTCATTATTGTAGGAATGACGGATGCATTTAGCACATGCATCAAGCCTTTAAACCCCTAGGCGACCCTAGTGGTTATAGTCTCGTGAGGGTTTACATAGAAATCTACCCACAAAACCTACACAAAAACTTCCAAAACCATCATTCTTCGCCCGAGGAATCCGACGACGATACACCCACCATGAAGTCAGGGGCAAACTCCGGAATTTTGGATACCATGAAGTGATAGTTTGCATCAAATGCGAATGCTTCCCCCTTTTCCTCCAAGTAGCACGCTTTCACGGCTTCATGCTACAAAAACACAAACACAAGCATACTTTGTTAGTGGTGTTTGTTTGGAAGATCAAACAACATGGATTACGTAAAATAATCCACAAGAATACTTACAAATTGTTCAATGGAGTAGATAAAGTGGCTAGCGTTCAAAATCCGCTTTTGGATAGCTAAAAAAGGCAAGTATCGCATTTTCAATGACTTGGTGCCTATCATGGACTTGTTGAACACTTCTTCCATTAGGATTCCCAAAAGCTTGCATATATTTGTTATGCTCCTTTGTCCAAAAGGTTTCGGCATCTACCCTTACGGAGGACTGATGTTTAATTCGATTCTCGGCGTACCATGCTTTGGTGATTGCCAAATCTTCGGTAGAGTCAAATGATGCCATTTCTTGTATGTGGAGGTATGGAATGAGAAGTTGTGTAGAGTATATGGAGTGAGAGGGAATAAAATGAGCAATTTTGGGGCAAATGGGGTCCAAGGATGAGGTCTCTATATATAGAGAAAGTCCCTAACGGCTATTTTTTTTTTGAAAAAAGTGAAATAATTTGGGATAATCGGTCTTCTCGAAGGTCTGTAAAATCCGATTGTGTTTTTATGCCAGCAAGAATCAGTCTTTCTTGTGACCAACATAAACCAATTAAAGACATGTAAAAAATTTGAATTTTCACCAACACTAATCGGTTTATATAAATGCATATGTGATCCGATTCTAGCTAGAAAAAGATACATAAAAAACAACATTTCCAAGGAATGAAGAATCGGATTATACTGACCCCACACATAAACAGATTTTCTGATGGACCCTCTGAAAAAGCGGGGGTCCAACAACCACACCCAATATTTCGTACGACAATCTGAATAGACAAACTCCAATATAACTAGACAGTCATACTCAATCTAGAGAAAAGTATATCAAAGAGTTTATATCTCAATTTATCAATTCAAACTGCAATTAGCAAATAGGAATTTGCGAGCCCGATTGAATAAGAGAAATAACTTGGACGGTATCACAAACCAATATCCAAGTGCCAATCAATTCAATCAACAACCCAAAGGTCGGATTCAAGAACTGATTGAACTTAACACACAACCTGTGATATTTCTATTATATAACAAAATATAATGCGGAAAAGAAATAACACAGACACCATAATTTTGTTAACGAGGAAAACCGCAAATGCAGAAAAACCTCGGGACCTAGTCCAGCTTTGAACACCACACTTTATTAAGCCGCTACAGACAATAGCCTACTACCAATGAACTTCAGACTGAAATGTAGTTGAGCCCTAATCAATCTCACACCGATCAAGGTATAGTTGCACTCCTTACGTCTCTGAACCCCAGCAAGATTATACGCACTTGATTCCCTTAGTTGATCTCACCCACAACTAAGAGTTGCTACGAACCAAAGTCGAAGACGAGAATCAACATCGATGGAGAATATACTTTCATGGTTACCAATTGAGACCATGTTATAGTGCAAGCATGTATGCAAAACATGGAGAAAACTCATTGATCCTGTTAAGATATGCACTATTTTCGCGTTAGGGTCTGAAAATCATAAAAAGTGCAGCAAAGTCCGACTTTTCTACACCGAGAACGCATTCGATGAAATTGATTTAGGCGGTGAGGTTTATGTAAATAACATGTATCCGATTTCTAGGTACAAGCACAGTTGTCGTAATGTGGCAAACTGGTTCCACGATGATATCTTAGTTGGTTCATGTAATGGTTTGATTTGTTTGGCTATAGTAATGGTCAACATACATGATCATGTTTTTGTCTTTAATCCTTTTTATTCCAAACGAATTTATAAGTCTTCCACCGATAAGAACATCAATAACGGACTATGGTCGAATAGTTGTTAGTGGGTTTGGCTACGCTCATTCAACAAATGAGTACAAGGTTATTAGAATCTACTATTCTGATAACGCGTTGAATCTTTTCGTCAGAAAACTATCTTATTAGCATAGTCTTGTATAATCCTATTAGTATAATGTTGTATAATGGCATTAGCTGAGCCTAATTAATGTCTGGGAAAAGTTCATAGAATCCATTATTCCCTTATTCTTGGTTTGCTTTTCTATGTCTCACGCAGAAAAGTTTATTGGAATAGATAAATCTGTCTCCCACAAAAATACATATGAGTTTTGTTCCGTCTTTTAATAAATCAAGGTGCACAGGAACCAATTGATAAACCGGACTTATATTCCCGAAGAACAACCTAGTATTATCAATCGCCTCACAGTAATCTTAATCGTATGGTAGCGAAACAAGATATTGTGGAATCACAAACGATGAGACGAAGATGTTTGTGACTACTTTTAATCTTACCTATCGGAGATAAATCTCAAGCAAATCTTAGCAAAGATAATACTCAATCACGGTAGAAGAAGTAAGATCAGAACACGCAACTACAGAGAAAATAGTTGTGTCTGGCTTCACAATCCCAATGAAGTCTTCAAGTCGTTAACCTATAATGGCTTTAGGAAAAACCTAAGTTAAAGGATAATCGATTCTAGTACGCAACTAGTATCACACAAGAGGTGTGGGGATTAGGTTTCCTAGTTGCTATAGTTCTCCTTTATATATGAAAAAGCGGGGGTACAACAACCACGCCAAATATTTCGCTTAGCAATCTGTATGGACAAACTCCAATATACTTTCTAGAGAATCAACTAGACAGTCAGACTCAATCTAGAGAAAAGTATACCAAAGAGTTTATATCTCAATCTTTCGATTTGATCTTTACTCAAGCATCAAAGAGAGATAACTTGGATGGTACCAAAGACCAATATTCAAGTGTCAATCAATTTAAATCAACAACCAAAAGGTCGGATATTCTAATTAATTGAACAACGCACAACCTGTGATATTTCAATTATATAAACAAATATAATGCGGAATAGAAATAAATACGTATACCAGAATTTTGTTAACGAGGAAACCGCAAATGCGAAAAACCCCGGACCTAGTCCGCATTGAACACACACTCGTATTAAGCCGCTACGTACACTAGCCTACTCCAAATTAACTTTGTCCTGACCGTAGTTGAACCCCAACCAATCTCACAAAGATACAAGGTACGCTTATGCTCCTACGTCTCCGATCCCAGCAGGATGCTACGTACTTGATTCCCTTAGCGATCTCACCCACAACTAAGAGTTGCTATGACCCAAAGTCGAAGACTTTAATAAACAAATATGTATCACACAGAAAAGTCTACGGTAATAGATATATCCGTCACCCACGAATATACCTACAAGTTTTTGTTCCGTCTTTTGATAAATCAAGGTGAACAGGAACCAATTGATAACCCGGACTTATATTCCCGAAAAACAAATTAGTATTATCAATCACCTCACAATAATCTTAATCGACACAAATAAAAAAGATATTGCGAATCACAAACGATGAGACGAAGTGTTTGTGATTTCTTTTCTATCTTGCCTATCGAGATATAAATCTCAATCCAATTATTCCAATTGTACTGCATTTATAGAAACATCAAGATCGATCACACAACTACAAGAAAAGTAGTATCGGTCCGCTTCACAATCCCAATGAAGTCTTTAAGTCGTTAACCTGGTTTAGAGAAGAAAACCCAAGGTTAAAGGAGAATCGACTCTAGCTTTGCAACTAGTATCACACGTAGGTGTGGGGATTAGGTTTCTCGCTTTCTAGAGTTCTCCTTATATAGTCTTTCAAATCGTGGTTTGCAATCAATGTTAGCTTAGTAACAAAGCATTCAATATTCACCGTTAGATGGAAACTGATTAGATTCAAGCTAATATTTCTCAACCGTTGGATCGAAACCTTAGCTTGTT
Organism: Papaver armeniacum; assembly: GCA_023531295.1. Classification (NCBI taxonomy): domain Eukaryota; kingdom Viridiplantae; phylum Streptophyta; class Magnoliopsida; order Ranunculales; family Papaveraceae; genus Papaver; species Papaver armeniacum. The sequence continues at coordinate 468,367 of JAJJWW010005328.1, read as the reverse complement.
ACACACAAATGAAATGTCCAATTTTGGGTTTATGTAATTGTTCCCAAACATTGACATGTGTTGGTTCAACAATAGTTAACCAAATGGTTAGCCATATGAGCAATTTCATATCAACCATATTCTTCTTCACCATAAATAGTTCAAATGACTCAAATGAACTAGTTAGAGAGTTGTTCAATTGTTTAGAACTTATGTAACTACACAAGACACAATCAAATCAAAAACGGTTTGATTCACTCGAATCGGTTCATGAACTTTATAGCCACGGTTTGCAAAAGCATTCCTTAGTTTATATAAACATGAATTCAAGAACAACCGATTTTAGATATAACCTACTCAAGTTCATGGACCGGGTTCGCAGACTTAAGCTCACGGAAGGAGTTCACAAACTCCGCAGAAATTCTCGGGTAGAGAACTTCCGCCGCCGACCGATTTCGCGACTTGGCTCACGCCACATTTCGTTTCTTTCTTGATCAACAAAGTTCGCAAACTTTGGTTCAAGGAATAAGGACTTATACATATATGTGTTTCCACAACAATGCTTATATCCTACCAATGGTTATGTAATCTAAACTCTCATTTCAATCATTGAAACATTCTCAGAGGACGTTATATAGCCGTTATACACAGACCATTTTTCGTCAGAGCAATTTTTCAAAGTGATTGAAACATAACATGACTTTCGCCACTAGGTAAAGATGAATTTGTCTAAAGCGAAAGCTTACCAACACATATTATGAGAAATAGATAGGCGAGTTAAACTCGGCTCGAAATAGCAAATGTGTATAATGAAAGTCTATATATCAAAACGACTTTTGTCTCAAGAATAGGAGATAGAGTAAATAGACTTTTGAGTGACAAATAAGTTCAAGTCTCCACATACCTTTTAGTCGATGAAGTTCCACCCGTTTCTTGAGTAGTCCTTCGTCTTGTATGATGATTTCCATGGAGTCTTGAGCTCAACTACACTTTCTATCCTAGTCCGAGACCTTTAGCTAAAATAGGCTAGAAATCAAGACTTATAGTTTTGATCACTAACATTGACAAACATGCTTGAGATAGCAACGCATGCGAGTTTGACCGAGCAATGCTCTAACAATATAGTTTTTAAATCATGGTTTGCAATCTAAGTTACCTTGGTAACAAAGCATTCAATATTAACCGTTAGATGAAAACCTGATTAGACTCAAGCTAATATCTTTCAACCATTAGATCGAACTTAGCTTGTTATACACAAATGAAATGTACCTTCATTTAGGTTTGAGTAACCGTACCTAAACGTGTACACTATGTTGGTTCAACCGTAGTTAATCAAGGTTAGCTATATGAGCACTCTCATATCAACCTTATTCATCGTAACCACAACTAGTTCAAATGACTCAAATGAAACTAGTTATAGAGTTGTTCAATTGCTATATTCTCATAGAAGTATACAAGAACACAATTAAAGCAAAATCGGTTTGATTCACTCGAATCAATTCATGAACATTATAGCCACGGTTTGCAAAGAATGCATTCCTTATTATATAAATGTATTAGTTCATGTCACAACCGATCTTAGAACTTTAACCACTCAAGTATGCAAACATGTACGCACACTTAAGTAGCCGGACCAAGTTTGGTTTTCGCAGTATGTGAACGGGTACACACACCTCCAAACCCAGCAGAAATTTCCGGACATGAACCTTACGCAAGTATGCGTACGGGTACGTGTACTTAGGTTCACGGACTTCTCAAACCAACATGTACGCATACGGGTATGCATACTATGGTTCCCGGACATGGATCACATATATGCAAGAGTGCACAACATATTTATAATCCAATGTTGGTTAAGTGTTCTAAACTCTATTTCAATCATTGAAACTTTCTTAGAGGATGACAATAGCCGTTTTCACACACTATTAGCATCAAAGAAATTTTCAAATTATTGAAATAATCATAACGAAACATTCCAAGTCTACATCAAATGATTGCATCACACAAACCATGTAAGATGTTACTCGGCGATTTTCACATGATCAACTTTTGACTTTCGTCAAGAATAAATGATGAACTTGGTTGAAGCGAAAGCTTACCAACACATATTTAGAGAAATATGTAAGCGAGTTAAACTCAACTCGAAATATCAAATGTGCATAGTAAGAAACTATATAACACTACGACTTATGTCTCAATATAGGAGATAGAGTAGAAATAGAGTTTCCAAGTGATAGATGAGTTTTAGTCTCCACATACCTTTTGTCGATGAAGTTCCACGATCTTCGTCTTCAAATGATGAACTCCGTGAAGTCTAATGCTCAACTACACAATCTATCCTAGTCCGAGACATCTATAAGTAGACTAGAAATCAAGACTTATAGTTTTGATCACTAACATTGACAAACAAGCTTGAGATAGCAACGCTTATGAGTTCGACTTGAGCAAAGGTGCTCTAACAATCTCCCTCTTTGTCAATTAGTGACAAAACTATCAATACATATGGATTACAAAATAAATAAACTTTGTAGCTTCTCATCCAAATGCTTGATCTCCTTGGTTCTTCAACATTACTCGAAATCTTCGTCACTTCCAAGTACTCCAATGATTCTAAATGTGTTCAACGCAAAGATCATAGTTGTTGAAGATACGTAGCTATAACAATGAGAAAACAGCTTGCTCTTAATCATTTTTATGCAAAAAGGTCATAGTATTATTACACAACATCAAAGTTCAATTGTATCACAACTTTGACAACAATACTATGGTGATATGTATCACTCCCCCTTAGTCAATACTTCTCACAATGAAAACCACTCCCCCTTACATAATGATCCGTAAACCATATGTATTTGTAGTGTGAACTACACATTAATTCTCCCCTTTTTTGTCAATATAAATTGGCAAAGGTACGAAAACTAGTGGGATCCTCATGAAATTTTCATAGAGATACTTCATGACTAAAAGAGAACAACATATCAACTTGTTTAGATGCCATCATATAGCCGAAGCTATGTATTCATCAAGGAGTTTATAAAGATACAAGATAACCCCTATTATATTCCACAACCGCACTCCCCACAAAGATTTGGCAATTAAGCACAAGTTCAATTAAGAACTCTCCCCCATAAAATGTCTTTCCCGAAAGAACAACATGAGCGACCTTACTTTTACAAGAAAAGAAGGATTTCTTTGGACATTAACAAATCACATGAAACATGAATTTGTATCCAGAAATCTCAATTGAATTAACCATAAGAGAAATGATCAATTCAATTGGCCATGCTCAACATAAGAGAACTTATGGAGCAACACAGTACATACACAAAGATGTGGATCAGGGAAAGACCAATACTGCGGAATAATCAAAGATTCATTCTATTTTTCATCACTATTTGCACAATGACATACAATAGACTTAATCTTTGTAGACAAAAGTTCATCATATCTTCCATCAATTATTTGTATAATGACATAATAGGCTTAACTTTTGTAGTCAAAAGTTCATTCTATCTTTTATCAATACTTTCATACCGACATATAATAGAGTTAACTTTTGAACAAGTATGAGACAGTCAAGGTTCACGGACGTAAACAACATATCCTATAACAACTTGCAATATATAAAACCATTAGGGTGTGCATAAATCCGGAACTGCTGGATTTCATCCGCAACCGTCCGCAAAATTGCGGGTGAAAACCAATCCGCAAGAGTCTATGGGTTGGTCACGGATGAATTTTCAAATCCGCAAGGTTTAGCGGTTTGGTTGCGGTTGGTTTTGTAAATCCGCGGATTTATCCGCACCCCAGGGTAATAAAAGAAATTAATAGAAATAGTAATAGCTAGTCTAAGCTCGAGCACTGATGTATTTTTAACGAGAGCCTGATGACTAACAGATAATGAAAGACTTATGTACCTGAGCTTATGCTTTTCTTTGTTAGGGTCTTTACTCCTTCTCGGGTGTGAGGGGACTTAATGACAAAGACACACCCAATTACTAAGGTTCACTACTAAGAACTCAATCATGTCTCTCCCACCTTCCACACCATTGCTATCATTAACAAGTTAGCACGTTATGATGTACTTCGGTACTTGCAGTTCCTGGAAACCAAGACATTTAGATTTAGTAAATGGATGTGTCATCGTCATTCTGAAGGACCTTGAGATTATTAGCTGAAGCCACAGAGCATCTTGGTAAATGGGTTTCACAACTTGCAATATGATAAATGTATAACGACGTTGAAGCACGAACCGTGTTTATGCAAGAGCCAAAGTAAGGGTTAGAAGAAAGTCAAAAATTCTAAACAAAAACGGAAGAAAGAAGGCAAGGGACCATTTTGACTAAATCATGGTTAATCCGCAACCTACCCGTATCACCGTTGATCCGCGGATGTCGAATCCGCGGAGATTGGGCCGGTCACGGTTGAATTTCTCAAATCCGCAACTTTGACGGTTTGGTTGCGGGTGACCCCTAATCCGCAACCGTCCGTTCGTTGCACACCCCTAAAAACCATAACGATTAATACTGCAAAAATCATCTTCCAAATCAATTTTAGAATTTAAATAAATAAATCTAAAAACATTGCAAGATGAAAATCGTTGGCAATAGCTATGTGTAATCACAATAATTGTTATTCCAAACTCTAGTAATCCTTCTCAAAAAAAGAATAAATTCTCATAAAAAGTTTCCTAAACATCAAGACAAACTCGTAATGCACATATAAGATGATTTGTCCTTAGAGGGTAGAATCAATCTTTTTCGCCTGGATTTACACCAAAAATAGCTACCAAATGCGTATAAAAATATTTTCTTAACAAAGAAGAACATACAAAGTCATATAACAACCATACACCATAAGTTCACATAAGATGATTGTGAACATTCAAGAATTCCATAGCAATGCGTACTACAGCCCATTCTTGAACTCCCTTCTTTGTGATTCACCAATATCATTCTTGTAGAAGCTACAAAATACAAATGAGCTTAGAATAGGATTACTCCAATAATCCAAGTGCCCAAGCCCAAGAGAAGTAGAACAAGTGCGACGAAACGGAGCAAAACACTCAAAAATAAGAGACAGGACGATTACCAATCTTAACTCATCCAAATTCAAGAATTCTCATCTCCAATTTGAAGATAATTCAAAGAGGAAGAGAATGCAAAAAGAATGAGGTCATTCCGAGTTCGGACAAAGAAGTTACGGCCAAAACAAGTTTACCGAACATCGACGTCTATAGACCAGTATGCATACGAGTTTGCAAACGAATTTTCGTGATCAGGAGCAGTATGCAAACGGGTTTGCGTACAAAAATCCCTGGATTTTGATTTTAAATGATGGTATGCATACTTGGTATGTGTACCATGAAGTTCAAATATCCCGAACTACTATTTTCAAACCTAAACATTTAAGAACCTTAAACACAAATCAAGTAAGGTAGAAATGAACGATAAGCAAGGTACATAGATCATTATAAGTACTCTAAGCAAATGAAAACACAAATCTTGCTCAAGTTTATAGAATACCTTTTTAGAAGAATCCAATCAAATTCTACAGCCTTACCGAACATAATCTGTGTGCCCCAATTCTCGTGCTTCCCTCATTGTATACATAACAGGGCATTCATTGGTGAGGATGCACTTACAACACAAATCAAGTTGTGTTGAGGTGAACAATGTCTTGCTAGCCACAAGTGACTTTTGGATTATCATGAAAGAGATCGCTTTTAGAACCTTTCACATCCAAATCCATCTTTCTAAAGAACTTTTTCAAGTTCCAACATCATTGATACTGCCTTCTCCATAGTGATGGAATTTTCTGGGAGATCATTCCTTTTCACACTCAACACATCATTGACTTTCTTTGGTATCCACTTCTGAGTGCGTTTAGGAACAACCGAAACCTTCTTCCCATTACTCTCTTCTAGAGTTCTTGGAAGAGAATTGGATTGACTATTCTTTTGCAAGTTAGTCTTTCCCCAATTGGGAGCATCGGATCTTGTCTTCGTCTTTACGAAATATCCTTTTGATAACCATTATGATTGTGAAAAGAATTCGTATGACGTTTATAGGAAAATCTAGGTTTATCACATCACTGATTCCTTTGCCTAAAGGTTGGACAGTTACAACCTGTAGCGTTAAGGGGATTAGTCTTAACATATGATCTTGGTTTTACAACTTCTTGTGATGCCTAAACAAGAACGTCATGAAGCTTCTCGTTCTTTATACGGAAACGACATCTCCTCTCCAGGTGACCTTTATTTCCGCAATAGTGTCAAACATAAGGAATGTTCTTACCTCGATCCATGTGTGCTGACTTTGGAGGTTGATATACTTTGCTCTTTCGAACCTTAACTACCGGTGAAGGTGATGTTTATTTTCAATGATGTTGTAGAAAGTGGTAGTAAGGTTGTCGTTCACTCGGACTTGATGAAATTGATTTTTAAGAATTAATAAAAGAAAATAATAAAAATACATAATATATACAATTTATGTCACAAGATGGAGAGATGTGCTGGGACTCAGGATTCGGCCAAACTCATAACAAAAGGTTCAATTTATTTATTCTCAACAATTAAAGCTCAATAAACAAAATAACACCGACTCTTATTTTTGCCAAGGTAGACTATCAAAAGATTAGTTGTATCCCTAAGCATAGATTATCTAAACAAAGCATAACCTATCTAATTGAATAACAACCAATTTAATCAAATCATAATTCTATTTAATTAGTGCAAAAGTCAAATAAAGAATTAATTAAAATTACCCATGTATGAAATTTGTCTTCCTCGGTCGTCCCAGTGATGGTTCTAGCTCATCATGTTGGAAACACGCTCAAAATCCATTTTTATTGCTCAAAGGAGGTGTACAAATGATGAAATGGAGTAAATTGGTGAAAATCGGTGTTTGCAATGATTATAATTGTTGCAAACATCATTACAAAATAACAATAAAGAAAAATTGTTCTCGTTGTCTTAAGATCGCCTTCCGTGTTACGACCCTCGTCTCCGTGTCGTTAACACCGTTTATAAACGACGGTCTTCGTAAGTGCAATGTTCTTCGTGTTCTTCCTTCACAGCAGCAGCAGCAGAATTTTTGTAACTTTATTTCTATCACTCTGTTCTTCTCCCAAACTCTCCCAAACTCTCCATAACCTCTCAATGATATACCAGCACCTATTTATAGTCAAACAGACGCGAGATATCACAATATAATTGCATATAATCCTCCCATCGCTCGGTGTTTAAAGAAAATATTGTGTTTCCCTGTTTTACTTCTACACGGCTTCTGATGATGTAAATACGTGCTGAAGCTTCCTTAATTAACTCCTACACGTTTTTGAAGTGACCAAACACGAGCAAAACTCGTCCAAACACGCTGTAATCCGTGGATATCATCCCGTGCATAGCTCCCTGTTTTCTTCCAACACGAGTTCTCTAGCCAAATTGGATCGAAACGAAGACCCATACCAGTCTCTGTTAGGCCAAAAGGAAGATACCCAAAGATTTTCAGCCATTGAGTCTCTAGAACAGCTCCAAAATCCGAACCCTAATCTGCTTCGTTGTCGCCATAGTTTCCCGCCAAAAGCTTATTTTCAAATTGTTGAAGATGACTGCGCCTTTATCCCGTTTCGGGTGCGAATAGCAGTGCCTCCTTGGGATGCCCCTTAGCAATTGGGTTACCCCTTATCCAAAGACGAGAGTCCGAATAACACTTGTCCTCCTGAGGTGCTCCGAGCAACTTTTCGAGCCGAATTTTCCAAAAAATATTTATTTCAAAAATACCTAAAATACATAAAAACACAATATTAGTACAAAAATCGAGTTCCAACAATACCAACACTGAGGACAATTCAGACACAAAAATGTGTCTATCAGAAGGTATTTCACTTTTGTCATCAGTGGAAACCTTTTGTTGAGAAGAATCACTAGACTTGACAAATTTTACCTCTTTGCTAATACTTGGAGCATTTATTCCCTTATAGTCCAATCCTCGTGTATCACGATGATTTTTACTTGGTCCTAGCATAGTGGTTAATTTGCTTGAACTAGTATTGAAATTTTTCAAGTCATCTTCCAACATCTTGATTTCATCAAGAGCAGCAGCTAAATCAGCCTCAAGGCGTTTTCTCGAGCGATATAAGCGCTTTCTATGTCATCAAAACTTGTTTGTCGAGTTAATCCTTGCTTCGCATTCTCGCAAGTTTCTCTTCCAACAAGAAGTATTTTTGATAAACAATATCACATTCAAGTGACTTTCTACTCAGGTTTTCCTCGGAATATTTGAGGACCGATTCGCAAGAGCGATTCCAACCATAAAGACCTCCGTAAATCCTTTTCAATTTCTTGTTTTCTCGAGAGAGAGGAGTCAGAAGAGGCGTGACATGAGAAGTTGTAATCTTCTTTATTTTAAATGAATCCAAAAACTTAACATACTCTGAGACTTCCTCATCAACATATCTATCAATATCTGAATCACCTTAATCAGAAAGTTCATCCAACTGTTCTTCTAGGCGTGTTTCCCATCAACGCTTCTACATTCGTGAGAATGTTTAAATATTGACTTAGATGTGACAGCTTCTCTCAGAGAATCCAAGCTTTGAAACTCATCTGGTAATTTCTGAATTGGTACGTTATTAGAGATAAACTCGTCCATAATAATAAGATTTCTATAAACACAGACTTATGAGGTCTAAAACATGTTTGCCTGCTCTGATACCAATTGAAAAAGCGGGGGTCTAACAACCACACCCAATATTTCGTTCGGCAATCTGTATATACAAACTCTAATATAATTTCAAGATAATCAACTATACAGTCAGACTCAATCCAGATAAAAGCATATCAAAGAGTTTACATCTCAATTTATCAATTCAAACTACAATCAGCAAATAGGAATTTACGAGCCCGATTGAATAAGAGAAATAACTTGGACGGTATCACAAACCAATATCCAAGTGTCAATCAATTCAATCAACAACCCATAGGTCGGATTCAAGAACTGATTGAACTTAACGCACAACCTGTGATATTTCTATTATATAACAAAATATAATGCGTAAAAGAAATAACACAGACACCAGAATTTTGTTAACGAGGAAAACCGCAAATGCAGAAAAACCCCGGGACTTAGTCTAGCTTTGAACACCACATTATATTAAGCCGCTACAGACACTAGCCTACTACCAATGAACTTTGGACTGGAATGTAGTTGATCCCTAATCAATCTCACGCTGATCAAGGTACAGTTGCGCTCCTTACGTCTCTGAACCCCAGCAGGATTCTACGCACTTGATTCCCCTGATCTCATCCACAACTAAGAGTTGCTACGACCCAAATTCGAAGACTTGATAAACAAATATGTCTCACACAGAAAATTCTATTGGAATAGATAAATCTGTCTCCCACAGAAATATCTATGAGTTTTGTTCCGTCTTTTGATAAATCAATGTGCACAGGAACCAATTGATAAACTGGACTTATATTCCCGAAGAACAACCTAATATTATAAAACCTCACAATAATCTTAACCGTATGGTAGCGAAACAAGATATTGTGGAATCACAAACGATGAGACGAAGATGTTTGTGACTACTTTTAATCTTACCTATAAGAGATAAATCTCAAGCAAATCTTAGCAAAGATAATACTCAATCACGATAAAAGAAGTAAGATCAGAACACGCAACTACAGAGAAAAAAGTTGGGTCTGGCTTCACAATCCCAATGAAGTCTTCAAGTCGTTAACCTATAATGGTTTTAGGAAAAACCTAGGTTAAAGTAGAATCGACTCTAGTACGCAACTAGTATCACACAGGAGGTACGAGGATTAGGTTTCCCAGTTTCTAGAGTTCTCCTTTATATAGTTTTCAAATCAGGGTTTGCAATCTAAGTTACCTTGGTAACAAAGCATTCAATATTCATCGTTAGATGAAAACCTGATTAGACTCAAGCTAATATCTTTCAACCTTTTGATCGAACTTAGCTTGTTATACACAAATGAAATGTACCTTCATAAAGGTTTGAGTAACCGTACCCAAACGTGTACACTATGTTGGTTCAACTGTAGTTAACCGAGGTTAGCTATATGTTCACTATCATATCAACCTTATTCATCTTAACCACAATTAGTTCAAAGGACTCAAATGAAACTAGTTATAGAGTTGTTCAATTGCTATATTCTCATAGAAGTATACAAGAACACAATTGGAGCAAAATCGGTTTGACTCACTCGAATCAATTCATGAACATTATAGCCACGGTTTGCAAAGAATGCATTCCTTATTATATAAATGTATTAGTTCATGTCACAACCGATCTTAGAACTTTAACCACTCAAGTATGCAAATGTGTACGCATACTTAAGTAGCCGGACCAAGTTTGGTTTTCGCCAGTTTGCGAATAGGTACGCACACCTCCAAACCTAGCAGAAATTTCCGGACATGAACCTTACGCCAGTATGCATACGGGTACGTGTACTTAGGTTCCCAGACTTCTCAAACCAACATGCACGCATACGGGTATGCATACTATGGTTCCCAGACATGGATCATATATATGCAAGAGTGCACAACATGTTTATAATCCAATGTTGGTTAAGTGTTCTAAACTCCATTTCAATCATTGAAACTTTCTTATAGGATGACAATAGCCGTTTTCACACACTATTAGCATCAAAGCAATTTTCAAGTTATTGAAATAATCATAACGAAACATTCCAAGTCTACATCAAATGATTGCATCACACAAACCATGTAAGATGTTACTCGGCAATTTTCACATGATCATCTTTTGACTTTCGTCAAGAATATAAGATGAACTTGGTTGAAGCGAAAGCTTACCAACACATATTTCGAGAAATATGTAAGCGAGTTAAACTCAGCTCGAAATATCAAATGTGTATACTAGGAAACTATATAGCACTCTTATGTCCCAATATAGGAGATAGAGTAGAAATAGACTTTCCAAGTGATAGATGAGTTTCAGTCTCCACATACCTTTTGTTGATGAAGTTCCACAAGCTCTACTTAGTAGTTCTTCGTCTTCAAATGGTGTCTGAAGTCCATATCAACATAAAAAAAAAAAGCTAGTCAACAATCGATACATAATTAAACATATGTAATCCGATTCTAACTACAAAAACATACAGGAATGTCAAACATTATTAATCGGTTTATGTGATACATGCATAAAAATCAATCATGAAAAGGAATCTGAAGACACAATTCCAAAATCGGTAAATTAACAAGCATATAAAACCCGATTGTAGAATCGCAATTAGTACCCAAAATCGGATGATATTCATGCACTTATAAACTGATTCTGGTGTTTTCTTTTCATATTTCATTTCTAAACCTAGAATCGGTTGATGTTAATCATCATATAAACCGATTACTCTGCATGCTCTTCATGGCTGAAAAACAAAACCCAGAATCGGTTTATTCGATATGTCAACATAAACCGATTCTGGGAGTAATCAGAGATTTGGGTTTTCAAAAATCGAAAATTTAAACATGTAAATCAATGAAGAAATGGGAATACTACAACGGGTTGATGGTGATTTACCTTTTTCTTGGTTGGATCGAAGATCGTTAGAGAAGAGTATAGAAAAAAAATTGATTAGGGTTTTGAGAATTTTGAAAGATTAGGATGAAAATAGAAAGTATTTTAGGTTTAGGTGTTGTAGCAAAAACGTTCCTACAACACTCCTCGAGATTTGTACTGAATGATATAATCTTAACCGTTGAACGAGTCAATATTTATACCTGATGGATGAATTATAGACCGTTTAGATGATCCATAATTTTCCTCGTGATACGTTCTTGATGGTGAAAAGATTTTCAACTCAGCTCTCCAATGCTCTTTGCTTTCTATACTCCCGATGAATGAAGAAAATGAGGGGGGTACCTGCAAGGACACTCCGATGCCTCAATGAGTAAGGAGCTCTAAATAGGTTTTTGAGTAGAGAAAATGATTAGAAAATGTGTACCTCTCTGGTTGAAATTCCTCTTCTATTTATAAGTTATGGAGGAATTGTATCCAGTCCAGTTTGCGTATAAATACATTTCGACTATGTATCTGGACAAAATGCACTCCAGGTTCATCCTGGTCAAAACCTTTTTTTTTAATAGGAAAGGAATTATATTGATTTTAAAAATTAAATATTGTTCTTGTCCTCAGAGTATGAGGACTTTAGTCCAAAGATGGACCATTATTTAACCAATTAAAACACACTTGATTGTGATCTTGCATATTTGGCCGTAGAATCACCCAAATGGTTGGCGTCTCTGCACATAATTGCAACACCAATAAACTAGAGTATTAAGAATGTAAATAGCATCATACACTAAATTCTCAGTAGTCCATTTGACGGCATTGATGTTTCCATTCATCAAGGAAATCACATTTTTGCAGCCTCCTTCCGCTTCAATACTTGTCCATCCTTTTGTTTAGCCCACACCACCGCCTCTAATAGTGCCCCGGCCTCGCTTGTTCTGGATCTATGGCACCGCATGAACCTCCTCGCATCCATTGCTATTACCTGCAGATCTCTAGTTATTAGTCCCCAAACTGCACATAGTATTCCTGTCAATGTAAGATGCATCAAAATTAATCTTTAAAGCAGCAGAACTAGGAGGTTTCCACATATGATCATTCTGGTTGTTTAGACCAAAAGGATCTGTGGTGTTCCGTTTTGATCTGTTCCAATCCTCAACCTGTAACAAGACACTGTTAGTTAATTCTGAAACATTTATGGCCTTATTATCAAAAACCTTGGCACATCTTGATTTCCAAATCATCCAAACAGTGAAACAGGCAATGTCATATAAAGTGTAATCCTTATTCACCTGAACATTAGAGGGCATAAAAAAACTGGCTATCCACTGATAAATCTCACTATTCTGTAAGAGAGAAGCTATGGTATTGTTCACAAGATTCCATATAGGCAAAACCACTACACAATCATGGAACAGATGTTGGATTGTTTCTTCTGCACTATTACAGAGAGGACAAAGATTGTCCTGGTGTCTAGTGACCTTTGCTAACCTAGACTTGGTTTGGATACACCTATGCAAAAACTTCCAGATAAAATGTTGGACCCTAGGTGGAAGCTTATGTTTCCAGAAAGCTTTCCAGTTTATTGTAAGGTTGTTCTTGGTAGGTTTCACACTCAGGCGATCATTAAGAATAGCCCTATAAGCTGTTTTAACAGTGAAGTTACCGTTATTAGATGGCTCCCATCTGATTTTATCTGAGCCAGACAATGGTATCCTAATATTAATAATATCCCTCACAGTAGATTCATCAAATAAAGCATTAAGTGTATCAACATTCCAAGAATTAACAGTTTGATCTATCAGTTGGCTAACATAGGTCATTCCAGTAGACATCATATTAGATGGAGGAGGCTTGTGCATATTTGGAATCCAATTATCTTTCCAAATATGCACAGAGGAGCCATCTCCAATCTCCCAAACATAGTACTTTTTAACTATTCTCAAACCTGTGCATATTCCATTCCAAATCCAAGATCCTTGTTTATCTACACAATCAATCAACGGGTTAAGGTTAGCAAAGTATTTTTCCTTTAAAATAACAGCCCAAGGTTCATCAGGAGAAGTGATTAGTCTCCAAGCTAGTTTTGTGAGAAGAGCTAAGTTTAGGATATCAGTTTTCCTAATATTTAAGCCTCCAAGATCTTTTGGGAGAGATATATCATGCCAAGCTTTGGGAAAGCTACCTTTGTCATTTTCTTTCTTACCCCACCAAAATTTCATTTGAATGTTATCCATTTTTTCAGCTTAACTCTTTTGGCATGGGGAAAATATTTAAGTGGTGACTAGCAAGACTGCCAGCACCGATTGATTCATGACAATTCTACCTGGTGGAGCTATGAATGTGGATTGCCAAATGTCTAGTCCGCCTCTATGGTTGTCTAGAAGATGCACAAAAGTGTCAAATTTCCTTTTTGTAAAAACAAGGGAACTCCTAAGTACTTTTCTTGCAGTGACATTCTTTTTATCCTAAGAATATTAGCTATCTCAATTTTTACCATACCTAGCACCTTGTAACTGAAAGCTAGAGCAGATTTGTCAAAATTCACAGCTTGACCAGAGAACAAACTGAATTGTTCTATAATGTTAGCCAAATTTCTAGCATCTGTGGTTCTGTCTTTAATGAAAATAAGACAATCATCAGCAAATAATAAGTGAGAAATAGCTGGGCAGTTCTTAGATGCTTTAAAACCATGAATCAATTCATTTTGTTCAGCATGATGTAAACTTCTAGAAAAAGATTCCATGCACAGTATAAACAGATAAGGGGATACGGGGTCTCCCTGTCTAAGACCCCTTTGAGGAATGTATATATTACCTGGAGATCCATTTAGCAGTATGGAAGTTGAAACTGTGGAGATACATTGTTCAATCATCTTGCACCACCCATCACAGAAGCCAAGTTTTTTAAGACTATTAATAAGGAAATTCCATTCTACCCTATCAAATGCTTTAGACATGTCAAGTTTTATTGCAGCACAACCATCTAAGGCTTTATTCTTTTTCATACTATGAATAAGTTCATGAGCAATTATTATGTTGTCATGAATAAGCCTTCCAGACAAAAAAGCAGTTTGAGCCGGAGAAATGATCTTATGCAAAACAGTTTTCAGTCTAGATGCAAGAAGTTTTGAAATGATCTTATAAGAAACATTACAAAGACTAATGGGTCTGAAATCAACCGCACTTTTAGGACATTTACTTTTAGGAATGAGAGTTGTAAAGTTGTGATTAAGCTCTTTTAAGATATGGTGGCTATGAAAGAAAGCTTGCACCATTTTGACCACATCAGGACCAACTGTTTCCCACATTATTTGGTAAAAACCAGGTGGAAAACCATCTGGTCCTGGTGTTGTCCAGGGTTTCATATCAAACACAACTTTTTAAACTTCCTCTCAGATTAGGCAAAGTCGTTAGCATATTATTGTCCACATCAGTAATACATCCATTAACAGTACTCAGAAAAGTATCAGGCACAGGGGGATTAGAGGACTGACTCATGGAGCTAAAATGTCTTAACAGTTCATTTTCAATATCATTTCTATCATCAAGCCAAGTGCCTAAATTATTTTGAAGAGAATCTATCTGAGTTCTTTGTCTTCTATAATTAGCTTTGTGATGAAAGTATGCAGTATTCCTATCATCCTGAAGTAGAAGATCATCTTTAGATTTTTGTCTCCAGAAGTCAGCTTCCATATCATACCAATATTTAAGTTTTTGAGTTAAATCATTTATTCTATCGGTATTATTCTGGTTGCCAGATGAAGAAAGGTCAGCAAGCTGATGCTCAATGTTCACAATCTGAGAATTTATGTTTCCAAAATGATGATAATTCCAGTTCCTAAGGCCATGCTTAGTGTTCTTTAGACAGTAAGTTAACTAAAAAGCAGCGGAGCCATTAGTTTTGTTATTCCACTTATTTTTGATGAGGTCAGCGCAAGTAGAGTCTTTAAACCAAGATCTATTGACTCTAAAAGGTTTCTTAGTATTATTTCCTATTTTGCTAGTAAGCAGCATTATAGGGCAGTGATCACTACCAAGGACAGTTAAGTGATATAAAGCCGCATTAGGGTGATTGTTACTCCAGTCTAGAGAAACCATTACTCTATCAAGCCTTTCTAAAATCAAATCCTGACCATTTCTTCTATTTGTCCAAGTGAAAGGGTTCCCTATATAGTTCATACTAGATAAATTATTGCTACTCAATAGATAGTTATTAGCATCTAAAACTGATTGGCTAGGATTGTTACCACCCTCCTTTTCATCACTATGCAGAATGAAGTTTATGTATCCTATCACAATCCAAGGTCTATTATGAGCTAATCTAATGTCTCTCATGTGATTCCATTGCCTAGATCTATCAGCATCATTTAGAGCCCCATAAAGACAAGTTAACAGAGAGCTACTATCCTGACTATCTAGTTTAACTAGACAATTTATCATGTTCAACTGTTTATCTATGATTTGAAGATCTATATTATCCTTCCATAGGAGTACTAAACCACCTGACTGACCAATAGGGTTCAAGAAGATAACATTCGGGAATTTGTATCTTGCTAACAGGAATTGCATTCTTTTTTGTTGATTTTTTGTTTCTGACAGGAAGACAATATCTGGATTTTGTGACTTGATCAGCATGTGAAGGTGATTCCTGGTATCTTTGTTTCCAAAACCACACACATTCCATGATATGATTTTCATTTTTAGAAAGAGAGTCAGAGGACTATTGTTCCTAAAAACAAGACTATCTTTAAAGCAAGCTCTATATAAATAACTAAAGTAATTTGAAGAAAAATGTAAACTTGTTATTTGGGTTTTGATATGTACCTTAATCTCCCCTGTCGTGTTGTGAGATTGTTTCTCCCCTAGTGTGATTCTGTCTGTAGCTTGAGTGTTCATTTGTTTCCCTTCATGAGAGTGACTTTGAGCAGCTGAAATTGTGGTAAAGCTTCCATTACTCTCTTGATTCTTAGTAATTCTTAGTCTTTTCCCTCCTCTAACTACTTCATTACCTTCTTCTTCTTGAGCTTTATTTGGTATAACAAGATAGCCATCTTTTGGAGGGATAAATGGAGTGTTCTTCATTTCTTTCTTTTTCTGCAATGTAGGAATAGCAGGAATATCATTACTTTCAATGGATTGTTGCCTTCCAAGAACATTTGGCACACCAAAAGGATAAGGCTTATTGTGAGCTTTTTCCAGAAATGTTGTTGTTGCTTCACATACTTTTCCTTTAGAGTGCTTAATGATAAAACAGCTAGGACAAATGTTGTGAGGCTGTTTTTCATAAAAGAATTTGATCCACCTTGTACATCCAGCATTAGTTTTTGCCAATACACCCCTCCTTAGTGGATTGTTAATATCAATTGATACACAGACTTTGACACCTTCTTTGTCAATTGGAATTGCATCTTTTGGATCAATTGCTATTACTTCCCCCACCAGCTTTCCTATTTTTGTTACTGAGATCACATTCATATGCTCGCGTAAGTTTTTTAGTTGTATCCAAAAACACTGATGATTCCAATCAAGCTCTTGGTAGATTACTAAAGAGTTGTAATCATGCAGTATAACTAGATTTTTGTTGATACTCCAGGGTCTAGTTGAGAAAACCATCTTCTTTACCTCTTCTTCTTTGAATTTGAAGACCATGATGTTCTTGTCTATTTCTACCACCTTGACTTCTCCTTCAGGGATAAAGTACCAAGTATATCTGAGATGATGTTCCACAGCTTTAAAACCCATTGACCCTTCCTCCAGTATGATCTTTCCAATAAGACAATGTTCCCATTCTCCCACCACTTCTTGTATTTCTTCTTCAGAAAGTTGGATTGGTATTTCAGAGTCATCATCTAGAGCCAGAGCTGATTGTTTAAACTTTTCAGCCAAATCAGTGACTTGATCTTCATTTTTGTCTGCCATGAGATTTGTCTTTTTTGATATGTGTTTTGAGAAATCTGCACCCAGTTCTTCTTTTTTAATACAGTTTATATGCCTATAGAATTGAAGATTTGGTTTACCAAACATGGAAGATTTCCTCCGATAATGTTGCAATTCATATATTTGGTTGTTTTGGCAAGATAATCCTTTGACAGATAAATATGGTATGAGCAGAATTCCATGGAGTAACAGAAGGAATTTGTTACCAAACTTATAACTGTATTTTTGAATTTTGAAACGCCTAAATTTCCTCCCTTTTGTGATTTGACTTTTCCTTTGATTGACACTGAATCGGAATCGCCTGTGTTGGTAACTCTCATGGAGGTGAAACGATGAACACTTTTTGTCTTCAAAAAGCACTTCAGCTAACAAATCAAACGCTTTAATCACAACTTCAAATAAGGCAAACGCCATTGAGGAGAAAACAATCTGTAAACACATTAGAGGAGAAAGAGATATGGTTAGCAAAACATTTAATTGAAAAAATGAAATTTAAAAATAAGGGTTTCTGGAAAACAAGAACTTTTCGTATTCTCTCAAACAAAAATGGATAAGGATGAAAGAAACTAAATCAGGATCAAAAAAGGATTAAAAAACCAATCAGAATCATGGACTGTGGTTTGAATTGAGATGGAGGAAGGGAGGTAGCATCTATTTTTTACTGAGTCGCATCGCCGATTCGCAGCCTCTCCGTCAATTTCCCGATACGCCCTCCTGGTCAAAACCAATTTCCTTATTTTTAGGATCTACAACCTCCAGGTTATACCTGGTCTTCTTCTGTTTCCCCCTATTTTTCTGAGGATCAGTAACCTTCAGGGTTTGAATATACTTGGTCTTTAACTGATTCCTCCTTTTTCTGGGGATCAACAACCTCTAGGTTTTGAATGTACCTGATCTTTAACTGATTCCTCCTTTTTCTGGGGATCAATAACTTCCAGGGTTTGAATGTACCTGGTCTTTAACTGATTCCTCCTTTTTTCTGGGGATCAGTAACTTCCAGGGTTTGAATGTATACCTGGTCTTTAGAAGCTAACAAATCAGGTTAATAGCTTCTAGTGGGCTTAGACATCAATCCATGAACCAAACAAAGGTCTTATTTGGTCTGAAGAGTTGTTAAGCCCACTCAATATGAATAGGTTGAAGAGTTTGAAAAAGCGGGGGTACAACAACCACACCCAATATTTCGCTTAGCAATCTGTATAGACAAACTCCAATATACTTTCTAGAGAATCAACTAGACAGTCAAACTCAATCTAGAGAAAGATATATTAAAGAGTTTATATCTCAATCTCTCGATTTGATCTTTACTCAAGCAAATAGAAATCTGCGAGTCTTTATCAAAGAGAGATAACTTGGATGGTACCAAAGACCAATATCCAAGTGTCAATCAATTTAAATCAACAACCAAAAGGTCGGATATTCTAATTGATTGAACAACGCACAACCTGTGATATTTCAATTATATAAACAAATATAATGCGGAATTGAAATAACATAGACACCGGAATTTTGTTAACGAGGAAACCGCAAATGCGGAAAAACCTCGGGACCTAGTACAGATTGAACATACAAGCCGCTACAGACACTAGCCTACTCTAAATTAACTTTAGTCTGGACTGTAGTTGAACCCCAATCAATCTCACACTGATCCAAGGTACAGTTATGCTCCTACGCCTCTGATCCCAACAGGATGCTACGTACTTGATTCCCTTAGCTGATCTCACACACAACTAAGAGTTGCTACGACCCAAAGTCGAAGACTTTAATAAACAAATCAGATATCACACTAAAATTCTACTTGTAATAGATAAATCCGTCTCCCACGAATATACCTACGAGTTTTTGTTCCTTCTTTTGATAAATCAAGGTGAATAGGAACCAATTGATAACCCGGACTTATATTCCCGAAGAACAACCTAGTATTATCAATCACCTCACAATAATCTTAATCGACGCAGCGAAAAAAAGATATTGCGGAATCACAAACGATACGACGAAGTGTTTGTGATTTATTTTCTATCTTGCCTATCGGAGATATAACTCTCAAGCCAATTAATTCAATTGTACTCGTATGATAGAAAAAACAAGATCAGATTACACAACTACAAGAAAAGTAGTATCGGTCTGTTCACAATCCCAATGAAGTCTTTAAGTCGTTAACCTGGTTTAGAGAAGAAAACCCAAGGTTAAAGGAGAATCGACTCTAGCTTATGAAACTAGTATCACACGTAAGGTGTGGGGATTAGGTTTCTCAGTTGCTAGAGTTCTCCCTTATATAGTCTTTCAAATCAGGGTTTGCAATCAATGTTAGCTTGGTAACAAAGCATTCAATATTCACCGTTAGATGAAAACTGATTAGATTCAAGCTAATATTTCTCAACCGTTGGATCAAAACCTTAGCTTGTTACACACAAATGAAATGTCCAATTTTGGGTTTATGTAACTGTTCCCAAACATTAACATTTGTTGGTTCAACAATAGTTAACCAAATGGTTAGCCATATGAGCAATTTCATATCAACCATATTCTTCTTCACCATAACTAGTTCAAATGACTCAAATGAACTAGTTAGAGAGTTGTTCAATTGCTTAGATCTTATGTAACTACACAAGACACAATCGAAGCAAATACGGTTTGATTCACTCGAATCGGTTCAAGAACTTTATAGCCACGGTTTGCAAAAACATTCCTTAGTTTATATAAACATGAGTTCAAGAACAACCGATTTTAGATATAACCTACTCAAGTTCGCGGACTTAAAATCACGAAAGAAGTTCACAAACTCCAGCAGAAATTCTCGGGTCGAGAACTTCCGCTTCATGACTTGGCTCACGCCACATTCTCGTTTCTCTCGATCAACAAAGTTCGCAAACTTTGGTTCAAGGAATAAGGACTTATACATATATGTGTTTCCACAACAATGCTTATATCCTACCAATGGTTATGTAATCTAAACTCTCATTTCAATCATTGAAACATTCTCAGAGGACGTTATATAGCCGTTATTCACAAACCATTTTTCGTCAGAGCAATTTTCAAAGTGATTGAAACATAACATGACTTTCGTCACTAGGTAAAGATGAATTTGGCTAAAGCGAAAGCTTACCAACACATATTTCGAGAAATAGATATGCGAGTTAAACTCTACTCAAATAGCAAATGTGTATAATGAAAGTCTATATATCAAAACGACTTTTGTCTCAAGAATAGGAGATAGAGTAAATAGACTTTTGAGTGACATATAAGTTCAAGTCTCCACATACCTTTTAGTCGATGAAGTTCCACCAGTTCCTTGAGTAGTCCTTCGTCTTGTATGATGATTGCCGTGGAGTCTTGAGCTCAACTACACTTTCTATCCTAGTCCGAGACCTTTAGCTATAATAGGCTAGAAATCAAGACTTATAGTTTTGATCACTAACATTGACAAACATGCTTGAGATAGCAACGCATGTGAGTTCGACCGAGCAATGCTCTAACAAAGTTTTTTAGCCCACTTAATGTTAATGGTCCAAACATTAGGTTTTGGGAAATGTTAGAAAACGCACTTTGTCCTCGCTGCTTCTACGCGCTCAGAAGTGGCAAATAAACGTGGCCGATAGATGTGGACTTCTAATATCACATGTCACTGGTCTAGGAAAGAGAACAATCCATATTTTATTCTCTCTTTTTCCTTTAGTCTTCCTTTTCCTTATCTCAGATGAAAAGATTCAAATAAGTTTTCATCCATTTAAAATCAAATTTTTTGTTCAAGGATTTGAGAATTCAAACTTCATTGGTTTTGGCTTTAGGTATATTGTTATCATTGGGTTTCTTTAAAAATCACAAGGATAAAAAACACCAAACAGATCCATATTTAGAGTTATGGTTTTAAGGATTAAGAATAAATCTGACTATATTATCTCTACCAGCAGCGATATGAAATCGATGGTGGATTCCTTTTAATTCTCTGATTTCCCATTAATAAGCTCACTTTTAACCCCCATGACCAATTTTTCCCCTTTCTTAATGGAACCATCTCGATTTAGCTGATTTTCCGATTTAAGTTTATTACTTTTACTCCAAAATCTCTGAATTTGTAGTTATTTTGATTAAATAAACAGATAATCGAACTTTAGGTTTGTTACAATTATACCCAACTGATTAGAAAAAGAAGTAGCATAAGAAGGAGATGAAGATTGGAAAAAAGGAGCAACTGATGTACCATCCCGTTTGAAGAAAATATCATCAGAAGGAGAATTGTTAGATTATTTGGTGGAGAAGAAGCAATTGGATTTACACCCATTGATCAGAATCACGAGATTCTGTAAAATCAAACATATCTTTCTCTACATCATGATTTGTTTTTCAATCATCACATCTGCCTTCTTTTCTGCCATTGTACTGCTGTAAATTCAAGATAAAAAAAAGGTCCTCCATTAAATTACCATCACCATAAAGAACATATTTTTCTTCATCTTCAACACTTCATCATCGCCATCATGAACACATTCTTTTTACATTGAAGCCAGTCTATCATGGTCGATGAAGAAAGAGTCTCACAAAGTTTGGTAAACTGAAGAAAACTTTTATATTTGTTTCTCTCACTTAAGACTGATACGTGGAATACATGTATCCAAATCACGAAGCCAACTCACCGTACCAACTAAGAGTCCGAGTAAGCCGCGAGTAAAGCGCAATCCGCCTATCACGACCGTTAGGTTTTTTTATGTTTTTGGATTTACTGAAAATGGAAAGATTAGTATTTATATGAGATAGTTTTAGGAATTAATTTGGGGGTAAATTAGTATTTTTGAGAAGTTTGGTAGCCCATAAAAATTTGGTGGAGTGGGAAGGGAAATTTGATAGGCCCCAAATAAATGGCATATGCCCCAATTTAGCCTGAAAAAATTATGATATCACAACCGAAGGTTTTGCTGTTTTGCTGTTTTGCTTTTACACTAAATATGACTGATAACAAGTCATCTGGTAGTTATTATTTCCTTTGGTGGCTGCATGACTTGCGATTAACCATTCATCCGCGCTCAATTAATTTGTACCGGTTGGCTCAAAAAGAATAAAAGTGTCCGTGCAGGATGAATATAGTGTCCCAACCATTTTTTAAGCCGAACTCCAAAGAGCCTCAGAGCAAGGGCTATGGGTAGTCTCCAAATGGAGACTAACTCTTTCACATGAAGGAGGGCTCGATCAAATGAACGAGTGAATCCACTATGGGAAAATAAGAAAAGGACACTACATAGAAGAAAGTCTCCCATTTATAAAAAAAATTCGACCCCGTCAAAAAAAAAAAAAAAAAAAACTACATAGACGGGGACCGTCTATTTTAAAAAGTTGCAAATTTTTTTAACGGGGGACAACCACTCTTTCAATTGAACGAGTGTATGAATGTGGAGTAAAAACTACCCATAAAAGCCTCTAATCCGCTCAAAATTGTAGTGCACCCCTTCATTTGAAGGAGTGACACTACCCACAGCCCTTGCTCCCAACTCCTCGAGAAAGAAATCAGACTCCTTTACTGAACCTGCAAAAATAAAAAATCAATGTTCGAAAGCGGATTTGCACACAGAGACAGAACACCATTGCTATGACCGTTTTTCCATGGAAAAAGCGTTAAAATGTATCATGACTCAGCAAGGTTTTAAAAACGTCCGTTTTTACCGAAAAAACAACCGTTAAAACGGCCACGCCCATATACCGTGGTCGTGAGGGTCTCCGAACCCCGTGCCTTTATTAGGCCGATAAATAGGAAAAAACGGCAGTTTTATAGTACCGTTTTCAGTTTTCATACACGTTGTAACCGTTTTTCTAAAATTAGTTTGAATGTTTTTTTCTTCTAAATAACATTTTAACGTGCGTTTTTTAATCAAGTTTTCCCGTTATCACGCACGTTATAACCGTAAATAACTTTCTTACCATTTCTTTTGATTTTTTTTCTTCTCTGGATTGAAAGCTGAAAACTTCGAATTAAATATTTTTAAATGATACAAGGAAACTAACTATAGGATTAAAACTACAAATTTAAAAACATAGGATTGTTAAACTAGTATTCATCATTTAAAAAGATACGCGAACCAACTACGACCACCACATTTTTTCAAGTATTCTCTATTTTCTCGACGGTTCCTTTCCACATCATAGTCATTGTTGTCGGGGTACTGGCTATCTTCGTTTTCATAAGTATCATCATCATAATAACCATCATTATCGTTATCATAACCTCCTTTAGTATCATCATTATTGTTACCTACTTCATTATTATTATCAATATTAGAATTATATCCTTTGTTCATATGTTGAACACCATGGTCAGAGCGATCGGAAGTGTAACGAGAATCATATGTTGGATTCACGAATTTTAAAGACTAAAATGGGTACATGATTTGGACACGAATTTTATCAAACTTTATCAAACTTTCGTAAATTGTATAGTGAAAAGCTTTACCGACACGAATTTTATCAAACTTTCGTAAATTGTATAGTGAAAAGCATTTTAAAACACCTATGTAAAGAATATAAACATGACTATCGAATTATATACATTTCTTATACTAACAATAATCAAATAAAATGGTAGTATTAGAATTTCTTAATGATATAGGTCATCTATTAGTTAGACAAAATTTAATAATTAATAGGTTATCTATTTAGGGACGTGGGGAGTATTAAAAAATTAAAATACCTTGTAACAACGTTTTTTAGACTCGTTAAAACGTTTTCACGCACGTTATAACCGTTACATAGGAAATTCAGATCAATAATTTTTTTTATTTCCTATGTAACCGTTACAACGCCCGTTATTTTCAAAAAACGTCCAAAAAACGCGTTTTTTGACTATATAACGCGTTTTTGGCCCAAAATGTGCTCACACCTGAGAAAACGCATTATAACGGTCACACCTAGTGTCCGTGACCTGAGCCGTGACCCGTTTTTCAAACCTTGTGACTCAGACAAACCAAGGTTTTAAAAACGTCCGTTTTTATCGGTAAAAACGACCGTTAAAACGGTCACACCCATATACCGTGGCCTGAGGGTCCCCGAACCCCGCGCCTTTATTAGGCCGATAAATAGGAAAAAACGGCAGTTTTATAGTACCGTTTTTCAGTTTTCATACACGTTGTAACCGTTTTTCTAAAATTAGTTTGAATGTTTTTTCTTCTATATAACATTTTAACGTGCGTTTTTTAGAACTGTTTTCTCGTTATCACGCACGTTATAACCGTGTAAATAACTTTCTTACCATTTTTTTTGATTTTTTTTCTTCTCTGGATCGAAAGCTGAAAAATTCGAATTAAATATTTTTAAATGATACAAGGAAACTAACTATAGGATTAAAACTACAAATTTTAAAAACATAGGATTGGTAAACTAGTATTCATCATTTAAAAAGCTACGCGAACCAACTACGACCACCACCTTTTTTCAAGTATTCTCTATTTTCTCGACGGTTCCTTTCCACATCATAGTCATCGTTGTCGGGTAACTGGCTATCTTCGTTTGCATAAGTATCATCATCATAATAACCATCATTATCGTTATCATAACCTCCTTCAGTATCATCATTATTGTTACCTACTTCATTATTATTATCAATATTAGAATTATATCCTTTGTTCATATGTTGAACACTATGGTCAGAGCGATCGGAAGTGTAACGAGAATCATATGTTGGATTCACGAATTTTAAAGACTAAAATGGGTACATGATTTGGACACGAATTTTATCAAACTTTATCAAACTTTTGTAAATTGTATAGTGAAAAACATAGTGAAAAGCTTTACCGACACGAATTTTATCAAACTTTCGTAAATTGTGTAGTGAAAAGCATTTTAAAACACCTATGTAAAGAATATAAACATGACTATCGAATTATATACATTTCTTATACTAACAATAATCAAATAAAATGGTAGTATTAGAATTTCTTAATGATATAGGTCATCTATTAGTTGGACAAAATTTAAAAATTAATAGGTTATCTATTTAGGGACGTGGGGAGTATTAAAAAATTAAAATACCTTGTAACAATGTTTTTTAGACTCGTTAAAACGTTTTCACGCACGTTATAACCGTTACATAGGAAATTCAGATCAATAATTTTTTTATTTCCTATGTAACCGTTATAACGCCCATTATTTTCAAAAAACGTCAAAAAAACGTGTTTTTTGACTATATAACGCGTTTTTGGCCCAAAAGCGTGCTCACACCTGAGAAAACGCATTATAACGGTCACACCTAAAGGTCCAGTGACCTGAGCCGTGACCCGTTTTTCAAACCTTGAGACAAACATATTAAAACTGACCCGAAATGGCCGTTATTTCCTATTTTATGCCATCTGAATTCTGAAGGAAACCCTAGAAAACGTCTCTCATTTTCACTGTTACCCTTCTTTTCTTCCCTTCATCTTTTCTCAGTACCTTGGCAAACTCAGTGCTACCAATTTCCCATTCTAGTAATCGAAGACCTAAAGGCCTCTCCATTTGTTGCGTGATGGAAGAAAGGGCATCATCATCATTAGAATCACAATGTTCGGTTCCTTGGCTTGTATTTCCATATGGAAAAGGTAAGCAAAATCATGCTTTGTATAATATTTTTGAACCTGAAAATAATAGAAATTTCATACCAGAGTTGAGTAGAAAAACATTTTGGCAGAAACCCTCTCATCAAGGTTGGTTAATTATCCTCTGTGATGTGAAAGATGAGGATAATTCAATCCCAGCAAATTGGAATTATGGGGATTGTTTTTTATGGAACCCTTTAACATTAGAGACAATTCAATTACCAAGTCTACTCAAATGGATTACTTATGAGCCTGATGGCGAGTATATGATTGATTGTGTGTTATCATCACCTCCTAGTAACGATAATAATAATCATTCCTTAGTTTTAGTTCTTTATCAGCCAGTGTCAGACCTTGATACTTACACTTTCTTGTTTTGCCACCCTGGAGAAAAACATTGGAGGACCCAATTATTTTCCGAAAAAATTAATGGAGAAATGTGGGAGGTTGAGTACCTCCACTGTTTTGAAGATAAGTTATATGCTTTGGGTATCAATGGGGATTGCATAGAGATCGAAAAGCAACATCAAGTTGGAGATAGTCATAATAATGATAATGTGTCCCTTTCTATGAGGGTGTTGGAGGTAGATGACCGCACTTTTGTTCCATTGCATGGAGTTGCAAGGGACACTATTATGGGCCAAACGTATTTTGTGGAAGGTCAGGATGATCTATACATGATACATGTAAATTACAATGCTAGAGGATCTGAGAGGGTAGTCATCGCAATATGTATAACCAGGTTGGATTTCGAATTTATGGAGTGGAAGTTGGTGACTAGTCTAGGTGATGATGTTTTGTTTGTGGGCAGAAAAAACAGAATCTGTTGCTCAGCTGCCAAGTTGGGACTCGCTAGGGGTTGTTTGTATTACATTCCTCCTGTTCACCAACTCGATGAGTTCTTCCTTCCTATGGGATCCCAAATCTCCCCTGCAAATCTGGGGTTGTACAAATTTGAAGTCGAAGGTGCTGTGTGCTATGACATTTCGCCGTGTCTGAGGCTGTCGGAACCAGTGTTTGCACCTGATTGGATCTTGCTGCCTGATGGACAGAGAAAAAAGGAATGTAAGTTGAGTTCTAATGAAGAAAACCAAGATTACATCTTAAAGAATGAGAGCACCAAGCAGATTTATAGACTCAATGCACTCGAATTAGAAAAAGAAGAAGAAGAAAGATGTTGGGGTATTCTGAACGAGGATATGGTGGTGTTGATTTCAAGTTATCTGCACCCATTGGATTATGTGCATTTTCGTTCGGTTTGTAAATCCAATCGACGGATAATGCCTGTAGTAAAGACTACCTTTACTTCTACCCAGATCTTAGAAACCACAAATTTATCCCCATGGCTATTGTTCTCTGGAGATAACAGCTCCACTGTTTACAATTTAGTGAACCCGATGCATGATAATGAGAACTACCTCATGAACTTCTCAGAATTGTTGTTAGGTGCCACAATACGTTTTCAGAAAGGGGGCTGGCTGCTAATGTCAAGAGAGGATGAATTATTCTTCTACAATCCCTTCAGAAGAGATCATCAAACTTCCAGACTTTCCAGGGTATTATTACAGGTCCGATATTTCTTTCTCCTCTGTACCGACTTCTTCTGACTGTGTTGTTTTCGCTATTGAGGCAAGGACGTCAAGTGATGATGAAATTGAATTGTCTATCTACTGCATTAAAAGGGGGAGCCAGGATTGGGATTTTTTTGATTTTGATGAAATGAAGTTCTCGCCATCCTCGCCATTACGTAACACTCCGATCTTGTTTGATGGGGAATTCTATTGTGTAGGTTATGACGGAGCTTTGGGAAATTTTGATTTGAATGATGGCTACAGTGGGGAAGTTCTTGAGAAACCCAGTCAACAGTTTAAGGACTCATATCCAACATTTTTGGCAGAATGCGGAGGTGATCTTTTGTTAGTGAAACTTGGATGTTCCGAAATGCCAGTTAGAATCTTTAGATTGGATTTTGCTAAAATGGAATGGGTTAAAGTTGAGAGTTTGGGGAAGCATATGTTGTTCATCAACGATATTAGTTGTTTCTCAGCAATCGCTCCGAATAGTCGGATGGCGAACAAGGTATATTTCCCTAGATTATGTTTGAATGGTGAAGGGGTTTTATTCTATTCACTTGAAACAGGTAGTTATCACTCTTTTCAGAGTCGGGATTATGCTAAGAACTTTTGTGGCACAAAAGGCTGGCTTACAAACTACACTTGGATTGAACCCAATTGGTCAAAGTCTACTCCTCAAGAGCTCGACTGGTTCAAGCTTCCGTCACTACCGTGAAGTTAAGTTCTCTTAACATTTCTGTGTTCTTCTTTAATGGTTTAATTTCTGAACAGTACTTTCTCAATTTGAGATAATGTGTAATATCTCTCAATGTTTTCATGGTAGAATGCTTGTTTTAATAATGCTAAGTATTAGCTGGTTCATCACTGCCAGCTATTAGAATCTTCAGAGATGAAGAGTTCATAAGTTCTTACAATAAGCAAAACTGTAAAAGTAATTTTTGTCTGCAACCGCTCATAAGAGTGACTCATGTCTGCAAATAGTAAATGAACTCACGTGCAATACAATTATTAGTCAATCCAATCTTTGGCCAGAAACATCATGTACAGAGGTAAGTTTACAACAGCAATAGCTAAAAGGAACCTTAATGTTCGAACAAATCTCCCGCAGATCAACTTTCTCTTCGACTGATTTAATCTACCCTGCGAAACTGACGTGCCTCCCTCTTCCATGTGGGTATCTGCATTGTTCATCTCTACAGAAACAGATGCCTCCTGAGAGATGTTCTTCTTTGCCACTGGTCGCAGAACAGCATTCCCCCTGCAACAGAACATAGGTAGCCAACTCGCCTAAGATCAGAGTTCAACAAAAAACTGCATCCTGAATACAAACAGACGGACAGGCATATGGACTTACCTTGCCATTGATTCTGAGTCAGTTGAACTTGCAGCGTTAGACTTTATCGACACTTTCTTGACAAGATGCATGGATCCTTCTGCATCCCAGACCATCTCATACTCACAGTTCTCATCTTCTTCGTCCTTCTCTTTACCTGCACCCCTAAATAGGTCACTACTAATAAATGCCTTCCACATGGACCCCAACCAACCAATATAACGACCCCCTACACCCAAACCGTGGGCCGGCCAGAGGAGAAGCACGAGTACTGTAAGAATGAAGAGAGATGCATACCTGATGGACATGAATAAGAGACTTAAAATTCTGTAACAATATGTATCCAAAGAAGAATTGCATGTTATTTAAATTATTGTCTTGATGGATTACCATATGTAAATGTGTGTTTGCATTGGAAGAAAACATAGCCGAGTTGATACCACATCTTCCGATGTATTTGAGAGTATGAGATTCTTAGTGGCAGACAACAGCATAAAAGATGGATACAAATTTCCCTGTTGCCAACTTATTGTCCCTAGAGTATGCTGCAGCAACCAACATAATCAGATACTGCTTCCAGTTGTAAAAATTATTATAGAGCAACACTTTTTTTTTAACAAAGAACGACAATGTGCTTACCTCTTTTATGTTGCCACGACGAGTTTGGTGTGTTACAGTACACTGATCGTGATCATGACCAGACAGAACAAGTACCTGCAGTAGTCACATTTCAAAACTCTTTAATTTGGCCTTGTTCTTTATTAGTAAGATTAATTCTCAGTCGGTATCCAAACCACTGTACACACAATAAATAATACATTTTCTGAGTAAAAATCACAACTTTTGGGTACCAACAGAAATACAAACAAATACAAAACCATCCCAAGAAGTGCTTCCTAAACCTTGCCGTTCACCTATATAATTTATTCCTGGTTCCATCTAAAGGAGATTTATTTTCAAAGCAGTAAACGAAAGGAGCAGCCTCTCAAGTAAAGTTGTAAAGTCGTTGGGCATTGACACCCAAAACTCTTCGACATCCTAATTTTACCAACCAATTATAAGTTTATAACATAGAGAAACCAAATTTAACAACAAAACGAGGGTCTTGGAAATGGTGATCAAGATATTTTAAATTTGTCTTATCCATGAAGATTCAATGACTTAAATTTGAGGAAATGTGTAAATTGTTTAAAATGTTCCCATGAGAGTTCCAAAGAAGGAGAGAGAACATACGGGGTTGATAAGGTCCAGTAAAAGCCGTGATGTTTCCTCAGTTAGATAATTCTGATACCTGTTCAAGAGAATATCGGTAAAATTACTGGGTCCAGAAGGCTCACATTGGAATTTTACATTGCGATTGAAGCATATAAAAGATAATGACAGAATAGAAGCTTACGTTACTTCTTGGTCCGAAGCACGAGAAACCCTCTGGAGATGAAAAATACACAAGACTATTACATAAATATTGGAATGCAGTAGAAGGAAATGATTGACTGAGACCACGAAGAGTGTGCTTGAACAACAACATTATGACCCTATTGCATACCTGGTTGATAATTGGGGATGAACGGTGACTCCCACAAGGAGTCCAATCGGGTCGGTACAGAGGGATATGTGTTAGTAATACCCTTGTTTTTGCAGCAACATCTACATGAATAAAAGATTTACAATAAGAAAATTATCAAACATAGGGCGAACAACATATTCAAGATTCGTCATTACGTACCTGAAGAAACATTTTTGACAAAATCCCAGGTAGTGGAAGTCAGATTTCCCTCTTTCCGCCCTGCATATTCATTACTCAGTTTTCCATACATTTTGAATTGAAAATAGAGACATTGGATTATGTAGCTGGGACTGTTAGTGCCTGATGACATGTCGCTGAGATGGTCGGGATCCAAAGCGGGCGACACATCTGAACAATCAGCATCCTCAGTGGAAATAAATTCTATCTTAACCACATAGATCAAATATGGAGTTCTAGTGAATTCTACCTACTTCTACGATGCATAGCAGGGGAAATATTCCCGCAGTGAATCAACCTAGAGAAGTTATACTTTGTGAGGATGGTATCCATCCTTGCTATAATACGCATCCTCAAACTAGGCAATTGATTAAATTCTCAATAGTTTTGTTACATACCATCAAGAGTTTGGCTATCAACAGCTATAAACTCCACTTCACCAACAGTAAAGCGATAATTCCTTGATCCAAATTCTTTTTCATAACGATCGAGAACCTGTATGACAACACAAACAAGAAATCCTAATCAAGAATTGCAAAGAAATATAAGGCAAGAAACCATATTCTTGAATTATAGGTTTGACTCTCTTTGTACAATAGATTGTTTCTGAAGCTATAAATGAAGCTCTCACGCATCATAAATTGTGCTAAGCCAGCAGATGTATTACCTTTGGATTTTGTGAGAGGGTTGCTGAATAGCCATTATCATGATTCCCAGAAATGTAATACTTTGGGATATCTGAAAATCTTCCTCTGTGATTCAGACCAAAGATGTGCCTGAAGCGACTCAATGAATTCTGCCACCTATTAATAAATAGAGAATTAATTCCAAGTACTAGCAGAGAAGGAAAACTCATATAGTTTGAGGAAAATACATATTTCTTTCGTTATAAAAGCTTATGTGATCCTTTAATTAATCATGCTGGAGAGACTGAGATTGTTACTTTTTAAAATCACATCAATAAGGATACTATTTCTCACTTTTATCCTTACTGGCATGACAGGTTTCCGACATACATACAACAATTCGCACTCCTACCTAGTAAACATTTCAACAAGTAGAACAGTAGTCTTTATCTGTTTTTTGACACCCTAGTTTATGTTAAACACGGAAAGAGAGTGTGCAGGCTAAATATACATAATAGCCAAATCAAGCCATTCACTTGTTAATCGAAGAAGAGCCATTTATAACTAGTTTCATGCCTTACTCTTCATCTGACAAATGAGGCCCCCCATCAAAATAATCACCAAGGAACAAAATGATGTCAGGTTTGAATGGCAATATAGAAGTAAGAAACGATCTCCGCATATACAAGTCTGTGTAGAATTGTGCAATCTCCAAAGCAAGTGATTTGGGAGCAAGAGCAAGGGAGGTGTGGTCCATAAGCTGTTACAAGTGGGACATAAGACATTGTTATTACAATGGATCATAAAGACAAAAAGATAGCAAGACAGAATACGAATACGACTTACCTGTGGATCAGTAATAACAGCGACGTTCACATGATCACCAACGTCATGGGTCACCTGCACTAATAGATAAGATCACTATTATTAAGAGGCTAACTTAAGCCATATCAAAAATAATGTCTTATGGCACATGAGAAGAACAAGCATAGACGACAAGTTCCAAAAGACAGTATAGTACAGACTTGCAGTTGCAGGACAATGTTTTGGTAAATTTTCATAACTTTGAGTGATAGTTATGAGATACAACGTTCTAAAAAACAATAAGCAAAGCCTGAAATTTCACCACACCATCAAAAAAATTGAAAAATAGAAGGAAAAAAAAACCATTAAACTTTAAGAGCATACAGCTACAGTTAAACATGTATATGTATTTTACCCAATCATCCTAAACATGATATTCTGGGCTATTCCCTACAAGGGTCAAGAAAATGAATCCCGTATTTTCCAGCTGTTTTATTCGGAAAAAGACTACTAGCAATCAAACCATAATGTGACAAGTTGTTTTCTAAGTAGCAAATCAGCAAAGTTTACATATGAACCATATGTTGAAGAAGCATAGCGGAAAGTTCTACCGGAAAGTTCTATCCCACTTAGTAACTGTAGGAAAGGCTGCTTATTTTATTTTTTCCCGAAAATGACCATCACCCAAGTTACAGGTAAACCACCAGGACCAGTAACCGCCAATGACCAAAATTAAGGTTGTGACCAAGGGAGAACAGTAACGTCACACCACCAAGAACACACTGAATACGAATTATATGGGGTAAATCTGTCACGCAGTAACAAAGACGAGGAGATTCTATCTCAAAATCTTCCACAACCAATAGTCTTATAGAGGGGTGTACAACCATTGAGCCAGAATTTGACATACAAGAACCATAAGCAGTTATTCACTTGAGTGTGAGAAGATAAACCAGTATGAAATACAATCATCTACTTATAGGGGACTACAAACTCGAGAGGAGGTAATAACCCTTTTGGAGTGGATGAAAACATCTAATAGTGAACAGGGTCCCACTGTGACCTACTGTTGGATGCACACTTTTGTAATCTGCTGCCTATTCACCACCAGATGTTTGCATCCACCCCAAAAGAGTTATCTACTAGCTCCTCACCTTCCACTTCTTACGAATATCTGTCTGAAACTATACTCTTGATTCACCTAAATAACCTTCAACTATAGGTGTCTAAAATCTCAAATCCACAGATAATTGCCAACTAAACCATCATCTATCTAGGGTGAATACAACGGAATTTGAAATTAACTGAATCATAGACTGTTAGACGCAACTAATCAGCTACGGATACACACATCAAGCAACATCAGCCTCGGGAGTCTGGCTCTAATGTTATTGTTAGCTCTAACAAAGGATTACAAACCTCTCATATGAGTCTAATTCATCACTGACAATTCAAAAAAAAAAAAAAAAATTCCTCTTGTGAACTCTGTAAAACACAAATTGGCCATTTGAGAACAATCATAACTACTGATACAGGGTGTCTAAACAAATTTTGAGTGTCATATGACTCATATCATACTTATTTAGTTAACCCATCTTGATTCATTCAGTTCAATTCAGAGGAATCAATACAAATCTAGAGAGAATCTGAATCTTTACATACACAGAGGAGAACAGTTTGTTGTTACTAACCGTATTGTTACTTGGTGGTAGTAGTTGAGGCCAAGAACATGATGATGAAGGAATCCAAAATGCAAACATCTCACCATAAAAAATGGTAACTACCCAAACACAGCACAGAACTACTGTTAACTTCCCTAACTGCATCTTAGCAGTAGTATTATGATGTTCTTGCTGATTAACTTCTTCTACTATCTAGAATCTAGATGATGGAATCTCAAGGGTCATCATCATCATCAACATATCTAGTAATCTTGTTTCAGAAAGAAATTTGACTTTCAACACCTCTAGATCTTCAACTTTACTTCTGCTTATGCTTCGGCTTGGGGAGCTGTGCAACCTAAATTCCTGCATCATTCTTATTTTACTCTTTCTAGTAATTTTGTATGGATTCTTTTGAATAGTGATGGATGAGTAAAACTGTTAAAACTATCCAAATTTAACTGTAAGTAAGAATCAGTTACTTTACTTTACTTTACTGAAAACAAAACATTTTTGTCCCAAATAAGTTAGGATACCTAAAAATGACACCAAAGACATAAGACAGATGTATAGACCAACAAACACTATTTCCGGCCCATAAAAATACAAAAAAACCAACGGGGTACTAAATAAATTGCCTGGCAGTTTTAGGGGCGACCCGAAAGAATTAGGGGCGACACAAAAAGACAAAATATGTCACCCAAACGTAAAATGTAATCATCCCTTTGTTGAGACTTTTAGTCCCACATTGTTGGGCAATCAAAGATCCTGCGGTGTATAATCCTTTGGGCCTCTCCACTCCTTGCCAATTGGTTTTGAATTGGATGCCCGTATTTTAACATGGTATCAGAGCAGGCTATTTGTGTTGAGTCATTTGACCGCACCTTTACTCCGCGTCACCCGATTTATTGTTGTCCACGTGTTAGAACCATCGAGGCTACACGTGAGGGGGCGTGTTGAGACTATTAGTCCCACATTGTTGGGCAATCTAAGATCCTGCGGTTTATAATCCTTTGGGCCTCTCCACTCCTTGCCAATTGGTTTTGAGTTGGATGCCCGTATTCTAACATACTTATCTCCCATTTTTTTAATGGCCAAACTACCCTTTATAATCGGTAGATAACTTCACAATCGGGAAGTTAATCCACAATCGGGAGTTAATTTAGTTTATATAACTTCCGAATATAAAGTATCCCAAAATAAAATCCTCTATCTTTTGAATTTTGATTATCCTATAATCGGTAGTAATTTTTTTTTATCTTGACTCCCGATTAAAGTAGACCTTTGGCTAAAATGCTACCATAATCGGCGGTCAAGGTAGTTCATATAACTCCCAAATATAGAATAGCCCCAAAATAAGATTTTGCAAAAATTGTCAATTTTTTGAATTTTGGTTGAGCATATAATCGGTAATAAATGAAGTTATCTTGACTTCCGATTAAACAGTGACTCTCTTTGCAAATATCCTACCATAATCGGTAATCAAGGTAGTTCATATAACTACCGAATATAGAGTTGCCCCAAAATGTGATTTGCAAAAATCCTCAACTTTTTGAATTTTGGTTGAGCCTATAATCGGTAGTAAATGAAGTTATCCTGACTTCCGATTATACAGTGACTCTCTTTGAAAATATCCTACCATAATCGGCAGTCTCGGTAGTTCATATAACTACCGAATATAGAGTTGCCCAAAAATGTGATTTTGCAAAAATCCTCAATTTTTTGAATTTTGGTTGAGCCTATAATCGGTAGTAAATGAAGTTATCCTGACTTCCGATTATACAGTGAATCTCTTTGAAAATATCCTACCATAATCGGCAGTCAAGGTAGTTCATATAACTCCCGAATATAGAGTAGCCCCAAAATAAGATTTTGCAAAAATTCTCAATTTTTTGAATTTTGGTTGAGCCTATAGTCGGTAGTAAATGAAGTTATCTTGACTTCCGATTATACAGTGACTCTCTTTGCAAATATCCTAGCATAATCGGTAGTCAAGGTAGTTCATATAACTACCTAATATAGAGTTGCCCCAAAATGTGATTTTGCCAAAATCATCTATTTTTTGAATTTTGGTTGAGCCTATAAAGATGAGGTAAAATCCTGACTTCCGATTGTACAATGGCTCTCTTTGCAAATATTCAACCATATTCGGTAGTCAAAATAGTTTATATAACTACCGAAAACAGAGTAGCCCCGAAACGAGATTTTACAAAAATCCCTTTTTTTTTAATTTTGATTGAGCCTATAATCGGCAGTATATGAATTTATCGTTAACTTCTGATTAATAATATCCCCAAATACGCGTTTAGCACAAATTTATATCAATCGATAGTATCTTTCTCATTTATTTAACTGCCGATATAATATTAACAATCGGACACAAAGTAAATTCCGTTTACGGAAGGGCATTAACGTATTCTTCTATCTTTTGGACATCCCTTAACATTGGCTATGGGTTGGGAATAAAAAATTCGCCCCTCATTCTTTTGGGGTCGCCCCTAAAAATGCCAGGATAAATTGGGGTGTACCAAAAATTCATAGAAGATAAATATTCGTCGCCATTGCGTTGCTAGACAAATATTCAAAATCAAAAATTCATATAAGACAAATTGGATGTAAAATCCATGCTGAAAAGCATTTGATTTTGTGCACATTCTTAAAAAGTGTCAACCTTTTGTTTTCCAAACTTCCAATTTTAGGTAACGAAATTTATACTCGCAACAAGTCACCAAACTTCATTAGATGCTTATTGGCTAAGATATTTTTTTAGGGATAAATTTAGGTTCTCGTAGTATATTTAGGTAATAAGTTTTCTATATCCTATAAACAAAGACTTAAACTTATATAAGAGCTCTTCATCGGATTCTTTTCCTGCGTTTTTTTGGGTACTTTATCAGTTTCGACAGACTTTTCTACAACACAAACTCAAAAAGGTGTTAAGTTGTTATGGAGTTCTTACGTTTTAATTCTAATAATTGAAACTTTGGCGATGCGAGTTGGAATGGAAGTGCATATTCCTTTATTTTTTTGAAAGAAAAACGAAGGAGATGTCATCAAGGCACAAAGCTGAAATATTAAACATTACATGACCCTTTTTCAAATTCTAATCTAGACCTGACACACAAAGGAAGAACATTACACCATTTCCTAATAAAATTATTCCTTCTAGGATACTTAGCTAGAAGATCAGCTACTTGGTTACAATCTCTACTCCTAAAACACAGTTGAACATTTCCTAAACACTTAACTAAATGTTGACACTCCTTGATAAGAAAAGCATCCTCCCATATGGTAGTGATATGAGCTCCATTTATACTTTCCATGACTTCTTTGTTGTCTCCTTCCACAATGACATTCTGCAGCTGCAACTGGATAATCCACCGAAGAGCTTTTAGAGCAGCCATTGCTTCAGCTTGAGCAACATCTCTAACCCTTTCTACCAGAGTCCAGGCTTCCACCATCCTCCATGTAAAATCTCTAATGATTAGAGCAATACCAGCAATAGAATGTTCAGGTAAAACAGAAGCATCAATATTTATTTTTAGTTTTCTTATAGGGGGAGGAGTCCAATTCTTGTTGTTACTACAACTATCTTTGTTTCTGTGATTCAGGTTTCTAGCAACTTGAGTCAGATTATCACTAAGGTTTATATGAATGTTATTATCATTGCAGAAAGCTATAATTCTGTGTTTTAAGCTTGTGCTAGTGCATCTGCTGTTGTTGAAGACCAACTCACATATGGATTTCCATATAAACCACATAATGATGACTATAAGGTTTATCATGGCTTTTCCGTGGAATGAGATATAGTTGTCAGAGTTGCACCATCTTCTTAACCATTGTTGAATGTCTGTGACACTGCTGTGATGTTGAAGAATCTCTGGAGAAACAGTATTCCACACATTTCTAGCATAGTTGCATTGAATCAAGAGATGTGTGATGTTTTCTTCTTTTGTGTTGCATCTTTGACAATGCACTTCCTGAATCTGAGTATATCTAGCACATCTTTAATTCATAGGGACTATGTCATGAGCTACTTTCCACAAAAATAATTGGCACTTGTGAGGAATTTGTAGATGCCATATACTGAGCCAAAATTTAGCTTCTTCCTCTTTGCTAGCTAGATTATTAATCTTTTGACAGGGAATAGCTTTGTAGGTTGAGTTAACTGTGAAATGACCGCTTCTAGTTAGGGACCATAGCATTATATCTTCTTGTTGCATAGAAGTCCTGATATTTAAGATCTTCTCAATTTGTTCTTGAGTGAAGTAATTTTGCAGCAGATATATGTTCCAACTTTGAGTTTCTGTTTCAATAAGCTCATTTACTTTCATGTAAAAAGGATATTCTTCATAAATGGTGAAATTTTGTTGAATTTGTTGAGCAGTGAACCCCTCTATCCAGTTATATCTGAAAGCATAAACATTTTTCCATCCCCAATTTGCCAGATGTGAAATTGCTTCACCCAATTAATTCCAGTGCATATGCTTTCCCAAATATCATTTCCTTTGCTAGAAATGTCATCCTGTAAAATGTCTCCTTTTTTGAAATGTCTTGCCTTCATAACTTCTGCCCATTTCTTATTTTTTTCTTGAACTAATCTCCAAGCTAATTTGGTGACCATGGCTTCATTAAAGACTTTCGATTTTTGAGACCTAATCCTCCCCATCTTTTTGGAATGCAAACACTCTCCCAAGACTTGAAATATCCTCATTTTCCTTGCTTTTTATTCCACCAATATCTTCTCTGAATAGCTTCTAGCTTGTTTATATTTTGTTGTGGCATAATGAAGCAACTCATTTGAAATTGAGCCATTGAGTTGGTAACTGACTGAATTTGAATGCTCATACCAGCTTGATTGGTTATACCAGCTTGTCACTGTATTAATCTCTTCTGCATTTTGTCTTGAATATTACTAGAGCACTTGGTTTTCTGTCTGCCAATGAATAGATTGATCCCTAGATATTTCTCTTCCAATGGCATAATATTCATGTCCAGTTTATTGCATATATGTTGTTTAACTTCCTCCTTGAGCTTTTTGTTGAAATGTATACTGGATTTATTTAGATTCACCATTTGTCCTGAGACTTTAAAAAATTTGTTGATGATGTTTTGAAGATTGTTGATAGAATTTTCTTCAGCTGATGAGAACAGGATGCAGTCATCTGCAAAGAACAAGTGGGAAATTGGTGGACTTTCCTTAGGTGGGTATATAGGTTGTATGGTGTTTCTAGTAACTGAGGCTTGTATCATTCTGTTGAAGCCTTCCATGCATATGATAAACAGATAAGGGGATAGACTATCTCCTTGTCTTAAGCCTCTTGTTGGCTTAATAGTTTCTATTAGAGAACCATTTAGAAGAATGGAGATAGTTGTTGTTGAAATACATTGATTTACCAGTAGGCACCATTTATCAGAGAATCCCAGCCTTTTAAGAATGTTGATGATGAATTTTCACTTCATTCTGTCAAATGCCTTGGACATGTCAAGCTTTATTTCCACAACACCATTGCTCCTTTGGGTAGTTTTCATGTATTGTATTACTTCATGGGCAATAATTGTATTATTCATTATGTTTCTTCCAGGGACATATGTTGCTTGCCATGGGGATATTAATTGTGGAGAAGAGGTTTCATTATGTTTGTCATGATTTTTGAGATAATCTTGTATGAGATACTGTATAAGCTTATGGGTCTGAAATCTGAAGGGTTTTGGATGCATTTATTTTTTGGTATGAGAGTTTGAAATGTATGGTTGAGCTCTTTCAATATTTTGCCTTTTCTAAAGAAATTCTTGCACCATTTTAACAACATCTGCCCCAACTATATCCCAATTTTGCTGATAAAAACCTTCCTGGAATCCATCTGGTCCTGGAGCTAACCAAGATCTTATTTGAGCAACATTATACTTGATTTCCTTCTCATTTGGAACTGCTGTTAATTCCAAATTTTCTATCTCTGTAATGCAAGGAGTAATAAGGTCCATGATCTCAGAGTCATCTTCTGGTAAGCTAGTAGTGGCAATTTCCTTAAAATATTCCTTGAGAATTGCAGATATCTCTTCTCTTGAATCTATCCATTCTTTAAAAGACGAGGGTACCCAAATATGCCTCAATCTAAAACTTTTCCACCTATAAGTCCTTTCTCCAAAAGTGATTGTCTATGGACTGAGTCGAGACAATACAACTAATCGGTTCACACTTCGTGTGATCGTCTATGGATACGAGATCGAGACAATACAACAACGAAGTATGTTTACTTGATAAGAGGTTCGGACTTAACCAAACACAATAGGATTACTATCAAGTAAATAGGAATTAACGTTTGTGTATTTTACTTA
Organism: Papaver armeniacum; assembly: GCA_023531295.1. NCBI lineage: Eukaryota > Viridiplantae > Streptophyta > Magnoliopsida > Ranunculales > Papaveraceae > Papaver > Papaver armeniacum. The sequence continues at coordinate 428,260 of JAJJWW010005328.1, read as the reverse complement.
TAATTATAATAAAAATAATTATAATTGCAGAAATAGAAAAGTAAAAGACACATCAAGATTTTGTTAACGAGGAAACCGCAAATGCAGAAAACCCCGGGACCTTGTCCAGAATTGAATACTCTCAAGATTAAGCCGTTATACAAAATCAAACCAACTTCGTATAGTTGAGACCAAACAACTAAACCTATAGTTCACCTAGTTTTGTCTATATTCCCACGCCTCCAATTCCTTTGGTTCGTATTCCAAACAGTAAATGAATAATAAATATGTTTGGTATCAACTCTTTTCAACCAAGTGATGTGAGTTCGACAAAAGGCTCTTCCGTTTATCTCAATAAACTCCTTTGTCAGGTCCTTAGATCTATGTACTAACAACTACCAAAGTAATAATCGTCTAGATTTTGCAATCAATACTTTGAATCACAAAGAAACGTATTGATGCCGATCTACTCAACTAATCAATCCAATCTACCACAAGGATAAATTGATTATAGTTGGATCCTCTTTAACCGAAACAAGTATTGTGCACACTAAAGATTATGAACTCAAATCAGAAATCTTAAAAATCTTCTTTGTCTTCAAATCTTCTTAGATCTTCAATAAACACATGCACACAATCAACTTGAATCTCTTGTGATCAATCACGCACAGAACGAATCCTGTTAACAATGGATTATCACAAGACTTCTTTAGATCTACAAAAAGTCTAAAGATCCCCGTCGAAACTTCGATTTAGTTTGAGTGAATCTTATATCATAAGAGAAGATTCTCAAGCATAAACAAACTAGGTGCAATCAAAGTTCAACAACCGTTAGTCAATCAAATCAATCGAAAACTAATAATAAACCACAATAAAAAGTTTCCCAACGGTATTTTTGTCACCCAATTTTGGTTTTTTGTGTTTGTAGGTATTTTTGGGAAATAAACAATAGAGCTTCAATCCCAAAGAAGTCTTTAAACCGAAATTCAGACTGAGTTGGTTTTATTGAAAAGGAGAAAGAAAATCTTGGATTTTTTATTTAATAAAAAAAGATAATATCGTTAGAGATTTCTCTAATTAGGTTTTGACTTTGATTTTTGGGAAGCCATTGTTTTATTCTTTTCTTCTTCTTTTAGAATAAGCCATTTTGGCTCCAACATGAAAGCTTGACCCTTACCTTTGTAATAATTTCATACATGGGTAAATTTATTTTATTCAACTTTTGCAGATTTTGATTAATTAGTTTCATTTCATTTGATGGGTCATGGCTCTAAGGATTAGTCTACAAATGAAAAACTTTGACCATTATTTGTATATTTTTGACCAAGGAAGTTTGGACACCTTTTTAGCGTTTTGGAATTTACAAAACCGAAAATATTCTCAAGATATGCCACAATTATCTAGTTTCCCACCAACGGTACTAATAGAGCTTCTCAATCCCAAAGAAGTCTTTAAACCGAAATGCCGTAGAGATTTCGCCTAATTAGGTTACTTTCCTCTCCGAATAGGCGGCTCCACCAGTAATAACACAACTAGGTAGTTTTGCTGGCTCTAAGGATTAGTTTGCTACAAATGAAAACTTTGATATTTATAGACCAAGGAAGTTTGGACACCAAGGAATTTACAAAACCGAAAATATTCTCAAGATATGCAATATATTCCAGATTCGGTTTCCATAATTCCTGAAATGCTTTGTCCAAACATTGACCAAAAATATCTTAGAAAATCTCCAATTAGTAAATGCACATTACCAATTTTCATTTTCCAAAATAAAATTAAAAACCTTAATTAAAAGATTCTCAACTTATTTTTGATCCTAGGATTTTCCTTTAGCTATTAAGGAATATCTTTGAACAATAAAAGATAAGCTTTATCTTTGCATGTTCTAAGTATGTCGACATCTTTACTTTGTAAGTCCTCTTTCATACTTATAATCTTGAAACAGATTTGCCACACTTCCAAACGAGTTTAGAATTGGTTCATCTGACTTTCGAGAACTATGTGATTGATTAAGAACCCTCAATCACAAATCATGGGTTTCACGGTTCTACCAAAACAAGTTTCGGTTCTACCTCCATGTGAGTACTGTGCATAGTCACACTAGCTTTCCAAAAATTGGGTCGACTAGGTACTAGGATCGGTTTCCCACATACTTATGGTAACTACTTGTATTTGATGCACATGTCCATAGGATCAATTCCCCTTTCACTAGAAACTTGTTGCACATGTTCATAGGATCGATTCCCTCATCTACTAAAAACGTGTTGCACCTCTTACAAGGATCGATTCCCCTTTTGTGATCGGTTGCACCTCTTCATAGGATCTGTTCCCCTTTGCATAGAGTTGGTCATACCAATAACACTAAATTGATCATACCATCTCGGTGATTACTTAAGATCGGTTTCACTAATAAAAGTCATACCAATACAAAAGTCGCCCTTGTGAATAGTTTTACCAAGAACATAAACAAGTCATGAGCGGTTATACTAATCACACATATTGGTAGTTCAAAATATATGCAATGAATCACAATACAAATAAGAGTAGCGATTTCCCTTTCGATTCACGAAACAAGTTCATGAATTTACTTCCTTTAAACTAATGTAAAACATTGTTTCCTAGGATGACATCTTCACCTCATACCCATACATAATCACAATAGCATTCAAACGATTATGTCGATGTCTTATATACGAAGTTCAAAAGATAAGTGTTATACTTCGTATTGTATTCCTTAATACTACGTCTAACTAGAGTATAATCATTCATGCTTCGCAGTTATTTTTTTTGAATATGCACGACTTGAAAGATACTTTAGGGAATGTAATAGTTCAAGTCAAATATCACTAACCTCAAGTGGAAGGATGATGTTGTCGTTGCATCTCCTTACTTCTTCACTTCTTCAAGTCTTGGCAATACTTGTAATGTCTCATATCCTAATACTTTCAAGCTAACCTATACTAAGTTGACTCTATTACATAATCAAGCGACTCTTTAAATGAGTTTTGGTTCACTAAAATATGACAACCAAACTTGACATACCAACGCTTGGTGGGTTCAACCGAGCTATAATCTAACAATTCCCCTTGCTTGTTTTTTAGTGCATATATTTGGTTACATCTTCTTCTGTAATTGGCATGTGCATGAAAAACTTTAGAATTCATATCTTGGTACTTTATCACATTTTCTATGGATTGTTGATAGGGAATTCTGCTCCTGGTTTCATTTAGGTTCTTTAATTGTTGTTGTAGTCTTTGATGCTCTTGATTGTCTATCATCTGCTGGTTCAAACAAATTTGGATTTGGTCTTGAGTTTCTTTTATTTTTCTGTCTGTATCTCCATATTCCTTAATTTTCCATACCTTGAGACTCTTCTTTGTAGCTCTGATTTTGTTTGTAAACTTGAAAGCATCAGTGCCTTGAGTATTGCATCTCCAACTTTTTTTGATCTCTTCTTTACAAGTTTTGTTGGACAACCAATGTTCAAAGAATCTGTAAGGTTTGCAGAGGCTTTTTGTTTGAGGGTTTGTGATGATTAGGAGGATTGGAGCATGATCTGATCCAGAGGGGATAAGATTTTTTAGGATGGCATTTGGGAAAAGATTCAGCCATGAAGGGAAACACAAGGATCTATTCATTCTAGTTCTAACTTTATTTACTTGATCTCCGTGGTTTGACCAAGTAAAAGGGCAACTTGTAAATGGAATGTCAATGAGGCCTAAGGATGAAACAATATTGACAATGATTGGATGGGACTGAGTTGGGTTGATTGAGTAACTTTTTCTTTCATAATTATACAAGGTAGAGTTAAAATCTCCCATGATGACCCAAGGCATATCCATATTTCTTCCCATTTCTTGAATAAAACTCCATTGAACCTGTCTATCATTTGCATAAGAAGATCTATACAGACAAGTTAGAAACCACTCTTTGTTAGCCTCATTAGTTTTTATGATTACATTGACCATGTATTTAGAGCTATGAATGAACTCTAGGTCTATTCCATCTTTCCATAATAAAGCTAGACCACCTTCTCTAATTCTGCCCTCATTGCACCAAATATTAGGATATTTCATTTGTTTTAGTAAATAAGAGGCTTTTTTAACAATGGACTTAGTTTTAGACAGAAAAATAATGTCAGGATTGTAGTTGAAAATGCAGTTTTTGAGATGATCTCTAGTGAGTTTATTTCCTAACCCCTGAAGGTTCCAAGCTAGAATTTTCATTTTGGGATTTAAAACAAGACAATATTTACTGAGATGATTAAAAAGAAAATGAACTTTTGAAGAAGTAAGATTTAGAGATTTTACCACTAAGTTTCCTTGTCCTGCATTTGAACCTTGGTTGTTGCTTATGAATTTGTCCTAATCTCCACCTCTTTGTGCTGAATCTTGAAGGTTATGATCCATATTTTGCTGGCTTGATTCACCTTCTTCAAAAACATCGGTCATTTGATTTGAGATTACTCTTGAGCTTTCATTCTCTCTAGTTCTTTTGAACCTTCTAAAGATCTCACTCCTACTTCCTTGTCCTCTATGACCATGAGATATTCCATCATAATTTCCTTCTTCTTGGACAGGTTCATTGTAAACTGAATGGCAATACTGTCCATCTTATGGCCTAACAAAAAGCACCATGTTGGACTTTCTGCTCTTGCTGCTATTCTTTGGTGAAATTCTGGTTGGGGCATCATCAATGTTCCAGTACTCATTCCTTGTCATATCATAAGGAATTTTGTCTAAGAACCTGAACAAGTTCTGAGATAAGTCTCTGACATCCTTAGCTTTGTCTTTGCACTCATCATTATTATGATCAATGATGAAGCATGCTGGGCACAACTGATGTGGTTGTTTCTGATAGTAAAACGAAATCCATTGAGTGCAATCTGCTGCATTCTGAGCTAAGACTCCTCTAATGAGAGACTTAGAGATATCAATTTCAATTAGAGCTCCAACATCATTTGAATCCACAAGGTTAGCATCCTCGGGATCCAATTCTTTGACTTCACCTAGAATTTTTCCCATTTCATTAGCCACAAACAGATTGAGACATTTCTTTGGTAAGTCTTTGAAAATGACCCAAAATTGTTGTTTATCAAACGAGATATCCCGATGATTTTGAGTTGGGTTCCAAGGCTTAATAATCCAAAAAAAACCATCCACACAACAAGGAGCTTCTGATAAAACCCATCTCCAATCTTCTTTAGACTCGAAAGTGACAGTGGATAGATTCTTGCTCTTCTTTCTTAGATCAAAGTTTCCAATTTTGTTTCCCCATATTAGCTTCACTTGTTTTTCAACAAAACCTCTACTCATAGAGTTATGAGTGATGACCTTTCCGATGATATTGTATCCATTTCTTTGGAGACATAGGCTTGGGTTAATTTGTGCCACATTGATAACATGCCTAATATCCTATGAAGAGTCAATTGAAGTAGTATCAAATTGGTTGGTGAGGTTGTTAATTTCTTCAGAAGCCATTGATGTTGTTGAATTTGGTTGGTTTGGAAATAACTGGGAGATGATGATGTAGTTGAATAACAGAATAACAGTATTTATAGAAGATTTCAGGAACCTTATCTTTCTACGTGTTTGAATCGAATTGAGACGTGTTCGATTTGTCATAGCAGTTGTGACAAATTTCAAGCAACAAGAGAAAGGGTCTGCAACTCTCTTCATATCATCGTTTAATCGAGAGGACGGATTCTTCAAGGTTGCCATAGAATCGAGAAAACTCTCTTTGACTGGGACAAACGTCTGCAACAACATCACCAAGGTCTTAAATAAGACAAGAAAACTCGAGCGGAATCAGAATATGCAAGCCATAAAGGAAAGTCAGAGAAAAAGAAATAGGCATAGAGAGAGCTTTTAAACAGAAAGAAACAAAAGAGGGGGAATCAAAGATTTAAATTTAAATTAAAGTGATTTTGGGTACTGTTATTTCTTTATGCATTGAAAGGAGAGTAATAACTATAGTAACGATAACTAAAATCATTAGAGTTTAGACATACAGAAGGATTAAATCACATTAATGGCAAAAATTATTTACTGAGTTACTTTCCGAGTTGCAGAGCTTGACTCGGTAGAGAGAGAAAGAGAAAAGAAAACGGAAGTGCATATTCCACTTGCAAATATTTGCATATGTAACTGCTATGATGTAATTCCTGTTATTTACTTTTACAGTTTATTTACTCTTACTTTGTTCCCAGGCATGTACTGACCAGTGCCGTCTCTAACATTTTAAGGGCATGCGGCGAGCATTTAGAAAATAGCCTTTTTTATATACATTTGGATAAAAAATGAAAACTAATCGAAGAATACACTAATGATGTACATAAAAGTCTAATAAGGGTCCAAAACTAACCGAAGCTCAAGTGGAAAAAGGTACCCGTCTAAAAAATTAAAAACATCTTTCAAATACCAACAATGTCGCAAAGGAAAACATCATCGCTTAAAGATTACCCTCTCGGTTCTAGTTGCAACATCATTAGTTATCTTGTCAAGATCAGTATCGTCCTAAATTTTACGCTCAATTCAACATGATTTAAAAAGATTCTTGTTGCTAGTGCATAATTGATGTACTTCAAATGATCACAATTCCTAACACCACAAAGATTAATCTAAAAATCAAAATGACACAAACAAATAAATTTCGTCAAAATGATCATTTAGAATTCTAACCAAGGATTGTATACTATACATGCTTATGATCTTTATTTTTACACTTTATTAGTTTTTCTTACTAAATTCCTATCTATCGTCAACAAAGAGGGAGCAAGTGTATTTAGAAATAAAAAAGACCACAAGTTGGTGTTGTAACAGAGACCGGTTACGCTTGTTGTTTTTGTTCTTCAAATCATGATAATTACTAGGCAAATAAACATAGGTAGTGAACAACATTTTTTGGGCCCCTCTGATTTTTGGGCCTAGGGCCGTCGACCCTTAGGCCCTAGGTCAAAGATGGCCCTGGTACTGACATTACAATCGTTATCTTTTGTCCGTTATCTCCTATGGATATCCTTTAGATAATGTTTTTAGGGCTTAGTCAGTTTTATCATCATTGTCCTATAAATGTAAGACTGATACGTTTATTTTAGACAACTCTTATGATCATTATGATCTTATTGGTACCTTTTTCTATCATGGTATTAGAAGGAAATCATTAAATTTCCCTATTTGTGTATTTTTTTTCTTCGGTCGTCGCGATCAATCTTTCATCATCTTACATAATGGAAACACCAATTATTACATCACCAGAACACATTGAAAACAACACTACAGATAATAACACCACTCAAAACTCAGTTTTTTTTTTCAATCTCTACCTCTTAACAACATAACTTTGTTTATGTGAATTTAACAAATATTTAGCATGGAAAAACCAGATGGAGTTTATCTTTATCAATTGAGATTTGTTTCGGTTTATAAATAAAAATTAACACCTCCTTCACCGTCAATTTGCGTTGGAGTAACAAAAGTTTTTAAGCATGCGTATGTCAAATTGAAAAAATTGGATAGATTCATCATGATCTTCCTTAATGCGACTTTCCCGGCCCTTCAATTTCTTTTGTTGTGCTTGGGTTTTCTACTTCAAAACATGTATGGCTCTCTCTAGCATAAGAATTATGAGATTAGTTTGTGACTAGAAAAATCATGCTTATGAATCAATTATATAACATTAGAAGAGACTTTGCTTCTATTTCTGAATATTTACATCAAACTAGAGAAATCAATGATTATTTGATTGCTATCAATGAACATGTTCCTGATGTAATCTGATAATGAACACTTTGAGTGGAGTTGATCGAGAGTAAAATAGAGATACAATATTTACTTTTGGTGCTATTAGATCAAGACTCATCCAATAAGAATAATGGTAAGTTTCTCAAAACTCTAATGTTTCTAGAAGTCTCGATTTTGTTATGAATTCATCATTCTTCATCGAAATAATTTTCATCCATCGTTTTCTAAAGATGCTTCTCAAAAATTTAACAAAAATACTTATGTTAATACTTCTTTTAAAACTCACAAAGATACTTTTGGATCTCTCAAGATAACAGATTTTAGTAACATTAGTTGTCAAATCTGCAAAAACGTCCCACTGCAGACAAATGCTTCTATAGACATGCAACTTCAAAAATAAATAACACCACTGACCCTCAATCAAATATGTATATACAAGTACATCCTTATTCTATTTATAAGGAGTTATCTTATCATGTTGTTGTGAATTGGTTACCAGATTCAGGTGCAACAACACACATGACCAATGATCTCTCAGTTCTTCACAATCCATATCCCTACACTGGTGTTGATGAGGTCTTAGTGTGTAGTGGAGATCATTTTCCTATTACTTTGATGGGCAATTTAACTCTTCAGACCGATACTATTTCCTTTTTCTTACCAATTGTCTTGTATGTCCCTATTCTATATAGAAATCTTATCTATGTAGGAAAATTTAGAAATGAACACTCTTATTCTTTTGAGTTTCTCCAATGAGGTTATCGTATTTATGACTTAGGCTATTGTAGAGACCAGTCATTTGGTTAATAAAAACTATTCTATCTTTATTCATTCAAGTGAGAAAGTTACTTTTTGGTTAGACAATTGGAGTGGTGAAGATTCTTGAATGATGGCTTTTACTGATATTTTTAGATTAACTAAAGATAAAATGTCTTTTATTGCTTCTCACATTTCAAGTGAAGGAAACTGAATTTTCGATTTTAAAAGGAAATTATCAAACGAGGAAGTTGATCTGTTTGCTAATCTACTTTTGATTATTAGTTTTCTCCTCCTTTGTTGAACGATTTTTTGGATACAAGACGATGGTATTTAGGCAATAATGAACGATTTTTCTGTTAAGACACTGTATTATATCAGGTTGATGTTAACTCTCTCTAACTGGACTTGGATCATTCCCCAATCATTATATGATATAGCTCGCTAGTGGCATTTGAGTAGTCAAAAGGATGTTGAAGTCGTTTGGATGATGATTTATGTTGCGATAGTTTGAGTAATTTGGAATGAAAGAAATGCTCATATCTTTGAGAATAAGCATACATTCAAATTAGACGATGACCTTATCATTGAAGCAAAATCTCTTATTCTAGCTTGGGAAGCAACTTTTGAACATCACATTGTTTCTGTAGGCAACAATTGGGATGTAATCTTCCAGCCCATGTGATTTTTTTATGCTTTTTTCTTTTCTTTTTTAGCTACTTCTTGTACCTCTTTTGTAAATTCTTTAATCTCTAATAAACAATCATAAAGAAAAACATTCTAGCTAAAGGAAAAATGGATAAAAGATTATACCCCAGTATCACCACTAATGCTTCAGATGTCCAAGATCATGTCTCTCTTTAGGCCTCACCTACCACTTGGTACTGCATATTTGGTCATACATCCAACACAATACTTCAGAAGTTATGTTCTTTTTCTCGAATACAAATTACAAATGCTACCTATGATTCTCTTTGTGAACTTTGTCACCTTGGTAAAAGAAAAATGCTTCATTTTTAACCTTTTCTACGATCCTTTGTTGCTCCTCTTGAGTTGATTCACTTTGATATATGGGGACAATCTCAACCCGTTTCTTATTTGGGTTACAAATACTACATCTTGTTTGTAGATGATTTTAGCAAATTTCATTGGATATACCTAGTGACAACAAGAGATGAGAGTCTAGTTTGTTTTCAGTATTTCATGAGACCCAATCAAAAAAATATCTCATAATCAAAAAAATTCTAGCAGATGGAACATTTGAGCTAGTTAAAGATCAATTGATTCAGAAGAAATATAAGTAGAAGCCCAAGTCAAAACCAAAAAATAAAATGAAAATGAAGTTCTTTCGCTTCATCATAATGATGTTTTGTGTAGTTCGTGAAGTTATATATATTGTTTTATGATACTATTACATTAAATTAAAGTTGAATTGAGGACATGTCAATACTAGGATTAAACATTCAGTTAAGTTGAATCATGTATGGTCTAAGTAATGATAACTAGAGATCGAATAAGGATGTTTGTCATTACACTAGAAAATGAACCTCAACCACATAAAGTATGTGACAAAGAGTATTTATACTCTCATTACATTCACGCACAACCACACACTCAACAACCAAACAAATAAGCACACGTATGTGTAGTGACATCACATACTGACAAGGAAAGTTATAGAAAGAATAACAAGAAAACAGAAAGAGAGTACATTATGTGTACTATTACCCTCCTTCAAATTGAGAAATTTGTTGCTGATGAAAGCTATAAACTTGAAGTTTGTCCTTGAGCAGCTGAAATCTAGGTCCATGAAGGCCTTTGGTGAAGATGTCTGCAATCTGTGCAATAGTTGAAATGTAAGAGACAGTAAGAGACTTAGCCTGCACTAGCTCCTTGATAAAGTGAAAATCGAGAGCTACATGTTTTATTTTGCTATGAAAAACTGGATTTGAAGCAAGAGAAATATTTCTGATGTTATCACATTGAAGAGTAGGTGGTGTTGGAAGAAAAATGTATAAATCCTGAAGTAGCTGACATAACCATACAATCTCACCAATAGTGTTAGCTGGAGCCATGTACTCTGTCTTAGTGCTGGATCTAGCAACTGCATGTAGTTTCTTTGCACTTCAAGATATTTGATTATGACCAACAAAGATGCAGAAGCTGCTGGTGTATCTTCTATCATCTGGTGAGCCAGCCCAATGAGCATCACTAAATCCTTAAAGAGTTTGAATTCTTTTTAAGAATAATAGACCATGATCAGTCATACCCTCGATATATTTGAGTATTCTATTGGAAGCACTTAGATGAACTTGTGTTGGTTGATGCATGAACTGACAGACTTGATTGACAACAAAATTGATTTGAGGCCTAGTCCAAGTCAGATATTGAAGAACCCTACTACGTACAAATCTATATTTAGTAGGATTTTCTATTAATGCACCATCATGAGCACTAAATTTACAAGAAGTAGAAACTGGAGATGAACAACACTTAGCACCCACCATGTATGTCTTTTCAAGTGAGTCTAGAGCATACTTAGTTTGTCAAAAGAAAATACCATAGTCATTTATTTTAACTTCCAAGCCTAAGAAATAACGAAGTTGTCCCATATTTTTTACTGGAAAATGAGTGCCTAAAGCAGCAATAAGTTCATTAAGTATGATAAAGAAGTACATGCAATTAAGGATGATTTCATCCACGTAGACAAGTAATATGGTCAATCTGGAACCAACTCTATGCACAAAAAGAGAGTGATCAGTTGCAGAAGAATGAAAACCCAAAGAAATCAGGACACTATAAAGCTTGTCATACCAAGCCCTAGGGGATTTTTAAGTCCATAAATTGATTTATGTAACTTGCAAACATAGTGAGGTCTTGAAGAGTCAACAAAGCCTTGGGGTTATTCCATAAAGACATCCTCCCAAAGATCTCCATGAAGAAAGGCATTGCTTACATCAAGTTGTTGAATAGACCAATCAAAATGAACTGCTAAGGAGAGCACCAATCTAATAGTAGTTTGTTTTGCCACTTGACTGATAGTTTTATTGTAATCCTATCCAGCATGTTGATGAAACCCTTTTGTAACTAGTATGGACTTAAATCTTGCAATTCAACCATATGCATTATGTTTATCATATAAACCCATTTGAAACCCACAATGTTTAGTCCAGGTTCATGCTTAACTAAGGACCATGTATCTGCATCTTTAAGAGATGTGTGTTCTTTAAAAATAAAGGTCTTCCACTTGGGATCTTTATTGGCTTGAGTAAAACAAGAAGGTGTAATGGGAACAATATGACAAAGAAGAGCTTCAACAAGTAAATGTTTTGTGGCAAAGTCCATTTAAGGTTTTCAAATACCATATTTATCTCTTGTGACCATAGAATGATCATTGTGAACTGGAGTAATAGAAGCATTAGTAGGTTGGCATGAAGCAAAAGACTTTAAAGAGGATATGGAGGCATATGGGAAAGAGTCTTCATTGAACATCACATGTTTTGAAATGTACACCTTGTCAGAGATTGGATCCAAACATCTGTAACCCTTTTAATGAGGGTTGCAGCCAATAAACACACAAGGATAACTTCTATGTGAAACCTTGTTTGAAGTATATGACTTTAACCATGGATAACAGATGCATCCAAAACTTCTTAACAAGGAACAATCTGGAGACTTGCCAAAAAGTTTCTCAAAAGGTGACATGAACTGAATACTTATAGTAGGTAACCTATTAATGATGTAGTTTGTTGTCATGAAGGAGTCTACCCAAAAAGTGTTAGGTAGAGTGTCTTCATAAGAGACATCTTGTCTACATCCAAAATGTGTCTTTGTTTTGCTTCTGCCGCTCCATTTTGTTTAGAAGTATGGGGATAGGTAAACTCATGCTTAATGCCATGCAAAGCAGCAAAAACAACTAATTTCTTGTTAATAAATTCTTCCTCACATCAGTTTTAATGGTAATAATTTTATTGCACAATTGATTCTCAATTTTGAGTCTTAAAGTGAAAGAATGTTGTCTTAAAATCATACTTAGCTTGAAGAGGAAAAAGCCAACAAAACTTGTAAAAATCATCAATAACATTGACATAACAGAAGCTCTAATGTCTTAGAAGTACAATTAATAGATATAGTCAAAGTAAGTTTATGAGATTTTCCTAATTGACAACATTCACAGAAGAGTGATGCTTTTATTAATGGAGGATCAAATATATGACATACTTTTTGTAATGTTTATGAGCATAGTCATCAGAAATTGATGCATCATTAACAATATGATTATTAGCTCCACTATCTTTATTCCAGGGATTCTCACCAAAGATATTAACAACAATTAACATGGCATGAAGATTTTGAGGAGGAGATCTACCTTGATAAGCAAAATTTAATTTATTTGAACATTTTGGTACTAAATGCCCGATTTTACCGCATATATGACAAGGTGTTTTGTCTCCAAGAATAATAGATGAAGGAGGTGGAACAAAGGCAAAAGTAGGAGTAGAAGGCTTGAAAGGTTTTGATTGAGAAACACCTCTATAAGATGGATGAAAAGGTCTCTTACCCCTGTAATTTAGCCTATAACCACCTCTAAACATAGGATTTGAGGGACGAAACTGAGATTATGGTTGAGATGGATATGAGCTAGTGTAAGAGGATTTAAAATTATTGTTATTATTATCCAGAAAAGCCTTATTCTCAGAATCTGCGAGAATTTACTTATATCTATAAGAGAGAACAATTTCTTCATTGAGAAGAATATTATGAAGTTCAACAGTTCTGACAGGAGGATATCAAACTCTAATTGACGTAATGAAAGCATCCATTATGTAGTCAATAGCTCCATACTTGTTCAGAAGAGCAATAAATAATGATTTCCAAGTTACGAAATTATCATCCTTGAGTTTAATAATTGATGAAGAAGAACTTTGGAGATTGATTTCGGTCCATCCATAGATGAAAAAATTAGGAAAACTGGAAGAACAATAAAGAGACAGATCTGAAGATCAAGAAGGAAAGTCAAAAGATAACAAGAAACAGATATAACCAGTGATGAAGGTTCAATTTACACAAATCAAGATTAGGAAAAACGAAAAAATTGAATCACTCGTGGAAAGATTGAAAGGTTTGAGCTCAAGAAGCCGTTAATGGCGGTGGTAAAACTTGGATAGAGTTTTAACTCTGATACCAAGATAGAAGAAGGATGTTTCTCATTACACAAGAAAATGAAGATCAACCACACCAAGTATCTGATAGAGAGTATTTGTACTCTCATAGTCTCACTACATTCACGCACAACCACACACCGAACAAACAAATAAATAAGGACACGTGTGTAGTGACAACACATACTGACTAGGATAATTATAAAAAGGGTATTCTTAACTTGTATACCTATATACAGGTTAAGGAAGCATTAATTACTCCCCATTTATCTTGGAATAAGGTAATTTGTGTTGGGATTGTAATGGTCTTGGATTAAGGTGTTTATGCTTTTCATAAAAGATTAGTTCCATCTCTACCCTTAGCAGAATACTCCATCCCATAGTAAGTATTAACGATGGGGCTTTAGAATATTTTAGGTCAAAATCAGATGAAGAAAAATACGCGATTCAAAAAAAATAATCGGTGATCTTCTTTGAGTTGTAGGAATAGGCCCCAGATTGTAGCATTTTTTTTTTCCATTTTTCCTTTTTAGATATACTCATATACATGTACTATATAAAATTATGGACAACTAAAACTCAGGAAAATAACTAAAAATCAGGGCTTTCAAATATATGCTTTAGTTATTATTTTTTTTTATATATATTAACTTTTCTTATTTTATGCTAAATATTTATTAAAATTTGTAATATATGGGATATAATTGAACAAAAAAGGGTTAAAAACTAAAAATATCTAAACATACTAAAAATATATACGGGATATATTGAAAATCTTAAATATTACTGTAGAAAGATTTAATAAAGCTAAAAAAAACTAGGTTATGAAAATTAATACTTGACCATCAGATTACCAAATTGATGTGCGGACATAACTTATTAAGAATTAATTAAAATTTTAGTCTCTGAAAAAAAAAAGGAAAATACGGATGATAACGCAAAGATTTATTTTTCAAATTTCAATTAATTTACTCGTTCGCAAAACGAATTTTTCTTAATCAATTTAAAATCATTAGAAGTGACCATTAATACTTTTAATGATCACTGTTGTTTACCAATAAAAGAAAAAAAGAAAAAAAATAGTCATTGCCCTAGTTTTCTTAGGTGAGTTACTGTGAAGACAATACCAGGAAGAAGAATTGCGATCGATATTTCTTAAGATTTTATTATTGACTGTGAACAGAGAGAGGAGAGACGAAGAGGTTAAAATACTAAAATAAAGATTAAAGTGGCAAGTGGCAAGTGGCAAGGGCACTTCTGGAAACAATGAAATATTCATTAGAGTAACTTTCTTAAAAGGGTCTTCTTAACTTGTAGTCCTATATACAAGTTAAGGATCAATATAATAATATTTTATTCTCTTGGAGATTGTACTTCATTGGAAACTTAAATTTACTTGGAAATCTAGTACCCAATTCTCTAGGATGGATCATTTACTTTTTCTACCCTTAGATATTTTATTTTAAGGGGATAACTTTATTTTCTTTTAATTTCCCATTTAAATTTAACTTCGTCACTATACAGTTAGAGTTAGCCGGAAGAAAAAGCTTCGTTACTTTTTAATGGTAGCCGGGAAAAATAAAAATAAAAAAAGAATCGTAATTAGGGCTTCACATGGGAGGGTATGGATGGGTATAAGCTAAAACCAACCTCGCACCCACAGACTGCGGGTTTTTTTTCTTTCATAACCAACCCCGCACCCACAAACAGCGGGCGGTTTTTTTTACCCGCCCGCTACAGGTTGGGCGGGTATGGGTTTAAACCCGCTTAAACCTGCTTTATATTCTATAATAAAGAAAAGGGGGAGTTTTCGACCGGAGCATTTTCTTACATGGACCCTGAAATGACTTGAATGTCCCCGTCATAGATTTTAGTTTATGAGAAACATTAGGTCCTTTCTGACATTTGTTCTATTCCAATCTAACTGTAATGCCGAATAAATTGGGTTCATCTCCATTTTCGATTTCTTCACATATTTACTTAAACCTAATACTCAAATTAATCTCAAAGTTGCTTCGTCAATCGTCGATGATTGAATTGTTTATTGATCACAGTAAACTATTTTTAAGATGATTCGTGATAATCCATTAGCTTCAATTTAAATTTCTAATAAATTCGGTGAGAGGCGACATGATCTTCGTATACCTAATTGAATAACTCCGTTGCTGTTTAAGAAAGGTAATCTGAAAGAAAAAGAAAATTGGTTTCAAAATCTCGATGGTTGCAGTGTTAGCATAAAGTAAGTCTTCAAATTTGATTATCGAAACCTCCATTAATAGCAAACGAGAGAAGCATATTTGGAACCATGACCAGCTGCTTGAATCACTTCCAGCAAAAGGGAACCATGTTTTAACGAAGAAAAAGATGATCTTACGGATTTTATTGTCCTTAGTTTTTTTTTAGATTGGCTTTGAGATTGGGGACATGAACCAAGCTTAGGGGGCCATATGTACCGACTGTGCACACTATTTCACTGCAACTTCATAAGAGCAACTCATGGAAGTGTAGAATAGAAACGCAGGTGCGTCGTACTTGCATATTTGCTAGTATTAGGGTTATCAGTTATCCTATCAACTAGTATTAGGGTTTCATAATGGACGGCTAAGATTAGTTTTATCTAATGGTATATAATCTGCGGGTTTTTTGGGCGGTTATTAGCTTAAACCAACCTCGCACCCACAGATAGGGCTGTCAATGGATAAAAATCCATCGGATATTGGCAATTCTGATAAGGTTAAGGTTAAGGGTTATCGGATATCCGGTATCCGATAATATCCGTCGGAATTCAAAAATTCCATATCGATAAGGTTAAGGATAAGCTATCGGATATCGGATATTATTCCGATAATTTCCGTTATCTACTCATGATACAAAAAACTTCCAATAATTTCCGATAATTTCCGTTAATATTCAATAATTTCCGATAATTTCCGTTAATATTCGATAATTTCCGATATTTACTTAGGAGAGACGTAATCAAATGGCTAAAGAGTAAACCTAGGTATCGAAAATTTCCGAAAATTTTATGATATAGTTATACACTAACGGTATCGGATATTAACCTAACTGAAACTCCTTAACCTGGTATGATTGTTATGTTAATAAACGGATATCCGTTACGTTAAGGTTATCGGATATCGGATAATCGTTATGTCGGATATTAACCTAACGGAATCCGGATATTCGGAAACGGATACCGGATATCGAATATCCATTGACAGCCCTACCCACAGACATCGGTTTTTTTTTTTCATAACCAACCCCGCACCCACAACGGGCGGGTATGGACTAAAAACCCACGGGTTTAGCGGGTACGGACGGGTTTGGGTATGGTGGGTGGGTCTTGTGCAGCCCTAATCGTAATCCATCAAAACAGAAATTCAATTTCGGTTTTATTATATTCCATCAAATTCAATCCAATCAAAGAGATTTGTACTAAAAATGCTAATTTAAAATAAAAAAAATTGAAATGAAATTTACAAAAATAAACGATGAAACAATTTGATCCCAACTGGATCCATTTTCATTAGTAAATTACATCTACTACTTCCTCCCCTTCCGGGTCTGAGCCATTGCTTCTCCGTAGTTGTAATCTTCGTTTGTTCTTTCTTTTTCGTCCTCTCGTTAACCGCATTACAAACAAATTATCTTAACCAACAAAGAGTACTTCAATCACTACCTAAGGATCGTAAAAAGATAAACATCTCCAACAAAAATCTTCTTAATCAACAAGGAACCCGAAATGGTTTTTATCGCATTAAAGAAAAATCTTAGCTTTGTGCCATCTCACCGTTGAAAAATAA
The DNA here is from genome assembly GCA_023531295.1 of Papaver armeniacum. NCBI lineage: Eukaryota > Viridiplantae > Streptophyta > Magnoliopsida > Ranunculales > Papaveraceae > Papaver > Papaver armeniacum. Next base: position 410,818 of record JAJJWW010005328.1, on the reverse strand, counting down.
AACGAAGGAGACAAATGAAAACAAAATTAATGTAATAATTGTATTTACTCAGTATTATCTTGAATTAGGTTTCTTTCTTCCTTTCATTTTAAGATAAGAAGAATGAATTGAAATGTGAGGAAGGATAACATTGAGCAAAGTGAAGGAGGAAGATAAAATAAGTGGACTTTTTTAAGGGTAGAAAAGTAAATGATTCATCCTAGAGAATTGGGTACTAGATTTCCAAGTAAATTTAAGTTTCCAATGAGAATTACAATCTCCAAGAGAAAAAAATATTATTATATTTATCCTTAACTTGTATATAGGACTACAAGTTAAGAAGACCCTTATAAAAAAAAAAGAATATAAAAAACTAAAGAGAGCACATTATGTGGACTATTAATTAGTAAAAAATCTTGTCGGACCGTGTACTCACACAAAACCGAAAATTAGGACCCATGCATTTCCCTTGAGGGTGGGTTCCACCCGTTTGTGTGTGTGAGCGGTTTTAAAATTGTTTGAATTGACGGTCTGTTTAGAATTGATCATTAATTAGAGAGCTAAAAATCTAACACATCGAACATGTATAACGTGTCGAGGTTGACTACGCTTCTAGTCAGGGGAGGAATTACATCCGATCATTCCCTTGCTGGAGGCATCCCTAAAAGCCTAATAAACCATTTTTGTATCAAAACTAGTGACAAAACCCCTAGGTGAACAAACTAGTGATAAGAAAAATCCGGTCATATTATTTTTAACAAATTAAAACAATTTCACTAGAAAGTGGCACAAAAACCCCAGGTCAAATATTTATTAGCAAATTTAGTTTTTGTTATTAAAAAAAAACCCAAATATACCCTTTTTATCTTCATTTCTTCTTCTTCTTCTTCTCTCATTTCTTCTTCTTCTTCGTTCTTCCGTCTCCTTCTCCCCACCACAATCACCACCAACAAACAAATAGCTCGCGAAACCAAAGAAGAACACCTCCATTACCGCCATCAGCAACACATCTGTCTCCTCCACGAACAACTCCGTATCTTTTTCTTCTATTTTTTGTTCAGATCTATCGCCTCCTCTTCGTTCCGCACCACCACCAAATCGACGACCATTTTCTGTTCCATCGTCAATACCCTTGTTTCGATCTGGATACGTTTGCTATTTTTGATGTTAAGAACCTCATGATTCAGTTTTGGATCGGTGTTGGAACGGTCTGTGTGTGTGTGAATTAAATCAATGGGATGCGTTTTTTCATAAAAAAAATTTGTTTGATTTTTTTGGTTGCTTTACAGGTTGGTTGTGTGATTAAATAGAAGAAGAATATTGTAACCACCGACAATTTGAGATTATCCATTTTTAATAGCAACAAGGAGAGAAGAAGAATCATTTGTTTTATGAGTAAATCTCATAAGAGTGGTTACAGTAATGTGATTAGATTTTGAGAGGAAGAAGGAGATTTGGAATTATGGGTTGATTTTGGATTTTCAATTTTTTTTTGTTTTTCAAATTGGAATTATGGGTTGATTTGCATTGAGAAGAGGCTGTGATGTTGATTGGTAGTATACTACGGATGCGTAGAAGCATAAAGAGGAGATGGTTCTTGGCATGGATCGAGGTCGTAAAGAGATACCAAATGACAAGTGGTGGAATGTTTTGCAGCACTGGTATTGAAGCTTGAGTTGAGTTGAGCTTAAACCTGCAGTGGTAAGAGGTGACCGATCGCAGTGGTGCTTTTGGTACGAATATGAGTACAAGCAACAACTGGAGTTCGAAACGTAATTAGGTTTCATCAAGTTTTGGTGAAACCAATTTTGGTTTCATCATTGAAGTCAAAGTTGGTGAAATGACAATATGTGGAAAAATGATGAAACCTAATTAGGTTTCATCTAGTTTTGGTGAAACCAATTTTGGTTTCATCATTTTTTTCTTTTTGGTTTCATCAGTTTTTCTGTTTGGTTTCATCATTTTTTCTGTTTGGTTTCATCATTTTTATGTTTGGTTTCATCATTTTTTTTTTCTGGTCGGTGGTGGTGGTCGGCGATAATGGTGGTGTTGCTGCTGGTGGTGGTTGGCGAAAGTGGTGGTCTGCGGTGGTGGTCGGCGGTGTCGCGGTGGTGGTTTTCGGGGATGGTGGTGGTGGCGATGTATTGGTTGGCGGTGGTGGTGGCGAGGTGGTAGTGGTGGTTGGCGGCGGTGGTGGCGAGGTGGTAGTGGTGGTTGGCGACGACGGCGACACGGCGGTAATTATCGGTGGTGGTGGCGCGGTGGTGGTTGGCGGCGGCGGCTCGGCGGTGGTTGGTATTGGCGGTGGTCAGTGGTGGCTTCACAGTGGTGGTTCTGCTGGTGGTGTTATTTTGTGGTGGTGATAATATAATAGAAATTAATTGTGGGGTTGATTTTTATTTTTGTTGGGGTGATTTAAAATTAAAGGTGGGGTTGTTTTTTATTTTTATTGGGGTGATTTAAACTAGAAGGCTAATATAGACAGTTTATGTTAATTGGGGTTTTTGTGAACAATTTGTTTTGTTGGAGTTTTTGTATATGGATAGTGACACCCTTGGGGTTATAACTCGCGCGCCGTTTTTGTATTGCCTAATTTTAATTGGACTTTAAAATCTTTGGTAATTTTGGGATTAAGTCGTGGGTTAGTTAGCAGTCAAGCCTGGGTGAAAAAATGTTTCTAGTTTCACCCTTGCTTCTAATAATTGCTGGTTCCATGAATATCAAAATCTGGTCCCCAAATCCTTTTCGATTTATAATTTTTTTTTCTTTTTTGCTCGTACAATGTCAGTTTCCAATTTTTCTTATCGGTAGGGTTGTGATGATAATTAAAAACACTTGATAGATAAAAACAGTATTAAAACTCGTTCAAATTAATAAATCCAATTTATATTTTTATAACGGTTGGTTATGATGCTACCAATGTTCCTTCTACAGTGTTGTCCACCCATTACAAAGGTAATGGGTTCTTCTTTTCTCTCTTAGTATAAACGTTTTCATTTCGAAAAAAAAAAAGAGTAAATTTTCTACAAAGGTTTACCAATGACTAATCAATAATTCTTCACAGACCGCCTATTCAAACTTTCACAAACAAACTAGGGGTGAGCATTTGGCCCGTAATCCGCGGATTTAACCGGGACCAACCGTTCATTTGCGAATGGATGTCCGGACCGTTTGTTAATGGGTTGGATGCGGATGGAATTTTTGAAATCCAAAGGATAACGGATCGGGCTCGGATGCAACCATGAAAATCCATTGGACATCCATATCCGTTAAATTAAAGGCATTTATATAGTTCTAGAAAATACTATGGATCATTTAGGTGTTTGCTTGGGGTGTTGTTCATTATTTTTTATATTTGTATACATTTATAGGATATATCATTGTTATAAAAACCTATGAGGTTTGTGTCCATGATAGCCAGGGCTATCAGACGGACGACATTGAATGAGGACCCCGATCCGAAGGTCGGGAAGTTTCGGATTGGGTTTTTATATGGACGGTTTGGAAAGACGGACGACATTGAATGAGGACCCCGATCCGAAGGTCGGGAAGTTTCGGATTGGGTTTTTATATGGACGGTTTGGAAAGACTCAAGTTTCACGTGGGGTGGATGTGGGTCAGTAGAATAGGGGTGGGTGCGTCGCATGTAACCTAATTATCGCTACAAGCACTTTCTTTTCTCTCCTCGCCTCTCTGAGAAACGTAATTTATTCGGGATAGTGAAACATAATGGTTTCATATTTTCAACCAAGTAAGAGAAGAAAAACTCAATTCACATCACGATCAAGTATGCCTTCATTATATTCTTCTACCCGGCCTCTTGGGTCTTACCTCAGAAACCCAAGCTTTTTACTTATCTGTTTTCTTTTTACGTTTCTTCCTTCTGTGTAATTTAGGGTTTTAAAATAGATTTATATATGTTGCAGTTGAATCAGAAAGATGATTGAGAGGAGTTGAAGAAGAAGGTAAACATACAGATTCACATAAACCCTAGAATTTTACTTTTGAGGTCTCTAATTAACTTAAAGAATAATTTGAATTGTCATAGATCGGTAATTTCATGGGCCTCCGGTGTTTTTTTCTTCAGTATGTGCCATAATTATTATTATTTTTTTCTTCTTTTTTCAATTTGAGTGGATACCACAAAACAATTCATACCTGGTAGTTAGGATGTAAGCTTTCACTGATTTGCATCTTTGTCTTTATGAGTCCAGGTTGCAAGTAGAACAGTACTTCATTAATTCGTTTTTGAAAGAGTTGTAACAAACAAAATTTAAGTGTCCACTTTGTAACAAACATAATTCGTTTGGCTATAATTTCTTAATCTGATTTTCTTTTCTGTAGGTTTTTAGGGCTTTTATACAACAACAAGATCTAAGGGCAGAAAATCAGGAAGTAGTTAGTCAAAATTGAAATAAGACAAAATCAGTTTTTATATAAAGTGAGCAAGGTGCAAAAGATGACAATGGTTTGGCTGTATGGCTTGGACGGTTTGCGTTGGACATGCAATTGCTCTCCAGCTGACAAGGGACTTTTAATGGTGGTAAAAAACTTTGTAAGTTGTTTTTGATAAGTTTTCAATATCCAAAGTTTTATTCTCTTTTGTATGTTATATGTATGTGTGTCTGAGTCATTGATGGGATTTTTACTGACAAGAGTGCATCCATTTTTGAGGAATGAAGAATACCGTTTGATCATATCAAATCATTTAAACTGATTGTGCAGAATTCTGTATTACTGAACAATAGCATCAAGGGTTACTTTTGGGAATTATAATAGTAATATTTATATTTAACACAATCGGGATAAAATTCTCCATCTAAAGAAGAGAGGTGGCTGAAAGTTCTATTGCATCTGCTGTAAGACAAATGCAATATTTCAGTTTGTCCGATACAAACTTTGTGCTAATACATCCTATATTAGCTTATGAGACATAATTATCATTTAGCTTGGGGCATACATTCTTTGTTTGTAAATTTAAAACTAATTATAAGCATACTACAGGGATGTCGGGTGGTGTTTAAGTGTGTTTTTCTGTATGATATACCTTAGCTAGCTTAATGTAGTTGTTTTTATTGGTGGCAGCTTGGACTGAATATATGAGTATTTCCTGAGCCATCCTCTTGATGTGTAAGTTAGGCCACCTTGGCTATATGAGAATACAATAAAGTAGGTTACTTGATTGAGCAGGCTTCGAGCAGAACCACTTTTGAACAAAGTGAATTAGGTGCAACTGAAGATCATGCTTTACGGGCTTATAGTATAATTAGTTTAGAAAACTGTCTTATTTTGTTTCACTTTCATCCTACAATCATGCAGGTTTCTAGATTGGATTCTGGATGTTGAGGACTATGTGGGATATATTACAGTCCCTTTATCTCATGAATTTGGATTGCAATAATTAAAGATGGATTAAATATGGTTCAGGTCGAGGAATTAATTTTTAAGGTAGAGGAATTACTCTTTACGGAGATGATTGCGAGAATGAGATCATGGTTGGGAAGGTAAATTTTTAGATTTTTTTTTTTTGTTTACATAATCTTAAAATACATGTACAAAAAAGAGGAGGAACAAGTTCATTTTAATTTCCACATGATATTTTAGTATACTATTTTGATCATGCCTACAAAATTTGTAAAGAGATCTGTAGGTGATATGTATGCATATCAAATCAGGCATTGTTCGAAAGTACTTTTAAGCAAATGTATTTTTGTCTACTAGGTTTGAGACAAAGAGCTAAATCATGTTTCGAGTCCTACGAGAACATAATTTGATTCATGATAAGAAAATTATTGGAGTTCATTCAGTCGAGACTACGTTAATGGTGGTGGTCCAGCCAGCCATACCAAGTAGAAAAATAATTCGACATCTCTTTCCTCGATTGACTTGCATAGTGCAGACGTGGAAATTCCAAAGGTGTGTTCATATATACATAACCAATATTGATAAAGCAAAGTACACATGGGAAGAGATGATTGAATGGAGGAAACGATTTGATGCTGACACTGTTAATGAGGTATCTCTATCCATAGAATGTGCATGTATATGCAAAAACAACAAATGCTAGATTGGAAATTCCTTTCAATGATCCTCATGATAAATTTTAGTTCGCAGGCAAGTTTAAATCTTACTTTTGAATTTCAAACTCGAGTCTGCATGGCTAAACTGCTCAAGGATATATAAACTGCTCATTTCCCCAGAAGAGATTATAACATCATAAATTTAGTGTCATGCTTGCCCTTCATATTGGAAATTCTTTAGGATTCTTTTGCTTGCTTACTTCTGTTGCTCAACATTCTGCACTACTCTAGAAAGGGACATTGGTCTCGCTGCCTGATAAATTTGGTGTACCTTCTTTTTTGACATCATGATTGCCGGTGTTAAGGATGCCAGTAGTTAAAGACTTTTTTCCATTTGCCCCAAGGAGAAATACTCTAAGATGAGAGGGTCAATGGAGGAGCTTTCATGGGTACTGACGGTTTCCAGTTCCTATTCAATCTAATACCTGTAAGTTTCGATGAGGACAAACGGGACAATTTTTTCCCCATCAGTTTTCACTTTTCAGTTTTGGCGCAAGCATATCACTCTTTTATCATGAATAACAAACCTGGGCACTCTTCAGTCTTCAATTATTTTAACTTATATGTTGTTGTGTATGTATATGACTATGCGTATGATATGAAATCTCATATAATCATAATACCAGATGTATTTTCCTAGAGTTCTTATTTTTGTTCAGGTCTCCATTATTTTTGATTCTTATTGTTAATGAAACAATATAATGACAACTACAGGCTCCGAGAAGACTGATCTAGGACTAAAAAAGTCGCTCCTGCGTGAAAAACTCCATCTTTGTATAGTCTTAGGTTTAGAAAGTCTACCTTTGAGCTGGGTTTCGTTTGTAATCCAACCAAAGTAGGATTAGACATTCTTGATAATGTTTTGGTTCTTGCTGATTCAGTTCGTTAAGTGCATAAAAATTCTCAGTTTTGACAGCTTGGAAGGTCAACCCTCTGTGCTGAGGTTAATTTGTTATCTCAACTTTTGAATGTCTTTAAAATTTTATGTTGGTTTAGTATAGCGATTGCTTTGTTAAGTATTGGGAAAATTGCTAGACTTAAGTTTCTAATGACACTGGAACATATCTCCAACATTTCCTGAAAGTTAGTATAAGATTTATTTCTCATATATTTACTTGATCACATAGCTGCGTCTTTTTTTAATGCTCCCCTCAGATTCCGGGAGATTGAGTATTTAATTAAGGTGTATATGTTTCATATGGTTAGTACTGATCAAATGCAGCATGCCTCTTTCTCTCATCTCAAGGCAAATATGTTTCTTCTATTTATGTACTCAGTAAATCCTTGAGATAATTGCTGACATATCTTATTAGGGCCATGATGTTATTATTCTGCAGATCCTTTGGAAAACTGAGTCTGAGTGGAATATATAATGTCACTAACAGATTGAGCAACGGTGATGTAAATGATGTAAAGAATAATAACAACATAGCCTTGATATAGTCATTCTAGGGTTTTGTGGTAATTGATACACATACTTTCTTGCATCCAAGGGATTTTGGTCCCACTATAGAATCAAAAATTGAGAAAATTTATGCCATCTTTACAAGTGTATAGTTCATTACGCAAATAGCTTCCAGAAATTTAAACTGCAACCATTGCACTCACTGGTATTTTAGACAGTATCATTTCTATACATTGTCTGCATCCAATATTTCCTTTATTTTTTAATATGCAATTCTTTATTGCAGATATCAGGCATCACTCTCGGTTACGAATCACAAGCTATCACCACCACTTTGAAAAACGAAAGATAAATGAAGATAATGTAATATATGGGATTGGCCTGCCAGGTTCTGACTCACAAGCTATCACCACCACTTTGAAGAGTGAAAGATAAATGAAGTCTATATGGGGTTGGCATGCCAGGTAAACGGACTTTATATTACTGTTATCCTTGAGTAGTTTTTTGCATACTGTGGACTTCATGTTGCTCAGGTTAGAAACAAAACCCTTGCCTTATATGCTTGAGCTGTTAGATTCACAATTTTGTACATATCTCTGATAATTATGGTGGGAGTCAAAATTAGATATTTTAGAACTTTCAGGATTCTAATAGCGTAACTTGGAAATTTTGTACGATTTTATTCTACATTTGTTCATTGTAATCCACGTGTCTAAGATTTTTGTTTTGTTTGCAATTCTTAACCGCGTTCTTCCATTAAGTTTTGGATTTTGACATGTTTAATTCCTTTTAGAACAAAGTTTCATTGATCAATACGGTTCATTAATGAATATGAGTCTGTGGCACAGCGGTAGTGCGTCTGACAACAAGTTAGAAGGTTGTGTGTTCGATTCACACCAGATTCAGTCCTCTATAGTAAATGTAACTTACAAGTAGTTATAGAAATAGCACAAAATTTGCCATAAAATTGATATTAATGATAGAAGTACAGGGAAACATCTTTTGGCTTTGTGATTATTGCATCACGAATCATAAGATACCATAAATTCTGTGATATTGACTACTTCCATACGCCTAATTCTCCCATTATATGATTCTGAATTTTATTCACTAATTCCCTAGCTACTGTGTGTGCATGTGCATATTTTTAGCACTTGAGACTGCTTTCTGTACTGTTTGGAATCAGATTATACCATTATAAGATTTCAAATTTGGTTCACTTATCCCCTAGCTATTGTGTGTGCATGTGCATATTTTTAGCACTTGAGACCGCTTTCTGTACTGTTTGGAATCGGATGTTTGATATGTGGAGGGAGAAGAGAAAGTTGTGAAGAAGGCAATTAGTGCAGCTGCTAAGAGAAATGGTAATATCTTAGCGAAGGTAACAATATTATCATTCTTAATATTCATGTTAGTTATATATAATGCAGAACAGTCAAGACTGGAGAGTAAACAAAGGATTGTGGATCATGTTGGTAAGTTGTACTGTCTACTGCCTAGCATCTATTTGTCGTAGTAAATTTGTTTGTAACTGAATATGTGGTGACTGGGCAGTAGCTAATTTCAAAAATTCACGAGAAATCTAGGTTATTTATACTTTGTTAATTAGGTTGAGTTTACAGTATAATGAAAAATGTATCGAAGTGGTATTTATGTCTCTCCGTAAAAACAATAGTGGTGGAAAACTTTGTGCTCTCTATATGGTGTGATAACGTAGTTTTTGAAGATGTCACAATGTCATAATGTCATTCAGATTTAAGACAATTGCAAATCAGTTAGTCACATAGTTTTACAATTCATCAAATGATCAATGCAATTAAGATGCTCTACTATTTTAATGAACGATCACACAACTATATCACTGTTGTACATGATACCATTTGGAATTGTTGCTGGTGTAAGGTTTGCTTTCTCTACCTTTATATGATTTTGAATTTGATTCACTAATCCCCTAGGTATTGTCTGTGTGTGTGTGTACATGTGCATGTACTTCTTAACAGTGCGATTGATGATCCGGTACTTCTTATTATCGCAACCAAGTACTTCACCAAGCTTTTTCTGCTGATGGTCATGGGTCTGGTGGTTTTCTCCAAGGGTTCGCTGTGATGATCGAAGACGAGATGGACATGATGAAAGTCGTAGTGATTTTGGGTCGAGCTTTGAGTGTATTTCAGCTGGAAAAATCAGCAAGAAGGTGGGTCTAGAAACGGATTTTCTGTTGTGAATTTTGTAATTGTTTTTGAGAAATTAAGAAGTAATTTCGAAGTCAATACAAGCAGGAAATTTGGGTATGGACCCGGTTTAGTTTTAGACAGTTTTGTGGGGGTTTTGGACATGCTTTCAATCCAGAAAACCAGCTTAACAGATCCTGCTGTGGCTGCCGTTTAAAGCAACTAAACAGTCACGAGGTGCTGCCTTTGCCGGTCGATACGTGTAGATCGAATTAATGATGTTTAACAACAATTAGGCATGCTGATCTTTGATTAGAAAATTAATTTTGATTTTATCTTTTTTGATTAATTGCTATCCAGTTTGATCGAATTGGAATGAAATTTAAAAATGTTTCGTAAACAAAAAATAAAAAAAAACGTGACCGACAATTTACAGTCATATCATCATATAGAGTATCTCCCTTCGGCAACCGATACTTACCGTACCTTTGGCTACAACTTCCGAACAGCTATAAATTTCAAACAATACAACAATTTTGAGAACGATTTTCTTTTTGTTTTTCATGAAAACCAAAGCATAATTTAAGTTTATCTTACTATAAATAACTATAAGCGAACATGGATTTCTGTTTAGAGTCTAATCAGGAATAATTTCCTAATCAAAATTTGGAAATGTCAGGCTAAAAAGCTAACACCAATTTTTGTTTAGAGTCTAATCAGGAATAATTTCCTAATCAAAATTTGGAAATGTCAGGCTAAAGGTTGAGCCCCACTGTAGGCTGGATGAAGACGAGAGAATAACATAAGTTGGACTATATCAGTGAGATACCCGGATATTAGTGATATTTTAAATTATCTTCACGGAACTTATATACCATGTTAAATACTACTCCCTCCGTCCCTAATTAGATGAGCTACTTGGTTTTTAGTTTTGTCCACAAATAGATGAGCTATTTCACTAACCAAGGGGATATTTCTAAAACTACCCTTTTAATTGATTTTTTTTTCTATAAGAAATATGTATAATTTGATAGTCATGTTTATATTCGTTACGTAGGTGTTTTAAAATGATTTTCAACGGTATAAAGTTTATAAAAAACCGTGGTATAGTTTAAGAGATAAATCGTTTCTAAATTTTACTAATTATTGCCCATAAGGGTATACTTGTAAAAAATACTTAAATATACTCCACTTTCCTCCTTGCCTTAAAATTTGTGCAAACTACAAGTAGCTCATCTAATTAGGGACGGAGGGAGTATTAAGAACTTATACACATAACATTAATTATAGGCTAAAGGTAATTATAGGCTAAAGGTATGAGGTTTGTGTCCATGATAGTCAGGGCTATCAGACGGACATCATTTAATGGGGACCCTGATCCGAAGGTTGGGAAGCTCCGGATTGTGTTTTTACATGGACGGCCCAGAAAGACTCCCGGTAATGTTAAAAGTGGGTTTGGGTGAAAGAAATATAGGGTGTATGCCGATTCCTCATGTGAAACCTAAAACACTCTCTCCCTTCGTTCTTTCCCCTCTCCGAGAAAGTTTTATTTCTCCTCTCCAAATATCTGGTCGAGTCGACAAGATTGGTATGATTATGATATATATAGGGTAGACCGCCGATACAGAGATCAACCCTTTTCTCCCGTTGTTCTTTCTTCTTCTTCTCCGTACCCATGTACGGCAACAACCACAATCTCCCGTGTCGTATGGCGGTGGTTTGCCACCACAAAGATATACTATCAATCCCGATTTCTTCAACCAAAACCCTCACCTCCCAACTCATCCTTTTTCTTCTTCATCATCGATCCTCAAACCATGTATTTTAACCGCCAAAATCCTTACATCGAATCTTTATTTACGGCATGGGAGTCTCTCAAAGTCGCACTTATATATCTTCAAGTAGATTCATGGGCTTCACTAGGGTTTCAAGTACACCAAATTCCATCGTTGAAGCTTCTTATAACTGAAGCAAGGGTAATTTTTGGTTTCTTTTGATTTCGATTTTCTTTTTGTGTTTACTTGGTTATGATTTTAACAGGTAATTATTTGTTCTTACTAGATAAAACATCCTCCAAAAATTAATGGGAATTGGGTACTCTCACTAGACCAGGTAAAATCAGTATTCCTATCGTGCTTTTTTGAATTTATTTTTCATTTGATTTTTTCGAAACAAAAATTTGAAATAGAAATTAGGGTTAAACTCTTTTTCTCTTTTGTTTTGGTATTTCGTTCTTTTTTTCGACTTAATCATATGCATATCATCCTAATAACGACCAAATAAATTACCCTAATCATGATCTTCCTCAAGTTATCTAATTGAATTTGTTTCAAATATAATTATATGTACAATCTTTGTCCATTATTTAATTTGTGAACAACTCATGTGTGTACTTGGAAATATGTTCTACTTTACGAGAATCAATTCTCATGGTTTAGAAAGCGGAATGATGGACCATCGAAAGGCATGGGGAAGTTGAACACCGTTTGCAACTTTAGTGGTGACATATTTGTTAAGTCATTTTTTTCTTCTTCGTGGTTTTGATAATAAGCGCATATACAAACCAAATTAGAGACAAAATTGAAATAAATAAATTTTCTATGTTCCTATGATGTGCTATGTTATTCTAAATGGATGATCAATTGATGGATACTCGAAAAGTAAGTCTATGGTTAAGAATTTACGATTTATTTTGTTTGTAGATAATTAGATTGGATGTATACAGATTCCGACAGAATGGTTTAATGGGACTGAATTTCTGGATTTATTTTGTTTGTAGATAATTAGATTGGATGTATACAGATTCCGACAGAATGGTTTAATGGGACTGAATGCATTTACTTATTAATTACTTGGTATATAATTTTTGTCTTAGATGCTATGAAGGTTTTCTATATGGTGTAATCATAATCATGTGAATGTGGCTGTTAAGAAGCTTCAGTTTTGCATGTGCTAAGTGGTGTTGGGATATAGTATCCATTCATGCTATGTCAATTAAACCATTTTTTTTTAATATATACCGTATCTGCAATATTTAGCGATACTAGATAATTTTTATACGTTGATCATATTGAATTTTTATTTTGTAAAACATAAATTTTACAATGAGTATTCAATGCGCCTTTTGCAGTATTGAATCACGAAGACAAATTGAAGATGTTGAACTCATTTAGCACACATATCGAATTTGGAAGATGCACGAGGAATTTGAGTGGGAAAAAAACAGAATTCAAATTCAGGCGAACATAATGGTTTCATGAGGGGGCCGCTTTATAAATACAGGGAAGCTACCTATTCTTTGATACCTTTCTTTTGTGTTTTGATAACATTTACTTAAACTAAGTTTAATGGGAAGAAAGTGGTACATCTTTTTTCACGATACTAGATAATTGTCATACGTTGATCATATTGAATTTTCATTTTGTAAAACATAAATTCTATAATGAATATTCAACACTTCTTTTTGCAGTTATGAATCACGAAGACAACTTGAAGATGCTGAACTCATTTAGCACACATATTGAACTTGGAAGATCCGCAAGGAATTTCTCCATTTGCGTGGGAAAAAAATCAGTTCATGAGGAGGCCGGTTTATAAATGCATGGTACCTACCTATTCTTTAATGCTTTTCTTTTTGTGTTCTGTTAACATTTACTTGACCTAAGTTTAATGGGAAGAATGTGGTACATCTTTTAGCAGTCTTCGTTACATCGTAGAAATGTCAATTTTTGACTTATGCTTATAAGCTTAATTGTTTCTTAATGGTGCATTTCATTGTTTGTTTTTGCTAATTTCAATGGATAAAAATGTGATAAATAGTTTCACAAGCTAGCTTAATTAGGAAAAAATGAACTGAAGAAGCATGATGTAGAAAAAGTAGAGATGCTGGATTTAACAACAAATCTTACTTCTAACAACAATTGATTGACACTTTCGTGGATATGTATTTTCGCAAGTCAATTTCGCATTTGCAACTGCCAAATATTTGATGTCAATATATTATAACAAGCTCAGAAGGAAACTAAAGCAAAGTTCGTCTTCATTCATCAGTATAATATTCAAATGATAAAGTTGATTTATGTATTCTCTCTACTTATAGTTTCTATTTTTATGCTTGGTTGATATTCGTGATTAAAAACAGGTTGTTCCGGGTTCTCTCTGATTTTTAGGTTAACTTATTTTGTCTAATTTCATTTTGCATACATGTCATATTGATGCGTGTCGTAACCACAACAAATTAATTAATACTTTACTACCTAATTAACAAGTAATATAGGGTAGTCAAGGTCGATCCCACGAGGAGCACGAGATTCTAGTTGTAAAAATTGTCACCAAAAAGGGGGGTGTAAAAAGAAAAATAAAATAAACAAAGCAATTAAAAGATAAAGTTGAAAGCAATAAGAGAGACGAGATCAAGGAATCCTTCTTCGTTACGAAACAATGATTAAAGTTATGTTCTTTTCCACTTGTTATTAGTCACAGATTATCACCAACCGTAGGTAAAGCGGCTAGCTCGAGTCTTGAACCCCTAAATCCCTTTTATCACCTAGGACACGGAAGTTCTCGACTACCGGATTCTAATCACCAAGCCACCTAGAATTAGCTCAACCTAGATGTAACTTGGCTCATGCATTAGGTTTTGTGAATTTCTTAGGTTGATATTAGTAGTTAGACTCTTAGCTCAAGGTCTACTTGCTAACGTTGTTTCTACACACAATTGCTCCACGGAATCCCTCCGCAAGGTCTCGTGTTTGCTACTTATGTAAAGAGTCAAAGAACGATTACTTATCCCCTAACTTTCACTAGCTTTAGATCGAATTAACAAATCAATTTAGTTGGCCACCCAAACAATCTATCAATCAATCATGAATGTCTTTAAGATCACTCCTATTAGTAAAAACAAGCGATAATTATGTGAAAAACTTCAAGATAGAATTAAAAACAAAAACTCAAATCATATTAAGAACTAGGAATTCATCCTCAATCAATAAAATTAACTACTCATGTTAAAAAGTTCACACAAAGAATAAGAAAAGAAAAGAATTGTGTGTGTAGAGATGTGTGTAGAGAGAGATGTGTAGAAGTTGTAGAAAACTTCTCTATTTATAGGCTTCAATATTCTCCAATTCTTCTAAGGATTAGAATCCTTTTCCTTTTGCAATTCAATTTCCAAATCAAGCTTTTCTCAACTCTTCCACCTTCTCTTTCCAAATTTGAGTCCAATTCTCCATCCAATTCCTAGCCCAAGTCTTCATACCCATGAGAGAAGTCCATAGAAAGTTCGAATTTTGCTCGCCGGAAAACTGGGATTATGGCCGGAATTTGGCCGGAAAACGTCGCCGTCGGCCACCTGAAAATTTCTCCGTCAAGAGAATATTCGACGGAATATTCCGTCCGTCCACCGTTAGGACTAACGGTCAAACTGGTCAACCGTCAGTCAACGTTAGTCAACAGGTCAAGGGGAATCACCGAGTCAGCTGAGTCAACTCGTGTCAAATCTACCGAGTCAGGGTCAGTCAGCTGGATCAGGGTCAGTTGGGTTCTTGGCCAAGCCATTGCACAAGCCAAATACTGCTGCACCATGATTGTGCTTCCAGCCATGTTGGTCGCTTCACTCGATCCACCAAATCCCAATGGCTTGCCAGGCCATTTCTCCGCACCTCCAACGAAGAACAAAATTACTCATAGCGACTTGCTATCCATTCAATCTCTTTCCCATTTCAATACCACTTCCCGAGTTCATCCCCGCAATTCATTATATCACCATCAAGAGCATCGATTCAAACCATGTGACCAAATTGCATCTCATTCTTACCGAATCGCCCAACAACAAGATCTTACTGCACTCCATTTCTTCCAAACAGACCCATTCCTGCAATCCTACAGCTCTTCCCTACAAACTTTAACAACTCGGGCCTAGGGTTCACTTCAAGCACCAACAAACACCATCCAAAGCGCACTGCCATTCGGTTCACCATCACAAAGACTCGACACCGATTTCTTGCTCGGCTCCTAGCATTCATCTCAAAGAACTCCGCCTTTCTATTCTTCTTCATCTCTGATGTTCATGGAAGCACTTATCACTACCAACACTCCATTCTGCAGCTGCTCCTTCCTGAGCCAAACCACCAATCAGCTTCATCTCCAAGCTTCTAAGTCCAACCTTCAACCTCGGACACCACCATTTGCACTTCAAATTGTCTAGGACTTGCCTTGCACAACTCAGGCCATACTGCACAGCAGCATCTCAAGCCTTCTTTGTTCTTCTACCAACAGAACCATGCCACCAATTCCTTCACTGGTTTGTACTAACACCAGTTCATAACCACAATCCACCTACACTCAGCCATCTTGCCCTTTTTGGTGTAGCTTAGTTCACCTTCAGTTCAGAGCCCCTGCAACTGCAACATACATCTGTGTTATCACAGCCATCTTCAACTGCAATTTGTTGCCAACACCAGCCTAAAGAGCTTCCAATAGCCACCACAACAACACATCCAAACTCAGGCTCTGACCTATTTCTTCACAGAAATCACCAAGATCTGTTACTAGTTCCTCCAACATTGCACCCATTTCTCAATTTGACAGCAGCAACACAAATCTTCTCTGCAAAACCCCAGCTTCAATTTCTGCCATTAGCCCTTAACAGACCCATTCCTCCAATTTCTTGTTCTTCGATTGGGGATTCAAATCGCAACCCTTCTCTCAGTGCAACTCCAAGAGCATCGACAGCACCTAAGTCACAAGACCCATCTCTTCTTACTAATCAATTTGGTCTAAACCCTGTCTCTGATTTCTATCGATTCACAGCAATTCCTCCCTGCCATACGCGACCGATCACAGAACTCCACTCACAGATCGAGCAACTCCTTCTCAAACCCTATAATCCACCAGCATCACCGATCTCAGCGGTTTACATCTCAATCGATTTCAACCCTCTCTCTGATTTCTGTATTCAACAGCATCGACTCATATCTTCTGGTTTTCACCCTGCTTCTTACAGCAGCTGCAACCCATCGACGGCAGAATCATCTCTATCTTCTCGATCTCTCACAATTTCGTATAATCTCTCTCGATCAGCTCTCGATTTCAGCCTGGCCTCTTGGTTCAGGTGTGAAGAAAATGATTGGAAATAATGAATCTCGAGTTTAGGGTCGTAATGAAAGTGGGTGGATTTGGTTCCGGGGTTTGAATCCCAGGTGCGGGTTTGGATATGGGTGGATGAGCTTAAGTTAGGGTATGGGTGGATTCGGACACCCACTATAAATATATCCCAATTGTGCTATTCTCACTCCCTTCTTTTGGATAAGGGACACTTCTTAGACCTTCCCTTAATCTTGGTGGGCTCCATATAGTATTCCTTCCTTCGTGAAATGACAATTTTACCCTTTTGCTCAAATTGAGTGATTTCTTCTTCTTTTCCTCCGTGTGACTCCATAGTAGCTATAAAACTCAAAACAAGCGTAAAATACATAATTTACAAGAAAAATAGCAAAGAAAGCATAAACTACTAGATAGTAAATTAGGTGTATTCTACACCTAACAAATTCCCCCACACTTAGACTTTGCTAGTCCTCGAGCAAATCAAACTAAAAACTCACAACTTCAAAGCGTTCAAGCGTCACAAGCATCCAAAGAGTTATGAGGACATAGAATTTCTGCATGCTAGTAATAAGAAATTAGAAATACCAAAGAACATATTCTCGTTCTTAATTGTTGAGTGAGAAATAACCACACCATAATGAGAGAACGCGTGTTTGAGAAACGATCAATAAGCATTTCGCCTCGACTTCGCCTCACCAAATAGGATTTTATGATAATTGCACTCAAAAAGACAGCTTTTTATGGTTCTCACATGTGTGCGAGTAGGAATGAAAAGAGAAATCTGCAACACGTTGAATGGTGGGAAGGACAACTTCCGAAATATTTTTAAAAACCCACATCTTTTAATATTTTGAAAAACCATTTTTCTGACGATCTCTACGAAAGGAAATCAACCATTTATATTGAGGATGGGATTACTTACTTACCTTCACATCCGATCGCCAATTATGATAACACCACTCTCACGGAATCCAATAGAAACGTCTTCCGCTTCTTGTCTTGATCTTCGTCTTCGGTTTCAACTATTGATGATAAACCCTTGAATTTCATAAATCCTTAACAATTCTTAACTCTTTTTACTTTAAATATCCTTGTCGCTTGAAACTTCCTTATAAATTTTCCTTCCCCACGGCTCATTAAATAAGAACAAATATTTCTCTTGTTTTTCGATCTTTTTTTTTTTTTTTTCTTTTTTTTTTTTTTTTTTTTTTTTGATTCACAAGAGAAATTAAATACAAAATAAACCATAGCCGTGGAAGAAGTATTTTACCGCTTGATTCTTCACAACTTGTATCGTCTTGAAATCATAAACTTTCAAAAATTCTCACCTTTTAATTTTTCTTCGTTTTCATGAATAAGTCTCCATACTTGAATATAAAATTACCTCATTGTATTGTAAGTCCTCAACTTATATGTAAAAATCCGCTCTTTGTATGTTGCTTTACTTGAGTTTGAAATTTGCTCTTTTTTTTTTTTTTTTTTTTTTTTTAATTACGTTGCTTGTAAACCTTAAACTTTTCCAACTTTCCTTGTAGATTTTGGTGTCGCTCCTTGTTGATGATGAATGTGTTTCTATGGATCCGTTGTTGTCGAGAGAGAAATTGGTGCTAACTGCAAATCGAACTACAAGAAGGAAGCTTTCATCCATGGACGTCACCCTCATGATTGACAAAATTAGCACTCAAGAGATCAAAGAGTAGTGCTTTTAGTGGTGGGAGGTTGGGTAGCTCACCATTCTACCCGGAATTTACGTACGGTGACACACACTCAAAAGAAAGCTCTTTAGTAGATGGAAAAATTTCTGTGGTGCCTCACATGATATGAATACGGGTAGTCTCCACTAATGATTGATCAAACAACTCTAATAACGCATTTCTCCCTGCACCAAATTCGCATCACCGGCATGATTAAATCCATTATTTAACACTCAAACAAACAAGAAATCCGAATGTAGTTCTCTAACATTTCCAAGTTCAATTATGTCGGTCAAAATCTCTATGTAAACATACCTAGAAGTATGCTAGTGACTCTAAAATCTTTAAAAGTTGGAATTTTTAAGTAAAACTTTTTTTTTTTTCAAATTTTTTCATTTTTTTGTAATTTTTGTTTTAAAAACATGCTTAACCACTCCCCACACTTAAACCTTACATTGTCCTCAATGTAATTGAATCCTCTAGTAAAGTCAAGGTGGGAGATTTTAACATGATAAGAAACAAGAAAAAGAAAAAACAAAAGCAAAAAGATAAGAAATACAAAACCGATGGGTTGCCTCCCATTAAGCGCTTGTTTTAAAGTCGATGCCCGACTTGGCTCTTGTAAGATTCATTCCCCATATACTAACAATCGGAAAATTTGAGGATCCACCCATAATACCTGTTTTGCAAATAATAACTCCATACAAATGTTAGCACAAGAAAACAATAATGATGTTATCGCTCGATAGAAATTTCCCCCACACTTATTCTCGTCCACACTCGGAAGTGTATAAAGAACATAGAATTCGGGAACTTCCATGTATTCCTCTTGGCAAACCTGCATGGTGTTAGCATCAAGTGTTTCCAATGGTGGATATCTAGAAACAAAATCATCCAAAAATACTTTCGAAGCACATACATTCAAACCAATAAGAGGTAAAGGAGAAGAATCAATAGGCAAAGGGTTAGACAAACCTTTCAAAAATTCTTGTATTATAGAATCCTCTTCATCCTTAAAAAATTCGAGTGAATCACTTACCTCTTCTATATCGTGGTCCTCTATTAAACCTTGCAACCATTCTTCGTCGTTTTCTACCTTAACCAAAGTCTCGGCATCATTAAAATCATTCGCAAGTTCAATTGGGTCTTCCACAAAATCAATGAATGTGGTTTCATCCTCTAGTATCATCTCTTCAACATTCTCATCATCGGAATCGGGCCATTCACTAAAATGATTCTCATCGGTATAGATTGTAAAATCTTCTTGTGCGGGTGTTACACCGTTTACAACAATAGGTAAGTCACACCCAATCTCCTCCTTTTGAATAGGTGAAGGATCGTTATTATGATCCGGAGTTGGAATAACTTCCTCATTGTCGGAACATTCATACACTTCCATGGACTCCCATCTTTCCTTAAGAAATTTTTGCCAAGCAATAAATGCATCTTCCTCAAGCTCGTCCTTTTGAATAGGTGATTGATCATTATTAAGATCAAGGCTTGAGTAATCTACACTAGCGTCATCAAAAGTCTCCAAAGGTTTGTTAATTTGTTCGTATATTTTCTCCAATTCCTTTGAATTTCTCGATGTGATTCTTGCATCTTTTTGTTGAAGATCCCCAATCATGGCCAACATCTTATCCGCAAAACTAGAGATTTTCTGATCATAAACAAAATTATCCTCCCATCCTTGTGATTGTCCACCTACATACCCGTCATAAGGTTGTTGATATGTATGAGAATATCCATAATGTTCCGTAGGAATTTGATCATAGCCAAAAGATTGGTTTTGATTGTATCCTATGGATGGTTGGAAGTTGCCATAATGTTGAGGTTGAAAACCGTTTTGAATGTTGTAATATGCTTGCTCTTGTCCACCGTACATGGAAAACCGATACATGAAATAAGATTCAAAAACCAAGTTAGATACGGAATAGAATCCAACAAAGCAAGAATAAAGCAAAAAGAAAAATAAAAACAACTAAAATCATCCGCTGCTCCCCTAAGCAACGGCGCCAAAATTTGATGCGTGTCATAACCACAACAAATTAATTAATACTTTACTACCTAATTAACAAGTAATATAGGGTAGTCAAGGTCGATCCCACGAGGAGCACGAGATTCTAGTTGTAAAAATTGTCACCAAAAAGGGGGGTGTAAAAAGAAAAATAAAATAAACAAAGCAATTAAAAGATAAAGTTGAAAGCAATAAGAGAGACGAGATCAAGGAATCCTTCTTCGTTACGAAACAATGATTAAAGTTATGTTCTTTTCCACTTGTTATTAGTCACAGATTATCACCAACCGTAGGTAAAGCAGCTAGCTCGGTCTTTGAACCCCTAAATCCCTTTTATCACCGGGACACGGAAGTTCTCGACTACGGATTCTAATCACCAAGCCACCTAGAATTAGCTCAACCTAGATGTAACTTGGCTCATGCATTAGGTTTTGTGAATTTCTTAGGTTGATATTAGTAGTTAGACTCTTAGCTCAAGGTCTACTTGCTAACGTTGTTTCTACACACAATTGCTCCACGGAATCCCTCCGCAAGGTCTCGTGTTTGCTACTTATGTAAAGAGTCAAAGAACGATTACTTATCCCCTAACTTTCACTAGCTTTAGATCGAATTAACAAATCAATTTAGTTGGCCACCCAAACAATCTATCAATCAATCATGAATGTCTTTAAGATCACTCCTATTAGTAAAAACAAGCGATAATTATGTGAAAAACTTCAAGATAGAATTAAAAACAAAAACTCAAATCATATTAAGAACTAGGAATTCATCCTCAATCAATAAAATTAACTACTCATGTTAAAAAGTTCACACAAAGAATAAGAAAAGAAAAGAATTGTGTGTGTAGAGATGTGTGTAGAGAGAGAGATGTGTAGAAGTTGTAGAAAACTTCTCTATTTATAGGCTTCAATATTCTCCAATTCTTCTAAGGATTAGAATCCTTTTCCTTTTGCAATTCAATTTCCAAATCAAGCTTTTCTCAACTCTTCCACCTTCTCTTTCCAAATTTGAGTCCAATTCTCCATCCAATTCCTAGCCCAAGTCTTCATACCCATGAGAGAAGTCCATAGAAAGTTCTGGAATTTTGCTCGCCGGAAAACTTGGGATTATGGCCGGAATTTGGTCGGAAACGTCGCCGTCGGCCACTGAAAATTTCTCCGTCAAGAGAATATTCGACGGAATATTCCGTCCGTCCACCGTTAGGACTAACGGTCAAACTGGTCAACCGTCAGTCAACGTTAGTCAACAGGTCAAGGGGAATCACCGAGTCAGCTGAGTCAACTCGTGTGTCAAATCTCACCGAGTCGGGCTCGGTCCCACTGGATCGAGGTCAGTTGGGTTCTTGGCCAAGCCATTGCACAAGCCAAATATCTGCTGCACCATGATTGTGCTTCCCGACCATGTTGGCTTGCTCACTCGATCCACCAAATCCCAATGGCTTGCTGTGCCATTCCTGCACCTCCAACAGCAACAAAATTACTCATAGCAGCTTGCTATCCATTCAATCTCTTTCCCATTTCAATACCACTTCCCTGAGTTCATCCCTGCAATTCATTATATCACCATCAAGAGCATCAGTTCAAACCATGTGACCAGCTGCATCTCATTCTTACTGAATCTGCCCAACAACAGCATCTTGCAACTCCATTTCTTCCAAACAGACCCATTCCTGCAATCCTACAGCTCTTCCTACAGCTTTAACAACTCAGGCCTAGGGTTCACTTCAAGCACCAACAAACACCATCCAAACCGCTGCCATTCAGTTCACCATCACAGCACCTGACACCAGTTTCTTGCTCAGCTCCTAGCATTCATCTCAGCAACTCCAGCTTCTATTCTTCTTCATCTCTGATGTTCATGGAAGCACTTATCACTACCAACACTCCATTCTGCAGCTGCTCCTTCCTGAGCCAAACCACCAATCAGCTTCATCTCCAAGCTTCTAAGTCCAACCTTCAACCTCAGACACCACCATTTGCACTTCAGCTGTCTAGACCTGCCTTGCACAACTCAGGCCCATCTTGCACGACAAAGATCTCAAGCCTTCTTTGTTCTTCTACCAACAGAACCATGCCACCAATTCCTTCACTGGTTTGTACTAACACCAGTTCATAACCACAATCCACATACACTCAGCCATCTTGCCCTTTTTGGTGTAGCTTAGTTCACCTTCAGTTCAGAGCCCCTGCAACTGCAACATACATCTGTGTTATCACAGCCATCTTCAACTGCAATTTGTTGCCAAAGACCAGCCTAAAGAGCTTCCAATAGCCACCACAACAACACATCCAAACTCGAATTCGACCTGTTTCTTCACGAGAAATCACCAAGATCTGTTACTAGTTCCTCCAACATTGCACCCATTTCTCAATTTGACAAAGACAACACAAATCTTCTCCGCAAAACCCTGACTTCAATTTACGCCATTAGCCCTTAATGGACCCATTCCTCCAATTTCTTGTTCTTCGATTGGGGATTCAAATCGCAACCCTTCTCTCGGTGCAACTCCAAGAGCATCGACAACACCTAAGTCACAAGACCCATCTCTTCTTACTAATCAATTTGGTCTAAACCATCTCGATTTCTATCGATTCACAGCAATTCCTCCCTGCCATACGCGACCGATCACAGAACTCCACTCACAGATCGAGCAACTCCTTCTCAAACCCTATAATCCACCAGCATCACCGATCTCAGCGGTTTACATCTCAATCGATTTCAACCCTCTCTCTGATTTCTGTATTCAACAGCATCGACTCATATCTTCTGGTTTTCACCCTGCTTCTTACAGCAGCTGCAACCCATCGATGGCAGAATCATCTCTATCTTCTCGATCTCTCACAATTTCTGTATAATCTCTCTCGATCAACTCTCGATTTCAGCCAGCAGCTTCTCGGTTCAGGTGTGAAGAAAATGATTGGAAATAATGAATCTCGAGTTTAGGGTCGTAATGAAAGCTGGGGTGGATTTGGTTCCGGGTTTGAATCCGGGTACGGGTTTGGATATGGGTGGATGAGCTTAAGTTAGGGTATGGGTGGATTCAGACACCCACTATAAATATATCCCAATTGTGCTATTCTCAC
Organism: Papaver armeniacum; assembly: GCA_023531295.1. Classification (NCBI taxonomy): domain Eukaryota; kingdom Viridiplantae; phylum Streptophyta; class Magnoliopsida; order Ranunculales; family Papaveraceae; genus Papaver; species Papaver armeniacum. Next base: position 387,285 of record JAJJWW010005328.1, on the reverse strand, counting down.
TCCCTTCTTTTGGATAAGGGACACTTCTTAGACCTTCCCTTAACCTTGGCTGGGCTCCATATAGTATTCCTTCCTTCGTGAAATGACAATTTTACCCTTTTGCTCAAATTGAGTGATTTCTTCTTCTTTTCCTCCGTGTGACTCCATAGTAGCTATAAAACTCAAAACAAGCGTAAAATACATAATTTACAAGAAAAATAGCAAAGAAAGCATAAACTACTAGATAGTAAATTAGGTGTATTCTACACCTAACACATATCCTGTTTTTGTTACTGATTTAATTTCTTTTTGATATTGCAGGTGATAATAGGTTGATTCCAGGATTGGGTTCCAATTTAGGCTGATAGATGTATGAGAACATGGTCTAATTGTGATCGACACCAAGATTGACGAAACCAAAACTTACGTTACTTCCAGGTTTTTTTCTCCTAGGAATTACAAATTAGTTCAGTTTCTTGGTCTTCTTTCTTATCTTTTATGTTTTATAGTATTTTTCATTATATTCCTTGGTTATTGGTTTCAGAGTATTGAAGATCATAGAGAAATCAATGTTGGTGTATTTAAAGATCATAGAGAAATCAATGTTTTATTTTTGTTTTGTTTCTTCATCGATAAAGTCTATTTATTGCTATAGTTTCACTTTTTTTCTAAGAATTTGTATTATCGTTTATCAGGGTATGTTCAATTTATTTGGAGTTGGGGTTTCTCTCACTTTGGAGCTTGCAACTACTTACAGGCATGTTGCTGTCAATGTAAGAATCTAAGTTTTCAAATTTGCTTTCTACTTTAGTTTCAAATTGGGCCAATTGAATTTTTGTAAGAAGGACGTCAGTCGTGTATCCTAAATCATTATGACCTTGGAATATGCGGAGGACATTTAAGATGGCTATGGAGAAATCTACAATCTCTAGCTACTGTGTACCTACATATTGCTCATTGTTTTTTGCTCACAGTTAAAACTAATTTAAAAACCAACAACAACAGCTTGACACAAATATGTTTTAGTGTTGGTTTACTATTCATGATCACTTATGCTTACATTACTCACTATTTTGATATATGCACGTATAAAGCCATCAAAAATCCACGATAATGCAGTTTGCAACACGAATCAAAGGTGTTTTCTGAAACTGAAACTAAGGTCCTTTAGATGGGCTTTGGATAAAGTGTAAGTTACATACTTTAAATTACATTTAGAATTAAGTTGTGCTGCTCATTCTTTTTTTCTAGGGTGCATATATCACTGTGGTATAATAGTTATAGCAAACAAACTAGAATGAGAAAATAATATTTGTGTATGTTTTCCTTCTTGAAAGCCATTTAGGATAAGATAGAGTTTCTATTAAGATAGTTTGGTTTCGTTCACTTTCTCTCTTTGATTAAGGTATTACCACCCTACCATCGAATCTGCCTAATGCACCGTGTAGTCTTCAAATGCATACAAATTATGAGGGTTTAAAGAAAAATTAGGAAAGAGTTTTATGCAATGTGCTCGGGGATGAAATCTTTTAATGCGGATCTTTTTATGATGCAACTGTTCAAGATAGATCAGTTGCTATTCATGGAGAATGCATACAAACGGTATTAGCATGTATAGTAACTAATTTTTCTCCTGCTTTTGATTTTCCAGGCAAATTTTTTTTTGGCTGCTTTGTAGCAAAGGCAATCTGAGTATGTAAGTAAATCTTTTTCCTTCTGAAATTTTGAATGTCTGCGTCACTGCTGTCTTCCTAGGGAGGTATGCAGATTTTGATTAGAATATTCATTGTTAATGTCGTGTTAGTGGTTATATTGTTACCATTCAATAAGATGTGTGGTGTGCACAATTTAACATGAAAATCATCATACCAGATATTTGAAGCACCCATCGACCAATATGAGTCTTCAAAATTATCTTGGGGGTGTTTCTCTTGAATAAGTGGCATTTTTAGTTCTTAACCTTTTGATATATATGTGGATATGTCATATGCCACTTCTTTTCATTCGTCAGAAAATCAAGCTTTTTACAATGTACTACAAAGCTTTTGTTATTGTTTAATAGTCTAATTTAGAAGTTTGTTTCTTTGCACATGCTTGCAAAATCAAGTAGTCTTATACAAATTTTAACTAGCTCCTATCGCATCTTACTTACCTTTGATGCTCTGATGCAAGCAGGTAAAGGAATGGACGATGACAACGAAAAAAGTGCGAGTACAGAAAGTTCGATCCTATTCTCATTGCACAATTATGAAGAATCTGAGCATTTTCATTGCAGTTACGAACCATAAAACGGCAATTAAAGTTTCCTTTTAATGGTGAGAACATTAATGATGCGGAAAAGTGTACCTCATAAGATCTCTTTTCGATTTTTAAACTCATTATTGGTTAAAGTGTATGTGGACAGTTAGATAAGGAAGTGGACATGGACGATATTTGACCATAATGTTGAATCATTACGAGTGGAATCCCGAAACTTCTTTTTTCTGTTGCTTGGCTATCCTTATTTCCATATTAGCAAATTGGATTTAATCCGGGTATATTTATTCTCATGGATTTGAAACTATGAATCAAGCAGAACTCTTGCTAATTCCGAACCTCATAAGAACATATAATGATATTTTTTGTTTTTTTGTTTTTCTTTTGATACTGTATTACTATGAACTTGGTAATTTGATTTACTATGCGCGTTTGTTAGGGATATAATGGCCACAAGAATTAAGCTTTTGTACTTCTGAGTAATTAAGAAAGTCATATTCCTCTTCAACTCTTTATTTCCAGAAAGAATTGCATGCTTTCATCTCCCAGCTCTGCCTTTGAATTATCTGATAGAAAAATGGTGAATTTCAATTTATGGTTATGTTTTTCAAAACATCAATCTTTTAGGAATATCATAAAATTGATGTTCACTTTTCTAGACTAGGTTTTGTACCGGTGGAATAAATATTAGACCCCAAGATTTTACCTTATATGTTTGTGATGTGATTATTGTGTCCTAGAGCTGAGAGAATGCTGCTTAGAGGGCTATGTTTGGGGTGTGTGCTTTCTCTTAATGGAGAATTTCCACAAATAAAACCAACTTCAGTAAAATGATGAATTAGTTTTAGTCTCCAGCTGAATTGTAGGGCTTGCCAAATTCAGGTTTATCATAGTTTGTTGAAATGGTGTTTCATAATCGATGCTCATTGTACAAGGATTATCATAAGTTGTGAAAAAAAAAGGTCAAGTTTCCAGATTGTGAACCTGGTTTTAGTCGACTCTCAGCTTTTTCAACTTATTTTTTAATAGATTCTTACTGATCAGATCATCCAAGCATATTAGTTACTTACCATATTAGTTACTTACGACATACTTATACATTTATTGCTATTTGATGCATTACTACATACATATACAGTTATCTGATTGCTATATTATTATTTCAACTTTGTAGATGGTTCAACTGATTAAAAAGCAGGGAATTCGATCCTTGCGGTTGTCAAGGCTGAATACACCCAAGCGCAAGGAGAGGAGTCCAACAGATCAAGAACTTGAAGATGACCACATAATCCACAGTGGCGGGCACATCTACGCGACAAAGGTTGTACTTCACAGTGTCGAAGTTGCAACCAGGGATAATCATGGAGTTCCAAGGTATAGTTGAGATAGGTACTTATGTGGTTTAGTAAAAGCAAGAGAAGACTTTAGAAGAATGTGATATTGTTGAACATACAAACTCAGGTAATCCAAAAGATTAAATTCTATTTTGAAACCCCTGTACAAGTACGAGGTGCAAAGTATTTCTGATTTTAATGAAGAGTACCCCTATAAAAGTAACGAAATTCCATTTTTGAAACTCCTATCATTAATCATTGTAGCATTCTTTGAATTCGTGATCAGGAATGAATTTGATAAATATGATTTTTGACCTCAAACTGCTATTTGTTCCAAATACATACAATATTTTGGCAAGAAAAACAATAACCAACAATAGTTAAATTAAACAAAAAATAGCAAAGAAAGGGATTAAAGTTTTATCTAAGTTAAATTAGTTATTACATTAAAATTTACTTTTTATATTTTTTTTAACTACTTCTCGCCACTGCTAGAAGCATGTTGTTCTTTTAACTACTCCTCGCCACTGCTAGAAGCATCTAAGAATATGTCTACAGAAACCCATAATTTTTTTGAGCCTTAGAACTTTGTTTTTGGTGCGGAGAATTCTTGGTTATATTAAATGTGAAATTAAGCCTAGCAATTTTGTTAGCAGGGTTGTTGGGAGTCCAAAAGCGCAGGTAGTTGGAGTTGGTACGTCAACTGTCTTTAAGGATGTACTACAATCACCGCAACGATCTCCTTCTCATTATTAGAAGGTTCATATCTCTCACTAACACTCCTGTATGGTTTTGTAGAAACTGTTGTCTTCTGTTAATAGTGTCTTCTGTTAATAGTCATACTCACTACTGGATGTTTTATATTAACTTTTCGTTAGAATGTCATACATTTCATAGTGATATTCTAAAAGTTCACTGTAGAATAGATGCTACCAAGTGTGTTTTAGCATTGGAGCTTCTAAACATGTGTAAGATCCAGTGTCCTCTTATATCAGTTAGTTTGTTGGGTGTTTATTCCTTTCATAGGTTATTCTGGATATCCAGTGATTAACTAGATTTTGCTTTCAGTTGTTCAATGATTTATTTGTGGCATTTTTATTTTATTTTTTAATCCTTTAATATTTTTGTGTACCCACATGCATGAGATGCTAAGATACGAAAGTAATCAAATGGGAAGCAACTCAGCAAGGAAATATCCACTCTTCTGTTTTAACCCTACTAGATAAGGTAAAAAGATTATCACGGGACATTACAGATGCAGTCATTTGGTAATATTTGGGCAGGTTTACTAATGTATCAAAACACTATCCACTATCGAAGATGATTATGTATCTTTTTATGCTTATGAAGCATTTGCGCTAAGTGTCGATATAATGATATATTAAATCCCACTTACATTAGGAAATTCTGCTTGGGTAGCTCAAACAGAAGAACACATGGTTCTCAACCATGTAGGTGTGGGTTTGACTCCCATAGATGACATTATTATTAATTTGGGTAGCTAAAACCTTTTCAAGCATGTTTCGAAATGTCACCCCTTGAAGTGGGAGCTTTCCCTAGGGCTTACACATCATCTTGGAATTTCGAATGGGATCTTTCCCTAGGGCTTACACATCAGCTTGGAATTTCGAACAGTATTTGTGCGCCAACTTTGCATGGGTAAGATTTTCCTTTCTATAGGCATCTTTTTCTTGATAAGATCATGATCTTCATCTGATATCTCATTTTCTAAGACCCGGTGCAGTACTGGGCTTTTTTCAGCTGTTTTATTTGTTCTTCGTTCACGGTGGTGGTCAGCAATTTCAATCTTTGTCAAGACTGATGCATACGACTATATGCGAGAACTTTGGTGGAAGTAACACCCAAGTCAGTCCATTAGCCACAGCCACTAGCCGAGATTTATGAGTTGTACTTCTAACCGTAACAGCCCAGGAGGAAGTATTTACGGAATGTTTGTTATCTATAGAATTTAATCCGCTATGAAATTATGACTTCTGAATCAGGAGTGCCCATTGGATCAACATTGTTGAAAGCAGAGTGGCTAATTGGGTGTGGGAGATAACCTGATACCAGTGTAGGTTTGCGAAGTCCTTCCTACAACCAAAATAAAAGCATTAGCCTATGCTGTGTTTCCAACTAGATTTATATTTGCTTCTTCTTCTGCGCAATAGACGCCTTTCATAGGGAGAATATTCGTTCATGTTTCAAAATTCTCTATATCACTGTTCTTATGTCTCGAAATTCTATAGTATTGTTTGTACTGTTCTTGCATCATGTTTCCTCTTTGAAACTCCATGACTTAATTAGAGGCATGATGGAGTAGAATTTTAACAACTTCAATCATGTTTCTCATCATGTATACTGCTCATGAATGCCACATCCACGGAAAGTGCAGTGGTACATACACACACACTCAATCATGGTTAGCTCCCACCAGTCAATCTCAAGAATAATGAAACTCATCATCACAAATCTACAACCCCAAGCGAAAAATGGATAACACTACCTGCAGCTTCTGTGACAAGTTGTAACTAAATGCATATTGTTTTAGCTATGCAAATATATTGTTTTAGCTTGGCGTTTTAATACTTCAGAACAACCGAAATATTAATTTTTTGTTGATTGGTTGGTTATGTAGAAGGTGCAGGACTGGGAAGGGCAAGTTAAAAGCATGGGTGTGCAGTTTCAAGATACGGGTAATGGGCAGTTTGGTTTTTGTGATTTGTCGTGTCAACTGTTATGAAAACCAATTATCAAAAAAAAAATATCATGGGAAGAGCAAGCTTATGAACCTAGAGGTGATCTCCCGGTCAAGTAATTGAGTTAGCGAGAAAGGACAAGGCTAACTATATGCGAGAACTTTGGTGGAAGTAACACCCAAGTCGGGTCCATTAGCCCCTACTAGCCGAGATTTATGAGTTAGCCTTCTAACCGTAACGACCGGAGGAAGTATTTACGGAATGTTTGTTATCTATAGAATTTAATCCGCTTATGAAATTATGACTTCGAATCGAGTGCCCATTGGATCAACATTGTTGAAAGCGAGTGGCTAATTGGGTGTGGGAGATAACTTTGATACCGGTGTAGGTTTGCGAAGTCCTTCCCGCAACCAAAATAAAAGCATTAGCCTATCTTTGTGTTTCCAACTAGATTGATATTTGCTTCTTCTTCTGCACAATAGACGCCTTTCATAGGGAGAATATTCGTTCATGTTTCAAAATTCTCTATATCACTGTTCTTATGTCTCGAAATTCTATAGTATTGTTTGTCTTTGTTCTTGCATCATGTTTCCTCTTTGAAACTCCATGACTTAATTAGAGGCATGATGGAGTAGAATTTTAACAACTTCAATCATGTTTCTCATCATGTATCTTTGCTCATGAATGCCACATCCACGGAAAGTGCGGTGGTACATACACACACACTCAATCATGGTTAGCTCCCACCAAATCAATCTCAAGAATAATGAAACTCATCATCACAAATCTACAACCCCAAGCGAAAAATGGATAACACTACCAAACACGCGACAAGTTGTAACTAAATGCATATTGTTTTAGCTATGCAAATATATTGTTTTAGCTTGGCGTTTTAATACTTGAACAACCGAAATATTAATTTTTTGTTGATTGGTTGGTTATGTAGAAGGTGCGGACTGGGAAGGGCAAGTTAAAAGCATGGGTGTGCAGTTTCAAGATACGGGTAATGGGCAGTTTGGTTTTTTGTGATTTGTCGTGTCAACTGTTATGAAAACCAATTATCAAAAAAAATATCATGGGAAGAGCAAGCTTATGAACCTAGAGGTGATCTCCCGGTCAAGTAATTGAGTTAGCGAGAAAAGGACAAGGCTAACTATATGCAGAACTTTGGTGGAAGTAACACCCAAGTCAGGTCCATTAGCCCTGGCCACTAGCTGAGATTTATGAGTTAGCCTTCTAACCGTAACAGCCCGGAGGAAGTATTTCTGGAATGTTTGTTATCTATAAATTTAATCCGCTATGAAATTATGACTTCTGAATCAGGAGTGCCCATTGGATCAACATTGTTGAAAGCGAGTGGCTAATTGGGTGTGGGAGATAACTTTGATACCGGTGTAGGTTTGCGAAGTCCTTCCTATAACAAAATAAAAGCATTAGCCTATCTTTGTGTTTCCAACTAGATTGATATTTGCTTCTTCTTACTGCGCAATAGACGCCTTTCATAGGGAGAATATTCGTTCATGTTTCAAAATTCTCTATATCAACTTGTTCTTATGTCTCGAAATTCTATAGTATTGTTTGTCTTTGTTCTTGCATCATGTTTCCTCTTTGAAACTCCATGACTTAATTAGAGGCATGATGGAGTAGAATTTTAACAAGTTCAATCATGTTTCTCATCATGTATACTGCTCATGAATGCCACATCCACGGAAAGTGCAGTGGTACACACACACACACACACTCAATCACGGTTAGCTCCCACCAAATCAATCTCAAGAATAATGAAACTCATCATCACAAATCTACAACCCCAAGCGAAAAATGGATAACACTACACCAAACTTACGTGACAAGTTGTAACTAAATGTATATTGTTTTAGCTCTGCAAATATATTCTTTTAGCTTGGCGTTTTAATACTTGAGTAACAACCAAAATATTAATTTTTTGTTGATTGGTTGGTTATGTAGAAGGTGCAGGACTGGGAAGGGCAAGTTGAAAGCATGGGTGTGCAGTTTCAAGATACGGGTAATGGGCAGTTTGGTTTTTGTGATTTGTCGTGTCAACTGTTATGAAAACCAATTATCAAAAAAAAAATATCATGGGAAGAGCAAGCTTATGAACCTAGAGGTGATCTCCTCATCAAGTAATTGAGTTAGCGAGAAAGGACAAGGCTAACTAGCTCTTGCAGTCTTTTTTTATTCTTATATATCCCTCGAATATTTGATATCGCATCGATGAAATTTCTATGTTCCATCTAATTACATTATCAATTAAGCACGAAAAGGTGTTAATCAACCACTGGAACTATTCTTTGAAAATTGAGTTGTAGATGAAAAAATCAGCATTAATTCTGTTGAAGAAATATTTTATCTTATTGGTCAGAAAATTGTAAAATTATCAGGTATTGTAGTCTTGGATATGGTACGACCTTTTAAGCCATCAGTCAATATGTACTTGATACGTCATGTGACAAATTAATATCAAACAGATTGTCCATTACCAATAAGTTGATAGAGTACTAATCGAATACGAGTAACAGGGGACACATACCACGAGAACATTGCTTCTTCTACTAGGTTGGTATTTTATGCTTCTCTTAGCAAGTAGTCTTATGGAATATGATGGTCTAAGTACTTCTTATGGAATGACATGTATACAACTATTGTTATATACCTTAGTTTCCGAATGAGCATTTTTCTATTTTGGGAATTAGAAAACTTTTTCAAGAAGTGTTAGTAGACACAAGTTCGAGATTTATCAAGATTTGATGATCATCATACGTTTTAACCATCACCTATATATCGTGTTGATGATTGTGAACTCGAGTTGGCCAAAATTTTAAGACCTCTAAAGTATTAATATGCATCAGATTGTCCGGACTAAATAATCTCTATTTTCATGTTGAGAAGAGATTATTTGACAAAATAAATCAAGAAAGAAATTCTTTGGGTAAAGTAGTTGTATCTCATTTGTGTAATGGATTGAATTCCCAATTTTTTTATAACCCTATATGATTTTTTACTTTTTTATTATTGGATAATTTTGAAAAATTTGAATTATGGAGCAAATTCAAAAATTTAGTTGTGCTAAATCTTTAGATGAAAAAAATGACCCAGTTTTTTTTCATACACGTAGAAAATGTATGATACATGGTTAATATGGTTGTAGGAACCTAATCTCCCTTTCTAAAAAATAAAAATATATTATAAACTAACATAAATATAAGTTCATCGTTTATTTTCTACTTGAAGGTGGATATCCAAATTATTGTCGGATGTTTTTTCTTACGAATTGAATTTGTCAAGAGTGCTTAATTGTCACATCAGTATGGATGTTGTTCTTTTTATTATCGCATGTTGATGAGTGTTATGCATCAAATTATACTTATGATGTGTTAATGGTTAAAGAAAAAATGGATAAGGGAAAATTTGATTTTTGTGATATGTGAAGAGTCAAGAGTTGTCAAGAATACCAATTATAAAGACCAAGATGCACCAAGTTCGAGAATTATATCATTTTACAAGGAATTATATTGCTCATGAATAGATTTGGGAATCGTTGTTGTTTAGGAACCCAACATCAAAGTTACTGATCCCTGAATATTAATTTGGCAATGCAAGGTTGCACTTATCAAAGGTATCTGACCATAAATTCGGGGAAACAACTTCAAATTAGATGGTTGTTCTCTTCGAATAGATTTTCTGGATTGATTTTAAAATTTTTAACTTATTGCTTTCAGATTCTTCTATTTTATGCTCTAGAGAATAGGAAAATACTATTATTAATTCTTCATTTGTTCTTTTCAAACCACACTTGCATGTTCTAATTTGTTAGATAAAAATGCTCATCATCATCCACGTAACTCACATTATACTTTTCGCCATTAACTTTATAAATCAATGATCACCATTTAATTATCCTGGAAGCAACAAATAAAAAAGCACACCAAGATAAATATTTTGGAAATCATTATGGTGATACCTAGATAATATAAACCGAATTATATCAATGAGATACCCAGATAAGTATGCTAACAGTACTTTAAAGTATTTTCATGGAACATAAATACCAAAGAATACGTGATGCATGACACTAACCAGAGGTTGAGCCGGGGCCATAAGGCCCCGGTGATACCTAGTAAGTTTTATAAGGAGTCATTTGTGTTAGCTTTATTTTCTTTACTATAAATTTTAACTAAAACAAATCCATTTGATTATCCGCATCCAATCCGTCCATCCGTGCATCCATTGGATGCAAATTCGTTGGATATGGATTAGATGCGGATCCTAAATTTGAAATCCGTAGTGCAATGGATTAGATGCGGATGAGGTGAAAACCGGTCCATACCGGCCCATGCTCACCCCTAAAACAAACACAGAAGCGAGACCCTCTGTTTTTCCCACTAGGGTAGAGCCCACCTTGAATGTGTGTGTGTGGACGGCCTGTCAAAACCACTCATTATAAATACCCACTTCCCAGTTCCAATCACTCACATACTCGGATGTGTACTACAACAAAGTATATGAATGAGAGCAAGTCTTATGGTGGAATTTATCCTATTCCAAGTGTGGAAAAACCATGGAATGTCAAGTCTGGTGGTTTCCAAATTGGTGTTTTCCATGGAAAATCTAAGCAGTGTTCCATGGTTTCGTGTAATGGTCCGTGGAATCCATGGTAGTGCTAATCAAATTAGCGTAAAACGCTATTCAGAATAGCGCACTAGAAGACGAAAAGCGCTAATCAGAATAGCGCTCAACGCTAATCAGAATATCACAAAACGCTATTTAGAGTAGCGCTTTTTTTTTATCCGTAGATTTAAAACGAGCCATTGGAAATCTAATGGCTGAGAAAAAAGTGATAATCTGAATAGTGTTTTGTGCTATTCTGATTAGTGTTTTTTTAGCGCTATTCTGATTAGCACTCAACACTATTAAGATTAGCGTTTTTGTTGTTCCACCACTACACTTGCGCTTCCATCCACGATTCCAAATGCTGAGGTGGCGTGGAAGATGGAACTCTTCCACCATAAGACTTGATGTGACAAGTACCCATCTCTCTGATACTCTTGTTATCCTGCATTAATATCCCATCCACCAAATTAGATAATGTGGGTCAACCAGACTCACACCAAGCCTATGTTGCACGGACACTTCAAGAAAGATGTCATAACCGTGTCGGACACGTGAACGGACACGACACTTCCTGACGCTCGATGGACACGCCACATCACATGTCGCGTAAAAATTGGAATTGGACACTTTGCAGACACTAATTGGACACTTTCGGACACGTCATAAATGATTTATTTTGGTTTGGAAAATCAAAATAAACTAAATGTGACGCTAATCTATTCTTGTTTTAGTCAAATCCAAGTATTATTCATGAAAAACTTTACCATTATTACATTATTATTAATTGTATATAATTAGTAATCAAATATTTTAAAAATAAGAGTAATTATTTTGTTGTGTAGATTTTAGTAATATTTCATTTTAATGATGTGAGTAATATATATAACGTGTCCCCGCAACCCATATTTTTGAGATTTGACGTGTCCCCGTAACCGTGTCATGTCGTAACTGTGTCCCGTGTCCGTATCCGTATCCGTGCAACATAGCACCAAGCATAACACTAAAATGTGGATAGAGATGCCATTCATGGCATTAACCCTTTCCCACAGTACCCACCTGCTCACACAAAACAAAACAAAACCCATTTGTTGCAAAGGAACAAATGCTGTAGTCAAATACTGAAAAGCAACACAATGCAGAAAACGGAATCAAATGAGCTGTTCTCCTCAACAACAATCCCCCTCCTCTTTAAAACTCCACTGATCACTGAACCGCCAAACCACACCCACACCTTTGTTTTGTTCAAATCAAAAAACCCTTTTCTCAAACCACTGAATTTTGAGCTAAACCACCTTTGAAACCCTCAGAAAACCACCCCCACCATTAAACATGTATTGCAGTGAAGCTCTTAAAAGGAAGAGTTATGATTCTTCATCCTCATCATCATCATCAACAACTGTGAGAGTGAGAATGTCACCTGGTCATTACCCATCTCTTCGCCTTAACAGTGAGTACAGAAATCTAAGAGATGATCTCTTCAGAGCAATGCCACAGAACCCACATTACCATCCTTTAGAAAAGTTCTCTGCAGGTGTTTGTGAAAATATCAAGGTAGGTTTGGATGCAGTATTCATTAACGTTGCACTGAAAATGGTGAAGTTGAGTAGTCCTCTTGAATTATCAAGTGATGTAAAGGAGGAATTCATTGCAACACTAACCCAACTTGAAGAAATGGGTTATGATTGTGAAAAGATATGGATGAAATTTGATACTCTAAGAGCAATTTCAGCTGAAGGAGAGGGAGTTGGCCTCAGATTAGAAGAAACTACTTCAAAGAGGAGAAACAAACAAGTTGAAGCAACCATGACTCGTACTAGGATTTATGAGTTAGAAGCTGAGCTCAAGAAGTTGAAAGCTGTTTTAGAGACTGAAGAGGAAGAGATTGAATCCTTGAAGTTTACAGAGAGGAGCCCCATTGAAGAAAGAGAACAGATCTTGAAGAACTTTAGATCTGCTGCCACAGCTCCATGGTAGTAGGCAAATGGGTTTTTTCCTATCTACTGATACTGATCAATCTTACTATGTTTTCTAACTTCTCTAGGTTTTGTTAAAAATTTGGTTTTTTTTTTTTTTTTTAGATTTGTAGAAAGTAGTTTAATTAGTCTTAATTTGGGGATGTAATGTATCGATTTGTATTGTAATGGATGAACTGCATTTTGATTTGTCTTTATGAATTGGTACTTCCCAAAATCCTCATGGTGCTTTTTGATTCATTTGTTGGTATGGAAGTTTTAAAAACTGATGTCAAGAACTAAGAGCTCCTTAAATTGGCATAATCAAATGCAATGGGAGTTCTTTACAAGCGAAACAAAAGTTTATCATGGATGTTACAGAACAAGCAAGAAAAAGTAGGACTCCCAGACAAACAGGAATCGCCCAAAAATAAAATAAAACCTCAATATAAACTAGAGAAAACAACTTGCTTCAAAGCTCAGAAGCAAAAGGAACAGATGCTGCCTACACTGACAAAATCTATTGCAGCTTCTATCCACATGCTCCAGCTTTAACACAAACTTTGGGATACTACTCAACTCTTCTCTCCAATTGCCAAAACCAGCACCCGTCTTGGCCATTTTGTCTGCAGCAACAAAAACTGCATCTTCTCTAAGATTTTAAGAATCCTTCGCCACCTCGCCTCAACAATCCAGAGAAGTTCGTTCTTCATAAAGCTTTGCAGAACACTAACAGGATCAGAAACAAACTTAACTGATCTCCAGTCCACTTCAAAGCTAGAATAACAGCCATTGTTTCAACAAATTAGTTTGCCTGAATACCCAAACCCACAGCTAAAGCATAATAAAAAACAGCAATAGAGCTTCTACAAAAAAAAAAAGCTTGCACCAACACACAACAGATAAGGATTTAATTCTCATTTGTTAGCCTGGCGAGATTGGGGTATACTCAAACTAATTGGGGTATACCCAATAAGACAAAATATGGTCATTTTGAAGTAAAACCAAGCCACCCCTTAACCTTGTATTTTCAAAATGGCAAAATTGCCCTCGTTTAATTAACACTAAAATTTTGATTAGATTAATTAATTAAGTTTAAATTAATTGAATAGATTAAAACTTATGAATTTTAAGTTATGAAATTTTGTTTTTGATTGAACTTTTGTGGGAGATTTTTGATGATTTTTTTTTTTTTTGAGAATATCTCTTGCAGTAAAATGAAGACCCCCAACCGAAATACTTCAAAAAGAGGATTGCAAATATGTTATATGAAATCATACTCAAAATCAAAGAATAAATCAACACTTTCGATTAAAAATATGAAAAGTCGGCATGATCTTCATCGTGACCCCAGCCGAGCCAAAAGTGGCGAAGCAAGCTCTTCATCGTCGACCTTGCAGGCTTTTGTTTTTTGACATACGGGAGATGATATAAAAAATTTATTGGTAAGGAGGTATTCAAAAATACCCTTCCTAATTATTTTTGGCAACGAGGTATTCAAAATACCCTTCCATTTGTTTTTGGCCGTGAAGGTATTCAAAAAAATACCCTTCCTAAATTGTTGAAATTTTTTCGATCAAACGCATGGTCATTATGAAAAGTCGGCAAGATATGCATGTCACGACCTTGCTTAGGCGAAGACACGAAATCATAATTTTCGATTTCTAACCTAATATAACAATCAAATCACACAACACAATGATGGGTTTGAGTTTAAACATCATTTATAGTCTTCTTTTCATTTGGTAGAGTCAACAATTTTTTTTGAAAATCAAAGTTGAAGATTTTTATATGGCTTTGGTTGATGGAAGATGAAGATGAAGAAGAAGAAGAAGAGAAGAGAATAAAAACTGATTTAGGGTAATTAAGATTATTAATGGGTAAGGGTAGTTTTGTAACTTACCCATTAGGCCTCCCCCTAAAACCCACAAAAAGTGTCCCTTTAAAATTGGGTATACCCCAATTAGTTTGAGTATACCCCAATCTCGCCAGGTTTGTTAGTTGCCACCAGCTGCATTCAATAACTCACCATCTTCTTATTCGGCCCGGCGTTCAGTAATATTTTGCAAGACTATCTTCTTAATTCTCAGCAAACACCAGTTAGCTTCTTCAGAAATCGTTGCATTTCTCATAACCATGTTCTCATAAACATGGTTGCATTGGCCACTAACCACATCTCTTTTGTAGCAGGGCTTTTCTGTCGAGCTTTCTTCAGAAAAAAATCAAAGTTCCCTACATTAGTGAACCCAAACTGAAGCATTAGTAGTAGTAGCGCATTCCCAAAAGCAAGTGAGTGATAACCCTTTAGGAGTGAATGAAAGCATCTAACAATGAACAAAACCAGCAACTACAAGCGTCTAAGATTTCAAATCCATAGATAATCGCCAACTAAACAGTAGTTAGGTGAATGCACAGGAATGTGAATCATAGTCTGTCAGAAGCAACTAATTAGCTACAAATATACACATCAAGCAACATCGGTTTTGGAGTGTAGCTCTAATGTTATTCTAAACTCTAACAAAGAATACAAACCTCACATAGGTAGATCTTAATAAAACGGGGTGTCCTAACTTTGGTAATACCAATCTTGAGTGTCGTATCATACTTAATTAGTTAACCCATCTTGATTCAGTCAGTTCAATTCAGAGGAATCAATATAAAGTTCTATTCTATCCCAGTTTAGTAACTGTAGGAATGGCTGCTTCCTGCTGACTACATTGTTTCCTCAAAAAGCGGTCATCACCCAAGTTACCTTAAGCGGTACATTCACAGAATAAACGCAGGCAAACCACCACAACCTGTAACCGCCAACAAACAAAGATAAGGTTGTGACCAAGAGAAAACAGTAAAGTCACACCACCAAGAACGTACTGATTACGAATTATATGCGGCAAATCTATCACGCGGTAACACAGGCAGGGAGACCACAACCAATAGTCTAATAGAGGGGTGCACAACCATAAGCAACTATTCACTACCCAAACGAAGAATGAATGATTTCTTCCAAAGAAGAAAAAAGACGATGTAATATCCCACTACAGTGATGGTGAAATGAAATTATACCTGCCAAAATGAGAATGTCTTACTAGATTTTCGCCTTCTAGATAGTAGGACTACACACCAGGGAGAAAGGCTGGTGTTGTTGAAGCACGATGTTTTAAGAGATCAGGCGTGCTACTGGGCTGGTTAGCATGGCACATAGGATACTTGATTTGAGGAAATTAAATTCGAAATTGAAGCAATGCAGAGAAGGAACGGAGATGCTATTTCTAAAAAAGTAATTAGAGATATATTAGGCTTCTGTTCGTCTTTCATTTCACGGCTTAACAAAATCCGTCTAAAATCATACTTTTGATTCACCTAAATAACATATAATCACCAACTAAACTGTCATCTACTTAGGTGAATGCAAGGGAATTTGAAATTAATTGAATCATAGTCGTGGGCCTCGAGGCAACTAATTAGCTACGAATACACAAATCAAGCAACATCAGCCTAGGGAGTCTGACTCTAATGTTATTCTTAACTCTTACAAAGACTTACAAAACCTCACATATTCAATGGGTAAATGTTAAATGGTGTTTGCATTTCTTCTAACCCATGTAAATTAATTTATCTCATCATCAATGACAATAAACAAAAATGTCCTCAAGTGAACTCTGTAAAACTGAACTGTCAAGACTACTACTGATGTTATAGGATGTCTAACAACAAATTCTGAGTGTCTCATGATACTTAATTAGATAACCCATCTTGATTCATTCGGTTTAATTCATAGGAATAAATACAAATCTAGAGAGAAATCTGAATCTTTACAAACAGATAAAGAGAAGTAGTGTTGATTGTTACTAACCTTATTGGTAGTAGTTGCTGGTAATAGTTGAGGCCAAGAGCATGATGATGAAGTAAAAGAATAAGGAACCCAAAATGCAAACATCTCACCATAAAAAATGGTAGCTACCCAAACACAACACAGAACAACTGTTAGCTTCCCTAACTGCATCTTAGCATCCTCTTCTTCTTCTATCTAGATGATGGTCATCAACTTTAACTACTAGTCTACTACAAAGTACCAACTCCTCTAGATCTTTACTTTTGCTTCTGCTTGGGAAGCTGTGCAACCTAAGCTTCTGTCCCATTCTTACTTTTTTTACTCTCTCTAGAATTTTTTTATGTATACTTTGGAAAAGTGGTTGATGAGTAAAACTGTAAAAAATGTACCTGAAATTCAACAGTAAATATGAACCAGTTACATTCAAAGAGCTGTATACCCCCAGGAAAGTTAGCACCCCTATTAGCACCCATGGAAAAATATCTCTTCCTCAGAGTCAAAACCTTATGACACTGTCCAGTCCACTCTCCATTTCCATGTCATTAATGTTTCCTGCAATGCCCACCCACTGCTCACCCATCTGCCCTCTTTTGAAACTCCTTTCTCCTCCTCTCACTGAATCCAAAACCCACTTTAAGAAACCACTCAACTTTGCAAAACCACCACTTTTACTTTTGAACCCTCATCAGAAAACCCCATTAACATGTCTTTGGGTTCTTCCAGTGAAGCTCCTAAAAGGAAGAAGAGTGCTAATTATTCTTCATCTTCATCCTCAACTAGTCATGGTTACCCATCTCTTTGCCTTACCAATGAGTACCAGAAGTTAAGAGATGATCTCTTCAGAGCAATGCCACAGAATCCACATTACAAGCCTTTAGAAAAGTTCAGTGCAGGTGTTTGTGAAAATATCAAGGTAGGTTTGGATGTAGTCTTCATTGACCTTGCACAGAAAATGGTGGAGTTGAGTAGTCCTCTTGAGTTATCATCTAGTGATGTACAGGAAGAATATATTGCAACACTATCACAACTTGAAGAAATGGGTTATGATTGTGCAAAGCTATGGGCAAAATTTGATACTCTAAGAGAAATTTTAGAAGAACAAGAGGGAGTTGAGCTCAAATTAGAGGATATTACTTCAGATAGGAGAAACAAAGAAGTTCAAGCAACCATAACTCATACAAGGATTTCTGAGTTAAAAGCTAAGTTGAAGAAATTGAAAGCTGTTTCAAAGACTGAAAAGGAAGAGATTGAGACCTTGGAGTTCACAGAGAGGAGCTACATTGAAGAAAGAGAACAGATCTTGAAGAACATTAGATCTGCTGCTACAGCTCCATGGTGGAAGCTACTATAATCACACCAAATGGGGTTTTTTCCTGTCTACTAATTCTGATGATCAATCTTCCTATGTTTTCTAACCTCTCTGGGTTTTATTAAAAATTTGGTCTTTTTTTTAGATTTGTAAAACTGGTTAATTTTGGGGGTGTAATGTATGGATTTTTAATGGAATGCACTGCATTTTGATTTGTCTTGGTGAATTGGTATAAGCCCAAAATTTCTTATGTTGCTTTTTGATTCAATAGTAGTAGAAATTTGCTATGTCATCTTGAAAACTACTTTTCAATTGTAAGATGGGATCAGATGCAGAAACCTTTTGATGAATCCGGAGGCTATGAACATAGCACTACACTTTTAGTGGCTAACAAAGGAAAAATAGCATTTTGGTGTAAAATTGTATCTGCATTACTCTCTAAGTGATTAATAAGGCTATGCTTATGTAGTTATGGTGGACTGTTAAACACTCGAACAAAGGATGAGCGGGTTTAATGCGTGCTAAACTTCTCAAGGTAAGTGCCGAGCTCATGGACTATAAACTCAAGTCCTCTATTATGCCAGGAAAAGCTGGATTCATGCTGTTGCGGATAAACATTCAAATGCTTAGTACTAGAGCTTAGCTGCCATGGCGGGTATCAACAGCAGTGAAAGTAAGCAACACTTTGTTACCAAAGTAGGTGATCTTATAGTTCAAAACAGATGGAAAATCCATGTCTGAGGTTAAATTTTTTATGGAGTCTGTTGGGGTTACTGCGGATGCTTTGCCGACTCCATCTAATACTGGTTGCCGTGGTCTGGATGCCTTAGCAATATGGAGAATTTACGGTGAGATCAGCTATTCGTTCAAGACAAGACAAGTTCCTTAATTTTGCACTGCAGGTGCGAAGTTAATCTGGAAGAATGTGGTTCATCCAAGGCTTGCTGCATTATGCATTCTCAAATGTTGTGCTACGCAAGATAAACTTAAAATCATGCTAAAATTGCCCGTTGCTTCTACCGTGTAATGAGGAGATGGCTTTGGACCATATCATATGGAGTTGTAGCTTCGCTGCTAATGGATCTCTGTTTACTGTTAAAGGATTTATGCTTAGATGCTAATGATGCAAAGGTGAGATGGTTTAAATTCAAGCTTTGCGTACAGCTAATGATTCAAGATTGTGCGTGGTTAACAATAATCATAATACTAATAGAACAGATAACATTCAAGCTTTTATTATTCAAGTGTAAACTGTAAACTACAGGTTTTATCACCATGTTTTTTATTTTGTTTTTGACAATAAGCACAGTACTTTAATCCATTACCCAAGTTTTTCCATGGTTTTCTTCAATAGTTCATCCGAATGTCTTGCATTTTATGGTTGTACAATGATCTTCCCAGTAGCATGACCTCCCATCATCTTAGCCCAAGCTTGTTCTGCCTCTGCAAGTGGATACTTGGAGTCGATTACTGTCTTCAACTTGCCTTGTTTAACCAATTCAACAAGGAATTCTAGGTCTTGTTTTTTCCTGGGGCACATAATCAACGATGTAACCTTCTTCCTGGAGCAGCTGAGCTTCAAAGAAGCAGACTTCATCATTGTCATACCGTCAGGGTTAAGATGCACAACTCTTCCTTGTTCAGAGAGGTTTTGCATATATGTTGACCATGGGATTTTACTTGTGGCACAGTTTATTACAACATCATACTTGCACCCTGATGGACTCCTTAACATTTGACCATCTTCTGTTGCATAGTCTAGAACTTCGTCTGCACCCAAACTCTTTAGAAGCTGGATATTTCGAGCTCCACAGGTAGCAGTCACATGATTATTTCCAAGCTTTGCTAATTGAACTACGTAATGACCTACTCCACCCGAGGCTGCTATGACTAAAACATTTGCTGCCTTCCCTCCACTTTTGACTTCAACGTCTCCGAGAATGGTTAAGACATGTAGTGCAGTAAGTCCTGCTAGGGGTAGACCAGCGCCTTCAACAGCTGACACTTCTTTAGGCCTTTTTACTGTTAGCTTTGCTGGAGCAACTGCATATTCCCCCAGGCCGCCTCCATTCTGCCATCAAGTTAGATTTAGGATTAGAAAATATATTTGTGAGTTTGAGAAGACCTGTAAAAAAAAAAAAAAAAAGCCTCTCACAGTATAGGTGAGCATGGCAACTACTTTATCACCAACTTGGAACTGTACATCTGACCCAATCTCTACCACTTCCCCTGATATGTCCGTTGCTGCAAAACATATACAGTAGTGGTTGTTTTAGAAGGTTGTGAAACAGTAGTGATAGTGGGTCCCACCCATATTAGAGCCACGGGATTTCTCCCGGTCCACTAATCATGATTGTTTGAAAATGTACGAAATCAGCCACATAAAAGTCAACGATGCACACACCGCGGCTCTCCAATTTATAACGTGTAACGGAGGAGTATTTGGTTGCTTGCAGGTGTGGGTTGTGGGTACCACCACTATGGGTCCCCCGTTTTTTTGTTTTTTTTTGTGTACGTAAAATTGTTGCATAAAAGTACTTGTGCTGATTTGGATTATTTACCCGGTATGTAAGGGAACTTTTTGGGCATAAAAGGCCTTGCTATGCCACCCTGAAGTTTGTAATCAATGGGGTTAGGATTGGTGCATAAAACCTCGTCCTTGTTAGGCTTGTGCTGATTTGGATTATTTACCTGGTAAAATGTAAATCCCTGGGAAAAAGACTTTTTGGGCATAAAAGGCCTTGCTATGCCACCCCCATTTTCAAATACTTTTTCTCTTTCTTAATTTAATCAATGGGGTTTTAGGGCATGATGCTTCCACTTTTTTTGTCCATTTCAATTTTGTACTAACCTCGTCCTTGTTAGGTTTAGGGATAGGAACTTGTACGTGCTGCAAAAGTTACAAAAATTCTCAAATGGTTTATCATCCACCGCCGTAATTTTCATAGCATACAGCTCTCATCACCTTCTCACTCATAGCTCCGGAGAAAAATTATACACTTTTATCTTCTCTGTGCTTCTTCAAATTTGGTAATGTAATGTAGATAGAAATGTGCTTTCTTCAGCTATAAAATTCCCTTATATATAATTAATTAAGGCAAAGGGCCTTAAGTATTCTTAAAAAAAGGATTTAATGTTGAATATTCACCGTCGACTACACACCTAACTGGATAATATATAAACATAAAAATATCTAGGCATTTCTTTACACTATTTAAATATCTAGAGTACGGTCAAGTCTCTAGATATACTTAAGAGTTAGAAATATCTAGCTAGTAGGCTCCCTAGAAGGTGTCGGTCTTTTTAAGTCTCTAGATAGGTCTCTAGATCATCATAAATAGAGGGTGTTATCCTCATTTGTAAGCATCCATCAAACAGGAGAGTGAGTGATCGAGTGTAAGCATCCATCAAACAGGAGAGTGAGTGATCGAGTGTAGAGGTGTAGATTAGGCCGGACCAACTCGTTTATGGCACACCACATCACGTTAAAATTGAAGGACAACACGTGACCTGGCATAGCACGGGCACAATACGTTAGCTTAGTGTGTTGTGTTGTGCCAGACAAATAGGCACATCAGCACGGCACATCACGACGCGCGAAGAAAGCACGCCAAATCACGCTTAAAATACAATGTAATAAATCACATTTCATGCATATTTTGCAAAAAAGTCTTTATTTTAGCCAGTTTTTGACATTTTATTTTCGTTATGCTGATTAATTTTTATAATAATTCATATACTAACTAAAATATTTGAAAAATATTTATTTTGGAAAAATATTCATATACTAGCACAATACAGCACGACACAACACGGTTAGCACAGCACATCACATCACGCCGTTTAGCACGGCACAACACATCACGTCCGAATCTCTGGCACAGCCTAGCATAGCACGTAGCACACTAAGCACGTGACTTCGTGGACTGGGCTGTGCCGGGACGTCACGTTTTACACCTCTAATCGAGTGAATTCAGTAAGGAGGGTTAGTAGTTGAGTGGGAGTGGAATCAATTCCAAGTGAGGCTGTGTGTGAATTTGAAAGTGTGTATAAAGCATAGTGTGTAAATTAAACTTGTGATTAATAAAATTAAGTCTTTCACAAATGTAATTTTGCCCACCTAGCTTCTCAAACTCAACATTTGGTATCAGAGCGGGACGGTCAGGGACGCCGCGAAGTTGAGATCATTTTCGTGATTATGTACATTCGAGGAATGTGAGTTTGTTGGTAGAGACCATATAAGTTGTGATAAGGTGTCGCAAGAACCACGAGGAGTGTGAGTTTGTTGGTCGGGGGCCATAGAAGTTGCGATAGGGTGTTGCAAGGATCACGATGGCAGATCTCGCTAACGAAGCCGGAGTTGTTAGGCTCAACCACACCAACCACAAGTACTGCCAATCGCGTATTAAGTCTTATTTAGAGGGACGGGAGCTCTGAGAGGTTATTGGTGGTAGTGATACTGTAGATGCGGAAAATCCTACTTCTACATCCAAGAAATATAAACACACACACAATGAAGCAAGCAAGCAAGAGATGTGCAAGAACACAAGATATACGTGGTTCGGTATGATTACCTACGTCCACGGGGTGATGGGTTGATGATCTTATTACTTGAATCGGAGTTACAAGGATGTTTCTAGCTCACAAGTTCTATCTTTCTCACTTACAAGCTCTTGGTGCTCTCTCTCCCTTACTGAATGCCCCCTTTTACTCTCTACAAAGCTCTCTATTTATAGCTGCAAGTGCTAATACATCTGAGTTACAGTGTGTGTCGCGGTGTATCTTCCTTGATGTTCTTTTCGGCTCTGGTTGATGCCATGCGCGATCTACTAGGCCGAGCTTGGTGATGTTTCCTCATGTCGCCTCTTCACCCGATGCTAGTGTCTTTGAAGAATGCTGCCGATGTCGCCCGTGATACTCTTAGCCGAGTCTTACTTTGACCGAGTCGTCCTTATCTTCCCAACCACTTAGTCAGTGCATTTATTGCTGATGTACCTGATGGCTGTCACATCCCTTCTTTTCACGGGTTCACTTCATATCTCTTTTCTCCCGCCAAGGCTGAGTGGTAGGATTCAGTGCTTCACGCTTCTTCTGCAATTAATGTCTCGCCTCCTAGGATTGCTCCACCTGTATCTGTGGATTATTTACACCTACATTTATGCCCCTTCTTTCACTCGTGTGATCGACATGAGGGGAAGAAACTTCTTCGGCTTCCACATCCTTTGTCATGCCGTATTCCACGCCATGCTGTTCCACACTCCCACTCGTCTTTATGACCGGTTACCTCTTCCGTCGGTTACAATTTCCTAGGGTATAAATCCTTCCCTTAAACCCTTGGTTTCTCATTCTGCCTTCTTTTTCAAAATAATGTTCTCTCTCCTTCTCACCGTTGTTCTGACGTCTTCTTACCCTCTGATCTTTTCGAGAGATCTTAATCCCTTTCGCTTTTTGTTGATCTTCCGTTGCTGTAGTTGCCGTGTTTTCGCTTTTCGTCTTCATTTCTTTCAGTTTGAGTTCTACCTTTTCTGCTTCTTTAATGGCTTCTGCTTTTTCAACTCCTTCTATGACAGAAAAAAGGTGCGTAAGTTATACCTTTTCCGAAGACGATGGTGCTCCTCTCGATTCCTTATTTATTATTGATAGTCCTTCCCATCATGATTCCCTCGCCCTGAATTCTCTTTTCTCTGATGGTTCTCCTTTATCTTTATGTAGGAATGATAAGAAGGCTGCCAAAGACTTGACGGACGAACAATTCATTCAACAATTGAAGGATGATTTCAATCTTCATGATTACAAGATTACTCTCTTATCGGGCCAGAAAGGAGTTTTGAAGAGAAGTGATGTCACCAACTTCTCCCACTCGCCCGAGGCGACTGTCATTACCAAAGGTTAGCTAGAGCTCGGGTTGCGCTTTCCTATGTATGACCCGAGTCATCCATTTATGTATGAAGCCCTCTCCAAGATCCGTCCTCATCGAGCCTTGGCTCAGTGAAATGGTACTACTTTCCGCATCATAAATGAGTTCGAAAGGCGAAGTCTGGGCAGCTGTACTCCTACTGCTTGGTCGACATATGATCCTTCCCAAGCGGGCGATTATACTCCTGCCGGTTTGCTTTGCCAACTACCGGAGTGGGACTTCTACTAATGGAGACCTTGCTGGTTTTTCTGCTAGCCCTCACCGTAACAAGGTCATCCCCGAGGGTTTTAAGAAGCTTCTTTTGGACAAGGATCCCGAGGGGAAGATTACTAAGATGACTAACAAGCATGCCCGTCATACCAGTGACGTAGCTTGGGATCGAGTTCTGTTAGGCATCTATTGTCCTCTTTATAGTGGCAAGTTTTCTCCTCCGGCCGAGCCCTATCCTTTCTGGGTCGTCAATGTTGATCGGGTAAGTTCCTCCGTCTTGGTCGATGCCGGCTCATGTTTTCAGCAATTTTTTAATTTTTCCTGCTTTTTGTAGTTCAAGTCTCAGATCTCCCAACCGGAAGCTCTCGTTCCTCGAAAGAGAGGTTCTAGCACAGGGGCCGAGGAGGAGACAGTGAAGGTAACAAATATACTGCTTTGTTTGCCGTACATGTACTTGCCCCTATTTGTTGCCTTGAATGTATCTGACGAAGGCTCATGTACATAAGTCAAAGGTTGAGAAGAGTGGAGATGGAGGTATAGTTCTTGGAGATGGTGAGGACCCCGAGGATCGGCTTCCTTTATCTCATTTCCTGGGGAAGTCGTCTCAAAAAACCGATGATGTTTCTTCTGCCATTGTAGGTGGGAAACCCATGGGGAAGGGGAAGGAGACCAAGGGCGACTTGTCTGCCCCGGGAAGAATTGTTCCCCAGCAGTCAGCTGGTAAAGGGATTGTTCTTGCTGATGGTGTTGTGTATCTTGAACCTGAAGGTGATGATGATGAAGATCTTTTTGATGGAGAGGAAGAGGTCGATGGTGATGAAGAGGAGCCGAAGAAAATGAAGAAGTCTGGTGATGGTGGAAATGATGTGGTTACTCGTGGCGAAGAGAATATTACTTCTGGGAACGAGTTGTTGGAGCCCATTTCTCCTGTAGTTCCTAACTCGGGCAGCACCACCTCCTTTACTGTCTCGAGCCCTATGTGCAATTCTTTAGGGGCTCTCATTTCTCCTGACTTTGGCTCCTTGTCCGTTGAGGAGATGATCAGTTCTGTAGCTTTGTACTCTGCTGGTCTAAAGGGCACATTTGATCGAATTGTAAGTTTTTTTGTTTATCCATAGGTTTGTATTTACTATGTTCCTAGGCGGTCAACAAGGATTTGATGGATGCTGCTATTCGTCGGAGAGAGCTAGCGGAGAAGGAGGATCTTCGGCTTCAATTTCAGCGTGAGCAAGGACGGTCCCGAGATCTTGAGAAACGATTGGCCGATGCCCAAGGTACTTGCTTAAAACCCACATCTTCGTGATTGATTCTGTAGTGCCAATATCTTAAGCTTAGTATTATCTTCTTAGCCGAGGTGTCTAGTATTGATGCCGACGTCGCTTCATAGTACCGTTTGTTAAAGAGAAAACTAGACATTGAACTGGATCATGTTGAGAATCTACGCCAAAGAATTGTGAATAAGGATGACAAGATAGATTGACAAGAGTCCGAGCTTGAACAACTTCGAGATGAGTTAGAGCGGTTTCAAAGATTTGAGTATGTGCCTGATGAGATGGATAATCTCCGAGCAAGCTTATCTCGGTTCCAAGGGATTGCTGCCGATAAGACGTTGCTGGCTGATAATTTGGAGAGTCAATGTGAGAAGTTCAGATATCAACTTAGGGATATGCACGTCGATCGTAAGAGAGAAAGGAAAAGCTGTCATCATAGCCATATCCGCATCTCAGCTTGCTTGCTTCATACTAGTCACAACATGATGGAATTGTTGCAAGTGACGATTAGGATCTTCTCCCGCTAAACCTCTGAATTTGGGCAGCAAGTTAATCAATTGTGGTTTCAACTCAATGTTTCCATTCGGTGAATACATAAAGGCTGCTGATCTAGGTTTGGAGAAGTGAGCTCCTTGAGTGTTCTTGGAGCGGTGGTCGACCTCCCATTGTGTTGTCTTCCTCTTCGTCCAAGTCTGAGAATTCACTTGGTGTAGAACTTTGAGGAAGTGGAGTGTTGATCGCTCGAATGAAATCCTTAAGTAAAGTGCACGAACGAAGACGTATACCAATTGGACTTGATCTGCCCTCTCCACGCATTCACCAAAGAATTAGTACCAAAAATCAGATTCTAAGAGGTTGAATAAGTAGAAAGAAATTGAAAATAAAAGCAAAAGTAACAACTAAGAATAAAATATAACAACTAAACTTACCACCGCCTCCCAAGCAGCGGCGCCAATTTTGACGAGGTGTCAATCTCGCAAAAATAAATTTCTCTACTTCTCTTTAACTAGCAAGTAGTATAATGTAAGTAGGATCGTCCCAAGGAGGTATGAAGTTCAAGTTGTTATGCAAATACTCTTAGCAAAGATGATTTTGTTGTAGAAATGTTTGAAAATTGTAAAATGTATTCAAATATGAGATGCAATTGATTAAAGGTTCAATCTAGACCACGAATACAAACCAAATTGATAGATAGCTATATTCTTCACATCATCATGTTACTAACAACCCTAGAATAATTAGTCCGCTCAACTATTCCGTTACTATCTCCTAGCTCACCGGATACGGAAGCGCTCGACTACCGGTTCTACTTGCCAAGTTTCCTAGAGGCACGCTTACTAGGTTTGACTTGAACAAGTGCTCTAAATCTTGTGAGATAAGGTTGCTCCTAGTGATGAACTCAAAAGCATGAATCACCTACTAGTGTTGATTTCTACATATGGGTACTTAACAAAGTCCCATCATCAATACCCACATATTACTACTTGTGTTTATCTTCTCTAGACAATTACGGGTCGAAGAAAATCTAAACTAGCAATAGGATTATGAATCAACTATTTAATTTCGAACTTAAACAATCAACAAATAATCCATAAACAATAATAGCATGGTAGAAATCAATCAATAACATTAATTAATGCAAGAGAACATGTTTTTCATATCAAATATAGATTCATATTTCGGCCAAATCGCCCTTAATCAAAGAGAGTTTTAGTTACTCATGATATTGGAGTTCATCATCAAATAATAATGGAATAATAAAGTAAAGAAGATGAAAATATTAAATGAAAGCAAACCCTAGCTCCATCATGAAACTCCCAAAAGAATACGTGATACGTGATATCCCTAAAAGAATAGAAACCTTTTCTTTTTATAGCCTTCCCACTTTCCAAAATTAGGTCTTCAAAGTCCATCACCCAAAAAAAAGTCCACCAAGCCCATGAACCATGTGTGAGAAACCCATGTGAAAATATGTCTCAAAAATATGCTCGCCGGAAAACTGGTGCATTGGCCGGAAATTGGCCGGAATCCGGCGCCGACAAGTAGCTCAGGTGACCGGCAAAGTCCACCCGGTCACCTGTGAAACATCAGTCTACTGAGTTAACTCGGTTAAGCATACCGAGTCAAAAGTGAGTCGAGTCTGTCTAACTCGGTGATCCGGACAACCCTAGTCGGATCCCGAGGTTATAGTCTAACTCAGTGACTTGCTCTGGCATGAGCCATTGCACTTTCTTTAGCTTATTTTGCACAGCCATGATCAAATTAGCACCAGGATGGCACTTCACCAAGCATTACTTAGCCATCCACACGGTACCGCAACCTTAATTCATCAATCACATTCTCCCATCTCACTGTGACTCCACAACTCGCTTCAAATTCATTTTGCACTGCGCCTGCCATTACACCGAACCCCATTGCGCTTAACAGCGATTCCGGCTCTATTGCACACAAATCATTACAAACCATGCCAGCAACCCATTGTTCCTAACATTCATCTCTCATTCGGGCTACAGCTTAACTAAGCTATTTCAGCCCGGCAAGATCAAACACCATCTTGAAACAAAGGTACCACATTACGCTATCTTCTTGATAATTCAATTCAACCACTTCCCCGCACCCGATTCATTTCGCGGCCAAGTAATCACACACATGGACTTAGCATCATCAACCCCCGATCCCGGCCACTTAACTCCGATTACCTTGGCTCGCAAGAATCTTCCATCCACTGAGCGTCGTCATCGCCTTGCTATTGAGCTACCCCAGAGTAACACCAGCTTGTCTGAACTGCTCTGCACCCTAACTATTGAGCATCTCGCTCCACCTGCTTTGTACTTCCTTTAACCAACAATCGATACCAACAAAGCAACAACAACACCACTGTACCTAGATCTCCTTCGCATGCAGTTTCCTGTCAAACTCAAACCCCACAGTTTCATTGCAATCACCATCTAATCCTGCACCTGAAACTCAACAGTTTAGCTTCACAGCTTCATCTCTTCTGTCCTGCGCAACACCAACAATCTCCTTTCTCTCGACTTCATCTGAGCAACAGTTGCATCAACGCAAGATACAACACCAGTAGCAGCAGCACATACACTGCACCTGCCATTTCAGCTTCTCAGCTCCACATACCCGCTGCACAACACTGACCTTGCTTAGGAACTCCACCAGTTGCAACTCCAACCCTGTAAACTCAGCTGCTAACAACACACAACAGCACCATTTGTACTGCAGCTGCAACTGCATTTCATCACAGCCACACTTCCAGACATCTTAGCACCACCTCCACAAGTCCACTGCGATTAGCACCAGACCACCGCCTGCACACTGCCCTGCAAAACAGCTCCATTCTGACCCTTGCCTGCAATTTCTACTTCTCACAGACCCACCAGCTCATTGAAGTAGTTCAATTCCACACACCCAGCTTACAGTCTTGCATCATCTCGTAGCCGCACGATTCAGTAAAGTAATTCCCCTGTAAACCATTCTACCAGTAACAGTTTCTCCTCCATTTCATGGCATCTTCAGTTCTGGGTTTTACCAGCTGCAACTGCAGCAGCTCCTCAAACATCTTGACCCATAGTAACTTTGCATTCGTATCCACCAACACCACTTGGAGCTGCACAAACTAGCTTACCCTGCAGCTGCAAAATCATTCACAATATCAGGCCAGCAAACCTAGCATACATCTAAATATTCACCTGCAACTCAGCTTCCATGGCCTCAGTGCAGTGCTGTATCTTCCTCCAATTCCACAGGCATTACCACCAAAAGCCCCAGCTCTGACCTGTGTCTCATACATATCCCCGTTGTTGTCTTGCAAAGCAACAGACTCAATTCCATGGCAAACCCATGCCTGAACTGAACCCTATGTTCTTCTCACAACCTCTGGGAGCAACCATTTCCTCTTGCAAATCCCTGCAACATCACTAGCTCTCACTGCAATGCTTCCAACTTCGCCTGAATTTCCACCTTCTCATTCATTCTTCATAAACAACAGAAACCCATCTCAGGCAACACTTCCACTGCTTCTTCTATTTCGTATCACTGATTCTCACTAATTTCAGTACCAAGCCATTGCATCAACAATTTCAGAACACACCCTTCTATTAGCTGAAACCCTAATTTATGTCAATCTCAGGCTCAAATCAATTCCCAGCTTTTTCAATCAACACAGAACATCACAGAATCACTCAACTCGATTACCCATTCTTCTGAATATTCAACAGCTCAATCATCTCTTCTAGCTGCTCTTCTTGTTACCGATTTTATTTTCACTCTCTTGAATTCTTCAGTCAAGAACCTAGAATTGATCTAGACTGGGATCTATTATTCACTAAACCCACAGCAACAGAGAAATATTCTTGAATTTTCTTCTCTCTGTGTTGTTCAAATATAACTTGAAGAAAGACCATCCTCACTTTGGATTTCTTAATTTCGGGTGAAACAATGATAAGAGAGAAGATAAACTTCTCTGATTTTCATGGTATTGTAAGAGATGCAATGGATATAGCCACCCAGGTAAAATAGATTAGGGGGACACCCAGAAATGGTTTTAGGCACCCATTCTTTAGATAAAAGCCACCATAGTGATACTTGGCTTGTCAGTTTCGCGGAACCGACGGCCTATTTACTTCCTTGTTGCGCATATTCTTGGCCGACTCCGAGTGTCACCCGCATGTGAAATGACCAAATTCCGTTCCTTGCTCCAAATGAATGATTTCTTCTTCTTTTGCTCCGCGCGACTCCAAAGCACCTAAAAACTCAAATTCACACATAAGATACATATTTTACAAGAAAACTTAGCGAAGAAAGCATAAACAATAGATAAATATCAAGGTGTTTTAAACACCTATCAAATTCCCCCACACTTAGACTTTGCTAGTCCTCGAGCAAATCAAACAAAATAATTCTAAAAGATACATACAACTCCGTCTCGTCGAGGCTACGGTTACTTTTAGCATAAATAACAAGCCTTTGAACCCCTAGGTGTCCCTAGTGGACGAGTTTTAGTCTCGTGAAGGTTTACAAGAGGTCTGCCTACAAAACCTATATTTCAAACTCCGTCTATTTGTGACAAATCAATGAACGAATCCAAAATGACTACAGGAGGAGGTACCTTGCACAAATTCAGTTCATATATAAGTAAATAAAGCTCTTATTAGATAGTCGAACAAGCCACAATACTCGAAAGCTAACAAACCACATTCGCAATGAAAAGATAAAGAAGATGGATATAGATGTAGATGTTGGCGAATGTTCACAAGTGTTCGATGTTTCCCATATCTCATCCGAAGGTCACTACCAAGATGAACCTACGCATCCTATTGGATTGAGCTCTTTGAGTCAATTCTAATGTCAACACACCGGCATATACAAGGGAACCAAATGGTCAACAAACTTATTTCTACATCAACTCACCGGCATATACAAGGGAACCAGGAGTGACTTTATTCAACACAATATAATATTTTCTTTTCTTTTTTTTTTTTTTTCTTTTTTTTTTCATTTTCATTTTTTTTTTTTTTTTTTTTTTTTTTTTTTTTTTTTGACGGCATGATTAGATCAAACTGGATCCAAGCGCATGCTTCTTGTCAGCAAGTACGTGATAGTTGCCTTGGATCCTGCATTCCACGCTTGTTTAGGCGACGGAGACAGGGACTACGTTTCACACATACTGCTATTCCCAAGTGTCATTCTTATTCCGTTTGGTCTAATTTGGTCGGTCTCTTTTTTTTTTTTTTTTTTTTTTTTTTTTTTTCTAGCAACTCAATCACTCTATTTCATCCTAGCAGTAATAACACGTCGATGTTTAGTGACCCACCAAAACACTTAGAGAACAATAGATAAATATGGAAAAATAAAAAAAATAGAATGCGATATGGTGATATTCCGAGATATGGTAACGACTATCATGTTATTTGTGATTCCTGAGCTATGTTCGTTCTTGTTAATTAATGGGTTCTTCAACTCCTGCAATCAAAATGATTCCATCCACTAATGGTGTCATCCTAAAGGCACAAGTTTCTAGATTTCGGAGTTCAAAAAGCACAAATTTTTCTTGGTTTTTCTATTTTTCTTTTTTTTTTTTTTTTTTTTTATTTTTATCAAAACATAAAACTACTAAACGCATAAAACAAACTATACAAACATATAAATGCTCCCCCACACTTAAACTTTACATTGTCCTCAATGTAAAATTGAATCATCCAAAGAAGGTTCAAGGTGGGAAATTCCGCAAATGATATGCAAAAACAAGAAAATAAAGATAAAATGCTTAAAAATAAAAAGATAAAGGGAAAGATACAAAACCGGTGGGTTGCCTCCCACTTAGCGCTTGGTTTAACGTCGTCAGCCCGACGTTCGGCTCAGTTACTCCTCCCGGAGGGAGTGGGTCACTCAATGTGATCATATCCTCGATTCTCCACACAAACCGCTCATAGTATGGTTTCAAGCGATGGCCGTTAACCTTGGAAATCAGCCCTGTTTTGGGACTAGTAATTTCAACCGCACCATGCGCAAACACATTAGTAACAACAAATGGTCCAACCCATCTGGACCTAAGTTTACCCTTTAAACAATTTAAGACGAGAATGGAATAAAAGAACTTTCTGCCCTACTTCAAAACTCTTTCGGAAATCATTTTATCATGGAAAGCCTTGGTCTTTTCTTTATAAATGCGTGAACTTTCATATGCATCATTTCGTATCTCTTCTAACTCATTGAGCTGAAGTTTCCTATGTTCACCAGCTGCATCTAATTCCATATTACATACCTTGATAGCCCAATAAGCTTTGTGTTCAAGTTCGACGGGAAGATGGCAAGGTTTGCCATAGACAAGCCTAAAAGGAGACATACCGATGGGTGTCTTATAAGCTGTCCTATACGCCCACAAAGCGTCATTGAGTCTATAACTCCAATCTTTCCTTGTAACATTCACCGTCTTCTCTAATATGGACTTAATCTCCCGGTTGGAAATTTCAGCTTGTCCACTCGTTTGTGGATGATACGGTGTGCCAACTTTATGAGAAATGTTATACTTCTTTAGAAGAGCGTGAAAGGATCTCTTGAAGTGCGAACCTCCATCACTAATCACCACTCGAGGTGTTCCAAACCTAGAAAAGATATGTTCCTTCACAAACTCACAAACAATATGAGAATCATTGGTAGGGGTGGCTTTAGCTTCCACCCACTTAGAAACATAATCTACAGCAAGAAGTATAAAAAATTTCCCATTGGAATTCACAAAAGGCCCCATAAAATCGATACCCCAAACATCAAAAATCTCAACAACGAGAATTGGTGTTTGCGGCATTTGGTTTCTAGCACCAAGGTTGCCTGTCCTTTGACACCTATCACAAGCCTTACAACATAGATATGCATCCTTAAACAATGTAGGCCAATAAAACCACTTTCGAGAACCTTGAGGGCTGTCCTCTTGGCTCCGAAATGGCCACCACAAGCATATGAGTGACAAAAATTCAGAATTGATTGGAATTCGGATTCAAGTACGCACCTTTTGATCATTTGATCGGAGCAATGCTTCCACAAATAAGGTTCATCCCATATATATTGCTTAGCAATCTTCTTGAGCTTGTGTTTTTGGAATGTAGACATGGAACTAGGTACTTGTCCCGTCACCAAGAAGTTAACGATATCGGCGTACCATGGAGTTGTGCCACCAACCGCAAAGAGTTGCTCATCCGGAAGCTATCATGCAAAGGAATCGCTTCTTCGGACACAACCAATCTGCTTAGATGATCCGCTACGCATATTCTCACTACCCTTCTTGTCCTTGATTTGCAAGTTGAACTCTTGAAGAAGAAGAATCCACCTTATGAGCCTTGGCTTAGCATCCTTCTTTGTGAGCAAGTATCGAAGTGCAGCATGGTCGGAGAAAACAACCACCTTCGTACCCACCAAATAAGATCGAAACTTCTCTAGTGCAAACACTATGGCCAAAAGCTCCTTTTCAGTAGTGGAGTAGTTGATTTGTGCTCCGTTGAGAGTTCTAGAAGCATAATAAATGGCATATGGAACTTTGCCATCTCGCTGTCCCAACACGGCTCCAACGGCATAATCACTCGCATCGCACATCAACTCAAATGGCTTGCTCCAGTCCGGTGGTTTGATGATTGGTGCGGTAGTCAACAACTCTTTCAAGGTGTCGAAAGCTTCCTTGCATTCCTTGTCACAATCAAATGCCACATCTTTTTGCAAGAGTCTACACAGGGGCATTGCAATCTTGGAGAAATCCTTGATGAATCTCCTATAAAAACCTGCATGACCAAGAAAAGAGCGAACCTCCCTCACATTTGTGGGGTATTGTAAGTTCCGAATCAAATCTATCTTAGCCTTGTCAACTTCTAACCCCTTAGAGGATACAACATGACCTAGCACAATCCCATGATTGACCATAAAGTGACATTTTTCCCAATTAAGCACAAGATTAGTTTCTACGCATCGTTTAAGAATAAGTGCAAGGTTATCTAAGCATTTGTCAAAAGAATCACCATACACGCCGAAATCATCCATAAACACTTCTATGATGCTTTCCACATAATCTGAGAATATACTTACCATACAACGTTGAAAAGTGGTGGTGCATTGCACAAGCCAAATGGCATACGTCTATACGCAAAAGTGCCAAAGGGCAAGTAAACGTTGTCTTTTCTTGATCTTCTGAGCTATCACAATCTGGTTATACCCTGAAAAACCATCAAGAAAGCAATAATAAGCATGTCTAGCCAACCTTTCAAGCATTTGATCAATAAATGGTAAGGGAAAATGGTCCTTTCGGGTGGTAGAGTTGAGCTTCCGATAGTCAATGCAAACTCTCCAACCTATTTGAATTCTAGTTGGAACCAAGTCATTATCTTCGTTTTCACCACCGTGATTCCGGACTTCTTTGGAACGACTTGAATCGGGCTCACCCATTTGCTATCTCGGATATGGGATATATCACCCCTACTTCCAACAATTTCGATTTCCTTCTTGACTACTTCCATCATCGGAGGGTTCAAGCGACGTTGAGCTTCCCTTGTTGGTTTTGCCCCCTCCTCAAGAAGTATTCGGTGCATACATGTGGAAGGACTGATTCCCTTTGATATCGGCAATGGTCCACCCAATGGCCCAGACTTGTACTCTCTTAGCACTCGAACAAGCTTCTCCTCTTGCACCTTGGTAAGGTTGTTGGCAATGATCACGGTAACTCTTCCTTGTCACCTAAATACACGTATTTAAGGTGATCCGGAAGAGGTTTCAACTCAAGAATAGGTGCATGCACAATCGACGGTAAAAGTTTCTCATTAGTAAGCGGCAAAGAAACATAAGACACATTATATTTTGGTGGAACTTCTTGTAATGAGTTAAGAGATGAAACAGCCTCTTTAAGCTCATCACAAATAGACAATTCACTTTCAATGTCTTTGTATTTTCCATAACCTAAACCTTCCACTATGGTGTTTTCTAAAGCATCTTCACCATTCAATTCAAAAATCTGTTGAGCTAGAGAATCAATAATATCAATTGAAAAACAAGAATGCACATCACTAGGATATCTCATAGCCTCGAAGATATTGAAACTTATGATTTCGTCATCAAATTCCATAGTTAAAGCGCCCTTGAAAACATCAATCTTTGTTCTAGCGGTTCTCATGAATGGTCTACCCAACAAAGAAGGGAGTAGACGATGGTGAATCTTCATCCATCATGTCAAGAACATAGAAATCAGCTGGAAATATGAGTTGGTTAACCTGCACCAAAACATCTTCAATAACCCCTTTCGGGTAAGAATTAGACCTATCAGCAAGTTGTATAACAATACCGGTATTCTTAAGAGGTCCAAGATTCAATGATTCATAAACGGAGGCAGGCATAACATTAATGGATGCTCCTAAATCTAACATAGCACGTTCAAACCTGATTTTACCAATAGTACATGGTATGGTGAAACTACCGGGGTCTTTCAACTTAGGTGGGAGTTTCTTTTGAAGATATGCCGAAGCATTCTCCCCCACACTCATTACCTCGTTACCGGTCAATTTGTGCTTGTTAGTGCATAATTCCTTCAAGAACTTTGCCCAACGTGGAACTTGCCTTATCGCCTCAATGAGTGGAATGTTCACTTCAATCTTCTTAAAGATTTCCAACAGCTCTTGGTACACTGTCTCCTTGTTCGACTTTGCAAACCTGCTAGGAAAAGGCGGAGAAGTAACATAAGTAGAAACATGAGTTTTAGAGTTAGAATTTGTTACCGGGTCAGCCTTTTTAGGGGTTGTTTCACCCTCCTCTTTCTCCAACTCAGGTTCATGAGACACCGGTGATGTTTCCGGTTTCTCTACTTGCTTCCCACTTCGTAACTCAATAGCATTGGCATTCTCCTTGTGATTTATTGGTTGCGAAGGAAGTTTTCCCTCTGCTTGTGCCTCCAATTTGCTCACAGCATTAGCTAATTGACCCATTTGTGTTCGAATGTCCTTCATCTCCATTGCTGATTTTTGCTTATCTTGCACCATTGTGTTGAGAATGAGATTCAACTTGTCATCTATACTCGTGCCTTGAGGTTCTTGTGGTGGTCTTTGCATGAATTGATATCCTCCTTGTTGATTGAAAGTAGGATTTGCAGCAGCTTGCTTGTTTGCATAGCTGAAATTCGGATGATCACGCCAACTTTGGATTGTATGTGTTGGAGTACGGATCGTACCTCGGCCTTTCTTTGATTTTGGTACATAGCACTTGCTTGCTCAACATCTTCGGTATATGATGACGGTATGACAGCTGCGCCTATTTGAGTCATCATTCTCTCCATGTTGCCCATCCTTTGTTCCATGTGTGAAGAATTGCTAACTTCATTCACCTTCCTTACTATTTGATTCATCTCGAGTGTAGAATTGTTGAGTGTTCGCAGCCATATTTTCCAACAAACTTGTAGCTTCCGCAATGGTTTTGTTGGTAAGTGCACCACCACTTGCGGCATCGATCAAATTTCTATCATTAGAAAGCAGCCCCTCGTAGAAATATTGAATCACAAGTTGATCGCTGATTTGGTGGTGGGGGCAGCTAGCTAAAAGCTTCTTGTAGCGCTCCCAATACTGTGGAGAGTCTCTCCCAGATATTTGCCTAATACCACAAATCTCCTTGCGAATCACAGCTGCTTTGATGCTGGAAAATACTTCTCAAGGAACAATTTCTTCATCCCATTCCATGTGGTTATGCTCCCAGTGGTAAGCAAAAGAACCACTCTCTGCCAGATATCTAAAAGAGAGAAAGGAAAAGCTGTCATCATAGCCATATCCGCATCTGCAGTTGCTTGCTTCATACTAGTCACAACATGATGGAATTGTTGCAAGTGACGATTAGGATCTTCTCCCGCTAAACCTCTGAATTTGGGCGGCAAGTTAATCAATTGTGGTTTCAACTCAATGTTTCCATTCAGTTGAATACATAAAGGCTGCTGATCTAGGTTTGGAGAAGTGAGCTCCTTGAGTGTTCTTGGAGCAGGTGGTCGACCTCCCATTGTGTTGTCTTCCTCTTCGTCCGAGTCCGAGAATTCACTTGGTGTAGAACTTTGAGGAAGTGGAGTGTTGACCGCTCGAATGAAATCCTTAAGTAAAGTGCCTGAACGAAGACGTATACCAATTGGACTTGGTCTGCCCTCTCCACGCATTCACCAAAGAATTAGTACCTGAAAATCAGATTCTAAGAGGTTGAATAAGTAGAAAGAAATTGAAAATAAAAGCAAAAGTAACAACTAAGAATAAAATATAACAACTAAACTTGCCACTGCCTCCCCGGCAGCGGCGCCAATTTTGACGAGGTGTCAATCTCGCAAAAATAAATTTCTCTACTTCTCTTTAACTAGCAAGTAGTATAATGTAAGTAGGATCGTCCCAAGGGAGGTATGAAGTTCAAGTTGTTATGCAAATACTCTTAGCAAAGATGATTTTGTTGTAGAAATGCTTGAAAATTGTAAAATGTATTCAAATATGAGATGCAATTGATTAAAGGTTCAATCTAGACCACTAATACAAACCAAATTGATAGATAGCTATATTCTTCACATCATCATGTTACTAACAACCCTAGAATAATTAGTCCGCTCAACTATTCCGTTACTATCTCCTAGCTCACCGGATACGGAAGCGCTCGACTACCGGTTCCTACTTGCCAAGTTTCCTAGAGGTACGCTTACTAGGTTTGACTTGAACAAGTGCTCTAAATTCTGTGAGATAAGGTTGCTCCTAGTGATGAACTCAAAAGCATGAATCACCTACTAGTGTTGATTTCTACATATGGGTACTTAACAAAGTCCCATCATCAATACCCACATATTACTACTTGTGTTTATCTTCTCTTACAATTACGAATCGAAGAAAATCTAAACTAGCAATAGGATTATGAATCAACTATTTAATTTCGAACTTAAACAATCAACAAATAATCCATAAACAATAATAGCATGGTAGAAATCAATCAATAACATTAATTAATGCAAGAGAACAAGTTTTTCATATCAAATATAGATTCATATTTCGGGCTTCGAAATCGCCCTTAATCAAAGAGAGTTTTAGTTACTCATGATATTGGAGTTCATCATCAAATAATAATGGAATAATAAAGTAAAGAAGATGAAAATATTAAATGAAAGCAAACCCTAGCTCCGGCTCTCTGCGAAACTCCCAAAAGAATACGTGATACGTGATATCCCTAAAAGAATAGAAACCTTTTCTTTTTATAGCCTTCCCACTTTCCAAAATTAGGTCTTCAAAGTCCATCACCCAAAAAAAAGTCCACCAAGCCCATGAACCATGTGTGAGAAACCCATGTGAAAATATGTCTCAAAAATATGCTCGCCGGGAAAAGCGGGTGCATTGGCGGAAATTGGCGGAATCCGGGCGCCGACAAAGTGGCTCGGGTGACCGCAAAGTCCACCCGGTCACCTGTGAAACATCATCTACTGAGTTAACTCGGTTAAGCATACCGGAGTCAAAGTGAGTCGAGTCTGTCTAACTTCGGTGATCCGGACAACCCCTAGTCGATTCGGGTTATAGTCTAACTCAGGTGACTTGGCTCGGCATGAGCCATTGCTTTCGTAGCTTATTTTGCACGAGGCCATGATCAAATTAGCACCGGGATGGCACTTGACCAAGCATTACTTAGCCATCCACACAACAGCAACTTTTGTAATTCATCAATCACATTCTCCCATCTCGCAATGGCTCCACAACTACGCTTCAAATTCATTTTGCACTACTTTGCCATTACACCGCAACCCCATTGCGCTTAACAGCGTCGATTCAGCCTCTATTGCACACAGTCATTACAAACCATGCCGGCAACCCATTGTTCCTAACATTCATCTCTCATTCGAGCTACACGATTAACTAAGCTATTTCGGCCATGAATTATCAAACACCATCTTGAAACAGCAGTACCACATTCTGTATCTTCTTGATAATTCAATTCAACCACTTCCCTGCACCTGATTCATTTCGCAGCCAAGTAATCACACACATGGACTTAGCATCATCAACCCCAGTCCAGGCCACTTAACTCCGTACCTTGGCTCCCCGCAAAGAATCTTCCAATCCACGAGCGTCGTCATCGCCTTGCTATTGAGCTACCCCGGAGTAACACCGGCTTGTCGACCACTCTCGCACCTAACTATTGAGCATCTCGCTCCACCTTTGTACTTCCTTTAACCAACAATCGATACCAACAAAGCAACAACAACACCACTGTACCTAGATCTCCTTCGCATGCAGTTTCCTGTCAAACTCAAACCCCACAGTT
Source organism: Papaver armeniacum (assembly GCA_023531295.1). Classification (NCBI taxonomy): domain Eukaryota; kingdom Viridiplantae; phylum Streptophyta; class Magnoliopsida; order Ranunculales; family Papaveraceae; genus Papaver; species Papaver armeniacum. Next base: position 348,100 of record JAJJWW010005328.1, on the reverse strand, counting down.
TCATTGCAATCACCATCTAATCCTGCACCCGAAACTCAACAGTTTAGCTTCACGGCCTTCATCTCTTACGCCTGCGCAACACCAACAATCTCCTTTCTCTCGACTTCATCTGAGCAACAGCTGCATCAACGCAAGATACAACACCAGTAGCAGCAGCACATACACTGTACCTGCCATTTCAGCTTCTCAGCTCCACATACCCGCTGCACAACACTGACCTTGCTTAGGAACTCCACCCCGATTTGCAACTCCAACCCCCGTAAAACTTCGGCTGCTAACAACACACAACAGCACCATTTGTCTTTATAATTTAAGAACGCATTTCATCACGGCCACACTTCCGAGACATCTTAGCACCACCTCCACAAGTCCACTTGCGATTAGCACCAGACCACCGCACACTTTTGCCATGCAAAACAGCTCCATTCTGACCCTTGCCTGCAATTTCTACTTCTCACAGACCCACCAGCTCATTGAAGTAGTTCAATTCCACACACCCAGCTTACAGTCTTGCATCATCTGTAGCTGCACCAGTTCGCTGCAAAGTAATTCCCTGTAAACCATTCTACCAGTACCAGTTTCTCCTCCATTTCATGGCATCTTCAGTTCTGGGTTTTACCCATTGAGAGCCGCTCGGCAATGACTCCTCAAACATCTTGACCCATAGTAACTTTGCATTCGTATCCACCAACACCACTTGGAGCTGCACAAACTAGCTTACCCTGCAGCTGCAAAATCATTCACAATATCAGGCCAGCAAACCTAGCATACATCTAAATATTCACCTCGGCTTCCATGGCCTCGGTGCGGTCTTGTATCTTCCTCCAATTCCACAGCATTACCACCAAAAGCCCCGGCTCGACTGTGTCTCATACATATCCCTGTTGTTGTCTTGCAGGCGCCTCGGACTCAATTCCATGGCAAACCCATGCCTGAATCCGAACCCTATGTTCTTCTCACAACCTCTGGGAGCAACCATTTCCTCTTGCAAATCCCCGCAACATCACTAGCTCTCTTTCCGCAATGCTTCCAACTTCGCTAATTTCCACCTTCTCATTCATTCTTCATAAACAACGAAACCCATCTCGGGCAACACTTCCACACGATTTCTTCTATTTCGATCACCGATTCTCACTAATTTCGGTACCAAGCCATTGCATCACAATTTGAACACACCCTTCTATTAGTCAAACCCTAATTTATGTCAATCTCGGGCTCAAATCAATTCCCAGCTTTTTCAATCAACACGAACATCACGAATCACTCAACTCGATTACCCATTCTTGAATATTCAATGACTCAATCATCTCTTCTAGTTGCTCTTCTTGTTACCGATTTTATTTTCACTCTCTTGAATTCTTCAGTCAAGAACCTAGAATTGATCTAGACCGGATCTATTATTCACTAAACCCACGGCAACAGAGAAATATTCTTGAATTTTCTTCTCTCGTGTTGTTCAAATATAACGCGGCCATCCTCACTTTGGATTTCTTAATTTCGAATTGAAACAAATGATAAGAGAAGATAAACTTCTCGATTTTCATGGTATTGTAAGAGATGCAATGGATATAGCCACCAGGTAAAATAGATTAGGGGACACCCGAGAAATGGTTTAGGCACCCATTCTTTAGATAAAAGCCACCATAGTGATACTTGGCTTGTCGGTTTAAAAAGAACAAACTGACCTATTTACTTCCTTGTTGCGCATATTCTTGGCCGACTCAAGTGTCACCCGCATGTGAAATGACCAAATTCGTTCCTTGCTCCAAATGAATGATTTCTTCTTCTTTTGCTCCAACTCAAAGCACCTAAAAACTCAAATTCACACATAAGATACATATTTTACAAGAAAACTTAGCGAAGAAAGCATAAACAATAGATAAATATCAAGGTGTTTTAAACACCTATCATCAGCTGATAATTTGGAGAGTCAATGTGAGAAGTTCAGATATCAACTTAGGGATATGCACGTCGATCGTAAGCGGCTTTTGAAGGAAAGAGATACTTCCGAGCTGTCTAATCAAGAGTTGAAAGAAAAGCTCAAACAACTCGAGAAGGTATCCCAAGAGTTAGAGTGGCTTGAAACTGAGATGTCGTGTTTGCGACTGATACATGATCGACAAAAGGCTGATTGGCAAGATCATAAGAAGCACTGCCCCACCAATGAGTTCAATGAGCAGCATTACAACGAGCTAACAACGAAAATATCGGCCCTTGAGTATAGTTTACTTAAGTCCGAGGATACTATGAAAGAAGTGTTTCCATTGCTTGAAGGTGTTATTGTGTGTAATGTGGTTTGGTTGTAGTCGTTCTTTTATTATGCTGCCCTTGTCATAATTCTAATCGGTGTCTTTGCCCCTGCAACCGAGCAAGAGAAAGTGAAGTCGTTGGAGGAGGAGAATGTCCGACTTAAGGCGAGGGAGACCCATCTGCTTGGGAAAGTAGCCACTGCTGAGGCGGCATCGACTCAGTTGACTCAGATTCTCGCTGCTGAGAAAGAGAGGTTCAATTCCGAGCTGGTTGTTAGAGTGAAGGAAGGTGTTAAAGTGGTGATGGATAAGAAGCGAGCCGATGCTGTTGCTAAAAAGGCCAGTTCAGGATCAGTTCCTCCAAAGGCATAGATGGACCTTTTGTAGTGTTGCGCCACTATCCTGCTCCTTACGTTGGGCTGTAATTCATTTGAACACCTTTATTTTCTTTCCTAACTTTTTATTTTATGGGGTGTTGCGTCACCAACCGGTTATTTTCTTATTACTTGACATTCTCCCCTTATGTCGTTTTGTTCATACTTTGGTTGTTTACTAATGTTGAGCTTGTTGTTCCATGCAACAAAGTGTGTTAAGGTGTTAGTATAAATTCCATTTCTTTCGAACACACTCAACGGGGAGGGTCATTGGGCCCAATGCCATGTCCCGAGGGTATCTCATCACCGTCATTTCGATCTAGTGGTAGGGTATTGGTCTTTCCTAAGCTTTATTGGCTCGATATCCCCAAGGAGCTATCAATTAGCTACCTTGGGCAAGTGATTTCGGCCACTTGAGATGGGAGAAATGTTGTATGATCGATTGTCGATTACACATGCCCCGACAATCGGCCGCTGGTTTCCAACCACCAGAGACCTTAGACTACCTCGGCACTTGCACACTGCCACTTCCCCGAGTTTGAATAGACCGTCGAGTGTAAGGCACCTCGGCACTTACACAATGTCGTTGCCCCGAGTACGAATGCCCATTCGAGTGTAAGTCACCTCGGCACTTGCACACTGTCGTCGCCCCGAGTATGAATGACCATTAGACGCAATTGTCATAGTTCCTACCCCACGTGGATTTTTAAGGATACGAATGACAAGATATCATACATGTTTCCGCACCCCTCATGGGTGATACATATTTAGGTGTCTAGTATTCCACGGCCGCGGTTCGAGTGTTCCGTTCGGTTTTAATATCTTATATGCCCCTTCTCCCACCTTTTCCATAATCTTGTATGGTCCACCCCATCGCGCCGCTAATTTTCCTCCCTTCTTGTCACGTTCATAACAGGGTAGTTCTTTCAGTACTAACTGCCCAGGATGAAATTCTCTCATCCGAACTAGCTTGTTATATTCATGTTGTAGTCGCCTTTGATAGTTTTCCATTTTTTGAAGGGCTATTTCCCTAGTTTCTTCTAAGTCGTCGAGCTTGGCCAAGATCAGGTTTGCCGAGATGTTTCGTCTCCAAGTCTCAGTTCTTGTTGTAGGTATCATTGATTCTGTAGGGAGAATAGCTTCGGTGCCATATATTAGCATAAAAGGTGATAGACCAGTGGCGTCTCTGAGTGTAGTCCTGTAAGCCCATAGAACGTTGTAGAGCTCCTCACACCATTCACCGTATTCCCCGTCTATCTTCTTTTTTAGGTTGTCGGCTATGGTTTTGTTTGTAATCTCGGCCTGCCCATTACTTTGTAGGTAAATGGGTGTCGCCTTGCTCTTTCGAATGTTGTAAGTGTTGAATAATTTGTCGATATTTTTTCCCTGCAACTGTTTCCCATTGTCCGAGACAATTGCAGCTGGTACACCGAAACGGCATATAATATGCTCCAAAATGAAACGGAATACGTCCTTGTCTCGAATATGTCTCAGTGGTGCCGCTTCTACCCATTTGGTGAAGTAGTCCGTGGTAGAGCTGGCAACGAGCCGGGTTAGGGTCAACCCGTTGCGGGTTAGACGGGTTACAGGTTGGACATAGTCAACCCTAACCCGGACCGTTTATCTGACGGGTTGGGTTTGGTCAACCCTAACCTTAGACGGGTCAACCCGGCGGGTTGACGGGTTAGCCCTATAATTCGAAGTCAGCTGTTAAAAGCGTTATGTTGGAAGTGAGATTCGAACCTAACATCTAATGGTTATTACTACACAATCATAACCGTTACACTAAGTGCTTTCGTTTGCATTTGCTCACCCAATTTTTTCTATTATAAAGAATATTCAGTAGTATTAGTGTAGTGACTTTTTATTTCAAAACCCTAAGCTACCTTTTATAAATTCACCTTCACGGAGTCGTCTCCTCTTCTTCTTCTTTTTTCTTCTGCGCGACTGCGCCTCTCTGTGTATGGATCTCCTCTTTTTTCTTTTTTATACCCACTAAGTAACGATCTATCCCTAATATATTTTATTTATAACAAACACATCGCCGTCTCCCCTTCTCTCTATACAGATCAATCTTTTTTTTTTTGATACAGCTCTATTATCTTCAACCCTCACTATCTTTAACTTTGTCTCTCTAAACTATTATCCCTTCTTTGTTTATAAATTTCTTATACAAGAACAATACAATGAGTCAAAATATTTACAGAAAGAAATTAATTTCTCTATAACTTTTGATATGGGTAGTTATTATGTTATGTGTAACAAGACGGGATGTTGAGTAAGACGGGATGTTGAGTAACATTTCATTGACTTTTTCTTTTATTATATGTATTAACATTTTATCTTCTTAATCTTTATCTCTGTAACTCTGTAACATATCGATTCATGAATCTAAGAATTTCAATTTCGATTGATTGTTTGGAATTAACTTTGAATGATGATATTAATATACTTGTTGATATATGCATCCATAGATCTGAACTGATCAGTAAAGGTGTGAGTAATTAGAAGAACAACCTTAAAATAAATAAACGCTGGAAATTTAATTACCGAAATTTTCATGAATATGATAGATTCTTGGGTGATTTGAGAAAAATGGGTTCTACAATTTCTTAATCAGTGTTTAATATCCAGTGAATTACAAATTTAAAAGAAAAACAAGTATTTTGACGGGTTGGCGGGTTAACCCTACTTACCAACGGGTTCTAAAACCTCAACTCTAGCCCGACCCTACTAACTAACAAGTCGGGTCAGGTCCGGGTTAAGACGGGTCGGGTTAGGTCCAACCCGCGGGTTTTGACCCTAATTTCCAGGTCTAGTCCGTGGCCACTATCAAGTATTTTCTTTTTCCCGACCCGACATGTAATGGCCCCACGATATCGATCCCCCATTTGGCAAATGGCCAGGGACTAATAACTGAGTTCAGGGTGACTATTGGTGCATGTATATTCTTACCAAACGTCTGGCACTCATCACAGATTAAAGCCATGTGCTTAGCATCTTCATTCATGTAAGGCCAAAAATATCCCATGGTCTTTGCTCGAGCTGTCAGGCTCCGCCCGATCTATGATTACCCGCTGCCCCGTAGTGCAATTCATTCAAGATCGTGTGCCCCTCTTCCTTGCTTAAGCATCTCAATAACGGTCCTAAATAGGATTTTCTGTACAAGACACCATCTCGCAACTCGTACGCCGCTGCTTTGCTTTTAATCTTGTTGATCTCGGGTCGCCCTTTGGACAGTTCTCCCATTTCCAAGTATTGGTGAATGGGTTTACGCCAATCCCAAGCTTCATATCTATCGACTGTGGAAACTTCTACATATGCCTTGGGGTCTATTGGTTCAGGTATAGATGGCGTTAAAATTCATATAACTCGAATGCCTTCCATGCTCGGGTCTGTTAGCATCGAAGAAATGTAGGCCAGTGCATCAGAGTGGCGATTATCTTTTCTGCAAATGTGTCGGAACTTAATGTTTGGTATTTGGCCGATGTAAAATTGGGCGAGTTCCCAATACTTCTGCAAAACCGGGTCATGTATGGCATACTTTCCATTGACTTATCTAATGACTAGTTGAGAGTCGCTAGTGAGCCTTACATCGTGGATTCCCATTTCGACTATCATTCGCAAAGCATGTATTACCGCCTCATATTCAGTAACATTGTTTGTTGTCTTAAATTCGAGCCTAAACGAGTGAACCATCTTCTTCCCCTTTGGTGTAGTGAAGACGAGTCCTAAACCGGACCCATCTTTGTTGGACGACACATCTATAAAAACTTCCCACCGTGTCGGGTCACATGTATCGAGGAGATCGGACGGATCTTATCGGTCTTCCTCCATGTCCGGGATATCCTCGACCTCATCCTCCTCGTCCAAAGGAAAATCGACCAAGAAGTACGCTACTGCCTGCGCCTTTACCGATGTCCTCATTTCGTAGAAGACGTCGAACTGCTTAATTTGAGCACTCCATTTAGAGATCCGTCCCGACCTGGATGCGTTATCGAGTACTGATTCTATGGACGACTTCGTAAGTACACGGATCTTATGAGTCTGAAAGTACGTCCGTAGCTTTTGTGTCGCCCATACCAAAGTGAGAATTAGTTGCTCGATCCTGGTGTAGTTCTTATCGGTTGGATTCATGGTCTTGCTTATGAAGTATATAGGCTTCTCTTCTGTTCCAAAATTTTTAACCAGGACCGCAATTATTGCATAACGCGTTGCCCCGAGATATAAGGTAATCACTTCATCGGGCTCGGGTCGTTGTAGCACCGGCAGGCTCGCTAGGTGTTGTTTTATTTTTTGAAACACTTCTTCACACTCCTCGCTCCACCTAAACTTCTCTCCTTTTCTGAGTGTCCCGAAGAAGTCTTTGCATTTGTCGGAAGATCGAGAAATGAATCGCCCGAGTGCGGCTAAGTTGTCGTTTAGTATTTGTACGTCTTTCACCGTCACTGGAGATGGCATTTCTACCACCGCCCTAATCTTCTCAGGATCCGCTTCTATGCCTTAGTCCGTAATTATGTAACCCAAAAATTTACTCGAAGTGACCCAAAAAGTACATTTAACAGGGTTGACTCGCATCTTATATTTCCTCATAGTTTGAAAAATTTCGCGTAGGTCGCCAAGGTGGCTGGATGCTATCTTGCTTTTTACCAAAATGTCGTCCACGTTGACTTTGATGGTGTGATGAATCTTGTCTTCAAACATGTCCTCCACTAACCTTTGGTAAGTAGAACCCGCATTTCTCAATCCAAATGGCATTTTGGTGTAACAATAAAGTCCCCTAGGTGTGAAGAATGACGTATGTTCTTGATCCTCAGGGGCCAATGCGATTTGATTGTACCCCGAGTATCCTTCCATTAACGTGACTGCCTTATACCGACTATTGACTCTACTAGTTGATCGATGCTGGGGAGAGGAGAGCTGTCCTTCGGGCAGGCCTTGTTCAAATCACTGAAGTCGATGATGCATCCTAACTCCCCCGTTTCTCTTTGGTACGATCACCATGTTAGATATCCACTATGGGTACTGAGCCTTTCGAATGATTCCCGCCTTTTGTAACTTTTTCAACTCGGCCTCCACCGCTGCTTGCAACTCGGGTGCAATTCTCCGCATCTTTTGTCGGATTGGCTTGAACTTGGGGTCTATCCTTAGATAATGTGAGCATACGTCTGGGTCAATTCCCTCCATATCACGCATCTGCCAGGCGAACACGTCCATGTGTTCTTTCAACAATGTTATCAGTTGTCCAGTCTGCTCGTCCGTTAGTAAGGTTCCGATTTTTATTAATCTCGGCTCTTCTGCAGTACCTAAGTTAACTTCTCGGGTTGGCTCTAAAGCCGAGAAGTTAGGTTTCGATTCTTAGACCGATGTCGCCTCCTTTGATTTCTATAAGACCTCTTTTTCTCCTTCTTCATAGGTTGCAATAGCCTGTGAAAGCACCTTTTCTAGTTCTTCTTCGGCCTTGGCTTCCTTGGCTTTGTTCTTTTCTCGGCGTTGTCATGATCGTCTTTCCTCATTTTGCTGGATATCCAACTGCATGCATTGTCTTGCTGCTTGGGGATCTCCCAATACTTCCAAAACTCCTCGATAAGATGGGAATCTTAGCCTTTGGTGGTACGCCGATGCCACTCCTTTGATACCCGCGAGCCATGGCCTGCCGAGGATCGCCTCAAATGGTGACACGACGTCCACAACACAGAAAGTAGTAAGCGTGTCCAGGTATCCTTCTCCGTCCGAAACTCTGAGTGTGACTTCTCCCTTTGGTACCGTAAGGTGCCGTTGGAGCCGTAAATTCGATAAGTTGAAGGGATTAAGATATCGTCTGATAATTCCATCCTTTTGAAAGTATCATAGAAAAGGACTTCGACCGAGCTTCCACTGTCCATCAAGATCCTGTTAACTCCCCATTCTTCAATTAGTAAGGTGATCACTAGTGGGTCTCCATGTGCTTGGCCATTCGAAGGAACATCTTTAGCTAAGAAGGTGATCGGGTCGCATCATCCACGGTTCCATTTGTAATGTCTTTGCTACACTAAAGATTTCTTTCCCTGCTCGATCCCTCTTACAAATCCTGGAAGTGATACCCATCCCGAGATCAAATCTTTATGTGGTCGAGTGTGAGACAGTGTTGCAGGTGAAATGGGTTCCCCTGTCGATCCTTACTTGGTGCACAGGAACATCGGGCTGGACTGGTGTCGACGCTGTCTTGACGAAATGTTGTAAGTACCAGTCTCGGATCAAGTGTTAAACGATATCTTTTAATTCTCGAAAATTGTTAGTTGAGTGCCCTCGATATTTGGTGGTAATGACGAAACTCCTGGATGGTTTCTTGTTTAAATCGAACCGGATGCCCCTAGTCTTTGGGTATCTCGATGTCGTTTTTTTTACTTCCTTGAATATTTCCTCTAATGGTGCATTCGGGGTGTGTAGGTTCTTGGTTCGTGTCGTGGCTTCTTTCCTTTCTCGACCCATTCTTTCTTGCTTGAGACTTGCCGTGGGACTCACCCATGACTTTTCTCGGGTCGCCTCGGATCTTGCATAGGGACAGCTCCGGCGCTTGTCTTTGGCTTCTTGGATTCCTTTATCCTGTTCTCCTTGTTGTATCTCCTCCAATGCTATGTAATGTTCCTGCATTTTCCTCATCTCTCTTAGCATCTTTGGCTTTTCTGTGTACATTGCTATCCAGATGGGATCTGACTTTCCCAATTAATTCTCAAATCCAAATATTTGCTGCTCGACTGGAACCTTCCCAATATCAGTACATAATTTCCTCCATCGATCTGTCAGAGATCTTAGGGGTTCTCGAAACCGTCGGGCCAGTGTGAATAATCTGTTTACCCTTGGGCGAGCAATGATGTTATGCATATAGGTCTCAAGAAATGTTTCCACCAGAGACCCGTAGTTGCCAATGGATTCATCAGGCAAGGTGTAGAACCAGTTTTTCGCCTCGCCTTCCAGACTTGCCGGAAAGAATTTGCACATAACTACGTCGTAGCTCTTCCACTGCAGCAAAGACATGCTATACATCTTGATGTGTTCTCCTACGTCTCCTGTGCCGTTAAACCTTTATGGGAAATTGGGAAGCGTACACTTGGGGGGGAACATCGTCTGTTCAAGTGCCTTGGTAAATGGAGTTTTTTGCGCTTCGCTAATTACTTCCACCAACTTGTCGTCTTCCTCATCGCCTGCCAACTTCTTGACCATCTGCTCCAATTGCTTAATCTTAGCTTCGGTTGTCGTGTTGGGTCTCCTATTTTGTACTTCTTCCTCGGTTGAGGAGCTTTCAGGTGGTTTGTACCCTCCCCTTGTTCGGTTAGGATCGGGTACACGTTCTCGGCCAGGAGGCGGGGTCCGAGTACGTCTCGATCGGGTATGGTTACTAGAGGCTCCTCGGCTCGAAGATACACGCGACCCAAATCTCCGATTCCTTAGCTGGTAGTTCTCGTGCTCTAAAGCCATATTTCTTCTCTATAACTCCCTCATGAAATCTTCCTGCCTTTTCTGATTAGCCAAGATCGCGAGCAATGTCGGGCCGGTACTCACGTGGCTGGAGTGACCGTTCACATGGCTCCCTACTGTTAGTGGTGGTGCAACTGGTGGAGCTACTGGAGGAGCAGTGGTTGGGGCGGCTACAGATGGCGAAATATCCCTGTTGGGCTTACCCATCTCCAAGCGCACGTGCCTAAGCCTTTCTCCTTCTTATTCCAAGGAGAATCGATACTCTTCACGCTGCCTTGATCGCCTTCGGTCCTCTCGCGTAATTTGTGCTTCCTCATCGTCTTCAGTGTCCGATGTGGTCCTTCCATCTACCATATCTCCTGGCCTCAGCTGGCTCGGGTTGATCCGCAATCCTCTCGGCGAGAGATCATCATCTCGGCCCAAATCAACTTCCTCATCAACAGTTGTCATGCCACCACCCGGCGCCCTAGATTCTTCCTGCTGGTGCTTTCGGCTACTTTTTTGAGGATCTATTACTCCTTACTGCATGCTAGTGCCAGCTACTGTATGGTTCCTCAGAGTTCTGCCAGTAACCGACGTGCTTGCCATCGGCTTGCCCGTCCCTACCTATGTCAGCAAAACAGACAACACCTCACTTTGGATTGTTTTCGAAAAGGTTAAGAATGAAGTACAACAGATCTAAACTTCAGGGGGAAGAAAAAGTTCAGAAAAGTACGATTCCTTTTTGCTACAGTGTGCTGAACTCAGCAAACTAGGGGGTCTGACTAACAAGATGAATTTGTGAAAAGGGGTTATGTTACGTCGCTTTCGGTACTTTCCCTACACATTAATCATTATTTGTCCTACATTCTAAATGCCATAAATCATTAATCTTCCTTACAACTTACCGGAAAATCTCTTTCTTGACCTACTTTTGTACTGATTACTTATGTCAATTGTTTTGTCGGTTGTATCAACTACACCGGTTGCCAAAAGTAAAGTTTCTCGACTTTGTTGGACTTCCGATGGTGTTGTAAGACTCTTGTTCTAGGATTAGGATGGGACTACTATCTAAGTACTTATCCTGCCCCTTTTTCAGTCTTTGCTTTGGAAAAACCCTAACTCAATGGTTTTGAGCTGGTTTTACCACTGCTGCTGTTGAGTTTAGTTATCCCCGGCAAGGTGTTATCCGTGAGATGAAGTTTCACTCTAGCCTCTACCAAGCATCACGAATGATCTTTTGGGAGCTTCAAAACTTTCTAACAACTCATCTTAACAACTTACCGAGAAAACACTATAGACCGCAGTTAAAATATGAAATTTGTAACCGTAAATTAACATCAAGAAAGTGTTTTTCGAAAAGAAATCGCGTAGTTAAAACTTAAATGATGGGTTAATCGAAAAGAAAGTATTTTCAATAACTTCGTTCAATCGGATGGTAAAGGTCTTGCTTTTAGCAATAGCAAACTATCTAGACTTCAACACGAGATGAGAGATCTAAAGATTTTCATTGAGAAAATGTAAGAAAATAAAAACTTCATAAAAGAATTGTTTTAAAGCTAGATTATCAACTAAGAACCACAAGAGTCTTTCACGTAGCATCTACTAACATCAGAAGATGTCTTAGGAGCTTTGGAATCTCTCTTAAATGGTTAGATTGCAAGGTATCAAATGATGTTATACGGTCCCCTTAGTCGGCGCCAGAATGTAGATGCGGAAAATCCTACTTCTACATCCAAGAAATATAATTAAACACACACACAATGAAGCAAGCAAGCAAGAGATGTGCAAGAACACAAGATATACGTGGTTCGGTATGATTACCTACGTCCACGGGGTGAAGGGTTGATGATCTTATTACTTGAATCGGAGTTACAAGGATGTTTCTAGATCACAAGTTCTCTCTTTCTCACTTACAAGCTCTTAGTGCTCTCTCTCCCTTACTGAATGCCACCTTTTACTCTCTACAAATCTCTCTATTTATAGCAGCAAGTGCTAATACATCCGAGTTATAGTGTGTGTCGCGATGTATCTTACTTGATGTTCTCTTCGGCCCTGGTTGATGCCCTACCCGATGTACTAGGCCGAGCTTGGTGATGTTTCCTCATGTCGCCTCTTCACCCGATGCTAGCGTCTTTGAAGAATGCTGCCGATGTCGCCCGTGATACTCTTAGCCGAGTCTTACTTTGACCGAGTCGTCCTTATCTTCCCAACCACTTAGTCAGTGCATTTATTGCTGATGTACCTGATGGCTGTCACGTCCCTTCTTTTCACGGGTTCACTTCATATCTCTTTTCTCGCGCCAAGGCTGGGTGGTAGGATTCATTGCTTCACGCTTCTTCTGCAATTAATGTCTCGCCTCCTAGGATTTCTCCACTGTATCTGTGGATTATTTACACCTACAGATACAATACCACCACCAACGGAAAATGCGTAAGCTGTGAGGAAATGACGTATGAAATCTGGGAAAGCGATGTACGTTATTAAAATAACCATCGAGGATGAGTTATTGGATCACATCGAGGATGCATCAACACCGAAGGAAGCATGGGATGCTCTCAAAAAATTGTTCTCAAGGAAGAATGATGCTCGTCTCCAACTGCTGGAAAGTGAGTTAATCAACTCAAAGAAAGAAGGTATGCCGATTAACCAATACTTCATGAAAATGAGAAATTTAGCTAGAGAAATCTCTTTGCTAGATCCGACAAAAAAAAATTCAGAAGAAAAACTATTAAGAATAATAGTAAACGGGCTAAGATCGAAGTACCAGGTTCATGTTACCTGTATACAAGGGTCGCAAAATAAACCCTCCCTTAGGGATATTCCTGTGCACATGCCAAAAAAATGTTGTTTGGCATACCAGGTGGCATGGCAAACCAGTTACGCCACTATGGGAAAAACACTGAGCGACAGAGTTTCTAGAGAACGTTATTGACAATATCACCAGCGATAAAGTCTTTATCGCCAGCGCTGCCAGGAATACCGCTCGATATTGACTCTAGCGCCAACGACTAGTTCTTTATCGCTAATTATCAAACTCAGAACTTACCCCAAAATTTTTGTGTAAATTTTGTTCTTTAATTCTCTCTTTCTTAATATAAATTTCTCTATTTCTCTCTTTCTCAATCTAATTTATTTTTTCGAATTTTCCCAAATGGCACAATTTCAAACCCAACTTGATTCGGCAACACAACTTGATTTTTCCGGAGTAGTGCTTGAAGGTGCCGTTAAGAAGATATGTGATAGTTATAAAGAAATAGGTAAGAAGCAAAGAAGTCTTCAAGTTTTGGATATTAACCAAGTCAAAACCGCAACTAAGAAAAGGCAATGAAAAGTTAAAGGCAAGGAAAATCAAGGCAAAAAAATTTGAAGCCAAAGAAGAAGATAAACAAATGTGAAAAAGCGGGGGTACAACAACCACGTTTTTTCATATGGAGTTGTTCAAAAGTGAGTTGCTAATCTTTTTAAGATGGTAGTTAATAAAATAGGATACATATATTAGTCAGTTCTAGTCTCTAGAATCGCCCACTGAAAGGGTTTTCTTGCACAAGAGAAATTTGAAAGATTCTAAAATCCTAGAATTAACTAATTTACTTCTAAGTTGTGGTACAAATCCTAAGCTCTCTGGGGGTATCTGACATGACAGTAATTTTGTTCTCAAAAAACAATAGATACTAGAGAGAGACTTCTCAGTAAGAGAATGTTTGGAACCGTAAATCACCAACCAAATACATTTTCACTTGTGTCAAGGAATGTTAGATATTTTGATCATGTTATTCCTCAACTAAACACGATTTGCAGGATCTAGATTGTTCATTACTTGCTACATATGAATAATAAATCAAATTTAGCCATAAACATGACTCACCTGATGATGAAGAGGCAGCCATTAATGATGATGTTCTAGCTCCTTATCCTGCCTTCTTATTCTCTTCTTGATTCAACAGAAAACTGACTGACTACTTCGAATGATGATTTATATTCCTCTTACCAATTCGCTTAAGCTACTAACTATTCTGATGGTGTTCTATAGTAACATCTATTATTTTGGCAAAGGACTAAACTATTAGTATCTCTTACCTTGCTATTTATAGCCGAAGTTTCTTACCATCAAAGGAACTTGTAAGAGATAAGATTAGAACACAAACCTCCATACTAGACATTTCTTGCGTCTAGCCAGAATTCTCTAGAATTAGTCAATGGCGGCCAGTCGGCAATGGTTTCTCTCTTAGACCAAGCTCTGTTGGTTTCATGCCGGGTCATTGGGCAACAAAATCCAATATTCTCCCACTTGGCCCATAAGACCGGTTACCGAATCAATTCATCAAACAAGAGCTTGATACGAAACAAATATGCGCAAATTATGATACTTAGAGTTATAACCATCGCGATATGCTATAATATCACTATTAAGTAGCACAGTAATGCGAGTCATGGAGGTTATACGTCAACGGTCGACATACTCCCTTCCATGTACTACACGATTAACATGTTATAGAATAATGAAAACATAAGTCCATTTAGTTTTCAAAAGTAGGCACTGTACTAGTCAAATTTCCCGTATCATTGATTTTCTTAAGTCTGTGTACACAAGTAGGAAATACAGGAAAACACAAGAAACAACATTTACATGAGATCTCAAAAGTTTATGTGGAATCGACTATTCATCCATAGATACATTTATAAGGGGCTAATACCCATTGACGTCACATGTTCCTTAAAGGTATTTGGTGGCAACCCTTTAGTTAATGGATCAGCGATCATAAGCTTCGTGCTTATATATTCCACATTAATTCATTGTTTCCGAACCTCTTCCTTGACGATAAGAAATTTTACTTCCAAATACTTGTTGGCGTTAGAATTTGTACGCTTATCGTTCTTAGATAAAGAGACTGCTGCGCTATTATCACAGTAAATTCTCAGCTGCCTGGCAATACTGTCGACAAGTCCAAGACCTGAGATAAAATTTCGCAGCCATAAAGCATGTGTTGTAGCTTCAAAACATGCTATAAATTCAGCCTCCATAGTGGATGAAGCGTAGACAATTTGTTTCACGCTTCTCCATGATATAGCTCCTTCGGCTAACATTAAGATATATCCTGAAGTAGACTTCATGCTATCTAAACATCCAACAAAGTCGGAGTCTGAATAGCCAACTACCTCCAAATTGTCTGTTCTTCTGAAGGTAAGCATATAATCTTTTGTTCCTTGAAGATATCGCATTACCTTCTTTGCTGCCTTCTAGTGATATATACCAGGGTTACTTTGGTAATGACCAAGCATTCCCACTACAAAACTGATATCCGGTCTTGTGCAAATCATTGCATACATAAGACTTCCCACTGCTGAAGCATATGGAATTTTCTCCATCTCCTTTTGCTCAAGATTATTTCTTGGGCATTGCAACTGGCTAAACATATCACCTTTTTGTATAGGTGCGATGCTGGGTGAACATTCTTTCATGCCAAATTTCTCTAGAACTCGTTCGATATAGTTTTTCTGAGACAATCCCAAAATTCCAGATTCTCGGTTTCGAGTGATTTCGATACCGATAACAAACTTTGCCTCACCCATATCTTTCATTTCGAAGTTGTTAGAGAGAAATTTCTTGGTTTCATATAGAAGACCAAGATCATTACTGGCCAGTAGTATGTTATCCACATACAAAACCAATATTATGAACTTACTCCCACCGACCTTCAGATATATACATCTATCAAAAATGTTTTATTCCTTAAATCCAAAGGCCAAAAAGGTATCATTAAACTTGAGATACCACTGTCGAGATGCTTGTTTAAGTCCATATATTGATTTCTTCATTTTACATACTAAATGTTCTTTTCCCTTTTCTATATATCCTTCTGGTTTCTCCATGTAGACCTCTTCTTCCAAACTCCCATTTAGGAAAGCAGTTTTCACATCCATTTGATGAAGCTCCAAATCATAATGAGCTACCAATGCCATAACGATTCTTAATGAGTCCTTCTTTGATACGGGTGAGAAGGTCTCATGATAATCAACACCTTCTTTCTGATTATAGCCTTTCGCCACAAGTCTGGCCTTATATCGCTCAATATTTCCCTTGGCGTCGAGTTTGGTCTTAAAGACCCATTTACACCCGATTTTCTTACAATTCTCTGGCAACTCAACGTAATCCCAGACCTCATTCTGGCGCATAGAATATATCTCTTCATCCATGGCATTGATCCATTTAGGCGCATTTTCACTTTCAATGGCTTGTAAAAACGAAACCGGGTCTATATTTGATCCAATGTCAAAATCTGATTCTTGAAGATATACCACATAGTCAGAAAGAATAGCAGATTTCTTTACTCTATGAGATCTGCGTAATTCAACTTGTTGTGGTTCTTCGACTATCGGATCATTTTCATTACGGGGTAGTGTATCATCTTCTTGTTGCTCCATATTTCATTTTGATGATTACTTAAGGGAACAACAATCCTTTCTGAAAATACGGAACATGAACTATTTCCCGTTTTTCTTCAATCAAAATCTTACTTGATTTACTACTCCCACTAGATTCATCATTCTCAAGGAATCTAGCATTACCGGTTTCTACAATTCTCGTACTATGATTAGGACCGGTAAACCTATACCCTTTGGACCTTTCAGGGTATCCAATAAAGAAACCACTGATTGTTCTAGGATCCAATTTCTTTTCATGTGGGTTATAAATCCTAGCTTCCACTGCGCAACTCCAAATATGTAGGTTTCTTAAACTAGGTTTCCTTCCAGTCCATAACTCATAAGGAGTTTTAGGAACTGACTTACTGGGAACCCGATTCAAGATATACATAGCGGTCTTAAGAGCTTCACCCCACAACATTAAGGGTAAGGTTGAGTTACTTAACATACTCCTAACCATGTCCAGTAGAGTACGATTACGTCATTTAGCAACGCCATTTTGCTGAGGCGTTCCTGGCATTGTGTATTGTGCACAAATGCCAAGCTTTTCTAGGAGTTTGGCAAATGGACCAGGATTTTGACCTGATTCATCATATCTACCATAATATTCACCACCACGATCAGATCATATGATTTTCACCTTTCTATCTAACTGTCTCTCAACCTCGGTGATAAATATTTCAACATCACTTGTTGCTTGATATTTATCATGTAATTGATAGATGTAGCCATAACATGAAAAATCATCGATAAATGTAATGAAATATAACTCTCCGCCCATAAACGGAGTGGAAGTAAAAGGTCCACATATGTCTGTATGTATGATCTCAAGAAGTTCACTGCTACGTGTGGCTCCTTTCTTAGATTGCTTGACTGTTTTCCCTTTAATGCAATCAATACATACTCCAAAATTAATGAAGTCAAGTTATGGAAGAATCTCATCCTTCACTAATCTTTTTATTCTTTCCTTGGAGATGTGTCCCAATCGTTTATGCCACAAGCTAGCTGAGTTCTCTTTAATCAGGTTTCGTTTGCTTCCAATACAAGCATTACATTCCAGGGACAATAAGTTTTCAACAAAATGTTTATCAAGGTTAATTTGATACAAACCATTTGACATAATACCAGTTCCAACAAGAAAAGAGTTTTTATACAGGCTAAAACGTTGATTGATTACATTGAAGGAGTATCCGGACACATCTAATTTTGATAAAGATATTAAATTTCGGAACAAAGAGGGTACAAAAAGAGTGTCAAAAAGATCTAAATGATGTCCGGTATGCAAAAACAAACGGTAGGTTCCAATTGCTTTTACTTCAGCCAAACTATGGTTCCCCATCAAAAGATAATGTTTAGTTGGACCTGGGTTTCGGTTTGAAAGGTATCCCTGCAATGTATTAGAAACATGAACATTAGCGCCCGAATCAACCCACCAAGTGTTAGAAGGAACTTCTACAAAATTTGATTCGAAAGTGCATACAAAGGTAAATTGCTCACCTTTCTTTTTGAACCATGCCTTTCGCTTTAGACATTCATTTTGAAAATGTCCAGGATTTTTGCAAAAATGGCATCTTAATTGTTCGTCCTTTTTGGCCTGTACAACATCAGCAGGCTCTTCGTTCTTTTGGGGTCGAAATTTCTTACCTTTCTTGGGCTTCCACTTTTTCTTTTGAGCTTCTTGAGTCACAACATTTGTACTGAAGTTTCCATGTTGTTTAAGTCTTGCTTCCTCTTGAACTAACATGTTCGTTAATTCGCTCACGTTCCACTGTTCCTTGAGTGAGTTATAATTTATTTGGAACGGACCATACAGAGGAGGCAAAGAATTCAAAATAAAACGCACAAGGAAACATTCCGCAACATACATCCCCAGAGCATCCAGTTTAGCTGCAATATTAGTCATTTCAATAATATGCTCCCGCATACCCTTCACACCATCATATTTCATAGTGGTGAGTTGTGCCATTAGAGTTCCCATAAGAGATTTATCAGCTGATCGGAATCGTTCATCAACTAACTTGAGAAACTCTTTATCATTTTCGACATTAGGAAGGGATGTCTTTATGTTGCTGGCAATTGTCATTTTCATATACATTAAGCTTAATCTGTTTGAATGTTCCCAGGCTTCAAACATTCTTTTATCTTCCTTGCTGCTAGTATCAGTGAGAGCTGAAGGTTTTTCCTTAAGGAGACAACAATCCAAATCATATACACCAAGAGTGAACTTGACATGTTCACTCCATTCAGTAAAGTTTGAGCCATTAAACATAGGAATAGTCGCAGCATGAGAATATAAACCAGGAGGTAAATGAACTGCAAATTATGAACAATACATTCAAAATTATAAGTTCACTAATAAAATTAAGATATAAACTACCGTATCAAAATTATTCCTTTGGGAGGAATTAAGATACGCATAAACCATATTTTATACACGACCCTGATTGTCGCGTCGCTATACTCGCATTCTTAATACACATACATCCTGGTACCTTTGGGCACCAATATACTTTAATATAAGAACACTGAGTAACAATCATTTCAATTAATGATGTCTTTGGACGGATCATTAACACAATTAGGGAGAGCAAAACGACTTTAACCACAATAAGTGAGTTTAAACCCTTTACATTGGTTACTTTGGTAATCCAATCTCAGTGGTTAAACTATGATGAACTCGTCACATGGTCATGAAAAGTACATACTTAATATTTCATTAACAGAATAATATGCTTACTTATTCTAATCACAAGTATATTAACATACAGTAGAGGAAAACAATTCCGACAGTTTGCAACACTAGCATTAAGAGCGAATATAAGTGTCACTACAATTCCGATTTATTTTCATTCAAGCAATCGGCACCGTCAAGTTATGTTCACACCTGGTCGGTCAAATCAACTACTTGTAACCTAGCTAATTTGC
Source organism: Papaver armeniacum (assembly GCA_023531295.1). Taxonomy (NCBI): domain Eukaryota; kingdom Viridiplantae; phylum Streptophyta; class Magnoliopsida; order Ranunculales; family Papaveraceae; genus Papaver; species Papaver armeniacum. Next base: position 328,689 of record JAJJWW010005328.1, on the reverse strand, counting down.
CACGTCATCATCATTTTAGTAGGGTTCGTTCTCAACATGGAATCATAGATAACATAGGATTACAAAAACATTGAGCATGATTTATAATTGCATAAGCCAAGGTTAATCATACTTCTACTTTAATAACGTTCTATACATACACTACGATTTCATGCGATCATCATAGAGAACATGAATCTGATGATGAGATTACTACCTTCGTATAAATCAAAAACGGAAGAAGTGACTCAATGCATAGAATCATAATCTTTATGAGCAAACAAGAACAATCAACCTGGCTATGATACCACATGTTAGATATTATGATCATGTTATTCCTCAACTAAACACGATTTGCAGGATCTAGATTGTTCATTACTTGCTACATATGAATAATAAATCAAATTTAGCCGTAAACATGACTCACCTGATGATGAAGAGGCATCCATTAGTGATGATGTTCTAGATCCTTATCCTTCCTTCTTCTTCTCTTCTTGATTCAACAGAAAACTGACTGACTACTTCGAATGATGATTTATATTGCTCTTACCAATTCTCTTAAGTTACTAACTATTCTGATGGTGTTCTATAGTAACATCTATTATTTTGGCAAAGGACTAAACTATTAGTATCTCTTACCTTGCTATTTATAGCCTAAGTTTCTTACCATCAAAGGAACTTGTAAGAGATAAGATTAGAACACAAACCGCCATACTAGACATTTCTTGCATCTAGCCAGAATTCTCTAGAATTAGTCAATGGCGGTCAGTCGACAATGGTTTCTCTCTTGGACCAAGCTCTGTTGGTTTCGTGCCGGGTCATTGGGCCACAAAATCCAACAAGGAACACTTGACAGACTTCATACAAATGACAATGTCTTGAAGTTGTAGTCTTCACAATAATTAAAAAAAAACCATTGATTTGGCTGAAAAAGTGCGGTATTCAATAGGGCGAAAATCTAGACCTTTCACAATGCGAGTACTGGAGGCACGCCCTATATCAATCTTAATTAGGTAAAAAAAGTATTATTTTACCAAATTTCGCTATGAATCAATATTTATTGTCTAAAATATCCTTGCCTCTATATTTAGGTTTTCGGAGGTAATAAGTATATAAATGGAGGCTTAATACTAGGTTGACACATCATTAGTGGTTAGCCGTTTTTTCATTGTTAGTATTTTTTTTTTCTTCGTTGTTCAAGCATATAACACTAATCTGGATGTAGTATTTGTTGGTTGGTTATATGATCTGATCCACTCATAGACGGCTGAAAGGTTTGTCATCTATCAGAATCATTAGAAAAAGTGAAGAAAAAAAAATACAATAACTAGATAAGTAGGAATCATTAATAAAATATGTTTAGTTCTCTTTAGTAAATGTCAGCGCATAATTTGGTACCTAGGTAAGTCGGATAAAATGTTTTGCGTTAGAGGTCCCAAATTTTGTTCTAACTTTTACTAGAGAAACAGTGGTTAATGAAAGAAAATGGCGGTTCTCATGGTTATTGTTCACTATCAAATTTACATTTTATTTTAGTTGCCAGAAATGGATATTTTTTTTTGGGAGTTCAGGTATAACTCATCTCATAACGAACTTGATTGGGGACTGATGTTTTGTTAAAGCTTTGTGTTAGTTTTATTTGCTCATGGCATTATGGAGTTATGTTTTTCTTAGTTCGTCGGAGATTCAACTCCTGTTTATAATCTTTTTTACATGTATTGGTGTTCGAGAGAAGGTAATTGCTTCATTTTCCTTGGCCGCGGAAGAATGTGCATTTTTATTTTTAATTCCTTTATTTTTAATTCCTTTATTTTTTTATTTTATTTTTTAATTATGGGATAAAGAGTATTACATTAACTAGTTGGAAGCCTAACAATCTAAGCTCCGACAACATACTACTACATTAATTGAACAAGTTGTTGTGCTAGCCTACCGGCGAGCCTCATGGGTAACCTAGCCAAGGGAGCCGAAGCGGATGGGGAGTTGAGATTGTGCCACAAGGGGGCAACTAACTCTGCCTTCCATGTTAACTCTACCTTCCTCTTTTTAGTGTATTTTTCTTTAAAAGAAATTGGGTTTAAATCCCAAAAGTTATATTAAAGTTTAAACCTCAAAGAGGTTTATTACTTACAAGCCCAGGTAGTTGTATTGGTGATCGAGAGAAGGTGGTTGCTTCATTTTCCTTGGCTGCGGAAGGATGTGCATTTGGCATTTTTATTTTAAATTCCTCGTTTTAATGTTTTTTTTTTTTAGTTTAGAAAATTGGGTTTAAAGCCCTAAGGTTATGTTAAAGTTTAAACCTCAAAGAGGTCTACTACCTAGAAGCCCAGGTAGCTAGAAAAAGAAAGAGAAAACTCCCCCATCCCAATGCTGACGAATTTCGAATTTAGGTTGCTAGTATCATCACTCAACGATTGTACTGATGTAATTTTTATGTTGTTGTAGAAGTGGTAGTAAGGTTGTCGTTCACTCAGACTTGTAAAGATTTAGTTTCAGAAAACTCTAAAAACAAAGAAAATATATACACAAGTTTTGTCACAAATATCGAGAGAACTGGGACTTCGGATTCCACCATAAAATTCATTCATGCGATTCATATATTTATTCTAGACAATTATAGCTCAAAGAATAATAAAATATTGACTCTATGTTTTGCCAAGGTAGATTTTTGAAAAGCAACGACTGTATATCTAAAGCATGGGATATCAAAAGACTTAATCTAAGTGTAACCCATCAATTGAAATCACAACCATCCAATAAAAACCATAAAACAATTAACAATCCATGCAAAAGTCATGAAAGAATTAAATATAATTACCACACGTATGAAATATGGCTTCCTCCGTCATCCCAGTGTTGGGGTTTAGCTCCTCATATCAAAAACACGCTCAAAATAATAACGCATGGCTGAATAGGTGTTTTATTGAAGAAAAATCGAGTTTGTAACAGATATAATTGTTACAGAACTCACTGTTACAAAGAACCCTAACAGAGCTGTTGCAAACTAATAATAATTGTTGGAAAATTGTTGGAAAATTGTTGGAAAATTGTTGCAAAGCTGTTGAGTTTGAAAGTTTAGGTCACGATTTACTTTCGCGATCGGTTTTGAGTCTTTGTTATGCTGTTCTTCTTCAACCTCTCGCCTTCTGATGATGATCGTCTCTGCAATTCCTCCAAACCCTCCGACTTCACCTCTGTCCGGTCCCCCAAGGTCTCGACAACCCCTGATGACTTCCCAAACCTCTTTATATATACAGCAGACCCAAAATTACTCGGCTTTTTCTTCTCCTTTCTTCCACGGCAAGTCCTTGTTTATTTAATGAGATAAAGATGGAAAGTTATTATTTTTTTCATTGTACGCGTCTCTCTGTCCAATCCTAACTCTCCCTAAATCTCCGGAGAGATAGCTATGAATCCAATGTAACAATATATTCTTTCACAGTATCCTCATCTTTTCCGAAAATAAGCCCGAGATATCTTCCATTCTCTGTTTTGTCGTGAACCAAGTTAACCTCCTCCTGTTTTGATTCAAAATCTACGACCATCCCTGTCTTGGTATAAACTCTATATGTACATGTAAGATACCCACGTAACTTCTCAAATTTAGGCATAGAAACTTCCCGGAATATTAATCCTTCCCTGTTTTGTTGCAAACTCTTCTTTTCCCTGAACAAACCCATGAACCAAGCCTGTTTAAACTTAACAGGCCAATCTAAGTCCATTCGAACAAATAAATTCGACTAGAACTTGCCCAAACTCGATCCAAAACTACGCCATAGATCGCAAGTTCTCCCGCCTATTTGTGAAATTCAAATAAGGAAGATGACCTCCCCTATCCAATGCCTGGTCTGCCAAGAGTAGTTACCCTGAATGAGGTGCCCCTTATCCTCTGATGGAGTGTAAATAGCAGTTGGGATACCCCTTAGCAAATGAGGTGCCCCTTATCCGAATGAGGGGTCCGAATAGTAATTTTCTCCTCGAGCGCAAATACCACTTTTTCTTCGAGCCAATTTTCCTGCAAAAGCTTATTTTTCCAAAAACACCTACAAAGACATAAAATACCAAAATAAGCGCAAAATCGGTACTAACATTACGGAGAATTTGAGACTAAAATAGACACATAAATGCGTCTATCAAATACCCCAAACTTATTTATTTGCTAGTCCTCGAGCAAATCAAATCTAGAAAATAAAATCCTAACTCACCGTCGAGGGCATCGTCGGTTGCATTTAGCGTATGCAATAAGCCTTTAAACCCCTGGTGGCCCTAGTGGCCGAGTTATAGTCTCGGGAGGGTTTATCAGAGGTGTACCCACAAAACCTTTACTCCAGACCCTAGCTATCTACGCAGAACCTTGGAAGGCACTAAAGAATCTCCTTGGTTGGCATACTTAGTGACTACAGGAGGAAGTACCCCGATACGAAATTCCAATTCTTTGTACACGAGTTTGCACTCAAGCATACTAAACTTCATATATAAGTCACAGATCTCTACTCGAGATAGTCGCACTATGGACATCAATACCGAGGAGTCAAAACTAATCACATGGATAGATCAAGAAGATGGATATAGAAAAACATAGATGGTTTTGATGTTTACTAAGTGAATCGTGTTTCCCATATCTCTGTCAAGGCCTCCGCCAAAATGAACCTATCCTAATGGATCGAGATACCGGTCGACTAATACCAACACACCGGCATATACAAGGGAACCGGTGGTGATAATCCTAACTCTGTGTCAACACAACGTGGGCATATACAAGGGTTCCGGTGGTCGACTTTATTGAATTTATTCCGGTTGGTCTGATGGTCTGGTCTCACTTTCTCATCTCTTTTTTTTTTTCACTTTTTTTTTTTTTTTTTTTTTTTTTTTTGTATCTCAATCACTCTATTTCACCCTAGCATCGGTAACAACTTGAATCGTGGGCCCCACCCAATCACTTAGAGAAACATAGTTTAAAAAACAAAACAAAAAATAAAAACAAGTGAAAAGGACTCAACTTGGATATGGTGAAACTATCATGTTATTTCTAACACCAACTCGTGCTTTTATGAATAGACTCTTTAGATGTTGCCATCTAATCGTTTGGTTCCTCAACTCCTACAACCAAAATGCTTCCATCCACTTAGATTGGTTAGTGCCGTCCTTAATAAACATAAATTTCTAGGCTCTGGAGTTTAATAATGCAACTAAAAGATTCTCACATACCCCCAAACTTAAATCTAACATTGTCCTCAATGTTCTAAAGATAAAATTAAAAGCATGAACAAGGAGAAATCTATTTACCATTTGAAGCAAAAGAGTTAAGGAAAGATATTACCGTGTCGCATGAATATTGGGTTACCTCCCAAAAAGTGCTAAGTTTAACGTCTTCGACCCGACTAAGAAAGGATTAGTCACCTCATAAAATCATAAAGTAATAGCCGGAATTTCTGTGGGTCATCAAAACCAAATAGAGTTATCACAAGTAAAAGGAATCTACAACATGCCCCGAAAATAAACAAATAAAGCACACCCTTGTCTAGTTTCCTGCTTAAGACAACTATATCTAGCTGTGGTTCAGGTTCAGGTTCTATAATTGGGTCCAAATAAAATATTTTCTTGTGCTGGAATTCCTCAAAGCTAAGATCCGGTTCAGGTTGTAAAGTCTCAAAAACTCGAGATAAAAACTTAAGCACATAATAATAACTTTGAATAATTGCGGATCCTTAAAGTCAATCGGTTTTTGACTCACACAATTGACCACGATGAAATCAAGCGGTCAATCTTAAGCAAATGTGTCGTTTCTATTCTCCTAAAGTACTTAGGTTTAGTCTCAAAACTCAATAATTGACACATAAAACATATACGTTCCCACAATTGGTTGAAAAATATTTGGTGGGAAAACAAAATCAATCTGGGTATCATAGCTCAAGGCAACCACATCAACCAGAGGATGGGTTTCTAACAACTGAACTTCCCTATGGACATCACTAGGTTCAGGAAAACGTGTATGAATATAATCTTTTAAAATGGTTGAGGCACAAATGTAAAGTCCTAAGTGAGGGACCTTTCTAAGAGTTAAGGCACATGGAGAATGATAATCACCCCCAAACTTAGAGTTTTCAGTGTCTCTAGAAATACTAGTCACAACTTCCCTAATTTCAAGGTCATCGATTCTGAAAATGGTCAATTGATTCTTCTAAGTCGGGTTCATCCTCACTCATCTCTACGAGTTCACTTTCTTTTTCTAAGTCTGTTGTTTCTAAATCGCTAGACTCAAAATATACACTTTCCTCTAAACCATAATCGTCTTCGTAATCATAAGGAAATACTACCTCGTCTAAAACGGTGGTATCTCTAGTCAAATCCTCGTCCTTTTGAATAGGTGAATAATTATTAAAATTATTTGGATTTGAACTAGAAATAATATTATCATTGTAAAGCTCAATTGGAGTAGCAAATTCCCGATCACTATGCCTAAATATTTCAGATTCTTCATCAACACTATCCTCATCATAATCATCGTTATAATAACTTGAAAATGGTTGAACCTCATCTAAAGTAGTGTTACCGATTCTAACCTCGTCATCTTGATTATGCAAATAACTATCCTCATTTTCAAAGGTACTATTGGAAACACTATATTGGAAATTAAAACTATCTTGAGCATTTCTTTCCTGGGCCTCTAACAGCATTTTATGAGTCGATTCACATGAATTCCTGATTTGATCTAGGAAAGAAGGTTCACACGTTGCATTTCTTTCGTCCATAACTAAGTTATTCATTTCTGCTAACTTACGTGTCGCCTCAGCTAACTTACGTGTTGACTCTAGTAGAGAGGAATTTTGCTCGTACGACCAGTTGGCATGTGGATAGTAATTGGGCTCATCATGGTATGAGCCATAACCTTGAAAAGGCTGATGTTCCCAACCACTATTCACACTATGGTCAAAGTAGTAACGTCCAGTTTGAAACTCAGTCGGATATTCGTTGTATTGGCTATTATTATACCAGTTCGACATTTTATTCGCAGGGGTGTGAGTTGTCACACAAAATTAAAACCCACTGACAGGGGATTCGTAGGTGGATAGAGTCTTACCTCCCGTACCAGACGGGCGATGAACCGTTGAAGTCGACTCAGGCCACCGACTCCGATGTCAGTGTACGAACGCGTGGGGCCGAGACAGTATCGTAACTGTCGTCCTTCCCTGCAAACAGTTTATATTTAACTTTTAACACTTCCTTAGGGTTTTAAAAATAATGTCCAAGTCCAGAAAAATAAAGTCCAAAAAGTCCAAAAAATAAAAGAAAAATTACAAAAATACAACCCTATTTACAGTTTCTAAAAATAAAAAGAAATAAAGTCTAAATAAACTAATTATGTACAAAATCTTCTTCACTCCTTGGATTCCTCTTTTCTTTCCTTCTTTGGCGATGCTTTCCTTTTATAGCACTTTTTCTTTCCTTGTAGCTTCGCTCCAAATCTGAAAAGAATCAAAAAATACCAAAGGCGTAAAAAAGAACAAAAATAATAAAAATAAACCTAAAACAAATCTAAATACAAGTCCGCGTCGGCGGCGCCAAAAATTGATGTAATTTTTATGTTGTTGTAGAAAGTGGTAGTAAGGTTGTCGTTCACTCAGACTTGTAAAGATTTAGTTTCAGAAAACTCTAAAAACAAAGAAAATATATACACAAGTTTTGTCACAAATATCGAGAGAACTGGGACTTCGGATTCCACCATAAAATTCATTCATGCGATTCATATATTTATTCTAGACAATTATAGCTCAAATAATAATAAAATATTGACTCTATGTTTTGCCAAGGTAGATTTTTGAAAAGCAACGACTGTATATCTAAAGCATGGGATATCAAAAGACTTAATCTAAGTATAACCCATCAATTGAAATCACAACCATCCAATAAAAACCATAAAACAATTAACAATCCATGCAAAAAGTCATGGAAGAATTAAATATAATTACCACACGTATGAAATATGGCTTCCTCCGTCATCCCGGTGTTGGGGTTTAGCTCCTCATATCAAAAACACGCTCAAAATAATAACGCATGGCTGAATAGGTGTTTTATTGAAGAGAAATCGAGTTTGTAACGAGATATAATTGTTCTGAACTCACGATTACAAAGAACCCTAACGTAGAATTGCAACTAATAATAATTGTTGGAAAATTGTTGCAAAGTCATTGAGTTTGAAAGTTTAGGTCACGGTTTACTGCGGCGGTTTTGAGTGCTGTTGTCTGTTCTTCTTCAACCTCTCGCCGCTGATGATGATCGTCTCTGCAATTCCTCCAAACCTCCGACTTCACCTCTCTGTCCGGTCCCCCAAGGTCTCGACAACCCCTGATGACTTCCCAAACCTCTTTATATATACAGCAGACCCAAAATTACTCGGCTTTTTCTTCTCCTTTCTTCCACGGCAAGTCCCGTGTTTATTTAATGAGATAAAGATGGAAAGTTATTATTTTTTTCCTTGTACGCGTCTCTCTGTCCAATCCTAACTCTCCCTAAATCTCCAGAGATAGCTATGAATCCAACAGAACAATATATTCTTTCCTGGTATCCTCATCTTTTCCGAAAATAAGCCCGAGATATCTTCCATTCTCTGTTTTGTCGTGAACCAAGTTAACCTCCTCCTGTTTTGATTCAAAATCTACGACCATCCCTGTCTTGGTATAAACTCTATATGTACATGTAAGATACCCACGTAACTTCTCAAATTTAGGCATAGAAACTTCCCGGAATATTAATCCTTCCCTGTTTTGTTGCAAACTCTTCTTTTCCCTGAACAAACCCATGAACCAAGCCTGTTTAAACTTAACAGGCCAATCCAAGTCCATTCGAACAAATAAATTCGACTAGAACTTGCCCAAACTCGATCCAAAACTCGCCATAGGCGCAAGTTCTCCCTTTATTTGTGAAATTCAAATAAGGAAGATGACCTCCCCCTATCCAATGCCGGTCTGCCAAGAGTAGTTACCCTGAATGAGGTGCCCCTTATCCTCTGATGGAGTGTAAATAGCAGTTGGGATACCCCTTAGCAAATGAGGTGCCCCTTATCCGAATGAGGGGTCCGAATAGTAATTTTCTCCCTCGAGCGCAAATACCACTTTTCGAGCCAATTTTCCCGCAAAAGCTTATTTTTCCAAAAACACCTACAAAGACATAAAATACCAAAATAAGCGCAAAATCGAGTACTAACATTACAGAGAATTGAGACTAAAATAGACACATAAATGCGTCTATCTAGAAGATTGGGTTGTTTATTTTAAATTCCTCGTTTTTTTTTTTTTTTTTAGAAAATTGGGTTTAAAGCCCTAAGGTTATGTTAAAGTTTAAACCTCAAAGAGGTCTACTACCTAGAAGCCCAGGTAGCTAGAAAAAGAAAGAGAAAACTCCCCCATCCCAATGCTGACGAATTTCGAATTTAGGTTGCTAGTATCATCACTCAACGATTGTACCCCGATGACAACTGCTCTTTTTAGTGTATTGAAATTCCCTTCTGTCACTTGTAATCATTCTTTTGAATCTATATCTTATTAAAAACTTAGTATTAATCATCGGTATCTTTTAACTCTTTAAATCTATTCTTTTGAAGCTTAGCATTCTCCATTTTGTGATGATTTGAGAATTCTGAATTTCTTTGGGGTTGCTTACATAAGAATAGCTATTATCAGTTGACTTTGGCCGGGCGATTTTGACCGAAAGTCAAGGGTTTAGGTTTTCGTTTTCTTCCTTCATCTCTGGTTCTCTGTTTGTGTTTACTCCATCATGGTTGATGGTGGAGGTTCTGTGAGTTCTTTAGGAAGTGTACCTCTACCATGTTCCTTCCCTCAGGTAGAGGGATCTAACGCGAGAGGTGTTCAATCTGGCAGTTCTAGGGTTTTTAAGTCTAATATTGTTTGGTCGGAGTTTTTTGCTAAGAAGAAGGAGTTGATTCCTGATGCTTCTCTAGAGTTTGAAGATCCTGGAAAGGCTGATGGTAAAAGTGTTGATGATATTGTCTACTCTGATGTTGAAGAGGATTTGAATCATTGCAAGGATTTGGTCATTGGAGCTTTGGTGGGTCGTAAATTGCCTTATATGCTAGTGAAAAATACTTTGCAGAGAGCTTGGAGGGTTAAAGGGGCTATGCACATGACCATCCATGGTGAGTCTCTCTATGTTTTTGAATTTGATGATGAAGTAGATCGTTTAGCTGCTATTGAATATGGACCTGTTTACATATCCCAACAATTATTTTTTGTCCGGCCATGGCATGCTTTGATAGAACAAGAAATTGCAGAGATGAAATCCTTACCTACTTGGGTCAATTTGAGAAGAATTCCATTACATATGTGGAATGCTAAGGCGATTTCTAAAATTGCAAGTGTAATTGGTAAACCAATTATGATGGATAAGCTCACAGCTACCAGGTCTAGAATGAGTTTTGCTAGGGTGTTAGTTGAAATTGCTGTGGATTGTGAGTACCCCTCAACTGTACCTGTTTACTATGAAGGGAAGCATGTGGTAGATGTGGATGTGGAGTACTCATGGACGCCACCTAAATGTTCTGAGTGTAACTATTTTGGTCATGTTGCTGCAAAATGCCCTTGGGTTAAACCAAAAGAAATTCCAGTGGTTGTGGCTAAGAAGACTACTGATAAGGGTAATTCACAGGCTTGGATTGTAAAAGGTTCAAGGAAGTCTACTTCAAAACTTAATGTGGAAATTCCAGAGAGTACAAGCTCTCCCATGGACCAAGAGAATATGGATGAAGGTGTTATTTCTCCTAGTGGTGATAAGGAGAATGTTCATATGGAGATTGTAAATTGCTCTAATGTTCCTACTAAAAATAAATTTGATGTTCTTCTTGATGAAAATGGTGGTTCTATGGTTTTAAATGGAGGTATTTCAGGGGAAGGAGTATTAACCAAGATCTTTATGTCAACTTTAGTAAGCAAACCGAATAATTATAACTGCTTTGTACTAGTAGTGAAGGCAAAAAAGTTGTTTCTTCAAGCGGAGTAAATGGCAAATTCCTTTCTAAAGGAGGTAATACTTCTACTTCATCTAGTTTAGGCCCTAAGGGATCTGAACTTAAGAAATCTAGGCCTGCTAAAAGGCCACTTCAACTTTTAAATGATGTTTAAGATAGGTGGCTGGAATATTAGAGGTCTAAATGATCCTCTAAAACAGCAAGAAGTAGGTAGGTTTATTAAGAATAATAAGTTATCCATGGTTGGAGTTGTTGAGACACATGTTCAAGCTCAAAATAAGGATACTATTCGTAGTGCTATTAATAGGAACTGGTGTTTTATTGATAATTATGTGAATAACAATTCAGGGAGAATTTGGGTTGGTTGGAACCCTCTTGACTTAACTGTCTCTGTTGTGCATTGTGCTTCTCAAGCTATCTTTATTGATATTACAACTAGTAGGAACCATAAATTTGCTGTTACTTTTGTGTATGGGGAAAATGACAGTACTGGTAGATTGGCTCTATGGAATGATGATCTGGTAGCTTTTGCTAATAGTTGTGAAACCCCATGGCTGGTGTTAGGGGATTTTAATGAAATCTTGCATTCCAATGAGAGAATTGGTAGTTCAAACACAACTAGTTCCTCTATGAATGATTTTATAAACTGTGTGAATGACTGTTTGTTATTTGATCTTCCTTTTAGTGGTGATTTCTTTACTTGGTCAAACAAACAGATTGGTTTAGGTAGGATCCTCTCAAAAATTGATAGAGCTTTAGTTAATATTGAATGGGTCACCTATTTTAATGCTTCTAAGGCTGATTTTCTTGCCCACAGGATTTCGATCATTCGCTTTGTAGTTGTTTACGTGTATGAAGAAAGGCAACATGGCCCTCCTCCCTTTCGTTTTTAATTACTTAACAAGACCCCGAGTTCATGAATATTATCGAGAGGTTTGGGAGGAAAAGGTTAAGGGAAACCCTATGTTTATTCTTGTCTCTAAACTTAAAAAGGTGAAGAAAAGATTAATTGATTTGAGGAAAGAGAAGTTTGCTAATATTTCTGAAGCAGTGATTGAGGCTAAGAAGATGATGATCAGTGCTCAAGCTGCAGTTCAACTTCATCCTTTGGATCAACATATTGCTACTGTGGAGAAGAGGGATGTTTCTCATTATGCTAAAATGGCTAGACATGAAGAATCAATGCTTAGGCAGAAGTCTAGAGTACAGTGGATGGAATTAGGGGATGATGCGTGTCGTAGGTGCAATCAAATTAATTCAATATTTCCACTCAATTAAAAATAATATAATGGAAGTCAAGTTCGTTCCCACGAGGAGCAAGAGATCTTAGTTGTAAAAGTTGTCACGAAAGGGGGTGTAAAAGCAAAAAGAAAATAAACAAAGCAATTAAAATCGAGAGTTGAAAGATGAAAGCAATAAGAGAGACAAGATCAAGGAATCCTTCTTCGTTACGAAACAATGATTAAAGTTATGTTCTTTTCTACTTGTTATTAGTCACAGTTATCACCAACCGTAGGATAGCAGGTACGCTTAGCTAGCCCCAAAATCCCTAATTTCACCGAGTAACAGTCTAAACTTAGTTATCGATTCTATTCAAAAGAACCACCTTGAGGTCCGCTTACAAGATGTAATTCCCGAATGCATTAAGATTTATGAATTTAGGTTTAGTACTAGTAGTTAAACTCGGTTCGCTTGGTTCACTTTCTAGCGTTGTTTCTACACACAATTGCTCCACGGAATCCCTCCGCAAGGTCTCGTGTTTTCTACTTGTGTAAAGTGTCGAGAAACGATTACGTATTCCCTAACTTATACTAGATATAGATCAATTAACAAATTAATTTAGCGTGCACTCCAAACAATCTATCAATCAATCATGAATGTCTTTAAGATCACTCCTATTAGTAAAAACAATCGATAATCATGTGAAAAATCTCAAGATAGAATTGAAAACAAAAACTCAAATCATGTTAAGAACTAGGAATTCATCCTCAATCAATAAGAAAATTAGCTACTCATGTTTTTGAAATTCACACAAATAATAATAATTAAAAGAAGAATTTTCAAATTCACACAAGTAATTAAAAAGAAAAATCTTAGAAAAGCAAGCAAAAACACAAGTGATGTGTGTGTAGAGAGGTGTGTAGAAGTTGTAGAAAACTTCTCTATTTATAGGCTTCAATATTCTCCAAATCTTCTAAGGAGTAGAATCCTTTTCCTTTTGCAATTCAATTTCCAAATCCAAGCTTTTCTCAACTCTTCCACCTTCTCTTTCCAAATTTGAGTCCAATTCTCCATCCAATTCCTAGCCCAAGTCTTCACACCCATGAGAGAAGTCCATAGAAAATTCTCGAATTTTTGCTCGCGGGAAATCGGATTGTGGCTAGGAATCCTACGGAATAGTCGCCGTCGGCCACTGAAAATTTCTCCGTCGGGGAATATTCGACGGAATATTCCGTCAGGTCCACCGTTAGGACTAACGGTCAAACGGGTCAACCGTCAGTCAACGGTTAGTCAGCGGGTCAAGGGAAGTCAAGCCAGATGGCGAGTCAGTCACTGAGTCAGCTTCTAACTCGTTGGCTTACTCGGCTTCGGGTGCAGAGTGGGTAGTCGAGTGCGGATCATCATTACTCAGCTGGATGGGCTGAATGGCCTAGGCTTTTGCACTGGCCTGTACTTGTGCTGCACAATCCTTGTGCTGTGGCATTGACTGGATCCTGCACCAACCTCTTCTCCCAAAGACACCAATAGTGCATATGTAGCTTAACTGCAACTGCATCTCTTGCAAAATCCTTCAATGCTGCCTCATACCACCACCATACTATTAACTCAGGGCATTTGTATCTCAGCACACAAACACAATGCTCAACACCTGCAACAGCTAAAGCCATTCATCCATTCCTGCATCTCCACTCACTATCTCTGCACACTACATTCCTCACTGCAGAAGCATCTTTATCCTCTAGCAAGCCTGCATTCCATCTTTAAGCCTTCTCAAGCACTTGATTGAACTGTCACTGTGGACTCATGGATGCGCGCACTTCTTCCCATGTGCTGATTTCATATCGGGACTACAACCTCGACGCCACCCATCTCTCCATTGCATCAGCAGCATCATTCTCATATTTGCTTCCATGCCATGTAACAATTTCCTAACATACATCTAAGCAATCATCCCTGTACAGAGCTTTAGACAGCTTCAGTCACAGCTGCACTACGACTGCGAAAACCATTCAATCCATTGCAGCACCAGCCTCAGATTCATCTCCAACTCCAGCTGCACTCTGACTATGCCATGTAAGTAGTTCAACCAATAAAGCCATCAACAGCACCAATTGAACCAAGAAGGAAACCCCTTGCGAATAACCCATCTCGAGATACCACCACTTCCATCTTCTCACTGCAATGCCAAGCACGTACTCAATCAAATCAGAGCGACATCCTTATTCATCTCCAATTGCAGCCGCCTACCCATTTACACCTTACCGAAACTTCGCAAATCTCAATACCACAACTACCTCCCCTCTATAACAACAAGACACTTCAAAGCAGGAATGCTTGAACATCCCAGATTTGAACCAAGGCTGTCTTACAGATTCTAACCAAAGCTGACCCAAAAACCCATTTTGAATCTAACCCTTTTATCTATCAAATCCATGACTAAATCCATCATCAACATTCTCATTACAGCAATCACCATTATCAGTTCTTCTCATAACCTCACAATCGACTCGAGCCTCAGATTGCAACCACCACCATCATCAAATTCAATGAAAACCCATTACTTAAAATCATCACAAAGATTGAGATTCAACCTTCGATTCTCCTCATCCCGTGGCAAACAAAACAACTTCAATTCACTCTTGATTATCATTTCAATTCAACAACACCGAGTCATCTTCATCGGCTTGATTCTAAGCAAACCCCAATTTCTCTATCGATTGCAGCATCAAGTCTTCAAACTAACCCTATCTCTGATTTCTTGTTCTTCCAACAGACTAAATGGCAAACTCGACATCAACAATTCCATACTCGAGATCGAACCCATCGAGTTCAATCTTCTAAGAATATCACAACATCACCAGATCTATTCATATCTCAATTAGAAAAACTCAAGACTTCCAAGCATTCATAACTCAAATCCTTTCCTTCCTCTCTCGATTTCAATAGTAACCCCTTCGACTCAATCACCATAGCATCTCTGGTCTCCATTTGAGATTCATCCGACCCCCTCTTTACCTCTCTCGGGCAAACAATAGCGACATCGGCTGCTTCTTTCCTTTCTTAGTTATTAGGGTAATGATTGAACTAATAATTGAGAGTAATGTCTCTCGAATTTTAGGGTTGGGTTGGTGTTGGGTGCTAACAAAGACATCCTTCTTCTCGGATTAAGGCTACCCAGATGGTAACCCCTTAACATTGACTGGACTGCGTCTAATATTCCTCCAAAAAGAGTTGCCCCTTAACCTCAACTGGGCTCCATATATCAATCGCCTGTAAAATGACCTTTTTGCCCTTTTGGCTCAAATTGGGTGATTTCTTCTTCTTTTCCTCCGTGCGACTCCAAAGTAGCTATAAAACTCAAAACAAGAGTAAAATACATAATTTACAAGAAAAATAGCAAAGAAAGCATAAACTACTAGATAGTAAATTAGGTGTATTCTACACCTATCAAATTCCCCCACACTTAGACTTTGCTAGTCCTCGAGCAAATCAAACTAAAAACTCACAACTTCAAAGCGTTTAAGCGTCCCAAGCATCCTAAGAGTTATGAAGACATAGAATTTCTGCATGCTAGTAATAAGAAGTTAGAAATACTAAAGAACATATTCTCGTTCTTAAATGTTGAGTGAGAAATAACCACACCATAATGAGAGAATGCGTGTTTGAGAAACGATCAATAAGCATTTCGCCTCGACTTCTGCCTCACCAAATAAGATTTTATGATAATTGCACTCAAAAAGATGGCTTTTTATGGTTCTCACATGTGTGCAGGTAGGAATGAAGAGAGAATTCTGCGCAACACGTTGAATGGTGGGAAGGACAACTTCCGAAATTTTGAAAAACCCACATCTTTTAATATTTTGAAAAACCATTTTTCTGACGATCTCTAAGAAAGGAAATCAACCATATTATCGAGGATGGGATTACTTACTCACCTTCACATCCGATCGCCAATTATGATAACACCACTCTCACGGCATCCAATAGAAACGTCTTCCGCTCCTCGTCTTTAACTTCTTGGTCTTCGTCTTCGGTTTCAACTATTGATGATAAACCCTTGAATTTCATAAATTCTTAACAATTCTTAACTCTTTTTACCTTAAATATCCTTGTCGCTTGAAACTTCCTTATATATTTTCCTTCCCCACGGCTCATTAAATAAAAATAAGAACAAATATTTCTCTTGTTTTTCTCTCTCTTTTTTTTTTTTTTTTTTTTTTTCAATTTTTTTTTTTTTTTTTTTTTTTTTTTTGAAAACAAGAGAAATTAAATACAAAATAAACCATGGCCGTGGAAGAAGTATTTTACCGCTTGATTCTTCACAACTTGTATCGTCTTTGAAATCATAAACTTTCAAAAATTCTCACCTTTTAATTTTCTTCGCTTTCATGAATAAGTCTTCATACTTGTATGTGTAATTATGATCATTTGTATGTTGCTTTACTTGAATATGAAATTTGCTCTTTTTCTCGTTCCGTTGCTTGTAAACCTTAAACTTTTCCAACTTTCCTTGTAGATTTTGATGTCGCTCCTTGTTGATGATGAGAATGTTTCTATGGATCCGTTGTTGTCGAGAGAGAATGGTGCTAACTGCAAATCGGACTACAAGAAGGAAGCTTTCATCCATGGACGTCACCCTCATGATTGACAAAATTAGCACTCAAGAGATCAAAGAGTAGTGCTTTTATTGGTGGGAGGTTGGGTAGCTCACCATTCTACCCGGAATTTACTTACGGTGACACACATTCAAAAGAAGCTCTCTAGTAGATGGAAAAATTCTGGTCGGTGCCTCTCATGATATGAATACGGGTAGTCTCCACTAATGATTGATCAGCAACTCTAATAACGCATTTCTCCCTGCACCAAATTCGCATCACCGGCATGATTAAATCCATTATTTAACACTCTAACAAGCAAGAAATCCGAATGTAATTCTCTAACATTTCCAAGTTCAATTATGTCGGTCAAAATCTCTATGTAAACATACCTAGAAGTATGTTTGGTGACTCTAAAATCTTTAAAAGTTTGAATTTTTATTTAAAACTTTTTTTTTTTTTTTTTTTTTCAAATTTTTTTAATTTTTTTGTAATTTTTGTTTTAAAAACATGCTTAACCACTCCCCCACACTTAAACCTTACATTGTCCTCAATGTAATTGAATCCTCCTAGTAAAGTCAAGGTGGGAAATTTTAACATGATAAGAAACAAGAAAAAGAAATAACAAAAAGCAAAAGATAAGAAATACAAAACCGATGGGTTGCCTCCCATTAAGCGCTTGTTTTAAAGTCGACGGCCCGACTTAGCTCTTGCGGTACATTACTCCTCCGGAGGAGTGCATCTTGAAGTCCAATCACGTCCACATGCTCCGTTGGAAAGTTTTCATAATATGGCTTTAACCTATGGCCGTTGACTTTCAATTGTTGTCCTGTTTTTCGCTAACAATATCAATCGCACCATGAGCATAAACATTAGTAACAACAAATGGTCCCACCCAACGGGACTTAAGCTTTCCCGGAAATAAACGTAAACGAGTATTAAATAAAAGAACTTTTGCCCCACAACAAAACTTTTCCCGCGAAATCATCTTGTCATGAAAAAGCTTAGTCTTTTCCTTGTAAATCCGGCACTCTCGTAAGCATCATTACGTATCTCCTCTAACTCATGTAATTGTAACTTCCTTTGTTTCCCGCTTCATCATACTCCATGTTGAATTTCTTTATCGCCCAATAAGCCTTGTGTTCAAGTTCAACCTAAGATGACAAGCCTTACCATAAACCAACCTATATGGAGACATACCAATCGGTGTCTTATACGCCGTTCTATACGCCCAAAGTGCATCATTGAGCTTAAAGCTCCAATCTTTCCTTGTGGTATTTACCGTTTTCTCAAGAATGGACTTGATCTCACGATTTGAAATTTCCGCTTGTCCACTAGTTTGTGGATGATAAGGCGTACCAATTTTGTGTGTTATGTTGTACTTCTTGAGGAGAGCGTGGAAAGCCTTCTTGAAATGTGAGCCTCCATCGCTTATCACCACTCTTGGTGTTCCATGCCTATTAAAAATGTTTTCCCTTACAAAATCACAAACAACTTGAGAGTCATTAGTTTTGGTGGCTCTAGCTTCCACCCATTTCTAAACATAATCAACGGCAAGAAGTATATAAAAATTCCCATTCGAATTGACAAAAGGGCCCATAAAATCAATACCCCACACATCAAAAATCTCAACGGCGAGAATTGGTGTGAGTGGCATTTGATTTCGAGCACCTAGATTGCCCGTTCGTTGACATCTATCACACGATTTACAAAAAAACATATGAATCTTCAAACAAGGTGGGCCAATAAAATCCACTCTCGAGAACTTTGAGAGCGGTGCGCTTAGAACCAAAGTGGCCACCACAAGCAAAAGTGTGGCAAAAGGAGAGGATGGATTGAAATTCTAATTAGGCACGCACCTTCGCATTATTTGATCAACGCCATATTTCCATAAGTATGGTTCATCCCACACATATTGCTTAGCGACCTTCTTAAGTTTCATCTTTTGGAAGTTGGACATTGTACTAGGTACTTTCCTTGTCACCAAGTAATTCACTATATCCGCATACCAAGGTGTTGATTCGTCCATGGAGAAAAGTTGTTCGTCCTAAAGCGGTCATGTAATGGAAGTTCCTCTTGAGACATCACAAGTCTACTAAGATGATCCGCAACGGTATTCTCCACACCCCTCTTATCACGAATTTCTATGTCGAACTCTTGTAACAATAAGATCCACCGAATTAATCTTGGCTTAGCTTCTTTCTTCTTTATTAAGTGTCTTAGTGCGGCATGATCGGAATACACAATAACCTTTGTACCCACCAAGTATGATCGAAATTTTTCCAACGCAAAAACTATAGCCAATAACTCCTTTTCCGTGGTAGAATAATTGATTTGTGCATCATTAAGGGTCCTAGATGCATAATAGATAACATGGGACAACTTGTCCACCCTTTGACCCAAAACGGCTCCAACCGCATAATCACTAGCATCACACATTAATTCAAATGGAAGATTCCAATCCGCGATTTGATAATTGGCGCACTTGTCAACATCTCCTTCAATTTGTCAAAAGCATCCTTGCATTCCTTGTTGAAGTCGAAAGGTACCTCCTTTTGTAATAACTTGCACATCGGCATGGAGATTTTTGAGAAATCCTTGATAAACCGCCTATAGAAACCTGCATGACCAAGAAAAGAACGGATCTCCCTCACCGAAGTGGGATATTGTAAGTTTCTTATTAAATCTATCTTTGACTTGTCCACTTCGAGCCCTCGAGAGGACACAATGTGACCAAGTACTATGCCGTGGTTTACCATAAAGTGACATTTCTCCCAATTAAGGACAAGGTTTGTGTCTATGCATCGTTTAAGAATTAGTTCAAGGTTATTTAAATAACCATCAAAAGAATTGCCATAAACACTAAAGTCATCCATAAATACCTCGATGATGCGCTCCACATAATCCGAGAATATACTCACCATGCATCTTTGAAAAGTAGCCGGCATTGCAAAGGCCAAACGCATCCGTCTATATGCAAACGTTCCAAACGGACAAGTGAAAGTGGTCTTCTCTTGGTCCTCCGGTGCAATAACAATTTGATTGTATCCCGAATAACCATCCAAAAAGCAATAATAAGAATGCCCCGCTAACCGATCCAACATTTGATCAATGAAAGGTAAAGGAAAGTGATCCTTGCGGGTTGCGGAATTAAGCTTTCTATAGTCAATGCACACTCTCCAACCGGTTTGAACTCTTGTAGGAACAAGTTCATCGTCTTGATTTCGAACAACCGTGACTCCGGATTTCTTTGGTACCACTTGAACCGGGCTAACCCACTTGCTATCGGAAATTGGGTAGATTACCCCCACACTTAGCAATTTGAGTATCTCTTTTTCACAACCTCCATCATGGGAGGATTTAGCCGACGCTTGAGCATCACGTCCGGCTTCACATTCTCTTCCATTAGAATCCTATGCATGCACATGGATGGACTAATGCCTTTGATGTCCGCAATTGTCCACCCAATAGCCGTTTTGTGCTCTTTCAAGACTCTAAGCAAACGGTCTTCTTGTACCGGTGTGAGGTTCTTAGAAATAATCACCGAAGCTCATCTCCATCTCCCAAGAAAGCATACTTCAAATGGTCCGAAGTGGCTTCAATTCTAGCTTGGCGCCTTCACAATAGATGGTACAAGTACTTCATCATTCACGGGTAAAGATATATATGAAACGTCACCCTTTTTAGCTTCTTGCAATGTCGCCAAAGCACCACACATCTCCACCAATTCCTTGGAAATTTCAACATCCAAGTTAGACAAGCCATGGACATCCAATTCAATGCTCTTTTGCAACACCACATCAAGTTCATCCTCTTGTTCAATTCCACCATTTGTTGCGCTAATGAATCAACCACATCAATGGAGTAAACGGAATGCACATCACTTGGGTAGCGCATGGCTTCAAATATGTTAAAGTGTATTATCTCCTTGTCAAATTCCATAGTGAGTGTACCCTTATCAACATCAATCTTCGTCTTTGCGGTCTTCATGAATGGCCTCCCAAGAAGTAAAGAAGTAGATGAACGGTTCTCATTATTGTCCATATCCACCACAAAGAAGTCCACCGGAAAAATAAGCTCATTTACTTGCACTAGCACGTCTTCTACAAGCCCCTTTGGATATATGTTAGACTTGTTCGCTAATTGGATAATAACTCTTGTCTCTTTCAAAGGTCCAAGATTCAAGGAGTCATATATTTCGCCCGACATCACACTAATGGAAGCCCCCAAGTCAAGTAAAGCATGTTCAAACCTTTGCTTACCAATAGTAATTGGCACCGTGAAACCACCGGATCCGTGCACTTTGTAGGCATCTTCTTCAATAGCATAGCCGACGCACTCTCGCCAACTTTAGTAATTTCATTATCAAGCAACCTATCCTTCTTGATGCATAATTCCTTCATGAACTTGACATACCTTGGAATTGTCTTAATGGCCTCAATGAATGGGATGTTGATTTCAATCTTCTTGAAGATATCCATAAGTGCCTTATCTTGAGCTTCTTTCTTGGATTTAGCAAAACGACTAGGAAAAGGAGGTGGAGTAGTGAAAGAAGGCACCGGTTCTTTTGATTGATCGGTTGGTGTTGAATTCTCCTTTGGTGCGGTTTCCTCCTTATCTTTGACTACCTCTTCAATAACTTCTTCATGATGACTTGGGCCCTCCACTTGTCTTCCACTTCTTAGAGTAACCGCATTAACATTCTCTCTTGGATTCACAAATGGTTGTGAAGGAAGTTTTGTGGATGCTTGAGATTTTAATAGGTTCACATCGGTCGCCAATTGTCCCATTTGAGTGTGTAAATCCTTGATAGCCGAATCGGTCTTTTGTTGATTTTGTTGAAACAATGACGTAATACCTTGCATCATGACATTAAGCTTATCATCAATTGAAGAATCACGTTCCTTGACTTGTTGTGGTTGAAATTGTTGAGAACCACCTTGTTGAGGTTGGAATCGTGATTGTTGAAAACCACCTTGTTGCGCATATGGATTAGGAGCCGCCGCTTGCGTGTTTGCATAACTAAAGTTGGGATGATCCTTCCAACCGGGATTATAGGTATTAGAGTATGGATCGTACCTTGGCCTTTGATTTGGATATAAAGCATTCACTTGTTCGGTCTCACCATCCGGAATAAGTACCGCGGCAATCCTTTGCATCATTATCTCCATGTTACTCATCCTTTGATCAAGATGTGATGACGAATCACTAACTTCATGCACTCGCCTAACCATTGGTTCATCCCTTGTGTAGAATTGTTGCGAGTTTGCCGCCATACTTTCAATTAACTCTCTAGCTTCGGTCAAAGTCTTGTTCATTAGTGCACCACCACCACAAGGCGTCAAGAAGAGACCTATCACTTGAGTGAAGAGCTTCATAGAAGTATTGGAGTATCATAACGTCACTAAATTGATGGTGTGGACAGCTTGCCACCAACCTCTTGTATCGCTCCCAACATTCATACAATGATTCTCCCACTTGTTGTTCCAAGCCACAAATCTCCTTGCGAATTTGAGTAGCTTTGGATGCGGGAAAATATCTCTTGAGGAAAAGTTTCTTCATCCCATTCCATGTTGTGATACTTCCTAAGGCAAATAATATAACCATTCCTTAGCATTGCCCGCCAAAGAAAACGGGAAAGCTTTCAACAATGCTCCATCCGCATTAGTCTCCTAAGTGGAAGCATGGCCATAACTATGGCATAGAAGTCCATAAGATGTTTGTTTGGGTCCTCATTCACCATGCCATGGAACTTTGGTAACTCTCTAATCAACCCCGCTTGATCTCGAAGGTTGAATTAGTTTGGATACACCATTGTTGTGTATCAAGCTTGTGAGAAGCTAGGTCCTTGAGTGTACGATCACCATTGTTTCTTCCTCTTTGTCCGAATCACTTGATGAAGAAGGAGGAAGTGGAGTGTTAATCGCTCGAATGAAATCCTTTAATTGAGTGCCGATCGAAGACGTATTGGACTCGGTCTACCCCTTTAAGCATTCACCAAAGGTATAACACCCGAAACAAGATTCTCAAAAACTAAGTTAGATACGGTAAAGAATCTAACAAAGCAAGAATAAAGCAAAAGAAAAATTAAAAACAACTAAAAATCGCCCGTTGCTCCCCGGCGCGCAAAATTTGATGCGTGTCGTAGGTGCAATCAAATTAATTCAAAATTTCCACTCAATTAAAAATAATATAATGGAAGTCAAGTTCGTTCCCACGAGGAGCAAGAGATCTTAGTTGTAAAAGTTGTCACGAAAGGGGGTGTAAAAAGCAAAAGAAAATAAACAAAGCAATTAAAATCGAGAGTTGAAAGATGAAAGCAATAAGAGAGACAAGATCAAGGAATCCTTCTTCGTTACGAAACAATGATTAAAGTTATGTTCTTTTCTACTTGTTATTAGTCACAGATTATCACCAACCGTAGGATAGCAGTACGCTTAGCTAGCCCCAAAATCCCTAATTTCACCGAGTAATGTGTCCGCTTAGTTATCGATTCTATTCAAAAGAACCACCTTGAGGTCCGCTTACAATATGTAATTCCCCAGAATGCATTAAGATTTATGAATTTAGGTTTAGTACTAGTAGTTAAACTCGGTTCGCTTGGTTCACTTTCTAGCGTTGTTTCTACACACAATTGCTCCACGGAATCCCTCCGCAAGGTCTCGTGTTTTCTACTTGTGTAAAGTGTCGAGAACGATTACGTATTCCCTAACTTATACTAGATATAGATCAATTAACAAATTAATTTAGCGTGCACTCCAAACAATCTATCAATCAATCATGAATGTCTTTAAGATCACTCCTATTAGTAAAAACAATCGATAATCATATGAAAAATCTCAAGATAGAATTGAAAACAAAAACTCAAATCATGTTAAGAACTAGGAATTCATCCTCAATCAATAAGAAAATTAGCTACTCATGTTTTTGAAATTCACACAAATAATAATAATTAAAAGAAGAATTTTCAAATTCACACAAGTAATTAAAAAGAAAAATCTTAGAAAAGCAAGCAAAAACACAAGTGATGTGTGTGTAGAGAGGTGTGTATAAGTTGTAGAAAACTTCTCTATTTATAGGCTTCAATATTCTCCAAATCTTCTAAGGAGTAGAATCCTTTTCCTTTTGCAATTCAATTTCCAAATCCAAGCTTTTCTCAACTCTTCCACCTTCTCTTTCCAAATTTGAGTCCAATTCTCCATCCAATTCCTAGCCCAAGTCTTCACACCCATGAGAGAAGTCCATAGAAAATTCTGGAATTTTTGCTCGCCGGAAAATCGGGATTGTGGCCGGAATCCTACGGAATAGTCGTCGCCGCCACCTGAAAATTTCTCCGTCGGGGAATATTCGACTTAATATTCCGTCGGTCCACCGTTAGGACTAACGGTCAAACGGGTCAACCGTCGGTCAACGGTTAGTCGGCGGGTCAAGGGAAGTCAAGCCGGATGGCGAGTCGGGCCACTGAGCCGACTTCTAACTCGTTGGCTTACTCGGCTTCTCGGTGCGAGTGGGTGAGTCGAGTCCGGATCATCATTACTCACTGATGGGTCGAATGGCCTAGGCTTTTGCACCGTGCTTTGTACTTGTCTTGCATAATCCTTGTCTTTGTGGCATTGACTGGATCCTGCACCAACCTCTTCTCCCAAAGACACCAATAGTGCATATGTAGCTTAACTGCAACTGCATCTCTTGCAAAATCCTTCAATGCTGCCTCATACCACCACCATACTATTAACTCAGGGCATTTGTATCTCGACACAAAACACAATGCTCAACACTCCCACAATGACTAAAGCCATTCATCCATTCCTGCATCTCCACTCACTATCTCTGCACACTACATTCCTCACTGCAGAAGCATCTTTATCCTCTAGCAAGCCTGCATTCCATCTTTAAGCCTTCTCAAGCACTTGATTGAACTGTCACTGTGGACTCATGGATGCGCTGCACTTCTTCCCATGTGCTGATTTCATATCAGACTCTGAACCTCAGACGCCACCCATCTCTCCATTGCATCAGCAGCATCATTCTCATATTTGCTTCCATGCCATGTAACAATTTCCTAACATACATCTAAGCAATCATCCCTGTACAGAGCTTTAGACAGCTTCAGTCACAGCTGTGATAGGTGTAGAATACACCTAATTTACTATCTAGTAGTTTATGCTTTCTTTGCTATTTTTCTTGTAAATTATGTATTTTACGTTTGTTTTGAGTTTTATAGTTACTTTGGAGTCGCACGGAGGAAAAGAAGAAGAAATCACTCAATTTGAGCAAAAGGGTAAAATTGTCATTTCACGAAGGAGGGAATACTATATGGAGCCCAGCCAAGGTTAAGGGGAGGTCAAAGAGGTGTCCCTTATCCAAAAGAAGGGAGTGAAAATAGCACATTTTGGGTGTACTAATGGTGGGTGTCTGAATCCACCCATACCCTAAACCCGTAGACCCATACCCGTACCCGGATCCATACCCGCCCCATTTAACTTAAACCTAAATCGAGGAAGAGTTATTTCTCTCTTCAATCATTCTTCACCTGAGAGTTAGAAAATAACACAGCCATGGCTGCTGTCGGATCGAGAGAACTAAATCGAGAGAAATTCATGAGAATTGATGGCTGCTGTTATCGAGTTCGAATTAGGTTTTGCTGTTAATCGAGTAGAATTTGAAGATGATGAAGCTCGGTAAGATGGGATTGAGATTAGAACGATGATGGTTGTCGCTGTTGTTGGTTGTATGACGGACAGAGGCGAGAAGATAGAGATCGGAAAGAGCAGATGGAATCAAGGTTTTTGAGCTCAAGAAAGGATAAATCAAGATATCCATAGAATCAGTGAATTAGATAGATGAAGCAACAGGGTTCGATCTGATGGTGGTATCTGAGATGGGTTCTGCTGTTCGATCTGTGAAGATGAGATTGTAGCAGATTGAAATAAAAGCGGCTTAAAGGCTGGGTATGAGCAATTTGCAGGTCATATGGTGGACTGTGGAGCTGTGCAAAGCTGCAGAAGGAGACTAAACTGAGTGGCGATTGAGTTCTGAGATGATGGGTTTATTGTGTTGAAATTGGGTTGGTCTCAAATTCATGTTGCAGGGAAATGAGTGTGTGGAAAGTGCTCCACTGAAGAGGATGTAACTTATGAGCTGTGAATAATGGCATGGCAGGGTTATTGGTGGTTCAACTACAGATTGCAGGAGGCGGTGAGCTTTTTGGGGTTGAGTTGCAATGGGATAAATTGCATTGCAGTGGAGACAAGGGAATGGTGATGATGGCTGGCCTAGGATTGTGAATTGAAATGGCATTACAAGAGATGACTGAGATGAGGTTGCAGGGTATGATGCTTTTGGCTGCAAGCTGAGGCTAATTTGTTGATCAAGATGGGTTTGATTCTGGTGAAGAAATTGAACTGATGTGATGCAGAGATTGAAGAGGGCTTATGGAGATTAGGTCCTGGTGATGTTTAGAGAAAAGAAGGAGAACAAGAAATGGCTCCTGCTGTTTGAATCTGAGATGTGGAAATGGGTTCTGGTCGTTGATTTTTAAGGGTTAGTGAAAATGGACTCACAAGGGCTGTAAGGTTGTGGCGTATGAAGTCGAGAGAAACAGTGAAGAAAAGGCAGTGATTGTGCTAATCTGAGGTTGCGGTTGCAGCTGCTATAGCTGAAGAGAAAATGGAGCTTGAGATGGAGTCTTTGGCGAAGTGACTCGAGATGGTTGCAATGAAGTATCTTTCTTGTGTTTGATTTAGATTTATGTTGATGGTTGTTGGCAATTGCGGGGATCGAATGTGCCATGGAATTGTAGTGATTGAAGCGATGCTCAATCACGTTAGTAGGAGGCTTTAGAAGACAAGAATGGATTGTGAAATTGCGGTTGCTGGTGGTTGAGAAGAATTCGGAAAAAAAATTGAATTACGGGGTGGAGTGCAATTGTAATGATGTAGCCACTATGGTCGAGAGCAAAGTTGTGATGCACCATCCTGGTGCAACACACACTACGGCCGAGCAATGGCTTATGCCATGGCAACTTAGCCGAGTCAGCCCGATTAGTGGACTCGAATCTTGAATCGGTTCGACTCGGTGATTCCCTTGACCGTTGACTAACGTTGACGACGGTTTGACTTTTGGCCGTTAGTCCTAACGGAGGACCTGACGGAATATTCCGTCGAATATTCTCTTGACGAAGAAATTTCCGGGTGGCCGGCGGTGACGTTTTCGGCCAAATTCCGGCCATAATCCCGATTTTGAGCCAAAAATTCGAGAATTTTCTATGGACTTTTCTCATGGGTGTGAAGACTTGGGCTAGGAATTGGATGGAGAATTGGACTCAAATTTGGAAAGAGAAGGTGGAAGAGTTGAGAAAAGCTTGGAATTGGAAATTGAATTGCAAAAGGAAAAGGATTCTACTCCTTAGAAGATTTGGAGAATATTGAAGCTTATAAATAGAGAAGTTTTCTACAACTTACACACACCTCTCTACACACACAACACTTGTGTTTTTGCTTGCTCTTCTAAGATTTTTCTTTTTAATTACTTGTGTGAATTTGAAAATTCTTCTTTTAATTATTATTATTTGTGTGAATTTCAAAAACATGAGTAGCTAATTTTCTTATTGATTGAGGATGAATTCCTAGTTCTTAACATATGATTTGAGTTTTTGTTTTCAATTCTATCTTGAGATTTTTCACATGATTATCGATTGTTTTTACTAATAGGAGTGATCTTAAAGACATTCATGATTGATTGATAGATTGTTTGGAGTGCACGCTAAATTAATTTGTTAATTGATCTATATCTAGTATAAGTTAGGGAATACGTAATCGTTCTCAACACTTTACACAAGTAGAAAAC
Organism: Papaver armeniacum; assembly: GCA_023531295.1. NCBI lineage: Eukaryota > Viridiplantae > Streptophyta > Magnoliopsida > Ranunculales > Papaveraceae > Papaver > Papaver armeniacum. The sequence goes on along the minus strand of JAJJWW010005328.1, from coordinate 301,065 downwards.
ACGAGACCTTGCGGAGGGATTCCGTGGAGCAATTGTGTGTAGAAACAATGCTAGAAAGTGGACCAAGCGAACCGAGTTTAACTACTAGTACTAAACCTAAATTCATAAATCTTAATGCATTCGGGAATTACATCTTGTAAGCGGACCTCAAGGTGGTTCTTTTGAATAGAATCGATAACTAAGCGGACTGTTACTCAGTGAAATTAGGGATTTTGGGGCTAGCTAAGCGGACCTGCTATCCTACGGTTGGTGATAATCTGTGACTAATAACAAGTAGAAAAGAACATAACTTTAATCATTGTTTCGTAACGAAGAAGGATTCCTTGATCTTCTCTCTCTTATTGCTTTCATCTTTCAACTTTCGATTTTAATTGTTTTGCTTATTTTCTTTTGCTTTTTACACCCCCCTTTTCGTGACAATTTTTACAACTAGAATCTCTTGCTCCTCGTGGGATCGACCTTGACTACCCTATATTACTTGTTAATTAGGTAGTAAAGTATTAATTAATTTGTTGTGGTTACGACACGCATCAAGCTGCACTACGACTGCGAAAACCATTCAATCCATTGCAGCACCAGCCTCAGATTCATCTCCAACTCCAGCTGCACTCTGACTATGCCATGTAAGTAGTTCAACCAATAAAGCCATCAACAGCACCAATTGAACCAAGAAGGAAACCCCCTTGCAGAATAACCCATCTCAGATACCACCACTTCCATCTTCTCACCGCAATGCCAAGCCTCGTACTCAATCAAACCAGCGACATCCTTATTCATCTCCAATTGCAGCTGCCTACCCATTTACACCTTAACCAAACTTCGCAAATCTCAATACCACAACTACCCCGCCTCTATAACAACAAAGAAGACTTCAAATGAGAATGCTTGAACATCCCGTATTTGAACCAAGGTCGTCTTCTGATTCTAACCAAAGTGACCCAAAAACCCATTTTGAATCTAACCCTTTTATCTATCAAATCCATGACTAAATCCATCATCAACATTCTCATTACAGCAATCACCATTATCAGTTCTTCTCATAACCTCACAATCGACTCGAGCCTCAGATTGCAACCACCACCATCATCAAATTCAATGAAAACCCATTACTTAAAATCATCACAACATTGAGATTCAACCTTCGATTCTCCTCATCCCGTGGCAAACAAAACAACTTCAATTCACTCTTGATTATCATTTCAATTCAACAACACCAGAGTCATCTTCATCGGCTTCAGATTCAGAAGCAAACCCCAATTTCTCTATCGATTGCAGCATCAAGTCTTCAAACTAACCCTATCTCTGATTTCTTGTTCTTCCAACAGACTAAATGGCAAACTCGACATCAACAATTCCATACTCAGGTCGAACCCATCGAGTTCAATCTTCTAAGAATATCACAACATCACCAGATCTATTCATATCTCAATTCTGAGAAAAAACTCAGCACTTCCAAGCATTCATAACTCAAATCCTTTCCTTCCTCTCTCGATTTTAATAGTAACCCCTTCAGACTCAATCACCATAGCATCTCTGGTCTCCATTTGAGATTCATCTGAATTTCTCTTTACCTCTCTCGGGCAAACAATAGCAGCATCGGCTGCTTCTTTCCTTTCTTAGTTATTAGGGTAATGATTGAACTAATAATTGAGAGTAATGTCTCTCGAATTTTAGGGTTGGGTTGGTGTTGGGTGCTAACAGCACATCCTTCTTCTGGATTAAGGCTACCCAGATGGTAACCCCTTAACATTGACTGGACTGCGTCTAATATTCCTCCAAAAAGAGTTGCCCCTTAAACTCAACTGGGCTCCATATATCAATCGCCTGTAAAATGACCTTTTTGCCCTTTTGGCTCAAATTGGGTGATTTCTTCTTCTTTCCTCCGTGCGACTCCAAAGTAGCTATAAAACTCAAAACAAGAGTAAAATACATAATTTACAAGAAAAATAGCAAAGAAAGCATAAACTACTAGATAGTAAATTAGGTGTATTCTACACCTATCGTGGGACTCAAACAATCATTTTTTCCATTGTACTTTAAAAGAAAGGAGATGTAGGAATAACATTCTTACCTTGAAGGATGATCTTGGACATATGCTTGAAGATGATAAGGAGATTGCTTTGGAGTGTACTAATTTCTTCTCTTCTTTATTTAAGAGTAATGACCCTAGTGGTACTAATACGATGGATGCTTTTATTTCTTGCGGTTTACTAATGTTATTGGTGATGATGAAAAAGCGGATCTTAGTGCTCCAATTACCAGGAGGAGATTGTCTATGCCTTGTCCCGTATTGGTTCTAACAAAGCCCCGAACCTGAGACGGTTTCGAGTCATTTTTTCAAATCTTGTTGGTCTATCATTGAAGGTGATTTTGTCAAGGTCATCCGGAAATTTTTTCATCTCGGAAGACTTCTTGGTGAGGTAAATAGTACCTTTTGACTTTGGTCCCAAAGGTTGAAAATCCCAACACTATTGTAGATTTTCGCCCTATATCTTGCTGCACCTTATTATTTATAAATGTATTACTAAAATTATAGCAGTAAGAATGAAAAAGGTTTTGAAAGCTCTAGTTAGCATGAATCAATCTGCGTTTATCTCCTCAGTAGATCCATCCAGGATAATATTTTACTTGCTCATGAAATCATCAGAAATTACCATAGAAATACTGGTTCCCCTAGATGCTCTTTAAAGATAGATATTCTAAAGCTTATGACACTGTTAATGGGATGCAATTGTTATGTGCCTTCAAAGAATGGGTTTTCCTGACAAATTTACTTCATGGGTTCGTACTTGTATTTCGACAGCTAAATTTTCTGTCCTTGTAAATGGTTCGCCGTATGGTTATTTCTCGTCCAGCAGGGGTCTTCGCCAAGGTTGTCCTCTCTCCCCCTACTTGTTTGTCATCGTTATGGAAATCATGAGCCTTTCTTTAAGTCATCAAGTGCATATAGGAAACTTTGAATTTCATCCAAGGTGTAGACTGACCAAACTCACTCATTTATGTTTCGCCGATGATGTTCTTGTGTTCTTCAAAGGTACTTTTAAAGCCGCATCTTCTCTTAAATCTGCTTTGGAGGATTTTAGTAAGTTCAACTGTCCGGAACTAAACATCAATAAGACATCTCTCTTTGCTTCCTCGCTTGATAGTAGTGTTTTTGATCAGATCATTCAATGTTTAGGGTGTAGTAAAGGAGAATTACCAGTGAAATATTTGGGAGTTCCTCTCCTTTCTTCTAGATTATCTTACCATGATTGTTTGCCTTTGATTTCTAAGGTCACCAAACGTGTGAAGTCCTGGAAGTCCAAGCAATTGTCCTATGCTGGTAGATTATTATTGGTTAAAATTGTGCTAGCTGGCATGATTTATTTTTGGCTTTCCTGTTTTATCTTACCTAAGAGAGCTATAAATGAGCTGAAATCTATTTGCAAGAAATTCCTTTGGGCGGGTGCTGAAATGGGGAAGAAATATCATCCCATTAATTGGAATATAGTGTGCAGACCTTATGATGAAGGGGGTTTAGGCGTAAGAGATATAGAAATTACTAATGCTGCAGCTAACTTAAGACATTTGTGGGACTTGGTTAGTGGCAAGAAGACCATCTGGACTGAGTGGATTCATGCAAATTTTATTAAGAATCGTGATTTTTGGACTCTAAATATTCCTCATGATGCTTCTTGGTGCTGGAGGAGGATTCTAGAGCAGAGAGAAGTGGCTAAGGACATGTTCTTACATATTATTGGAAATGGGAAGAAACCAAAGTTTTTAACTGACTTATGGCACCCAAATGGCAAATTAGTTGATTGGGTCAGCAAGGATACTATTGATGATCTTTGTTTTGGTTCTGACTGCATTATGACAGATTTTCTTGATAACGAGGGTTGGTATTATCCAGATGCTATGGAGGATGAGATGCACCAGACTATTTTACAACTGAAGGAGGTGGAATATGATTTGTCTGTGGCAGACTTGGTTGTTTGGAAGCCTAGCACCTCTGGGGAATTTACTATTAAAGATACTTATAAAACTTTGGCTGGGGTTAAAGATGAGGTCATGTGGAAGAGTCTTGTGTGGTTTAAATCTCATGTGCCGAGACATTCTTTCATCACTTGGTTATGCTTACACGGTAGACTGAAAACAAGGGATAAAATGGTGAAATGGGGTCTGTTATCAGTTGCCACCTGTGTTTTATGTGAAGAAGAACCTGAAACTGAAGAACATCTTTTTCATTCTTGTAGCTTTGCAGCAGGAATTTGGCTAGGATTACTGCTTAAAATGGGTATCTATAGATACACTTGTCAGAGCTGGAATGAGGAAATCATTTGGTGTGTTCAAGCCTTTGCTAGCCAGACTATAATAGCTAGAGTGAAGAAATTGATTTTTAACAGTTTCATCTATCACTTGTGGAGGGAGAGAAATAGCAGAGTTTTTGCTAGTAAATTTTTTTCTGCCGATCAAGTGGGATTTGCTATCTTGGAGGATGTTAGAGTTAGGGCCAGTTCTATTCAGTGCAAAGTTGCAGATAATGCTTTTTCTAGAAGTTTTATGGACATGCTTAGAGTAAGCTATCAATTTATTCCCCCTTCTGTAATTACTTATTGCTCTTGGCCTTTCCCTGATAGAGATCTAACTATGGTTAATACTGATGGGTCAAGAAGGGATCACTCTGGGGGTTGGGGAGCTATATTAAGGAACTGTTCTGGCAATGTTGTGGCTGCCGCAAAAGGAGGAGGCCCTCCTATTTCAGCCAATGCTCATGAACTTCAAGGTGTGGAGTTGGGTTTAAACCTTGCCATTGTTAAAGGTATTAAGAAAATTCATCTGGCTATGGACTCCATGTATATTTATAACTTGCTGGTTCAGAAGACTAGGAAACCTCCTTGGAGTTTGATTCAGATTTGGCGCAGGGTGGAAAAACTGCTTTCTTTTTTTGAGGTTGTTAAGATTTCTCATATTTTTCGTGAGGCTAATAGAGCTGCTGACACTCTAGCTAGTTATCACCCCTCTGTTAAATGGATTGATGTCAGTATTGAGGAGTTCTCGCCAGAACTATGTGAGATAATTAGAGAGGATAAGGAGGGGAAATTGTACCAACGTAGGTAGTTGTTTTTTTGTTTTGTTTTTGTTTTTCTCTTGTTTCTGGGGGGTCCCTTTAACCCCAGCTGATTGATCAAAACAAAAAAAAAAAAACAAAAAAAATAGCTATTATCACTGGGTTGCCAGCGGACCCTCGTCCAAGTTTCGACTCGGTCTTTATTACCAGCTCAGTACCAAAATAGTTTGATTTATGCACCCGAACGAAAAAGTTAGATTTGTGTAAGCCTTTTGGTAACCGGTTGGGATGTTGCTTGCCCCCCTGTTGGTAAACTTTATCGTGCACCAAATTTACCGAATTTCGTTTATTGACTAAGATATCCCTATGTCCAAATTTACGTGTACTTAGGTAAGAAGTCTTCGATATATCCTATAAAAGCTTAAATTTGATAATAAGAGTGCTCGACCTTCTCCCCTAATTTGCTCTTTCTTCTTCTGGCACAATTAGCTTGAAGGTGTTTTTTTTTTTTGCTCAGCAAAGAATGAACGATGGATTAAAAGAATGAAAGAATACAAAAGAAAAATCACCAGCCAAAGAGGCTAGAGAAGAAAACTGAAACCCTTACAAATTGGAACACAACCCATAAAGAAAACAACCCAAAGCGACCCAAAGCAAAAATTACATCGCATGGGTTTAAGAAAAATTGTTCCCAACCCACAATTACATTTGAAATGGTAATTCCCTTGAAGCAATCCAGGGCTTTTTGACCAATTGAAAGCATCTATTTTGATATCTCGAATAACTTCATGAAGTTTAAAAGTTTTACTGAGAAAGCTATAGCGTTTCGAGCTTTCCATAGACCCCATGGAATAGCCGCTAAGACGTTTCCACACCGATTCCCTTGAGCGGAAAAAGGAGAACTTGTCCACTCCACTATACTCTCTAATAGTATTAAGAGCAACAAGGCCCCCTGTGAGCATTGATGAAGTAATTCCAGACGCGGGATGCTAAAGGGCATTGTAACAGTAAGTGGTCTTCGGTTTCATCCATACTTCCACAAAAGTAGCACTGATTAGGAGTATCAAGGGAAGTATGTCTATGGTGAAGATTAGTTAATGTTGGCAGCCTATTCAGACACACTTGCCAAAGAAAAAAAAACCTACCCTATGAGGCCAAGCTATGGACCAGACCTTAGAACTCGGAAAAGGAATGACAGGGATATCACCTTGCGAATAATTAAGATATGCCGCCTTTACTGAGAAGATGCCTTTCTTATCGCCAAGCCATATTAGTTGGTCCTCCTGATTTGGGGATAAAACAATTGACTCTAGTAATGGAATAATAACACAAAGTTCAGCAATCTCCGAGTCATAAAGTCTTCTTCTGTGGTGCAGACCTAAATCCCATTTTAACCCGAAGATCTTCGGAAAGATGAGTCCGAAATATAGACTTATTCTTGGTGCTAGATAGGTTGTAGAGGTTAGGACAGAGAGGGATATAGGACCTTGAATACACCATTTGTCTTCCCATAATCCGATTTTGTCTCCTTTTCCTATCTTGAATTGACGAGTTCTTGAAAAAGTCTTCCGCATGATTGAGTAAATGTTCCTCCAAAGACCTACACCGTGCTTTTCCTTAGGCTTCATAGTTCTCCACCCTAAGTCAACAACACCGTACTTGTCAAAAACCACCCTCGACCATAGAGCTTTAGATTCTCGGCCTAGTCTCCACCACCATTTTTGAAGAAGAGATCTGTTTAAGAACTTTAGGCTTCTAATACCCAGACCTCCAACCTTGAGAGATTTACTCACATTTTTCCAACCTACCCAATGATGCTTCTTAGTATCAGATGATTCATCCCATAAAAAGTTTCTAATAACTTTCTCAATAGCTTTAATCACCTTGGAAGGAGCCATGAACAGAGAAAAATAATAAATTGGAATGCTTTGGAGGACACTTTTGATAAGAGTAAGCTTACCAGCTCTTGTAAGAGTTTTGCGCTTCCACGAGGCAAGTCTGACCTTACAAATCTCAATGATTCTATCCCATTTGGCATTAGAGTTGGTTTTGTCCCCTAATGGCATGCCAAGGTACTGAGTAGGAAAACTATCGCAAGAACAACCTAAAATTTCAGCCAACCCCTCAATATCTTGAACATCGCAAACACCAAACAAACCTGCACTTTGAAAAATTCGTTTTAAGTCCTGAAATACATTGGAACCAAAGAAGGATATATTTAAGATTTCGAACTTGATCTATGCTATCATCCATAAACACTAAAGTGTCGTCTGCGAATTGGAGATGGCTGACTTTCACAGCATTATCAAGAAGAAGAACAAAAACCCCCAAACATACCTTCCATTTCGACTTTAATAAACAACATAGTAAGAACCTCGAGAGAAGAAGAAAAAGAAACGGAGATAAAGGGTCACCTTGGCGTAATCCTTTCTCGGAGGTAAACTTCCCAAACGCGAGCCATTGATAAGTATAGAGAATGGAACCTTCGCAATACAACCATAGATCCATTTCTGCCAAATGCGACCAAAACCCATTTTTGAAGAATCTCCATCAAAAACAACCATTTAACGTTATCAAAAGCCTTTTCTAAATCAATTTTACAAACAATCCCGGGGTGCCATTTTTCGATCTAGAATCTAAACATTCGTTAGCAACTAAAATATCTTGTCCAAAATTTGTCTACCTTTCACAAAGGTCGATTTCACGAATAGAGACTAGTTTAGGAAGCATTACCTTTAACCGCTCATAAGATCTTGGAGATGGCTTTATAGATGGTACTGGTTAAGCTTATGGGCCGCAGATCCTTAATCTCTTCAACAACTGGCTTTTTAGGGATTAAAGCTAGGAATGTCGATTTAAGCCTCCAATCAATTTTCCCCGAAGTCTCGAAATCCTTCACCACCCGCATAATATCATCCCTCATGAAGTTCCCGACATTTCAAGATAATACCAACTGAAAACCATCCGGACCAGGAGCTCTATTCTCACCCAAGAAGTTTAAGCGCGGATAACACTTCCTCCATAAGAATAGGCCTTTCTAGCCAAGCTGCATCCCGACAAAGTTTTGAAGTTCATATCCCCAACAGAAATGTTAGAGTTGTCTTACAATTTGAAGCGAGTGCTGAAGTGGTCAAGAATACTATTCTTAATCAGCTTCTTGTCTTCCACTATGACAGAGTCAATTTTAAGACTACAAAAAGTATTCCTTCTTCTTCTAATTTTAGCTATTCTATGATAATAGCTGGTGTTCCGATCACCATCTTCGTTCCACCTGATTCTCGATCTATCTCTCCAAAATTGTTCCTTCATGTCAGCCAATTTTTCACTTTCAAGCATCAAGTTATCATGAGATATGATTTCAGAATCCGTAATATCTTCATTATCAATTTTCTGGTCTAACCATTGAATAACAAGATAATTTTGCTCACACTTTCTATCAATTTTGCCGAAGACATTTTTATTCCATTCTCTGATTTTACATTTCAAAGCTTGTAACTTTTTAGCTAAAATATAACCCGAAGATCCCGAGAAATCATGAGCCAAAGAAGCCCACCAAGTCTCCAAAAGATCTAGAAAACCTGGTTCAAGCAACCACATACTTTCACATCTCCAAGGAGGAGCTCCCCAATCCTCTAAATCACAAGTAAGAATAATTGGCTTATGATCCGAAAAAGGCCTGCCTAAAGTTCTAACCAAGATACCCGGAAAATGATCGTCCCAATTAGCGGTTACCATGAATCTGTCTATTTTACTTCGTTAATAAAATAGACAGAGAATCTGTCTATTCTCTGTCTATTGAAGGTGTTAGCAGTGGAGTTTGCAATGGAGTTCGTTAATAATACCCTAGTTCCAACAATTGAAACTTTGGCGATGCAAGTTGGAAGGGGATGTGCTTATCGTCACCTTATGGGTGGCATGTATTGCCGTATATGTGTTGTGGTGGAAGGGTATTCCACTTGCACGTATTGCAAACGGAATTAAGCATGACGTGAAAACTTATTGTTCTATGACTATGGATCTATTAACGGATAACCTCTTGAAACCTCTTGCTCAATACAAGAAGATGTTGACGGAAAGAATCATGGGTATAGAAACGAAACTGAATGAACAAATTACTATGGTACGCGAAATTCGCGACAACGTTATCCTCATGCGTGAGGATATCAATCGAATGAACAACAAAATCGATATTCTGCCCAACACCGTCAAAATTCTGGATGATAAATTATCGTCCATGGACCGTTACCAGGGTTTTGGACTTGCTAGCATATGGGGCTTCCCGGCCGCAAATGGTGGTGACAAGGGTGTGAACAAAGGTATGTACGGAGGAGGAGGATTGGATGAACTAAAGAAGAATCTTCCAGAGGACCTTAGAAACAAGATGAATGACCTTCTCGGACGATGATTTAAAATACACGTGTAGAGTCGCTTCTTCTTTATAGAATGCTGGTATAGCGTCCTTGGTACAATGACGAAAATGCTAGAGTGCTGCAAGTGATCCTTCCATATTTGGTTTTTGCTCCTTGGGTATTTTTTCCCCCAATTAGGAGTGCTCTATTTTACCTTTTAAGAGTGTTTCTCATTGAATATGATACTTAATTTATCTTTTATTGTGCTTTAATTCTATTGAATATGATATGATTTTCTGTGACGTTGTGGTTAAATTTTGTAAGTTAAAGATATCTTGTTACTTTTATACTTCGAGTACTTTTTTGGTCTGACGTTGTGGTTTTGCTGCATTTGCATATATCTTTCTGATCTATATTACAGGATAAAATGCTGTAAACCATGAGAAGATTGTTGCCTTGATCATTCACGAACTGCATTATCTTTAAGAACATTCTTTTAAACTTTAACACCCAGTTTGATTTTCGATATGGTATATCTGTTGGCAGTACTGAAGGCATGCAGAAGGTGATAAGACTGAAGGTGAAAAAGATATTCAGAAGAATTCTACAAGGCAAGTATTGACTCATCCCTCTTAATTAGGCAAAAAAATATATCTCAAATTTGACCGAATATCTCTATAAATCAGTATTTATCGACTAAAATATCGTCAATATCTAAATTTAGGTTTTTCATATACTAGGGTAAATAGCCTATATAAACAGAGGCTTGATATTATTAGGTTTACACATTATATAGGAGTTCGCCGCTTTCTCTCCCAATTCTTGGTTTTCTTCTTCTTTACACAAGCTTATTCTTCTTCTTCGCTTGATGGTTAATATCTTTACTTGTTGGAGTTCTCTTTCGTAAAAGTCACTGCGTATTCTGGTACCTAGATAATTCAGATAAAATTATTTGCGTTGGAGGTACCAGAATATGTTTTGACTTTTACTAAAGAAACAGTGGTTAATGTTCCTTGGGTTTGCACTGGAAGAAAGCAATGGTGGTTGGGGATTGATGTTATGTTAAAGCTTTTTGCTAATTTCATTTGCTCGTGGCAGTAAGCAGTGAAGTTATTTTTATATTTTTATGGTTAGGTGCTTTGCTTATGACAAGTAAATGTTTTTTTTTTCTTTTCTACTGATGCTGATCAATTTTGCTGTATTTTCTAACTTTTATGAGATTTGGTAAAATTATGGTCCTTTTTGGATTATGGGTTTGTATTGTAATGGACAAGATCAGCCGCACGTGCTATAGAGCCCATCTTTAGGCGTGGAACAACTCAAAGATTCAGTTGTTTATTTTTTTAATGTGTCAAAAAAAAAAATCAAGTTATATTAATACTCCCTATATATATTTATCTTATGTCTTTGAAATGAAATAAAGCTAGGGCAAAAACGGAAAATGGAAATTTCAGCTTCGCAGGTCATGGGACAAGTCATGGGACCTATTATTTTTATTTATTTAATTTGAATACATAAAATACCATTATACCCTCCTTTGTTTAATTTAAATAGTTAAATTATCATTATACCCTCATGTTTATTCATATCACTTCATTTAGGTGCACATAATATGGGGGCAATTTCGGAATATCAATTTTGTAGCTTAAATTACCATTATAGCCTCCTTTTTATTTGTAACACATTATTTACGTGCACATAATATGGGGGCAATTTTAGAATATCAATTTTGGTTTTTCATTTTTACCTTTTTAGCCTCACTTAATTTAGATACTCCCTCCGTTCCGATTTACTTGACGTTGTAGAGTTTTTCACGGATATTAAGAAATATCGGAGAGAGAGTAAAATCTTTCTAATAATACCCATATTAATTCCTACTTAAAAGTTAAATAACCTAGTTTTGTGTTTCTAGAATATAGGGAAACTTATCAATCCCATAGTAATGTACTTGAGATGTACAAGATTGAGTATATATCCTCCATGGGTATATTTAAAAGTTAGAATAATTGTTTTTGTGTTGATTACCATGAGAATTAATTCTCTGGTGTGATTCCAAAGCAAGGGTAGATTAGTGAAAATTGGGGAAAAAACTAAAACTATCATCTAATTTGGAACACCAAAGAAACCCTAAAAAAGCAAGTAAAATGGAACGGAGGGAGTAGCATTTTTACAAAGCTACAAAACTAAGGGCAATTTCGGGTTTTCAAAAATTACAGCCTCAAGTACTGTTCATGAACAGTACCTAAGGGTGTTGGCTTTATATAATGGTATAGATGAGTTGCATTTTGATTTGTCTTTGTGAATTGGTACACACCCCAAACTCCTTATTGTTACCATGGATGTAGCAGAACATTCAAGAAAAAAAGGGCTACCAGACAAACAAGAACCACCCAAAAAAAAAAAAAAAACCTCAGAATAAGCTAGAGAAAACAACAACAACCTGCCTCGTAGTTCAGAAACAGATGATGCTGCCTACACTAACAAAATCTGTTGTAACTTCAGCTCCAACTTTAACAAACTTGGCATACTACTGAACTCTCCTTCTCTCCAATTGCCAAACCGGCACCCATCTTGGCCATTTTGTCTGCAGTTAAAATCTCACAATAAAAATGGCCAAAATGTATCTAAGATTTAAGAATCCTTTACCACCTCGCCTCCACAGAACTTCATGCTTCATAAAGCCCAACCCCACAGCTTAAAGCATAGACAAAACCAGTCAGTAATATTGTGCAAAACTTTCTTCTTTCAAAAATCTTTTCATTTCTCATAAACGATATACTCACCATTGAGCTAAACATGGCCAGTAACCAGATCTCTTTTGTAGCCTGGCTTTTCTGTCGAGCTTTCTTAAAAAAAAATATATCAAAGCTCCCAACACTTATTGAACCCAAATACATCACATATCCAGTACCAAAATGAAGTGAATTTTTACACAATATGCACCTGGAACTACAGGGATACCCCTCCTTCTCAACTTAAAGTCACTAGCACAACCACCACATATGAGCTTCCACACCAGAGCAGAGATGGATACATCTTTTTCAAACAAAAGAATGCCAGTTCACCTTCGGATATTTCTGTTGAGACTATTAGTCCCACATTGTATGGGTTTCTAAGATCCTGCGGTTTATAATCCCTTAGGGCCTCTCCACTCATTGCCAATTGGTTTTGAGTTGGATGCCCGTATTATCACATGGTATCAGAGTAGGCTATTTGCGACGAGTCATTTGACCGCGCCTTTACTCCGCGTCACCCAATTTATTGTCCACGTGTTAGACCCAACGAGGCTACACGTGAGGGGGCGTGTTGAGACTATTAGTCCCACATTGTATGGGTTTCTAAGATCCTGCGGTTTATAATCCCTTAGGGCCTCTCCACTCATTGCCAATTGGTTTTGAGTTGGATGCCCGTATTATCACAATTTCCTCTCTTACCTGCTCCACAGCATTAGGCATTGCAAACTTGCCTTTAGAATTAGTTGTTCATCAATCACCACCACCAGTAGGATTAGGCAGATCTCCAAATCTAATGCCCACAGCCTACACAATTATAAAATCTCTACAAATTACCCATTTTCCATCATGAATTAAGGAACTAATTTTTCCTTCAGACTTATCAACCAAATTAGCTGCCAAATTCTTACACCATGGGATCAGCACTACACCTGTTTTTCCAAATAAGAATTTTCTCACCAGTTCCTACTATCCACCTTACATCCTCCAAAGTATCCATAAACCACTTCAAACGAGGGCATAAAGAAGAGTCTTAATTTGCAGAGCACCGCCCATTTCCCTGAAGTTAACACTGCAAATTACCAACTAAAATTATAGTTTTTCCACAAAATTAACCTATTTGTGAGAAATAAACAGCTATGAAACAAAATTATCAACTTAGGGGGGACTACACACTCAAGAATGGAGGTAATAACCCTTTTGGAGTGAATGTAACAGTGAACAGGGTCCCATTGTGACCTATTGTTGGGTGCACACTTTTTTGATCTACTACCTGTTCACCGTAGATGTTTGCATTCACACCAAAAGAGTTGTCATCTCAAGTGGATACTTTCGATTTACCTAAATAAAATCCATATAAAATTATACTTTTGATTCACCCAAGTAACCAACAACTATGAGTGCCTAGGATCTCAAATCCATATACATAACCGCAAATTAAGCTGTTATCTAGATAGGTAAATACAAGGGAATTCGAAGTCAGCTACATCATAGCCTGTCAGAGGTAACTAATTCGCTAATTTCCATAACTGCATCATAGTAAATTAAGAAGTAGCTTATAATACTAGGTATCTATGTTCTTGTTAACTTCTTCTTTTCTTCTGCTTCTTATTCTATCTATCTAGATGAAGGAATCTCAAGGGTCATCATCATAATCATAATTTTTAAGCAACATCTCTATCTATGTTCTTGCTAACTTCTCAACAGCACAAAACAACTGTTTCAGAATGATATTTTTCCTTTCTGCTCATCCTTTCAGGATATCTTCCACAACCAATAGTCTAATAGAGGGTGCATAACTATTGACCACAAATTTGAGTTGAAGAACCATAAGCAACTATTCACTAGTGTTTATGGGTAAAAATCGTTTCTGCTGATTTCGGTAATTTCAGTGGGTGAGTGAGAAACTGGTTCAAACCCTAAACAAATGTGCTTTGCACGTGAGCACTTTATAGATTCGAGAGATCAATCTGTACAAGTCAAGCCTAAACCAAGAAATGGCCGTTCCAGGACTTGCTTCGGTCACAAAGTGGAGGAGAAGGGTTGATTTGGGGAGGAAGCAAAGAAAGGTGTTGAGGAGAGTAGTATCTCGACTTGTATCGAGAAAGTGAAAGCTTAGGAAGCTTGCAAGAGATGGAAGCTTTTGGGAGAGCTTGCAAAGTTGCCTTTACGAGAGTGTAGTATTTTTCTCTGACCGAGACTTGTTGTCTGGGTGGAAATAGGTAAGACCTATTTATACAAGTCGAGATTGAAACGTACCACGGCCTCATGAAGGAAGAGAGTAAAGGGTGAAATAATGGGAGGAGGTGGTAACCGCATGGTTTAATGGGCGAAAACGTTTTTCACCATTATTTCCTCTTTTATTTGACCGCTTTATTCCTTTTCACGCTTTCTTAATGTGAGCGTAGTGTACTGCCGCATCTTTGTGACCGCCAAACCAAAACCCTAAAGAAGCATCCCCGGTTTGTGTCGATGTCTCGAGTGTTGGTTGCATCTTGAGTGCAAGTGGCGCTGTTAGTGGCGCGTGTGGCATGTTCCAATGGCATGTGCGGAATGCCTTGGTGGTAGGTTGCACGGTTTGCAAGTTAGGTTACCCGGCGTGTGTTTTGGCATGTGCGGAATGCCTTGGTGGTAGGTTGCACGGTTTGCAAGTTAGGTTACCGGCGTGTGTGTTTGGCATGTGCGGAATGCCTTGGTGGTAGGTTGCACGGTTTGCAAGTTAGGCTACCAGCGTGTGTGTTTGGCATGTGCCAATGGCTCGTGCGGCCATGTTGACCTAGTTGCAAGTCTTGAAAACCTAGGGCGCTATGTTGGGCGTGGGCCAAAGGCATAGCGGCTTAGAAATATGGCTTGCGGCACGTGTTGGCATGTGCCAATGGCACGTGCGGCCATGTTGACCTAGTTGCAAGTCTTGCAAACCTAGGGCGCTATGTTGGGCGTGGGCCAAAGGCATAGCGGCTTAGAAATATGGCTTGCGGCACGTGTTGGCATGTGCCAACGGCACGCGCGGCCATGTTGACCTAGTTGCAAGTCTTGCAAACCTAGGGCGCTATGTTGGGCGTGGGCCAAAGGCATAACGGCTTAGAAATATGGCTTGCGACACGTGTTGGCATGTGCCAATGGCACGTGCGGCCATGTTGACCTAGTTGCAAATCTTGCAAACCTAGGGCGCTATGTTGGGCGTGGGCCAAAGGCATAGCGGCTTAGAAATATGGCTTGCGGCACGTGTTGGCATGTGCCAATGGCACGTGCGGCCATGTTGACCTAGTTGCAAGTCTTGCAAACCTAGGGCGCTATATTTGGGCGTGGGCCAAAGGCATAGCGGCTTGGAAATATGGCTTGCGGCACGTGTTGGCATGTGCCAATGGCACTTGCGGCCATGTTGACCTAGTTGCAAGTCTTGCAAACCTAGGGCGCTATGTTGGGCGTGGGCCAAAGGCATAGCGGCTTAGAAATATGGCTTGCGGCACGTGTTGGCAGGTGCCAATGGCACGTGCGGCCATGTTGACCTAGTTGCAAGTCTTGTAAACCTAGGGCGCTATGTTGGGCGTGGGCCAAAGGCATAGCGGCTTAGAAATATGGCTTGCGGCACGTGTTGGCATGTGCCAATGGCACATGCGGCCATGTTGACCTAGTTGCAAGTCTTGCAAACCTAGGGCGCTATATTTGGCGTGGGCCAAAGGCATAGCGGCTTGGAAATATGGCTTGCGACACGTGTTGGAATGTGCCAATGGCACGTGCGGCCATGTTGACCTAGTTGCAAGTCTTGCAAACCTAGGGCGCTATATTTGGCGTGGGCCAAAGGCATAGCGGCTTAGAGATTTGGCATTGTTGTCATGGTGCGCAGGGTGCAGCTTGGTTTGGCATTGTTGCCATGGTGCGCAGTTTGCGGCTTGGTTTGGCATTGTTGCCGCGGTGCGCGATATGCGGCTTGGTTTGGCATTGTTGCCATGGTGCGCGGGTGCGGCTTGGTTTGGCATTATTGCCATGGTGCGCGAGGTGCGGCTTGGTTTGGCATTGTTGCCATGGTGCGCAGTATGCGGCTTGGTTTGGCATTGTTGCCATGGTGCGCAGTATGCGGCTTGGTTTGGCATTGTTGCCATGGTGCGCAGTATGCGGCTAGGTTTGGCATTGTTGCCATGGTGCGCAGGGTGCGGCTTGGTTTGGCATTGTTGCCATGGTGCGCAATATGCGGCTTGGTTTGGCATTGTTGCCATGGTGCGCGAGGTGCGGCTTGGTTTGGCATTGTTGCCATGGTGCGCGAGGTGCGGCTTGGTTTTGGCATTGTTGCCAGGGTGCGCAGTTTGCGGCTTGGTTTGGCATTGTTGCCATGGTGCGCAGTATGCGGCTTGGTTTGGCATTGTTGCCATGGTGCGCAGTATGCGGCTAGGTTTGGCATTGTTGCCATGGTGCGCGGGTGCGGCTTGGTTTGGCATTGTTGTCATGGTGCGCGGGGGTGCGGCTTGGTTTGGCATTGTTGCCATGGTGCGCAATATGCGGCTTGGTTTGGCATTGTTGCCGCGGTGCGCAGTATGCGGCTTGGTTTGGCATTGTTGCCATGGTGCGCAAGGTGCGGCTTGGTTTGGCATTGTTGCCATGGTGCGTGGTAGGCCTTTAGATGTTTATATTTTATGGCCTACTTGTGATAACCGCAAGTGCACGGCGTCTATCGGAGACGCGGCAAGTACGGGTCGAACCACAGAGACGAGGAGGTGCTGATGTTGATCTTAGGTTTGCCTAAACTGAATATAGGGGAATGTAACTCAAATAATTGGTTTGTTTTGTTGTCGGAACGACTGATGTTGAGTGGAAGTGTCTCTAAACTAAAACAGTGATAAAGTAGAAAGCACCAGGGTACTCAATCCACCCCTAATCTCATGCCCAGGCCATATTTCTTAAGCTATCTTCTTGTGCCTTCTAATGAAGGTCTACAATGGATGTTCTTTAATCGAATTTCCTAACTAACCCCCTAGTATGAGCTATCTTCTTACGGTATAGCTCATCACGAACTAACAAGTTTCATCAACTAATTAATAATCCTAATCATGTTATAATTTAGCAAAAACACAACCAAGAATATATGAGCTTGACATGAAATTCGGGGGTTTCATTAACACCTGGATAATTAAATTAACACATTAGAAGAACAACTAAACTAAAAATTAATCCTAATTCGTGCTCTTGCCTAGCCCAGGCATGCTTCAAACATCCACAACTCCCTTCAATTTATACATGCAAAGAACGCTAACCCTAATACTTTTAAAATAGAAATTAATTGAAAATAAATCAAACCCGTGTACCCATACTCTATGATTCGAGTCATCTCTTGTCAAATCGGCTCGAGCTTTTCTTGGTACGATTTTCCTCTCAGTGTATTGAAACCATAACCCTAATCTTCTCCATCTCGACCTTAGCTCCTAGGGTAGAAGCTAAGACAGAGCTAGAGATTATTTGGGAGGTGATGGCGAGGCGGCTGGTAGCAATTGGTAGGCAAAGGCGGGAGATGGTGTTGGTGAGGGTTCGGGTATGGTCGGGTGAGGGAGATGGAAGAGCGGAGAGCGAGAGGTATGGAGGAGAAGAAAGAGAAGATTGAGTAGAGAATAGGGTTTGGTCGACGGGTATAGGGTAGGTAGTTTTTGTTGTGAACCGGGTGCGTGAAGTTTGATGAGGAAGGCAGAGCGAGCGTTGGATCTTGCGGGAGAGATCTCGAACGGTCGAGGGAGGCCGAGGCGATTTGGTGTTGAGCGCGGAGCATCGAGAAATAGATGTGAGCGAAGGAGCGACCGTATGATGCATCTCGGGTGAGATCTCAACGGCTCGGGATGAGCGGGTTCGGATCCGGGTCGTGGGTAGCTCTAGCCCATGTCTTCCTTGTTGGGTTGCAACTGATTCGCGCGCGGGCTTGGGCTATCTGCTCCATAGACGCTTGTCTCCAATTCTTCTGCTCTTTTGGATCCTTAGTTTCTCCGAGCTTTATTTATTACCTAAAAACACAAAATTAATTAATACAAATATTTATTCTTGAAAACAAAGAAAACACGAGAATATGGGATAATATCTGATTTCTAAGCGCAAAAGATGAGTAAAATGCCAATAAAAAGGTGTATAAATATGCACTATTTAGCACTCATCGATGGCGAGTGCGGCTTGGTTTGGCATTGTTGCCATGGTGCGCATATGCGGCTTGGTTTGGCATTGTTGCCATGGTGCGCGATATGCGGCTAGGTTTGGCATTGTTGCTATTACGATCTTGCAAGTGACGCACAATGATCATGCGTTACGAGTTGCGAGCCAAGTTTGTGGCCCGCTGTAATGGTGCAATGCGAAGCTATAATAGCGCAATGCAAGCCATAATAGCGGTATTACTGTATAGACTGGCAAGTGTCAGGAATGGCATTAACCCACAGGGCCAATGTAGTGCAAGTGCAGCATTACATTGTAAACACATTTGGCTAAGTGATGGAGCTTATTGGCCGACACAATGAAGCTTCATTGAGGAAAGGCAAGACATGGCCAAAGTGACAGATGCAACATGCGATGTTGGCATCGATGCATATCCGTGGAATTGAGTTGGCCCAAGCTCAAGGAGGATGCAAGAATGAAGAATAGACTAAGGGATGGTCTATGGCATATATTAAAAGTTGGCCAAAGCTTGAATAATGCAAACAAGTTAGTAATGCAAGAGTTGCATTGCTGTTGTCAAGCTAATTGGCAAAGTGAAGCACATATGACGCATGAGCAACTAGAGTGAGCTTAAGGAGCTAGCATCAATGTTTGAAGCTTAAGGAATGTCCGTGCATGAGTTTAGAATGATAAGCATGCAGGGCCAAGAGGGCTGAACATTGGCGCAAGGCAGAATCCAGTGTGCCAAATCAGATGGCGCAATAGGGCTCAAGTGACGGTTGCAAGTCAGTTACAAGCTTCACAAGCATGCCAATGATGCGTGATGAAGAGGAGCGGTTATAAAGGAGTTTATAAACGTGGTAGAAGAGTTCTAACTGCTAAGGAACAGGTGTGGGATGATTGGTGCGAGTTGGAGAAGAATCGGCGGATTAGCACGATTATTGGCGGTTAGCGAGAACTACTTTATGGGACAGATGGCTGTTCCATGCGTGTGTAACGGTTATGCACGGTTTGGCCAAGTAAAGCTGCTGTATAAATAGTCCTAAGGAGGGGAAAATTCGGCAAGGCTTGCATAGAGAACATATGTGAGAGTGAGGTTTGCATATGTGAGTGAATAGGAGAGTTTTTGTAAGACTAAGGCTTGGTTTGAAGGCAAACAAGTCATGTAAAGTCCCCAAGTGGGCAAGTTTTGTATTTCTTCCCTTTGATGCAATAAAAGAGTTGATTGTGTCATGTTCTAAGTGTTCTTGGTTGGCTGATTTGTTGTTAGCAAAGTATGGCAAAGAATTGAATGTATTATGGGGTGCATTTGATGAGTTTTGAGAAGTGAAAGAAGGCTGTAAAGACTTCCGCTGATTGACCTGATATGTTGGTCTGTTTGCATAGGTGCAAACTTATAAGGCTGAAGTGCAATTTGGGTGAAGCTATTCACAAAACCACTTGTACTGCCGGGTTACACTTTCGCAGAAAATTGCTAAGGCATTTGGGAGTGTGACAATTCGGGTATCGTAGCCGTGTTTGGTACACGGTTCGAGTGTATTTGTTGGATAATACACTAGTACTTCTTTCTCTCTAAAGCTATTTTCCTGTGAGCAAGTAAGTAGCGAGTTATTTTTCAGAGTTTGCATTAGAAATGAGTTCTAATGGCATGATGATTGACGAAGAACTACCGGTTCGTTCGATCAACTTGAGGAGTATGGTGATCTTGGCGATTTAACCATTGACTTCGGTGCGAGATGGCATTGAAAATCCTCTTGCTTCAAGATAAAGGCAGGCTAGACATACTTGAAGGAAGAACATCGAGTTGGTTTAAAGAATTCGATGGCGGGGTAAGTCTTTGTAGAAGACAAGGTGTACGATGCAACCCTTTTGAATTGCGAAACCAATCTTGAAGTGACCGAATTGAAGGTGCAATTCAGTGACATAAAGACCATACTAACAAGCCATGCGAAGCAAATGTCTGAGGAAGTGGCAAGCATTCGCGGGCTAATCAGTAACGGCATGTTTGTAGGGGCAAATGTGCATGGAGAAAGCTCTAATCGAGTCTCCGAGCCAAGAATTTACGCAGGTTCCAGAGATGCTAGAGAAATTGAGAATTTCTTGTATGACGTTGAGGCATACTTTGAGGCGAATGGAACTGGGGAAGGACAAAAAGTAACTCTCGCAGGCAATTACCTTGGTGGTGATGCAAAGGTTTGGTGGAGAACCATGCTGCAAGAAGATGAAGCTGCTGGTTATGCCAACCCTATGTTATGGAATGACATGAAAGATGGACTGAGATGTCAGTTCTGGCCGAGCAATGGTGCTTGGTATGCAAGAGAAAGTTTGCGTAGGCTAAAGATGACGAGTACACCACAGGCCTATGTTGAAAACTTCTTTGCATTGGTGCAAGAGACGCGTGGCATGAGTGACGAAGATCAGATGTTCCAATTTCTGGCTGGCGCAAGTTCAAGTGTGATTGCTGAACTTAAGAAGCGCAAAGTATCCAGATGGCTATGCGAGACGGTAAGAGAGCTTGCCAATAGCACAACGATCAAGATGTGCAAAGCTGCGAAGGAAAAGCCAAAGGAAAGGAAAAATCATGTGGCGATGGCGCAAGCATGAACCTAAGGAAGAGGAACTGCTCCTTCATCCCTAAGTATAGGGGATGTTTCATTTGCAAAGGTTTACACTTCGCTAGAAGTGTCCACTCAAGGCGCAACTCAATGTATCGGTTGGGGATGATTATGGGAATCATTCTAGCAAGACTCGCGAAGGCCGAAGTGAGGGTTCAAGGAAGAGACCTCGCAGTGAAGTGGTCGCTAACTCGACAAGAGAAACTAAGCTAGAAACAAGTAAGTGTTCTTTGTCTCCATTGACAACACTTTGAATGCCAAAACAAAAGTGTTTTTGGCCTTGTTTTATGTAGCTTGAGTTGTTTTGTGTTGCAAACTCTGTGTGTAGAGTTTAGTTGTCTGACTTTTATTTGAGTCTTCAAGTTTGTATATACTTTGCTTTGGTGTAAGCAAGTTGCTTTGTTAATGAAGTTTTAGCTTTCCAAAAGTGATCAAGTGGATCAATCATGTAATGGTACATGGTATTGTCATGTAAGAGCATAATGAACGAGGGTGTTTTCGTTTATAAAGTTTTGCCTCTTTATTTACGATGTAAAGCTAGTTCATGGGGAGATGCTGCAAGTAGCATACTTAGCCTAACGTATGCAATGACAAGACAAGTTGAAAGCTAATAAGCAAAGCATAGGACAGGGGTCCTAGTTGATGTAGAAGTGATGTTGTTGTTTGGGAGATTGCAAAATGGCACGATGGCAGATGGGCGGCGACAGTGCAAGCAATACAGCAAGTTAGAAATCATTTCGTCAGCAAGCATGAGTTGGGTAGAACTCACGGCCTTAGAGAAAGACACACACTTTCCAGGCAATTGGCAATGCAGTTCAAAGAAGTATTTGGAGACATATTGGCTTTGGAAGCATAGCATATGGACAGCTAAAGGGGTAGCTAATGTTATGTCCAAGAGATAGTTAGTCACAGTTTTAAATGGGCTGTGCAACTCAATAGTTTTGCTGCATGGAAGTTGAGCAAGGAAAACTCACCATTTTAGTACGGGTATACAATATGGCATAAGTATAGAGTTTATACTTGGTGGCCGCATTCGAAGAAATGAGTTCTTGAATGATATTTGCATAGTCAGGGTTTGGCGAGGCATGAAGTAGGAAATGAGGGTGTCTAATGCAAAGAGAACCCCGTTTACTTTGTGACGTGCTTGATGAGGATCGCGGAGAACAACAGTTCAAAGGCGGGTTGCCAACAAAATTGATTGAAAACGAGGCCAAGTCGTTTATAAGTCCTTATCATGTTGATAATAAGGCAAAGTCGGAAAGCACAAAACGATGGCTATGATCATGGTGATCAGTAGAAGAGGAATCATTCAGTGAGTACACTTAGGCGCAAATGATTCAAGGTGAAATTCAAGCTAAAGGGAATTGGCTAAGAAGAATTTCAGATTTTGCATTTGGGTATTGATGCATAATTTGAGTAGCAGCATAAGCGTAGTGCACAACGCCTAGATGTGGCTCAAAGACATGAGATCAATGGCAAAGCAATAAAGCTAAGTGATGCGGATGCAATCGGAGGGGACCATTGGCAAGGGTTAGCCAAAAGTAGTTCTGATTTTCAGAGAAGGTTAAAAGCAAGTGAAGCAAAGACAAGTATGTTGTCTATCTTGAGTCGCGTTCAACGAGGGCGTTGAGCGGATTAGGTGGGGAGGTCTATTACGGTGCTCTTGCAAGTGATGCACAATGATCATGCGTTACGGAGTTGCAGGCCAAGTTTGTGGCCCGCCGTAATGGTGCAATGCGAGAAGCTATAATAGCGCAATGCAAGCCATAATAGCGGTATTATCAGTATAGGCGGCAAGTGTCGAGAATGGCATTAACCCACAGGGCCAATGTAGTGCAAGTGCAGCATTACATTGTAAACACATTTGGCTAAGTGATGGAGCTTATTGGCCGACACAATGAAGTTTCATTGAGGAAAGGCAAGACATGGCCAAAGTGACAGATGCAACATGCGATGTTGGCATCGATGCATATCCATGGAATTGAGTTGGCCCAAGCTCAAGGAGGATGCAAGAATGAAGAATAGACTAAGAGTTGGTCTATGGCATATATTCAAGGTTGGCCAAAGCTTGAATAATGCAAACAAGTTAGCAATGCAAGAGTTGCATTCTTTGTTGTCAAGCTAATTGGCAAAGTGAAGCACATATGACGCATGAGCAACTAGAGTGAGCTTAAGGAGCTAGCATCAATGTTTGAAGCTTAAGGAATGTCCGTGCATGAGTTTAGAATGATAAGCATGCGGGGCCAAGAGGGTGAACATTGGCGCAAGGCAGAATCCAGTGTGCCAAATCAGATGGCGCAATAGGGCTCAAGTGACGGTTGCAAGTCAGTTACAAGCTTCACAAGCATGCCAATGATGCGTGATGAAGAGGAGCGGTTATAAAGGAGTTTATAAACGTGGTAGAAGAGTTCTAACTGCTAAGGAACAGGTGTGGGATGATTGGTGCGAGTTGGAGAAGAACTGGCCAGTTAGCACAGTTATTGGCGGTTGGCAGAACTACTTTATGGGACAGATGGCTGTTCCATGCGTGTGTAACGGTTATGCACGGTTTGGCCAAGTAAAGCTCTTTGTATAAATAGTCCTAAGGAGGGGAAAATTCGGCAAGGCTTGCATAGAGAACATATGTGAGAGTGAGGTTTGCATATGTGAGTGAATAGGAGAGTTTTTGTAAGACTAAGGCTTGGTTTGAAGGCAAACAAGTCTGTGTAAGTCCCCAAGTGGGCAAGTTTTGTATTTCTTCCCTTTGATGCAATAAAAGAGTTGATTGTGTCATGTTCTAAGTGTTCTTGGTTGGCTGATTTGTTGTTAGCAAAGTATGGCAAAGAATTGAATGTATTATGGGGTGCATTTGATGAGTTTTGAGAAGTGAAAGAAGGCTGTAAAGACTTCCGCTGATTGACCTGATATGTTGGCTGTTTGCATAGGTGCAAACTTATAAGGCTGAAGTGCAATTTGGGTGAAGCTATTCACAAAACCACTTGTACTGCCGGGTTACACTTTCGCAGAAAATTGCTAAGGCATTTGGGAGTGTGACAGTTGCCATGGTGCGCAGGGTGCGGCTTGGTTTGGCATTGTTGCCATGGTGCGCATGATATGCGGCTTGGTTTAGCATTGTTGCCATGGTGCGCGAGGTGCGGCTTGGTTTGGCATTATTGCCATGGTGCGCGGGGGTGCGGCTTGGTTTGGCATTGTTGCCATGGTGCGATATTTTGGCATTGTTGCCATGGTGCGCTGATATGTCTGCGGCTTGGTTTGGCATTTTGCCATGGTGCGCGATGGCGGCCAGGTTTGGCATTATTGCCATGGTGCGCAGTATGCGGCTTGGTTTGGCATTGTTGCCATGGTGCGCATGATATCTCGGCTTGGTTTTAGCATTGTTGCCATGGTGTGCGATATCACGGCTTGTTTTGGCATTGTTGCCATGGTGCGCGATGTGCGACTTGGTTTTGGAATTAGGGTTACGTGTTGAAAACCCTAATGCGGTATTTTGAAAAATACCCCTATTAATTGTTTACACCCGAGTTAAATGCTCTTAGTTAATGTGTTGCGGGTAACACTATGTCATGGGGTTTTACGATTTTACCCCTTGTTTAAAAACCACCATCAACATTAAGTCCCCACTTGGCTCGGAACAGGGGCTTTGTTGCGAGGTAAGCATAAAATGGTGACAAACTATTAACACAAGAAACCGTAAATAAAATTGAAGGAGGCTTGTCGACCTTTTATAAATAGGATTTGGAATCCTTGCCTCGGTAGTTTTGCACAAATCGGGAGGCTGGCACAATTAGTGGGCCCAGTGCGGCTTGGGCGACGTTGGGAAGTTGGCGTGAGTTGGGAAGCCGAGTGTGCAAGCTGGTGGGGCCAGGCACAAAGTGTAGAAGCCGTGCGTGCTTGCGGTCGGCGCAATTGGTGGGGCCGGTGCAGCTTGGAAGCCGTGCTTGCAGGCGTGACTTGGGCGACATTGGGAAGTCGCACCCTTTGTGGGCCCGTTTCTTGCACGCGTGATTTTGGTAAAAGGAAATCCTTCCCTATTTCAAAGTCTTCACGCCTATATATATAAAGCCCTTTCTCCCCATCCTGCGCTTTATTCTTTCCTATTTTCATACTAGCGGCAAAGAGAAACCGGCTTCGGGTATGTCTTCGAGTACTTTTCTCTCTTTTTTTTCTTTTCACGTAGGTGTAAACCTTAAGAGTAGGCGCTTCCACAATCCTTGCATATGATTTCTTGGCGTTCCTCTTGTAGAAAATATTGTATGTATGCAACCAAGGGAAATCTTGCATATATTGTTTGAACCCGTAGGAAATATTGCATATATGAATTTTCGGTCCACGAAAGAAATATTTGAACCACACAAGAAAATCTTTGCGTGTGTATTTTGAACCGTAGAGGATGCTCAGTATATAATTACGAACCCGAAGAAAGATCTGTAGACACACTTGTACCGTATAGAATGTCGCATATATAGTATATAGTCTCGAACCCGAAAGAAAATACTGCGTATATAGTCTTGAACCGCGAATAAAATCTGTATATAGTCTTGAACCCGAATAAAATCTTTGTGTATATAGTCTTGAACCTGAATAAAATACTATGTATATAGTCTTGAACCCGAATAAAATCACTGTGTATATAGTCTTGAACCCAGATAAAATACGTCCTCCTTCCCCTTTTTTTTTTTTTTTGTTGGGTACGTTATGTGTCGGGAGATAACTTCGTCTTTCTTCGTTTGTTTTGTGCGAGATATCTTATTACCAAATTGTTATGAAGGAATTCGATAAGATGTTACACAATCAAATTTCACTTCGTCGAAGGATGCTCATAATTCCAAACCGAACACAGATGATGAATTCTTCACTAGAGCCCTCGCCCCGCTCGGAAGAATCACCCGAGTTTCGTGCCAATTTTGCTAACCGGTGGTGAGGATGAAAGGAAGACACGTTCGGTTTGCCCGAGAGAGCACCATTCGGTTTGTCTTCATAAAGGGTGTATTCTTCTTCCAACATTGACTTGAGGATGTGTCAAAGCCCATTGCGTTCTTTTGATAGATGGGTTGAGTTCATGGTGAGCAAGGAGCATATAAATACCAACTTGACTCGAGCGCAGTCATTGATCTTGTCAAGACTTGATAAATCTCCAGTTAGGAAGGATATCCCGAGGCTTGGTTGCTTTCATCTCCGGATGGTGTTCGGATACCCATACAATCATATGTAGATGGGGTGAGATAACTTTCTCCTTGGAGAGTGTGGCTCTCTTCTTTGAATCTTCCGTGGCAGGAATCTTAAAATCAATTATCGAAAGTGAGGTGAAGATGCGGGATGACACAGGCCGCTAAGTTGGGGATTTTGCTCGGAAAGACTCCATTGCGAAGTCGAAGGATTACGGCCAGGAAAGAGGATGAAAGGTGCCCTTACGGTTGGTGGATATCTCAATGGTTTCCCGGCGAGTTGGAGCACGAGCAGAAAAGCGATGATCTTCATGTCGCCGCATTTTTGGCTCTCTGGTTGTCGAGAGACATTTTTGATGACGGTTTTGGCAAGAAAGGAATAAGACCGGAGTTGTTAGCGATTCTTTGTGAAGTTGGCAAAGGGTGAAGTTCTTCCCATTGGCAAAGCTGTTCCTTGGTTCCTGTATGTGCATCTGGATCACCTAGTTGCGAACATGCAAGTTTCGAATGGTTTCATGAAAGTGGATTCATATGTGCACGTTGCTTTTACGCAAGTCCGGCTATGGGAGCACTTTGAAGTATGCTCAAAAACCGCTGCCTTCGCTTCCCGTGAGTTGGGGTGGCTCCAATTCTTCGATGGGTGAACAGGCATCCAAGTTGGCGTGATCTTGGTTAGTTTTCTTGATAAGTTGCATGAAATCAATTTTCGTCCATGGGGGCGGTCCATAAGTCGGTGACTCAAATTGACACTTTTGCTTCTCGCTCCGCTCATGTCTTTGTCTTGATGACGCTTTGAGCGTTGGTGAAAACTTGTTCATTCAAAGTGCTTGCCCGGTTATATGCCGTCTTTCTTCATGGGGTCTTTCCAGGATAGCTGCTTACAATATTGACCGTCTTTGCTCGTCACATGGGTTTCGATCAAGGGTGCCTCTTGTTTACCGGCAGTGATCCCTAAGGATTCATTGCGTGTCGCCCTTGGCCTTGATGCCCTTAAGCCGGGTATCCGTCTTTCCTTCTTTCAAATGGGAAGAGTAACCCGACGACCTTCGGCTATAATGAGTTTTGGTGCGACGAGTTTACTATGATCCGAGATTTTGTGAATAACGTGGTGGAAAACGTTCGTTGCAAACCTTCCCAGCAATTACGAAAGAGTATCCAATGTTGAGAGATCCCAAGCGAAAGTTGCCTAACAATTCGGAAAGCCCCGGGCCAAGGAACGGAGAACAAAGAATCGTGCTTTGGCGGGTTCGGACGTTTCACAAGATCCTCCCACGGCTCTTGTGTCTTTCGGTTCTTCCAATAACCAGGTATGTGTCGCCTCTTCATTGGTTTGTCTCAAAACACGTGAATTTCGGGCCGAGAATATGTGTCTTGTTTCCTTCGGGGCTTCGGTAGTGTTAATGCTTTATTTGCTCTTGCGTTGCCGGGAGACGGCAATTTCTTCAAAGAACTCCAGCGACATTGAGCCTTCTCATAGCGATGATGAGTCGAGAGAGAGAAGAAGGTTCAACAAGTGAGAGTGATTCCTCACGTGATCAGGTTCTGTTTGGGAAGTGGTTCGGTGAGTTTCGCACTTCTTTTCTTTGTCCTTTTGTTTCCTCTTTTGGGAAATATCGACTCGAGTTCGCAGGAGGAATCCGGTTCGGAGGATGATTACAGGGTAGAGCCGCATGAAAACTTGCCTTTGGTGACCACCGTGGTGACTTGGAGATGAGCGTTAGCCAATTCACGAACACGAGATGTGGCTCAAACGGCGGATGATTCTCTGATGGTTGTTGCCGTGAGACATGGAGGAAAACCTTGCTGCGAGTCGTGAGGCCGAGTGCGGCGCCATTTTGATCCTCAAGTACTTGGTTCCTTATCCGGGTCATGTCTTTGGTTGGCGGCTTGACGTCTTAGGCTAAGCACGAGGCGTTGTACACAGAATCCAGGAGAAATACGGACATATGGCTACAACCAAGAAAGTCACTAGTCGATTTGCGGCTGGTTAAGCGTGTGGAAGAGGCTTTATCTTCCATCGAGGACATGCGTGAGGTGGCCGGTCACACACCGTTTACGAAGACGTTATTGCCATTTGGGAGCACCATCGCGACGTGTGCATAGAAAAGGAGTTCAACACTTCGTGGTTTGTCGAAGGCCTTGCAGAGATCAAAAGTTGAAAGATGCAGCGGTCAAAGCCTTTCCGTGAGGAGATTGCTCGACGGGGAGGTAGAACTCGAAAAACTTTCCAAGATGTTGACTATGAAGAAGCGGCTCTTGAAGATGCAAAGTTGACCTTCTCAAGAAGAACAGACCTCATTGGATGATTTTCCTTGAATGTTTCTCGTTAAACTTTCATTTAGGTTCTTTTTTTGAAAGACATATTGGATGTCCGGTTCAAAACTTGACCTTTGATAGACAGTGGTAGCTTTTTAGGGTATTGGATTATTTACGGGATGAATGGTTTTGATAATATGACTATGATTATGTTTTGGGAAAGGAATATTGCTTTTATGAAAGTGTGTGCTAGCAATAGGCATAAGACTCGAGAGTATGACGGTTTTACTAAGAACCTAAAAATAGATTGTATATCTTGCCCAGTCTGAATTTACTCACTTCATCGGTTTTTGCGAACATGCCCCTCTTCATATAAAAAGGCGGTTTTGCTGGTAGCATCGCCAGTTAGTCCCCAATTGCTGGTAGCGTATTCAACGAGTCCCCAGTTTTCTTGTGTAGTTTTTGCAACTGGTAACCAGGTCGTCTGGTGGTTGAGTCGAACCGAGTCGCAAGTCCCCAATCGGGTAGTATCTTCAACGAGTCCCAGTTTTCTCGTGTAGTTTTTTCAAGCTGTAACCGGGTCGTTTGGTAGTTGAGTCGGATCGAGTTGCCTTCCCCTACCATCTTGACATCTGGGTCGAAGAACGAGATCGACAGTCTGACATTGTAGCCGATAGATCGATCCTCCCGCTGTGGTCGCCAATTGTTTATGGGTAAAAATCGTTTCTGCCGATTTCGGTAATTTCGGTGGGTGAGTGAGAAACTGGTTCAAGCCCTAAACAAATGTCTTTGCACGTGAGCACTTTATAGATCGAGAGATCAATGCAGCTGCAAGTCCGGCCTAAACCAAGAAATGGCCGTTCTAGACTTGCTTCGGTCACAAAGTGGAGGAGAAGGGTTGATTTGGGGAGGGAAGCAAAGAAAGGTGTTGAGGAGAGTAGTATCTCGACTTGTATCGAAAAGTGAAAGCTTAGGAAGCTTGCAAGAGATGGAAGCTTTTGGGAGAGCTTGCAAAGTTGCCTTTACGAGAGTGTAGTATTTTCTCTGACCGAGACTTGTTGTCACGGTGGAAATAGGTAAGACCTATTTATACAAGTCGAGATTGAAACGTACCACAGCCTCATGAAGGAAGAGAGTAAAGGGTGAAATAATGGGAGGTGGTGGTAACCGCATGGTTTAATGGCGAAAACATTTTTCACCATTATTTCCTCTTTTATTTGACCGCTTTATTCCTTTTCACGCTTTCTTAATGTGGCGTAGTGTACGGCTGCATGCGGTGACCGCAAACCAAAACCCTAAAGAAGCATCCCCCAGTTTGTGTCGATGTCTCGAGTGTTGGTTGCATCTTGAGTGCAAGTGGCGCGTGTGGCATGTGCCAATGGCATGTGCGGAATGCCTTGGTGGTAGGTTGCACGGTTTGCAAGTTAGGTTACCGAGCGTGTGTGTTTGGCATGTGCCAATGGCATGTGCGGAATGCCTTGGTGGTAGGTTGCACGGTTTGCAAGTTAGGTTACCAAGGCGTGTGTGTTTGGCATGTGCCAATGGCATGTGCGGAATGCCTTGGTGGTAGGTTGCACGGTTTGCAAGTTAGGCTACCGGCGTGTGTGTTTGGCATGTGCCAATGGCTCGTGCGGCCATGTTGACCTAGTTGCAAGTCTTGCAAATCTAGGGCGCTATGTTGGCGTGGGCCAAAGGCATAGCGGCTTAGAAATATGGCTTGCGGCACGTGTTGGCATGTGCCAATGGCACGTGCGGCCATGTTGACCTAGTTGCAAGTCTTGCAAACCTAGGGCGTTATGTTGGGCGTGGGCCAAAGGCATAGCGGCTTAGAAATATTGCTTGCGGCACGTGTTGGCATGTGCCAGCGGCACGTGCGGCCATGTTGACCTAGTTGCAAGTCTTGCAAACCTAGGGCGCTATGTTGGGCGTGGGCCAAAGGCATAGCGGCTTAGAAATATGGCTTGCGACACGTGTTGGCATGTGCGGCCATGTTGACCTAGTTGCAAGTCTTGCAAACCTAGGGCGCTATGTTGGGCGTGGGCCAAGGCATAGCGGCTTAGAAATATGGCTTGCGGCACGTGTTGGCATGTGTCAATGGCACGTGCGGCCATGTTGACCAAGTTGCAAGTCTTGCAAACCTAGGGCGCTATATTTGGCGTGGGCCAAAGGCATAGCGGCTTGGAAATATGGCTTGCGGCACGTGTTGGCATGTGCCAATGGCACTGCAGCCATGTTGACCTAGTTGCAAGTCTTGCAAACCTAGGGCGCTATGTTGGCGTGGGCCAAAGGCATAGCGGCTTAGAAATATGGCTTGCGGCACGTGTTGGCATGTGCCAATGGCACGTGCGGCCATGTTGACCTAGTTGCAAGTCTTGCAAACCTAGGGCGCTATGTTGGCGTGGGCCAAAGGCATAGCGGCTTAGAAATATGGCTTGCGGCACGTGTTGGCATGTGCCAATGGCACATGCGGCCATGTTGACCTAGTTGCAAGTCTTGCAAACCTAGGGCGCTATATTTGGCGTGGGCCAAAGGCATAGCGGCTTGGAAATATGGCTTGCGGCACGTGTTGGCATGTGCCAATGGCACGTGCGGCCATGTTGACCTAGTTGCAAGTCTTGCAAACCTAGGGCGCTATATTTGGCGTGGGCCAAAGTCATAGCGGCATGATTTGGCATTGTTGCCATGGTGCGCAGTATGCGGCTTGGTTTGGCATTGTTGCCATGGTGCGCGATATGCGGCTTGGTTTTAGCATTGTTGCTTGCGGTGCGCGATATGCGGCTTGGTTTGGCATTGTTGCCATGGTGCGCGTTGAGTGCGGCTTGGTTTGGCATTGTTGCCATGGTGCGCGAGGGTGCGGCTTGGTTTGGCATTGTTGCCATGGTGCGCGATATGCGGCTTGGTTTTAGCATTGTTGCCATGGTGCGCGATATGCGGCTTGGTTTAGCATTGTTGCCATGGTGCGCAGATATGCGGCTAGGTTTAGCATTGTTGCCATGGTGCGCGGAGTGCGGCTTGGTTTGGCATTGTTGCCATGGTGCGCGATATGCGGCTTGGTTTGGCATTGTTGCCATGGTGCGCGAGTGCGGCTTGGTTTGGCATTGTTGCCATGGTGCGCGGTGCGGCTTGGTTTGGCATTGTTGCCATGGTCGCGATATCACGGCTTGGTTTGGCATTGTTGCCATGGTGCGCAGTATGCGGCTAGGTTTGGCATTGTTGCCATGGTGCGCAGAGTGCGGCTTGGTTTGGCATTGTTGTCATGGTGCGCAGGGTGCGGCTTGGTTTGGCATTGTTGCCATGGTGCGCGATATGCGGCTTGGTTTGGCATTATTCTTAGCGGTCATGATATGCGGCTTGGTTTAGCATTGTTGCCATGGTGCGCAAGGTGCGGCTGGTTTGGCATTATTGCCATGGTGCGTGGTAGGCCTTTAAAGATGTTTATATTTTATGGCCTACTTGTGATAACCGAAGTGCAGGCGTCTATCGGAGGCAGCGGCAAGTGCTGGTCGAACCACGAGAGAGGAGGTGCTGATGTTGATCTTAGGTTTGCCTAAACTGAATATAGGGAATGTAACTCAAATAATTGGTTTGTTTTGTTGTCGGACAGTGATGTTGAGTGGAAGTGTCTCTAAACTAAAGCAGTGATAAAGTAGAAGCACCGGTACTCAATCCACCCCTAATCTCATGCCCAGGCCATATTTCTTAAGCTATCTTCTTGTGCCTTCTAATGAAGGTCTACAATGGATGTTCTTTAATCGAATTTCCTAACTAACCCCTAGTATGAGCTATCTTCTTACAGTATAGCTCATCACAGGCTAACAAGTTTCATCAACTAATTAATAATCCTAATCATGTTATAATTTAGCAAAACACAACCAACAATATATGAGCTTGACATGAAATTCAGGGGTTTCATTAACACCCTGGATAATTAAATTAACACATTAGAAGAACAACTAAACTACAAATTAATCATAATTCGTGCTCTGGCTAGCCCAGGCATGCTTCAAACATCCACAACTCCCTTCAATTTATACATGCAAAGAACCTAACCCTAATACTTTTAAAATAGAAATTAATTGAAAATAAATCAAACCCGTGTACCCATACTCTCTGATTCAGTCATCTCTCTTGTCAAATCGGCTCTGAGCTTTTCTTGGTACAATTTTCCTCTCAGTGTATTGAAACCATAACCCTAATCTTCTCTATCTCGACCTTAGCTCCTAGGGTAGAAGCTAAGACAGAGCTAGAGATTATTTGGGAGGTGATGGCGAGGCGGCTGGTAGCAGTTGGTAGCTGTGGCAGGAGATGGTGGTGGTGAGGGTTCATGTATGGTCGGGTGAGGGAGATGGAAGAGCATAGCAGAGGTATGGAGGAGAAGAAAGATAAGATGGAGTAGAGAATAGGGTTTGGTCGACGGGTATAGGGTAGGTAGTTTTGTTGTGAAGCGAGTGCGGCGAAGTTTGATGAGGAAGACGAAGCAAGCGTTGGATCTTGCGGGAGAGATCCGAGCGGTCGAGGAGAAGCGAGGCGATTTGGTGTTGGCGGAGCATCGATAAATAGATGTGAGCGAAGGAGCGACCGTATGATGCATGCGGGTGAGATCTCAACGGCTCGGGATGAGCGGGTTCGGATCCGGGTCGTGGGTAGCTCTAGCCCATGTCTTCCTTGTTGGGTTGCAACTGATTCGCGCGTGGGCTTGGGCTATCTGCTCCATAGACGCTTGTCTCCAATTCTTCTGCTCTTTTGGCTCCTCAGATTCTCCGAGCTTTATTTACTACCTAAAAACACAAAATTAATTAATACAAATATTTATTCTTGAAAACAAAGAAAACACGAATGCAGGATAATATATGATTTCTAAGCGCAAAAGATGAGTAAAATGCCAATAAAAGGTGTATAAATATGCACTATTTAGCACTCATCAAATACCCCCAAACCTGAATTTTACTTGTCCTCAAGTGAAACAGAAATTAAGAAATCCTAACTATACCCCCATGCAGGTCTCTCGAATGCATTTAGCGTATGCACTAAGCCTTTAAACCCCTAGGTGTCCCTAGTGGACGAGTTGTAGTCTCGTGAGGGTTTACAGAGGTGTACCCACAAAACCTTCTCCAACTTGAGTGTAAAAGAGTTTCAAGCATCCAAGAAGCTATGAGGACATAGAGTTTTGCATGCTAGTAACATGAAGTTAGAACTACCAAAGAACGCATTCTCATCCTTAAGTCTTTGAGCGAGAAATAACCATACCATATGAAAGAATTCGGATTCGATTGTGATCATAAGTCTCAACCACACCTCACCATTAGGGTTTTATGATAATTGCACTCAAAAAGATCGCTTTTTAGTCTCTCATGTGTGCGGCGGGAATAAAGAGAGAAATCCTACACACGTTGTAGGTAAGAAGGATAACCTTCCGAAATAATTTCCGGAGACTCCACAGAAGTGTGGACAAAAGAATCTTTTTCTGATGATCTCTAAGAAAGGAAATCAACCATTAGCAAGGGTGGGAGTACTCACTCACTTCTCACCCGATCGGCAATTAATATCACTCTCTCATAAGAACCATAGAAACGTCTTCAATCTTCGGTCTTCGGTCTTCAATTGTTGATGACGAACTTCTAAACTTCACAAAACTTGACAATTTTTTTAATTTTTATACTCAATTTCCTTGTTGTTTGGATTTTTCTTCTTGAACTCTCTTTACCATGGTGGTAGCAAAAATAAACTACAATATTTTTTTGATTTTTTTTTTTTTTTTTTTTTTTTTTTACAAAAAGTGAAAATAAAAATACAAATAATGAAACAACTAACTCCATGGACAAAGGACTTTGTCACTCAATTTTTCCACAACTTGTATTGTCTTGATTTTATAAATTTTATTAATTCTCATCCTATTTTCTTTTCTTTTTCTTTGTTGCACGTAAACCTTGGACTATATCAATTTTTCTTTCAATATTACGATGATGCTCAGCTTGTTGACGATGATGTGTTTCTATGGGTCTGTTGATTGAGAGAGAGGGTGATGCTAACTGCAAATCGATATTTAGAAGGAGTTTTCATCTTTAGACGTCACCCTCATGATTGACAAAAACTAGCACTCAAGAGATCAAAAGTAGTCTTTGAAATTGGTGCGAAGTTGGGTAGCTCACCATTCCTACCCGGAATTGACGTACGGTGACACACACTCTAACAGCTTTTCTAGAAAGTTGCAAAAAATTGAAGGTTGGTGCCTCACTTGATGTAAATTGGGTAGTCTCCACTATGGGTGATCACAATTCTACTCTGCACAGAATATCTAAACAACACCTAGTTCGCCCTCCGGTATGGTTAAATCCAACTTTAACGCTCTAATCAACTAAGAAACCCGATTGTGTTCTCCTACTTCTAACCACATTATTTCGGTCGATTCTCTATGTAAACATAGCTAGAAGCATGCAAGTGACTCTAAAATCTCTAAAAGTTTGAGGTTTTTATTTGCAAAAAGTTTTGATTTTTTTTTTTTTTTTTTTTTTTTTTTGAAAGACTAAAAACTCTATATGCAAATGCAAATGCACCCCCAAACCTAAATCAAACATTGTCCTCAATGTGTCGACGAGATAGAAAAATTTAAACATCACATACCAAGAGAACTATGTTGAGTAGAAAAGGGGAAGAGATTCTGGATGTCGGTGGGAGCACGGTTAGAGCTTCATTAATCAAGGCTAGAATCCAACATTCTCAGCGGAGATCATATCGGATTAGCACAATATATGTACAAGAAGACTCAACCGATTTAAGAAAAAAAAATTTAACAAGTCCTACTGGATTATATACAATGAGAATTCACCATACACTAACAATCTAAAGAGTTGAGGATCAACCCAATAGAAAATATGTACAAACATCAACAGCCTTACACAAATATAATATGAGAGTGCAAGTAAGACTGTGTATGTGAATGAGCTTCCCCCAAACCTAAACTTATGAACGGGTGTGTTTGGGAGCACAAAATCTTGCAATTTTAACGGTACATCATGCAAAAGGTCTAACTCAAAATGAGTTTTGCTAAGAACAGGCAGACATACATATTCCAACTGTGGTTCCTTAAAGGTGTTATACTTTGATGCAAAATGGTCCAAGAGGACTTGGGAAGCACAAAGCTCTAAGCCTAAATTGGGAACTCTCAGAAAAGTTGGTTTAAGATTTTTGTGACAAACTACACCTAGGTTTGGTGGAGGAGTTTCAATTTGTGACTCAGGAGAGAGATTAGGTACATCTAAGTTGTTTTCATGTATAAGATCATTTGTACCATCACACACTTTCCTAAGGTCGGGGAAGAGGGTAAATCATGTTCACCGCATAAAGCAGTTCATCAATCTCCATGTCATAATCAACATCACTCTCATGCACAACATAACCGGGAGAGATATCATCTTTGTAACCTAGGCATGGAATCGGGCACATGCATTGAATCATACGTGTTAACAGACAATTCGATTATTCTAGGTCACAAACAGGTGGTAAAGCATGCTCACTTTCACCGAAGAATTTCACAAATCCAAGCTCGAGTTAATATCACATGTATGAATGTTAGAAGAAGTATCATTCATAGGGTTCACGAAAAGACGCCTAACGTCTACGAACCAAAAGATTCCATCATATTTTACGTATATACATGCTCTTCTAACATATCATATTCATCATCATCATCATCATCATAGCAAAAGTCCATCTCTCCATTCAAAATTGTAGCATTTTCGGTGTACTCATCTACCTCTAGATTAGGTTCATATTCGGTGTTAGTTGCATGAGTAGGACTAGAAACACTATTTCCATAATTGTCAGGAATAACAAACATCCTATCATAATATTCCTTCCAATCTTCATTTTGTAACTCAATCAGGTTCCTTTGAAGAATCATAGTGAGTTGTTCTATTGAAGGAGAGTCTTTACTAGTGGGTATGCATGCTTCATATGGATATTTAGGGCATGGTTGTGCATGAGGTTCACTAGAGAAGGGACATTCAGACATGTTGCTATATGGATGGTCATGCATTGCATTCAGTTCAAACCTAGCATTGTTTTGTTCTATGAGGTTTTCCATTGAGTGCATACATGGGTTCATTGGAGGATAGGATTGCTCATCCTCCCATGGTGGTTGATGATACATGTGGTCATAATGATTAGGGTATGGATATTCAAGGTCAGGGCCCTGAGAAGGTGCATAATATTCCCTAAAATCACTATGGTCTGTGGGGAGTTCATCTTTTTGTGAAGTATGCCGTAAGCAAGCTCTCTAATGGATTTGTTTGTATCCCCGATTCGGACAAAATCCCGACATGATTTAGCACTCAAATTGAACTCAAGCCCGTTGTAGTGGACTTAATTTGGTTTATTGGGTTTCATTTGGTTTGTGTGGGCTTCTTTGGTTTAAGTGGAATTTGGTTTATTGGGCAGTGGGCTTTGGGCTTGTGCAAATAGCTCATGCACAGAACAAGTTTGTACTCAGCCCAGAGACATACAACCCACAAAAGAAAATGACACCTGATTCTAAGAGTAAGCCCAAGAGGTTGCTTTTTGAAGTTGTAAGCCCAACTGAATAGGTGTATTTCAGCCCAAGAGATGTGGGCTCAGGGTGTGTACATAGAACAAGCTTGTAAGAAGCCCGGGTTATGGGCTTAGTTAGCAAAGCCTAGTGGAAATGATATTGTGGGCTGGCTTGGTTTATATGGGTTTCAGGGTATGTGTAAGTTTTGTTGCTCAACCCAGGTTACACAGCCTAGAAATTGTGGCTCAGTTGTGTGCTCAGCCCAGCAGCTCAGCTTATGTGGACTGAAGGTTGGTTATGTGGGCTCGAGTTTGGTGCGGAAGCGAGCCCGGATCATGCAATGCACGGCTGGTCGAGGCCAAGCACGAGAATAGGTGCCTGGTTGTGTGCAATTCGGTTAAACTCAAGCCAAAGAATTGGGTGTGAAGCTTGAGCGGCTCAAGATTTCAGCGAGGCTAATAAATAAACACCCACGGGGTAGCACAATCTCACACAAGGTTTAAGGCAAGATCAAGCATGCATAAGGGGTTCAACGGGTTGGCTCACGGACCACACGAGATTCACGGGTCTTTCACCGGGGCTCAACGGGTCACGGCGGGGTGCGGATGTCTCACACAAGGTCTCAAGCATGCAAACTTGGAAACCTCGGTTGTGGTTCAAACTCACGGCTTCGAAGTGAGGTTGAGCACAACGGGGTTTCACACAAGGCACGGGCTGGGCTCGGGGTTATGCTTAGTAGACCAGGCTGCGGCTTAGGCTCTACGGGGGCGGATGAGTGTGCTTGCTCAAGTCACTCAACCCTCATTCAAATGCCACAAAATCACACACACAAAGTGATACCGGTTCGAGAGATGCAACGGGGTATCACAAGTTGGCTATCCTTAGTTTTCACGAGCATGCACAAAATTTTCAAGGCAGGTGCACAGAGTAATTACACCTATTTGCACAGGTGTGGGTGATACCTAGCAAGGTTGCTAATTTCTCATGCAAAGATGGTTCAAAGATCCACAGGCCAATCAACAAGCTTAACAGATCACAGCTTCACAGGCCTAGCATGCATATATAGAGTGTAAAAGGGATTGGGAGTGACCAACTTGCTTTAGCCACAGTGGCTGTATTGCTCAATTCTTTGTCTTTCCACAGGCTTGCTCTGTTTGCGCTTCCTTGCCTCGGCTTTACCACGACTTTTGCTTGGTACCCGTGACCTCAAGATGAGAGTTTTAGTTTTGAAGTGTGCGGGCGAAGCAAAGAAAGTATAGCACACCGCAAATCTCGGCTATTGATGAAGGCGAGTTGACCACGACTCAAGCAGAGAGAGAATGCAAATAAGTAAATATGCGAGATGAGTAAATATACAATGAAGATTAACTAAGATGAAGGATGGTGAAATGCAAACGGTTGAGCTATGAATACAATTAAATTAACTACAATGCGAGAGATGAGAAGCAATACAAATTAACTAAGTTACACTAATAAAGGTTAAAATAACAAAGCAAGGCAAATATGTACGGGAGTAAGCTAGCATTCAGTGAAGCAAGAACAAAAATCAACAGGGCACACGCCAAGTCCCCGGCAGCGGCGCCAAAAACTTGGTAGGCCTGATAAGGTGTTTAGATTTTAAGCCTACTTGTTATAACCGCAAGTGCACGGCGTCTATCGGAGACGTGGCAAGTACGAGTCGAACATGCTTCAAACATCCGCTCGGATACGTGGCAAGTACGGCGTCTATCGGAGCCTAGCCCAGGCATGCTTCAAACATCCACAACTCCCTTCAATTTATACATGCAAAGAACGCTAACCCTAATACTTTTAAAATAGAAATTAATTGAAAATAAATCAAACCCGTGTACCCATACTCTCTGATTCAGTCATCTCTCTTGTCAAATCGGCTCTGAGCTTTTCTTGGTACGATTTTCCTCTCAGTGTATTGAAACCATAACCCTAATCTTCTCTATCTCGACCTTAGCTCCTAGGGTAGAAGCTAAGGCAGAGCTAGAGATTATTTGGGGAGGTGATGTGGTAAGGGCTTGCAGGTTGGTAGGCTGTGGCGGGAGATGGTGGTGGTGAGGTTCGGGTATGGTCGGGTGAGGAAGATGGAAGAAGCGGAGCGGAGGTATGGAGGAGAAGAAAGAGAAGATTGAGTAGAGAATAGGGTTTGGTCGACGGGTATAGGGTAGGTAGTTTTGTTGTGAACCCGGTGCGCGAAGTTTGATGAGGAAGGCGAGCGGCGTTGGATCTTGCGGGAGAGATCTGAACGGTCGAGGGAGAACTGAGGCGATTTGGTGTTGGCGGAGCATCGAGAAATAGATGTGAGCGAAGGAGCGACCGTATGATGCATCTGGGTGAGATCTCAACGGCTCGGGATGAGCGGGTTCGGATCCGGGTCGTGGGTAGCTCTAGCCCATGTCTTCCTTGTTGGGTTGCAACTCGATTCGCTTGGAGCTTGGGCTATCTGCTCCATAGGCGCTTGTCTCCAATTCTTCTTCTCTTTGGCTCCTTAGATTCTCCGAGCTTTATTTACTACCTAAAAACACAAAATTAATTAATACAAATATTTATTCTTGAAAACAAAGAAAACGCAGAATATGGGATAATATCTGATTTCTAAGCGCAAAAGATGAGTAAAATGCCAATAAAAAGGTGTATAAATATGCACTATTTAGCACTCATCGATGCTTCGAGGTGCGGCTTGGTTTGGCATTGTTGCCATGGTGCGCGATATGCGGCTTGGTTTGGCATTGTTGCCATGGTGCGCGATATGCGGCTAGGTTTGGCATTGTTGCCATGGTGCGCGGGGTGCGGCTTGGTTTGGCATTGTTGCCATGGTGCGCGAGTATGCGGCTTGGTTTGGCATTGTTGCCATGGTGCGCGAGTGCGGCTTGGTTTGGCATTGTTGCCATGGTGCGCGAGGTGCGGCTTGGTTTGGCATTGTTGTCATGGTCGCGGATATGCGGCTTGGTTTGGCATTGTTGCCATGGTGCGCGATATGCGGCTTGGTTTGGCATTGTTGCCATGGTGCGCGATATGCGGCTAGGTTTGCATTATTGCCATGGTGCGCGGTGCGGCTTGGTTTGGCATTGTTGCCATGGTGCGCGATATGCGGCTTGGTTTGGCATTGTTGCCATG
Organism: Papaver armeniacum; assembly: GCA_023531295.1. Lineage (NCBI taxonomy): Eukaryota > Viridiplantae > Streptophyta > Magnoliopsida > Ranunculales > Papaveraceae > Papaver > Papaver armeniacum. Next base: position 261,122 of record JAJJWW010005328.1, on the reverse strand, counting down.
GTGCGCGAGTGTGCGGCTTGGTTTTGGAATTAGGGTTACGTGTTTGAAAACCTAATGCAGTATTTTGAAAAAATACCCTATTAATTATTTACACCTGAGTTAAATGCTCTTAGTTAATGTGTTGCGGGTAACACTAGGTGATGAGGTTTTATGATTTTACCCCTTGTTTAAAAACCACCATCAACATTAAGTCCCACCTTGCTCGGAGCAGGGGCTTTGTTGCGAGGTAAGCATAAGATGGTGACAAACTATTAACGACAAACCGTAAAGAAAATTGAATGAGGCTTGTCGACCTTTTATAAATAGGATTTGGAATCCTTGCCTCTCGGTAGTTTTGCACAAATCGGGGGGCTGGCACAATTGGTGGTCCCGGTGCAGCTTGGGCGACGTTGGGAAGTTGGCGTGAGTTGGGAAACTGAGTGTGCTAGCTGGTGGGACCGGCACAAAGTGTAGAAGCCGTGCGTGCTTGCAGGTTGGCGCAATTGGTGGGGCCGGTGCAGCTTGGAAACCGTGCTTGCAGGCGTGACTTGGGAGACATTGGGAAGTCGCACCCTTTGTGGGCCGTTTCTTACACGCGTGATTTTGGTAAAGGGAAATCCTTCCCTATTTCAAAGTCTTCACGCCTATATATATATATATATAAAGCCCCTTTCTCCCCATCCTGCGCTTTATTCTTTCCTCTTTTCATACTAGCGGCAAGAGAAACCGGCTTCGGGTATGTCTTCGAGTACTTTTCTCTCTTTTTTTCTTTTTTCACGTAGGTGTAAACCTTAAGAGTAGGCGCTTCCACAATCCTTGCATATGATTTCTTGGCGTGCCTCTTGTAGAAAATATTGTATGTATGCAACCAAGGAAATCTTTTGCATATATTGTTTGAACCGTAAGAAATATTGCATATATGAATTTTCGGTCTGAAAGAAATATTTGAACCACAGAAGAAAATCTTTGCGTGTGTATTTTGAACCCGTAGAGGATGCTCGTATATAATTCGAACCCGAAGAAAGATACTTGTAGACACACTTGTACCCGTATAGAATGTCGCGTATATAGTCTCGAACCCGAAGAAAATACTGCGTATATAGTCTTGAACCCGAATAAAATACGTGTATATAGTCTTGAACCCGAATAAAATCTTTTGTGTATATAGTCTTGAACCCGAATAAAATACTGTGTATATAGTCTTGAACCCGAATAAAATACGTCCTCCTTCCCCTTTTTTTGTTGTTGTTGGGTACGTTATGTGTCGGGGAGATAACCGTCTTTCTTCGTTTGTTTTGTGCGGATATCTTATTACAGTTGTTATGAAGGAATTCGATAATATGTTACCTGAATCAAATTTCACTTCGTCGAAGGATGCTCATAATTCCAAACCGAACACGAGATGATGAATTCTTCACTAGAGCCCTCGCCCCGCTCGGAAGAATCACCCGGGTTTCGTGCCAATTTTGCTAACGGTGGTGAGGATGAAAGGAAGACACGTTCGGTTTGCCCGAGAGAGCACCATTCGGTTCTGTCTTCATAAAGGGGTGTATTCTTCTTCCAACATTGACTTGAGGATGTGTCAAAGCCCATTGCGTTCTTTTGATAGATGGGTTGAGTTCATGGTGAGCAAGGAGCATATAAATACCAACTTGACTCGGCGCAGGTCATTGATCTTTGTCAAGACTTGATAAATCTCAGTTAGGAAGGATATCCCGAGGCTTGGTTGCTTTCATCTCCAGGATGGTGTTCGGATACCCATACAATCATATGTAGATGGGGTGAGATAACTTTCTCCTTGGAGAGTGTGGCTCTCTTCTTTGAATCTTCCTGGCAAGGGAATCTTAAAATCAATTATCCGAAAGTGAGGTGAAGATGCGGGATGACACTGGCCGCTAAGTTGGGGGATTTTGCTCGGAAAGACTCCATTGCGAAGTCGAAGGATTACGCCGGAAAGAGGATGAAAGGTGCCCTTACGGTTGGTGGATATCTCAATGGTTTCCCGACGAGTTGGAGCACAGCAGAAAAGCATTAATCTTCATGTCGCCGCATTTTTGGCTCTCTGTTTGTCGAGAGACATTTTTGATGACGGTTTTGGCAAGAAAGGAATAAGACCGGAGTTGTTAGCGATTCTTTGTGAAGTTGGCAAAGGGTGAAGTTCTTCCCATTGGCAAACTGTTCCTTGGTTCCCCTGTATGTGCATCGGATCACCTAGTTGCGAACATGCAAGTTTCGAATGGTTTCATGAAAGTGGATTCATATGTGCACGTTGCTTTTACGCAAGTCCGGCTATGGGAGCACTTTGAGAAGTATGCTCGAAACCGCTGCCTTCGCTTCCCGTGAGTTGGGGTGGCTCCCGAATTCTTCGATGGGTGAGCAGGCGTCCAAGAGTTGGCGTGAGCTTGGTTAGTTTTCTTGATAAGTTGCATGAAATCAATTTTCGTCCATGGGGGCCGGTCCATAAGTCGGTGACTCAAATTGACACTTTTGCTTCTCCGCTCATGTCTTTGTCTTGATGACGCTTTGAGCGTTGGTGAAAAAGCTTGTTCATTCAAAACTGCTTGCCGGTTATATGCGTCTTTCTTCGTGGGGTCTTTCCAGATAGGCTGCTGACAATATTGGCCGTCTTTGCTCGTCACACGGGTTTCGATCAAGGGGTGCCTCTTGTTTACGGCCGGTGATCCCTAAGGATTCATTGCGTGTAAGCCCTTGACGCCAGTACCCTTAAGCCGGGTATCCGTCTTTCCTTCTTTCAAATGGGAAGAGTAACTTCGACGACCTTGGCTATAATGAGTTTTGGTGCGACGAGTTTTACTATGATCCGAGATTTTGTGAATAACGTGGTGGAAACGTTCGTTGCAAACCTTCCCGGCCAGTTACGAAAGAGTATCCAATGTTGAGAGATCCCAAGCGAAAGTTGCCTAACAATTGGAAAGCCCCCAGGCCAAGGAACGGAGAACAAAGAATCGTCTTTGGCGGGTTCGGACGGTTTCACAAGATCCTCCCACGGCTCTTGTGTCTTTCGATTCTTCCAATAACCCGTATGTGTCGCCTCTTCATTGGTTTGTCTCAAAACACGTGAATTTGGTGAGAATATGTGTCTTGTTTCCTTCGGGGCTTCGGTAGTGTTAATGCTTTATTGCTCTTGCACGTTTCCGGGAGGCAGCAATTTCTTCAAAGAACTCCAGCGACATTGAGCCTTCTCATAGCGATGATGAGTCGAGAGAAGAAGGTTCAACAAGTGAGAGTGATTCCTCAGGCGGCTGCTTGGTTACATTTCGGGAAGTGGTTCGGTGAGTTTCGCACTTCTTTTCTTTGTCCTTTTGTTTCCTCTTTTGGGAAATATCGGCTCGAGTTCGCGGGAGGAATCCGGTTCGGAGGATGATTAAGGGTAGAGCGCATGAAAACTTGCCTTTGGTGACCACCGCCGGTGACTTGGAGATGAGCGTTAGCCAATTCTAGGCACGATGTGGCTCAAACGGCGGATGATTCTCGATGGTTGTTGTCGTAGACATGGAGGAAAACCTTGCGAGTCGTGAGGCCCGGAGTGCGGGCGCCATTTTGATCCTCCGTACTTGGTTCCTTATCCGGGTCATGTCTTGGTTGGCGGCTTATTTGTCTTGCTTAGCTAAGCACGAGCGTTGTACACCGAATCTGGGAGAAATACGGACATATGGCTACAACCAAGAAAGTCACTAGTCGATTTGCTTTGGTTAAGCGTGTGGAAGAAGGCTTTATCTTCCATCGAGGACATGCGTGAGGTGATTTATTCACACCGTTTACGAAGACGTTATTGAATTGGGAGCACCATCGCGGCGTGTGCATAGAAAAGGAGTTCAACACTTCGTGGTTTGTCGAAGGCCTTGCGAGAGATCCAAAAGTTGAAAGATGCGGCGGTCGAAAGCCTTTCCACGAGGAGATTGCTCGACGGGAGGTAGAACTCGAAAAACTTTCCAAGATGTTGACTATGAAGAAGCGGCTCTTGAAGATGCAAAGTTGACCTTCTCCAAGAAGAGCAGGACCTCTGTTGGATGATTTTCCTTGAATGTTTCTCCGTTAAACTTTCATTTAGGTTCTTTTTTTAGAAAGACATATTGGATATCCGTTCAAAACTTGACCTTTGATAGACAGGTTGGTAGCTTTTTAGGGTATTGGATTATTTAGGATGAATGGTTTTGATAATATGACTTCGATTATGTTTTGGGGAAAGGAATATTGCTTTTATGAAAGTGTGTGCTAGCAATAGGCATAAGACTCGATAGTACGACGGTTTTACTAAGAACCTAAAAATAGATTGTATATCTTACCCGTCTGAATTTACTCACTTCATCGGTTTTGCGAACATGCCCCTCTTCATATAAAAAGGCGGTTTCTTTGGTAGCATCATGATTAGTCCCCAATTCTTTGTAGCGTATTCAACGAGTCCCAGTTTTCTTGTGTAGTTTTTGCAACTGGTAACCAGGTCGTCACGGTAGTTGAGTCGAACTGAGTCGCAAGTCCCCATCCCGGTATTATCTTCAACGAGTCCCAGGTTTTCTCGTGTAGTTTTTGCAAGCGTAACCAAGGGTCGTTTGGTAGTTGAGTCGGATCGAGTTGCCTTCCCTACCATCTTGACATCTGGGTCGAAGAACGAGATCGACAGTCGACATTGTAGCCGATAGATCGATCCTCCCGCTGTGGTCGCCAATTGTTTATGGGTAAAAATCGTTTACTGGCGATTTCGGTAATTTCGGTGGGTGAGTGAAAACCTGGTTCAAGCCCTAAACAAATGTCTTTGCACGTGAGCACTTTATAGATTCGAGAGATCAATGCTGAAGTCCGGCCTAAACCAAGAAATGGCCGTTCTAGACTTGCTTCGGTCACAAAGTGGAGGAGAAGGGTTGATTTGGGGAGGAAGCAAAGAAAGGTGTTGAGGAGAGTAGTATCTCGACTTGTATCGAAAGTGAAAGCTTAGGAAGCTTGCAAGAGATGGAAGCTTTGGGAGAGCTTGCAAAGTTGCCTTTACCGAGAGTGTAGTATTTTCTCTGACCGAGACTTGTTGTCTGGTGGAAATAGGTAAGACCTATTTATACAAGTCGAGATTGAAACGTACCACAGGCCTCATGAAGGAAGAGAGTAAAGGGTGAAATAATGGGAGGTGGTGGTAACCGCATGGTTTAATGGGCGAAAACGTTTTTCACCATTATTTCCTCTTTTATTTGACCGCTTTATTCCTTTTCACGCTTTCTTAATGTGGCGTAGTGTACGCTTGCATGCATGCGGTGACCGCCAAACCAAAACCCTAAAGAAGCATCCCCGGTTTGTGTCGATGTCTCGAGTGTTGGTTGCATCTTGAGTGCAAGTGGCGCTGCTAGTGGCGCGTGTGGCATGTGCCAATGGCATGTGCGGAATGCCTTGGTGGTAGGTTGCACGGTTTGCAAGTTAGGTTACCAGCGTGTGTGTTTGGCATGTGCCAATGGCATGTGCGGAATGCCTTGGTGGTAGGTTGCACGGTTTGCAAGTTAGGTTACCGGCGTGTGTGTTTGGCATGTGCGGAATGCCTTGGTGGTAGGTTGCACGGTTTGCAAGTTAGGCTACCAGCGTGTGTGTTTGGCATGTGCCAATGGCTCGTGCGGCCATGTTGACCTAGTTGCAAGTCTTGCAAACCTAGGGCGCTATGTTGGGCGTGGGCCAAAGGCATAGCGGCTTAGAAATATGGCTTGCGGCACGTGTTGGCATGTGCCAATGGCACGTGCGGCCATGTTGACCTGGTTGCAAGTCTTGCAAACCTAGGGCGTTATGTTTGGCGTGGGCCAAAGGCATAGCGGCTTAGAAATATGGCTTGCGGCACGTGTTGGCATGTGCCAGCGGCTGCAGCGCGGCCATGTTGACCTAGTTGCAAGTCTTGCAAACCTAGGGCGCTATGTTGGGCGTGGGCCAAAGGCATAGCGGCTTAGAAATATGGCTTGCGACACGTGTTGGCATGTGCCAATGGCACGTGCGGCCATGTTGACCTAGTTGCAAGTCTTGCAAACCTAGGGCGCTATGTTGGGCGTGGGTCAAAGGCATAGCGGCTTAGAAATATGGCTTGCGGCACGTGTTGGCATGTGCCAATGGCACGTGCGGCCATATTGACCTAGTTGCAAGTCTTGCAAACCTAGGGCGCTATATTTGGCGTGGGCCAAAGGCATAGCGGCTTGGAAATATGGCTTGCGGCACGTGTTGGCATGTGCCAATGGCACGCGCGGCCATGTTGACCTAGTTGCAAGTCTTGCAAACCTAGGGCGCTATGTTGGGCGTGGGCCAAAGGCATAGCGGCTTAGAAATATGGCTTGCGGCACGTGTTGGCATGTGCCAATGGCACGTGCGGCCATGTTGACCTAGTTGCAAGTCTTGCAAACCTAGGGCGCTATGTTGGGCGTGGGCCAAAGGCATAGCGGCTTAGAAATATGGCTTGCGGCACGTGTTGGCATGTGCCAATGGCACGTGCGGCCATGTTGACCTAGTTGCAAGTCTTGCAAACCTAGGGCGCTATATTTGGCGTGGGCCAAAGGTATAGCGGCTTGGAAATATGGCTTGCGACACGTGTTGGCATGTGCCAATGGCACGTGCGGCCATGTTGACCTAGTTGCAGGTCTTGCAAACCTAAGGCGCTATATTTGGCGTGGGCCAAAGGCATAGCGGCTTGGAGATTTGGCATTGTTGTCATGGTGCGCAGGGTGCGGCTTGGTTTGGCATTGTTGCCATGGTGTGCGATATGCGGCTTGGTTTTTGCATTGTTGCGCGGTGCGATATGCGGCTTGGTTTGGCATTGTTGCCATGGTGCGCGGTGCGGCTTGGTTTGGCATTGTTGCCATGGTGCGCGGTGCGGCTTGGTTTGGCATTGTTGCCATGGTGCGCGATATGCGGCTTGGTTTTAGCATTGTTGCCATGGTGCGCGATATGCGGCTTGGTTTGGCATTGTTGCCATGGTGCGCGATATGCGGCTAGGTTTTGGCATTGTTGCCATGGTGCGCGAGTGCGGCTTGGTTTGGCATTGTTGCCATGGTGCGCGATATGCGTCTTGGTTTGGCATTGTTGCCATGGTACGCAGGTGCGGCTTGGTTTGGCATTGTTGCCATGGTGCGCGGTGCGGCTTGGTTTGGCATTGTTGCCATGGTGCGCGATATGCGGCTTGGTTTGGCATTATTGCCATGGTGCGCGATATCACGGCTAGGTTTGGCATTGTTGCCATAGTCTTGAGGGTGCGGCTTGGTTTTGGCATTGTTGTCATGGTGCGCGGGTGCGGCTTGGTTTGGCATTGTTGTCATGGTGCGCGGTATGCGGCTTGGTTTTAGCATTGTTGCTGCAGCGGTCTGCGATATGCGGCTTGGTTTAGCATTGTTGCCATGGTGCGCGGTCAGTGCGGCTTGGTTTGGCATTGTTGCCATGGTGCGCGATATGCGGCTTGGTTTGGCATTGTTGCCATGGTGCGCGATATGCGGCTTGGTTTGGCATTGTTGCCATGGTGCGCTTGATATGCGGCTAGGTTTGGCATTGTTGCCATGGTGCGCGAGGGTGCGGCTTGGTTTGGCATTGTTGCCATGGTGCGCGATGATATGCGGCTTGGTTTGGCATTGTTGCCATGGTGCGCGAGGTGCGGCTTGGTTTGGCATTGTTGCCATGGTGCGCGAGGTGCGGCTTGGTTTGGCATTGTTGCCATGGTGCGCGATATGCGGCTTGGTTTTAGCATTGTTGCCTTGGTGCGCGATATGCGGCTTGGTTTTAGCATTGTTGCCATGGTCTGCGCGATATGCGGCTAGGTTTGGCATTGTTGCCATGGTGCGCGAGTGCGGCTTGGTTTTGGCATTGTTGCCATGGTGCGCGGGTGCGGCTTGGTTTGGCATTGTTGCCATGGTGCGCGATATGCGGCTTGGTTTGGCATTGTTGCCATGGTGCGCGATGTGCGGCTTGGTTTTGGAATTAGGGTTACGTGTTTGAAAACCTAATCCGTATTTTGAAAAAACCCCTATTAATTATTTACATCTGAGTTAAATGCTCGTAGTTAATGTGTTGCGGGTAACACTAGGTCATGGGTTTTTACGATTTTACCCCTTGTTTAAAAACCACCATCAACAACTAGCCAAAATAAAGAATGAATAATTCCTTCCAAAGAAGAGAAAAGATGATGCAATATCCCACTACAAGTGATGGTGAAATGAAATTGTACCTGCCAAACTGAGAATGTCTTACTGGATTTTCGCCTTCTGGATACTAGGACAACACACCAGGGAGAAACGCAGATGTTTTTTAAGCTCGATGGTGTAAGAGATCAGGCGTGCTATTGGCTGGTTAGCATGGCACATAGGATACTGGATTTGGAGAGGAACTGAGATACATGCTATTCCTAAAAAAGTAATTAGAGATGTATTAGGCTTCTCCTCAGCTTTAATGCTAGTATGCTAAGCTTTCTATGTTGTATGCTTCACAAGACTTTTTAACATTGTCAATTTGGAGTGATTCATAACACGTCCTCTTAGAACTTGTTCCCTATGTGATGGTATAGTTGAACAATCGTAAAAACCGGTATTCCATTGTTTGTTTGCAAAGCTCAATTCTACCGGGATGGCAACTCATAAGTTACTAACATTTCCAAGAAATATTTCCTTCAATTTGCATAGCACAACCTTCATAACAGAAATTAACGTATAAATAGCTATCAAATACAATCATCTGCTCATAGGGGAGCCAGGGAACTACAAACTCAAGAGTGGGGTAATAACCTTTTTGGAGTGAATGACAACATCTAACCGTGAACAGGGTGATGTGATCCATTGCCTATTCACCATTAAATGTTTGCATTCACCCCAAAAGAGTCGTCATCTCAACTATCAGGGATTCCCCTAAGATTCAATATTGTAACTTGTACCCTATTGTTGGTTGATTAGGTGAAGCAAGAGTAATCAACCAACAATCTTGATTCACCTAAACAACCAACAACTATAAGTGTCTAGGATCTCAAATTCATAGATAATCGCCAACTAAACAGTGATCTAGCTAGGTGAATGCAAGGGACCTTGAAGTTAACTGCATCATAGCCTGTCAGAGGCAACTAATTAGCTACAAATACACACATCTAGCAACATTAGCCTTGGGAGTCTGACTCTATCGTTATTCTAAAAAAAAAAAAAAAAAAAACTGACAAACCTCTCATAAGTCAAATTCAATGGGTAAATGTTACCCAGACGGTGTTTTCATTTCTTCCAACACATGCAAATTATTAATCTAACTCATATGAGTCTAATTCATCCTTTGACAATAAAGAACAAAGTCCTCTTGTGAACTCTGTAAAACAGAAATTGGCCATTTGTGAACAATCATAATTACTGATATAGGGTGTCTAACCAAATTTGAGTGCCAACCCATCTTGATGCATTCAGTTTACTGATATAGTGTTTGATATTCTTACTAGTTACTAACCTTATTGGTAGTTGTAGTTGAGGCGTTGATCTTCAGGATGTTCTTGCTAACTTCTTAGTAATCTTGTTTCAGAAATTTTTTTGCTTGTTGGACTAGATGATGCATATACTATTGTTGAATTAACTCCAACTTTGCTTTTCTTCTGCTTGGCAAGTTGTGCAACCTTTTATTTTACATTTTCTAATGGTGATTTTTTATGGATAACTTGGAAACTGGAACAGTAGTTAATACTATTACTATCAGTGGTTCTAAACGAACCGAGGGGGAAAAAAGGGCAAAACCGCCTCTCACACATTTTTTTTTTCTTTTTGGGATGGGTCCCAGTGGGCCCCGCCCCTCGGAAGACGTGCAGGGGGCTGTGAGAGGTGGTTTTCTTTCCTTTGTTTTTTTCTCGGTTTGTCGAGCATTTTTGGAGTCCACCTACGTGCACCCCTAATAGGGGTGCACATTCCTCCCATCATTATTGGATAGAACTAACCCTAGTTATAGAGCTGTACAAACCGGGTCCACCACATGTAAATTCTTATAATTAAAATTTCTCTCTCATTTATTTCGGGTCCAACACCAGTAGAGATAAAAATTCATCTCTAATTTCTTCTTGATTCTTCCGGTTCCAAATTCTTATATTGGTTTATTCCATATTTTTCTTCTCTGTCGGATCTCCCTCTCTGGTTGCACTGATTGAATCAATGGTGTACAAATTTTTTTTTATTGATTATAATTTTGGGAAATCAATACTAGTGAATTAAATATTTTTGTTTCACCTTTTAAGTTGAAATTTTGTGGTGATTGAGATTGAATTGGTTGTACGATTTGGACAATCCTTACCGGTGTTCTTGATTAATTAATTTTAGTACACTTTTATATGTGTTCATCTTTAATATTTCCGTTGTGGATTCGATAACTTCTGCATTCATTCAAATTTATTATCAATAAATCCTCAAAAAGAAATTACTAGTCCACCAAGATAAAGAATCCTCCACTTCACCGTTAATTGATTTTCATGCTACTGTTACTAACTTCATATTCTTCTTTGATCCGATGGTTTAATACCCCGTCAATTTCTGATTAGTCTCTAACCCATGATTCATCAATTCGTTCATCACCAGAATATCCACTCTCCATAAATCCGAGACTGCATTTGGATTTTTTTATCCTTAAAGAAATATTTTGATGATTGAAGATACTATTTAGGGTTTTGACTAATGGGGTTAGAAGAAGAGGGAGATGGTGGCTATATAAGAGAAGACGGAGACAACCATGATAAAATGAATTACAGGCTCAAGAGAAGCAGAACAATGGAAGGGGTAGAAGGATATAATAAATAAAGGAGAACATGGGAATAAAAAGATAATTTAATTATATTTCCCCAGAAAGAATCAGGTGGGCCCTATCTATAAACTGACTAAGGTTAGTTTTATCCAATAACTAGGGGAGGAATGTGCACCCCTGGTTAAGTGGGGGTGCACATAGATGGCCTCGAATTTTTGTAATACTATATATAATGAGACGATGCTAGGTTGACAACGAAAAATCCCGGGGATGAATCCCGAGTGAGAGAGCCCCTGGGACCCGCTCGAGTTAGCAGGGGATGAGCATATGGGCCACACTGAATCTTTTGTCTAGCGGGAAATCTCACGCGATTTCAGCCCCAATAGACATAACATTATTGTATCTAATGTGCAAACTTGTAAAAACAACCCCAAATTCAATTGTAAGAATCAGTTATACTTCAATTCCTTAAAGATGGGGTGGTCTGGGCTTCAAAAATCTAAAATACTTCAATGAAGCTTTGATCACCAAATTGGCTTGGAGGCTTGTTCAAGATAAAGGGAAGAACTGGACTCTTATTCTAGAAGCTAGATACTTCAAAAAAGAAAATATCCTTCAAGAAGATCTCACTGATAAAGACACTGAAATTTGGAAGAGTATAATTAAAGGTATTGAATGGGTAAGAAGGTTTCACATCTGGTTAATTGGAGATGGTAAAACTGTCTATGCTTTTAGAGATAATTGGATACAAGGCTACTCATCTCAACAGCTTCAAGAAAATTTTGGAGAAAATGAAGTCATCCCCTATCATATGAAAGTTGCAGATTTTATAGACAATAACACAAGAAACTGGAATATGAATCTTCTGCGAATTTACTTCACTCAAGATCAGATTGAACAAATTCTCAACATAAAGCCTTCAATTCAGCATGAAGATACAATCCAATGGTCTCTCACAGGCAATGGCATGTTCACTGTTAGCTCTACCTATAAAGCTATTCTCTGCCATCACAATCAAAGCCTTATACACAAGGAAGAGGAAGCTAAATTTTGGCTTGGGATATGGCACTTAAAAATTCCTCACAAATGTCAGCTATTCATCTGGAAAGTGACTCTAGATATTCTCCATGTCAATCAAAAACTCAGTAGATATGGTCAGATGCAAGATAATAGCTGCAGAAGATGTCAAGCTGAAACTGAAACCACCACTCACATGCTTGTTCAATGCAACTTTGCCAGAAGAATTTGGAGTGCAATATCTCCAGACATTACTCAAGAGATAAACAATATACAAGATATTCAGCAGTGGATAAAGTCTTGGGAAAAAACAGAGACTCTAGAATCAATTTTGAAGCTCTAGGCAATATAAACCTAGTTGTTATAACAATGTGGTTTATATGGAAGGCAAGGTGTGAATTGGTTTTTGAAAGTAAGAGATGCTCCATCAACAGCGTGAAGACCAGGGTTCTACAGTTCTGCACTGAAAATAAAATTCAAACTAACATATATTTGAATCAGCTGCAGGTGTTATGTCATAACAACATAACGACTAGAAGAACTATCTCTAACACTAACTACTGGAACCCTCCTCATAGAGGAATGCTTTGAAAATTAACATTGATGCTTAAATCTTTTACCAAATAATCATTTCTTTGGAATTGCACTAATTATTACTCCCTCTCATCCGTTTTTATCTGTCCTAATTTCTACTTTGGTATGTCCATTTTTATCATCCGCTCTGTTTTATAAACATACTTTTCCCTTAAACTATCAAATATACCCTTTATTTTTATAATCATAAAATCATTTTTAATATCCAAATCTTAAATAATATCACCGTATTTATGGAAAAAAAATTTACTCAATATCTTTGTATTAATTGTCATTTCTTTTTTTAAATAAAAACATTTATGAATAGTTATAAAATTCCTAATAAACTTCTACTTATTTGAGTCCAATTTTGTGCACACTCCTTTAAAGAGTGTGCACGTAACAAAACAATCTCATTGGTTGCTTCAAACATACCGTTATCTAATAAATAAAATTGAGTTTTCTTTTAATTTTAATTTGATTTAAATTTTTAAATGGTAAGGATATATATCACATCTAATAATTACCTGGAATATGTGATTTTTAAAACAGGAAATAAATATTAATGTTTAATTATCAAATTTATTTTTCAACATTATGGAATTTTCTGACCATTAAAACAGATCATGAATAGTAGAATTTACGGAAGAAGATGAAATTTAAAGTTTAAGCAAGAATTTTCTATTATCTAAAAAATAATCAAAAGCAGTTACAGACTGTTTCAAAGATGAATAAACGTAAACAAAACCACGGAAACGTGGTTTTCTAACAAACTGTTGTAGCAGAAAGAAGGACAACACATCGGCTGCATTATAAACTGAGCACTGATATGATCTCATCATCTCCTAGCTTTACTTTAATGAAATACGAACACCTCTAGGTATCTGTAATTTGGTAGTGCTACACAATCGGTAGGATATGCAAGTGTTACACGATTCGATCAAAAAAATGCAAGTGTTACATAATTTTTGGATTAAAGTTTAATCTTTGGTAGGCAAGGCAAAGATTCGATAGGGCCTAGGAGTTGTAGCAGGACAGTTTTTGTCTGTAGGAGTAGCAACAGCAGTACTAGTAGTTGGACTCCATTAAACCAAAATCACTTAGCATCAGCACAATTAGAACTGATAGCATCAGTACAATGAAAAAAATATATAACAAGATGATGATAATTACTTTGCAATCAAAATTAATCATTTATTGTTAGTTTTAAGAATCCTACATTTTAGGTAATTATTACTCCAAAAATATACTTACCTTTCTTAAATTTGAATCAAATTAAAACAAAAATAAAATCTAATTATATTTTTAAGATAACAGTTTGTTTAAAACAGCCAATGGGAACGTTTTGTTACGTGCACACTCTTTAAAGGAGTGTGCACAAAATTGGACTCTACTTATTTTAACACTAATAATTTAGTTTTGGTAATAATATAACATTAAATAGGCTAGTCAAGGGCTAGTCATGACAATTTATAGGATTTTCTTAATATCTTGACTTAGTCAAAGCGGACTCTTAATTTAGGACAGAGGGAGTAGATATTTTACAGGTCAATTGGTGGAAGCCTGGACAATGGTAGAAAGAGTTAGAGATGTCTCTCAGGCTGAAGCAATTGCAACACTCAAAGCTCTCCAATGGATCTCTCAATTGCAACTTCAGAATGTCTTAGTTGAAGGTGATAACAAGAAGGTGATGGAAGGTATTAATGGTCTGTATAACATCTCTCCCTGGGAAGATGGTCTGTATAACATCTCTCCCTGGGAAGATGGTAATATTATTGAGGAATGTCAACATTTGCTTAAATATTTCCGACTTTAGTTTGCAGCGATCAGAATTCTATGTCCAATGTCTAGAATCTGCAAACACAAAACCCAAAACCACCATCAGAAAGCCTTATCAAAAATAATAAAAGCTAACCGTGCAAAAAAAATATATATATATATATATATATATATATACCGGGAAAACATTGAGATCCTATCTTGCTCTAGCGCTTTATATATTGAGCATGGGTAAAATTTTCCAATTAGACATAGTAAGAAAATAGTAAAAAAAAAAATCCTTAAATCCGAAAATATTATCTTGTACAAAATAACCGCAATTAGTACCCGTACCTATTTTTGTACACAAAATATCTAGAAATAATGTTTGAAAGTTAGGACAAATATTGATTATTGATATGTAATCTTTTTTTTTGTTTGGAAATAAAAAATTATTCTCCATTTACACAGAATAAGGAAATAGTTAAAAACTCCTCAAATTAGGAAACTTAAAAATCAAGAAAAATTAATCTTTGCAAACTATCGATTATTGATTATTTTTTCTTTGTTTTGTATTAGCTTCATTTAGATCATAATCTTTGCTCTAAATTATTCGTCCAAAATACTAACAGAAATTCCAACTCCTATGCAGGACCACCAACAAAGATTTGCGGAAAAAAGATCACGACCGGGCTAATCAGGTTTTACACAATGTTTTTTTTCCCGGATTTAATTGATAGTTTGATAGTTTGGGGATGTAATTAGGATTTTTATTTTTTTTAAGAATGTAAACGGACACTGGACACTTGACGTTATTTTCTTATCACGTGATGTTATCAATTGTGATGAAATCGTGGATGTTGTGATTCAATTTGTTGATTATCATGATGTGGTTTAATTTGTTGATTATCATGATTAACTATCCATTGATGGCATATTTTGAGATTTTTTAAGTTTTAACTATTTTAGGCAAGATTATTTTTTAAGATTTAGCTATCTTATTATTGGAAATAATAATATTTTTTGAATTTTTTATTGGTATAAATTTAATAACCTTACCAAAAAAAAAAATGGTTGTGCCAGAATCAACCAGAAACGAGAATTAACGTGGAGCTCCGGTGAAAGACATCGCTCTAAAAAACTCCCTTATTATATAGAGAATTTCACAGACCGCCTACTCAGACTCCCTGAAAATCGTCCATACATAAACTAACACGAAAGTGAAATCTCCTTTTTTTTTTTCCCCAAAAGGAACAGAGCCCATCTTTCATCTTTTATGTGTCTATGCAGTTTTTTTTTTTTGGTGGTTTAAACAGACTGTTTGTCAAGAACCACTCATGACTAATACCCACTTCCCAGTTCCCAATTGTCTTGTTCACTCACGTACTCTAATATGTGAAACATCATTAGATCTACAAGTATGATTATACAAAAACTGGGTACACAAAGAAATAAGTATAACTAAACAAACAAATTGTAGGGAAAATTCAGAGGGTCTACAAGTAACAAATATGAAGATACATGGAAAATCATCGATATATCAAAACCAACTAACATATATATTCTTACGGGTAGTCCGGTATTGCCTCCTCGGCACCATCTTGAGACACAAAAAATTGTCATTCATTCCATGGTACACAGCAATTAAAGCTTCTTCAAAACCAAAAAAACCAAACACTAATTATACAAAACATCAACTAACATATATATTCTTACGGGTAAATCATCTTGAAATTGGAAGCCCGCCTATTTAGTGGGACTAGAAAAATTCTAGATTCCGCCTATATTATAGGGACGGAGGGAGTATTATATTACTGAGGGATATGGATGCTTTCTTCGACTCGTTCTCTACTGCTTTTCATCTTTGATTTTCCGACGCTTTGACTCTGAGCCTTCACCTGATACAATCTCTTCCGCCGTACCGCCATCAACATTCCCATCCTCTTCTTTCAATATACAAATAACCTGGGTTGTAATGACACAGCTATCATTCACAAGATATCCTTTAACAGGGTCATGGAAGTCACTAAGAGGCATGAACTTCTTCAAACCACGACCGATATGATTTCTTTCGGAGAATTTGTAATTTCCTCCTGTAAAACTCAAACGGTCAAAAGAACTGCAGAATCCAAAAAATTTTAAAGATACAAATATATGCATAGTTTTGTACAACATCCGGATAATACCTAATCTCACTATGTTATTGGGATCGGTTTGACTAGTAACTGCAAAATAATACTTGGTGTCCACTGATTTTGTCAACTCGACAGGGCAAAGGTAAAGTGATAAGTGATCATACACTTCCCCAGCTCCCTTTGGATAAATAGCTACTTTCCTGTTGGATAATAAACGAAGAGAAAACAAAGTGCTAAGTGATCATACAAAGGTAAAACTTGACCAATCAAAAAGAAAAAAAAAACAACCAGAGACAAAGCAATTAGTTGAGATTGGTACCATTTATAATTACCAACGGAGAAAACATCAGAGTCAGATCCATCTTGAGAGTTCAACTTTGAAAAGTTTCTGATCTTCCAAATGACTCTCGAAGATGCATATAAACAAGACGAAATTACTTCTATTTCACTCCCCATTTTTGAGAATTTTCTCTGACTAGCAAGTAAAATACCCTTTTGTATCAACAAAGTATAAAAATGATAAATACCGACGCCTTTGGTGCTCTTGTGTCGGGACAAAATTTATAACCCATGAGATTCTATATATCTGACGGCTTTCATGTTTGATGACATAACACTTAATTCTCTTCTAGCGTGTGTTTGGCTAATACAACAATAAGAGTTTCTCCAATGGCATGTGTGTGGAGATAAATGTCAAAATCCACCTAGGATACACATCCATTTTCTCTAAAATCATTCTCCAACCATAATGTTTTAATTTAAACCAATGTATAGATGACTTTGGGTAGACAATGTCAAAGAGAATGTCAAGTTTTAGACATTCCCCTTGACATTGTCTACCATCCTAATCAGCTTTTAATTAATTAAATTGACTTTAATATATTAACTAACCATTTTTAGCTTTAGCAAAATCTTAATTATGAAAAATAAAAATTATACTAATTAAATGAAGAGGTTACATGCAATACTGTTGGAGATGGATTTTTTTTTTCTCCTTAAATTTTAAGGAAAAACAGATCGGGGATGTCTTATTTGTGTTGCCACATAGGAAGCACACACAATGACCATTGGAGAAGCTCTAAGTTGGACCAAAACCTGAAGATAGTAAACTAAAGGAAATAATAATAGAAAAAACCTGAGATGGATTTTTTTTGACCGGATCAGAATATGACGATTGAACATTCATCTTCTTCTCGTACTCTAAATCAAGTGCATCTCCTTGATTGACTTTTTTTTTTTTTTTTTAAGAAGAAGCATCTGGTTGAGTGTTTTGTCGGGCAAAATATTGAAATTCTCCTTGGTTTCATAAATATTTAAAATAAATTTGTAAATAATATATATAGCAGTAAGAACCTTGAAATTAGGAAGTCGTAGTAGAACTTCAATCCGTCTGGTAGTTTATTTGGGTAAATTAATTTTTCTCTCAAGTATATCTTGCCACTACCGTAAGAAAGACTAAAGCGGGATTCTAGGGTTTCTGAAAGTGAGTTACGGGAGGTTAAGCACAAACAGTCTTTGCCTAAACCACGCACAATGGACGTTCAAAGGCTGCTTCAGTCACAAGAGAGGTTATGGCTGGTCTTAGAGAGGGAAGCAGATGAAGAGAGAGATCAGAGAATTCTAGGGTTTAAAGAAGAATTCCTCTGAGAGGTTATGGGAAGGTTCCCGTAGCTTGGAGAAATAGATGACCTATTTATAACTGAATTCTCTAATCTCAGTCGGTGAAGATAAGGATTGTTTTCCGTGTCGTGCGGAGCAATTCTCCATTCTCTTCAGGAATAAAGATAAACTAGGTTGAGTTTATCTCATTATTTCACCGCCTTTACTCTCTTCTGCAGTGAGAAATAAGCCGAATATTTTTCACACGTGCCGTAGACCGCCATACCAAAACCATAATTGTTATCCCCCCATTTGTGTGAAGCCGAGTCATCCTTTGTGATGACGTGTTGATAGAGAGAAATATTCTCTTTAGCTGAGTTGGCCGAGATAGATATATATTCTCCAATTTCTCTCTAGGATGAGTTACGGAAAAAGGCATGGGATGCCTCAGAATTCGTGTGGATAGGAGATTCGATTCTTACATAAGGCTCATGCCTACCATGGGGAATATTTATCCTTATCTAAGATTTCCCGAGAGATTTGAATCTCTCTGAAATCTTGAAGAGAGATTTGAGTCCCTTTGAAATTCAGAAGAGAGATTTGAATCTCTCCGAGATTTTGCAGAGAGATTGGGATCTCTCCAAGATTTTGTAGACGGATCAAAATCTCTACGAAGATTTTCTTAACGGATCTGAATCTCTCTGTGGTTAGCTGAGACTCGTCCTAGATAGAAAGAAAGGCTTTGTACGCCCGATTAATGCCTCTGCGAGTCTGCGAGACTTTGGCTTACTTGTCTTTGGCCAGCGTATCTTGCAGAGATGTGCTAGGAATCAACTGTGTGTCCATATGATGGGCCAACAAGACCAGTGTATCTAAAAAGGATGTTCTAGGAGTCTGTCGAAAGGGCTCGGAGGCAGAATAACCAGCGTATCACGCGGGGATGTCTTAGGAGTTATTCGGAAATCTCAGTAAGTCGAGTAAGAGCCTAGAGCAAACATGACCAGTGTATCTCACGATGATATACTAGGAATCAGTCCTTGATCTCAAATAGGCTAAGTCGTGCTTACAAAAAACATGCATATCTCCGCTCTATGTCATAAGTCCGTCGGGGACGTTTTTACGCATCTACAGAGCCTACGTGACCAAAAGTATCTCGTCGAGGATGTATACTAGAAATCATGGCATCACAATCAGTTCCGTCTAGTGAAGACATGCTGGAATTGTGGTTGTTCTAGTTCAGAAGTCCACTGGGACGTTTTACGCTCTATAGAACCTACGTGACCAGCAGTATCTCGTCGAGGATGTATACTAGGAATCATGGCATCACAATCAGTTTCGTCTCGTGAAGACATGCTGGAATTGTGGTTGTTCTGGTTCATAAGTCTACTGGGGACGTTTTACGCTCTACTGAACCTACGTGACCAGCAATATCTCGTCGAGGATGTGCGCTAGGAATCACAGCATCACGACCAGCAGCGTCTCGCGAGGACGTATATTAGAAATCGTGCCTATTGGTGCCTTGAGGACCAAGGGCTTATTTTCTCATGTGAGAGTTGAGTTTTGTCTATGATATCGAAATGACGTTTCTGCCCCTTATCTAAATTTCACCATCAACACCGTGCCATTTCCCTTAGCTGCAAGGTGTATTAGAGTAGTTAAGGCTTAGTCATATTTTTTCTAATCTAGCATCTAGATTGGAAGTCCACGTCAGCTAGGGCAACCTCCTAAGTCCTATGGTAATTCTAATCTAGCATACTAGATGCGTTGAATCATTCATCGAAAAGTGGATTTAGGAAGCTGCCCTGAACCATTCAATGAAAAGTTGATAGACACATTTTTGTGTCTGAATTGTCCTCAATGTCTCTATTATTAGTGCTTGATTTTGTACTTATTATGGTGTTTTTATGTTTGTGTAGGTGTTTTTGGAGGAATACACTTATGTGGAAAAAGTTGCTCAAAAAGTGCTATTTGGACCCCCGGAGAAAAGTACCAAAGGCACCCTCATTTTGGTTAAGGGGCACCTCGGTTGGGCACCTACTATTCGCACCCCAGAACAGGATAGGGGGACACCATCTTCTTCATTCAAATTTCAGTTTTGGCGGGAATTTTTGTTCTTCACCGGCAGAATTAGGGTTGGCATTTTGGACGGGATTGAAGGAGACTCAACGGCTGGTAATTGTTGGGATGACTTCACTGGTGTTACTAGGCATGGTATGGTTGATATTTTCGGTTCAAATTGGCTAGATTCCCGGTAAAAAAAAAAACAGAAGTGCGTGTGCAAGGGAGGAGTTATTCACGGGATTACAGCGTGGATACGTGTGTTTGGATAGATGTTGGCCACTGCAGAAGCGTGAAGAAGTTAAATAAGGAAGATTCAGGACTATCAAGCACTCGTTGACAGAGTGGGAAGTTGATTCAGGGAAGAAATCTCGTGGCTGGCAAGAAAAATATTTTCCGAGTAAATGAAGATTTTCCGGAGTAATGAGCGAAGATTTTTGTCCTTGTTGGGTTATAAATAGTTGTTGGGATATCAGAGAGAGGGGACGGAGTGATTGGGAGCGAACACTAGAAAATCAAGCCTACAGAATCGCCATTTTACGAAAAATCAAGAACAAAAGACCACCAGAGGATCGCCATTTTCTAACATCAACGTTCATCTTTATCGTTTTTAATAAGAACAATTAAGCCCAAACACCCGGTTTTCTTTTCTCCAAATTTTCACTTTGATATTGGTAATTAGTGGAATCCATCCTCTCAGGGGCGAGCCCCAATGAAAAGTCTTCTCCAAATTTTGCATATCATTTGTATTTAAGTTTTGTTAAACTTGTTATTTCAATTTTAATTTTTGAAAATTTCTAAAAATCTAAAAATTTGAATGAAGGATTTGCATAATTATAATTAGAGAATATTAATCACAAGTCTTGAATCCATAGCGAACCTATTACTACAACTCAATTGAAAATCACATAAATTTTTTCACAAGTCTTGAACGAACCTATTACTACAACTCAATTGACTTGTCTTTTGTCTTTAGGCTAGAGTTTTTAGATTTTTTTTTCTTTTTTAGGTTTTTATTTGTTTTTGTTCTTCTTTACGTTTTTGGGTTTTTGTCTTTTCCTTACAGAATTTGGAATTTTGAGCGAAAGAAAATTTTGCCAAAGCTTTTGGTAAATACTTAAAGACTTAGAGTAAAAGGCAAAGCGAAAGGAGCGAAAAAAGATGATTTTTTTTTAAAAAAAAAGAGAGGAAAAAAAAAAGAGACATTTTTATTTTTTTTAGATATAATTTTTTTAGACTTTCCTTTTCTTTTGCACTTTATTTTTGGACTTTGGACTTTAAACTTTGGGATATTATTTTTAAACCCTACGGAATGGTAGTTTAAATATAAAACTGTGTGCAGAGAAGGACGACGATTCCGATATCGCCTCGGCCCCTTGGGTTCGTACATGACATAGGAGTCGTGGCTCGAGTCGACTACAACGGTTCATCCCCCGTCTGGAACGGGAGGTAAGTTTGTCGAAACACTCGAAAATCCCCTGTCAGCGAGTTACTGTATTCCTTCATTTGCATATATGCTGAGGAATTGAAAACGACTGCTTTAATTTCCTAGTAAATGGCAAGGCATGGCCATACAAGATAAGGGTTCGGATTTCATCACCGTTCTCTCCTTGCCCGCCTTAGGAAAACGATACTTAACGCGAACCTAAGCTTTAAAATTTGGAATAGAACGAGACCTATAGGGTAACGAGCTTAATAGGAAAGGCATTCGAAAAATATTGGTTACTCTTTTAAGCATACTTCGAAGTTCATGATGGTTTCTGTGAGTTGAATGCGTGACTGCGCCGCCTTGTAATGCGGTGAGGCCTTGCGTATCAAAGCTCCATGCAGCTTCCCTCGCCTCTATTCAACTTACTTCAACTCGTATTGATTCCAGAGAGGTTTGCTCAGATTGTAACGAGTTCCGTTTCGAAAGATTAGAAGTTGGTCTAGAAGCAATCTAAGAGGAGCCATCATGCTTTTTGTTTGCTAGAAATCATTAGGTTTGCTGTGGTGGAGTCGGCCTTGTTTGTGTTTGCATAGAACTTCCTTTCCTTTTAGGATTTTTCTTTTTCTTTTGTTTTTCTAGTGTATGCCCGAGGTTTTTAGAGAGCGGTCTTGGAAAAGAGACAATCTAGGTCGATTGATTAGTAATTCTTCTTGTGGAAGCGGGGAGATCCAAGACTCTTCTTTTGAGAGCCCCGTTTTTGGAAACTTCAGTTTTGAGAATCTGTCTCTTTGTGAGGAAAGTACCCCTAGTACATCAGCTGTGCCAGCAATGGCAACTTTGAAAGATTACATGTTCCCAACTAGGACCAACCGAGCTTCGTGCATTAAATTGCCAGCCAATACGGCTAATTTCGAGATAAAACCTAGTATTCTTCAGATGATCCCTATATTCTTAGGAAAAGATGACGAGAACCATTATTTTCATATTAGGTACTTTGAGGAAATTTGTGGGACAGTTAGAATAAAAGACCTTACTGATGAAGTTTTGAAACTTAAGATGTTCCTGTTTTCCTTGAAAGATAAAGCCAAGACCTGGACAAACAACCTACCATATGAATCCATTGAAACATGGCAGGAACTTATTGTTGCTTTCTATATGAAATTCTACCCTAAGCATAAAACTGCAGCTGTTAGACAGAAAATTAGTTCTAGTGTGCAACAAGAGGGAGAGTCTCTTTATAGGTTTTTAGAGAGATTCAATGATCTCATATCCCAGTGTCCTCACCATGGATTTGATAAGATGAAACTTGTAGAGATTATTTATGATGGTTTATACTATTCGACCAAAGCCATGGTCGAGTCTATGTGTGCTGGTGAGTTCACTAATAAAAGTGCTGAGGATGCCTTTACCTTCTTAGGAGTTGTTGCTGAGAAATCCCAACAGTGGGAGTCTTGTGTTGAACCCCCTAAAAGACTCTTGGTTAATAGAAGTAGCACCAATATGGTAGATACGAGTTTTGCGTCAGATGCTAAGTTTGCTTCTTTGTCTAGAAGGTTAGAAGCTTTGGAAATGGGTCAGTCTAAAAATAGGTCCCTTGGTGAACCTAATAGAACC
This sequence comes from Papaver armeniacum, assembly GCA_023531295.1. Lineage (NCBI taxonomy): Eukaryota > Viridiplantae > Streptophyta > Magnoliopsida > Ranunculales > Papaveraceae > Papaver > Papaver armeniacum. Next base: position 238,250 of record JAJJWW010005328.1, on the reverse strand, counting down.
TCTCAAGTCTCTAGTTGTGGAATAGAGCTCGATAACTCATTTTGGGAAGGTCATGTTAGTGAAGAGCAAGCTCATGCTGTCTATAAGAATGCTAGGTTTGAGAACCGTCGGAAGTTTGACCCATACTCAGAGACCTACAATCCTGGTTGGAGAAACCATCCTAATTTTTCTTGGTCTAAGGGCCAGAATCAAGGTTAGTCTAGTAATTCTCAGCCTCCCCCAGGTTTTGGTTATGCTAAGAACTCTTCGAGTCAACCCATTTGAACCCTTCGGATAAAAAGATCACAAGTTTAGAAGAGACTCTCGCCCTAGTTTATTAAAAGCTCTGAAAAGATCAACCAAATGGTTGCGCAAGGGATAGAAGAAAGTAAGAGTATATGTTATGCTAACTCTCAGGCTATTTCTGAGTTGAAAACCTAGGTTAGTCAGATAAATGAGTCTTTGAGAGAAAAAGGTAAGTTTCCTAGTCATACTCAGCCCAATCCTAGAGGAGTTCATCAAGTAGGTGAAGGACCATCCCATCATGTGAATGCTATTAAAACCCTTAGGAGTGGTAGAGTGATAGACAACAAGGTTGCCACGCCGATAGTGAACATGATGTAGTTCACCCTTACGAAACAGAAACCGAGGAGATCGATAGAGTCTCTAAAGAGACCAATGAGGGTAATATTGAGCCAAGGCTTTGTTCCCAGAGCCCTGTTCCCCAGATGCTAGTTCCAACTAAGAGGAGTCCAACTTGAATGATATATTGGATGTTTTTGAGCAGGTAACTATCAACCTTCCATTATTAGATGCAATTAGCGATTCCCGCTTATGCCAAGTTTCTTAAGGATATGTGTACACGAAAGCGGAAGCTTAGTGTCCAGAAGAAAGCCTTTCTAGCTAGTCACGTGAGTTCTATTATTCAGAATACCACTACTCCCAAGTATAAAGACCCAGGGTCCCCTACCATTTCTTGCACAATAGGTAAACACCGTGTTGAGAAAGCGTTGCTTGACTTAGGAGCCAGTGTGAACTTACTCCCATACCATGTGTACCTTAAGCTAGGACTTGGTGAGATGAAACGTAGGATCATAATATCGCAATGCATAGGGCTCGCGGGATCAATAAACGACGGTGCCGCGAGGGAGTCGCAGGAAACTAAAATAAACGACGCGATGGGAAATAACGACACACAAAATAGCTGAAAGACATGAAACTCAAGCGAGGGATAAGAAGTGTCGCGAGATTGAATAGTTGTACACTGCGACACTTCGCGAGACATTCCCGAAAATAAAGGATAGCTTAGCTGTCATCCACTATGTATTACCCTATATAAAGGGTCGAGTGAGTGCAGTAAGAGGGGGATCTTTTTAGAATTGTTAGGCAAGTCATTAGGAGAGAAAAGTTTAAGAGTGTTCTAACTTCTAAGTGTAATTCTATTTTCCGGTGTAAACACTTCATGAATTCAATCAATAAATGTTCTTGATCTTACATCTTCTAATGGATTAATTAGACAAAATCGAGTAAGGGGTGTAGTGTGGGAAATCCTGCTACTACATATGCGCTAGAAACAGGGACTGTGCAGAGATTGACGTAGAAATTGGAAGGAATTTGGATTAACAGAAAAAAGATTTGGAGAAGATACTCAAAAATTCATTGGAAAAGAAAAATGGCTAGAAGAAGAAATGTACAAGGGCAACCAACGATTGTAAGAAGAAGTGGGAGACTTGCTGGAGAAAGGAGGAATGAAACAGGAGAATCATCAAGGATGAATAGGAGAAATGATGGAGAAGATCAAAATCAGCCACCAATCTCCCCAGTAGCAAACACGGCCGAGGATTATGATAGAGTAAGTGTACATACTTGGAGATCTGATTCTGAAGACGAGAGAGAAGAGGAGCAGCAGTTGGTGAACAATGGACAAGGAGGAGGAGAGCAAGAAATGAATGGAGAAATGAATCCAGGTAACGAAGAAATCGCAGCATTAGAAAGATTGAGACAAACAATACACGAGGAGAGACGGCTAGAGGCAGAGGAACGAGCAAACTTGACAAGACAGAATCATGAATTGAGGATGGAAAATATGAGGTTGCAAAATAGGAGATCTAGAAGTAGCGTGAGATCAAGTTCAAGATCGAATGGAGAAGAAAGAAGGAGAGTTTTACCAACAGAAAGCACCGATGAAGAAACACAAAATCCGAATATAGATCATGGCGAGAGAAGAGAAGAAATAGAAGATCGTTATATTCCTCAGCCCGAAAATCTTCAAAATGAGCGGAATAGGGAAAATCAAGGAAACATGCAACTCCAAGAATTGAATGACCCAGCTGCTGAAGGGAGAATAATCTTGCATGGGAGAGAAGAATTGAGAAGAAACCGAGAGATCGAAGATGACATTGAGAGACACTACATTGAACAAGCGCGACTAGCTCGCGAAAGAGAAAGAATGAGAGCAGAAATGGAAAATCAAGAGATGGAAGAAGCAATCCGGCAGAATAATCATGACAACCGCGAGAGAAGAAGGGAACAAAATCGTACCAATAGAAATATTAATGAAGAATATGAGAGGGTGCAGATGATGAGAGCTGAGAGGCAACCAAGAAGAGAGAACAACCGATATAATGGCGTGCGAATTGACGAAAGAAACGAAGAAGAGCGTCGCGAGGAAAGAAGAGGAGAAAATAACGAAAGGGAAGGTCAAAATAGGCACGAGCGAAGAAGGAGAGAAGCAGAGCTAAAAGACCAAAGAGAATCAAATTACGAGGCAAATGAACAAATCTTAAGAGAACTGGGTGAAATGAGAGGATTACTGAATAATAGAAGGGAAGGAGGAAGGAGACAGTTAGACGAAGCCATTGCAGAAGCCGCGAAGAATCCCTTCACGCTAGAAGTACAGATGGGAGGAATACCTCCTAAGTGCAATCTACCTGCATTAACCAACATCTTTGATGGAACAACCTGTGCGATACAACATATTAAGGCTTATATGAGATGTATGTTACAATGGGAGAATCATGATGCCATATTATGCAAATATTTCGCGTCAAGCCTAATTGGAGAAGCACTAAAATGGTTTGAGGGTCTACCAAGGAACACAATTACATCATTTAATCATTTACAAGCCACATTCCTAGGAGCATACATAAGTAACAACTCTTCACGACCAGGTATTGAAGATGTGTTCGGGTTGAAACAAAGGGTTGGCGAGAGCTTAAGGCAGTTGACAATAAGATGGAGAACCATGTGTAGCGAAATGGCAGGACGGGTTGAGGAGAGATATCTCATCCTCTCATTTGTGAATGCTCTCTTCGCGACTAACTTGTTATACATTCAAATTTTTAGAGTCAAAAATACAATTACGATGGCGGAATCTGAGAATTACAGAAGAATATATCACCTTAGAAGAAAGACAGAATGAAATGAATTCTTATCCAAATCGCGAACACAAACTCGAATGCTGCGAACGCAAGCTTGTTACCTCGATTCATCAATACAGTGGCGAGCACTTCGCAAGGACAACAAGAGGAAGGATGATGAGAGACAATGAAAGATAGTAGCTATGGGAAGCCATGACCGGGAGGAATTTGAACAAGAAAAGAACTACTATAACCGTAATAAAGCAATAATAAGATTCGAGAGGCTAGACAATGTGCAAGAAACTTATGGTGGACGAAGGCAATATAACCATGGAGGGCGAGAGAAGCCGCGAGAATAGTATGGGAACCAATTAGGATGCCTCCACCGAATGCTAGTGTGGAAAAGATCTGGGAGGCTATACTCGTGATGGAAGAAATACCAAGACCTTGGAACGCTGGGATGGAACCACCACCGGGCGACGAAGTCATGAGTTTTGTTCTTACCATCGCTTCCATGGACATCAAACAAACTATGCAGAAACGTAAAGAGAATTATTCTCAGGATGATTGATCAAGGGAAGCTGAATCACTTTCTAAAAGGAGAAGAAAAAGGCCGGACATTACCACCACCACCGAGAAATGCACGTAATGTGTCGGCGAAAGGAAAGGAAACATTTGTGATAGAAATCGGAACGAAAGCCAAAAATTTGAATTGCAACTCTATCGTCCACTCTTATCGCACAATTGAAGATTTTCATGACAACGTGCTCAGTAGAGTCTTTGCGAGAGATGCTGATGATAAAGAAATAATGAGCCTGGCGAGAACGACGCAGATTAGAAAAGTGGCAAACAAGACTATTTCTTTCTCTGCGAGATGAAGTGCCAAAAGGAAGAGAAACACATGATAGCCCGTTGGTTGTGAAACTAGAGATTAACCCGAAACCAGTTGATGGAGAAGATGATGAGGCGAAGCTTGTTGGGCGATCAACCGAATCTTAATCGACACCTAAGTTCGGTGAATATTCTCTTCTACCATACTTACAAGACGATGGGAGGAAAAGATGAGGATTTGATCCCCTCTACATACAAGATATATGGCTTTAATGGCACTGCAAACAAACCAAAGGGAGAGGTTCACATGAGAATACCTCTACAAGGATTATCAACTGATATTTTATTCTGTGTGGTTGACGTGGAATCTCCATACAATGCGCTGATTGGGAGGCCATGGCTTCATGAAATCTTGGGAGTCGCGTCAACGTATCATCAATGTATTAAATTCCCACATCCAAATGGCATTGGTATTATACAGGGAGATTGGAAGGAGTCGCAACAATGTCATGAAGTAGATGTAGAAAGCTGCGAAGAAAGGAATGCCAAAAGAAAAGGTTGGAAACAACATGTGAGAGATGAGCAGAGAAAGGAAAAATTGATGGTGGATGCCATAGAAGTAAGGGCTGAACATACCTCGCGAGGTGAGTGCCTAGAGATAGGCGAATATTATGGTAATAAAGAAGCAAAGGATATGAGGAGCAAAAGGCATAAGAAGTGAATAATCAACAAAAACAAGAGAAAAAGTAGCAATTGAAGTAATGATGTGCGAGAATCTCAGACAAGAGTATATGGGAATTCAATTAAGAAAGAAAAATGAAAATACAAAATTGTGCGAATACTTCGCAAACAAGAATCAGCAAATAATGAAACTTGAATGATTGAATGATTTAACAAATATGAATAAGTAAAAGAATGGGACGAACCTTTATGGCGTACACCCTAGTTCGCGAATAACATTTCGTAAGAGGCAAATGTAAGACCTAAAGTGCGTCATAATGGGGGTATCTCTCGACATGGCTCGGGGGAAGGTTACACCGCTCCCGAAGCCACGAGTCATGGAAATTTGGGGCCCATGAAAGCCTATCCGGAAGAGGTACCTTGGATTCCCAACTATATATGTAGGTTATACCCTGGTTGGGCGACCGAGGCCTCTTCTTAGGAGTCAGTGTATGCTCAAGGCGCCGGGGTACACGGTTGAGCCAGAGTGCCCGGGATGGATGAACCTACCCTGGCCATTCTTGGCAAGTCTTGGCATGCGTTGCACTCGCCCGAAGAAAACTCCACTTAGGGTGCAGCCTTGTAACCATAAACCATATAGGTATAAGGGATAAGAGGCTGCGAAAACAACAGTTGTTGTTAAGACCGGATGGGAGGAGCTAGTCTTGTATGGCCGATGTTTCGCCTCCTTGAAGGGGCAACCGGGGAGATGATAAGGGCGACGCTCTCCATTAGGGGGTGTGTCAAAACAGACGCAAATGTCATGAGGCTTTGTTTTCGCAAGGAGACTTAGGCTTGTCATATTTGTGCAATGATCCTGCGAGAGGCAATAATACTAACGCGAGGGTAAGGCGAGATCAATGGGTCTTTACATGAAAGTGTACGGACGTCCTGCGATTTCGTCGCACGACGGCAATGTCATGGAGCTTTGTTTTCGCAAGAAGACTTAGGTCTGTCATATTGTCGCAAATAAAACATCCATGAGGCAAAAATACTTGGAAAATGATAAGGCAAGATCAATGGGTCATTACATGCGAGTGTAAAGACGTCCTGCGATTTTGTCGCGATGAAAGGTGGCAGGGAGGACCTCTAATTAGGGAGGTCTAACTCGGAAGACCACACAAAAATGATAAGGCAGGGTCAATGGGCCTCTGCATGAAAATGTAAAGGCGGCCTGCGACTCTGTCGCAGAAAGAAAAAATTAAAATCAAATCCCTAATTGGGATAGATTTACTTAATAAAATATTCAATGAGCAACTACGCTCACACAGAGGTATTAACTAAGAAAGGAAGAAAGAAATATGGGAATTACTCCATCAAAGAGTTAAATCGTTCACACAAAAAGAAATTCTGGCAAAATACAAAGAGCATTTAACTCTCCACATCAACATTATCAAATACAGAGGATGGTTGAGACTTTTTTGCGCCTTTATCAGCTTCGCCCCCTCCAATTGGTTGATTTTCATCAAAATGTTTTCATTACCTTCGTTCTCACCGGATCTTTGGATTTTCATCAGAGTCTTTTTACTTGGATCTTCATCGACGACTTCCTTATCAGGGAGATCTTCGCCGCTTTCATATTCGTAATCACTATCTGGAGCATCAGGAACTTCATCATCACTTACTTCCAAAGGAGCGACATGAATAGGATCAAGAGACTTCGACAAAGAAATGTTATTCACAAGAACTTCCGCCTTTAGAGGGAACTGGCGAAGTAATGCCTTTTGACGATTCTTACTATCAATGTCCTTACAATAAGACATATAATCAAATCTTCGCTCTGCACGGTCGCGAGAACGAGCAAGATGCGAGGAGAGTAGTCCATTTTCCTTGCGAATTTTAGAATAATCGGACCGAGGGTGGAAATAGTGGAGCGAAGCTTTCTCTCGAGTCCGCATAACAAATACACAAGATCGAGAAAATTCTTATCGAATATTATTGGCATTTTCGGGGTAGTAAAGCATTCATGGAATAAACACATAAATTAAGATAGTCAAATAATTTGACTACCTTCCTTTTGAGAAGAAAGATGTTGAATTAATGCTGCGAAATTATTCCCCAAGCGGTCCATGACATCATCAAATGAATCTCCCACTAAGCCTTTCAGTCGAGATCGCAAATTCTTTTCATTGGAAACAAGTATGGAGTTTTCGTTCGCCAGAGTAGAGTTGGATTTTTCTAAATTGACACATTGTTCTTGGAATTGCTTCGCTTTTACACTCAATGTTATTCTACCTTGAATAAGTTTATCTCTCTCGGCAGTAATTTCTTCAAGTTGGTTTTTCAAAGTATGTTTAACTTGTTCGTGTTCTTCACATAACTTTTGACAAGCATCATACTGCTGCGAATAGTTCGCCACCTTATTCAACAAAGAACGTTTTTCTTGCGAAAGAGTTCGATTCTCATCTGATAAAGTTTGCAACTCCAAATCAGATTTAGTCAAAGCATAAGAGAGGCGAGATAAATCATTACTTAACAAGTCTTGCTTTTGCGATAAATCAAAATTCTCTTTCGACAAGTTATTTATTTGATCAGCTGCATAAGTATGAAGATTATCTAAGAGATTATATTGCTCCATCCAACCATCTCTCTCAACTCGAACTTCTTCAACAATGGACTCCATCTGATATATCTCCATTATTCGTTTCTGGTTTAATGCTTGGAGGGCGAACAAGAATTTGAGTTGTAAAAAAAAAAAAAAAAAAAAAAAAAAAAAAAGAAAAGGGAGGGAGTTGCGAGAGTATACCTTTTAACTCCTCATTTTTTCTGAAAAGATTGTCACGATCCAGCGAGAGGTTGTGAAATTTCTGATTTTCAAGATGAAAACTATTGCACTTCGCGGTCATAACTTGGAGATCATCCTTCAACTTATTAATCTCTTGAACCAAAGATGCTTGCGAGACCTTATCAGAACCAAGGTGCTTGCTTAAAACCTCGCAGACGTTGGATTTGACAGGATCGGCGAAGTCTTTTTGGCATCATTCACGAGATCCGAAAGAACCTTAAAGGCCACATCTATCCCCTCCAAATTTTCTCCGTTAGAGGAATTTGCTCAATCAAAGAAGACGAGTGATCCTTTGTCAAAGGGGCCTCGGGAGAAGAAGAGGTTTCGGGAGAGAAGTGATTGGAGAAATAGCAGGGACATTGATAGCAGGAGGAGGTATAAGATCGTTTGTAGTAGGACAGTTATAAGGAACTTGATCTATGAGGAGTTGAGGCATAGAAATATTGTCGTTGGTAGTAGTACCAGAGGAAGGGGGCACAAAGTTATCTTGCGAAGATTTCGCAGCAGGAGATGAAGGTGTGAATGAAGGAAATGGAACGTCGGGAGTAACAGGTTTGGAGTAGCGAGGCTTTTTGGGAGCATGACCAGTAGTTTTATCATCCTGTGAATGACAAATTAAATAAAAAGCAGAGGCAACAATGTATTGTTGATAAAAAATAAATGTTTCTTGAATACCTTGTCGCTCGCAGACTGTCTTTTTGAAGCCATAGATTTTGCTCGCGAAGTGGACTTTGGTTGTGCGAGGGGTTCTTGTTGCGAAGTAGATTTCGATGGCGAGCCCAAAGAAAGAAGAGGGTCTTTCACGATAAATCTAGTTCTGGGTTGGTTCTTGCTAAACAACAATGGCAGAAAAAGAACTACAAAGTTAATCATACCAGTGTGATTTCAACAAAGAAAGTTAATCTCAAATCTGATCAACAACAAAATCAGCCAGATATGGCAAAATTAACAAACCTTGACGTCATGAGAGTAACAACTGGTAGAGAATAGCTAAAGTGGTGAAGAAGACGGTAAGAAACAGCAATAAGCAAACACTTGCAGAGCGATGAAGAAGAAGAACACTTGCAGACGATGAAGAAGATGAAAAAGGAAAGGAAAATTCTTCACGGGGGGTGCTCCTATAAATAGATGAGAAAAATATTATGACCGGATAACATTAAATGCACCGGTAAAAGAGGTAAATATAGACACGTGTAAACGGTCACTACCTAAATCCAAGGAAGCTTGACGAAAAGAACTTTAGCGAAATTCAAATATACAAAGATATTTCCTAATAGGCGAGAAGAGATTGCGAACTCGATTATTCTCTGTAACACATGAGGCAAGAAATGACACTTCGAATATAGGAGCTTCGGAACTTCGCAAAAGAATAGAGGCAAGTACGTACTTTTCAAGTACAGTATTCTTCTGCTCATTCCCTCATCAACAAAAACCAAAGATCACTACAACAATAGATTTTTCCTTAAAGATCGCTCTTCAAGCAATATTCAAGGAAAAAGAGGCAAGATGTAGGATCATAATATCGCAATGCATAGGGCTCGCGGGATCAATAAACGACGGTACCGCGAGGGAGTCGCAGGAAACTAAAATAAACGACGCGATGGGAAATAACGACACACAAAATAGGCGAAAGACATGAAACCAGGCGAGGGATAAGAAGTGTCGCGAGATTGAATAGTTGTACACTGGCGACACTTCGCGAGACATTCCCGAAAATAAAGGATAGCTTAGCTGTCATCCACTATGTATTACCCTATATAAAGGGTCGAGTGAGTCTGTAAAGAGGGGGATCTTTTTAGAATTGTTAGGCAAGTCATTAGGAGAGAGAAAGTTTAAGAGTGTTTTAACTTCTAAGTGTAATTCTATTTTCCTGGGAAAACACTTCATGAATTCAATCAATAAATGTTCTTGATCTTACATCTTCTAATGGATTAATTAGACAAAATCGAGTAAGGGGTGTAGTGTGGGAAATCCTGCTACTACAGAAACCTACCCAGATGACACTCCAGTTAGCTGATAGGTCCGTTAAAATTCCTCGTGGTGTAATCGAGGATGTTCTTATAGAGGTCGACAAGTTTATATATCCAGTGGATTTTGTTATCCTAGATACCCAACCTGTCCCGACCCGAGAGAACCGATCTACTCGGTAATTTTAGGTCGCCCGTTTTTAGCTACATCCAATGCGATCATTAACTGCCGAAATGGTATTATGAAATTGTCTTTTGGTAATATGACTGTTGAGCTGAACATTTTTAATATTAGTAAGCTACCCTCTGAACTAGATAACTCGAACATAGAACAGGTGAACATGATGGGAACATTAGTCAAGGAGTCATTACCAAACACTTTGTTAGACGATACATTAGAGAAATGCCTAGCTCGCTTTGGGATTGATTTTGATGATGATAATGTGATTAATGAGGTGATGCTTTGTTAGATTCAACGCCTTTGTTAGACACTAGTAATGGATGGAAACCTAAGTTCGAACCACTACCAGTTTCTAAGTCTACCCCTAGTTCCTTCAAGAAGAGCCTCCTAAGTTGGACCTAAAACCATTACCTGATACCCTAAAGTATGTGTTTTTAGGCCCTTCCGAGAATTGACTCCGTGATTGTTGCTTCCGACTTATAGTGATCATGAAAGTAGGCTAGTAACCGTCCTTCAAAACAACAAGGAAGCTTTAGGGTGGACCATAGCGGACATTAAGGGTATAAGTCCCACTTGTTTGTATGCATCGATTTATTTAGAGGAAGATACAAAACCTTCTAGGGAGATGCAACGTCGACTAAACCCCAATATGAAAGAAGTAGTTCGAACCGAGATCCTTAAGTTGTTAGATGCATGCATTATCTACCCTATTTCAGACAAAGAAATGGGTCAGCCTGATTCGGGGTTGTTCCCAAGAAATCCGGTAGATATCATAGTCCGAATGAAAATAATGAGTTAATCCCAACCCGAGTGACCACGGGTTGGCGTGTTTGTATTGACTATAGGAAATTGAACAAGGTCACTAGGAAGGACCACTTTCCCCTTCCCTTCATCGACCATATGCTAGACAGAATAGCTGGACATAGTCATTACTGCTTTTTAGATGGCTACTCTGGCTATAATCAGATCTTTATTTCCCCAGAAAACAAGGAGAAAACCACTTTTACCTGTCCCTTTGGTACCTTTGCGTATAGACGCATGCCTTTCGGTCTATGTAATGCCCCTGTGACTTTTCAGCGTTGCATGATGAGCATATTTTCAGAAATGGTAGAACGGTTCTTAGAGGTCTTTATGGATGATTTTTCAGTGTTTGGTTCATCTTTCGATGAGTTCTTGCATCATTTGTCATTGGTGTTGACTAGGTGTAAGGAAAAGAATCAAGTGCTTAATTGGGAGAAATATCAATTTATGGTTCGATCAGGAATTGTTTTAGGGCATATCGTATCTTCTAAGGGTATAGAGGTAGATAAAGCCAAAGTTGACCTTATCAAGACTTTACAAGTCCCAAAAACCGTAAGAGATATTAGGTCATTCTTAGGGCATGCAGGTTTTTATCGTCGATTCATTAAGGATTTTAGCTTGATTTCTAGACCTCTTTGCAATTTGCTTGCAAAAGATGTTAAGTTTGTCTTTGATGAAGCTTAAGACTTTACTCACTACCGCCCCCATAGTCCAGGCACCTAACTGGAACCTACCCTTTGAGATCATGTGCGATGCTTCAGACTATGCTATTGGTGTTGTGCTAGGTCAGCGAGAAAACAAATTACTTCATGTGATTTACTATGCTAGCAAAACTCTGAATGATGCCCAATTGAACTATACCACTACGGAGAAGGAACTGTTAGCCATTGTGTTTTCCTTAGACAAGTTTAGACCCTATCTCTTAGGTTCTAAGGTCATAATCTTCACCGATCATGCTGCTTTGAAGTATCTCCTTTCCAAGAAGGATACTAAACCTAGATTGATTAGATGGATCCTTTTGTTATAGGAATTTTCCTTAGAAATTGGAGACAAAAAGGGTGCATAAAATGTAGTAGCAAACCACTTGTCTAGGCTTGTTGTGGATACCCCTGATGATTCTCCTCATGTTAGGGATAGTTTTCCTGATGAACAACTGTTCTTTGTTACCCAATTACCTTGGTATGCGAATATAGTAAACTATCTTGTTACTGGTCGAATGCCCCAACATTGGGGTAAACATGATCGTTCTAGGTTTTTATCCGAGGTTAAGCACTTCTTTTGGGATGATCCTTATTTGTTTAAGTATTGTCCAAACCAGATTATTAGGAGATGTATACCTAAGAGTGACCAGTGCAGTATTATTTCCTTTTTTCATGATCATGCTTGTGGGGGTCACTTTAGTGCTAAAAGACTGCTGCTAAGGTATTGCAGTGTGGATTCTATTGGCCTTCGTTTTTTAAAGACTCCCACAGTTATTGTGTTACTTGTGAACGTTGCCAGAAATTAGGAACCATTTCCCGTAGGAATATGATGCCCTTGAACCCTATTCTAGTTGTTGAGGTCTTTGATGTGTGGGGTATTGACTTTATGGGTCCGTTTCCTAATTCTTTTGGTAACTTATACATCCTTGTCGCTGTAGACTATGTCTCTAAGTGGATCGAGGCGGTTGCGTGTAAGACCAATGACCATAGGGTTGTGGTTGAGTTCTTGAAAAATAATATACTTACACGTTTTGGTACACCGCGAGCTATAATTAGTGATGGAGGGTCGCACTTTTGTAATGGACCTTTTAGGCTTTTGATGAAGAAATATGGTATTACACATAAGGTAGGTACCCCGTATCATCTGAGACTAGTGGTCAAGTAGAGGTTTCCAATAGGGAGATACAACGTATATTAGAGAAAACAGTTAATCCTAATCGGAAAGATTGGTCGTCTAGGCTTACTGATGCCTTATGGGCTTACCGTACTGCGTTTAAGACCCCCATTGGAATGTATCCTTATCGGTTTGTGTATGGCAAGGCATGTCACTTACCTGTTGAGTTAGAACATAGAGCATATTAGGCTGTTAAGCAACTAAATTTTTCACTTGACAAGGCAGGAGCCCATAGGAAACTCCAGCTCAATGAGTTGGAAGAGATTCGTATAGATGCGTACGATAGTGCTAAGGAGTATAAGAACAAAATGAAACTTGTGCATGATAGAAATATTTTAAGGAAGTCATTTTCTCCAGGTCAAAAAGTTCTTCTGTATGATACCCGTTTGCATCTATTCCCCGAGAAGTTACGTTCTCGGTGGACGGGTCCTTTTATTGTTCGCATTGTCTTTCCTCATGGAGCTGTTGATATCGAGACACTTGATGGTAGTAGTTCTTCGAAGGTCAACGGTCAGAGATTGAAACCCTTTTTAGAGCCCTTTCCTACAGGTGATGTTGAGGAGGTCCCTCTGGAGGACCCTGTTTACCCTTGATTGACCATCGAGGCGATTGTGTGTTGTATATTAGTTTTTGATTTCTCTCTTCACCCAGGTACTATCTTTCCGACTTGTCTCTTTACTGATTCCTCATTTTACTTTACTTTTTGGTATTTCTATTTCATTAGAAACATTGAGGACAATGTTAGATTTAAGTTTGGGGGTGGGGTAGAAACTTTTTATTACCTTTGTGTTAGAATAAATAAACTCCAGAGCCTAGAATTTTTTTTTTTTTTTAAGGATGGCACTAACCAATCTAAGTGGATGGAAGCATCTTGGTTATAGGAGTTGAGGAACCAATCTGATTAGATGGAAACATCTAAAGAGACTATTCATAAAAGCACAGAGCTCAGGTGTTAGAATTAAAAAAACATGGTAGTTTCACCATATCTCGTGATGGAAACATCGAAAGAATCCTGATCACTTCTTTTTTTCTTTTTTTACCTTTGCTAGGGTGAAATAGAGTGACTGAGATACAAAAAAAAAAAAAAAAAAAAGACCAAACCATCGCACCAACCTAATAAATACAATAAAGTCGACCACTTGGTACCCTTGTATATGCCAAAATTGAGTTGACCTAGAGTTAGGATTATCGACCACTTTGGTTCCCTTGTATATGCCAAAGGTGTGTTGATATTAGTCGACTTGTATCTCAAGACGTTAGGATAGGTTCACCTTAGTCAACATCATCTACGTTTTTCTCTACATCCATCTTCTTAATCTATCCATGTGATTGGTTGACTCCGGTTTATGATGTCTAGAAACTATCTGAGTAGAGCTCTGTCACTTTATGTGAATTTTAGTATGCTTGAGTGCAAACTCGTGTACAACAATTGGAATTTTGCATCAGGGTACTTCCTCCTGTAGTCAATGAGAGTATGCCAACCAAGGAGATTCTTTTGTGCCGTCCAAGGTTCTGCGTAGATACATAGGGTCTGGAGTAAAGGTTTTGTGGGTACACCTCTGGTAAACCCTCCGGAGACAACACTCCGCCGCTAGGGCCACCTAGCGGTTTAACGGCTTGCTGCACATGCTAAGCGTAGTCATTTTTATTTTCTAGATTAGATTTGCTCGAGGACTAGGAAATAATAAGTTTGGGGGTATTTGATAGACACATTTTTGTGTCTGAATTGTCCTCAATGTCTCTATTGTTAGTGCTTGATTTTGTTCTTATTATGGTGTTTTTATGTTTGTGTAGGTGTTTTTGGAGGAATACACTTATTTGGAAAAAGTTGCTCAAAAAGTGATATTTGAACCCCCTGAGAAAAGTACTAAAGGCACCCTCATTTTGGTTAAGGGGAATCTCGGTTGGGCACCTGCTATTCGCACCCCAGAACAGGATAAGGGGACACCATCTTCTTCATTCAAATTTCAGTTTTGGAGGGAATTTTGGTTCTTCACCGGCAGAATTAGGGTTGGAATTTGGACGGGATTGAAGGAGACTCAACGGCTGGTAATTGTTGGGATGACTTCACTGGTGTTAACAGGCATGGTATGGTTGATATTTTCGGTTCAAATTGGCTAGATTCCCGGTATAAAAAAAACAGAGGTGTGTGTGCAAGGGAGGAGTTATTCACGGGATTACATCGTGGATACGTGTGTTTGGATAGATGTTGGCCGTTGCAGAAGCGTGAAGAAGTTAAATAAGGAAGATTCAGGACTATCAAGCACTCGTTGACAGAGAAGGAAGTTGATTCAGGGAAGAAATCTCGTGGCCGGCAAGAAAAATATTTTCCGAGTAAATTAAGATTTTCCGGAGTAATGAGCAAAGATTTTTGTCCCTGTTGGGTTATAAATAGTTGTTGGGATATCAGAGAGAGGGGACGGAGTGATTGGGAGCAGTTTAGAACACTACAGAGCCGAGAAAATCAAGCTGCAGAGAATCGCCATTTTCTGCTGCTGTGAAGGACACGAAGAACAAAAGACTACCAGAGGCAGTCATTTTTTTCTACAGTGACAACGACACTTAGACGAGGGTCGCAGAGCTACAGTAACAGCAACAGTTCATCTTTAACGTTCTTTGTAACGGTGTTTGCAATAATTATAAACGTTGCAAACACCCGGTTTTCATTATTTTCTCTCCATTTCATCATTTGTACACTTCCTTTGAGCAATAAAAATGAATTTTGAGCGTGTTTCCAACATGATGAGCTAAACCCATCCTCTGGGGCGACGGAGGAAGCTATTTCGCCAATAAAAAGTGGTAATCTCTATTTTATTTAATTTATGCAATTATTATATGATTATTTGCCTTGATAAATAAATAGATAAAATGGTTTTGTTAAACAATTGTTATTTCAATTGATGGAGCATGCTAGCCTAGGGTTTTGATGTCCCATACTTTCGATCTACAAGTGTTATTTCTAAAAATCAACTTTTGGAATATTAAGAATCAATTTGAATGAAGGATTTGCATAATTATAATTAGAGAATATTAATCACTTTGATATTGGTAATTAGTGGAATCCATAGCCCCAGTCTTCTCCAAATTTTCATATCACTTGTATTTAAGTTTGCTATAATTTTAATTTAAAATTAAGTCTAAAATCTGCTTTCACAAGTCTTGAACGAACCTATTACTACAACTCAATTGAAAATCACATCAATTTTTGGCGCCGCCGACGCGGACTTGTCTTTAGGCTAGAGTTTTTAGATTTTTTTTTCTTTTTTAGGTTTTTATTTGTTTTTGTTCTTCTTTACGTTTTTGGGTTTTTGTCTTTTCCTTACAGAATTTGGAATTTTGAGCGAAAGAAAATTTTGCCAAAGCTTTTGGTGAATACTTAAAGACTTAGAGTAAAAGGCAAAGCGAAATGAGCGAAAAAAGAAGATTTTTTTTTTTTTTTTTTTAAAAAGAGAGGAAAAAAAAAGAGAGACATTTTTATTTTTTTTTAGACTTTCCTTTTCTTTTGCACTTTATTTTTGGACTTTGGACTTTAAACTTTGGGATATTATTTTTAAACCCTACGGAAGGGTAGTTTAAATATAAACTGTGTGCAGAGAAGGACGGCGATTACGATATCGCCTCGGCCCCTTGGGTTCGTACATGACATATGAGTCGTGGCTTGAGTCGACTACAACGGTTCATCCCCCGTCTGGAACGGGAGGTAAGTTTTTCGAAACACTCGCGAATCCCCTGTCAGCGAGTTACTGTATTCCTTCATTTGAATATATGCTGAGGAATTGAAAACGACTGCTTTAATTTCCTAGTAAAGGGCAAGGCCTGGCCATACAAGATAAGGGTTTGGATTTCATCACCGTTATCTTCTTGCCCGCCTTAGGAAAACGATACTTAACGCGAACCTAAGCTTTAAAATTTGGAATAGAACGAGACCTATAGGGTAACGAGCTTAATAGGAAAGGCATTCGAAAAATATTGGTTACTCTTTTAAGCATACTTCGAAGTTCATGATGGTTTCTGTGAGTTGAATGCGTGACTGCGCCGCCTTGTAATGCGGTGAGGCCTTGGGTATCAAAGCTCCACACAGCTTCCCTCGCCTCTATTCAACTTACTTCAACTCGGATTGATTCCAGAGAGGTTTGCTCAGATTGTAACGAGTTCCTTTTCGAAAGATTAGAAGTTGGTCTAGAAACAATCTAAGAGGAGCCATCATGTTTTTTGTTTGCTAGAAATCATTAGGTTTGCTGTGGTGGAGTCAGCCTTGTTTGTGTTTGCATAGAACTTCCTTTCCTTTTAGGATTTTTCTTTTTCTTTTGTTTTTCTAGTGTATGCCCGAGGTTTTTAGAGAGCGGGCTTGGAAAAGAGACAATCTAGGTCGATTGATTAGTAATTCTTCTTGTTGAAGCGGGGAGCTCGAAGACTCTTCTTTTGAGAGCCCCGTTTTTGGAAAATTCAGTTTTGAGAATCTGTTCTTCGTGAGGAAAGTACCCCTAGTACTTCAGCGGTGCCAGCGATGGCAACTTTGAAAGATTACATGTTCCCAACTAGGACCAACCGAGCTTCGTGCATTAAATTTCCAGCCAATACGGCTAATTTCGAGATAAAACCTAGTATTCTTCAGATGATCCCTATATTCTTAGGAAAAGATGACGAGAACCATTATTTTCATATTAGGGACTTAGAGGAAATTTGTGGGACAGTTAGAATAAAAGACCTTACTGATGAAGTTTTGGAACTTAAGATGTTCCTCTTTTCCTTGAAAGATAAAGCCAAGACCTGGCTAAACAACCTACCATCTGAATCCATTGAAACATGGTAGGAACTTATTGCTGCTTTCTATATGAAATTCTACCATAAGCATAAAACTGCAGCTGTTAGACAGAAAATTAGTTCTAGTGTGCAACAAGAGGGAGAGTCTATTTATAGGTTTTTAAAGAGATTCAATGATCTCATATCCCAGTGTCCTCACCATGGATTTGATAAGATGAAACTTGTAGAGATTATTTATGATGGTTTATACTATTCGACCAAAGCCATGGTCGAGTCTATGTGCGCTGGTGAGTTCACTAATAAAAGTGCTGAGGATGCCTTTACCTTCTTAGGAGTTGTTGCTGAGAAATCCCAACAGTGGGAGTCTTGTGTTGAACCCCCTAAAAGACTCTTGGTTAATAGAAGTATCACCAATATGGTAGATACGAGTTTTGCGTCAGATGCTAAGTTTGCTTCTTTGTCTAGAAGGTTAGAAGGTTTGGAAATGGGTCAGTCTAAAAATAGGTCCCTTGGTGAACCTAACAGAACCTCTCAAGTCTCTAGTTGTGGAATAGAGCTCGGTAACTCATTTTGGGAAGGTCATGTTAGTGAAGAGAAAGCTCATGATGTCTATAAAAATGCTAGGTTTGAGAACCGTCAGAAGTTTGACCCATACTCAGAGACCTACAATCCTGGTTGGAGAAACCATCCTAATTTTTCTTGGTCTAAGGGCCAGAATCAAGATCAGTCTAGTAATTCTCAGCCTCCCCCAGGTTTTGGTTATGCTAAGAACTCTTCAGGTCAACCCCAGTTTCAGAACCCTTCGGATAAAAAGATCACAAGTTTATAAGAGACTCTCGCCTCGTTTATTAAAAAAGCTCTGAAAAGATCAACCAAATGGTTGCGCAAGGGATAGAAGAAAGTAAGAGTATAGGTTATGCTAACTCTCAGGCTATTTCCGAGTTGAAAACCTAGGTTAGTCAGATAAATGAGCCTTTGAGAGAAAAAGGTAAGTTT
Source organism: Papaver armeniacum (assembly GCA_023531295.1). NCBI lineage: Eukaryota > Viridiplantae > Streptophyta > Magnoliopsida > Ranunculales > Papaveraceae > Papaver > Papaver armeniacum. Next base: position 219,992 of record JAJJWW010005328.1, on the reverse strand, counting down.
CCTAGTCAAACTCAGCCCAATCCTAGAGGAGTTCATCAAGTAGGTGAAGGACCATCCCATCATGTGAATGCTATTAAAACCCTTAGGAGTGGTAGAGTGATAGACAACAAGGTTGCCACGCCTGATAGTGAACATGCTGTAGTTCACCCTTCTGAACCAGAAACCGAGGAGACTGATAGAGTCTCTAAAGAGACCAATGAGGGTCATATTGAGCCAGGCTTTGTTCCCAGAGCCCCTGTTCCCCCACCGCTAGTTCCAACTAATAGGGAGTCCAACTTTAATGATATATTGGATGTTTTTAAATAGGTAACTATCAACCTTCCATTATTAGATGCAATTAAGAAGATTCCCGCTTATGCCAAGTTTCTTAAGGATATGTGTACGCGAAAGCGGAAGCATAGTGTCCAGAAGAAAGCCTTTCTAGCTAGTCACGTGAGTTCTATTATTCATAATACCACTACTCCCAAGTATAAAGACCCAGGGTCCCCTACCATTTCTTGCACAATAGGTAAACACCATGTTGAGAAAGCGTTGCTTGACTTAGGAGCCAGTGTGAACTTACTCCCATACCATGTGTACCTTAAGCTAGGACTTGGTGAGATGAAACCTACCCAGATGACACTCCAGTTAGCTGATAGGTCCGTTAAAATTCCTCGTGGTGTAATCGAGGATGTTTTATAGAGGTCGACAAGTTTATTTATCCTATGGATGTTGTTATCCTAGATACCCAACCTGTCCCTGACCCCAGAGAACCAGATACCGGTAATTTTAGGTCGCCCGTTTTTAGCTACATCCAATGCGATCATTAACTGCCGAAATGGTATTATGAACTTGTCTTTTGGTAATATGACTATTGAGCTGAACATTTTTAATATTAGTAAGCTACCTCTGAACTAGATGACTCGAACATATAAGAGGTGAACATGATAGGAACATTTGTCGAGGAGTCATTACCAAACACTTTGTTAGACTATGCATTAGAGAAATGCCTAGCTCACTTTGGGATTGATTTTGATGATGATAATGTGATTAATGAGGTGAATGCTTTAGATTCAACGCCTTTGTTAGAAACTAGTAATGGATGGAAACCTAAGTTCGAACCACTACCAGTTTCTAAGTCTACCCTAGTTCCTTCGTTAGAAGAGCCTCCTAAGTTGGACCTAAAACCATTACCTGATACCCTAAAGTATGTGTTTTTAGGCCCTTCTTAGAATTGACCTGTGATTGTTGCTTCCGACTTATAGTGATCATGAAAGTAGGCTAGTAACCGTCCTTCAAAACAATAAGGAAGCTTTAGGGTGGACCATAGCAGACATTAAGGGTATAAGTCCTACTGTTTGTATGCATCGATTTGTTTAGAGGAAGATACAAAACCTTCTAGGGAGATGCAACGTCGACTAAACCCCAATATGAAAGAAGTAGTTCGAACCGAGATCCTTAAGTTGTTAGATGCATGCATTATCTACCCTATTTCAGACAGCAAATGGGTCAGCCCAGTTCAGGTTGTTCCCAAGAAATCCGGTATTACTGTAGTCCAGAATGAAAATAATGAGTTAATCCCAACCCGAGTGACCACGGGTTGGCGTGTTTGTATTGACTATAGGAAATTGAACAAGGTCACTAGGAAGGACCACTTTCCCCTTCCCTTCATCGACCATATGCTAGACAGAATAGCTGGACATAGTCATTACGCTTTTTAGATGGCTACTCGGCTATAATCGATCGTTATTTCCCCAGAAAACCAGGAGAAAACCACTTTTACCTGTCCCTTTGGTACCTTTGCGTATAGACGCATGCCTTTCGGGCTATGTAATGTCACTGTGACTTTTCAGCGTTGCATGATGAGCATATTTTCAGATATGGTAGAACGGTTCTTAGAGGTCTTTATGGATGATTTTTCAGTGTTTGGTTCATCTTTCGATGAGTGCTTGCATCATTTGTCATTGGTGTTGACTAGGTGCAAGGAAAAGAATCTAGTGCTTAATTGGGAGAAATGTCATTTTATGGTTCGATCAGGAATTATTTTAGGGCATATCGTATCTTCTAAGGGTATAGAGGTATATAAAGCCAAAGTTGACCTTATCAAGACTTTACAAGTCCCAAAAACCGTAAGAGATATTAGGTCATTCTTAGGGCATGCAGGTTTTTATCGTCGATTCATTAAGGATTTTAGCTTGATTTCTAGACCTCTTTGCAATTTGCTTGCAAAAGATGTTAAGTTTGTCTTTGATAATTCTTGTTTAGAGGATTTTGAGAAGCTTAAGACTTTACTCACTACCGCCCCCATAGTCCATGCACCTAACTGGAACCTACCCTTTGAGATCATGTGTGATGCTTCATATTATGATATTGGTGTTGTGCTAGGTCAGCGAGAAAACAAATTACTTCATGTGATTTACTATGCTAGCAAAACTCTGAATGATGCCCAATTGAACTATACCACTACGGAGAAGGAACTGTTAGCCATTGTGTTTGCCTTAGACAAGTTTAGACCCTATCTCTTAGGTTCTAAGGTCATAATCTTCACCGATCATGCTGCTTTGAAGTATCTTATTTCCAAGAAGGATACTAAACCTATACTGATTAGATGGATCCTTTTGTTATAGGAATTTTCCTTAGATATTAGAGACAAAAAGGGTGCAGAAAATGTAGTAGCAGACCACTTATCTAGGCTTGTTGTAGATACCCCTGATGATTCTCCTCATGTTAGGGATAGTTTTCCGATGAACAATCGTTGTTTGTTACCCAATTACCTTGGTATGCGAATATAGTAAACTATCTTGTTATCGGGTCGAATGCCCCAACATTGGGGTAAACAAGATCGTTCTAGGTTTTTATCCGAGGTTAAGCACTTCTTTGGGATGATCCTTATTTGTTTAAGTATTGTCCAGACCAGATTATTAGGAGATGTATACCTGAGAGTGACCAGTCCAAAGATTATTTCCTTTTGTCATGATCATGCTTATGGGGGTCACTTTAGTGCTAAGAAGACTGCTGCTAAGTTATTGCAGTGTGGATTCTATTGGACTTCGTTGTTTAAAGACTCCCACAGTTACTGTGTTACTTGTGAACTTTTCCAGTAATTAGGAACCATTTCCCATAGGAATATGATGCCCTTGAACCCTATTCTAGTTGTTGAGGTCTTTGATGTGTGGGGTATTGACTTTATGGGTCCATTTCCTAATTCTCTTGGTAACTTATACATCATTGTCGCTGTAGACTATGTCTCTAAGTGGATCGAGGCGGTTGCATGTAAGACCAATGACCATAGGGTTGTGGTTGAGTTCTTGAAAAATAATATACTTACACGTTTTGGTACACCGCGAGCTATAATTAGTGATGGAGGGTCGCACTTTTGTAATGGACCTTTTAGGCTTTTGATGAAGAAATATGGTATTACACATAAGGTAGGTACCCCGTATCATCCACAGACTAGTGGTCAAGTAGAGGTTTCCAATAGGGAGATACAACGTATATTAGAGAAAACAGTTAATCCTAATCGGAAAGACTGGTCGTCTAGGCTTACTGATGCCTTATGGGCTTACCGTACTGCGTTTAAGACCCCCATTGGAATGTCGCCTTATCGGTTTGTGTATGGAAAGGCATGTCACTTACCTGTTGAGTTAGAACATAGAGCATATTAGGCTGTTAAGCAACTAAATTTTTCACTTGACAAGGCAGGAGCCCATAGGAAACTCCTGCTCAATGAGTTGGAAGAGATTCGTATAGATGCGTACGATAGTGCTAAGGAGTATAAGAACAAAATGAAACTTGTGCATGATAGAAATATTTTAAGGAAGTCATTTTCTCCAGGTCAAAAAGTTCTTCTGTATGATACTCGTTTGCATCTATTCCCCGAGAAGTTACGTTCTCGGTGGACGGGTCCTTTTATTGTTCACACTGTCTTTCCTCATGGAGCTGTTGAGATCGAGACACCGGATGGTAGTAGTTCTTCGAAGGTCAACGGTCAGAGATTGAAACCCTTTTTAGAGCCCTTTCCTACAGGTGATGTTGAGGAGGTCCCTCTGGAGGACCCCGTTTACCCTTGATTGACCATCGAGGCGATTGTATGTTGTATATTAGTTTTTGATTTCTCTCTTCACCCAGGTACTATCTTTCCGACTTGTCTCTTTAGTGATTCCTCATTTTACTTTACTTTTTGGTATTTCTCTTTCATTAGAAAGATTGAGGACAATGTTAGATTTAAGTTTGGGGGTAGGGTAGAAACTTTTTATTACCTTTGTGTTAGAATAAATAAACTCCAGAGCCTAGAATTTTTTTTTTAAGGATGGCACTAACCAATCTAAGTGGATGGAAGCATCTTGGTTATAGGAGTTGAGGAACCAATCTGATTAGATGGAAACATCTAAAGATTCTATTTATAAAAGCACAGATCTCAGGTGTTAGAATTAAAAAAACATGGTAGTTTCACCATATCTCGTGATGGAAACATCGAAAGAATCCTGATCACTTCTTTTTTTTTTTTTTACCTTTGCTAGGGTGAAATAGAGTGACTGAGATACAAAAAAAAAAAAAAAAAAAAGACCAAACCACCGGACCAACCGGAATAAATACAATAAGGTCGACCACTGGTACCCTTGTATATGCCAGCTGAGTTGACCTAGAGTTAGGATTATCGACCACTGGTTCCCTTGTATATGCCAGTGTGTTGATATTAGTCAGACTTGTATCTCAGTCCATTAGGATAGGTTCACCTTAGTCAACATCATCTACATTTTTCTCTACATCCATCTTCTTAATCTATCCATGTGATTGGTTGACTTCGGTTTATGATGTCTAGAAACTATCTGAGTAGAGCTCTGTCACTTTATGTGAATTTTAGTATGCTTGAGTGCAAACTCGTGTACAATAATTGGAATTTCGCATCAGGGTACTTCCTCCTGTAGTCAATGAGAGTATGCCAACCAAGGAGATTCTTTAGTGCCGTCCAAGGTTCTGCGTAGATAGATAGGGTCTGGAGTAAAGGTTTTGTGGGTACACCTCTAGTAAACCCTCCGGAGACAACACTCCGCCGCTAGGTCCACCTAGCGGTTTAACGGCTTGCTGCACATGCTAAGCATAGTCATTTTTATTTTCTAGATTAGATTTGCTCGATGACTAGCAAATAATAAGTTTGGGGGTATTTGATAGACACATTTTTGTGTCTGAATTGTCCTCAATGTCTCTATTGTTAGTGCTTGATTTTGTACTTATTATGGTGTTTTTATGTTTGTGTAGGTGTTTTTGGAGGAATACACTTATGTGGAAAAAGTTGCTCAAAAAGTGATATTTGAACCCCCCTGAGAAAAGTACTAAAGGCACCCTCATTTTGGTTAAGGGGCATCTCGGTTGGGCACCTGCTATTCGCACCCTAGAACAGGATAGGGGGACACCATCTTCTTCATTCAAATTTCAGTTTTGGCGGGAATTTTGGTTCTTCACCGGCAGAATTATGGTTGGAATTTTGGACGGGATTGAAGGAGACTCAACGGCTGGTAATTGTTGGGATGACTTCACTGGTGTTAACAGGCATGGTATGGTTGATATTTTCGGTTCAAATTGGCTAGATTCCCGGTATAAAAAAAACAGAGGTGCGTGTGAAAGGGAGGAGTTATTCATGGGATTACATCGTGGATATGTGTGTTTGGATAGATGTTGGCCGCTGCAGAAGCGTGAAGAAGTTAAATAAGGAAGATTCAGGACTATCAAGCACTCGTTGACAGAGTGGGAAGTTGATTCAGGGAAGAAATCTCGTGGCCGGCAAGAAAAATATTTTCCGAGTAAATGAAGATTTTCCGGAGTAATGAGCAAAGATTTTTGTCCCTGTTGGGTTATAAATAGTTGCTGGGATATCAGAGAGAGGGGACGGAGTGATTGGGAGCAGTTTAGAACCCTACAGAGCCGGGAAAATCAAGCTGCAGAGAATCGCCATTTTTTGCTTCTGTGAAGAACACGAAGAACAAAAGAACACCAGAGGCAGTCATTTTTTCTACAGTGACAACGACACTTAGACGAGGATCGCAGAGCTACAGTAACAACATCAGTTCATCTTTATCGTTCTTTGTAACAGTGTTTGCAACAATTATAAACGTTGCAAACACCCGGTTTTCATTATTTTCTCTCCATTTCATCATTTGTACACTTCCTTTGAGCAATAAAAATGAATTTTGAGCGTGTTTCCAACATGATGAGCTAAACCCATCCTCTGGGGCGACGGAGGAAGCTATTTCGCCAATGAAAAGTGGTAATCTCTATTTTATTTAATTTATGCAATTATTATATGATTATCTGCCTTGATAAATAAATAGATAAAATGGTTTTGTTAACAATTATTATTTCAATTGATGGAGCATACTAGCCTAGGGTTTTGATGTCCCATACTTTCAATCTACAAGTGTTATTTCTAAAAATCAACTTTTGGAATATTAAGAATCAATTTGAATGAAGGATTTGCATAATTATAATTAGAGAATATTAATCATTTTGATATTGGTAATTAGTGGAATCCATAGCCCCAAGTCTTCTCCATATTTTTCATATCACTTGTATTTAAGTTTGCTATAATTTTAATTTAAAATTAAGTCTAAAATCTGCTTTCACAAGTCTTGAACGAACCTATTACTACAACTCAATTGGAAATCACATCAGAGTTGGCCTCAAATTAGATGATATCACTTCAGATAGGAGAAACAAAGAAGTTGAAGCAACCATAACTCATACAAGGATTTCTGAGTTAGAAGCTAAGTTGAAGAAATTGAAAGTTGTTTCAAAGACTGAAAAGGAAGAGATTGAGACCTTGGAGTTCACAAAGAGGATATACATTGAAGAAAGAGAACAGATCTTGAAGAACATTAGATCTGCTGCTACAGCTCCATGGTAGGAAGCTACGATAATCACACCAAATGGGTTTTTTCCTATCTACTGATTCTGATCAATAATCTTACTATGTTTTCTAACATCTCTCTTAAATAATATTTTGGGTCGGTCCCGAGTCGGGGACAACATGCCAAATTAATAATTCGTTAAAATTATAAGATAATACTTTTTGATTACCTATGTAGGCCCCGTATGAAATATAAATTAATAATGCATTATATATACTAGTAAGGACACATGTGCGATGCACATGCTTGAATTTTACTCATCCAACAATACTAAATTTGAAAGTCATGAAAAAATTTTCCTAAAACACAAATTTATTATTCTTATTTGTACTCGTTACGTAGATAATTGAAAGAGCTTTTCAAATTTATAAATTTACAAAAATCCGACATATATTTTAAAAGATTTTAAGTTCTTAAAAAATTTGATCTATTTTTAAAACAATGGTATTTATGTAAATATATAAACAAAATGGGGACAACTAAGTAATTTAGGGGGTCTCCTACCAAACAATTACCTCTTTTCTTTATATTAGTATATATATATATAAGATTCAATACATTAATTATTTACGATGACTTTTTGAAAAATGATTTAATTGTATTCGTCTTTTTGTTAAAATCAATATCGCATTAATTTCACCTCGAATTTTTCTTATCATTGTAAGAATTTTTGGTGTTATTGGATTATCCTTTTTGTGCTTGAATAATGCTCTACGAATTTCATCGGTCATTGTTGATTTTTTAACACCTTTAAGATGAGAAGCCATATTTGTGTGTATGATTTGTTTGTGTTAGCAGTATGATTTCATATTGTATTTATATTGAATATTTTTTTAATTTTTTAGTAGTATGATTTCATGTATATGATTTTTTTTTTTTGATAATAAATAAAAAATTTATTTAAAAAATATGATTTGATATTGTGTTTACAAAAATATATGATTTGATATTGATATTGTGTTTAAATAAGAAATTAAAAATATGTTTGGATATTATGTTTATAAAAATATGATTTGATATTGTAATTTATCTATAAATTAATAAGTATTAATTTATCGGTTAATTAATATCTCGTTTAATTAATAAATTTTGATGGTCCCGACAACATTAATTTATAGAGTTTCTACTGTATTAAGGCATAAATTTTGGTGGAAGGGTAAAGAAGGTCTTTAGGAATGACCACAAATTTACGGTTAGTTTATTTGCAGAATTCATTGTTTCCAGGAATTTATAATTGGATTTATGTAAATTTCTTGAGTGTTTGGTAACTCAATAAAAATTCCTAGAACTTATAGTGTTTTCTTGTATTAAAGTCTTTATATCTTTTGGCATCACCTTCAAATCTTAAAATTGCATATATATATATATATGAGATTGGGTCCATAAATCCCTTGATAAGTTTCTCAGCAAATCTTATGGGAGGGGTCGGAATCTCTATGGAGGATCTGCTGGAAAACTGAATCCCATAGGAAACATGATTCCAAGGATTCGGGCAACCAAATATACAGAGGGAAACGTAATGCTACCAAATCCCGTAGACCTGTAAATTCCACCTTTAAAATTCTACATCCAAACCCACCATTAACTTTAGTGAAGTACTTCATAAGAAGTTATTAGAATTCGGTCAATTAGAGTGACCTTAGTCAAAGAGATAAAATAATGTGGGCTCATACTAAAAATGGTAATCTTACTATTTTTCTTCGAGGTAAACCTCTTGATTTCATTAATATGGCAAAATTGAATACATCAGTTTCAAATACCTCAAAGATGGGAACAATAAAAAATTACATATAGCTTGTTTTATAGATGAAATTGGTATCTAAAACATGGCATGTGAAATAAATTCCTTCCATCTGAATTTGTCTTCTACATTAAGAGTAAAATTTCCCGGAGGAGAATAATGTACCCAATTTAATTTTCTTCTCCTTTAAGAGTAAAGTGTCCCAGAAGGGAATAGTATGCCCAAATCATCGCTATCACGATCGCTTCTTGTATCCATATGTACCTTCAGAAAATCGTAGAATCATGGCAGCTTTTAAAAAATCGTTACTGATGACATATCTGTGATGAAAGCATTCAATGGAAACGCCATTACGACTGATATAATCTTCTAATTGGCATATATAAGCCATTAGATATGAAATCAATTAATAACAAAATACAAATACCATAATCATATTTACACCCTAAAATCGTTTGAGAAAACAATGATTTATTTAATAATACTAGTAAATAATGGTTGTACCCTGATCAATCTGGAAGATCTGAAAAAATCAGATCAAATCCGACAGATATGGATCACAATTGAAAGAATTCAGGAAGTTTGTTTATCAGGAACAAAAATGGGATTAAATCACCTTACAGGATTTATATGAATGAGAATAGTACTTTGGAATAAGATGTTTGTTTTTGGGATTTGGTATTATTTGGTGTGGTATTGCAAGCAGAATAAGAAGAACTCGATCGGACTTTAGGATGATTCCAGATGCAGTTGGTGCTGAATCGTCTTCTATTATTTTGGCAATCTCTTGGGCTAAAGAGATAAGTATTTCTAAAGTCATTTTGTTTGTGATTTTCTTCAGTTGGTGGATTTCATGAATAGAGACAATAAAAATGTTGCATGGAGAAGCAGTGATCTTCTTGAAGACTGTCGGAATTTGTTTTCTAGTTGTCATTCTTTTAAAATTGTGTATATAATTATAAAGCGTGTAAAAAAAAACAAACAACAATCCAGCAGACCGGCTTGCACGTCGAGCTAGAAAATACCGTGTTAAGGATATTTGGGCCTCCTTTCCTTCTTTTTTTTTGGTCGTCTTGTTAGGAAGGAACCCTTAACTGAAAGAAGTCTTAACAAACCCTTAATGAACCCTCTGCTTCGTCAAATCTAAGGTGTATTTTTCCCGAAAAAAAAAAAAGAAGGAGTCCTTCGAAACCTGTACAAACTCGAAATTTGTGACCCAAAATCATCCATGCAATAGAAATTTTGAGTAATGTGACCCAAAATCCACTTTCTATCTCAAGAATTTCCTCATAACCTCGAAACCTACATTCGAAATACGACATTGTGACATGAAACCTCTCACTTGACCGGAGGTACGGTTATTCACCCAAAGTCATCAAGTGATTCAAAAACTGGGCAATATAACCCAAAACATAAACTTTGTTAGAGAATCTCCAATGCAACGAGTCAAGGTTTTAAAATCGCATGACATATAGGATTTAATATTCACCAAATTTTCATATCCAATGCGAGGATAAAGGTCATGTAGAAAGATGACATGACTAAATGGGGGTAAAGTAGAAAGCATAATGTAGACTTTCTTCATGATCCTGGGTCTTCAGTTTAAAATCTAAATCATCTTTTGTCTCTAAATTTAAATAAAAGGTGTTAATAAGACCTTGGGAATTTTTCTCTTTTTTCTCTTTCTCTTCCCTTTCTAAAAAAACAACCTTAAAGCCGTCTTGCGCAAATTTGGTCCTTTTGGGCCAGATCTGAGCAAAGATTCCTTTTCTTTTAAACTTTTTGGTAGTATAGTAAAATATCTATAAAATAATAGGATTGGGACCACCCTAATCCTATTATTTTAAAGAGATATTACTTAATAGATAATATAATAATTTATTATTTTATATATATAATCATAATATATTAATTAAAAAAATAATTTTAAATGTTTTAAATTTGAATTTGAAGAATTGTGGTTAGATACAAAATACCTATGATGTGCAACCATTGACTAAATTGATAGAGGTTACTAGATTATGGACCATTGGAAATCGTAGAAACATTAATAGTAGATAAAACGCATTACACGCCCTTAGAAAATTTAATGTGTATGAAATTAATTTTTATTTTTCTAGTGAAATTATTATTTTATATAATATTTTGGACCAATACTTGTTCAAGGGGAACTTTTGAAACGATTATATTATAATATTATCGAATTTATTATTTTAATATTAAGGGTCCGAGTCGGGACCGGAAAATTTTATTATTTTGGCGAGATTATTATATTATGGAGTATTATATTAAAAAAGTTTTACTGAAGTAAGTAACTGAATAAGATGTGTTTACATCACTTTTGTGTTTTTGATATATTTCTTCGCCGTTTTGGGGCGATTTTCTTCGTCGTTGTGGGAGAGTTTTTCTAATTTTAATGGCTAGTTCATGACTTGCTATTGTCGAATAAAAAACATGGACGATTCATCATGTCGTCGTTTTCTATCGGCATCCATGTACGTGTGGATTGACAAGTTTATTGGAAAACTACTCCTTTGTTTTAGGAGCATCTCTTAGAAGAAGAATATAATCAGATTAAATGGTAGAAATTTACTTGCGAATATAACATCATCTCTCCCTTATACATAAAAAGAAGTTGGATATCTTTGCGTTTTATTGTTCTTTCTCTTCGCATGTCCTTAATTGTATTAGGGTCTTGATTATCTTGTATTTTGATGTTTTTGTTACCCTTGTAAGCGAACATGTAATCACTGTTTTGATTTGAATGAATTGAAGTATGTTGATTGTCTAAAAAAAAATTATCTTTATTTTCTTTTGTCATCATATTTATTTTCTTTTGTCATTTAGGAGTAACCCACACTCTGTTCCATGGTCCCAAAATTGAGCACTTTAACCAAAAATATTCCCACTCAATTAAACTTCCCCCAAAATTTTGGCATTGCCACTCCAAAAAAAGTACATGCCTTATAAAATCTTAGCGGCACTTAAATAAGATAATCTATCTTTGGTTTAAGTAATCACGAAAACCTGTCAAGTTTTCCTTCACACAAATACCCAGTAGAAAAGGTATATCCTATTCAAAATGAATTATGAGCACTATTTGCATTATAAATTTAAATTACAATTAAAACAGAAAGAAGAGAGAAGAAAAATGAACAAAATAAGCAAATCAGACAGTTAAATACTTAAGAACACCATTTGCATCATAGTTGCACCAATCTTATAAAGTTCAAACTAAAATAAGGAGCTAGGGAAGACAAAAGTATTTAAAACGTAATTAAATTAATTAATTAAGACTAAACAACAATTTTTTTCTGAATACTTCTCAAGAATTGGTAAAAAAAACATCAAATTGTTTTCTCATACTTCTCAAGAATTGGTGAAATATAATCCATCCACTCTCTTTTGATTTCATCAATTTCTGTCGTACCATAGTTCATCCCCGACTTAAACATCTGCAGTCAAACAGTTCAAACACATGTAAGCTCTGTTAAAAATATTGTTACTGTAAAATCGTGGAAACATATTGAGCTGCGTGAAGAAGTTTAATCACTACCTCTTTAGGGTTCCTCATTGAAGTGTCATGACTTTCTATAATGTGTTTCATATATAGTTGTTGATGGTGGTTTTTAGCTTAGGGTTAAAATCGTAAAACCGCACATCTGACATGACATCACTACGACCACTAGCGCATTTATTGAGTCAATCAGCATGCCTACGTAAGAATTACCAGGGTACCTTTTTTTTACATGTGTCATGTTCCACGGCAGAACCCTTAGCATTGACCGACATCATCTATACCAAACCCTAATTCTCACACCACCGTGCCAATGGCGAACCATGCCAGCCACGTCTCCGCGCCAAGGCATGCCGACTATGCCAGCCGCACCACCGTGCCAATGGCAAACCATGCTATCCACGTCTCCACGCCAAGGCATGCCGACCATGACAGCCGCACCACCGTGCCAATGGCAAACCATGCCAGCCACGTCTCCGCGCCAAGTGATCGCTGTCGTATGCGTCAAAAATAATTTCACTTTCCTAAAGTATATGATAAGAAAGAGTTCTTTTACACATAGAGGCAATTGTAGTTATTATGTATTTAATTTCCTAAGTAACCGGTTGGGGGGATTTCTGATTTTTATGTAAGCAATAAGTAAATCAAAAGCAAAGTAAATTGGAGAAATAATCAATAGAGAAAGATATTGGTCAAGGAATTCATCTTCAATCTTAAACATGTGCTTGCATATATGATTAGAATTACAATTTAATCTCTCGTATGATTAGAGTATCAAGAGAGCAAGATAATTACAAGTTCATAATTAGAGTTGTATCATGTGAATTCAACCATAAAAATAACCTAACGCCTAGAGTATCAAGAGAGCAAGATAATCTATTAATTTCAAACTAAGTTCATCAACACACATATCATTACTCGAGTTATCGTATGAAAACCTTAAAATAACTGAATTCAACCTTAAAACCCCATCAATAACCTAACGCCTTGCGCTAATTAAGTTCAATTCCTAGGAGCATCAGAAATAGGCTAATCAATGCAATTGTCATACATTGCGCATAACAATTCGGACAATGGTCAAACTCTACATATGATTACAAGAGTGTATCACTACAAACCGTAATCATATCATGATACTCGTATTTGGGGTTATCGCTCGATGAAAAACCTTAAAATAACTATGTACAGGGATGCAAGTTCAATTAATTGATCTACTTCCTCATCTCAACAGTTCCATTACAAACCCCATCACAGAATCATTTCATCTCCCATATACGATAGCAACCACAGATTCGACTTTTCTCATCTCTGTGACATCAAGACCATCTCCAGTTCCTTCACTGTTTCTCGATCTAACCCTTCAAGCACATACCACACCCTCGAATCTCCGAGACTTAATTCATCTCCATCATCAATTTCAGCTAACCCTTGATCTTCACCTCTCCCAGATAGCAGCCATCTCTGAATTTCAGGGAGATTGTAATGAATACAACCACCAATTCTCGATATTAGGGTTTGTGTAGGAATAAAAGGTGGATATAACCACTCGGGTGAAGTGGATAATGGGTACTACAATGATATTTGGCCTGTCAGTTTCGGCGAACTGACTGCCTATCCTGTTTCCTTGCTCAACTGTCAGTTGCGGGGAACTGACAGCTCATTCTTAGCCTTCTTCGCCGCATAACCTCAGCTAGCTCCAGCTACACTCGCATGTGAATTGACGATTCTTCCCTTTATGCTCCAAAAGAGTGCTTCCTTCCTTCTTTTACTCCAAATGACTCCATTGCACCTAATAGATTAAAAGTAAACATAAGATACATAATTTACAAGAAAAGTAGCAAAGAAAGCATAAATACTAGTTATAGAATTAGGTGTTTTAGACACCTATCACCAAGGCATGCCGACCATGCCAGCCGCACCACCGTGCTAATGGAAAACCATGTCAGCCACGTCTCCGCGCCAAGGCATGCCGACCATGCCAGCCGCACCACCGTGCCAATGGAAAATCATGCCATCCACATCTCCGCGCCAAGGCATGCCGACCATGCCAGCCGCGCCACCGTGCCAATGGAAAACCATGCCAGCCACGTCTTCGCGCCAAGGCCGGACCCATGTTGCTTGCCAGCCCCCTTTCCATCGACCAATCAGGTCGCTTTAAATCCGCCACAGCGCGCTGGAAGTGTGGCCGCACCCTAGCTTGCCGGCCCCACTTCCCATCGACCAATCAGGTCTCCCTAAATGCGCCACACGCATTCCAAACAAGGTCGGACCCATGTTGCTTGCTCTCCCCTTTCCATCGACCAATCATGTCGCTTTAAATCCGCCACAGCGCACTGGAAGTGTGGCCACGCCCTAGCTTTCCGGCCCCACTTCCCATCGACCAATCAGGTCGCCCTAAATTTTCCACGCGCATTCCAAACAAGGTTGGCCCCATGTTGCTTGCCGGCCCCATTTCCATCGACCAATCAGGTCGCTTTAAACCCGCCACCGCGCTATGGAAGTGTGGCCACGCCCTAACATGCTAGCCCCACTTCCCTTCAACCAATCAGGTTGCTCCAAACCTTCCACGGCCTCAAAAGAGGTCGCCATACTAAGTTGGCTTCCCAAAACACGCCAGCTTCCCAAAAGCGCCATGCCATCGCATGTTGCACGCACTAATTAGGGTTTCGACACGCCAAACCCTAATTTTGGAAAGTTGCTACCTAATTCTTCCACAACGCCAATTTTAGCTTTGGCCATGTCGCAACTGGCATACTGCTATACCGCGGTTACTAGCATGGAACCATACCTATGCCATTGGCATACCGCCAGCATGTTTCCAATGCCGCTATGCAAACGAAGGGTTGCAACAATCAACAACCATCCTTCCATCTGAGATGCAGATCTCAGCCGTCCAAGTTCGCCATCAAACGCATGGCAACTTCCGGCCAAGGCCAAACATCACGGTTTACCAAAACCCTAATCTTGGCCGTGCCTAAACTATGCCAAAGCCATAACCGGCCCTAAACCATGTCGATGGTTGTCAAACGAAGGGTTGCAACAATCAACGACCACCTTTCCATCTGAGATGCAGATCTCAGCCGTCCAAGTTCGCCACCAAAGGCATGGCAACTTGCGGCCCAAAGCCAAACATCACGGTTTTTACCAAAACCCTAATTTTGGCCGCGCCTACACTATGCCAAAGCCATGCCGGCCTTAAACCATGACGCTGGCTGCCAAACGAAGGGTTGGAACAATCGATGGCCACCCTTCCATCTGAGATGCAGATCTCAGACGTCCAAGTTCGCCACCAAACGCATGGCAATTTGTGGCCCGAAGCCAAACATCACGGTTTTACCAAAACCCTAATGTTGGCCGCGCTTAACCATGCCAAGAGCATGCAAGCGCTGCAACCATGCCGCTGGTTGCCAAACGAAGGGTTGCAACGATCTACGGCCACCCTTCCTCCTGAGGTGCAGATCTCATCCGTACAAACCTGTCACCAAACGAATCACGTCAATGTCTTGGCTGCAGGGCTAACACTCTAATCACGGCACCAACCTGGATATGAAGCCTATTCTTTGGTCACGAAACCAACCTGGCTACGACGCCTATTCTTTGGTCACGACACCAACTTGGCTACTAAACGCTAAATCCTTTGGCCACGCCACATGTAGCAACTTGCTACACGTTTTCCACGAAAACACTCGAGATATCAAAACATGTCACAAACTGGGGGATGCTCATCAGGGAATTGGTTTGGCGGTTTACAGCGTGCGGCGTACACTACGCCCATTACAAGACAGTTTCATAAGAATTAGGCGGTTAGTAAATACAAGGATTAATGGTGAAACGCTTTCCTTCATTATGGAACATCAATTCCAGGCGTTACCGGTTACCACCTCCTCCCATTTACTCATTCGTTTCTATTTCTTACGAGACCAGAGTACGTTTCACTTCGACTTGTATAAATAGATCTCACCTATTTCCACCAGACAACAAGTTTTGGTCAGGAGCATACAACACTCAGAAAATATTTGCTAGCTTTTCATCTGTTAGCTTCCCACTTTCTGATACAAGTCGTAAAAAACTACTCTTCCAGAATAAACTATTCTGGTCTCAACACTCTCTTCGCTTCCCTCCCCAAAACCAACCCTTCTCCTCCACTTTGTGATCGAAGCAAGTCTGGAATGGTCATTTCTTGGTTTAGGCCGGATTTGTACAGATTGATCTCTCGAATCTAAAGTACTCCCTTGCAGTACATTGTTTAGGGTTTAGACTCGTTTCTCACCCACACACCCGAAATCACCAAAATCAGCAGAAACCGTTTTCACCCTCAAACAATTGGCGACCACAGTGGGAGATTGATCTTTCGTTTACAATGTCAATTTTCAATCATCGATCTCATACTTCGACCCAGACGTTAGGACGGTAGAGGCAAACGATCCGCTCAGGGATCGATGACTCAGCTACCAGACGACCCGATACGATCCGCTCAGGGATCGACGACTCAGTTACCAGATGACCTGATTACCAGTCATGACACGACAAGGGGCGAAGTGGGACTTCCTAGAGGTTAAAAGCAAACGATCCGCCCAGGGATCGACGACTCGATTATCAAGTGACTCATGAACGAATGGGGACTTTCCACAATCGCGGTACTTCCCACAAAACTCGGACTTGCACCTGACTCATTTTTCATTAGCAGATCCAAAAAACAGAGTAAGTCTTGCCTAGACAAAATACGTGGTTTACTATTTCAAGTTTTCACGGGAATGATAAAACCGATAGCCATGTTATGTTTCATCCCATGTCATCTACCGACACGCAACGTTCACGGTTCCATATCTTCCCTGGGATGTTTGTGTCACTTACAATCATAACCAAAAACGGCATCATCCTAAAACAGTCCATCCCAAATAATAATCCAAAACCATCATAGGTAACGCTTGTCTATCAACCCAAAAATCCAGAAAATCAAAACCATAAGCCAGGTGTTTCAGCTGCCTTTCAAAAAAAAAAAAAAACGAAATAGAAGAATTTCAGAAGACAGAAGTGCATTTCAAAGGAAGTCATTCAACGGTGTTTCGCTCTTCTCGAAGAAGGCGTCCTTCGTTATTTGGAGGACCGCCTGTTCCAACTCCAACTCTTTGGACAGCCTTTCGACCTCCGCTTCTTTTTGTTTGACCATGTCCGCAGACGGACCTTCGGTCACCTTGGCCTGCAACTTTTGGATCTCAGAGAAACCCTAACGCCTAGTTCTTCGTGGAATCAGTCACCTACCCGTACGTACCTACTTTTGGATCTTAGAGCTATATCACTTGCATAGTCCTGATGTAATTTGTATTGTGGAACCGCAGGTTTTCTGCAACACACGTTTTGTTAGGAAGATGAAATTAATTGATTTCAATGAAGACGTTATTACGAATGAAGCTGGTGGAGAGAAGGGTAATATTTGGGTCTTGTGGAGAAATACTTTATCTAGGCCGAACGTCCTATCTTCTTCAAGACAAGCCATTACTCTAGATTTTGCTGGAGATTTAATTACCGCAGTCCATGTTTCTTATGATCCGGTAGCTCGGCAAAGACTCTGGCGTCAATTAGGTTTGGTTTTATATCTATTCCATGGTTGGTGTTGGGGGATTTTAACTGTGTTTTGCGTCTGGATGAGAAGAAAGGTGGCAAACCGATTAAAGAAGTTTATATGAATGAGTTTAGAAGTTGGATTTCTGATAATGGTTTGGTTGAAGCTGATGCTCTTGGAAAGAAATATACTTGGACGAATTGTCGGAGTGGTATTCATAGAATCGTTTCTAAGCATGATAGGGCGATTTTAAATGATGTTTGGTATGACAAATATCCAAATTGGAGGTGCAAGGCATTTCCGAGGATTTGCTCGGATCATTCCCCATTATTTTGCTACGCTTTTGAGAATCCAAGACCGAAGAGGGTTCCTTTCCGAATTCAAAAAATGTGGCTCTCGCATCCAAGTTTCTTGAGTTTTGTGGAGGAAAATTGGAGATTAAGGCTTGATGGTGCTCCTCCTTTTGTTTTTACATCCAAATTAAAGCGATTGCGCGAGGCTTTGAAAATTTGGAATAGAACGGTTTTTGGTGATGTTCAGTTTCGTTTGAAACAAGCTGAACTAAAACTTGAGTCGGAGAATGATCTTCTTGATCAAAATCCGAGAAGTGAATACCAATTTTTGAAGGTTGCGGATGCTAAGAAAGCTTCTGAGGACGTGCGCATTGAACTGGCTACCATGCTTAAACAAAAATCGAGGGAGTCTTGGTTAGAAGACGGAGATCAAAATACTCGATTTTTTCATAATAGCATTCTTATGAGGAGGAGTCACAACACTATTTCCGAATTGAAGATTTCTACTAACTCTACTTTGATTTTGCAGGATGATATAAAAAACTATATTGTGGATCATTACCAAGCAAAGTTCAATGGTGGGGAAGTCAATATTGATCCAAACTTGTTTGATTATGCGCATGAAAGTATTTCGGCTTCTGAGAGTGCTTTCATGGATGCCATTCCATCTTTGGAGGAAGTTAAAGAAGCCAAGTTTTTGATTTGGGTGCGGATTCTCGCTCCCCGGCCCCGACTGGATTTACAGGTTCTTTTTATAGACTTTGTTGGAACATTATTTCTAGAGATCTTTTAATGCTATTGCAAACTGTTGGGCGATGCGGAAAATTCCTAATGGCATTAACTCTAGTTTTATTGTTCTAATTCCGAAAAATAATAAGTCTGATGCTATCAAAGATTATAGACCAATTGGTTTAAGCAATTTCTTCTTCAAGATCATTACAAAAATTCTGGCTACAAGGCTTGGAACGGTGCTTAACAAATTGATTTCTGAAGAGCAAGTTGCGTTTATGAAAGGAAGAAATATTCACGAGAATATAGCATTGGCGTCTGAATTGATCAATGAGATCAACACTAAAAGAAACTTTGGGAATATCGGCCTTAAGTTGGATATTGCCCAAGCTTTTGATACGGTCAGTTGGGAGTTCGTAATGGAAGTTTTTCGCCAATATGGCTTTTCCGAGAACTGGTGTAAGTGGCTTCTCAGCATCCTTAATTCTGCCAGGATTTCTATTATGATTAACGTTTGTCCTGAAGGTTTTTTCAGTATCAGTAGAGGGTTGCGTCAAGGGGATCCACTCTCGCCTTTGATTTTTGTGCTTATTGAGGATGTTCTAAGTCGCAATCTCTCAAAATTGTTTGTTACTCGAAGTATGGATCATATGGTGAGTAAGAAGGGTGTTGCTCCAACGAACCTTCTCTTTGCGGATGATATTCTTATTTTCTGCAGGGGCAACTTGCATAGTTTGCAGAATTTGAAAAATATGCTTGGCATTTATCAAAGTGCTTCTGGCCAATACGTGAGTTATGCCAAAAGCAAATTTTATTATGGAGGTGATAGAAAATCTCGTTCCATTGCTATTGCTAATTTTATGGGCATGGAAAGGGCTTTATTCCCGGACAAATATTTAGGAATCCAATTGAAACCTGGTATTGTGCGACATATTCATGTTCGCTGTGGTAGTGGAGAAGATCATGGACAAGTCGGCGGGTTGGAAGGGTAAGCTTTTATCTTTTCAAGCTAGATTGGTTTTGATTAAATCGGTTATTTCAAGTTATGTGCTTCATTCCATGGTCACACAAATGGCCATGTACAGTCATCAAGCAAGTTGAGAGGGCCATTAGGAATTTTCTATGGTCTCATGATCTTTGAAAAACGTAAGTATTTTACGGTCCTTTATGATGATTTGTGTTGTTCGAAGCGTGAAGGTGGTCTTGGTCTTAAGAAATTGAATGATGTAAATAGGGCAATGCTTATGAAGCTTTGGGTTTCTATTCGTGACTCAAACAAGACTTGGGCCAGGTTTTTGAGGGCGAAATACTTCAAATTAAATGGCAATTTGATTGATTATAAGCTGGGTTCTTCGGTTTTTCCAGGAATCAGATTGGTTCATAATTTTGTGCAAAAGCATACCCGCTCAATTATAGGTAATGGTGCTAATACTTCCTTATTTTTTGATAATTGGTGTGGTGATTTTTCGATTGCTCAGAGTCTTGGCATCACTTCCAAAGGCCCTAATGATTTTAAGGCCAAAGTGAGTGATATTATTGTTGATGGTGCTTGGGTTATCCCTTCGAAGACAAGAGATTTGATGTTGCGATGCAATATTGATGTTGACAATTTACCTATTATTGCTGGTGGTGAGGATTACAAAATTTGGGACCTTGATATCAAGGGGGTTTTTTCTCCAAATCTGCTAAGGTCAGCAATTAAAGCTCCAAATGAGATTGTGCCTACGGCGGTTCTTTTCACGAGACAGGTTGCGCATCCTACTTTGAGTGTGCAATTCTGGAAGGTTTTGAAGAAACAATGTTGCGCTACTGAAGATAACATCACTAAGAAGACAGGCAGGGAGTTGCCGTCTATGTGCCGCATGTGTAGAATAAGTTGTGAAGATGTTAGCTATATCACTTGGCATTGCAGAATTGCTAAGCGAATTTGGGCTTGGGCGGCTGGAATTTTCAATCTGCAAGCAAAAAAAGAAGATCTGTGGCCTCTTATAAGGCTGCAAAGGGGCGCAATAGGATGGTAAAGGATCTGTGGCTTGTTGCAAATCTTGCAATAGTTACAGAATTATGGAAAATGCACAACAAGGCTTATTATGATGATATGCGAGTTCGATGGTTGGGCTTTAAAGGTAGAGTTTATCAGGTTATCCGTGATTACTCTATTAGATTAAAGGGTCATATGTATAACAACATGGAGGATTGGCGCATTTTGGAGTTTTTTAGAGTTAAGCATAGATCATGCAAGAACTCGACTCCTCTTGAAGTTAGTTGGACGCCGCCCAATACTGGAAAGATAATGATCTGTTGTGATGGTGCTTCTCGTGGAAACCCAGGCCAAGCTGGTTCTGGTGTTACTTTTCGAGATTCAAATTCGGCAGTGCTAGGCGCTCTTTGTGTTGGTCTTGGTTGGCAAACAAACTATTATGCAGAAGTTTGTGCGGTTATTTATGGATGGTTGCCAAAATATGGAATGTTACAAATCTTTGTGTTAGATCGGACTCTATGAGTTGCATTCTAGCTCTTCAGAAGGGTGAATTACCTTGGCAGTTGATGCAGAAGTGGAGGCGAGAAGTTTCTATACAAATATTCGCTATGTTCACAGCTATAGAGAAGTTAATTTTTCTGCAGATGCTTCGGCTAAACAAGCATGTTTGTTGGCTGAAGATGACTATGAGTTTTATGAGGGTAGGCCAGGTTTTATTATTTCTGTAGAATGGCCTGGAAAAGTTTATTTTCGTTTCAAGTAAGTCTTATTGGCGTGTAGCCTAACGGCTAGGCGCAAGTTTGACCTCAGCCCTGTACAGTTCCGGTTTTTTACTTTTTAATATATTGTTGACCGAGTAAAAAAAAATTGCATAATAACGATTACCAGTCACTATTCATGAGGTAGCCGACGCTACCACGGTGATATTCGAAGAGAAAGAACAATATTTCTACAGATTTATGGAAGGCATACCTATGGCTAGGGTTTGCACCAACACAAGAAAAACAAGAAAACAAATTGAAAGAGAAACGCTGGAGTACATACCTGGAATATGCTTTTCCACCTTATTGCTACCGCGCCATGCCAAGCCAGCGCCCATGCCAGACTAGCACCCACGCCCAGCCATCGACGTGCCAAGCCATCATCCACGCCAATCCAGCGCCCATTTCGAGCCGATCCAGCGCTAACAGCTTGCATCCTTCCAGCGTTGCTCTTGAACGCTCAGTGGAATGGAACCAGCAATCCAATTTCATCACACGTGGAGATCAAGAACGACTTCTTCAAAATCGAGGCAAGGAGATCAAAGAACCCCCCCCCCCCCCCCCCCCCGAGGTCACAAAGACTCTCTTCCTGTCGGGAGATGCATGATTTAGGGGACTTCGCCCACAAAATCGTGCAGTCTATGATGAAACATTTATGAGAGATTCTATATTTTCCCAAGGCGCAACGTCAAGACATATTTGCATCCCTCAACAGCGCTGCATCAGGAAAGCAGGCTATTTCCAGCCAGGAAGCCTTTCCCAAACCCCTACTTCTCTTGGAAAACACGATATATAAAACTGGGGACCCCTAACCACTGTTCGCTTGAAGGGTGTCCAGTTTGACAAAGATACTTATTGACGTAGCCTCTCCGCTTCAATGTTCGCTTCAGCAGCCGCTCCGCTTTAACGTTCGCTCCAGCAGCTGCTCTGCTTTAGCATTCTCTCCATAAGATGCTCCAGGATCTGAAACCGAATCTTCAGCGTCTGGCTTCTTAAGTTTCAGCATCCTCTCCAAGATCCAAAGTCGCCTAACGCCGCTTCCTCCTGCCAAGGATCATACCGCGGCCGCCACTCCTTCCCGCAAAGGGTCGTACTACCACGCTCGCCATGTCAAGGATCATGATCGCAGCCAGCCAATCTTCGTAGTCATGACCGCCTTTTAATCCATCCCGCCAAAACGCATGATCATGGAAAGTTTGCTCGCTTACGCGTCCAGCCAATCCTTTTACTTCCATGGATGCCCATACAATTCCAGTCAACCTACTTTGTTACCACGAAAATGTAATCTCTTCTGATTACATCTGCTACCAAGAACTGTTACCACTCATTTGTTGATACCAGCCAGAGCTTCACCGTAGCATCAATCGCTACAAATATGAAAACATGTAAACCATACTTGGGGACTGAGGATATACACGGAATCCCTTCATTGTCAAAGCTCAGAAGACATAGTCAATCAAAAGGCCATAGCCACAACAAGGTCATCTACTCTTCAAGGGTATATCGCAAGATTATAACCACCTCTCTGTCTAGAAGACGGCTTCAACACTTTACGAGGCCGCGGAGGATCCCAATCCTGCTCAGAGGAAAACAACTTCAGAAACTAAAGAAAAATACGACTGGGGACTGCTCATCGCAATCCATCCCGACGACCATCAAAGACTCATGAGATAACTCCAGAGACGCAGCTGAAACATTTTCTTGAAGAAACAGAGGTAGCCATGATAAACAACATAACTCTCTCATTCCTACCACTTCACTATCCATAATATTTCATCATGTAATTTCTAAGTATCCCAGCATCGCAACCCGAAGAGTACAATAATCTTGTATCAAATCCCGTGGACGTGGATTCAAGACGATGCAATGAAAATAGTCTACACATGGGGAATACCAGCACGGGGCGCTTTCACCCCCCTCAACCAGGTTATTTCTGATTTCAACATCACTGTCGAAGTTTTACGAGCCACAGGAATTTCTCAACACGAAGTCGTACATGTGCATAGAAGACTCTAAAAGCACGCCACAGAGATACATTCACATGTTCGGACGTGCCATCGGATCTAACAGAAATATAACTGGGGACTGCTCACCGCATCCCATTCCATACGATAGTCCAAGATTCAGAAGATGGTTCGAAGGATGTCTTTTAGAACAAAGTCCTTGAAGACTTGATAGCAGCACGTCGGTACGAAACGTCTCCCAACTCATCTATTTCATCCAGTGGCTCTAGAAGTTTTCGACCATGCAAGCATTCACAGCACATCATCATCACGATCAGAAGGTCCAGGCACTGAACAACCTAAAGTCGAGGATGGACCAACAACGCAACCACAATCTCCAAAGATTATCCCTAACATGATCGTTTCCGAGCGTATATTTCATCCATCCGTCCCAAGAATGCGATGTAGTTTGGAAAATTTTGGAATCCACTGGAGAGACACTGCAGATGAAAGCACGGATCCAGACGGGCAACAGAAAAACAGAAGAGGGTCAATACCTCTTTTCATACGGACGGAGTTTCTAAAGTTTGCATAGAATAAAGTTTCCTTCTTGCTCCATGAACGGGAATAGAGGACTCGGCGCGACTATGCTACCCCGGGCCCGCAACATCCCTCCTGAATTCTTCCTGAGTTTCACTGTCGGGCCGTATTCACCTCCTAAACGAGGTCAAAACCTAAATATTCACACGAAGGGAGATAGGAAATTCTTTTCCGGTCAGATGGAGGGGCGGACCGTCAAAATCCGAGTTCGTACAAGAATTCTACAACGATTTTAGTAAGGGGCGCTAATTAGGGTTTCGGCATGCCAAACCCTAATTTAGACAAAGTTGCCAGGCGCCATCACTAACATTTGATAATCGAAGTTCCAGTGTCATCACCATCGTTTGGTAGCCGAAGTTCCGAAGCCAGTTTCCCCATTCCAAGCCGACCAACGCCTGCGGCTCCCATTCCAAGCCGACCAACGCGTGCGGCTCCCATTCCAAGCCGACCAATGCCGGTTGCTCCCATTCCAAGCCAAGTCGACAATCTACATCTCACCACTTCACGGTCTATCCAGCAACACCAAAAGCAGAATCTATGCAAGGCTGCCAACACGAGAATCACAAACTCTCTTTACCTCCCGAAAAAGGTTAGCCAGGTCTTTTTGACCAGCTTTTCACGACTTGTCATTTCGATTTTATCCTCGCATGTCACCATCTTATGCTTACCTCGCAAAAATGCTCCTGTTCCGAGCTAAGCAGGGGACTTAATGTTGATGGTGGTTTTTAGCTTAGGGTTAAAATCGTAAAACCGCACATCTGACATGACATCACTACGACCACTAGCGCATTATTAAGTCAATCAGCATGCCTACATAAGAATTACCAGGGTACCTTTTTTTTTACATGTGTCATGTTCCACGGCAGAACCCTTAGCATTGACCGACATCATCTATACCAAACCCTAATTCTCATACCACCGTGCCAATGGAAAACCATGCCAGCCACGTCTCCGCGCCAAAGCATGCCGACCATGCTAGCCACACCACCGTGCCAATGGCAAACCATGCCAGCCACATCTCCGCGCCAAGGCATGCCGACCATGCCAGCTGCACCACCGTGCCAATGGCAAACCATGCCAGCCACGTCTCCGCGCCAAGGCATGCCGACCATGCCAGCCGTACCACCATACCAATGGCAAACCATCCCAGCCACGTTTCCGCGCCAAGGCATGCCGACCATGCCAGCCACGTGATAGGTGTTGTAAATACCGTGATATTTATCTATTGTTTATGCTTTCTTTGCGAGTTTTCTTGTAAATTATGTATCTTATGATTACTTTTGAGCTAATCGGGTACTTTGGAGTCATTTGGAGCAAAAGGAAGTGGAACTCGCTTACTTCGAGGACTTATTCTCAATCATCTTGAAGAGAACGAAAATATGAAGCCGGAGGCGAAAGATTTAAGTCAATCCGACAAGCGTATGAGAAAGATGACGGAGCAGAGAATTAGGTTGTCAGTTTCCCAAAACTGACAGGCCAAATTCTCTAATGAGCTATGGGATTGCCATTCTGAGGTGGCCCTTATCTAGAAACAGGTGCCTAATCCACTTTGTGGCTATAACCCTGGAAACTAGGTCGACCAACACAATTCAGACCAAGTTCTAAATTGCAGAGACAAGAGCGGCACCAGTTCATTCTTGAATTCGAGGAGAGTTATCTGAAGTTGACAGGAAATTGAGCTTGGGGTTAGATCAAGTAGCAGTCAAGAAATGGGATCTTTGGTTTTTGAAGAAGATGGCTCTGGTGAGCGATTTGATAATTAGGGTTATCACATATGAGATGCAAGATGATGAAGAACTGAAGTTGAGTTGTAACAGAAGACATTGAAGAGAAGAAGACAATGGAGGAATAAATGGGTTTCTCTGTGGTGATTTAATGGGTCGTATCTAGACTCGAATTCGAGGAGGAGTTAACTGAGATGGAGATTAATTGGGGTTTCACAGGATACGGAAGATTGAAGTTCTCGGCAAATTTGAGTACCAGCCAGATCAAATCTGAGATTTGGTTAGGTTCTGGTCAGATGAAGAGCCGAGAACTGGGGCAGGTTGTGGCATATGAATTAGAGAAGAAACTGAGATGTTGCCCTGAGAATTGGGTCTTGATATGTGATGGAGGAGGAACAAATGGGAGAATAGGCATTTTTCTCATGGGTTTGATGTGGTTGTGTTGCTTTGTGTGATTGAGTCCGGTGGCTTAGATGGGAGTAATGGAATTGAAGTGTTGGCAGACTTGTAGCTGAGGCAAAGAAGTTGACCTGATTTACAAAAGCTGTTGGTGTTGCTTGTAGTTTGAATACAAGACTGAGTCAGGGAATTGGTAATGAAGTAGCTTGATGAGGCTGTGAAGATGGTGGAAATGAGGTTTAGGATGCTGATGCCGTTTGGTAGATGGGTGTTAGCCATGAAGCTACAACTGATGCCGTTTGGTAGATGGGTGTTAGCCATGAAGCTACAACTGATGCAGTGAGCTGAATGAAATGGTAGATGTGATTAGAAAAGTTATAGGGGTTTGTGTTGGCTGGAGATGGATGCCATGAAGACAGTAGTGGTGATTGAGGTGCAGTTATGTGCATGAATGCATTAGTAGTGCACATGAGCTATGAGGCTGATGCTGGGGTCTGTTAATGGATTGAGACGATGGTTGCTATTGCAGGTAATGAAGTTTTAATGAATGTACTTGATGGGTATGGAAGAGATTGATTGCAGAAGATGGCAGTGATGCTTTGTTTCTGACTGGAATTGAGATGGAGGCTGCTGCTGTACAAAGTTGAGGAGAAACTGAGAAGCTGAAAAAGGTTAATGAATAATGCTTTGTGGGCTTGAATGGTAGGTGTTGCAGCATGAGCTGAGTACTTGGTACTTTTACAGCTGAGAGATGGAGAGCATATGGTTTTACAGATGGTGATGCTATGGAATTACAAGTAGATGTATGCCTAGGTTTTGCAGTGGCTTGAGCAAGTGTTGCTGCAAAGAATGCAATGAGAAGAAGCTGTTGGTGTTGTCTCAGTGGCACTGGTGGTTTGGTTTGCAGTGTTGGATGTGGCAGCATTTGTGGTGCTAAGCTTGGAGGTTGCAATGAGTATAGCTAGGTCTGATGTTGAAGTGCAAGATGTTGAGATGGAGCTTGTTGGTGGAGCTGAACTTACAAGAATTACAACTGAGTCTGCAACGTATATGTAGAACAAGGAATGTGATAGAAGATCAGGTGTTGGTGCAGCTGGAATAGCTTGTGTGAATTACAGGAAACACAGTGAGAATGTGGTGATGTGTGTGTTACTGCAAATGCAATTGAGCTGAAGGTTACAGGGCAGGATATTACAAACAGTTGGTAGCCCAGGGCCATCATGGCTGGAGTTTAAATGGTGAAGCACAATGATAGTGGAGCAGAAGCTTAGGCCTGCAATGTCTCTTGCCAAGCCCAGTCAGGCTAGTTAGAACCTGACTCACATGACTAGTTCAGACTCTGAGTTGACTCGGGTAACTAGACCTGACCCGTTTTGACTCGGTCGAGTCTTGACCGAGTGATTGACTCGTTGACCGGTGACCGGGTGGACTTTGCCGGTCACCTGAAATAGTTTTACGGTCACTTCTCCGGCCGATTTCCGGCCATAATACCAGTTTTCCAGTGAACTCTTTTGGGACATATTTTCACATGGGTATTCCTCACATATGGGCTTGGTGGACCACTTGGACTTTGGGCTTTGAAGACCTAATTTTGGAAAGATGAAAAGTTATAAAAGGAGAAAGTTTCTACAACTTTGAGGACACATATTATTCTTGGAACTTGGAGAGGATCTTTCATATCTTTGCCTCTACTTTTATTTTCTAGGGTTTAGAAAACATGAAACCTTTTCTCTTTCTTCTTGTTATGAACTCCATGAATATGAGCTAGAGTTTTCTTTTGGTTATGGATTAGTTAGATTTCCAAACATGAGTTTTTGTTCAATAAATTAGTTTTCTCTCATATTATCGTTTATGATTCACCATTAATATTGTCATATGATTGAATGTTTATTTTGTCAAGTTGCAAATTGGTAGAACTCACATGCATGTCTTTTGCTAGATTAGGGTTATTATACGCAAAAGTGATAATTCCTTATTTGAAGTAGCATAAATATGATTATAGTTTGTAGTGATATATTCTTATGATCATATGTGAACTATAACCTTTGTTAAATCGGATTAGTGCTTTTACACGTTCGATTGCTTTGATTGGCCTGATTTCATAGAACCTATTGCATCTAGGGAATTAAACTTGATTAGTGCTTTTACACGTTGGGTTGTTCTTTTAGATAGAATTCATATTCGCATCTTTTAATGTGTTTGTTGATGACAAGAGGAGATTAGCGGGATATTCTTGCGATCAAGGTATTCTAGGGCCTTTGATAAAAGTTGAGATTAAAATATCAATTCTAGTTATTGTGTTGAAAACATGTTTGTGATTGAAGACGAAATCCATGACCAATACTTTCTCATTCTTGATTTGCGTGTTTACTCTTTATTGTTTGCTTTTATTTAGTTTATTATATAAAAATCAGAAAACCCTCGGTGTTATTTATAGGAAACCGAAACAATTTGACAACCAAGACCTCTCTGTGGGAACGATCCTTTCTTGCCCTTGCTTCATTATATATTTTGAGTAGTAAGAAAGTGTAATTTATTTTTGTGTCGGCTGACAACCGGTCAAATTTTGGCGCCGTTGCCGGGGAGGCAGCGGTTGTCACTTGTTTTTGGTTTCTTATTTTTGTTTTTAGTTTTATTTTTAGTTTTTCTTATTTTCTGGTTTTGACATAGTTTTGAGAACTCTTGTTTCAGGTACTTACTATGGACGGAGCATATTGGAGCGATGGATACGGTTTTCAACCTCCTCAACACTATGAATATTACCCACCATCTATGGGATGCAATCAAAACCAATTTGTTGGCTATGATGCATATCCTAGAGAACCTTATGGTGATTTTCATACATACCAACAACAACCTTGTAGTGGGTATGTAAGTCAAGCACCTAGGTGGGATAATTCTACATCTAATTGGCTTTATTCGAGTTGTATGCAGATTTTGAATGGATTACAAGGCATGCAACAAAGGCTAGACCAACTTGACCGTGATAGAGAGAACGTCGCACAAAGCAATTTTTGGAAAATTTCTTCTTACCCGACTCCAGATCGTAGTTATGATCATTCACCCATTCAAAGGGAAGAGTCATGGGAAAGAGAACATATTGTAGTCAATGGTGGTAAGCGTGTGAACGTCAAGAAACTTGCGTAGAAATTATACATGTTGGAAGATGATGGATGATCGCGGTCGTAAGCGTCAAAAATAAATTACACTTTCTTACTACTCAAAATATAAATATAGCAAGGGCAAGAAAGGATCGATCCCACAGAGAGGTCTAGGTTGTCAAATTGTTGTGGTTTCTATATAAATTACCGGGTGTTTTTCCGATTTTTATGAGAGTAAAATAAACTAAAAGCAAATAAACAAAAGTAAACAAATAAGATAGAAGAGATATTGGTTAAGGATTTCGTTTTCATTCACTAACATGCTTTTCACAATAACTAGAATTGATATTTAATCTCAACTTTTATCAAAGACCCTAGAATACCTTGATCGCAAGAATATCCCGCAAACCTCCTCATGTCATCAACAAACACATTAAAAGATGCGAATATGAATTCTACCTAAAGGAACAACCTAACGTGTAAAAGCACTAATCAAGTTTAATTCCCTAGATGCGTTAAGTTCTATGAAATCAGGCCAATCAAAGCAATTGAACGTGGAAAGCGCACTAATTCAATTTAACAAAGGTTACGATTCACATATGATCATAAGAATATATCACTACAAACCATAATCATATTATGCTACTTGTATTCAAGGAATATCACTTTTACGTATAATAAACCCTAAACTAGCAATAGATGTGATTAGAAGTTCTACCAATTTGCAACTTGACAAAACAATCAATCAATTATAAAACAATATTTCCAGAGAATTGCAAACGATAATTATGAGACAAAACTAATATATTGAATCAAAGAATCATATTATGTGAAATCCAACTATTCCATAACCAATAATAAACTTAGGTACTCATATTCAAGGAGTTCATCACAAAAAGAAAGAGAAGTTTCATGTTTCTAAACCCTAGAATAAAGTAGAGGAAAAAGAATTGAATAATAGATATATAAAAAGATATATTTTCACTATTTTTCTGTATTTTTCTATCTATCAAAAGTTGTTTAACTAGGCTGTTCTCGAGCCTTTATATAGGTTTGTACCAAACCTAGTTTTCCTTCGATTCGCCTCTGATAAGGATTTCATAGCAGAGTTTCCAACTTTGAGAAATCAGGTGCTTACATTTTAGTGTAACAGGGAGCATTGTAGCAGAATGAGCACAGCTTGTGATTGGTTGGATCTTCAATGGGGACGACGTGGCTTCTTAACAGCTAACCTTACATCCAACTTGGTGTCCCATGTTGCACCAAAGTCCCAGTTATCCATACGCGCTAAATCTGTTCACTTGCTCGGAAATCTTCTCATCCTTGTGATTTACAGCAACTAGTTTCAAACCTCAACTCCATTTCCTTGACCCATTCACAGATGTCCTTGTCCAGCTCGAGGTCCAAATCTTCGTTCGTCTTCGATCACAGGCAGCCAACAAAACTCAAGTGCCATCGTGATAAAAATCATCCATCGAGACTTCATCGCTGGGTACTCGTCTTCTCCGTTTTCTTTCTCAGACTCGAGCATTCATATAAACCCCCATACTTCTCTGGCAACGTCATTTCTTCCCTGTTACAGAGCATCTTCTACCACCGATACTTCACAGCGGCTTTCACTCTCCACGGCAGTTCACAGCATCTCTGGCATCACCGATGGTATTAGCATCTGCCATCAACTTCTTCTTCCTGTGATCATCGCCAGCAACTCGAGATATCCATGCTTCTCGACAAGATCACTCCCATGCCATTAATCGACAACATTCCTTAAACTCAAGCCAAGCTCATTCATAGACTTGAACCGACAACTCTAACTCTTTACAGCCAAAACCCGTTCAATGCACATTCCTTATCACTGCCATCATTATCTCCTGTCTCCTTCTTAACTCACCATATCGCTCCTGTTATTGCTCGAGCTCCATTGCTTCCATTCGAACCCAAAGAAACCCCCACGAACCGCATTATCTCCCAAACTCCAATCCATACTTCCATCTTCTCGGATAAACTCCACCGCCATTAACTATCAGCTTCGAACTTCCTGTGACTTCTTCTGGAGCTTCTATATCAGCCGCATCCATCATATAACAGCAGCACCATTCCTCAAGCTCCATAAATCGCTGGCGGCCACTCACAGATCACATCCTCACCGTCACTGCCATGCCATTCTTCATCGCCCACAGCAAAGCTCGAGTCTCAACTCTATAACAGCATCGATCATCATCTTCACTTCTCTGCTCGAGTTCTTCTATCCACCGTGGAAACAACAGCAGCAACAGAGACTCGAACCATTTCCTCTTTTGTACTGCCAAGCTTGGCCATCTTCTCTGTTTTGTATCTTGAATTCCATAAACTCCAATCGTCATTCGCAACCCCATTCTCAATCACCGAGACTCCACCTTCTCTGCATCTTTCGCCGATGATCATTGTCACTGTCATGCCCCTCTATATTTCTCTACATCCTCACAGCGTCATCAACACTACTGTTTCAACTCGAGCTCGATTCTCACCATCATTCCATCATCATTCGCGCAATGGCAGAGAACGTCATCACCATAGTTCGAGTTCTTCTAACTCCATCTCTCACTCGTCCCCTGCCATCAATGTACAGCTCCAGCTCCATCTGACTGCAATGAACGTGCATGACTCGCTTTGGTATCGGAGAAAATGATGACATCCCCGTGTTTGGCGCCTTTAATATTATTTGTATTATGGCCTCCCCCAATAAATGAGTTGACTGCCTTTAGCAGTACCTTTCAACCAGTACACCCCTTAACAGAATGACTGCCCCTTAACATACAATGGGGGTGCCAATAACACTTCCCTTCAAGATGACCATTTTGCCCTTAGTCTTTCAAGTTCTTGTTTTGCTCATAACTTCTTCATACGAACTCAGAATGACTCCGTTCTTTCGGCATTGTCTTCATCTTCTCGTCCTCTACACAATGAAAAGTAGAAATCTTGTATTTGAACGAGTTCCAATTGGTCTTTTTGCTCCAAATGACTCCATTGCACCTAATAAACTCAAAAGCACACATAAGATACATAATTTACAAGAAAACTCGCAAAGAAAGCATAAATACTAGATATTAAATACGGTGTATTCTACACCTATCAATGGAGCCTCAGAAGAGCTTGTCGATGAAATTAGTAGGACCATTCATATGGAACTTAAACGACGTCGTGATAAGGGTTGGGAAACCGACGACGATTCTTATTATGGTGATTCTGAAAATGAAGACGAAGATGATTGTGTTGAAAAGGACCAACATTTGGAGATATTTGATGACATAAGCGTAGTTGACTCAACTCTTGATCTTTATAATGATCAAACACCTATTAAAAAGGTACATGAGTATGATGAAACTAGTGTTTTACAGAACTTTGTAACAAGGTTTGAGTCTAATGAAGGGGAATATGTTGAGAATGAGACCGTCATGACCACTATTGTGGAAGACCCAATTGAGCTTGCATATGATTGTAATGATGATGTTTATGTCGAAACTTTGGTTAAGGCAGAAACGGACGAAGAATGGTTGCAAGGTTTGATAGAGGACCATGATATACATGAGGTAAATTATTCACTTGAGTTTTTCAAGGATGAAGAGGATTCCGTGATACAAGAGATTGTGCAAGGTTTGTCTAACCCGTTGCATATTGATTCTTCTCCTTTACCTCTTATTGGTTTGAATGTATGTGCTTCGAGAATATTGTTGAATGACTTTGTTTCTCATTTTCCGCCATTAGAGATACTTGATTCCCAAACTATGCAGGTTTTGGAACAAGAAACCGTGGAAGTAACCGACTTCTATATTCTTTATACACTTCCAAGTGTGGACAAGAATAAGTGTGGGGGAAGCTTTTATCGGTTCATATCTTCATTTCTGTTTTATATTACTAATATTTGTGTGAAGCTAGTGTTTGCAAAACAGGTTCTATGGAAGGATCCTCAACTTTTCAGGTTATTGGTGTATGGGGAATCAATCTTGCAAGTCGGGCTGACGACTTTAGACCAAGCGCTAAATGGGAGGCAACCCAAAGGATGAGTATTTCTTGTCTTGTATTTATTTCTTGTTTTATCTTTTAGTTTTTCTTGTCTTGTTTTTATTTTTTATGATTTCTTGTCGCATATTGCTTTAAGATTTCCCACCTTGACTTTCTTTGGACGATTCAATTTACATTGAGGACAATGTAAAGTTTAAGTGTGGGGGAGTGGTTAAGAATTTGCGTTGTAAATTTTTGAAAATTTTCAACTTTTGTGTAAAATAGTGAATAAGAAAACTCCAACTTGTGGTTAGTTAGAGTCACATAGTATACATGTCGCTAAGATTACATCGAGAATCTCATAAGAGTGACTGAACTTAGAGATGACAGAGAA
This sequence comes from Papaver armeniacum, assembly GCA_023531295.1. NCBI lineage: Eukaryota > Viridiplantae > Streptophyta > Magnoliopsida > Ranunculales > Papaveraceae > Papaver > Papaver armeniacum. The sequence goes on along the minus strand of JAJJWW010005328.1, from coordinate 186,381 downwards.
CATGATCGGGTTTCTTAATTGTATGAGAGTTAAAGTTGGATTTAACCATGCCAAGGCAAATGAGGTGCAGATCGAATTGGTAGTAGAGTAGTGGTCCCCTATAGTGGAGACTACCCATGTTACATAATGTGAGGCACCGACCTTCAATTCTTTGTACCTGTCTAAATTTGTGCTTTTAGAGTGTGTGTCACCGTACGTTAATTCCGGGCAGAATGGTGAGCTGCCCAACCTCCCACCATAGAAGCACTATTTTGATCTCTTGAGTGCTATTTTGTCAATCATGATGGTGACATCGAATTGCTAACTTACATACCACTTGTAATCTTGTTCGCAGTTAGCACCATGCACTTTATCTCTCTACACCAACAGGTCCATAGAAACACCATCATCATCAACAAGAGGAGCATCACAAATTTGAAGGAAAGTTGAGAACGTTCAAGGTTTACAAGCAACGATACAAAAATGAGCAGATTTCAGATTCAAGTAAAGCAACAACACAAGGAGCAGAATTTTTACAAGTTGAAGACTTTTGTACAAGAGTGAAAATTATCAAGGATGAGAGTTCGAGAAGTTTATGATATCAAGACATACAAGTTGTGAAGAATCAAGCGGTAAAATACTTATACCATGGCCATTTGTATTTATTTTATTTTTATTTTCAGTTTGTGTTTATTTCTCTTGTCTCATTCAAAGAAAAAAAAAAGTAAAAAAAAAAAAATAGACAAGAGAAAATTTCTTTAGGTTCATTACTAGTTTTATTGTTTAATTTCGTTTTTATTTTTTTTTGTATTTATTTTATCTTTTATGAAAAAAAAATGATAAAAAAAACAGAAAAAGAAAAAAATTATATTTTGGGTTTGTATAGTTCGTTTTTAGTTTTGTTTTCTTTCAATAAAGCCAATGGAAGAAGGAATATCTACAAAGAAGTTTCAAGCAATAAGGATTAGAGGAAAAAATTACATTGTCAAGATTCTACGAAGTTCAAGAGTTATCATCAAGAGTTGAAGACCGAAGACGAAGATGAAGACACCGATTGAAGACCGAAGACGTTTCTATGGATGCTGTGAGAGTGGTGCTAGCTGCACGTCGAACGGATAACGAGGTAAGTAAGCATATTCCCACCTTCGTTAAGTAGTTGATTTCCTTTCTTAGAGATCGTCAGAAAAATGGATTTTCAAAAATGATAAAAGATGTGGGTTTTCAAAACAATTCGGAGGGTTAAGCCTTCCTACCATCCAACGTGTCGCAGGATTCTCTGTTCATTCCTACCTGGACACATGTGTGACCCATAAAAAAGTTGTTTATTATTGAGAGCAACTTCATAAAACCCTTTCTTGTGAGGCAGAGTCGAGACTTTTGATCACTCCGAACCCGAATTTCTTTCGAGAAGGGATGGTTATTTCTCTCTCAACTTTTAAGAATGAGATTGTGTTCATTTATGTGTCTAACTTCTTATGACTAGTGTGCAGAATTTCTATGTCTTCTTAGCGCGTTGGATGCTATCATTACGGAGAACTAGTAAGTTGGAAAAATAGGTTTTGTGGGTATATCTCTAGTAAACTCTCACGAGACTATAACTCGTCCACTAGGGACACCTAGGGGTTCAAAGGCTTGTTATTTATGCTAAAAGTGACCGTAGCCTCGACGATACGGAGTTGTATGTATGTTTTTCAATTTATTTTGTTTGATTTGCTCGAGGACTAGCAAAGTCTAAGTGTGGGGGAATTTGATAGGTGTTGTAAACACCGTGATATTTATCTATTGTTTATGCTTTCTTTGCGAGTTTTCTTGTAAATTATGTATCTTATGATTACTTTTGAGCTAATCAGGTACTTTGGAGTCATTTGGAGAAAAAAGAAGTGGAACTCGCTTACTTCGAGGATTTATTCTCAATCATCTTGAAGAGAACGAAAATATGAAGCCAGCGGCGAAAGATTGAAGTCAATCCGACTGCGTATGAGAAAGATGACTGAGCAGAGAATTAGGTTGTCAGTTTCCCAAAACTGACAGGCCAAATTATCTAATGAGCTATGGGATTGCCATTATGAGGTGGCCCTTATCCAGAAACAGGTGCCTAATCCACTTTGTGGCTATAACCCCGGAAACTAGGTCGACCAACACAATTCAGACCAAGTTCTAAATTGCGAGACAAGAGCGGCACCGGTTCATTCTAGAATTCGAGGGGAGTTATCTGAAGTTGACAGGAAATTGAGCTTGGGGTTAGATCAAGTAGCAATCAAGAAATGGGATCTTAGGTTTTTGAAGAAGATGGCTCTGGTGAGCGATTTGATAATTAGGGTTATCACATATGAGATGCAAGATGATGAAGAACTGAAGTTGAGTTGTAACAGAAGACATTGAAGAGAAGAAGACAATGAAGGAATAAATGCGTTTCTCTGTGGTGATTTAATGGGTCGTATCTAGACTCGAATTCGAGGAGGAGTTAACTGAGATGGAGATTAATTGGGGTTTCACAGGATACGGAAGATTGAAGTTCTCGGCAATTTTGAGTACTAGCCAGATAAAATCTGAGATTTGGTTGGGTTCTGGTCAGATGAAGAGCCGAGAACTAGGGCAGGTTGTGGCATATGAATTAGAGAAGAAACTGAGATGTTGCCCTGAGAATTGGGTTTTGATATGTGATGGTGGAGGAACAAATGGGAGAATATGCATTTTTGTCATGGGTTTGATGTGGTTGTGTTGCTTTGTGTGATTGAGTCTGGTGGCTTAGATGGGAGTAATGGAATTGAAGTGTTGGCAGACTTGTAGCTGAGGCAAAGAAGTTGACCTGATTTACAAAAGCTGTTGGTGTTGCTTGTAGTTTGAATACAAGACTAAGCCAGGGAATTGGTAATGAAGTAGCTGGATGAGGCTGTGAAGATGGTGGAAATGAGGTTTAGGATGCTGATGCCGTTTGGTAGATGGGTGTTAGCCATGAAGCTACAACTGATGCAGTGAGCTGAATGAAATGGTAGCTGTGATTAGAAAAGTTATAGGGGTTTGTGTTGGCTGGAGATGGATGACATGAAGACAGTAGTGGTGATTGAGGTGCAGCTGTGTGCATGAATGCATTAGTAGTGCACATGAGCTATGAGGCTGATGCTGGGGTCTGTTAATGGCTTGAGACGATGGTTGCTATTGCAGGTAATGAAGTTGTAATGAATATACTTGATGGGTATGGAAGAGATTGATTGCATAAGATTGCAGTGATGCTTTGTTTATGACTGGAATTGAGATTGATGCTGCTGCTGTACAAAGTCGAGGAGAAGGTGAGAAGCTGAAAAAGGTTAATGAATAATGCATTGTGGGCTTGAATGACAGGTGTTGCAGCATGAGCTGAGTACTTGGTACTTTTACAGCTGAGAGATGGTGAGCATATGGTTTTACAGATGGTGATGCTATGGAATTACAAGTAGATGTATGCCTAGGTTTTGCGCGGTGGCTTGAGCAAGTGTTGCGCAAAGAATGCAATGAGAAGAAGTCATTGGTGTTGTCTCAGTGGCACTGGTAGTTTGGTTTGCAGTGTTGGCTGTGGCAGCATTTGTGGTGCTAAGCTTGGAGGTTGCAATGAGTATAGCTAGGTCTGATGTTGAAGTGCAGGCTGTTGAGATGGAGCTTGTTGGTGGAGATGAACTTACAAGAATTACAACTGAGTCTGCAACGTATATGTAAAACAAGGAATGTGACAGAAGAGCAGGTGTTGTTGCAGCTGGAATAGCTTGTGTGAATTGCAGGAAACACAGTGAGAATGTGGTGTTGTGTGTGTTATTGCAAATGCAATTGAGCTGAAGGTTACAGGGCATGATATTACAAACAGTTGGTAGCCCAGGGCCATCATGGCTGGAGTTTAAATGGTGAAGCACAATGATAGTGCAGCAGAAGCTTAGGCCTGCAATGGCTCTTGCCAAGCCCAATCAGGCTAGTTAGAACCTGACTCACATGACTAGTTCAGACTCTGAGTTGACTCGGGTAACTAGACCTGACCCGGGTTGACTCGGCTGAGTCTTGACCGAGTGATTGACTCGTTGACCGGTGACCGGGTGGACTTTGCCGGTCACCTGAAATAGTTTTCCGGTCACTTCTCCGGCCGATTTCCGACCATAATACCAGTTTTCCGGCGACCTTTTTTGGGACATATTTTCACATGGTTATTCCTCACATATGGGCTTGGTGGACCACTTGGACTTTGGGCTTTGAAGACCTAATTTTGGAAAGATGAAAAGTTATAAAAGGAGAAAGTTTCTACAACTTTGAGGACACATATTATTCTTGGAACTTGGAGAGGATCTTTCATATCTTTGCCTCTACTTTTATTTTCTAGGGTTTAGAAAACATGAAACCTTTTCTCTTTCTTCTTGTTATGAACTCCATGAATATGAGCTAGAGTTTTCTTTTGGTTATGGATTAGTTGGATTTCCAAACATGAGTTTTTGTTCAATAAATTAATTTTCTCTCATATTATCGTTTATGATTCACCATTAATATTGTCATATGATTGAATGTTTGTTTTGTCAAGTTGCAAATTGGTAGAACTCACATGCATGTCTTTTGCTAGATTAGGGTTATTATACGCAAAAGTGATAATTCCTGATTTGAAGTAGCATAAATATGATTATAGTTTGTAGTGATATATTCTTATGATCATATGTGAACTATAACCTTTGTTAAATCGGATTAGTGCTTTTACACGTTCGATTGCTTTGATTGGCCTGATTTCATAGAACTTATTGCATCTAGGGAATTAAACTTGATTAGTGCTTTTACACGTTGGGTTGTTCTTTTAGATAGAATTCATATTCGCATCTTTTAATGTGTTTGTTGATGACAAGAGGAGATTAGCGGGATATTCTTGCGATCAAGGTATTCCAGGGCCTTTGATAAAAGTTGAGATTAAAATATCAATTCTAGTTATTGTGTTGAAAAATGTTTGTGATTGAAGACGAAATCCATGACCAATACTTTCTCATTCTTGATTTGCGTGTTTACTCTTTATTGTTTGCTTTTATTTAGTTTATTATATAAAAACTTAAAACCCTAAAATATTTATAGGAAACCGAAACAATTTGACAACCAAGACCTCTCTGTGGGAACGATCCTTTCTTGCCCTTGCTTCATTATATATTTTTAGTAGTAAGAAAGTGTAATTTATTTTTATGTCGGCTGACAACCGGTCACCGCGTCTCCGTGCCAAGGCCGAACCCGTGTTGCTTGCCGACCCCCTTTCCATCGACCAATCAGGTCGCTTTAAATCCTCTAACGCGCGCTGGAAGTGTGGCGCCCTAGCTTGCCGTCCCCACTTCACATCGACCAATCAGGTCTCCCAAAATGCGCCACGCGCATTCCAAACAAGGCCAGACCCATGTTGCTTGATGGCCCCCTTTCCATTGACCAATCAGGTGCGCTTGAAGTGTGGCCACGCCCTAGATTGCCGGCCCCACTTCCCATCGACCAATCAGGTCGCCCTAAATGCGCCACGTGCATTCTAAACAAGGCCGGACCCATGTTTCTTGCCGGCCCCCTTTCCATCGACTAATCAGGTCACTTTAAATCCGCCACAGCGCGCTGGAAGTGTGGCCGCGCCCTAGCTTGCCGGCCCCACTTCCCATTGACCAATCGTCGCCTAAAATGCGCCACGCGCATTACAAACAAGGCCGGACCCATGTTGCTTTCCGGCCTCCTTTCCATCGACCAATCATGTGGCTTTAAATCCGCCACAGCGCGTTGGAAGTGTGGTCGCGCCCTAGCTTACAGGCCACACTTCCCATCGACCAATCAGGTCACCCTAAATGTGCCATGCGCATTCCAAACAAGGCCGGACCCATGTTGCTTGTCGGCCCCATTTCCATCGACCAATCAGGTCGCGTTAAACCCGCCATCGCGCGTTGGAAGTGTGGCCACGCCCTAACATACTGGCCGCACTTACCATCGACCAATCAGGTTGCTCCAAACCTTCCACGACCTCAAAAGAGGTCGCCATACTAAGTTGGCTTCCCAAGACACGCCAGCTTCCCAAAAGCGCCATGCCATTGCATGTTGCACGCACTAATTAGGGTTTCGACATGCCAAACCCTAATTTGGGAAAGTTGCTAACTAATTCTTCCACAATGCCAATTTTAGCTTTGGCCATGTCGCAACTGGCATACCGCTATACCGCGGTTACTAGCATGGAACCATACTTATGCCATTGACATACCGCCAGCATGTTGCCAATGCCGCTATGCAAACGAAGGGTTGCAACAATTTATGGCCATCCTTCCATCTGAGATGCAGATCTCAGCCGTCCAAGTTCGCCACCAAACGCATGGAAACTTTCGGCCGAAGGCCAAACATCACGGTTTTACCAAAACCATAATCTTGGTCGCGCCTAAACTATGCCAAAGCCATAACCGGCCCTAAACCATGTCGCTGGCTTCCAAACGAAGGGTTGCAACAATCAATGGCCACCCTTCCATCTGAGATGCAGATCTCAGTCGTCCAAGTTCGCCACCAAACGCATGGCAACTTGCGGCCCAAAGCCAAACATCACGGTTTTTACCAAAACCCTAATTTTGGCCGCGCCTACACTATGCCAAATCCATGCCGGCCTTAAACCATGGCGCTGGATGCCAAACGAAGGGTTGCAACAATCGACGACCACCCTTCCATCTGAGATGCAGATCTCAGCCGTCCAAGTTCGCCACCAAACGCATGGCAACTTGCGGCCCGAAGCCAAACATCATGGTTTTACCAAAACCCTAATTTTGGCCGCGCCTAACCGTGCCAAGAGCATGCAAGCGCTGCAACCATGCTGCTGGTTGCCAAATGAAGGGTTGCAACGATCTACGACCACCCTTCCTCATGAGGTGCAGATCTCATCCGTACAAACCTGCCACCAAACGACTCTTGGCAATGTCTTGGCAGCAAGGCTAACACTCTGGTCACGGCACCAACCTAGCTACGATGCCTATTCTTTGGTCACAAAGACTAACCCGGCTACGACGCCTATTCTTTGGTCACGGCACCAACTTGGCTACAAACATTAAATCCTTTGGCCACGCCACATGTAGCAACCTGCTACACGTTTTCCAAGAAAACACTCGAGACATCAAAACATGTCACAAACTGGGGGATGCTCATCAGGGTATTGGTTTGGCGGTTTACAGCGTGCGGCGTACAATATGCCCGTTACAAGACAGTGTCATAAGAATGAGGCGGTTAGTAAATACAGGGAGTAATGGTGAAACACTTTCCTTAATTATGGAACATCAATTCCAGGCGTTACCGATTACCACCTCCTCCCATTTACTCATCAGTTTCTATTTCTTACGAGACCAGAGTACGTTTCACTTTGACTTTTATAAATAGGTCTCACCTATTTCCACCAGACAACAAGTTCTGGTTAGGAGCATACAACACTTAGAAAACATTTGCTAGCTTTCCATTTGTTAGCTTCCCACTTTCTGATACAAGTCGTAAAACAACTACTCTTCCAGAATCAACTATTCTGGTCTCAACACTCTCTTCGCTTCCCTCCCCAAAACCAACCCTTCTCCTCCACTTTGTGATCGAAGAAAGTCTGGAACGGCCATTTTTTGTTTAGGCCGGATTTGTACAGATTGATCTCTCGAATCTAAAGTACTCCCTTGCAGTACATTGTTCAAGGTTTAGACTCGTTTCTCACCCACACACCCACACACCCGAAATCAGCAAAAACCGTTTTCACCCTCAAACAATAGCATCACAAAAAATCCACACTCCCAATCCCCTTTTTGTTTAGGGTTGTGCTGCATGTACCAATTCTAGGTATTTGAAACATACTCTTTAAGAGTTAACAAAATAATGGTAAAATAACGGTATTAATCTTAAGTTTCCTTTTATTACCTTCACGTCCACCCAGAATACTTTGTCTTCAGGTCGTTTGACACCTAATTTTCTTAAAGCTTTTGAAATACCGGTGAAGAAGTGAAGAACAAAGAGATATATTTTTTAAAAAACTAGATACTAGTTTCAGAAATCCTTCAATGGAAGTGCCATGAGTTTAAGCATTTTTCCTTCTATGCATACCAAAAAGTTCAAACCCAAAATCAACTTACGTGCTCATTTTCTCCTCTAGTTTGTATCCACACTTCTTATCCAACGAATTTAAGTAATAAAATACCCCATCGAAAAATACAATTAGTACCCAATGAACTCTACAAAGTGAACAGAGAAAAGTTAGTATATGCAAGATATGCAAAAGCAATGTCAGCAAAACCAGATGATATCAAAGAATACCCTAAATAGGGTGGATGCATTTTTTTGAACAGTTAACTTGGAGAGAGAGTGTCTGCGACTCGGGTGAATCGGCGAACGACTCAGTCAAACTTTTTCTTCCTCCTTTCGATTTCTGTGTGAATCAAAGCATTAATTCAGGTGATTTTCTTCATTTTCAAATGATTGGTGTCCTAAATATGATAGTGAATGAAAGATAATCGGCTGGAAACAACAAATAATCAATCAGAAAACAAATTTTCTGATTCGAATAATTTAGGTTTTAAATCTAGATCTTATTCTCAGAGAAACAACGAGTAATCCTATGGAAGATAGTCCTAAATGTTTTATTTCGGATGATGATATTGAAGAAAGTTGATTGAATGGAAATACAGTTTGATTGGAAGGTTAGATTTCGTTAAAATGAAGTTTAAAACTGCTGAAGCTAGCTTGAGAAATCAATGGAAAGTCAAGGGTTCTCTTCAATTGATACCTTTGGGGAAAGGATTTTTTGTTATTAAACTTGATAATTGAAAAAGCGGGGGGTCTAACAACACCACCCAATAATTCGATTAGCAATTTGTATGGACTAAATCAGAAATACTTTGCTAGAGAATCAACTAGACAATCATACTCAATCTAGATTAAAGTATCTCAAGGAGTTAATATGTCTCACTTGTTTTGATTTACTCAAGCTAAAACAATAGTGAGTCTTTAATCAAACACAAGGAATAACTTGGATGGTACCAAAGACCAATATCCAAGGATCAATCAACAACCAAAGGTTGTATTTCCAATTGATGATCTTAACGCACAACCTGTATTATTTCAATTATATAAAATATAATGCGAAAAGAAATAACACAGACACCAGAAGTTTTGTTAACGAGGAAACCGCAAATGCGAAAAAACCCTGGACCTAGTCCGTTTGAATACACACCGTATTAAGCTCGTACACTAGCCTACTCCAAGCTAACTTCAGATTGGACTATAGTTGAACCCCTATCAATCTTCCACTGATACAAGGTACAGTTGTACTCCTACGCCTCTGATCCCAGCAGGATACTACGTACTTGAATCCCTTAGCTGATCTCACCCATAACTAAGAGTTGCTATGATCCAAAATCGCAGGCTTGAACAATAAACAAATCTGTATCACACAGAAAAGTCTATCAAAGGATAAATCTGTCTCCCATAAAAAAACACTAAAGTTTTGTTTCGTCTTTTGATATGAAATCAAGGTGAACATAAACCAATTGATAATCCGGTCTTATATTCCCGAAGAACATCCTAGATTAAACAATCACCTCACAACAATCTTAATCGTATGGTAGCGAAACAAGATGTTGTGGAATCATAAACGTTGAGATGAATATGTTTGTGATTACTTTTATATCTTGCCTATCGGAGAAATCTCACGATCTCAAGCCAATCAATATGATTGTACTCGCATTTTAGAAGATGCAAGATCGATCACACAACTACGATAAAAGTAGTATCGGTCTGGCTTCACAATCCCAATGAAGTCTTAATAGTCGTTAACTTGAGATTAAAGAAGAAACTCAAAGGTTAATGGAGATCGATTCTAACGAGCGCACTAGTAGCACATGCAGGCGTGTGGGGATTAGTTTTGCCCATTGCTAGATGTCTCCTATATATAGCCTTTCAAATCAGGGTTTCGCCTTGCTCACAAAGCAAACGCTATCCATCATTAGATGAAAACCTGATTTAGATTCAAGCTAATATCTCAACCGTTAGATCGAAATCTTAGCTTGACACACACACTTGGGTATACGTTTCTTGGGTTCGTAAAAACCTTGCCAAACGTGTACGTGTATGTTGGTTCAACACAGTAAACCAAAAGGTTAACCATATGAGCATTTTATATTAACCTTGTTCTTCTTCACCATAACTAGTTCAATTGACTCAAATAAACTAGTTAGAGAGTTGTTCAATCATGAAATACAATTGAAGCAAAGATGATTCGATTCGATGAATCGGCTCATGAACTTATAGCCACGGTTTGCATAAAGCATTCATTAATCCAGACTCAGCAGAAATTCTCGGAAAGAGAACTTCTGCCAGTTCGCGGTCTAAGCACACAAACGAGTTTCGGAAAATCCAGCAGAAATTCTCGGTCGAAAACTTCCGTCAGTTCGCGGACTGAGTCTTCGGACTGGGTTCGCGGACTTGGCAAGCCAATTCCACAATACTATCGATTTCTGTTGATCAACAAAGTTCGAAAACTTCGGTTCAAGGAATACATGGTTATGTTATCTAAACTCCCATTCCAACCATTGAAACATTCTCAGAGGACGTCATTCAGTTGTTATTCACAAACCTTTCTCGTCAGAGCAATTTCCAAAGCAATTGAAATGTTTCATGACTTTCGTCACTAGGTGAAGATAAACTTTATCAAAGCGAAACGCTTTACCAACACATGATTTCGAGATATAAGATAAGCATTGAATACTCATCTCGAAATGTCAAGTGTGTATGATCTAGTCTATATATATAGCATACGACTTTTGTCTCATAAGAAGTAGGAGATAGAATAGATAGACTTTTGAGTGATAGATAAGTTCAAGTCTTCACATACCTTTTTGTCGAGAAGTTCCACCGGTTTCTTGAGTAGATCTTCTGCTTATCTGATGAATCGCCATGAAGTCGTTGAGCTCAACTACACTTACTATACCAGTCCGAGACTTAGCTAAATAGACTAGAAATCAAGACTTATAGTTTTGATCACTAACATTGACAAACATGCTTGATATAGCAACGCATGCTAGGTTGGCCGAGCTATGCTCTAACAATCTCCCTCTTTGTCAATTTTAGTGACAAAACTATCAATACATATGGAATACAAAAAAAGATAAACTTTAGTCGCTCCTATTCCATAGTCTAGTCTTCAACGTTCCTTGAAATCTTCGTCCTTCTAAGTACGATCCCAAAGGTTGTAAGTTTAGCACCATCGTTGTTGAAGATCCGTAGCTACAACAATGAGAGAACTCGAGATTCTCAATCATTATTATACAGTGACATAGTATTATTATGAACATCAAAATCCAATTGCATCACGACTTTAACAATAATACTACGGTGATATCTATCACTCCCCCTTAGTCAATACTCTATCTCGATCATGGAAACCACTCCCCCTTACACAATGATCTGAAAACCATATGTATTTGTAGTGTGAACTACAATATTTCTCCCCCTTTTTGTCAATAAAATTGGCAAAGGTACAAGAACGGGTTCATAATGAAATTTCCACAAGAGACATTTCATAGACTAAAATAAAAATACATACCAACTTAATTTAGATGCAATCATAAAGCCGAAGCTAAATGCATTCATCAAGGAGTTTTAAGATACAAGATAACCCCTCTAAAATTCCACAGCCGCACTCCCCGCAAGATATTACCATTAAGCACAAGTTCAAAAGAACTCTCCCCCTTTTGATGTCATTTCCAAGGGAACAACAAGAGCGACCTTAATTTCGAAAGAAAAGAAGGATTTTTATTGGACACCAAAAACCATAAGAATGATTCTTATATCCAAAACTCAATCAAATTAATCACAAGTAAACTCATGATTAATTTAATTGGAATACACAACTATATCAAACCACAAAAAGTGATCAATTTAATTGATTGTGCTCAACATAAGTAACCTACGGAGCTACGACTAAGTTAATCATATGGAGGTGACTAACTTAACCGTTCAAATACTCAACATAAGGAAAACCTTACTTTAATATATGACTACATTAACCAATAGAACATGATTAGTATAGCCGTTCATATACTCAACACAATAACTTGTGGAATATACGAAATCTAAACTAGATTAATTACAAGAGAACCTATAATTAATCTAATTGGTAATCAAACATCCAAACTAATCACCGAAGTAATCAATTTAATTATTTTGGGCTCAACATAAGAGAAATTATGGAACCCTGACTAAGTTTATCATAGAACATGACAAGCTTAACCGTACGTGTACTCAACATAAGAAAGAAAACTTATGGAGTACAAACTAAATAACCACACAAGATGATTAATTTAGTTACATATGCTCAACATAACATATCTTATGGAACAACCAACCAAGCTAATAAAAATAATCAACTTAGCTCGAGGTTGACGAGCTATGCTCTAACAATAATGATTCTGATAAACAATACATCTGGAGTGGTGATTAGATGGTTGAAGACCAAAATCTAAAACTCAGAAACTGGGAACCGAATTTCAAACCAGAGGATCAAAAAACTACTTCTTCTTTTGTTTGGGTACAATTCCCAGGGCTTAGCATGGAGTATTGGAAGGAAAAGATTATCCTTAACATGGGAAATTCTCTAGGTCGTTCTGTTAGAGTAGATGAAACAACTCTGAAGAAAGAAATTGGGTATTATGCAAGTGTTTTGGTGGAAATGGACATGTCAAAGTATATCCCTAACAAAATTTGGGTAGAATCCAAATATGGAAGTTTTGAATAAAGAGTTCAGATACCAAAGGTTCCAAAATTTTGCTTACATTGTCAAGCAGTTGGTCATTCTATTACAGAATGTAGATCAAAGAATAAAGAACCAATACAAGAAGAAGTTGAACCTGTGATTCAGACTAACGTCTGGAGAAAGGTGAAGAATAATGTTAAGATTGGATTTGATATTTGTGCTAATGAAGTTGACAATATTCAGGAAAAGAAGCAGTCAAAATTACAAGATAGTGATGATGAGATTGTAGATGCAATTGTTCCCCCAATCTCACAAAATAGAGATGGAAATAATTTGGTTGAAAATAAGCAAACAGAAATAGAGATTACTTTTGGCAAGTTCCATATTCTGCAACATACTCCTGAAGAAATTTTTAATTCCCAAGTGCATTTCCTGTTTTGTCTGCATCAAAAATTTTAGAAGCTTCTTCAAGTGCTCCACCTGTTAATACAGTTGTTACAGTAATTCCTCCTTTTGATAAATATGGAACAAAAGCAGACAATGTCAAACAGAAGACTGGTGCAAATGTTACAACTAGACAACAAGATGCAGGCATTCCACCAAAATTGAGTAACAATGGGAACCAAAGAAGAGGTAATTCTTCCCATTCTCAATCCTCTAAATGAAGATTATATATTGGAATATCAGAGGCCTTAGAAGAATTAAGTCCAAAGATAAACTTAGAAGTTTAGTTAATACTTTTAGTCCTACAATTTTAATTCTAGCAGAACCTAAAATTAGTTATACTTCTGATTTCATCAAAAAACTGAAATTAGCTGGAATGCACTATGAGGTAATTCATAACAATAAAGGCAATCTTTGGATTCTTTGGAGTGCTTCAATAAAACCTCCTTCAATAATTTCTTGCACTAGTCAAGAGATTACTATATCAGTTGGTGATACAGTAATTACAGGAGTACATGCAGCATCCTCAACTGTAAATAGGAGAGAGTTGTGGAAAAAAATGGAGGATTTAAATTCTTTAAATAAACCATGGTTAGTTCTTGGAGATTTTAATGTTGTAACTTGCCATGAAGAAAAGATTGGTGGCCTAAAGCCTTTAAGAATTTCAATGCTGGAGTTTAATAATTGTTTAAGTAATTGTGGTCTTATTCATGGTCCAAAAACTGGATTGGAGTTTTCTTGGTGTAATAACATAGCTGGAAAAAGAAGCACAGTCTGCAATCTTGACAGAGCTACTTTTAATGACAAATGGCTTGATCTATATCCTAGTTGGGGTTATAAAGTTGGTGCAAGAGGTATTTCTGATCATGATACTTTGTTTGGTGCTAGTGCTTCCATTCCTAAACCCAAAAATATCCCATTCAGAGCATTGAATGTATGGAACACTCATTGTTCCTTTAAACAAGCAATCATGGATTCTTGGAGTTCAGATGTTTTTTGTAATCCTGGTTTTATATATATATGAATAAACTAAAAAGACTCAAAAAGGATTTACAATTATGGAATTGGAATATTTTTGGAAATGTTACAAAAAATCTTAAACAGGTTGAGGAAGATTTTATGGAAGCTACTTTAGTTTCAGACAGAGATCCTTTGAACTTACATCTACTAAATAATCTTGTTACATTAAGGGGAAAACAAAAGATTTTACTTGATCAACAAAAAGCTATTATACAACAAAAATCAAGAGTAAAATGGCTGAAAGATGGAGCTTCAAATACAAGGTTTTTCCATGTAAATCTTAAGATAAGACAGTCTCCAAATTTTATTGTGGAGTTGGAATGATGAATGGTGGCATTACTTCTAATCAAGAGGAAATAACTGATATCTAATCAAACATTATGAAGATAAATTTACTTTTCAGGAAACTTCATTTGCACCTAATATTTTTCAAGATATTCTTAATATAGTATCTGCAGAGGAAAATTGTATGCTTGAAGCTACTCCAAAGGCACATGAAATTAAAGAAGCAGTGTTTGAGTTAAACGCAGATAGTGCTCCTGGACCTGATGGTTTTGCTGGATGGTTCTATAAGGAGGCATGGGAGATAATTGGTTCAGATTTCATAAGAGCAATCCAATTTTGGTGGAGCAGAGGTTTTATCCCTAATGGTTTAAATGCAAATTTCTTACTTCTTCTACCAAAAGTTAGGAATGTTAAAAGAGCTAATCAATTTAGACCTATTGGATTGATGAATTTCAGTTTTAAAGTTATCACAAAAATTCTTACAAAAAGATTAACTGAAATCATCAAAAAAGGGGTTTCTCCACAACATGGTGCTTTCATTAAAGGGAGGAATATCCAAGAAAAAATTGCCTTAGCATCTGAACTAGTAAATGAATTGGAATACAAGAGAAGAGGAGGTAATTTGGGTTTAAAACTGGATATCACTCAGGCTTATGATTCTTTGAGTTGGGAATTCATGTTTCAAGTAATGCAAAAGTTTGGATTCTCAAACAATGTTACAAGTTGGCTTTATACACTTCTAAAATCAGCAAGAATTTCTATACTATTAAATGGAGGTCCAGTAGGGTATTTTCAAGTTAGTAGAGGACTGAGACAAGGTGATCCCTTGTCTCCTCTACTTTTTGTAATTGTTGAAGATCTCTTAAGCAGAACAATCACAAGAATGGTGCAAAAGAATCAACTTCATCCTATGATTACAAGAAATAACATTCAGCCTTCTCACATATATTTTGCAGATGATATATTTTTATTCTGCAATGCTGACAAGAGAAATGTGAGAAAACTCTTGAAGACACTACAAGAATATCAAGATGCTTCTGGTCAAGTTATAAGTTTGGAAAAAGTAAATGCTTTATTGGTGGTACAAATGATGCAAGAAAACAAGAAATAGCAGGACTTTGCAACATGCCTCTTTCTCATTTTCCAGATAAGTATTTGGGAGTTATCTTGGAACCTGGTAGAATAAAAACTTCCCATGTATGGTCCATAGTAGAAATGATGCAAGAAAGTTTGGCTGGTTGGAAAGGAAAATTACTCTCATTCCAAGAAAGGTTAATTCTGGTAAAATTTGTGTTATGTAGCTTTCCCATTTATTCAATGGCAGTTTACAAGTGGCCAACAACAATAATTAAAGAATGTGAAAGAATATCAGAAACTTCCTATGGACTGGAGATGCTTCTTCAAGAAAAGTTGTTACTATAAATTGGGATTCAATTTGTTCTACCTTTGAGGAAGGAGGTCTTGGATTAAGAAGGTTGGAGATTCTTAATAAAGCCTTACTCATGAAGTTACATTGGAAAATTTTAAATGGAGAAGATGAAATGTCAATGTTTTTTAAAGCAAAGTACCAAGACAAAAATGGTGATTAGATTCAGTTTTATAGAAAATCTTCTATATGGCCAGGCATGAAATGGGTTGCAAATGATGTTTTAGATCAAACAAGATGGCTAGTGGTAAAGGGAGACAATATTTCAATATGGAAGGAAAATTGGATCAAAGACAAAGCTCTAATTGAAATATTCCCTGATAATTTTTTTATGCTTCAATTTCCAGACATGAAAGTATCTGATATTTTACTAGAAGGTGAGTGGGTAATTCCATCTGAAATATTGGACATGTTTACTACAAGTGAATTGCCAGTTGCTGATAATAAAGAAGATAGAAGAATATGGAGTAAAACTATCAATGGTTCTTTCACTGTTGCTTCTGCAGTGGAATCTATAAGAAGAAAATTTCCAAAACTTCCTTGGACTCAAAAGGTATGGAATCACTCAATTCATCCATCTATTTCTAGTAGTGTTTGGAATATAATAAGGAATATATGCTCCACAAATGAAAATATGAAAAAGAGAAACTTTAGCCTTGCATCAAGATGTCCTTTTTGTAGGAATTCTGAAGAAAATCTAGATCATATCCTATGGAACTGTAATTATAGTGAAATCATATGTAAATGGATAGGTGACATGTTCTATTTTAAGAACCCAAGCTCATTTGAAGACATATTTAACTATGCTCATCAAAAAAGTCATGCTGTTAAATAAATTTGGATGACTTCTGCATTCATCACTTTGAGAGAACTCTGGTTTATGAGAAATCACTGTGTGTATGATGATGGAAAATTTAACATTCAAGTTCTCAAAACTAGAGTTATAAAACTTACGCATGAGAGTGAGATTAGAATGAAAGGAAAGATGTGGAACTCAGCTTATGATCTACAGATTTTGAAGAAGTTTAACATGTCCTGTAGAAGAACTGCATCACCTAGAATCCTTGAAATATACTTTCATCTCCCTGTGAATTCTCAAATTCTTCTCTGCTGTGATGGTGCATCAAAAGGGAACCCTGGTATCTCAGGTTATGGATTCTTTGGTAGAAACTCATTTGGAGAATGAATTGTGGCTAAAGCAGGTGGTCTTGGTGTGGCAACAAACTATTTTGCAGAAGTGATTGTTCTTCTTTGTGCTGGTGAATGGGCTATCAACAATGGCAAGATGGAAGTTATTTTCAGAATTGATTCAAAAGATGTTATTACAGCTTTCTATACAAGAAAGATTCCATGGTTTGCAGTCACAAAATGGAATAATATTTCTGAAACTTTGAAGCAAATTATGTTTGTTCATAGTTACAGGGAAGTGAACTTCTCTGCTGATTCCATGGCCAAGAAAGGATCCGAGTTGGAAAAAGGTGAATCGATTACTTACACCGGAAGACCTCCTTTCCTATCTCATATGGAAGTAGAAAACAAGACATACTATAGATTTTGATGAGATCATTCTGTGTAACCCCAAAAAATTGGAGATTGTCTCTTTTTTATTTCCTTGTGTTACAGCTTTTTGTAACTTTTGTGATTCTTTTGGTTTAATATAATTCATATTGTTTAGCAAAAAAAATAATAATACCCTAAATATGCTTCAAAAAAAAACAAGGATACCCTAACTCTAGTGGTTTTTTTACTTGATATGCAAATTAATGTTAAAATCTGAAGAAAAAAATATATCTAAATTCGAGATGAATAATGTAATGCCTTTTCCGCTTACCCTGTATTATAAGGAATAAATATGTATTTTCGAATCGACACTGAATCTTTCAGTTTATTTAATACATTTTTCACGAATTCTGTTTTATTGACTGAAAAATAAACTGCCGCAGGATTCATAAATCCGAATTTGGTTTTGCGTGCATCGCCATCTAATTTTTCATACAAAAATCTGGGAACAAATAAAAACACAAGTTCCAGTAGAATATCGTTATCTAGTCAACAAGAAGTAATTATTTATGAAAGCAACAGTCAACAAAGACTTACCAAGACTATAGCATTGTTCGTAAGTTTCTGAGACGTGCAAACAAACTCAATATCTTCTAGGGACATATGTATAGCAGTATAGGCACATCTACAGTTTGATCAAACACATTGCGATGCAACTCAACTTCGATCATAGCCCTACTTCTGAACACTTCTTCTTCTCTCTTAAGAAATTCATCGAATGCATCCAATCTCGTTCTCTCCTGCAATAATAAAGTTCAAGTACAAGAAGACCCACGCCTAAAAGAGATATTAAACTATGCTATAAATAATTTTATAATTGAAAAGAAATAATGAGATTAAAATACATTTCCGACAAGGACCACCAAGTGTTTTGGCCATTGAACAACACTTTCACGGGCATCGTACACAGTAACCATATCATCAGATGGATATGGAAGTATTGCAGTTTTTATCTCCACAAGATCCACCGACACACGCAAACAATCACCACGCATTTTTTTTCCATGGATCATTTTTGAGTCGCTGTAAATAACATGTCCAGCGACTTCCATATTTTGTCGTACAATTCACATGGATGGCTCTACATGAAAAATATTAAAATTATATTCGGATTTATCTAGTTTCAGATGATAATGCCATTAGTAGGGGGTCTTTAGATTAAGAAACTTACCCTGTTAGAAGGCGGATGAGGTGGTCATGTTGGTGGCTGCAGACGTCATATAATAACACATGAATGTCCTGCATAATCAATTAATCTGGTTTGATGTATAACAAATTAAACAACTCACCTGTGCAACCACTTTTTCTGAGCACATCATCGAATTAGGTACCTAGATAAATTAAATGAGTAACAAAATCAGGATCAACAAAATTAACTATGATTTATCACCATACCATAATTAGGTACAAGATTCCAAACATTTGAGGATAACAAATGTAGAAAAGAAACCTAATAAAACATTCACTTGGGCGGGCACTTTAAGAGAGGTCGGGATATATGTATTGTTCAATTCTTGAGACGTCTTTTTAGCATCCATTTTAGAGCTTTTGGCCCCATTATGTCTCTAAAAATTGATATCCAAAAAAAATCATCAATCTCAATATATCCTGATTAGTTAATGCAACTCGATTACGACAAAGGTACGTGGTACACAAGAACAATAAGTATACATATTTAGGGATGAAGCTGATTTTAGATCACCTTTAAAGAAGACTAGTACATCATCTGCAAAGCAGAGATGTGTAAGAGAAGTAAGTTGGCATCTGGGATGAAAACCAAAATCCTTTGATTTAACTTGCTGATTAATGCACACACTTAAAAACTCCATCACCATAACAAATAAATAGGGAGATAAGGGGCATCCTTTTCTCAGTACCCTTTTAGCACCGAAGAATCCAAAGGGAGACCCATTAATAATAACTGAAAATCTTGCAGAAGTAATGCAACAAGTATCCATTCAATGAACATTGGAGGAAAACCAAATTTTCCCAGTGCAAGAATAACAACCTTCCAACTAACAGTGTCATAAGCCTTTTTGAGATCAATCTTGAGAGCACATCTAGGTGACCCTGTAGTTCTATGATAATTCCTCAATAGTTCATGAGCCACAAGAATATTGTCTTGGATCGATCTTCCAGATATGAAAGTAGATTGATTTGCACTAATAAGTCCTCCTAACACATTCTTCATCCTCAAAGAAATAATCTTAGTGATGCATTTATACATAACATTACAACAATCAATTGGCCTATAATCCAAGACAGAATTTGGGTTCTCCTTCTTAGCAATAAGAGTTAAGAATATACTATTTACCTCTTTTAGCAGTTTAGAGTGTTTGAATTTTTTTTGAACAACAACTGTAAAATCATCTCCCCAAATGCTCCAACAAGACTTGAAAAACCAACTTGAGCAGCCATCAGGCCCAGGGGCTTTGCTAGAGACAATAATAGACATGGATTGTTTATTGTTGCTTAGGTCTATCAGGTAGTCGATAAAACGGGTTTATAATTCTGAGTTTGATCGGGTCCTTGGCATACATATTTGAGAGACAGTATCAGATGCGCTGTACATACTACATCAAGTGGTGGGTTGAGAAGCAACAACTTCCTATCCACGTTAGACTCTTCATATTATTTCGTCCGATTTGATTTTAATTAACCTAAATTTTTGCTAAAAAGATAGTATAAGAAACTACGTATAAGTAGTGTAGCAACTAAACATTACGAGAGGACTAATATTAGTAGGTTGGAATTGTAGTTCATTTTTTTTTCTTTTCAATCTTAATAATTTAATGATAATAAGTGTAATCGGGCATTTTTCCAAACCATATTATTTTACCGTAAAGTTGATATACCCGTAATGCTTTTACTCAATCTATGAATTACTGGTTAATCCAGTTTAGAAAGAACCATTTAGTGTGTAGTCCAACACTAAAATAATTCTACTCGCTGGTCCAAAAACATGTTTTTGGACCAAATATTTTAATCGCTGGTCCAAATACGTGTGGAATCTATGATGTATACTTTTCTAAATGCCTAAACAACCCTTGTAGTCAAATCTAACTTAGTTTTATCAGTTCGTTCTTCACAAATTGGAGAGCTCTGGCGATGGCGATGGAGATTGATGGAAAAAAAAAACGTAGATTCCAACTCTCTCTACAAAGTAAATCCGGAGGAGTCGATAATGGTAAATCTTCGTTGTTCTCATTTCAAATGAGTACATATTGATTTTGATTCTAGGTATATGAAATATGAAAAGATAAGACTTCTTTCTAATCTCTCCGATTTTAATTCTAGGTATATTGTTCTTTCAAAATAAATTATTCTGGATATTTCATTTTTGGGTTTATAAAAACCAAAATCTCTTATTTCTTTTTTCAGTTCATAAATCTGATTTGAAATTAGAACGGAGATTCGTAATCAATTTAACGATCTCATCGTTTTAGTGTAGAATTTTTGATTCTTTTTCCACAATTTTAAGATCGAGTCTTTGCTTATATTCGACCGATCTTTTAAGAATATACGTCGATCCTAAATGTGAATTTGGAATGATGATTAACATGACTTAATTTGCATACCCCTCTGAAATTTTCTGAAAAAAATTAGATTGACATTACGACCTAATCTTCATTGACATTATGAGACATCCTAAAGAGTTTCTTAATATGTACCATGATGAATTGGAAATTGTATTTTTGAAGCTACTGAACAAGAAATGAAACTTTCTGTTTGTATGCATTATTTGTCGGTATGAGGTCAACGTTCTACATATTGCAGGAAAGCATACATTTTACTAAGTAACAGTGATCACCTTAACAAGTATGATATATCTCTCAGTTGGATTGTCTTATATGCTACTAAAATGAAGTGCGGGTAAGTGGAACATGACGCTCTTTTCATTTTTTGTTCTCCATACTTGAATTTTAGTGCTTTGTTTCTAACAACATGCACCTTACTTTAATGATTTTTAGACAATGGTTTCTTGTATTTTTTAAGTCTTAAGGATATCACATGTGTCGTACAACATGATAGTTTTCATTTGGTTTCATGCATGAGTTAAGTATACAACAATTGCAACACTGTCTTTTAAAAAAGGTCAATTTAAGTAAGCTTAAAAATGACAAATAATGTATTCATGTTAGTTGTGGAGTTCAAGGTACCCAGATGTGCACTTGTTTCTTATTTGTTCAAAGATATATCATAGATTTATAGGCTCATTAATCCTTTTTATCATTTTAATGGGTGTCCTAATTTGGGGGCATACAAATGTAGTTATCTAGAGAAAGTTGGTAGTACAAAGAGGTCAGGAAATTAGAAGGTTCAAAAATTGGTTTAGATTTTCACTTAGTACATTTTCAATGTTTGTTTTTTTTAGTAATGTGTATATGTGCGGTTATATTCATTTTGAATTAGTGGTAGAAGGATTATTCTCAAAAAACAATAAGGTTGGATGTTGAAACGACTTGTTAAAGAGATTTAACTGATCTAGCCTTTTTATTAGTAGCCTTTCTGAGTTTTCAACATTGCTTATAATAATGTGGTAGATTTTTGGGTCAGTGTAGCTTGTAATTGCAGAAAACAAAAGAGAACTGATAGAAGAAAAAGAAGCTAAAGGGTGAAACTAGTGTAGTAGACTCTAACAAATACATATCAATATGTACTAGGGTTTTACTCAGTACATATTGATATGTACTAGTGCTAATGCTAAGGTTTGACTCTTTGTGTTGTCTGAGCTGTTATGAGTATCCATTTTTGCTAAGATAATGCATGCATTCTCAATAGACTGATGTGGTATCCTGTACATCCTTCCAAACTTTAATGGTATTCTAGCATTAACCCCTGCACACTACTTGGTAGTTTTGATACCAACACTAATTATAGTTTCATTATACCTTTTTGTTGGTCACACTTTGGAAAGACTACTTGTAGTTCACTCTCTTCTCTTTTTATTTACCACAATTCAAGAATGCGTCACTAATTAATAAGCACTTGCTAGCCTCAACTGCCGCTATAAAGTAATACCATATGAGGCAATGCAAGTGTAGCTGCAAGAAGCTTCCTTATAAATTCTTTCATAGAAATCCACTGCATAAACAAATCTTCTCTCTGCATTCTATCATTAACAATGAAAGTTAGCGCTAGAGTAATATGTACCGCAGGATATGTATTGAGTATATACTTGAATATGCCCTAGGGAAGAGAATGGAGATAAAGTCACTATCTTTGAAGGACATCTTTCTATTAATGATATAGAGTACGTATTTTATTTTGTCAATTGAGTAGATATTTTGTTTTTCTTCCATACATGCGTATATGTAGTGTGATATCTACTAGGTTTTTACCAAGTACATATTTTGTAATTGAGTACATATTTTGTTTTTCTTCCATACATGCGTATATGTAGTGTGATATCTACTATTCAGGGAGTGGTATAAAAACTTAACAGAAAAGTTACCTTTGCTATTAAGATTCCAATGGGCAGTGTCATCTAAATCTTGAACTGGTATGTGCATTCTCTTTATTTTTTCAATAGTTTCATGATCAAAACAGGCAACAAGTTTTTGTTCATCCCATTCCTTTTCCTCATCTATCAGTTGACTCACCTTTGTCATGTTTTCTGTCCCATTAGTTGGTTTTGTAACTCTTCTCTTGGTCAATGATATTGATATCCTTTTTTCGGAGAAAAAAGAATCAACAAAAACAAACGAGAAATTTCCTATTTAGTCCAAAAACCCGACCCGGGATTAGTGTGTAGTCCAGCGGGATAGAGAAATTATCTGGTAGTCCAAAAAGGTTTAAACATACCTAAAATTACTAGCCTACCCTCACTACTCACGTGTGGACCGTATATCTCTTTCTTCTTCTTTATTTTTCAGACGAAAACTTCATCTACTTTTTTAGAAGAAAACTATTCTTGTTTCTTCTTCTCAATCAACAACACCAACAGCTAATTCAACCCTAAACCCATGCTTAATCATCTCTCGAAACTCATCATCATCAGCAATAGAAACCAAATTCATCGGGAAGCAAGAAGGATAAGCTAAATAGAAAAACCGAAAACAGATCTGGAGAGAAAACCATGGAGAAAGAGAAAAACCGAAAACATGTGAAATTATTCACCGGGTTTTCGTTGGCGGCGGCGATTTATCAAACAAGGAGTAGTTTTGGCATGGTGGTGATGGTAGAGTTGGAGAAACTATGGTTATGTATCTCTGTAACAACAATATTTGTACTTCTTTCTTTCTAACATTTCCATTTTTTATTTATTTATGTACTGATCCTACAATACATATTAATATGTATTTGAAGAATTCATTGATTTTTGTATGAACCTTTTTGTTATGTATGATACTGTAATACGTATTGATATGTACTGGTACGAATATCAATAGTTTATATTGATCCGACAGTATATTCGTATGTATGGTAGAAAAAAGTGATTGATTGATATGTAGGAGTACATATTAGTATTCATATGAATATTCTGCAGTACATATTTGGCTGTACTGACGAAACTCGATAGTTTTTTGACAGCAAGAGCAACGACAATGGCTTAAGGTTTGGCATTTGAATGTTTTGCCTAAATTTGAATATGTGTTAGTAAAAATTGCAGTATATATTTGGTTGTACTGACGAAACTGGATGGTTTTTGACACTGTGAACTGCCGGTACATATTTGAATGTACTGTAATATGTAATGGGAAAAGCTGGGTGCCCCTATAATACATACGGATATGTACTGACTGAGTGACTGAATGTTTGAATGTTTTACAACCAAATCAATGTGGTTTGGACTCAGAATTGAACTTCCGGATATGTACTGTCTCTGACATGTTGTGTGCTCTATGTGGTTTGGCTGATGGAACTTTAGATTATTTTTTTCTATCATTGTGATTTTTCCCGAGCAGTATGGTTTGCTCTCTGCCCATAGGTGTTTTTTGCGCTTGCCTATTTTCATATCCTCAGAGATTGGTTTTCTTCTATTTTGTGTGTAAAACTTATCAATATGTAGTGGTCCATAAGTAGCATATTAGTTTGTGTGTAAAACTTTCCAGTATGTAGTGGTCCATAAGTAGCCTATTAACACATTGAAACTACATATTGACATGTGAAAACCTATCAATATGGATATGTAGTATGTGAAAACCTCATAACTAGATATAGGTATGTACTTGGTAAAAACCTAGTAGATATCACACTACATATACGCATGTATGGAAGAAAAACAAAATATGTACTCAATTGACAGTATTTTGTTTCAAGAATCATTTTTGTTACTTATTAAGCATCTGATTCATCATGGTACACCTAATAAAAGAGAAGAACAAACAAATCATCCCACCGTTTACATCTCTGAGGTGTGTGAGTTCCCAAGTTTGTAATTGTATGTCACTTGATCTTAATTTACTTGTTGTTATCTTATTTTGTTATAATTTTTTATGAATATTGATCGCCCTAATCCACTCCTAGAAACAGTAGAACATAATAGAACACATTCGATATAAAGTACTCCCTCCGTCCCTAATTAGATGAGCTATTTGGTTTTAGTTTTGTCCACAAATAGATGAGCTATTTCACTAACCAATGGGATATTTCTAAAACTATCCTTTTAATTGATTATTTTTTCTATAAGAAATATGTATAATTTGATAGTCATGTTTATATTCGTTGCGTAGGTGTTTTAAAATGCTTTTCAATGGTATAAAGTTTATAAAACCGTGGTATAGTTTAAGAGATAAATCGTTTCTAAATTTTACTAATTATTGCCCATATGGGTATAATTGTAAAAATACTTAAATATACTCCACTTTCCTCCTTGCCTTAAAATTTGTGCAAACCACAAGTAGCTCATCTAATTAGTACGGAGGGAGTATGTGGATTCTTGTCTAGTTTGATTAGTCGATTTTTCTTTTAGGAAGAAGAACTTTAATGCCATTGAAATTCAAGTTACTTCACGCTACTCACTTTGCATTAGTCGTTTACTTTGCAACATTCATCGATCTTTGATCTCCGATGCTTACTTTTTGTTCACACCCAACTTTGGGTCGTTTACTTTCACTTTTGTGCTTTGCATTAATTTGGCTTGTCTCTCTCGATTTTGACTATACATATTGCTGGTTAATATCTGTCTAGATGATGGAATACTTGACACAGTGACCCAGTGAACCCGAGTTCAACCACGGGTTAAACCAACCCTGACCGGTAACTTTTCCGGTTGTGACAAAATAAAATACGTACTCTATATCATTAATAGAAAGATGTCCTTCAAAGATAGTGGCTTTATCTCCATTCTCTTCCCTAGGGCATATTCAAGTATATACTCAATACATATCCTGGTACATATTACTCTAGCGCTAACTTTCATTGTTAATGATAGAATGCGAGAGAAGATTTGTTTATGCAAAGGGATTTCGTGAAAGAATTTATAAGGAAGCTTCTTGCAGCTACACTTGCATTGCCTCATATGGTATTACTTCATAGCGGCAGTTGAGGCTAGCAAGTGCTTATTAATTAGTGACGCATTCTTGAATTGTGGTAAATAAAAAGAGAAGAGAGTGAACTACAAGTAGTCTTTCCAAAGTGTGACCAACAAAAAGGTATAATGAAACTATAATTAGTGATGGTATCAAAACTACCAAGTAGTGTGCAGGGGTTAATGCTAGAATACCATTAAAGTTTGGAAGGATGTACAGGGTACCACATCAGTCTATTGAGAATGCATGCATTATCTTAGCAAAAATGGATACTCATAACAGCTCAGACAACACAAAGAGTCAAACCTTAGCATTGGCACCAATACATATCGATATGTACTGAGTAAAACCATGGTACATATTGATATGTATTTGTTAGAGTCTACTACACTAGTTTCACCCTTTAGCTTCTTTTTCTTCTATCAGTTCTCTTTTGTTTTCTGCAATTACAAGCTACACTGACCCAAAAATCTACCACATTATTATAAGCAATGTTGAAAACTCAGAAAGGCTACTAATAAAAAGGCTAGATCAGTTAAATCTCTTTAACAAGTGGTTTCAACATCCAACCTTATCGTTTTTTGAGAATAATCCTTCTACCACTAATTCAAAATGAATATAACCGCACATATACACATTACTAAAAAAAACAAACACTGAAAATCTAACTAGTAGATTTTGATATGTACTGAGTGAAATCTTAGAGATATTGATGCACACTAAGTGAAAACCTAGTAGATATTGGTATGTAATGAGTAAAAACCTACAATATATTGATATGCACCAAGTGAAAACCTAGTACATATTGATATGAACTAAGTGCAAACCTAGTACATATCAAAATATATATATATATATATGTCTTGAAGAAGAAAAAACAAGAATCGAAAATGTGTAATTCCCATTGTAAAAACATAATCATTGTATGCACACAAAAAGAGTACATATTGATATTGATATGTACTAAGTGAAAATCTAACCAATTTTTGAACCCTCTAATTTCCCGACCTCTTTGTACTACCAACTTTATCTAGATAACAACATTTGTATGCCCCCATATTAGGACACCCATTAAAATGATAAAAAGGATTAATGAGCCTATAAATCTATGACATTACTTTGAACAAATAAGAAACAAGTGCACATCTGGGTACCTTGAACTCCACAACTAACATGAATACATTATTTGTCATTTTTAAGCTTACTTAAATCGACCTTTTTTAAAAGACAGTGTTGCAATTGTTGTATACTTCACTCATGCATGAAACCAAATGAAAACTATCATGTTGTATGACACATGTGATATCCTTAAGACTTAAACAAAATACAAGAAACCATTGTTTAAAAATCATTAAAGGAAGGTGCATGTTGTTAGAAACAAAGCACTAAAATTCAAGTACGGAGAACAAAAAATGAAAAGAGCGTCATGTTCCACTTACCCGCACTTCATTTTAGTAGCATACGCATGATCATCATCATAAGACAATCCAACTGAGAGATGTATCATACTTATTAAGGTGATCACTGTTACTTAGTAAAATGTATGCTTTCCTGCAATATGTGGAACGTTGACCTCATACCGACAAATAATGCATACAAACAGAAAGTTTCATTTCTTGTTCAGTAGCTTCAAAAATACAATTTCCAATTCATCATGGTACATATTAAGAAACTCTTTAGGATGTCTCATAATGTCAATGAAGATTAGGTCGTAATGTCAATCTAATTTTTTTCAGAAAATTTCAGAGGGGTATGCAAATTAAGTCATGCTAATCATCATTCCAAATTCACATTTAGGATCGACGTATATTCTTAAAAGATCGGTCGAATATAAGCAAAGACTCGATCTTAAAATTTTGGAAAAAGAATCAAAAATTCTACACTAAAACGATGAGATCGTTAAATTGATTACGAATCTCCGTTCTAATTTCAAATCAGATCTATGAACTGAAAAAAGAAATAAGAGATTTTGGTTTTTATAAACCCAAAAATGAAATCTCCAGAATAATTTATTTTGAAAGAACAATATACCTAGAATTAAAATCGGAGAGATTAGAAAGAAGTCTTATCTTTTCATATTTCATATACCTAGAATCAAAATCAATATGTACTAATTTGAAATGAGAACAACGAAGATTTACCATTATCGACTCCTCCGGATTTAGTTTGTAGAGAGAGTTGGAATCTCTGATTTTTTTTTCATCAATCTCCATCGCCATCGCCAGAGCTCTCCAATTTGTGAAGAACGAACTGATAAAACTGAGTTAGATTTGACTAGAAGGGTTGTTTAGGCATTTAGAAAAGTACACATCATAGCTTCCACACGTTTTTGGACCAGCGATTAAAATATTTGGTCCAAAAACATATTTTTGGACCAGCGAGTAGAATTATTTTAGTGTTGGACTACACACTAAACGGTTCTTTCTAAACTGGATTAACCAGTAATTCCTAGAAAACAAACATACGGATCCGACCCATGAGCTGTTGAGCCCATCCAGATCTATAGGGCTATTTGCACCCAGATGAAAAAACACTACTTATCCACGCCTAAAGGAAGGGTGGATAAATAGTTTACACCGATATTCACATAAGACGTTGGATACCGATAAATTTCCATTTGGAACCGTAAATAAGAGGATTACAATTAGACATTTAACATGAAGTAGCACAGGATCAACATTTGTTCCTCATATATACCCCCTTCACAGCCACTGAAGCTTCTGGAGAGTAAATTGAAATTTTAGGGTTTCTGCAAAAACAGCAACAAACCACAGCCGAACAACATAACCGAGAAAGATGATTTACGACGTGTATTCACCTCTCTTCAGATCCTTCCTCAGCCAGAAAGGAGGAGCGGATAAAAGGTAGTATATCTATCCCCTCTTTACTTTTCTTCTGTTAGCTCTTCGTATTAGGGTTCCATTTTTATGATTTTCTTTTTGGGTTGTCTTTCTTATGTTTGCTAGAGATATTCCATCTTATTATTGAAATTACAGAAATTATACCTGTTGTTTCTTTAGCTTTATGTGGTGAAACTTTTGGATCTTGATTTTTAACAATAATTTGGAAATCCCTAATTTTAGTTGCTACCTTTTTCTTGTGAAGGGTTTTATGTTTTGCATCATGCAGAAATATAGTGATTAAATTTTTAGGGTCAGAGAGACTTATCTCTAGGCAGTAAACCCTTCCTTCTTCAGAAATTGCTACGGAGCATCCAATAATGTAGGTCTTCAGCTCTGTGGAATAGAGAGCACATAATTATGTAGTTACAGTTCCAACCCTACTTGGTACATATTTTGGTAAAATTTTCCTTGTTTCTTGCTTGGTTCTAAGTTTCAAATTTTTATGTTTGCGGAAGAAACATAGCATTTATTGAAAACAACAGAGTACAAACAAGCCTTTAACACCATCTAAAACTCATCAACAGAAGACTCCTACTAGGAACCCATACTAAAACTTAAAACAGAACACAAGGACAAACCAGCTAGGAACCCATACTAAAACTTAAAACAGAACACAAGGACAAACCAGCTCAACCCTCAGATTTCTAACAAAACACAAAGACCTAGAATCCTACAGAAACTAACAAACTCTCTAAGTTTCAATATGGCAAGGCTGCATTTCGATTTCCTTGCAGCCGATATAACCTTATCAGGCCAGCTTTGTCTAATTTAGTATAAGTCAGTGTATCAAAAAATGTTTTGAAGAGCGTAATGATGCACGCTTTTTGGCGCTTCACTACCTGCGCGTTAGTATCAGGTCAATATATTTAAGAGAAAAAAGGGTTTAAAGCCTAAAAAATAGGTCTAGAAGTTTGCTTTTTACAAGCCCTAGTATAAAATCTCAACAAGCCCGACTGTTTAGAGACTCTCAACGTTTATCTACAATTCGACAACTTCTTCCTTTTATTTCTCATCCTTTTCTTCTTCTGCTATTATACACTTCTATTGTTCTGATTTGCAATGGCTAGCCAGCCTACCCAAGCTAACAAATCCACAAATAAATATGCAGCTTGGAAATGTGGTACTGAAGTTGAATCCAATTATTGTAGGAAGACATGTTTTCTATGTGCAGTGCAAGTTCTCTGACAGGAAATTTCAGGAGGGGTTAGTGGGTTACTAGGTTTAAAAGTCACTTAGGAAAGACGCATAAGGGAGTTTTTGGTTTATTATGTTGGTTTTTGGTTTTATGTTAGGAAGTTTCACATATATATTTATAAGTATTTCCTTTGTGTACTTCCTTTGGTTTTATGTTGGTTTATCATCGCTTTACGTTTTCGCTTTTTGAAACCTTGGTAAAAGTACTTCCTTTGTGTAGTGATTAAGAATTAGAAACGCATGGTTGGAAAACATTGTCAAACTACATAAACTATCAGTGTTCATTTTGGTTCATACATCTTGTTCTGATTGCAAATTGTAATTTCTTCTTACTTTCCAGGAGAATGGAAGACCAGCCTAAACAGCAGAGACCAAAGGCCAACGAGAACAAGCCTGTGATGAATGAGTAATGAACAAGTAGTAACAAGTACAGAAGTATGTGATACACATGAACGATGTAGTAGTTTTTTTCTTCTTTTTGGATTCTATAATAGCTAAAACAGTATCTATTTTGTGGCTGGATTTTTATGTTGGTGTTTTGTAATAGACCCTCTTTGGATCCATGGCCTTAAAAGTGAATGCTTGGTAATGTAGTTCCAACTTTGATCATTAAGTACAGTTTGAGTGCTTGTACAGTTTGAATGCTTGGTAATGTAGTTCCAACTTTGATCATTAAGTACAGTTTGAGTGCTTGTGCTCCTTGAATCCTTTAATTATTGTTGCAGTATTATTTCAGAGCAGCGTGTCTTAGAAGTTGTTCCACTTCTATGATGTTGAAGAAAAAATAATTATGGCACATAGGTTGCACTGATTAACACGTTAAATGTTCACAATTTTGTTTTGTTTTGTTTTCCATGGTTTTCAGCTTGAATGTCTTGCATTTTATGGTTCTACAACGATCTTCTAGCATGACCTCCCATCATCTTAGCCGAAGCTTGTTCTGCCTCTGCAAGTGGATACTTGGAGTCGATTACTGTCGTCAACTTTCCTTCTTTAACGACTTCATCGTCTTACCGTCAGGGTTAAGATGCACAACTCTTCCTTGTTCAAAGAGGTTCTCCTTACATGTTAACGATGTGATTTTACTTGTGACACAGTTTATACTTGCACCCTGATGGACTCGTCAACATTTTACCATCTTCTGTAGTATAGTCTAGAACTTCATCTGCACCCAAACTATTTACAAGATCGATGTTTCGAGCTCCACAGGTAGCAGTCCCATGATTATTTCCATGCTTTGCTAATTGAACTACGTAATGACGTACTCCACCTGAGGCTGCTATGACTAAAACATTTGCTGCCTTCCCTCCACTTTTGACTTCAACGTCTCCGAGAATGGTTAAGACATGTAGTGCAGTAAGTCCTGCTAGGGTAGATCAGCGCCTTCAACAGCTGACACCTCTGGAATAGATTTTAGGCCTTTTTACTGTTAGCTTTGCTGGAGCAACTGCATATCCACCCAGGCCGCCTCCATTCTGCCATCGAGTTAGATTTAGGATTATAGAAAAAGTATATTTGTGGGTTTGAGAAGACCTGCAAAAATTCCAACCCCTGAAAAGGAAAACGCTCTCTAGTAATTTTTTTATGGACCCTCTGGAATTCAACTGTAAATAAACCACTTACCAGCTAATGGTGACACCCCCATAAAATTAGTACCCCTATTAGCACTCATGAAAAATATCTCCTCCTCAGAACCTTACGACACTTCAGTCCAGTCCACACTCTCCATTATTGTCCTTCCACTGCTCACCTATCTGCCCTCTTTAAAACTCCTTTCTCCTCCTCTCACTAAACTTTGCAGAACCACCACTTTTGAAACCTGGCATTTTTAGGGGCGACCCAAACGAATTAGGGGCGACTTTTTTATTCCCAACCCATATATACCGTTAAGGGATGTCCAAAAACGCGGAGAATACGTTAATGCCCTTACATAATCGGAAGTTATTTTGTGTCCGATTATTATGAAGAAATCGGAAGCTTAGTAACGATATTATACTACCGATTAATATCGATTTTGTGCCAAACGCGTATCTTGCTTCTATAACAATCGGAAGGAACAAGAACCTTACTAGACTACCGATTATAGTAGCTCCTAAATTCCCAAATTTGGCGATTTCGTCTAGGAAGAAATTTGGGGCAACTTTATAATCGGAAGTCATATTAACTACCGATTATTATAGTTCCCAAATTCGAAAAAAATGACATTTCTGCAAAAACAAAATTTGGGGCAACTGTATAATCGGAAGTCTTATTAACTACCGATTAATATAGTTCTCAAATTCGAAAAAATTGAGATTTCTGCAAAAACAAAATTTGGGGCAATCAGATAATCGGAAGTAAAAATACTTCATTTGACTACCGATTATACGGTTCCCTAACAAAATAGAGCCGTTGGAACTCTAAACTCTATATAAGGATTGTATCCTTTTACTCTCTATGAACACAAATACCTTTAAACTCTCTCCAACATCATCTTCAACATAATGGCCCAACCATTCATTAATCCTACGGAGTTCACGATTGAAGAAGATTTATCTTTATGTAGGTGCTATGTTCAATTCTATCCGAGACGAGGAGAAGAACGTAGGCAAGGAGGCATAATGAGTATGAGTTATTTGGGGAAAATTTACGAAAATTCTGCGACGACATCGGTAACCCAAACAACCGTCACTCCGCTGATCTTTTCTGCCGGGTTGGTTCAATAAACAGACACGTCGAAGAATTTGTCCATTTAACTTATCTTGTGAATCAATATCGATTGAGGGGTGAAACCAACGATGAGGTTATAGAACGATCTCTCGGGGAATGGCGGAGATGGAAAAGATCAAGCTTCCGTTATGAAGCTCATTTTAGAATCCTTAGGGCGATGGAAAGATTTAATCCGTTTAGGACTCGTCCAACACGTCCACGACGCTAATCACAATACCTCCTTGTAATAGAATTGCGGGAGTTCAATGTAAAATTATGATGATGTGTTACATGTGTAGGTGATATTGTTGTGAATTTCAAAATATTTATGATAATCGGAAGTTTTAATTGTTGATCTAACTACCGATTATACTCCAACGGCTAGTTCGTTCAAAAGAAACTAGCCGTGCCTCGAAAACCACACACAATCGGTTGATAATACATATTGATAAACCTCCGATTATACTACTCTAATGAAACTGAGAACTCTGTTGACAAAACATCCTATAATCGGAAGTATATAACAATAAATATTTACCGATTACTCATAATCGGGTGCTTTGTTCAAACATTTCCTAACGATTATGTGTAATAATTGTACGTAATTTCAGTACAGTCTTGTAAAAGTACGCATCAACGGCCATATTTTCAAAAAAAAAAAAGAGACGTTGGGACTCTCATCTATATAAGGAGGGTAAACTCTTCTTATTTATGCACCAAACAACACATATACAACATCGTGTATTCTACAAATAGATTTTCCATCGTCTACTCTTGTGAATTCATTCTATATCTCAACTTACAAGCATGGCAACGTTTGACGCAACTGAAGATTTGGTCATTGTGAAAACATGGTATCGTGAAACAAGACGTGAAGATGTCATAGCAGGAAGGTTAACACCCGAAGTCTTTTGGGCGAGGGTATATAGCCAATTTGTGCGAGAGTGTGGAAATCCAAAGCAAAGATCACTCCAACAAGTTCATGATCGTTTCCGACTTGTCCAAAAAGGGGTAAATGATTACATAACGATACAAAAGAGGATGTTTAACACTAGCCACTTAAGCTTGTCGATCCAACAATTTGTAAGTATAACGCTTGGTTATTCTTTTTAAATAACACCGGGTGTTTAATCTTTCTTACTAAAACGAAGTTGACATTATTTTATGTTTGATTATGTAGGAGACACTCGCAAAAAGACAATACTTAGTGGAAAAGGGTGAAGAATTCACTTATGATGGAAGTTATGAATTCCTGAAGTCCGTCGCAACAGTATAAATGTTGATTGATGGTTACAATCGGAAGTTATTATTTTATATTGTCTACCGATTCTGGGAAGATTTTTAGCTTTTTTGTCAGACTTTGGTGACAATCGTAAGTTTATGCAATATGTTGTCTACCGATTCTGGGAACAATTTTCAGTTTTTTTTTTTTCAGAGTTTGGTGACAATTTGATGTTTATGTAATATGTAATCTACCGATTCTGGGAAAAATTTACAGTTTATCTTTTGTCAGAGTTTGGTGACAATCGGATGTTTATGTAATATGTAATCTACCGATTCTGGGAAAAAAATTCAGTTGTTTTGTCATCCTTTTAATCGGAAGATAAATTCAAAAAATTAATAACCGATTATAATATTGATTGAGTATGTTTACAAAAGCTTGTATAATCGGTAGATATATTAAAAATATAACTACCGATTATAGCTTTATACTTCACAAAGATTTTCCACAAAATTCCAAAAAAAACATGTACAAATAGGGCTTTCGAAAATACATCTTTCAAACATAACGATCATTGATCTTCATCATCCGAGGGAACCAATTCCAGTAGGCCTTCCGGGAAATCCTCCTTCATGACGCGATCCCAATCCAACATGTTGGTCTCATATTGTTTCAACCAATCGTTACAATGATTCGTTGGGAAGTAATCACTCAAACCACCCAACGGAGGTAATGGGCAATCCCTCTTTACTCTTAAACCGATAAAATGCATCTCATTCACAAATGCCATAACAATTCTTCTATCTTTAACCGATTCATCGCAAACCGTCCTTGTAGGTGTAAACGTAAAAGAATGTCCATACCTAGGAGGAACAAAGAAATGTACCACGCAATTCAAAGCGTCCGCTAAGAGATATCCACATTTAGGCATTGTCATCCAATACTTGGATCCGATTGTCTTCAATCCTTTCGGCACTTTACACGCGCAACAAAGTCTTTAAACTCTAGTTCTTTGTCGTGCCTATCTCCTTCCTTCATCATCTCCATATAGAAATCCTTGTCCTTTATTAGTTGTACCGCCATCTTAGTTCTTAAATTTTGCCATTGGGTGACATCTTCGTTCACCGCCTCTCCAAAGTAACCAATTTGTTCCGAGGCGACGTGAAACCCACAATTTCCATCCCCATCAACCTCGTCGGTGGACAAAACAAATGGAACAATGAGTGGAGGGAGTTGTTTCATATACTCTTCTATAATCGTATACCTTGATCGTGTTGGTCTTCCATGTAAATCCCTAGGACAACGAAGAGTACCATACTTCTCTCTTATAGTCACCATTTCCGTTGATTGTGTTTGTTGCAAGTCACTCATTTGATCAATAACTACGGAGCTAGTTTGGGTCTCCACCGCATCGGCTTGACTTACTTGAGAAGGCTTCATAGAGACCTTTGGACTCACTTGTTGTCCGGTTGGTCCATTTTGATCTTTTCTTAGACGACCTCTTTTCTTGGGTTGCGGCTCATCTTCAAATTCGGCTTCCGAACGCTCATGCCGACACAATATTCTTTTTATTTGACAAATGATCCTTTAATTATTTTCTTTCAATGGTCCTCGACACTTCGGTGTTTGGCCTACCCGCCCCCTTTTGCTTAATAGGTTCATCAACCTCCCTTAAACGTGGGTGAAGAGCTTGCTCCAAATCATGCATCAATATTTGCTTCTTGGCGCCATTTGTTGTAGCATAACGCTCTATTCGTGCACACAATTCCGATTCCATGAATGACGGACCATCGACTACGGGGGTGCTTGGAGTGAAATTTAATTGCTTCCAAAATGGATGAATATCTTTGATGTCAATCACATCGACGTACCTACCCATTTTATGACGACATGGGAGACCAATACCTATCATATCCTTGCAAACACAAACCGTATTCTCGTCATCGTAAGCTTTATACAACTTCAATTGTTCCATCATGTGATTTATTGCCCAACTTGAAACTTTATGAACAATGCCCCTTAGAAGCAATCTTTCCCTTTCATGTTTCGTAGGGAATTTATGTACACTAAATTGCATAGAATCCTTAATCTTTATGAGATCACGATTGGTGAATTCATGGATTGCTTCTTGGATCGACACAACTCCATTTTGACTACCTAGAAGTATTTTCTTTAATCGGCCATGAGACCCCTCCGCAATGCTTGTCGCCTCGTTCTTGAAGTTACGATATTCATATGTCCATGCATACACAAACCTCTCCTTAATCGGTAACCATTGTGTTTTACAATACTCAACGGGTTTTGGGTAGTCCTTGCAATATTCTTCCTCAAATTTCTTCAAGTTTCTTTCGTAAATTTCCTCGGTCATTGACCAAACGATCTTGTCCCATGCTTTCATGAACGCTCTCCAAATTATCCCATCCTCCTTCCATTTTTCATCAAATAACCTCTTCTCTTCCTCTCGTTCTTCCGCGGTTAATTTACTAATGCGCTCATCCTCTTCCTTCGACCTCTTGGTACCCTTCCTTGGTTTTTTAGCTTGGAAATGGTGATGGCAATTGTGTCTGAGGTTGCCTTGAATGTGCCACGTACATTGCAAGTTTCGGGCTTCAGGAAACACTACCGCTATTGCATGCATTAAGGCTTGATCGTTATCCGTTACAATAACCCTTGGAAAATCATCCCCATTGTAAATGGACCTCAACGTTTCCAACATCCAAATGAAACTCACGTTGTTCTCATGATCCATTAAACCCCATGCAATCGTAAACGTGTTTTTGTCCGAAGTGTGACAAGCAATGTTCAACAACGGCATGTTATATTTGTTTGTCTTGTAAGTGGCATCTATCAACAAAATTTGATGAAAACACTGAGCCAATTTTATCATTTCGGGATGTGCCAAGAAAATACGTACCATTTTACCATCCTTTTCTTCCGTCCTCAACGTGTAGTCGTGTAACTCGGCTAACCACTGCGATTGTTGCATGACCGTTCTACCATCCCATTCCGTCCTTTTGATCGTAGATAGGGCCGACCTAATTGTAGACAAAGAAGACAAGTTGTCGGGGCCATCCGCCTTTATTTTACTTAAGATCGCACTCGCCTTTTGGATACGCATAGACCTCACCGTCTCCATTTCATGTGGTTTTAACTTCGCAACCATTACATGTCCAATAAGAGTATCCGGATCATCGTGGTTGTGACAACCATTAACAACTTTATACATTTTCCAATCTTTACTTTCCTTACCATCGGGCTTATAGAAGACTATCTTAAATGGGCATCCAATCTTCTTTGTATGAGTTCGGTACTTCTTCCTCTCCGTCTTCCTTACATACTTATTATTCTTTCCCTCGTGACTCTTTTTCTTCCCACCTCGCTCACAAACCATTTCAAACCTAGTGTCCTTCACGCAAGGGTTCTGAACTACCACGCACATCTTCTCTTTTGCCTTGTTCATAATCCATTCATTTGCTTCCTTCTTACTTCCAAATATCTAAATGCGCATATAACAAACCAAAAAAAATAAGCATAACCATCTAACATACATGATTGGAAAAAGAAAAGATAATTCATGAACATACCAAATCGTTTGCATAGTGTAGGAAAGTATCAGGCCTCAAATAATAATCGTCATCAACCGCTACAATAGCCTACGCACAACAACAACAAGTTATGCATTAGCAATCGGAAGGAAGTTTAGATAATAGGTAACCGATTGTAAAACAATCGATAATTTAATAATATACAAGATAACCGATTATGAGAAATCGGTAGTCATGTACGAATATTATCTACCGATTTACGACATACACAAATGAACAATTCTTCTGTATAAAAAGCTTCAATAATCGGAGGGACTATAAATTCATAAACCAACCGATTATTAAATATCAATAATCGGACATTTATTCATGTATACAACTTCCGATTGTGAGAAATTGAAGCTTTCAATTTGGGGATTTTTTTATATTCGGCAGATGAATACATAAAAATATATCCGATTATTGATAATCGGTATATATTTTACTAAATTAACTACCGAATATATGTCGTTCATGTCATTCAATGCATGCATAAATCGAATTTTCACGTTCGAAAACACACATAAACGCACATAACATGGATAACATGGGTATTAGAGTTTGTTAACAACATACCTGTATGTTTGATGCATCGTTAGCTTTGATCTCGGGTGATTCTCCATTTTCTTCCATGAAAGCGTCGTCTAGGGTTTCATCTCCAGCAAAGTTTGGATTATTCAACATATACCCCAAATTGTCATCTCTAAACGGTAGTGAACCTTGAACTTCAACAACTTCACGTCCTTCTTCGTACCCATCCATGTTTATGGAAGTTGGCAAAAATCGGAAGTTGGCAACATATACCCACTTCTTCTTCTTTTTTTCTTCTTCTTCTTCTCTCACTCAATGAGTTATCTCACAATGCGTCAATTTTTTTTCCTAAACACGTATATATAGATCCCAGCCTACCGATTACAAAGTTTGCTTCCGATTATTTTGTGAAACTACCGATTATTGTTTTGGCTACCGAATATTTTAGTTTTTGGCAAAGGTTGAATCCGGGGCCACTTATAATCGGTATGGTTATAAGTTGTAAACTCTACCGGTTATGGTAGATTTCAAAATTCATCACACGAAGGATTTTAGAAAAAAACTAAATTTGGGGCAACTGTATAATCGGTAGGTTGTGGAACCTATTTGCCTTACGATTATGGCTACATCCAAATCACGAACCACATGGTTATGCCTGGCTCTGTACAATCAGAACCTATGGAATTTTGCAGGGGTTCGATATGGGGCTCCTTACAATAGGTAGGTTGTTCAGTTGGATACACTACCGATTATGGTAGATTTCAAAATTCATCACAAGAAGGATTTTAGAAAAAACTAAATTTGGGGCAACTTTATAATCGGTAGGTTGAGGAACCAATTTGGCTTATGATTATGGCTACATCCAAATCACGAACCACATGGTTATGCCTAGCTCTGTACACTCAAAACCTATGGAATTTGGCAAGGGTTCGATCTGGGGCTCCTTATAATCGGTAGGTTGTCAAGTTGGTAACGCTACCGATTATGGTATATTTCAAATTCCCTTACATGAAGGATTTTAGAAAAAACTCATTTTGGGACAACCCATAATCGGATGGTTTGGTAATATATTTAACTCCCGATTAACGCTGCATCCAAAACACGAACCAAGTGATTATGGCTGGCTGTGTACACTCAAAACCTATGAAATATGGCAAAGGTTGGATCTGGGGCTCGTAATAATCGGTGGGTTATATAATTATATACCCTACCGATTATGGTAGATTTCAAAATTCATTACGTGAAGGATTTTTGAAAAAATTCATTTTGGGGCAACTTATAATCGGTAGTGTATGTAACCTATTAGGCTTCCGATTATGGCTACATCCACAGCTCAAGCCAAGTGGTTATGGTTGGCTCTGCACCCCTCAAAACCTATGAAATTTGGCCAAGGCTGAGTATGGGGCTCCTTATAATCGGTAGTCTTACAAGTTGGATAAGCTACCGATTATAAAAGGGATTATTAGCCGAAGTATCTACACAATAATCGGTAGGTATAGTTTCAATTTAACATGCCGATTCACCTTTAACCTACCGATTATGATGTAGGCTCCCGATTATATAAGGGCATATTGGCCATTTTGAAAAATCGAAGATAAGGGGTAGCTTAGATTTACGTTTGAGTGACCTTTTTTGTCTTTTAGTGTCGCCCCTAAAAATGCCAGGTTTTGAAACCCTCATAAAAAAACCCCATTAAAATGTCTTTAGGTTCTTGCAGTGAAGCTCCTAAAAGGAAGAAGAGTACTAATTATTCTTCACCTTCATCCTCAACTGGTCATGATTACCCATCTCTTTGCCCTACCGATGAGTACAAGAATTTAAGAGATGATCTCTTCACATCAATTCCACAGAACCCACATTAGAATCCTTTAGAAAAGTATGCTTCTGGTGTTTGTGAAAATATCAAGGTAGGTCTAGATGTGGTGTTCATTAACATTGCACAGAAAATGGTGAAGTTGAGTAGTCCTCTTGAGTTATCATCAAGTGATGTACAGGAGGAATTCATTGCAACAATATCACAACTTGAAGAAATGGGTTATTGTTGTGCAAAGCTATGGGCAAGATTTGATGCTCTAAGAGAAATTTCAGAAGAAGAAGAGGGAGTTGTCCTCAAATTAGAGAACATTACTTCAGATAGGAGAAACAAACAAGTTGAAGCAACCATAACTCATACTAAGATTTCTGAGTTAGATGCTAAGTTGAAGAAATTGAAAGCTGCTTCAAAGACTGAAAAAGAAGAGATTGAAACCTTGAAGTTAACAGAGAGGAGTCACATTGAAGAAAGATAACAGATCTTAAGGAACATTAGATCCGCTGCTACATCTCCATGGTAGGCAGCTAGTAAAATCACACCAAATGGGGTTTTTTCTTGTCTGCTGATACTTATCAAACTATGTTTTCTAACTTCTCTGGGTTTTGTTAAAAAATTGGTCCTTTATTTAGTAGTGGAAATTAGTTTGATTTGGGGGATGTAATTTATGGACTACTAATGGAATGCACTGCATTTGATTTCTTTTTGTGAAATTGGTATTGCCCCAAAATCCTTATGTTCCTTTTTGATTCAATAGTGTAGAAATTTGCTATGTCATCTTTAAAAATACTTTTCATTTGTAAGATGGGATCAGATGCAAAAACCTTTTAATCAAGAAGGTCTTGCAGTAAAGACAACTACACTCAATGTTGTGCTTTGCAAGATCAACTTAAAATTATGCTAAAATTGTCCATTGTGTGTTTACTGTGTAATGAGGGGATGGAGTCTTTGGTCAGCAAATGATTCAAGAACCATTGCTTTCTGGAATGATTGCTGGTGTGGGCAGCAACCCCTATCTATTACATGTCCTAACCTGTTCAAGCTTTCAAGTAACAAAAACGATTGTGTTGCTAATATGATTTCTATTGAAGGAAATTGGAAATCCGACTTCAGGCGAGTGCTTACATATGAAGAATCTCAAGAATATGCTCGTGATGGCCTGACAGATACAAGGAGGTGGAAATTACATCCCTTCGGTGTGTTTTCTGTCAAAACTCTGTATTCACAGTTGGTGGCGGAACATGGAACGAATAATTTTCCTTCTCATTTCATTTGGCAGCAGGCAATCCCTCCGAAAATCTGTTTCCTAATGTGGTGTTTGGTTCATGGCAAGTTGAACACTAAAGTTTTGCTTCAGTGGAAAGGAGTGGAGGAGAAGAGACACAAGACCATATTTTCCTGCATTGTAAGATTGCATACAAGATTTGGTGTAACCTTACACCTTCTACATGTTGGACTTGGGTATTACCGGGTTCAATATTAGTTTTAGCAGAATCATGGCATACAAC
Organism: Papaver armeniacum; assembly: GCA_023531295.1. NCBI lineage: Eukaryota > Viridiplantae > Streptophyta > Magnoliopsida > Ranunculales > Papaveraceae > Papaver > Papaver armeniacum. Next base: position 145,044 of record JAJJWW010005328.1, on the reverse strand, counting down.
ACATTGTGAAGCTGGCAACTGCATATGGAAATTGATCCCAGCAGCAATCATTTCCACGATCTGGAAAGAAAGAAACAGTAGAAGATTTGAAGCGGAATATCTATTCAAAACGGATGATGATCTCATCTATGAAGCCAAGTTCTTGGTTCTAACTTGGGCAGCAGCTGTAGGTAACAGAGTTCACCTAAACTTTTCCAATACTGTAATGTCTAATTGGCAGGCAATTTTATTGTAATTCTCTGTTAGTTTTTCACTTTTTTTTTCTTCGCTTCATCTACCTCTGGTAGAATCGCTTGTATTTTCCTTCTTCTTTTAATAAATCTTCATTTTGGTTCAAATTTTTTTTTTTCAAGATTATTCCCAGCGTGTGCGTGGTTATATGCAACGGAAGTTCTTTACACGAGCAACAAATGGTCGTTGTTTACCATGGATGTTACAGAACAAGCAAGAAAAAAAAAAAAACAAACAAACAAACATCAAAACAATAAAACCTCAAAATAGGCTAGAGAAAACAACAATAACCTGCTTCATAGCTCAGAAACAAAAGTAACAGATGCTTCCTAAAATAAATTGTAACTCCTGTGTACATGCTCCAGCTTTAACAAATTTTTGGGAACTACTGAATTCTTCCTTCCTTGTCTCCAATTGCCAAACCAGCACCCCTCTTGGCCATTTTCTCTGCAGTTCAAATCTCACAATAAACATGACATAAATGTATATCTTAAGATTTTAAGAAAAATGCACACATTAACATTTATTTGTTCCAAGAAAACGAATAGACACGGACTTTTTTTTTTTTTTTTTTTTTTCACTAATTTACTTCAGGCTGTTGATAGAAGGCTGTTGATAGAGGAGAAGAAAACATTGGAATGATCTTTTCAGCAACGTGAGATACCATATTCCAGGACGAATATTTCACCGACGTGAATAGGTCCTTTGAGGGGTTCCTATCGTTGCATCAGTGTAATATTCATCTTGGAAGTGATACTTCTCGTTGCTGACAAAATCAGTTGTTGATCTTTTTGAGATGCATCATGGTTCTCTACGTAATTAAGGGCATAAGTGGTTATTAGTAGGGGCCATTTACAATGAGGAAATAGAGGAATTAATATGGAAGTTAGTATAATCTTTTTTTGGTGGTGGTTACTGCGGATTTGGTAACAATGAGGAAATGGTAACAATGAGGAAATAGAGGAATTAATGTATTCGTTTATATAGTGTCTAATCTCAAGATAATTAGAGTGAGTAGAATAGTTAGGTTTGGCATGCAGGCCTTGGGAGGAAGTGCAGGTAAGTCATGAGTTTCATCACGAACCATTTTTTTTGGGACCATGACTTTTTTTGAGGGGACATGATTTGATTAGGCCACCTTCCCTATGATTATAAGGGGTGACCTAAAAGGTAGAGATGACTAAGTTACCCTTTAATTAATTAATAAGATGATTGTACTTCTTACCAACTTATTGCCAAGTGATTGTAATTCTTTAATAGATGATTAATAAGATATTAATTAACATTAAGAAGAAAAAGAAAAAGAAAAAAAAATAATAATTAATTGTTTAATTTTTTTAAATTTAATTTTAATTTTTTTGTCTTTTATTTTTTTTTTCAAAATTTTAAATATTTTTTTTAAAATTTTTTTGTATGTGGTTCGGTTAGATGGAAAATAATGAATCTAGTCGAACTTAAAGTTCGGCTAAGAGAAAATATATAAAAGTTTTTTTAGATAAGAGTTCGGTTAAGTAAAAAATTTCTAAAACTTTTGGGAACGCACAGAACTTTCAGTTCGGTTTGCAAAGATTTTTATGAATATAACCGAACCCTGTTCAGTGTATTTTCAGATAAGAGTTCGGTTAAGTAAAAAATTGCGAACGGACCGAACTCAAAGTTCGGTTAGGTACAAAATTTCTAAAACTTTTGCGAACGCACCGAACTTTCAGTTCGGTTTGCAAAGATTTTTATGAATATAACCGAACCCTGTTCAGTGTATTTTCAGATAGGAGTTCGGTTAAGTACAAAATTGCGAACGGGCCGAACTCAAAGTTCGGTTAGGTACAAAATTTCTAAAACTTTTGTGAATGCACCGAACTATGAGTTTGATTTGCAAGGAAATTTTTCGTTCTAACCGACGTGTTCTTGGTGTTCTATGTTTCAGGAAGTTCGGTTAGAAAACTAGAGTTTTTTTAAACTACTCCTAACCAACAATACTCTGTAACTAACATTTCAAAACTAATTTGATGATTTCTAATCGATTTTTTCAATCAAAAACAAATTAAAAGCAATGGGTTTGCGGGAAAATACCTACGAATTTGCATATCGCTAAAGGGTTTGCGAGAAAAATACTTGCGAATTTGTACTTGTTAAACCAAAGTTAATTAGAAAAAAAGAAAAAAAAAATTGAAAAAAAAATTGTTTTTAAAAAATATAAATTTTTATTTAATTTTTTTTTCAAAAAAAATCATTTAAAAAAAATACAAATAAAATAATATAAGGGTATTTTGGTCATTAATTAAAATATGTGGATAAGGGGTGGCTTCACTTCACTTCTAAATGTCCTCCTAAAATTGAAACCATGGTCCCCTCAAAAAAAGAACGCGCAATTGGGGGATATGGAAACTAATTGGGGGATATAGGTACATGACAAAATAGGGATCCAAATAGCAAAGCTGGGTCACCCCTTATGTAATTATTTTTTAAATTCCTAATCTAACCCTCACTAATCATGTTTAGTGGTTAATAATGATTAGTAAAAATCTTAAGTATTTGGGGGATAGATTAGTGTGTGTTTTTATTTTAATTTGTGTGAGTAGGGATGGCAATGGGGCGGGTATGGGGCGGGGACCTTGAATCCCATCCCCTACCCCGTTCAAAAACCAAAACCCATCCCCTACCCGTTCCCCATAAGAATGGGGCGGGGACGGGTATGGGGAATCCCCGTAGGGGATGGGTTTCCCATGGGTTACCATAACATTATAATAAATATTTAAAATTTTGTAAATAATAATAATTTAAAAATAATTATAATGGTGCAAACAATGATAATAACCTAAGCAGTGCATTTTAAAATTTTAAGTTTATAATAACCAAGTAAAACTGAAAAGTAAAGGAAACAATTGATCCACAATTAAGTATTATGGTTCCTTTTACTTCTTAGTTCCTCACTATTAACCATCTTCCTCCATGTTAATCATCTCATCATGATCTTCTTCGTTATCTTCCAAAAATGTTTCTTGATCAAATGTAATAGGTTATGATGGTATGGCCGTATGGGGCGGGTATGGGGTGGGGACCTTGAATCCCATCCCCACCCCATCCCCGCATCACTACTTTCGGGGATTCCCCGTACCCCGCCCCGTTCCCCATTTATACGGGTAAAACCCTAACCCATAGGGGCGGATCCCCACGGGGATGGGTTTGGGTGGGGCAAATTGCCATCCCTATGTGTGAGTGAGTAGTAGAAGGAGAGAAAAAAAAATTTGAGTGGACTTTTTTTTTTTGAAAATGGAAGATGATTGTGATGAGAGAATTGCAGCAGCTGAATCTTTAGCTCAACTACAACAACAATCATATCTTCAGTCTTCGGTGTATGATAACAACTCACAATTGGAGTTATATGATGAACCAACCCCTTTGGATCATGATTTTCGTGACCATGAAGTGTTTTATGAAGAATCAACTCAAGAAAGTAAACATGTTCAACATACAAGCAACCCCAACACACAGGTAATGCTTCAAAGAGGCCGAAAATTTGATTTTCCTTTTTGAAACCGTCATTTTTTTGTCTGAAACAGCTTAGTACCGGCAAGCTCGTTGTATGAATACGACGCCGGAACTAATGCCACCGGCGTGGTATTCATACTTCTTGCAATGTCGGTATAAGATATCCCCCATTTTAAAAACTCTGCCGGTATGCAGTTATGCTTTTTACCTACCACCGAATATTCCTTGGAATATTAAAACCAGCATGGTTCACTCCTAAATGACCATGCCGGTACTACCAGAAAAGCATCCAGGAATTTAATATTTTTGAAATCCAATACCGGCGTAGTATATAAAACACCGGTCACGCCGGTAGTTGATCCCGGCATGTTTTTAAAATTACCGCCAAGCCGATAATTGGTTCCGTCTGGAAACTCACATATCGAGAATGCCGGCCCTTGTTACCGGCTTAGTACCTTGTTTAGCTAGAATGCCGGTATTTTATCTTCCGGCAATTGTGTTCAAGAACATCCAATGCCGGTACTGTGTATAATTGTTTCTTCCTTTCAAGTGTATTTCTAAAATGCCGGAACATTATTATGCAATGCCGGAATTGTGGTAGAGCACGCCGGAAATGGTACCCGGAATGTTTTTTTTTTTTTGAACTAATTCAATTTTCTTTTCATTTATTCCTTAGATTGTGACATACATTGATCCAACAAATTCCAAACCGCTTGGTCTGGATACGTCCGAATACTATAAGATGCCTCCGGTATGTCACCAAACAATACTTTGCACCTAGTTTTTAGAACGTTATGTGGTGATTGCTTGTAATGAACCTTATAATATTCCATTCTTGTCCTAATGTAGGGAATTAAATCTCCAGCGGAAGCAATTGCTTGGGCAAAAGAGATGGCTTTTAAGAACAAGTGTGTATTGGTGAGGAATACCCAAGGTTCAAATAGGCGTTTTGAGATGGTTTGCGAGAGAAGTGGTGAATACAAGGCGAAGAATATCCATAAGATAAAGGGTTATGTATATGAAAAGAAGACTAATAGGGTATACAAAACTCATACGAGGAAGGATAATTGCCCATTTAAGCTTGTATTCTATTTAAGAGACAAAAAAAATGAATGGGATTGTACGGTGTGGTTTGGCCAACATAACCACCCGGATCCGAAAGATTTTAATGGTCACTCCATAGTTGCGAAGCTAAAACCTTGTGAATTCGAGGATGTAAAGATAATGACCAAAGCATGTATCAAACCAAGAGTGATTCTCAGAACCTTCAAGGAAAAGGATGATCAGAACGTTTCTTCTCTAAGTACAATTTATAGCGCCCAAGCAACCATTAGAAGGGTGGAATGGGAAGGGAGGAGCGTTATGCAAGAATTTGAGAAGATAGTTTGGGATCACAACTACACGCGTATCATTAAAAGAGGACCGGACGAAAATCCCCTTCAAATATTCATTGTGCATCCTTTGCTTTCACAATTGTCTCATACATGTTGTGGTGTTCTTATGATGGATTTCACCTACAAGACAAAAAAATATAACATGCCGTTGTTCATCGTGGGGCAAACATCAGACAAGGTAACATTCACATTGTCTTGATGTTTAATGGAAAACGAGAGGGATTACAATTATCATTGGGCATTACGACAATTGAAATTATTGTTCCCGAAAATCAATTTCGAGGGTCATCGTAACTGATCAAGATGACGCACTAATGGGTGCTATATCTGATGTATTTTCGGATGCACAAAATTTCCTATGTACGTATCATATAGGTCAAAATGTGACAGAACATTGTCATGCTTTGTTTGAACCCTCTAAGGCGGATATTAAGAAGAGAATGATTGCTCAACTAGAGGAAGATGTTCGCAAGAAGAAACTATCACCCGAAGAAGAAGAAGATGAAAGAGGAAAGATTAAAGAGCGAGTGGACAAAGAACACGATGAAAATCATAAAAAGTGGTTGGAATTTCTAAATGATTGGGATAAAGTTTATTGGTCTCTTACCGAGGATATATATGAAAAGAGATTGAACATGTTTAGTGCTAAATATAATGAAGTGTATCCAACCGCCGTCTCATATTGTCGGGATAAATTGTTGGATAAGTACAAGGAAAAATTTGTGCGTGCATGGAAAAACCGGTATAGGCACTTCAAAACTGAAGCAACTAGTGCAGCGGAATCCGCTCATGGTAGATTTAAAGATCTCATCCAGTCCGGGCAAGGCAACGTGGTTACGGTCACCGAGGCAATTGAGCAATACTTTAAGGCTGATATCGATAGGATCAAGAAGGCTTTTGAGAAAAAACTCAATGGAAAGGATGACTCGGTTTCTTCAATATACTAAGTTGCTCCAAGGAATAGAGTTCAACGTCTCTCATTGGGAAATAAAACATATGATGAGATAAATGGCATATGAGAAAAATTATGGAAAACCAGGTGATGTGTGTATTTGTCCGGACATGTCTTCATTGGGGATTCCGTGTCGTCATATGCTTGTGAAGTACAAAAAAGTTATACCTATTAAGGTTATTGATCCGTTTTGGAGGAAACTATCTTTTGACCCCCCCCCCTACGGAAGCTCCCGGACAATCACCATGGGATACAAATGAAGCAAAGGAATTCTACAAAGCTTACTCACGTGGCAACTCGGCTAGACGACAAGTATTGTTGAGCCAACTAAGGCTAATTACTCGCCCATGGATCAAACCAAGTAAAGAGCCAGGAAAGGGAGATCCGATAGGTATACCACAAACTAAAGTTTCAAGGAGAAAACAAAGGAAATAATTCAAAGAAATGACTCGACGTGAAGAAGAACTCGCGGCAACCAAGAAACGAGATCTATCCGCAAGTGAGATTTCGGAACTCCGATTCGCGGAAGCGCCGGTTCCAATTAAAAGGGGTATACCGAGGAAGGAACCGTTAACAAGAAGGTACCAACGTCAATCTTGCAAGAACAACAAGTTGAGCATTTCGAAGTCACACCCATAGTCGATGTATCGGAGGTTCCAAAGAAAAGGGGTAGGCCGCCAAAGGTACCAACATTGAGCTACCAAGAACAACAAGGTGAGCATTCCGAAGCCACACCCATAGTCGATGTATCGGAGGTTCCAAAGAAAAGGGTAGGCCGCCAAAGGTACCAACATTGAGCTACCAAGAACTACAAGGTGAGCATTCCGAAGCCACACCAATAGTCGATGTATCGGAGGTTCCAAAGAAAAGGGGTAGGCCTCCAAAGGTACCAACATTGAACTACCAAGAACAACAAGTTGAGCATTCCGAAAACACACCAATAGTCGATGTATCGGAGGTTCTAAAGAAAAGGGGTAGGGGTAGTAGGCCAAGGAAGTATAATCTCCCGTCACATACCGAAGACATTTGGAGTGTAGAGATTGCAGAGGATGGTTTGGATATAATTAATCTAAAAGTTGGTAATATGACGATGTATAAGGATTCGAAAACGGGTAGGACTCATAGACACTACCATACGAAGATAGAGTCTTACATAGACCAACTTCCTGAGGCTATTCGTGAGTTTATTGTGTATACGGATGATGTCGATGGAGATGGAAATTGTGACTATCATGCTGTGACCAAACAATTAGGAATCTTTGACACGGCGCTTAGTAGAGGTATGACACCATGCATATATGCTAGAACGAGGATGGCCGAACAACTTGTGAACAAGAGGAGCTTTTATGAGAAATTGCTTGGTGAAGGAGAGATGTTTGATGATATGTATGCTCGAGTATTAGGGCCCGATCAAGAGATTAAGTTTCTTCCTTCTGAATATTGGATGAGCATGCCGCTTTGTGGGCATCTAGTGGCGGATACATTTAGATGTGTTGTTCATTATTTTACGCCCACCTTAGAAGTAAAATTTACACCAAAGTGGCAAAAATGCGAGGTATCCCTTAAGAAGAGAAGAGTTGTTTTGGCGTTCGTGAACGTCAATCATTTCGTTATTCCAAAACTCAAGGACAATTGTCCATTGCCACCTGTTTGTGGAATGGTTAAAAACAAGGACCTAGAGCCAAATATCTGGAAAGGATGGATGGCATTGTATGAGGAGAATCACCAATTTTGGGATGCGTTGGCCTTATCAAAGAAACCTCTTCAAGAGGAGGAGAGGAAACTTCATACGTGTGGAAGCAACGAGGAGTAATTTGGATATATGTAGTTCACTAATACGCCACCTTTTGTTTTTTTTTGGAAGTTTGAATTGTAATCATTAAACCATATGCTATGTACGTGCCGGCATGATTTAATTCAAACTTTGCAATGCCGGAACTTATCCGGCTTAGAAATACTTTTCTCTTTTATGCCGGCAACTAACCATAAGTACACATAGATATTAGATTAAGTTCCGGCATTACAAATAACTTCACGATAATGTCGGAACTGTAACAAGATCAATTATTCGTAAGGGAAAGATATAGTACCGGCACTACATTCAAAATCGTATCAATGCCGAATTGTAAATTTCTTTATTCTTGAAAGAAAACAGATTTCCCATGGATGTTACAATTTCGACCATGCGGTTTTGAAAAATAAAAACACAATATTTCATATAGATTCATCAATATATTATGTTCTAAGCCAAAAACAGATGAAATCAACATCTCAAAAATTTAGCAAAGACTAGATTGTTTAACGAACCACATGTAAAGTTAAGATGTTCCAAACTGAAAACAAATGAAACAAAGATTTCAGAGTTTAGCAAGACACACACATAAACATAAACCGACATTAGATTGTTCAAATACATATCTAATACTATAAAAGAAACATTAACAAACATCTTAGATCACTCGGTCATTGGCTTCTTGTGAGCCCTCTTTTTCTTTGGAGTTCACAAGTCCTTTGCATTTGGATCTTCAATTTTGTCTATCTTTTCATCAACTGTCTTCATTTCTTCTGGGGTCAGCACCTCTCCTTTCTTGATCTTGCATTTAAACCAGTTTCCCAATTTTCCTAGCCGCGAACGCTGTTGTTATATATTTACATTCGTACGTTATAAGTTTATCAGTTTATAGGTATACATTCAACCGATAGGAAGTGAACCAGAATTACGTACCAACAAAAGGAGAGTCTTTTCAAGTACGGGCACAGTAGGTTCTGCAAGAGTTTCTGCTTGTGGATGCACTGTTTCGTTGGCCGGGCGTATAATATAAGGATGTGAGTACCTCCGATGACCTCTGAGGAAGCCTGGTTCTAACTCATAACCTTTTTCCGCAAATTCCCAACCAGCCCTGTCCAGTTGTTGTTCTTCCCTTTAATTCTAATGTGTAACTACAGGAGTTGGTTTGTAAACTACCAGCGTATGATGTTCACCTGATACGCATTGAGGTAATATATGAGAAAATTTGGCATCAGATTCACCCTTAAGTGTTTTCTGTTTGTACCCCAAGTTGGCGCATCACACGGAGAGGGTTATGCATAATAAATCCTTTTGGATGAAACAATGGTCCGTTGTAATACGCTACATTGTCATGCCTTGGAAAGTGAACTTCTATTTCGTTCTTATATGGGTCAAACACAACATCTTGGACAGCGATAGAGTCCAAAGCCTCCCTCATGGTGAGTAACCGAGTTCTGTTATTGGGCTTCGGTTTATTGTCGAAAACGTATTTCTTGGCTATAGGAGTCTGTGGATCCAAACCATGCGTTGACGACTCCAAATATTTGTACTCATTGAACAATGTTGGGAAGTGTTCATAAGCCCACACCTACGCAAATGAAAGATCGTTCCAATGAAATGTATGTATAAGAAAAGAACTAATTGGAAAACAAAATAACTAGTTCACCTTACCTGTAATACAGTGAAATTCCCATTAAATTGACGGCAAGTCGCCTTAGAAGATATACGCATCTCCGCCAAAAAATGTGCCAAGAAAGCAGTGCCCCATGAGTACTCATGAACCTCCTCCAAGGGATCCAAGTATTGTAAGTTGTTCATATGCACCAAGTTACCATTAGAGTCAGGGAATATTGCGATGCCCAAGAGGAACAAAAGATAAGCAGCGGTAGTTTGCTGAATTTGTTCGGCATTCAATTCCTTGCCCATCGTATTCCCAAACAACTTTTTGAGATTTACAACTTTAATAGTCTATGTCATGGTATTCTTTTTCATGTACATATTTGCTTTTGTCGTTTCCTCATCCCAACCAAACAACCTTTTAGTCAGATCATATATCTTGGACCATTCTAGGCTCTTACCGTCGTCATCTTTGTTAACGGCTTTTCCTCGGATCTCTAAACCCAATATTCTTTGGATATCTTCAGGGATAATGGTCATCTCGCCAAAAGGAAAATGCATGGTATCAGTCGAAGCATAAAATCTCTCCAAGAAGAAATTTGCCGTCACTTGATCAGTGGCCACATAGTATTCTACCGCTGGATACAACCCAGATGCTCTTACTGCCGCTTGAACCTACAGACACTCCCCTTCCAAATCCCATGTATCCATTTGTTGATGGCGGCAAACACGGAAGGCTTTCTTGTGGTCCTATAAAAACACACCAAACAAACTTCAATTCACCTGATCATATATAAACAATATAATAACTAGATGCAAACGTCTTACATAAGTTGAATAGATCCAACGAGCCCAAGAGTCCTTGTAGTCAAATAAAAGTTTGGGATATCTCGGCTGACCCCAGTGTTTGCCATCACTGCGTTATGGAATCATGTCATATAGTTTTGGGAGGTGCTTTGGTGGATTCTTTCCATCTTTGTCATCGTCTTCAACTCCAGGTTGTCCTAAGCCATGTGAGGATGAGCCACCTGCTACATCAGGAGGTACATAATTCTCCCACTGAGCAGCATCATCGCTGCTTGTGTCTCCCTCCTCCGGGGGATTGTCCCGGATCGTGAGTTTACGACGTTCCGGATCATATCTACTACGTCGAGATTGAGAAGACTTAGGTTTTTCTTCATCAACAGCTTTTCCCTTTCCTTTCTTCATTTTTGTAGCTTTTGACCTACCAAAAAAATGAGTTTTTTAAAAATAAGGAAACAAATTTACGGCATGGTAAATGAACATAACGAGTATGTCGGCACTAATCCCGGCATTGTATACTTAATGAGTTTTACGTCGGTTTATCAGTCCGGCATCTTATGTAAATTAAATACCATGCCGGTAAACAACGAATTGTCTACAGAGATTTTAAAAAATAAGGAAACAAATACCGGTATGGTCGATGAACATAACGAGTATGCCGGCATTAATCCCGGCATTGTATACTAAATGAGTTCCATGCCGGTTAACCAGCTCCGGCATCGTATGTAAATGAAATCCAATGACGGTATTAAGATAATTATCTACAGAGATTTAACAAACTAGGTTAAACAATACCGGCATGGCTAGTGAACAATACGATTTTTCAGGGTTTTTCTAATAACTTGCATGCAATAAAAGGGGGATATAAACTAAATAGGAATTTCAATTCACTCAATATTGGAAGTTGAATTCACTCAATTAAATTTAAATTCACTCAATTAAATTTCGATTCACTCAATTCAATTTCAATTTCACTATAATTTCACTAAGAATGCTTCAATAAACATAGACATCACTTACCTCATCATCTCTGTTATTTCCTCATCATCACTTATATCTTGTTCAATAGATGCTTCTGATTTTGATTTACCACGAGGATTAGGTTTTGGTTTTTCAGGAGGTTTACGAGGACCCATTGTTATTTGGGTATGAAGAATTGAATGAGTTTGGTTTGGATGATGAAACCAGATAATGGAGTTTAGGGGTTCTACAAGTTCTCTTGGAATTGCTAAGTGAAAACAAAAAAATAGAGAGATGGAACCGTTTCCATTTTATGTAGTAATGGAGTTTGTAAATCACAAATAAAGAACCAAATAAATGGAATGAGGAAGTTTGTGGCGGTTACAATGGGGGATAATTGGTGCGACAGATTACAATGGAGAAGAATAAGGAGTTAGAGTTAGTTGTTTTTTTTTTAATTATAAAAGGTAACAAGCCTCGTAATTCCTAGCACCACATACATGCTACATTTAACGCCGAAACACTGTCTTGCTACATTGAACGCCGGAACACTATCTTGACACTCAATTGTGACGGTATTGTATTATGTTAACGAGTCACCATAAGGTTTTAAGCAAACAAACCGACCCAGAATGGCCTTCATATTAATAGTAAGGAAATAAACTAAAAAGCATTAAACACATCAACAACGTAACACATAAATGAAACATCTCAAGCTAATTGCAACTAACATCAGTTCTCGGAACGAGATTCAAGAAACAAAGCAACTTCAAAATGCCTAAAAGGCTCTTTGAACCACTTGAAATATGCTTCATGAGCTTCATACCTATTCCCTCTATATCTTGCAAGAAACTCACTGTATTTACGACATAATTTGATGAGTGCAGTTGTTCGATTGCATACAACAAGATCACTGAATTCTATTATGCGTTTCTTACAGTCCAACAAGTTATTCAATGAAGAACCAGTCCTAACTAGACCCAAAAAAAGATCCGAAGGGCGATGATCTTCCGGCAAATCCGATACTATGTAGTAGTTTTTAATCCACTGGGTTTCTTCCTCAACATCCGCTTCTATCTTAGCTTCTTTTTGACGTTCAACCGCTTCCTCAACCACCAATCTTAGCTAGTTTTTGACGATAATGTTCAAGCTTTGCTTCCTCTTTTTCTTCTCTTTTCCTCTTTTACTATCTCTTCTTCCCCTCATGGCAATTGACTTGGTGGTTTCTTCCGTCCTTCTTAGTTTTTCTAGTATTGTGGCAACTGAGTTGGTGGTGATTGATGATTGATTTCCTATCGCAGTGCACAATATGTTCCTCATATGTTTTTCTTTTTCGAGGGAATTGATGAACTTGGTAGTTGGCGATTGATAATCCATCAGAGAGATGTGTTGGAGATAACGTTTTTTTTTTTTTTTAGGTATCAAGTCCAATGGGTGTATCCATTCCTTTAAATAGATGAGGACATAACGGATCTTTTCCACTTTATCATCCCTAAGATTGTCGCAACTTAGATCCCATGTCGGGATATGGTTTAACTGGTCTTTACCGGGTTAGGAAGTACGACCATGCCGGGATATCTTTTCCACTTTATCATCCAATGCTATTTACTGGTCTATGGTTTAAAAAAATAGCCCTTAGGCATTGAATGTAATTTTCCAGCATTGAATGTAGGAAGTACGACCATGCCGGGATATTTCGCCGGCACAATAAAGTTCATCTATGCAATGCCGGAACATGGATTATTTTAGACAGATTGTAACACTTGGTTCCTATTTGCATATATATACAATATCTATGCCGGATTCTCAAGGTATTGTATTATGTTAACAAAATAAAATAAGTCGGAACTATAATTTATTTCAAATGTAATCCTTGTCGCAGGAAGCACGAATGCACTTAGTACGTGCATCAAGCCTTTAAACCACTTGGTGACCCAAGTGGACGAGTTATAGTCTCGTGAGGGTTTTCATAGAGATGTACCCACAAAATCTTACGAAAGTAACGAAAAGTAACCGATCCACCTGAAATGGTGGCACTCGACTTTGGTTACAATATGGTTAACGTTGGCTTCAAACATGAATGGTTCTCCCTTTTCTTTAAAGTAACGCGTTTTCACGGCTTCATGCTACAAAAACAACACAAAAACTTTGTTTGTTACATAAAAATTGAAAAACAATAGATTGTGTTGAATTAATCATAAGGATACTTACGAGTTGTTGAGGGGACAATCTATTGTGGGTAGCGTGGTCGATCCGATGTTTCATTTTTAGATACTCAACCACCGCATTTAAGATGATGTCGTGTCGTTGCTAGATTTGTTGAGAAGTTCTTCCTTTCGGTTACCGTAATCGTGAATAAACTTGTTAAAAATCTTCAACCACATGGAATCCCGCGTCTTGTTATCTATAGTTGAAGCACGAGTTTCGCGTACCATGCTTGGGTGATTGCTAAATCTTCCTGAGTCAAACGATGCCATTTCTTGTATGTGGGATTAGGTACTATACTAAGCTATTTATAGATGATTTTTCTTGGGTTTAGGGTTTTCCTAAGTTAAGAGTCTCAAGGATATATATAAAAACACACGAGTTTTGGGCTTTTGGGTCCAAGTATTGGCTCTCTTTATATAGAGAAAAACCTCAACGACTAGTATTTTTGGAATCACCCAAAATACCGGCATTAAAATAGAATGCCGGTATAAAGTAATTTCTTCACAGAGATTAGGCCAAATATGCAACCAAATCCGGCATGGTTTTGAAAAAAAATTTAAATGCCGGTACTCTGATCCGGCACTCAATCTATAATAGCGACTAGGCCGGCATTTACATTAAAAAAAAAACGGCTAGTTTTTTGAAATATAAGACCGTTGGGGTTTCATTTCTATATAATACCCCCCATTACTTCGGAAAAATCTACACAAACCACGCCCCAAATAACAAAAATCATTCCCTCAACATACCAAGCACGGTTAAAGCTTCAGAAGGGATGTGGGGTTCATCATCTACCTCTATTTGCAAAGTAAGTAGATTTACTAACAATATAATGTTCAATACTATGACGCATAACTAATATAATTTTCTCTTAAAGAGTCATCATTTCAAGTGTCAAATTTGCAAGTCACCTTCTCATCTAGCCATGGATTGTCCTTTTATTTATTCAAAGTGTAGAAGCTGTGATGGAACACGCCGGTTTTGGATTGCAAAAACTGATGACGCTGAAAATGGAAGAATGTTTCTAAGGTGTTTGAATCACCCAAAGTGCGATGAGTTTCAATGGTTTGACAAAGCTGTTGAACTAGCAGAGTCAAGAGAAAACCACAAGGGCCAATGCAAGCCTATTGATGGGTGTTATATGAAGGGAAAGGAATATGTTGAAAGAGAAGATGAACCAATTAAGATAGTCCTCGACACTGAGATTCCGCATTTATGTCTTCAAGATATACGCAAAAGATTCAAAGGCTTCGCAATTTTTGAAAAGGGATGGAAATAGATTATGAGATCCTCTATAACCAAATTTAATCCATTCCATGTCGTTTAGTATGTTTTAATTTAATTTTCTAATCCAATTTAATGGATTACTTAGGAATGAATTAATAAAGCATTCGTGAAGAACTATCACGGCAGAGTTCCTGCATTGAATCAATCAAGATTAGAGTGCCAGTTTTGTAACCAAAATGAATTTTTTTTTTAAAATACAATTCCGGCATGGATTTAGATAACGAATCCACGCCAGTACCTTCGTATATCTATTCAGGAACATGGGATTTTTAATATTCATATATCGGTATGGTTATATAGAATAATTTCTGTGCCGGTATCAGTGACCGGCATAGAATCGTTATAATCTTTCATGCCGGAACCTGTACCGGCGTCCTAGTAACCTTTTCCATGCAGGTAAATTTTGTAAATAAAACTTGCAAATATAACAATTCACTACAAATTTAAATTTAAACATGTTCAACCTAACAAAAACAAACTCGATCGTGCTTAAATGTTCTTAACCCACGAATCATAAACCAAAAGCAAACCAAACTTTAAAGAGTAAACCATGAGTTACAAACGAAAACAAGTTAGAAATTCCTCAAGACGTAACAACCACCATCCAAATGAAAGAAACACAACTGAAGAGCTAATCACTCGGTCCTTTGCTTCTTTTGGGCCACTCTATTCCTCGTTTCCCCGAACAAATCTCTTGCACTATGGTCGGTTTCTTCAATTTTATCAAGCTTTTCCACGACTTCCTTCATCTCTTCAAGGGATAACACCTCTCCTCCCGAGTACTTGCAACCTAACATCTTCTTCAACTTGCCAAGCCGACGCCGCTAGTTTCACACATACAACACATAATTAGTATATATATGCTAATATAAAATTATGTGTACATTTAACGAGTAAGCAATTAACAATACTTACTAGCAATCCAATGGTCTTATTAAGTTGGCTCATCGTAGGTGGTGCCGCTATAGGAGTTGGAACGGGAGGGTTTTTCTGGGGTGGAACTTGGACATCTCCAAAGCCGCACAACAAGTGGATGTGACCATTCCAAATAATCACGAATGTAGGTTGGGTCACCATCACCGTTATTCGCAACCTCCCAATTAGTAGTATCAACCAAACGACGTGGTTCCCTATCCCTCCAGTGTGTTGGTTCGGGAGTTGGATCATACTCTACCCTCAACCTTGTGGAACTTGACATGCAACGAGAATAATCAAGAAGGTACCTTTCAGTAGAGGTTGTCATGATACTAGGTGATAGGTGTCTAAAACACCTAATTTTATATCTAGTATTTATGCTTTCTTTGAGAGTTTTCTTGTAAATTATGTATTTTATCTTTTCTTTTGAGTTTATAGGTGTTTTGGAGTCATTGGAGCAAAATAAGAAGAAATTGTCCAAAGTCGCCAAGAAGGACAAAGTCGTCATTTCATGGGCGGATGATATTGGGAGCACAGTGAAAGATAAGGGGCAATCGCAGTGGCCCGTATCCACTATTTGGGTGTTAATAGAAATCCCACTTCACAGGGCATTATCTAGATCGAATTGAGAAACTTTCCCTTTCTCTATTGTTATCGGCCAATTTCTTATTGCCGTGAGGTTGAGATGCGAGAAATCGGTGAAGAAGAGAAGAATCAAGCAATGAAACCGAAATCGGTTCTCAGAGAAATGGGTTGGTGGTTTCGTTAGGATGGAAGATTGAGGAGAAATTGATGATTGAATTGAGAGTTGCGAAGTTAGGGTTTGAGAAGAAACAAAGGAGATTTGCGAATGCTTTCATGACTCTCTCGAACAAGATCGAGACGATGGATTGATATCTCAAGAAATTGATTGAAGAATAGGGATGAATTGATGAAGGATTGAATTGGGTCCAAGAATTCAGGGAAGAAGAGCTTAGGGTTTGTGTTGTGCTCGAGGTCGGATGAGAAGGAGAGACTCATGAATTTGTTGTTGTTGTTCTTGAGGTGGATTTGAAGCGATTGCAGATGCCGTGTCCGAAAAGGATTGAAATAAAATTGCGATCCGGTGGTCAGATGAAGCTTAATTAAATGCAAGTTTGATTGGTTGGTGACAATGAAGCTCGAGATGGTGAAAGTGAGCAATAACAACGAGGAGTTTCGAGAATGAAGGGATGCTTGGTCT
This sequence comes from Papaver armeniacum, assembly GCA_023531295.1. NCBI lineage: Eukaryota > Viridiplantae > Streptophyta > Magnoliopsida > Ranunculales > Papaveraceae > Papaver > Papaver armeniacum. The sequence goes on along the minus strand of JAJJWW010005328.1, from coordinate 128,176 downwards.
CAGTATTGCAATGAGCTGCAAATTGCAAATGGAGTTAAAGCAAGTGCTTGAAGGAATTGTGTTGCGTTTGGAGATGGAACTGAGCCGTGTAGAAAGGATTGAGATATGGACAAAATTGCAGGTCATGGGTTCTGGTGATGATTGTGGAGATTTAGGGGTGGTGCTCAATTTGGATGTACGAATCTGAGAAGGTGATATGCCAGTGCAGATGGAGAAACCAATTTGCAGCACTAAAGTTGAAGATTTCAGTGATGTATCTAGTTCCTTAACGCAACAACGAACTAAGCTGATGGAACTGCATGGTGGAGTCTCATTTACAATGGGAACTGTGGGTATTCTCCAATGAAGGATGCATGAGTCGAAACAAAGAAGAGCATTGAGCGATTCATCGGGGTCTCTTGATTCAACAAGAGGAAGCTCAGACATAAAGCAATTGGCAGAAACAAGGTTGGCCGGAGTTGGGAGGTGGTGTCAAGTTATGAAGTGATGATAATTCGATAGCAAAGATGAAAGTTAAATCGTTGGGTGAGTCTGTCCACTTGGTGGTGAATTTCCGAGATAATTCAAGGAACATAGGTTCGTGGTCGATCGGTGTGTATTTACCGGTGCTACAAACAACCATGAAGATGCAAGGATACGAGTTTGTTATTGTTGATTGGCAGTGACGGTGGCCCTGGGATTGAGAAGAACAAATAATCGGAGCCGCTGGCAACGCTCACTTGATTGTCGTGGTCGGAAAATGAGTCGAATCTGCAGTGGTTCTCGCAAGGAAGAGAAAGGGGTCTGTTGATTGAGTATTAGAGCTATTCAATGGGTGTTTGATCGAGGCGAGAATATGGAAAGCGAAAATGTAGTCAAAGTCAACTGGTCTTTGTTCGCAGAAGTGAAGCCGTGGTCACCAAGTCACGGAATAGAATGGAGGCTAGAAGAGCTTGGACGTGGCCTGGATTTGGAATCTGGTGATGATGCTGCCAGGGTTGGATGAGGTTTGTGAGCTTGTATGAAGGCTTGAGGAACTGGCGATGTGTTTGGTAGGAAACTCAGTGAAGGAGCTGACAGTGGTGGTATTCAATGAGATGAAGTGCAGCATGGTTTGTGGATGTGACTGAGATTGCTGTTGGCCTGAGATTGAAACTGGTTCAAGTGAAGCTGGTTGTGTGCAGTGAGGGCTTGAGGTTATGGTGGAATGCAAGCTGGTGCTGGTTCTGAGCTTGAGTTTCAAGGCTTAGATTGAGTTAGAGAAGGATGAAGTGATAAATTGCAGGTGATGGTGTTTGTGGATGGAGTTGAAGTGCAGGCTACTGAGATGGAGGAGTGGCAGTGGAGATGGACTGTGAAACTGAAGCCTGGGTATGAATGGTGCGCAATGATGGCTGTAGAAGATTATGGCCTGTGCAAGTTTGCAAAATGGCCTAGGCGTGTGCTAATTAGACTCAGTCCAACCCAGTTAGACTTTCACTCAGCCTATGACTCAGACTTGGCTACCTCACTCAGCTGAGCCTTGACCCGGTTTGACTCAGTGATCTGGACTGAGTTGACCGATTTGACCCGACCAATTTGACCCGTTGACCGGTGACCGGTGGACTTTGCCGGTCACCTGAGACAGCTTTCCGCGACCTTCCCGCCACCTTCCGGCCATAATCCCAGTTTTCCTAAAGACGAAATTTGGACATAATTTTACATGGGTTTTTCTCACACATGGGCTTGGTGGACCACTTGGAGATGGGTTTTGAGAAGACCTAATATTGGAAGGAGTATCCTTATGGAATGGGAGAAGCATATATATAGAAAACTCTTTCTCTAAACCGAATATCTCCATTAGGGAGACTTCTACTTTTGGTTCTAGGGTTTAGAAACATGATAGGTTTTCTCTTTATTCTTGCTATGAACTCCTATGCCATGAGTAACTAAGTTTTATTATTGGTTGAAGATGTAGTTGGATTTTGCAACCAAGTTATGATTTTTATGAATTAGTTTTCTCTCAATATTATCGTTTGATTTCTACGGGTTATAATAATTGCATGATTGATGTATTGCAATATGATTGAATGTTTGTTTAGTTAAGTCTAGAATTGATTGAACTCACATCCATATCTATAGCTATTTTAGGGTTTTTCATCAAGCGATAACCTTGAATACGAGTAGCATGATATGATTCTAGGTTGTAGTGATACATCCTTGTAGTCATATGTAGAAATTGACCTTTGTCCGAATTGTCATGCGCAATGTGTGATAGTTGCATTGATTAGCTTATTTCTGAAACTTAATGCTCCTAGGAATTGAACTTAATTAGCGCAAGGCGTTAGGTTATTCTTTAGGTAGAATTCACATATGCAGCCCTAATGTGTGTGTGATGAATTAGGAAATTAATAGATTATCTTGCTCTCTTGATTCTCTAGGCTTTTGATGATAGTGAGATTAAATACGAATTCTATTCATATATTCATAAACTTGTTTACAATTGAAGATGAAACCTTTATCCAATATTTTCACCTCATTGATTTGCGTGTTTATTTATTTGCTTCGCTTTTATTTTATTTTAGTATATAAAAATCAGCAAACCCCCGGTGTTTTATATAGGGAACCATAACATATTGACAACTTATACCTCTCTGTGGGAACGATCCTTTCTTGCCCTTGCTATATTTATATTTTGAGTAGTAAGAAAGTGTAAATATATTTTTGACGCTTACGACAGCGATCACTAGGTAATTGCTTGAATCCAATTTGCCGCATCACACGTCGAGGATCAGCCATAACGTATCCCTTTGGGTGGAACAAAGGACCTTGGTATAATACAACGTTATAAAACCAAGTGTATTGACGGTTATCTCTAGCCTCCTTGTAGGGGTCGAACACAACATCCTTGGTAGTCATCGCGTTAAGAGCCAATCTCATTTCTATCAGTCGACCATTGTTACTGGGCTTCGGATGGGCGTTGAACTCGTATTTCTTTGCTCTAGGCTCCTGGGGGTCAACACCTGGATTAAACTTCAAGAAGGGGTGGTCCTTGAACAATGTTGGGAAATGTTCATAAGCCCACACCTATACAAATTTGAAATGATACATATAAAAGTCAGTAAATTTTGTTTCTAAATACATAATATGGATACACGTGAACAATATAAATAAGAACATAAGTTTAAAAAAAAAAGTACCTGGAGTAAAGTGAAATTCCCAACGAATTGGTTTGTAACCGCTTTAGAGGCCCTTCTCATCTCCGCCATCAAATGTGCCATTGCCACGGTGCCCCATGAATATGTAAAGACCTCGTCCAACGGATCCAAGTACTGAAGGAAGTTTGCACTAACCCTGTTTCTACTAGTTTCAGGGAATACCCGAGTAACCAAGATGTATAACAGTGCACGCAACTACAGATAACGAATCTGTATGGGGTCCCATCTATCCTGCGCACTTCTTTTCTTTGTGTTTTCAAACTTCTTCTTAAGCAGGGTCAGTTTGAATGTCTTTGTCCTACTAACCTTAGATACATAGAATCTTTCCACAGACTCTTTGTAGTCCCAAACAAACAACTTGTTAGTAAGCTCGTGCAACTTCGTCCATTCTAGCTCAAGGTCACCTCGTTCTGCAATTGATTTGCCGGTAATATCCAAGCCTAGAATGTTCTGAGCATCATCTGGGATCAAGGTCATCTCTCCAAACGGGAAGTGCATGGTATCATTTTCACCATGATACCTTTCAACGAAGCAATTTACTGTGACAATATCTGGCTTCACATAATTTTCAACCAAAGGATATAGACCAAGTTGAACAGGGATTGATGGAGTTGGTCGTTGCTGCCATGAATGACGCAGAGATGATGAAGGGTGTTTCGGTGATGTACATGAGTCGAAACTAAGCAGGGAAGAACTTGGGAAGGTAAGGAGAAATGAAGATGATCGATGCTGTTAAAGAGATGGACGGAACTAGAGTTTTGCTGTTGGTAGTGAACAATGGCATGGCAGCGACGGTGATGATGTGGTCTGTGAGTTATGTATGTTGGGTGCTCGAGTTTGAGAAAGAAAACGGAGAAGACGAGTATCCAGCTATGATGAAACAATATGAATTCTCAATGGATGCTTTTTTATCACCATGACACTTGATGAGTTTTGCTGCCATCAACAAATATGAAGGAGTATTGCTGCTGCCCGTGATCAAAGATGAACGAAGACTTGGACCTCGAGCTGGACAAGGACTACATCTGTAAATGGGTCGACGAAAACCTAGCCTCCAATTACTCTTCATGCTTTCATCTGTTCTTCTGGAGTTTAGATCGCTTTGCATCATGGTTCTTATAGAGTTTAAGAAAAACAATTAGTTCGGGTAAATTTTGCTCTAAGTTGCTGTGCGTGGTAAATTTTGTGTCTTAATTATATTGAAAAAGAGCATGCACCTAGTTTGGGTTGAGTCTTACCTATATTAAATTCTGATGCACTAACCCCAATACCACCTTTGAGGATTCATTTTCTCCGAACATCTCCCAAACTCCAAAGATCTTTGTATTTTTGGTAGGTAACGGTTAAGTTTATAGAGTAAACTTCCTTGCTGTTTTTGGAGGTTAATTTTGCTGGTTCTGCCAAAGTAAGTGCAGTAGGAGAATGAGATCTGGTGGCCAGAGTAATGATTTGAAAAAGTGAAGGCTTATTTATGCAGAATCTTCTTGGAAGTAGGTATCTCAACCTTGTCAGTCCTACTCTTTAACATACAATACACCCCATGTGAATTAATACCATTTCTGGTAATAACTAGGAAGAAGGTAATTATAAAAATGAAATGAAATTAGGTTGAAATGCAAATTCAAACTCAAATTCGAGTTACTTGTGAAATGAAACTGAAATGAAAAACTTCATATGCATCACCACAATGGACCCAATGAACTACTCCATTTCTGGTAACATTAGGAGATAGTAAACTTATTTTAAAGAAGCTAATTATCAAACTGAAATGGAAGTTGAAATGCAAATGCATAAACTGATTACAAACATCCAAAAAGAAAGTCAATATAGGCAGAGGTAGATTGAGAAAATAGCAGCAACCGACTGATTTTTGTGTGTGTAAATCTGCAGGCTAGATATAAATTGGCAGACAATACGGACTATACCATGGTGGTTGTAGATTGACCAAACTAATTAGTGAGATAACTAATCAAGTTGGATAGAATTCCGAAAAATACAAGTTCTTCATGGCTATTGACACCACCAACTCCTGTAACCTTCATTAGTGTCTATTTCTTCTTTCTCCAGAATGAGAAGTAGACTAAAGTTTGGGATTTGGTATGAATTTTATGCTGACTTTTATGGGTTCTATCAGCTTATAGTCCATACTGCAGGACCATGGTTAAGATATATATTTTAATTATTATTATGTATTAATGTGTAAATACATATTTTTATTTTTTATATTTATTGTATTCTGTTAAACTAGAGAAGGATGTTGTATATACAATAATAACTAATTTATTTTTTTAATTAATTGAGTTTAGAGTGAGGAAATCCCCAAATCGAAAACCCAACCTCCAATCACTCTTCATGCTTTCATATGTTCTTATGGAGTTTAAATCGGTTTGCATCATGGTTTTTCTTATAAAGGAGGTGGGTGTCTATCTACACTATTGGAACCAACCAAGGTTGGGTGACTACGGACCTACCAGAATTTGTGCCTCAGGACCCGACTGGTATATATTGGCAAGGAAAGTTACTATGGAGATATTATGACCGCAGAATAATGGTGTTCGAGGCAGAGTCTGAAAGATTCACAACACCGTACCCCATCGCCATTTACTGATGTCAACTACTACGGAAATGATCCAAATGACTTTCTACTTTCCGCACTTGGAGTAACTCAGCATAATAAATAATTTAGTATAATAAATAAACAATGATAAATTACGTATTTTTATTTCTCATGCAGATTTCTATATAAAATTTGTTTTGCAACTCTTCAAGATTTCTATATAAAATTTGTTTTAAGCATGAATAAATGAAACAATTACTGAAAAAGGTGAGTCGATCTATGCGTATCGGCGATTGAATCGGACCTCAACTCGGAGAAAAAATTTCTTCGTTCTTCTCGTTTTCAGCGCAATCAACATCAAATCTCAGGTGAATTGTTGAATCCTTACATCAATCATCATGTTTTTTTGGGATTAATTGGTATTAATTCAGGTGTTTCATAATGAATACCGGTTCTAAAACATCAAATGGGTATGCAAAATCATCTTCAGTTGAAGAAATGAAAATTCCTTCGATTGAACTACCAGATGACTTATTTGAGAAAAGTTTAGATCCATGGAGATTTTCTCTCATTGGTAGATTAAATTTACATAAAATCAAATTTATAGATGCTGCTATAATCCTTAGAAATCAATGGAAATTAGTTGGAGAATGTAAACTAATACCATTAGGAAGATGTTTCTTTATAATTAAACTGGATAATACTACAGATCGTAATTACATCAAATCTCAAACATGGGAAGTCACAGATCAAGTATTGCAAGTAAGGAATTGGGTTTATAATTTCCGACCTGTTAGTCAAAGAACATCTAAGGCGTTTGTTTGGGTAAGATTTTCAGGTTTAGGACTTGAATTTTGGAGTGAATCAATTCTCTTTCAGATATGCAAGGAGATTGGTACTCCGATCAAAATTGATGCAGCAACAGCCAAATGTGATGTTGGGTACTATGCAAATGTCCTGGTTGAAATTGATTTTGCTTTTCCAATAGCTAACAAAGTATGGATAGGAACTAAATATGGTGGTTCCTTTCAAGAAGTCTCCATTCCAGACTGTCCAAAATATTGCAGCACTTGCAAAATGGTAGGACATTTTATCACATAATGTAGAGTGGAAAAAGCCAAGAATACTACAAAGAATTCAGAAGATCTTAATACTCCTCATACTCCTCAACAATTTAAGGATACTTCTTCATCAAATCAGCAGTCTAATTCATCTCCAACAAATAATAATTTTGGAACTGCACCTTTGAACAAACCTTTTGATATCTGTGACTGATCTGAATGTGAAACTGAAGATTCTGTTATACATACTATTTATGTTACTCCAACTGTTCAAATTGCTCAAGTTAACAAAATTGGTAATACAAGACGATTTAGTCCTCTTAAATGTGTACAAATATTCTTGAAGATACAGTAGCTGAAGTGGAAATTGATGTTCTAGAAACACCCAAAGCATTAGGGGTTCTGAAAGATAATGTTATACAGGACAATTCAGTCAAATATATAGATGGTAAAACAAGGAATGTCTCAGATGAGACTATCAAGGTTACTTCATGGTCTAAAGTGGTTGCAAAGAAGGTTATTAACTCTTCTCCCTATACTTCTCAAAATTCACCAGGTGCAATAAAAGGTGGTAATCCAGTTGTTGCCAATAATAAGTACAATTTTAGGAAAAATCAAGGTAAAGGAGGAACCAAAAATCCTCCACCACCTAAATGAAGATAATATATTGGAATATCCGGGGCCTGATGAGACCTAGGGCTCAGGATAAATTAAGGTCTTTGGTTAATCAATTTAGTCCATCTCTTATTTGGATTGCAGAACAATTTTTTTTTGTAGTGCTTCATTTTGTAGTAAGCTGAATCTTCCTGGAATACAAAGCATGGTGATTCATAATTCAACTTCATCAACAAAAGGTAACTTATGGTTATTTTGGAATACTTTTTTAGCAAATCCTCAAGTTATTTCAATATCAAGTCAAACGATAACAATTAGCATTGGTGATGTATTAGTATCTGGTGTTCATGCTCATGTCAAAAAAATCTAAGGAAGTTTTTATGGTCAGAAATGGAAATTATTAGTGAATTTAAGAATCCATGGATTGTGTTAGGTGATTTTAGTGCAATTACTTCACCTGAGGAAAAAGTTGGAGGTAAAGCTCCAAATAGAAATTCAATGTTAGACTTTACTCATTGTCTTAATGCATGTGAATTACTACAAGCACCTAAGACAGGTCAACAGTTCTTTTGGTCTAACTGTCAACAAGGAAACAAAACAATCTTATGCACTTTAGATAGAGTTGTTTCAATTCCTTATGGTTACAAAAATATGGAGATTGGGGTTATAAAGTTGGATTAAGAATTGTATCAGATTATGCACCTTTGTTGGGAGGTTGTGCTAGCATACTTAAACCAAAAAATATTCCTTGGAGATTTCAGAAAATGTGGATTGAACATCCATTCTTTTTGTCAGAAGTAAAGAAAGTTTGGTCAGAACCTATAATTGGAGATTCTTCTTTTATATTTATGCATAAACTTAAAAAATTAAAGAAATTCTTAAATGAATGGAATTGGAGTATTTTTGGTAATGTTCATACAAAGATTAAGGAAGCTGAAGAAAAAGTCCAAAGTGCAATGGAGTTATCTGACAAAAATCCTTTTGATGAAAGTGTTATGGCTAAATTGGAAGCTCAGAATGAACATGCTAGTAGAGAAGAACAAGCTAACACTCTTATGAGACTTAAATCCAGGGAAAAGTGGGTTACTGAAGGATCAGCAAATACTGGATACTTCCATGCTAAAATGAAGATTAGACAAGAAAGAAATATGATCAGTGAATTGGAAGATAGCAATGGAAATATTATATGTGAGCAATTAAAAATTGCAGATTCTTTAGTTCAACATTTTCAACAAAAATTTGAAGCTCAAGATGTTAATATTACTGAAGAATTACTTGATGTCATTCCATCTGTTATTACAACTGAAGATCAAGCTATGTTAGTGTTGATGGTGGATTTTCATTTAAGGGCTGAAATTATAAAAGCCAAAATTATGCGCTAACATCTTGGAAAAGATAAAGCCATTAATAAGTGATGAATACTTATTCACTTTACTAATTCACCTAGAAAGGAGTATGTGGCAACAATTCCAGTATTTTGTGAATTAAATACACGAAATTCATCCAGGTTGGAGCATGTAGCAACAATCCCATATACCCTGTGAATTTACATCATTATTAATTAATGCATATCCAAATTTTGTATTTCCTGTATTCATTACCAAAGCGGCATGAAGACCGAGTGTTGTTCTCAGTAGAGCAACACGAACCTCCAAGCATTAATAATGAAGCATGTACGAAATACCCGCGTACAAAGTTGCATCTCTCGGTGTGTTATACTAGCCCGATTGAGCATATTTGAACCCGAACCGACCATATCGGTCTCGTAAACGATCACGACCATCCAACTTCACCAAAGATGATTGGATGACTTAGATTAAATCCATGACCCCAAACAGTATTGGAATATTCACCACCGACCCAACGCGGACCCGCATGGTCGGCCTCCCCCAAAAGGGTGGCATAGTTTGCCAAACCGTCCAAACCAAAGCAGATGCACGGAAAACCTAAATTAGGGTTTGCGGCACATTACATATATCGCAAAACAAGTCTCAACCATCCATCTTCGCAGGCATAGATGGAGGGAGTAGATGTAGATTCAAAGGGCCCGAGCATTTCAACACAAACACCGTGGCCCGCCTACATACCGATGACGGTCAGACCAACTATAGTAGGTCGTCTTGATTCGTGCTCCCAAACCGGGTATGTCACACTACTTCAAAACTCCGATTAGGGTTTGTGTCACGATCACGAGCGTCCCTTTTCTCCCCGCTTCGGATGAAGGGTCCAGAATAGACTAAGCAGTCCGGTAAGTATCAACATGATCACCGCCCCACCTATCTCCATACCCGATCGGCCAAGACCTAACTTGGCTGTACACCTTGATTCGCGCACCCAAGCTAGGCGTGGTCACACTTCCCAACCACAAACTGATCTCGACCCGCTCAAGTTTACCGGACAAATTGAGTGGCTTAGATCACGTTTCTATGGGATGATGAAGTACAGGTATATACACCATCCCACCGTATGCACGCCGGGTTGATCGGCCAAGACCGACCAAGCTTGGTCGTCTTGGAACGCGCGCCCAAATCGACATGATGCGCGGCTTTTGCGGCACCAAATTTATGTTGCAAATTGATCTCGACCACTCAACTTCGCCGGAAAAATTGAGTGGCCCAGATCACATTTTCACGAGACAATGAGATATGGGCGCCTACACCGTCATGTCGTCTACACACATGCACGATCGGCCCTATCAAAATTGTATCCCAAGCTTGGATTCGACCAAGCTGAAGAGTGATGCTTGCGCACCTCTTCAAAAATCCTAATTCCGTCAACGGTCGCAGATTAGTGTCTCAAAGATCATCTCGTCCGTCCAACTTCACCGGCTTGGTTATACAACCCTGTTCAGGAGTTAATTGGTCAGTGAGGCGTCATGGTGATCATCACCCGTCACTTTACCACACCATGATGCTATACCTGCATAGAATACACACGGTACTTCACAGGTATCGACTTCCTAAATAACTTAGTTATTTAATCGAGCATTACATGCTACTTTATGTGGATCCCACGATCCACACACTCGAGACATCAATCATGTCACAAACTGGGGATACATATCGGGTATTGGTCTCGGTTTACGGCGTGGCAAGCGTGTAACGTGCCATCACAAGAACGTGTCAGGAAGTCATGGACGGTTAGAGATGACAGGAGAAGTGGGCAAGACTGGTCGTGTAAACACTAACACAACTCCACTACTCCATCACTCCACTTCCTCCACTTCCCACGAGAGATGTGAATAAGGCTCAAATGACTTGTATAAATAGGTTCTCCTCCCTATTTCCAAAATAACAGAACAAGTCCAGACAACAGAGGCAAGTGTTGATACCATCGTATTCAAACACCGGAACTGATGGCTTACATCCTGCAATCCAGTTCAGCTTTCCGATACAAGTCATACATAGCCAACACATTCACAATCTCAACACCTTCTTCGCTTCCCTCTGTAAGATCAACCCCATCTCCTTCACTTTGTGACCGAAACAAGTCTGGAACGACCATTTCTTGGTTTAGGTCGGATTTGCACAGATTGATTTCTCGAATCTACAAGCACTCCCGTGCAGTGCATTTGTTTAAGGTTTAGACTCATTTCTCATCCACACATCCCAAATTACCAAAATCGGCAGAAATAGTTTTCACCCATAAATAGTTAGACTCCATTCCAACTATTGAGGAAATTAAACAAATTGTGTTTGAAATAGATCAAGATAGTGCACCTGGTCCAGATGGTTTTTCAGGAGCCTTTTGCAAAAATTGTTGGGAAATCATTCAAATGGATATAAAAGAATCAATACAATTTTGCCGGAGAAGGAGATTCATACCTAAAGGACTGAATTCAATTTTTTTTTAACTCTTATACCTAAATGTGTAGGAGCAAAAAAAGCAAGTCAGTTCAGGCCAATTGGATTAAGCAATGTATTGTTCAAAATATTCACAAAGCTCATTACTGCAAGAATGAATGGACTTATGGTGAAATTAATATCTCCACAATAGGCTGTCTATATCAAGGGAAGAAGTATTCAAGAGCAAGTACTTCTAGCTTCAGAAATGGTAAATGAAATGAGGAAAAAAAGAAGAGGAGGTAATGTGGCTTTTAAACTAGATATATCTCAAGCTTATGATTCAAGAAGTGGGATTTTCTCTTTAAAGTTCTCGAATAAATATGGATTCTCTACAGCTTGGTGTGATTGGATTTTAACCATGTTTAAATCTGCTAAACTGTCAGTAATGGTCAATGGTGGACCATGTGGCTTCTTCTCGATGAATAGGGGACTCAAACAGGGTGATCCACTTTCCCATATCTTGTTTATCTTGATGGAAGATGTGTTGAGTAGAAATATTACAAAATTGGTAAATGCAGGAAAGATAACTCTAATGGTAGTCAGAAATGGAATTTATCCAACACATCTATTCTTTGCTGATGATGTTTTCTTGCTCTGCAATGGAGCTAAGAAGAATCTGGATTGTCTTTTCAAGCTACTTCAAGATTATCAAAACAGCTCTGGTCAATTGATTAACAAATCTAAAAGCAAATGTTTCACAGATGGAACTTCTTCAATCAGAACAACAGATTAGCAAAATGGTTGGTATGTAAATCTCTTGTTTTCCTGATAAATATCTTGGCATCATACTAGCTCCAGGTAGAGTACATACTGAAATGGTTTGGCCAATAGTGGTAATGCTTCAAAACAAACTTGCAGATTGGAAAGGGAAGTTGTTATCATTTCATGATAGACTAGTGCTCATTAAATCAGTCTTGTGCAGATACTCTTTATATAATATGGCAATTTACAAATGGTCATCTTCCATCATTAAAATTTGTGAAAGATTTATAAAAAACTTTTTATGGTCAGGGGATGGTGATGTGAGAAAGTATAAAACTCTATCTTGGAAAAAAGTTTGTGTTCTATATGATGAAGGTGGCCTGGGAATTAGAAGACTAGAAATTATTAATAGAGATTTGCTTATGAAAATGATGTCGAAATTGATTTCTTCTTCAGATGAATGGGCACTTTTCTTTACAGCTAAATTCAAAAATAAGTATGGAATCTGGTTCTCAGGATGGAAGTTATCTTCAGTAAGAGAAGGATTACAATGGGCTTGGACTGTATTACAAGAAGACATTACATGGTGTGTTGGCAATGGTAATGACATCTCAGTGTGGTTTGATACATGGTATGGATCATCTCCTTTAATTCATGAAGTAGGTTATACAGATTTTGTTTATAATAATATGCAGTTAAAAGTCCAAGATTTGATTATCGATAATGAATAGCATATCCCTACTCAACTGCAACAGCATTTGCAGACTGACAAAATTCCTAATATCAATAGTGGAGCTGCTTCAATAGTGTGGCATTTGCATAGCAGTGGAAAATTTCATACACCAATGGCAGTGGATAAGTTAATATTCAAGGAACATAAAGTAACTTGGTCTTCTCATATATGAAGATATTCTTTACATCCAAGTATTGCAAGTAATATTTGGAAGTTGTTACAGGGAATTTATGTTGATGATGATATAAAAAGAAAACAGGGGTATGAAATGCCATCCAGATGTTGTGTTTTCAAATCAGAGCAGGACTATATGGAACATACTCTGTGGAGCTGTAATTTCAGTATACAGATTTGGAATTGGATATGCCATATCTTTAAATTCTCAAGACCACTCTCCTTCTCTGATATATTCTCTGCAGCAAAAAAAAAGTCCTATCATTAAAGAAGTGTGGATTACTACAGCCTGTACCACTGTAAAGGATCTATGGTTTCAAAGGAACAAAATCTTCTTTGAGGGTGGTAATGCTCATATGCACAGCTTCATAAATAGAACCATGAGGACAATGCAAGACAACAGTGTAAGAATGAAAGGCACCAGGTGGAATAATGATCATGAACTCCAGATACTGGTTTATTTCAAAATAGGGACTTGAATTAGTTAATAGAATTATTTGATTTTAGTCATCCTTTTGCTTTTTTCCTTTAGCTTCTGTATTTGAGAAATATAATAACTTTTGTAATCTTTTGTTGGTCAATAAATGGAAAAATGTGATTCAGCAAAAAAAAAAAAAAAAGGATTCTTTAAATCTCTGTAAGTCATTGGATAACTCTACAAGGTTTTGCCAAATTTTGTAGAGCTCTCAGAAAGTTATTAATTTTGATGACTCTTTCTTAAATCCTTACAAATTATGCAAAAGTATTTATTGAGTAAACTCTTGTAAATATAAAAAGAACCACCAAAATAAAGTGCCAAGAACAAGTTGAAACACATTTAAGATTGGAGGGTTCTCATTTCAAGACACCATTACTAAACACTTCACCTCAAGCGCGACATGGCTAAACATCTCATTTTCTCCTTTAAATGGACTCAAATACATAACCACAACATATCTAAACATTGCATACCTAGAGACCCAATTCGAAAATGAACAAATAAACCAAATGGTTAAGCAATTTGACTTACTCACAAAAACCATACTGGTACTTCTATTTTCATTAATTTACTGATTCGGAGAAGTAGTTTCTAGACATTCATATAGGTATTCATTGCGAAAAATGTGGACTCCATACAACTAAAGAACAATATTCGATGTCCCATATAAACCGAGCCACAAAGGAAAGAAAATTTGGACTGATTTTTATTATCTTTGATGTTATATATCTAGCTAAGTATTATAACTGACAATCTTTCACATGACCCTATAAATAAGCTAATAAAGTGAAAAACTGATTCTAGCAAACATTATCAACTACAGTTTCCAAAGAATCTCAAGAATGGCATGATTCCTAAAGGTTGATACTAGCATTATAGGGGATGGTACCATTTGATATAAGATTAAAAACTTATAAGCGATTCCGGCCGTACCAGCCCAACTAATATGCTAGTACCAACCTTTAGAAATTATAAATAAAATAACTTAAGCACAATTAAAATAAGTAAATTACTATCCTCATACTCAAATGAGAAACACAATAATAGTTATTAAAAAGTAAACAATAACACTCATAAATATAGGCGAAGTAATTACTAACATAAATTAACCATCAACAAGAGTAAGAGACCAAATCGAAAGATCACTTGTAGAGCTCCGGACGGTTTTTTTCGTCATTGTTTTGAAGTGGTATGCCCCAAGGCCGGTATAGCATTCTCCAAAGAAGAAATTAATAATACTGCAATTATCTAGTTTCCCACCAACGGTACTCGTAGAACTTCTTGATCCCACAGAAGTCTTTAGACGAGCTGTCGTAAGATATTTCACCTAATTAGGATACTTTCCTCTCCGAATAGACGTCTCCACCATAAACAACAAGAAATGAAGTTTTCCTGGATCTTAGGATAGTTTGCTCGAAATGCAAACTTAGGTATTTATAGACCAAGGATGTTTGGACACCAAATAATTTCCAAAATCGAAAATATTCTCAAGATGCAATAAATGGCAAAATTCGGTTTTCCTAATTCCAATAAATGCTTGTCCAATATTTCTGAAATCTCTCAATATAAAATCTCCAATTAGTAAATGGACATTACTAATTTTATTTTCTAGATCTATGCATTAATTGCTGGTAATTAAAGCATATAAAATCAAAAACCTTAATTAAAAGATTCTTAATTTATTTCGGCACGTGATCACCTTGAGTACCAATGAATATATTTGAACAATAAATGATAAGAGTTACTACTCGTGTTCACATCTTTTCACTGCAAATCCTTATTTCATATTTACATGAATTTGCTTTCTTGAAAGCGATTTTGATTTAAGGTAAGGACTTCAGAAAAAATCTGTTTTGTTTGGATTTTTTTGTGAATACCAAATATATACAGGGGTATTAATTTGAAAATTAAAGGTAGATAAGTAAATGAAATATATATTCATGGGTCTCAATAGTCCTCCAAAGACTGAAATATCCCCACTTAATTTTAGCCTTTAGATGTATTTTTTGGGCAATTGAGAAAATACTAGGGACATCAATGTAATAACATCATTATGTATAATTTCCCTTTCAAACTCGCATATAAATATGTTGATTCTTTTTATTATCGTATGCTGGTCTCAATTTTCAAAACACAACACATAATATACTCAATTTTAACAATATTATTCTAATTATGTTAATACGAAAGGTTGGTTTACGAGTTTTTTTTTTTTTTTTTGGCACTTATCATATTGCTTTTATTGAAACAAAATAAAAGAGAATAAAAAATATTCTTAAATTTTTTGGAAGTCCAAAATCTTACATATTTTGTAAAACATCAAGGATTTTTTTTAGAAATAACTTCTATCTGCATGCTCAGGAACAAAAGGAATAGATGCTACACTAGCAAAATATATACCAACTCCTAACTTCTATGTACATGCTCCAGCTTTAGCACAAAATTTGGGACACTACTGAACTCTTCCTTCTCTCCAATTGCGAAACCAGCACCCCTCTTGACCATTTTGTTAGCAGTTAAAATCTCATTAAAACATGACCAAAATGTATCCTCTCTAAAATCCAAAGAACTTCATTCTTCATAAAGCTTTGCAGAAAACTAACAATCTTAAGATTCTTAACTGATCTCTAGCTATTTACACCAGCCCACTCCAAAGTCAGAATAACAACCATTGTTTCAACAACATGGTTTATCAGAACCCCCATCCCTAAAACATAAGATAAAATCACCACTAGAGCTCCTCCAACAAACAAAGCCTGCACCCCATTACAACGAGAAGCGTCGTCACAACAGATAAGGATTTAATTCTCATTTGTTAGTCACCACCAGTTGTATTCAATAATTCACCATCTTTTTAATCGACCTGAGTTCAGTAATATTCCCGAAAATTATCATTCTGGGGCATATCCCTAATTTTACATAATCATTTCGTTTCTCATAAACAATGTACCCACCATTGAGTTAAACACGTCCACTGACCACAAAATAGCCATATAACTCAAACCACGCAATAATCGAGCCATTTATAACAACTAGTTTTATGCGTTAGTCTTCATCTGACAATTGATACCCCCATCAAAATACTCCCTCCGTCCCAAATTATATGACCTAATTATTTTTCTATTTTGTCCCAAATAGATGACCTATACATTAAGAAATGAAATATTTCTAAAATTACCCTTTTAATTGATTATAATTAGTATACGAAATACGTAAGTATAAATAGTCATGTTTATATTCGTTATGTAGGTGTTTTAAAATGCTTTCCTATCCGTGGTATGGCTTGAGAGATAAATAATTTCTAAATTTTTAATTATATAATTAAAAATTTTAATACTACAACTAGGTCATCTAATTTGGGACAAAGGGAGTAATCACCAAGGAAGGTACGGTCCATAAGCTGTTACATGGGACTAAGGGTGCCAACGGGTCCTATCAGTCCGGTAGCATACTACCCGAACCGTAACTTTAGTTGGTTCCGGTCCTAACGGTTCCGGTCCAGCTTCCTAAATTGATGGACTCGAACCTAACCCGTTAAAAACCTTAATTACCCGTCGGGTCCGGGTATTTATCGGGTCCTCTAAAATCAACTAAACTTTTGATAATCTATTTTTATATTTGTTATGTTAGCTTGAATCTTATAAATTTTTTATATAAAATTATTATTATATCTATATAAAAAACGGGCATCTAGCACAGCTTGGTCATCCCCGTTTCTCGAAGTTTCTTGCGCTCCGTGAGGGTCCCGTGTTCGAGTCCCAAATGGCGTAGTGTTGCAGAATCAACATGGAAGGTAGAGTTAGCTTGCCACCCTTGTGACACAATCTCTAGATGACCTAGGTGTTTTAAAATGCTTTCTTATCCGTGGTACGGTTTGAGAGATAATAATTTCTAAATTTTTAATTATATAATTAAAAATTTTAATACTACAACTAGGTCATCTAATTTGGGACGGAGGGAGTAATCACCAAGGAAGGTACGGTCCATAAGCTGTTACATGGGACTAAGGGTGCCAACGGGTCCTATCGGGTCCGGGTAGCATACTACCCGGAACCGGACCCGTTAAAAACCTTAATTACCCGTCGGGTCCGGGTATTTATCGGGTCCTCTAAAATTAACTAAACTTTTTGATAATCTATTTTTCTATTTGTTATGTTAGCTTGAATCTTATAATTTTTTTATATAAAATTATTATTATATCTATATAAAAAACGGGCATCTAGCACAGCTGGTCATCCCCGTTTCTCGAAGTTTCTTGGGCTCCAGGAGGTCCCAGGTTCGAGTCCCTAATGGCGTAGTGTTGCAGGAATTAACATGGAAGGTAGAGTTAGCTTTGAGTTATATGCCTATTTTGTGGTCAGTGGACGTGTTTACCTCAATGATGGGGCATATCCCTAAGTTTACATACATCATTTCGTTTCTCATAAACAATGTACCCACCATTGAGTTAAACACGTCCACTGACCACAAAATAGCCATATAACTCAAACCACGCAATAATCGAGCCATTTATAACAACTAGTTTTATGCGTTAGTCTTCATCTGACAATTGATACCCCCATCAAAATACTCCTGGTCGGTTGTCAATCCGTCAAAAATAATTTCACTTTCTTACTCACTAAATTTAAATGAAGTACAAGGTAAGGAAGAGTTCGTATCTACAGAGAGGCAATTGTTGTTATGTAATTTTCAGTTTCTAAGGTAACCAAGGGGGGATGTTTGTTTTATCTAAGAAATAAAAGTAATTGAAAGCGAAGTAAATAATTTGAGAAATCAATAAGGAGAAGATATTGGTCACGGGATAGTATCATTCACAAACATGTATTTTCATCAATGATTAGAATTGGTAATTTAATCTCTTATTTTACTAATAGTCCTAGGATACCTTGATCGCAAGAATAACACGCTAATTCCCTGATTTCATCACAACCACATTAAAAGATGCATATGTGAATTCTTCTTAGAAAGCAACCTAAAGTGTAAAAGCACAATTAAGTTTAACCCCTAAAAGCAATAAGTTCTACTAATAAGACTAATCTATGCAAACGAATGTGTAAAAGCACTAAACGCTTTTAACAAAAGTTATGATTCACTTGTGACTAGTAGGATATATCACTACAAGCACTACCCACAATTATGCTACTTAGAATCAGGATAAACAACTTTTTCGTATTGAAAACCCTAATATAGCTCTAGAGATGAATGCAAATCGGATTGATTCCGGACTCAACCTAACAAGTATTCAAATCTTATAACACTATTAATTGTGAATCACAAACAATAAAATATTGAGACAAAACTAATTCATAGATTCAAAAACATGTTGAGAAATCAACTTTTATCCCATCACCAATAATATGTTTAGCTACTCATAGCTATGGAGTTCATCATAATCAATATTCAATGATAAAATAATGAAGAAGAAGAACAAAGCAAACCCTAGAAGCGTAAACAAAAACGGCTCTCCAAAATTCCAAGAATAAGATATATTATATGTTGTAGAAGACCTTCCCTTTATAGCTTTTCTCCAACTTCTAAAATTAGGTCTAGTCTTCAAAGTCCATTAGATGAAAATCCACCAAGCCCATAAGAAGGAGAAACCCATGTAGAAAATATGTCCCAAAAGTGGTCGCCGGAAATCGGCCGGAAAAGTCGCCGGAAATCGGTTCAGGTGACCGGCAAAGTCCGCCCGGTCACCTGTCAACGGGTCGGATCGGGTCAACTCGGTCAGACCGAGTCAAACCGAGTCAGGGAGAGTCAGGGTGAGTCATACTCTAACTCAGCTGAGTCAGGTTCATGAGTTAGCATAAGAATAACCGAATCAGATGAGTTAGTGGACTAGCTGGGCTGACTTGTCTTGGCATGAGCCATTGCAGGTCTGAACTTCTGCAGCACAATCATTGTGCTTCACCACCTCAGCACAGCCATGATGGCCCTGCACATCCTTCACAATGCCAACAAAGAAGAAAGATCTCAGCACTATCCGAAAAACCCATTAGCTTCATCACCTGCAATTTAAGCTCTTGTATTAGCTGCAGCTCATATAATTTCTTTGCTTCAGCAGCATCTTGTAACTCATAATCAACAGCATACTTGAACTGGGTAAGAACCCATCAATCCACCATTACCACATGCTGCTGAACCACGCTCCCATCTCCTTCCTTGCAATAACACAACCTCATTCTTTTCCCATTTCAACAAAGGCACAACATTCATAGCTTATGGCAACAACATCTCCTTTCTTCCCTGCTTCTTGTGAATTCAACCACCACAGCACCAGAACCAATTCCAGCCTCATGTTCACTGCCACAGCTTCACCTGAAATTCATTGTCAAGCCTGCAATCTCTTCAGATACTACTTCAGAGCAACACCAGCTCCTGCAATATCTCAAGACCAACAGCACATACTGCTATTACCTGACTCAACCTGCAGCTTATGTTCATACTCTGTCAATTCTTCACAACCCAAAACTCAATTTGCATCATTCCTGCAATGCCCTTTGACCTAAAACATACATCAGATGAACCTGCTCATCTGCACCACCATACATCATTCATTCTACAGCAGCATCGCATCTCCCATTTTTAATTTCAACTCCACAAGCACTGTGTCTCACCTCCAATCAAAACCATTAACACAACACCAGTTGCTCAACTGCTGCTTCAACCACCAACCCAACATCCATTACAACCACCACTTGTAACAGCAACCTCCAATTTCTTGAACTGCAACTCCACCGTAGCTACTACCACCTTCAGCTTCCCTGCTCAAGCTCATATCAGACCCTTACTAAATCCATCTGCACCTCCTTTCAGCCTTTAATAGCTACCATTTCAGTTTCTGCCAAACAAATCATCACTATCAACTCCATCCAACCCAAGATAACACAAGCCAAAGACCTGACTCTAATTCTTCACTATAACCTCGTAAAACCCTACTTTTGAGCTCAATTTTAGCAATTACCACAAAACCATCTCCTCTGTCTCATTGTACCTCTTGAATCCATCGAGTCCACCTTATCTTGACCTCCATCTCGTTGCTAGATTCAATCCATTTCATCTTCACAAAGATTACAAATTCAAAACCCATTCTTCTTTTGTCAAATCAACACAAACTCGGATCAAGTTTACCCATCTTCTATTCAGGAACCCTAGTTCTAATTTCAATCTCTTCTTCTCTCGCATATCAATGAACATCACCTCCTCCATCTCGCCTATTTCAAAGGGAACCCATTCTTTGATTCACATTCGCTTCATCATCAACATCTTCAATAGTTCTTATTTTCCAATCTGCTTCTATCGATTCGATCTATTTCTCAATCTTAATTTAGCAAAGAACCAATGCCTCTTTCTTAACTCCAATTTCTCGATCTGCTTTTATTAATTCTTCATCGCCTTCTTGGTTGAACATCGATCCCCATTTAGTGATCTTCTCAATCTCTCTAAACACAAAGACATCCATTGTTTTATTTCTCAATTTCAGCTCAGGTGAAAAAGAATGAGAAATGATGATAGAAAACGAGAAAAGTCTAGGTTTAGGTTCATTGCAGTAGGGTTAGTATTCAAAGACCACACCGATAAGGGATACCCAGCTGGCAATCCCATAAGTGAATAATGGTAGACGCCCTTAACCTCATTGGCCTGTCTTTAGTGTTCTTTCACATAGAAGCGCCCTTAACCATAGCTCACTCTCCGGATAGTATCCGCTATTGCTTTGAAGTGACAATTTTGCCCTTTGGCTCAATTTGGGTGATTTCCGCTTCTTTCCTCCGTGCGACTCCAGAGTACCTAATAACTCAAAAAACACACGTAAAGTACATAATTCACAAGAAAAACAGCAAAGAAAGCGTAACTACTAGATAGTAAATTAGGTGTTTTCTACACCTATCAGATTCCCCCACACTTAGACTTTGCTAGTCCTCAAGCAAATCAAACAAAACAATAAAATACAACAACTCCGTGTCGTCGAGGCTACGGTCACTTTTAGCATAAATAACAAGCCTTTAAACCCCTAGGTGTCCCTAGTGGACGAGTTATAGTCTCGTGAGGGTTTACTAGAGATATACCCACAAAACCTATTTTTCCAACTTACTAGTTCTCCGTAATGATAGCATCCAATGCGCTAAGAAGACATAGAGATTCTCGCACACTAGTCATAAGAAGTTAGACACATAAATGAACACAATCTCATTCTTAAAAGTTGAGAGAGAAGTAACCATCCCTTCTCGACTAAAATTCGGGTTCGGAGTGATCGAAAGTCTCGACTCTGCCTCACAAGAAAGGGTTTTATGATATTGCTCTCAATAATAAATGACTCTTTATGGGTCACACATGTGTCCAGGTTGGAATGAAGAGAGAATCCCGAGACACGTTGAATGGTAGGAAGGCAAAACCCTCCGAAATATTTTGAAAACCCACATCTTTTATATATTTTTGAAAACCCATTTTTCTCGACGATCTCTTCGAAAGGAAATCAACCATTTAACAAAGGTGGGAATATGCTTACTTACCGTGTATCCGTCTCGGCGTGCAGCTAGCACCACTCTCACAAAGATCCATAGAAACGTCTTCGGTCTTCTATCGGTGTCTTCATCTTCGTCTTCGGTCTTCAACTCTTGATGATAACTCTTGAACTTCGTAGAATCTTGACAATATGGTTCTTTCCCTTAAATTCCTTGTCGCTTGAAACTTCATTATAGATATTCCTTCTTTCCATTGGCTTTATTGAAAGAATACAAAACTAAAAACAAACTATACAAACCCAATTTTTTTTTTTTTTTTTTTTTTTTGAGATAAGAAATAAAACAAATACAAAAATAAAAATAAAACAAAATAATAAAAACTATTAACAAACCTAAACATTTTTCTCTTGTCTCTTTTTTTTTTTTATTTATTTTCGTTTTTTTTTTAAGACAAGAGAAAAATAAATACAAATAAAAAAAAAATGTAAGTACAATGCCATGGTGTAAGTATTTTACCGCTTGATTCTTCACAACTTATATGTCTTGATATCATAGACTTCTCGAATTCTCATCTTGATAATATTCGCTCTTGTACAATAGTCTTCAACTTATAAAAATTCTGCTCCCTGTTTTGTTGCTTTACTTAAACCTGAAATCTGCCCATTTCTGTATTGTTGCTTGTAAACCTCGAACGTGTTCAACTTTCCTTCAAATTTGTGATGCTCCTCTTGTTGATGATGATGGTGTTTCTATGGACCTGTTGGTGTAGAGAGAGATAAGGTGGATGGTGCTAACCATGAACAAGATCACAAGTGGTATGTAAGTTAGCAATTCGATGTCACCAACATGGTTGATAAAAATAGCACTCAAGAGATCAAAATAGTGCTTCTATGGTGGGAAGTTGGACAGCTCACCATTCTCGCCTCGAATTTACGTACGGTGACACACACTCTAAAAGTACAAATTTAGACAGGTACAAAGAATTGAAGGTTGGTGCCTCACATTATGTAACATGGGTAGTCTCCACTATAGGGGATCACCGTTCTAATACCGAATTCGCCTGCACCTTATTTGCCACTGGCATGGTTAAATCCAACTTTAACTCTCATACAATTAAGAAACCCGATCATGTTCTCTGTCATCTCTAAGTTCAGTCACTAGTATGAGATTCTCGATGTAATCTTAGCGACATGTATACTATGTGACTCTAAACTAACCATAAGTTGGAGTTTTCTTATTCACTAGTTTTCACAAAAGTTGAAAAATTGCAAAAATTTACAACATAAACCACTCCCCCACACTTAAACTTTACATTGTCCTCAATGTAAATTGAATCGTCCAAAGTAAGTCAAGGTGGGAAATCCTAATAAGAAATCAGAAAAAATAAAGAAAACAAAACAAGAAAACAAATAAATACAAGACAAGAAATACTCATCCTTTGGGTTGCCTCCCAATTAGCGCTTGGTTTAAAGTCGTCAGCCCGATTATCTCCTTGCTTTCTATGACTCCTCCAGAGGGAGCACATCCACAAAGTTAACTCCTTCCACCACGTCGGAAGTGAAATTCTCATAACATGGTTTCAACCGGTGCCCATTAACTTTAAGTTCTTTCCCCGTAGCTATGCTACGAATTTCCACTGCACCATGATAAAACACATTAGTAACAATAAAAGGTCCGATCCATCGTGACCTTAATTTACCCGGAAATAATTGCAAGCGAGAATTAAACAAAAGCACTTTCTGCCCAATGCAAAATTGTTTCCTAGAAATCATGTTATCATGGAATGCTTTCGTCTTTTCTTTGTAAATCCGTGAACTTTCAAATGCATCATTGCGAAGCTCCTCTAGCTCTTGTAGTTGTAACTTCCTTTGCTTTCGAGCCCCATCCATCTCCATGTTGCATTGTTTAATAGCCCAAAACGCCTTATGCTCAATTTCCACGGGTAAATGACAAGGTTTACCATACACAAGCCTAAAAGGAGACATCCCAATAGGTGTTTTATATGCGGTTCTATACGCCCACAAAGCATCATTAAGTCGCATGCTCCAATCCTTCCTTGTTGGGTTCACCGTCTTTTCTAGAATAAATTTCACCTCCCTATTAGACACCTCGGCTTGTCCATTGGTTTGGAGATGATAAGGTGTTGCAATCTTGTGCGACACATTGTACTTCGACAACAAGCTTTGTAAAATCCTGTTTTTGAAGTGAGAACCCCCATCGCTAATTATGGCTCTTGGAATTCCAAACCTTGCAAAAATATTAGCTTGCACAAAATCAAAACCACTTTAGAATCATTAGTAGGGGTGGCTTTAGCTTCCACCCATTTCGAGACATAATCAACCGCAAGTAAGATATAAAAATTCCCATGGGAGTTGACAAAAGGCCCCATAAAATCAATACCCCATACATCAAAAACTTCAATAAATTGAATAAAAGTTTGTGGCATTTGATTTCGGGAACCTAGATTGCCGGTTCTTTGGCACCTATCACAAGTTGTACAAAATATATGTGCATCCTTAAACAAAGTTGGCCAATAAAAACCACTTTCAAGTACCTTATGCGCGGTTCTCTTACTCCCAAAATGTCCTCCGCAAGCATAAGAGTGACAAAAAGACAAGATAGAATTAAATTCACATTCGGGCACGCACCTTCGTATTACTTGGTCACTACCATGTTTCCATAAGTATGGATCATCCCATATGTATTGGTTCCCTAACCTCTTAAGTTTGTCCCTCTCAAAGACGAGACAAGTTCTTTGGGATCTGTTTAGAAACTAAGTAATTGACAATATCGGCATACCATGGTTCTCCAAAGGCAATTGAGAAAAGTTGCTCATCCGGGAAACTTTCACGCAACGGGATAGTCTCCTTGTCCACAGCAAGTCGGCTCAAGTGATCCGCAACGGTGTTCTCAATTCCTTTCTTGTATTTGATTTCAATATCAAACTCTTGCAAGACTAAAATCCACCGTATGAGCCTCGGTTTCGCCTCTTTCTTTGTAAGCAAGTACTTAAGCACTGCATGATCAGAAAAAACAACAACTTTTGTACCAATTAGATAAGAGCGAAACTTCTCTAAAGCAAAAACAATGGCTAATAACTCTTTTTCAGTGGTTGTGTAGTTTTGTTGGGCCTCATTTAACGTTCTAGAAGCATAATAAATAGCATGAGGAAGCTTCCCCACACGCTGCCCAAGCACCGCACCAACCGCATAGTCACTTGCATCACACATGAGCTCAAAAGGTTTGCTCCAATCCGGTGGTTTAATGATAGGGGCTAAAATCAAAAGTTCTTTCAAACGATTGAATGCCGCCATACATTTCTCATCAAAGTTAAAAACCACATCTTTTTGCAATAAGTTACAAAGTGGTGATGCTATCTTGGAAAAGTCCTTGATGAACCTACGATAAAAACCTGCATGACCAAGAAAAGAACGTATCTCCCTCACCGTAGTGGGAGGGGTTAGAGCACGAATAAGGTATATCTTAGATTTATCGACTTCCAAGCCTTTAGAAGATATTATATGGCCTAAAACTATGCCATGAGTTACCATGAAATGGCACTTCTCCCAATTTAGCACAAGATTTGTTTCAACACATCGTTTAAGGATTAGAGACAAATTGTTCAAGCAAAGGTCAAATGAATCACCAAAGACACTAAAGTCATCCATGAACACTTCGATTATGTTTTCAACATATTCCGAAAAGATACTTACCATACACCTTTGAAAAGTAGCTGGAGCGTTACACAAGCCAAAAGGCATCCTTCTATAAGCAAAAGTACCGAAAGGACAAGTGAAAGTGGTTTTCTCTTGGTCCTCCTACGCTATCACAATCCGATTATAACCTGGAATAGCCATCAAGAAAGCAATAATAAGAGTGTCCAGCTAAACGTTCAAGCATTTGATCAATAAAAGGTAAAGGAAAGTGATCTTTTCTAGTGGTGGCATTCAATTTTCTATAATCAATACAAACCCTCCAACCGGTTTGCACGCGAGTTGAGACAAGCTCGTTCTTATCATTCTCCACCACTTGTCACACCCGATTTCTTTGGTACTACTTGTACCGGCTTACCCACTTGCTATCGTATATGGGGTAGATAACACCCACTTCCAAAAGCTTGAGTATCTCCTTTTTCACAACTTCCATCATGGGAGGATTCAAACGACGTTGCGCGTCCCTTTTAGGCTTTGCATCATCCTCCAAACGAATTTTGTGCATACAAACGGCAGGGCTAATACCCTTGATATCGGCAATTGTCCATCCTATGGCCGTCTTGTACTTCCTTAGCACCCTTAGAAGTTTTTGCTCCCGTAAATCACTAAGCTTGTTAGAAAAATCACCTAATCTTTTCATTATCACCCAAGTACAAGTACTTTAGGTGGTCGGGAAGAGGTTTCAATTCTAAAATTGGAGATTTAACAATTGAAGGTACAAGCTTTTCATCACTGCATGGTAAAGAAATAAAAGAGATATTATGAGTTTTCTGGCATTCTTGTAGTGAATTAAGATCACCAAGAGCTTCCTTGACTTCATTACCACACTCTACACCCTTATCCATGGATGTAGTTAACACGGTTTCCAAAGCATCATCACCGTTTAATTCAAACATTTGTTGTGCCAATGTATCCATAACATCAATGGAGAAACAAGAGTGGACATCACTAGGATATCTCATCGTCTCGAAAATGTTGAAACGTATTGTTTCTCCATCAAACTCCATGGTCAACGTTCCCTTATCCACATCAATTATGGTTTTCGCCGTTTTCATGAAGGGACGCCTAAGTAGCAATGAAAGAGACGAGTCCGTGAACCTTCATCCATCTCTAACACACAAAAGTCCGCTGGAAATACAAGTTGATTAACCCGCACAAGAACATCCTCAACAATACCCATTGGGTAGACATTAGAGCGATCGGCTAATTGCAATACAATTTCAGCCTTTTTAAGAGGACCAAGATCAAGTGAATTATACATTGACGCAGGCATAACATTAACGGATGCGCCTAAATCCAACATAGCTTTGTTAAATGTTGTGTTACCAATTGTGACGGGAATGTCAAAACTACCCGGATCCTTGCATTTAAGTGGGAGTTTGTGTTGTAAGATTGCCGAAGCATTCTCCCCCACACTAAGCACTTCATTACCTTTGAGCCTTTGTTTGTTGGTACACAAATCCTTCAACACCTTTGCATACTTTGGAACTTGCTTGATAGCATCAATGAGTGGTATGTTCACATGGATCTTCTTTAGACGTCTAAAATCTCCTTTTCTAATTCCGCCTTCTTAGAACTTGCAAATCACAGGAAAAGGTAGAGGAGGAACATAAGTAGAAACCGGAGTTTTAGCGTTAGAATAGGTACCTCGGGGTTTGGGAAGAATCCTCATTCTTCTCCTCCAAAACAGTTCCTTTGGTGTGTCCACCTTGCCCGAATCAAGAACTTCGGGTTGCACAAGTTGTGTACCACTTCTCAACGTAATAGCATTGACACCCTCTTTTGGGTTAATAGGTTGAGAAGGAGTTTCCCACTATTTTGCGCCTTCAATTGGTTCAACTCAATAGCCATGGAGCCCATTTGTGTTTGCAACTCCTTAATAGCACTCTTAGTTTCTTGTTGACTTTATTTGAACATTGTGGAAATTCCTTGCATCATTGTTTGAAGCTTTGAATCAATATCCGAACCTTGATTTTGCATTGATTGTTGCGCTTGAGGTTGCTGAAATTGTTGTTGTTGCGGTTGAAATCCACTCGGACGGTTGAAAGTAGGTTGTTGAATTGCACCTTGCTTGTTGGCATAGCTAAAATTGGGGTGATCTCTCCATCCCGGATTGTAAGTGTTGGAGTAGGGATCATACCGTCTTTGTTGATTTGGAAAGATCGCATTAGCTTGCTCGTCTTCATAAGATTGAGGAGAACTTGGTATAACCGCGGATGCAACTTGTTGCAACATTGCTGTCATGTTACCTATTTGTTGACGAAGCTCCTCCACCTCGCTCACTTCATTCACCCTTCTTAGAATCACATCCGAACCACGACTCAAGAATTGTTGTGAGTTCACGCCATATTTTCAATCAACTCTCTAGCTTGTGCCACCGTCTTGCTAACTAGTGCACCACCACCCGCAGCGTCAATAAGATTCCTATCACTTGATTGGAGTCCTTCATAGAAGTATTGGATGATCATAGCGTCACTAAATTGGTGGTGAGGGCAGCTTGCAACCAATCTCTTGTACCATTCCCAACATTCATATAATGATTCTCCCACATTTTGCTTCATCCCACAAATGTCCTTGCGAATTTGAGTAGCCTTTGATGCAGGAAAATATCTCTCCAAAAGAGTTTCTTCAACCCATTCCATGTTGTGACACTTCCGGAGGTAAATAGTACAACCAATCCTTAGCATTATCCATTAAAGAGAAACGAAAACTTTCAACATTGCACCACCCGCCTCAACATTCGCTGAAGCATAGCCGTGACAATGGTGTGGAAGTCCAAAAGATGTTTGTTTGGGTCTTCATTCACCATGCCATGGAATTTTGGTAATTCTCTAAGCAACCCCGGCTTTATCTCAAAAGTAAAGTTCGTTTGAATACACCCATGTTGTGTATCAAGCCTATGAGAAGCTAAGTCCTTGAGTGAACGATTTGCATCACCCATTGCTTCTTCTTCTTGTTGTTGGAAAATCTCTTCCCCTACTTCCAACTCGTGCTCGTCCGTTGTGTTTCGCCTTGGTTGGAGTATTGTGCCTTTTCGAGTAGCTATCCCGCACCTTGGATAATTCCAATCCTTAGAAGCCAGAGATTAGGTACCTGCAAACAATTCTCGCAAACAAGTGACAAACAAGAAAAGAACCGAAAAGCAAAGATAAAAGCAGAAATTGTAAAAAGAAACTAAAAACTCAATAACAAGCCGTATGCCTCCCCGGCAACGGCGCCAAAATTTGGTCGGTTGTCAATCCGTCAAAAATAATTTCACTTTCTTACTCACTAAATTTAAATGAAGTACAAGGTAAGGAAGAGTTCGTATCCACAGAGAGGCAATTGTTGTTATGTAATTTTCAGTTTCTAAGGTAACCAAGAGGGGATGTTTGTTTTATCTAAGAAATAAAAGTAATTGAAAGCGAAGTAAATAATTTGAGAAATCAATAAGGAGAAGATATTGGTCACGGGATAGTATCATTCACAAACATGTATTTTCATCAATGATTAGAATTGGTAATTTAATCTCTTATTTTACTAATAGTCCTAGGATACCTTGATCGCAAGAATAACCCGCTAATTCCCTGATTTCATCACAACCACATTAAAAGATGCATATGTGAATTCTTCTTAGAAAGCAACCTAAAGTGTAAAAGCACAATTAAGTTTAACCCCCTAAAAGCAATAAGTTCTACGGAATAAGACTAATCAATGCAAACGAATGTGTAAAAGCACTAAACGTTTTAACAAAAGTTATGATTCACTTGTGACTAGTAGGATATATCACTACAAGCACTACCCACAATTATGCTACTTAGAATCAGGGATAAACAACTTTTTCGTATTGAAAACCCTAATATAGCTCTAGAGATGAATGCAAATCGGATTGATTCCGGACTCAACCTAACAAGTATTCAAATCTTATAACACTATTAATTGTGAATCACAAACAATAAAATATTGAGACAAAACTAATTCATAGATTCAAAAACATGTTGAGAAATCAACTTTTATCCCATCACCAATAATATGTTTAGCTACTCATAGCTATGGAGTTCATCATAATCAATATTCAATAATAAAATAATGAAGAAGAAGAACAAAGCAAACCCTAGAAGCGTAAACAAAACGGCTCTCCAAAATTCCAAGAATAAGATATATTATATGTTGTAGAAGACCTTCCCTTTATAGCTTTTCTCCAACTTCTAAAATTAGGTCTAGTCTTCAAAGTCCATTAGATGAAAATCCACCAAGCCCATAAGAAGGAGAAACCCATCTAGAAAAGATGTCCCAAAAGTGGCCGCCTGGAAATGCTGTATCGTCACGAAATCGACCTAAAAGTCGCCGAAATCGGTTCGGTGGCCGCAAAGTCCGCCCTGGTCACCTGTCAACGGGTCGGATCGGGTCAACTCGGTCAGACCGAGTCAAACCGAGTCAGGGAGAGTCAGGGTGAGTCATACTCTAACTCAGTTGAGTCAGGTTCATGAGTTAGGATAAGAATAACCGAATCAGATGAGTTAGTGGACTAGCTGGGCTGACTTGTCTTGGCCTCGAGCCATTGCAGTGCAACTTCGCAAAGACAATCATTGTGCTTCACCACCTCAGCACAGCCATGATGGCCCTGCACATCCTTCACAATGCCAACAGCAGCAGCATCTGCAGTACCATCTGAAAAACCCATTAGCTTCATCACCTGCAATTTAAGCTCTTGTATTAGCTGCAGCTCATATAATTTCTTTGCTTCAGCAGCATCTTGTAACTCATAATCAATAGCATACTTGAACTGGGTAAGAACCCATCAATCCACCATTACCACATGCTGCTGAACCACAGCTCCAGCTCCTTCCTTGCAATAACACAACCTCATTCTTTTCCCATTTCAACAGTGCACAACATTCATAGCTTAAGGCAACAACATCTCCTTTCTTCCCTGCTTCTTGTGAATTCAACCACCACAGCACCAGAATCAATTCCAGCCTCATGTTCACTGCCACAGCTTCACCTGAAATTCATTGTCAAGCCTGCAATCTCTTCGAGATACTACTTGAGCAACACCAGGCTCTCGCAATATCTCAAGACCAACAGCACATACTGCTATTACCTGACTCAACCTGCAGCTTATGTTCATACTCTGTCAATTCTTCACAACCCAAAACTCCATTTGCATCATTCCAGCAATGCCCTTTGACCTAAAACATACATCAGATGAACCTGCTCATCTGCACCACCATACATCATTCATTCTACAGCAGCATCACATCTCCCATTTTTAATTGCAACTCCACAGTACCAGGTTTCACCTCCAATCAAAACCATTAACACAACACCAGTTGCTCAACTGCTGCTTCAACCACCAACCCAACATCCATTACAACCACCACTTGTAACAGCAACCTCCAATTTCTTGAACTGCAACTCCACCAGAGCTACTACCACTTGCAGCTTCCCTGCTCAAGCTCATATCAGACCCTTACTAAATCCATCTGCACCTCCTCTCAGTCCTTTAATAGCTACCATTTCAGTTTCTGCCAAACAAATCATCACTATCAACTCCATCCAACCTAGTATAACACAAGCCAAAGACCTAGACTCTAATTCTTCAGCTAGAACCTCAGAAAACCCTACTTTTGAGCTCAATTTTAGCAATTACCACAAAACCATCTCCTCTGTCTCATTGTACCTCTTGAATCCATCGAGTCCACCTTATCTTGACCTCCATCTGTTGCTAGATTCAATCCATTTCATCTTCACAGCATTACAAATTCAAAAACCCATTCTTCTTTTGCTGAAATCAACACAAACTCGGATCAAGTTTACCCATCTTCTATTCAGGAACCCTAGTTCTAATTTCAATCTCTTCTTCTCTGCATATAAATGAACATCACCTCCCTCCATCTCAGCTATTTCCAGTGAACCCATTCTTTGATTCACACTCAGTTTCATCATCAACATCTTCAATAGTTCTTATTTTCCAATCTGTTTCTATCGATTCGATCTATTTCTCAATCTTAATTTAGCAGCAGCCAATGCCTCTTTCTTAACTCCAATTTCTCGATCTGTTTCTATTAATTCTTCATTGTCTTCTTGGTTGAACATCGATCCCCATTTAGTGATCTTCTCAATCTCTCGGAAACACAGCACATCCGCTGTTTTATTTCTCAATTTCAGCTCAGGTGAAAAAGAATGAGAAATGATGATAGAAAACGAGAAAAATCTAGGTTTAGGTTCATTGCAGTAGGGTTAGTATTCAGCACCCGTCACCTGATAAGGGATACCCAGTTGGCAATCCCATAAGTGAATAACAGGTAGACGCCCCTTAACCTCATTGGCCTGTCTTTAGTGTTCTTTCACATAGAAGCGCCCCTTAACCATAGCTCAGCTCCAGATAGTATCCGCTATTGCTTTGAAGTGACAATTTTGCCCTTTGGCTCAATTTGGGTGATTTCCGCTTCTTTTCCTCCGTGCGACTCCAGAGTACCTAATAACTCAAAAACACACGTAAAGTACATAATTCACAAGAAAAACAGCAAAGAAAGCGTAACTACTAGATAGTAAATTAGGTGTTTTCTACACCTATCAACTCCCTCCGTCCCAAATTATATGACCTAATTATTTTTCTATTTTGTCCCAAAATAGATGACCTATACATTAAGCAATGAAATATTTCTAAAATTACCCTTTTAATTGATTATAATTAGTATACGAAATACGTAAGTATAAATAGTCATGTTTATATTCGTTATGTAGGTGTTTTAAAATGCTTTCCTATCCGTGGTATGGTTTGAGAGATAAATAATTTCTAAATTTTTAATTATATAATTAAAATTTTTAATACTACAACTAGGTCATATAATTTGGGACAGAGGGAGTAATCACCAAGGAAGGTACGGTCCATAAGTCATTACATAGGACTAAGGGTGCCAACGGGTCCTATCGAGTCCGGTAGCATACTACCCGGGCCAGAACTTTAGTTGGTTCCGGTCCTAACGGTTCCTGGTCCGGTTCTAAATTGATGGACCTAACCGGACCCGTTAAAAACCTTAATTACCCGTCGGGTCCGGGTATTTATCTGGTCCTCTAAAATCAACTAAACTTTTTGATAATCTATTTTTATATTTGTTATGTTAGCTTGAATCTTATAAATTTTTTATATAAAATTATTATTATATCTATATAAAAAACGGGCATCTAGCACAGCTGGTCATCCCCGTTTCTCGAAGTTTCTTGCGCTCCAGGAGGTCCCAGGTTCGAGTCCCAAATGGCGTAGTGTTGCAGGAATCAACATGGAAGGTAGAGTTAGCTTGCCACCCTTGTGACACAATCTCTAGATGACCTAGGTGTTTTAAAATGCTTTCTTATCCGTGGTACGGTTTGAGAGATAAATAATTTCTAAATTTTTAATTATATAATTAAAAATTTTAATACTACAACTAGGTCATCTAATTTGGGACGGAGGGAGTAATCACCAAGGAAGGTACGGTCCATAAGCTGTTACCTGGGACTAAGGGTGCCAACGGGTCCTATCGGGTCCGGGTAGCATACTACCCGGAACCGGTAACTTTAGTTGGTTCCGGGTCCTAACGGTTCCGGGTCCAGTTCCTAAATTGATGGACCCGGAACCGGACCCGTTAAAAACCTTAATTACCCGTCGGGTCCGGGTATTTATCGGGTCCTCTAAAATCAACTAAACTTTTTGATAATCTATTTTTCTATTTGTTATGTTAGCTTGAATCTTATAATTTTTTATATAAAATTATTATGATATCTATATAAAAAACGGGCATCTAGCACAACTGGTCATCCCCGTTTCTCGAAGTTTCTTGCGCTCCAGGATGTCCCAAGTTCGAGTCCCTAATGGCGTAGTGTTGCAGGAATTAACATGGAAGGTAGAGTTAGCTTTGAGTTATATGGCTATTTTGTGGTCAGTGGACGTGTTTAACTCAATGATGGGGCATATCCCTAAGTTTACATGCATCATTTCGTTTCTCATAAACAATGTACCCACCATTGAGTTAAACACGTCCACTGACCACAAAATAGCCATATAACTCAAACCACGCAATAATCGAGCCATTTATAACAACTAGTTTTATGCGTTAGTCTTCATCTGACAATTGATACCCTCATCAAAATACTCCCTCCGTCCCAAATTATATGACCTAATTATTTTTCTATTTTGTCCCAAAATAGATGACCTATACATTAAGCAATGAAATATTTCTAAAATTACCCTTTTAATTGATTATAATTAGTATACGAAATACGTAAGTATAAATAGTCATGTTTATATTCGTTATGTAGGTGTTTTAAAATGCTTTCCTATCCGTGGTATGGTTTGAGAGATAAATAATTTCTAAATTTTTAATTATATAATTAAAAATTTTAATACTACAACTAGGTCATATAATTTGGGACGGAGGGAGTAATCACCAAGGAAGGTACGGTCCATAAGCTGTTATATGGGACTAAGGGTGCCAACGGGTCCTATCAGGTCCGGGTAGCATACTACCCGGAACCGGTAACTTTAGTTGGTTCCGGGTCCTAACGGTTCCGGGTCCAGTTCCTAAATTGATGGACCCGGAACCGGACCCGTTAAAAACCTTAATTACCCGTGGGGTCCGGGTATTTATCTGGTCCTCTAAAATCAACTAAACTTTTTGATAATCTATTTTTATATTTGTTATGTTAGCTTGAATCTTATAAATTTTTTATATAAAATTATTATTATATCTATATAAAAAACGGGCATCTAGCACAGTTGGTCATCCCCTGCTTTCTCGAAGTTTCTTGCGCTCCAGAGGTCCTGTGTTCGAGTCCCAAATGGCGTAGTGTTGCAGGAATTAACATGGAAGGTAGAGTTAGCTTGCCACCCTTGTGACACAATCTCTAGATGACCTAGGTGTTTTAAAATGCTTTCTTATCCGTGGTACGGTTTGAGAGATAAATAATTTCTAAATTTTTAATTATATAATTAAAAATTTTAATACTACAACTAGGTCATCTAATTTGGGACGGAGGGAGTAATCACCAAGGAAGGTACGGTCCATAAGCTGTTACCTGGGACTAAGGGTGCCAACGGGTCCTATCGGGTCCGGGTAGCATACTACCCGGAACCGGTAACTTTAGTTGGTTCCGGGCCAGGTCCAGTTCCTAAATTGATGGACCCGGAACCGGACCCGTTAAAAACCTTAATTACCCGTCGGGTCCGGGTATTTATGGGGTCCTCTAAAATCAACTAAACTTTTTGATAATCTATTTTTCTATTTGTTATGTTAGCTTGAATCTTATAATTTTTTTATATAAAATTATTATTATATCTATATAAAAAACGGGCATCTAGCACATCTGGTCATCCCCGTTTCTCGAAGTTTCTTGCGCTCCAGGAGGTCCCAGGTTCGAGTCACCAATGGCGTAGTGTTGCAGGAATTGACATGGAAGGTAGAGTTAGCTTTCCACCCTTGTGACACAATCTCAGCCCCCCCTGGCTAGGTTGCCCATGAGGCTCGCTGGTAGGTTAGCACGACAACCTGTTCAATTAATATAGTAGTACGTTGTTGGAGATTAGCTTGTTTGACTTCCAACTAGTTAATGTAATACTCTTTATCTATATAAATGTTCTAATTAACATTAAAATAAAAGAAAAATAAAAAAAATTCAAGTGAACCCATACAAAATCTTTCCATTTTGAGTAAAATTAACTAGTAAAAGATAAATATTCAGGCATCCGATACCCGGCGGGTAACCGTCGGATAATACCCGTTAGGACCCGAAAACTTATCTGTTCCTAACGGACCTATCTGTCGGGTAGTGATTTTGTTGACGGGTTCAATCTTAGGACCCAGAACCGGACCCGATATACCTGGATCTGGTTCGGTTCTGGGTAATCGGGTACCCGTTGGCAACCTACATGGGACATTCAGATGTCGTCCTTAAAAATGATCAAAGATAAACACAATTCCCAAAAGAGTAAAAAAAAGTTACTTTATTACTAGCTCAGTAAATTACCCAAAGGAGTTTGAGCTATGCACTCCGAAAAAATTAGACCTTTGTTGGATATTTTCAACAAACCCTTAATTTGTAGGCGTTATACAGGAAGTGGATGGTGATACGACACTGGTGCAACCATTCATATCTGTAAAGACCGAAACCTTACAAGATATATGAATCTTACTAGTGGAGAAGAAGTTACTTCCGCAAATCGCCTCCCTAGCAAAGTACATGGAAAAGGCACTGTTGAACTCAAGTTTACTTCTGGAAAGATTGTTACTCTTACCAATGTATTACATGTCCCAGACATTTGTAAGAATCTTGTTTCTAGAGTCCTTGTTGGCAAGGCCGGTTTCAAGGTTACATATGAGTTTGATAAGTTTGTACTCTCCAAAAACGGAATGTTTGTTGGACAAGGATATGCTTGTAATGGGATGATTAAGCTTCATTTAATAAATAACGGTTCTGCTTATATTGTTGACTCTATTGATTTATGGCA
Source organism: Papaver armeniacum (assembly GCA_023531295.1). Lineage (NCBI taxonomy): Eukaryota > Viridiplantae > Streptophyta > Magnoliopsida > Ranunculales > Papaveraceae > Papaver > Papaver armeniacum. Next base: position 92,192 of record JAJJWW010005328.1, on the reverse strand, counting down.
TGCTAGGTTAGGACATGTGAATTTTGGTTCTCTTAGAAACATGAACAAATTAGGACTGATTTCTGATTGCAATTTTGATAATGTTTCTAAATGTGAAATATGTGTGCAAGCAAAGATAACTAGGATATCTTTTAAATCTGTAGTAAGAAATTCTTCCTTACTTGAATTAGAGCATAGTGATGTTGGTGATTTGAAAAGTCATGTCATTCGTGGTGGAAACAAATATTATGTCACTTTTATTGAAGATAGCACTAGATATGCCTATACTTACTTGATGAAATCAAAGGATGAAGTCTTTGGTAAATTTAGAATTTACAAAGCAGAAGTAGAAACACAATAATATTACATTCTGATCATGGTGGTGAATATTATCCTTCTGAATTTACTGCATTTTTTCAAGAGCATGGTTTAATACATGAATTTACTGCACCTTATACACATCAACAAAATGGTATTGCTGAAAGAAAGAATAGAACTTTGATTGACATGGTTAATACTAGGCTTATTAGTTTTGGTTTGCCTAATCCTTTGTGGGGTGATGCGATGTTGTCTGCATGCTATATTTTGAATAGAGTACCTCTGAAAAAGAAGAATGTTTCCCCTTATGAATTGTGGTTTAAAAGAAAACCTAATTTGAAAAGACTCAAAGCATGGGGTTGTCTAGCATATGTTAGAAAGCCTGATCCTAAAAGACCAAAGCTAGGAAATAGGGCTTATAAATATTCTTTTGTAGGATACTCACTTAATAGTATCACTTATAGATGTTTAATCCTTGACACTTTTGAGATTATAGAATCTGTAGATGTAGAATTTTTTGAAAGCATGACAAGGACTAGTTCTCAGACACTACCCACTGAAAACTCATTGTTACCAAGTCTAGAACCAATGGAGATAGATAACAATGATGAACCTTCCTCCTCTACACAAAACAAATGATATTTCAGTTCCTACTGAATATATTGAACCTAGAAAAAGTAAGAGAGGAAGAATATAGAAAAAGCCTGACCCAAATTTCAAATATTATCTTGTAGAGGGTAATAAGAATGAAATTCTTAGCATCACCATGTATAATTGATGAGTGCCAAATAGTGCATATTTATACACTTTTTTATTGGCATTTTACTCATCTTTTGCGCTTAGAAATCAGATATTATCCCAGATTCTGAGTTTTCTTTGTTTTCAAGAATAAATATTTGTATTAATTAATTTTGTATTTTTAGGTACTAAATAAAGTCCTGAGAAACCGAGAGCCAAAAGAGCGAAGAATGGAGTCGAGCATCTATGGAGCAGAGAGCCAAAGCCACGCGCAACAGTTGCAACCCAACAAGTAGCAACTCATCTACAAGACATGGGCTTGAGCTAGACCCGGATCCGAGCCCGATTATCCTGAGCCGTTGAGATCGCATCTAGTTACATCTTACGGTCGCTCCCTCATGCGCATCGAAGTTTGCTTTGCTTCCGCTCAACATCGAATCACATCAAAACCGGCTACCTTTCTCGGCCGTCGATCCACACCGCCTTCATCCTACGCTCGCCGAGGCCTTCTCCATCAATCTTCGATGCACCGCTCAACACCGAATCACTCATACCCCTATACCCTAATCGATCGATCCATCTCTCTCCATCTCTCTCTTTCTTCTCCCCTACCTCTCGCAACTCCCTCTCCCCGACCGTCTCCCCATAGCCACTCCGCCACCATCTCTTCTCCAACCACATCACCACCTCACCAACAACTCTCCGACAGTAGCACCATCACCAACCAACAACCCCAAAGACTAGATATCTCTTTTTCTAGTTTCTACCAACCCTAGAAACCGAATCGAGACATCTAGAGCTAGGGTTTAGCCAATCAATCAACTGAGCACGATTGGACAAGAGCGGAAGGCGATTCAGGGTATGGGTTTGTGTTATTATCGGTTTTTAAAATAGAATTAGGGTTTGCTGTTTTAGGGTTGGAGTTGCATGTATAAAAGAGAAAGAGTTGTGGGTGTTTGAGACACGCCTGGATTAGCCAGGGCTGTCAATTAGATTTACTTTTGTTTAATTTTGTTCCCTGTTAATTTTATCATGTTTTAATTTAAGTGCTAGGGTTTCAATGAAACCCTAATTCCTATTTGGGTTTAAACTATGTTAAATTGTTCTTGAGTGTTTAATATGATTAGATAGCTTCAATTTAACATATCAATGCCTTTCTCTCACAAAGGCATACCAAAGCCATGGATGCACTCGTAGTTAGGTTATATCTCGTGTTGAATATGTTTCAGCCCTTACTTCCATTTTTAATAGTAATACCCTGACTTGTTGTTCTTAATTAGACAACTAGTACTTAGGATTAGTACATTAGCTGATATTTGAAATATCATTAGGCGAAACTCCTTAGTTAAGTGGCAGAATTGATACACTGTCCTTAGCTACTATAGAACAAGACATTTAACTTAGTTGAAAGCACAATAGGGGGTCGAGGTGGATTTGCAGACCTAGCAACCCCTTAATTTCACCGTTTACCTTAGTTCATTGTCACTTCATCACATCTCAGCCGTTTCGGCACATAAAACCCCCTGTTGTCACATTGTCACTTGAAATTCAGTTAGCAAGCCTTAGATCACATATAAGAGCACACCCTAGTCCTTGTGGGATCGACCCGTACTTGCCGCGTCTCCAATAGACGACATGCACTTGCGGTATAACCCGTAGGCCGTAATTTAAACATCTTTTCGGGCCTACCAAGTTTTTGGCGCCGTTGCCGGGGACTTGGCGCGTGCGTTGTTGATTGTTGGCTGCCTTTGCTGAACTTCAATTATATATGTTGCATTGTAGCCATCTCATCTTGTTTATCTGCATTTGCATTATAGCATAAATTAGCTGTTAGTCTTAACTGTTATTTTCTTTCTCTTAGCTGTTAGCATCTTAGCCCTTTAATTAGTGTAACTTAGATCATCATATCATTGCACTTCAGCTGTTAGTTAAACTTAGCTGTAGTAAGCTCATAGTTGCTCCATCTGCATATTCACATTTGCTATTCTTCTCATAACTTGGCTTGTACATATTCATATTTTCTAATCTGCATCCTTGCATCTGCATCGTAGCTGTAATTTCTCTTTTTGCATCTTTGTCTTGCATTCACTACCTTAGACCCATACCGTGAAAACCCCTCCCCGTGATGTCCAAAGTAGTTTTCCCCGTGCCGGTCCAATAGCCTCTCGGGTTTGGGCTGGTATTCATCTTGATCCTCTACCGTAACATCAACATTTTTTTTTGGAAACTAAACTCTCATGTTTGAGCTAGCGAGTACGTGTGTGTCTGCTGCGCCCGTGAGCAGCCGAGCCAACCTAAGGCGAGGCAAGGAAAAGCTCAAGTGAGCTTAACCCGTGAATGCACTGTAATTGAACCTTGCGAGTGCCCTCGTGAGTGAGGTAAGTATGATTAAACTTCCCCGTGAGCCATCACCGTGTAAGCATGATTAAACCCCGAGATTACCCAAGTATTGCTCCACCCCCGTTAAGCATCACCTTGCAATGCTCGAGCCGAACTCCACCCTCCGAAGCCGTGAGTTGAGCCGTGGTTGAGCTCGAATTATGCTCTAACTCTCCAGCCCCAAAGCCGCGAGTTGAGCCATTGTCTATCATGTGATGTGCAAGCATTAGGCTGCAAGCACTAAGCTGTCCTTTTCCAATCTGTCGAATGGTGTGAGTTTGTGCTGCTGAGCACTACTAGAATGAGCTGTGCTGTGCTTGTTCTTCTGTAAAACTGTGCATTCTCCAAAACATCTCTGTGTGTGCTTAATCTGTGTGCTGAGCTACTTTTGTGAATTGTATCTCACTGTGCTGTGAGATACTAAGCTGTGCTGTGTAGTTTCCAGCAATAGAAGCACTTCTGGGTGCTTAGTCCTGTGAAAAAAATCTGTCAATTTGTGCTAGTCCGTGTTACCCTGTGTGTGAATTTGCCTACATGTGGAGAGCTTGAGCTGCTCTCAGACTGTGCCAATCTCTGCCAATCCCAGGGCTCTGCACAAGCTTGCTGGCCAAACTAAACCCAGCACTGCTGGGCTTCTAACTTGCCAGCCCAAAACTGAAGCCTCATAGATGGGCTGACTGACCACACCAGTGGGCTCATTGAACCCAACCTGGGTTGCAAACAAACTTTAGCCCAGTTCACCTGGGCTAACACAACCTGGGCTTTGCACTCTGCTGCTGGGCTGCAAGCAAACCGAAGCCCACATAAGTCTGTGATCTGGGCTGTGCACTGTACTGAGCCCAATAAACCAAACTGTAATTTGGGCTTACACCAAAACTCAGCCCAACTCAAATTATTTCTGGGCTATACTTTTTCTACTTCTGGGCTGTACAATTCTTCACAAAACCTAGGCTTTGCACACAATTGCTGGGCTTCCTACAAAACCAAACAACAAGCCCGCATAAACCAAACTTTCCCAACAAACCAAATGAAACCCAACAAACCAAAAACCCAATGAACCAAATTAAGTCCATTACAATTGGGCTTTGAGTTCAATTTGAGAGCTAGACCATGTCGGATTTTGGTCTCGATCCTGGGATGGAGACAAATCCCTTAGAGAGCGTGCTTACGAGCACGCTTCACAGATGAACCCCCACATACCATAGTGATTTTAGGGAATTTTATGCGCCCCTCGGGGCCCCGACCTCACATACCCTAATCACTATGAGCACATGTATCATCCATCACGGGTTGAGAATGAACACTCTCCTCATACCCGGTCATCACTTCTAGATCAATTAGAAGCTCGACTATCCGCTTAGAAAGGCAATCACATGAGCAATCTGTCAATTCTAATTCCTCTAGGCAATATGAAATTTATGCATGCACCTTATGTGGTGGCTTAGACCACCCTTCGAGTACTTGTTATATTTTTCATGATTTTAGGCATCTAGGGAAAACCATGATAATCCAACGTACGAAGTGTCTAGAAGTGACTATTGGGACCATAATCAACCCGCACACATGCATCATTCACCACAAAGTGGGGAGATGAACAATTTTATACTCCCCAACTCCTAGTTTGCAATCAATAATGGAAACACTCATAGAGCAAAATGCTAGGCTTGAAATGAATGCAATGCATGACCATCCATATAGCAACATGTCTGAATTTCCCTTCTCTAGTGAACCTCATGCACGACCATACAATGAATATCCATATGAGGAATGCATACCCACTAGTGAAGACTCTCATTCACTGGAACAACTCAAGATGATTCTTCAAAGGAACCTGATTGAGTTACAAAATGATAGGATTGAAAATAGTGTTTCTAGTCTTACTCATGCAACTAACATTGAATATGAACCTAATCTAGAGGTAGATGAGTACACTAAAAATTCTACAATTTTGAATGGAGAGATGGATTTTTGCTATGATGATGATGATGATGATGATGAATATGAAGAGCATGTATATTTTGAAAATGTGATAGAATCTTTAGGTTCAGAGACATTAAGTGTCTCTTCTGTGAACCCTATGAATGATGCTTCTTCTGATATTCATGCATGTGATATTGATGTGGAACCTGTGCAATTATCCTGTGAAAATGAACATGATTTACCCTCTTTTGACTTTAGGAAAGTGTGTGATGGTACAAATGATTTTAAAAATGAAAACAACCTAGATGTACCTAACCTCTCTCCTGAGTCACAAATTGAAATTCCTCCACCAAACCTAGGTGTAGTTTGTCACAAAATTGCAAAACCAACTTTTCTAAAAATGCCTAACTTAGGCCTAGAGCTTTGTGCTTCCCAAGTCCTCTTGGACTATTTTGCATCAAAGTATAACACTTTTAAAGAGCCACAGTAGGAATGTGTATGTCTCGTCAGTAATTAGCAAAACTCATTTTGAGTTAGACCTTTTGCATGATGTACCTTTAAAATTGCAAGATTTTGTTCTCACAAACACACCTGTTCACAAGTTTAGGTTTGGGGGAAACTCCTTCACATCTACAGTCTTACTTGCACTCTCATGTTATATTTGTGTAAGATTGTTGATGGTTGTACATATCGTCTTTTGGGTTGATCCTCAACTCTTTAGACTTGTTAGTTTATGGTGAATTTTCATTGTATATATCCAAAGTAGGACTTGTTAAATTTTCTTTTCTTGAATCGGTTGAGTCTTCATGCGCATATATTATGCTAATCTGATATGATCTCCGTTGAGAATGTTGGATTCTAGCCTTGACTAAAGAAGCTTAACCGTGCTCCGCCGACATCCGGTAATCTCTTCCCTTTTCTCTTATCAGCATAGTTCTCTCGGTATGTGACTGTTTAAATTTTTCTTATCTGTGACACAATGAGGACAATGTTTGATTTAGGTTTGGGGGTGCATTTGCATTTAGAGTTTTTAGTCTTTTTAATCTTTTATTTTCATTGAAAAAAACAAAAAAAAAAAAAAAAAAAAAAAAAATTAAAAAAATTCAAAAACTTTTTGCAAATAAAAACCTCCAACTTTTAGAGATTTTAGAGTCACTAGCATGCTTTTAGCTATGTTTACATAGAGATTCTGACCGAAATAACAGAACTTGGAAGTACCGGAGAACGCAATCGGGTTCCTTAGTTGTTTAGAGCGTTAAAGTTGGATTTAACCATACCGGAGGGCGAATTAGGTGCTGTTAGATATTCGGTAGTAGAATTGTGATCACCCATAGTGGAGACTACCCAATTTACATCAAGTGAGGCACCAACCTTCATTTTTTGCAACTTTCTAGAAAAGTCATTAGAGTGTGTGTCACCTTACGTAAATTCCGGGTAGGAATGGTGAGCTACCCAACTTCGCACCAATTTCAAAGACTACTTTTGATCTCTTGAGTGCTAGTTTTTGTCAATCATGAGGGTGACGTCTAAAGATGAAAACTCCTTCTAAATACCGATTTGTAGTTAGCATCATTCTCTCTCTCAATCGCCAAGACCCATAGAAACACATCATCGTCAAGAACCTGATAGAATCGAATATTGAAAGAAAAGTTGAGATAGTCCAAGGTTTATGTGCAACAAAGAAAAGAAAATAGGATGAGAATTAATAAAATTTATAAAATCAAGACAATACAAGTTGTGGAAAAATTGAGTGATAAAGTCCTTTGTCCATGGAGTTAGTTGTTTCACTATTTGTATTTGTATTTTTATTTTCACTTATTATAAAAAAAAAAAAAAAAAAAAAATCAAAAAAAAAAATATTGTAGTTTATTTTCTTATTTTTGCTACCACCATGGTAAAGAAGAGTTTAAAAAGAAAAATCCAAACAACAAGGAATTTGAGTAGAAAAGTTAAAAATTGTCAAGTTTTGTGAAGTTTAGAAGTTCGTCATCAACATTTGAAGACCGAAGACCGAAGATTGAAGACGTTTCTATGGTTTCTTATGAGAGAGTGATATTAATTGCCGATCGGGTGAGAAGTGAGTGAGTACCCCACCCTTGTTAATGGTTGATTTTCTTTCTTAGAGATCATCGAAAAAGATTCTTTTTGTCCACACTTTTGTGGAGTCTCCAGATTTTATTTCGGAAGGTTATCCTTCTTACCTACAACGTGTGCGGGATTTCTCTCTTTACTCCCGCCCGCACACATGAGAGACTAAAAAGCGATCTTTTTGAGTGCAATTATCATAAAACCCTAATGGTGAGGCGAGAAGTTGAGACTTATGATCACAATCGAATCCGAATTCTTTCATATGGTATGGTTACTTCTCGCTCGGCACTTAAGGATGAGAATGCGTTCTTCGATAGTTCTAACTTCTGTTACTAGCATGCGAAACTCTATGTCCTCATAGCTCCTTGGATGCTTGAGACTCTTTTACACTCGAAGTTGGAGAAGGTTTTGTGGGTACACCTCTTGTAAACCCTCACGAGACTACAACTCGTCCACTAGGGACACCTAGGGGTTTAAAGGCTTAGTGCATACGCTAAATGCATTCGAGAGACCTACGACGGTGGTATAGTTAGGATTTCTTCATTTCTGTTTCACTTGAGGACAAGTAAAATTCGGGTTTGGGGGTATTTGATGAGTGCCAAATAGTGCATATTTATACACTTTTTTATTGGCATTTTACTCATCTTTTGCGCTTAGAAATCGAGATATTATCCCAGTTACGAGTTTTCTTTGTTTTCAAGAATAAATATTTGTATTAATTAATTTTGTATTTTTAGGTACTAAATAAAATCCGGAGAAACTGAGGAGCCAAAAGAGCGAAGAATTGGAGTCGAGCATCTATGGAGCAGAGAGCCAAAGCCAGCGCATTGCATTTGCAACCCAACAAGTAGCAACTCATCTACAAGACATGGGCTTGAGCTAGACCCGGATCCGAGCCCGATTATCCTGAGCCGTTGAGATCGCATCTAGTTACATCTTACGGTCGCTCCCTCATGCGCATCGAAGTTTGCTGCTTCCTCTCAACATCGAATCACATCAAAACCGGCTACCTTTCTCGTCGTCGATCCACACCCGCTTCATCCTACGCTCGCCGAGGCCTTCTCCATCAATCTTCGATGCACCGCTCAACACCGAATCACTCATACCCCTATACCCTAATCGACCGATCCATCTCTCTCCATCTCTCTCTTTCTTCTCCCCTACCTCTCGCAACTCCCTCTCCCCGACCGTCTCCTGCCATAGCCACTCCGCCACCATCTCTTCTCCAACCACATCACCACCTCACCAACAACTCTCGACAACCGCACCATCACCAGCCTAACAACCCCAAAGACTAGATATCTCTTTTTCTAGTTTCTACCAACCCTAGAAACCGAATCGAGACATCTAGAGCTAGGGTTTAGCCAATCAATCAACCGAGCACGATTGGACAAGAGCGGAAGGCGATTCGGGGTATGGGTTTGTGTTATTATCGGTTTTAAAATAGAATTAGGGTTTGCTTTGTTTTAGGGTTGGAGTTGCATGTATAAAGAGAAAGAGTTGTGGGTGTTTGAGACACGCTGGATTAGCCGTGTGGTCAATTAGATTTACTTTTGTTTAATTTTGTTCCTGTTAATTTTATCATGTTTTAATTTAAGTGCTAGGGTTTCAATGAAACCCTAATTCCTATTTGGGTTTAAACTCGTTAAATTGTTCTTGAGTGTTTAATATGATTAGATAGCTTCAATTTAACATATCAATGCCTTTCTCTCATAGTGCATACCAAAGCCATGGATGCACTGTAGTTAGGTTATATCTGTGTTGAATATGTTTCAGCCCTTACTTCCATTTTTAATACTAATACCCCGACTTGTTGTTCTTAATTAGACAACTAGTACTTAGGATTAGTACATTAGCCGATATTTGAAATATCATTAGGCGAAACTCCTCGCTTAAGTGGCGAGAATTGACACACTTTGTCCTTAGCTACTATAGGAACAAGACATTTAACTTAGTTGAAAGCACAATAGGGGTCGAGGGTGGATTTGCAGACCTAGCAACCCCTTAATTTCACTGTTTACCTTAGTTCATTGTCACTTCATCACATCTCAGCCGTTTCGGCACATAAAACCCCCTGTTGTCACATTGTCACTTGAAATTCAGTTAGCAAGCCTTAGATCACATATAAGAGCACACCCTAGTCCTTGTGGGATCGACCCGTACTTGCCGCGTCTCCAATAGACGCCGTGCACTTGCGGTATAACCCGTAGGCCGTAATGTAAACATCTTTTCGGGCCTACCAATAATATGCATGACGAAGGTGATCCTAAAACCTATGCTGAGGCAATAAGTTCTAGAAATGCTAATTTCTGGAAAGAGGCTATCAATGATGAAAAGAATTGACATTTGACAAATGGAACTTGGGTATACTGTGATTTACCTCCTGGTGAAAAGGCAATAGGATGTAAATGGATATTCAAGAGAAAGTTGAATGCGGATGGTACCATTGATAAGTTTAAAGCCGATTGGTTGCTAAGGGTTACAAACAAAGAAATGGTATTGATTACTTTGATACATATGCCCCTGTTTCACGAATCACATCTATTCGTTGCTTGATTGCACTTGCTTTTATACATAAGCTAGTTGTGCATCAAATGGATGTCAAAACCGCTTTTCTAAATGGTGATTTAAAAGAGGAGATATATATGGAACAACCTAAAGGTTTCATATTACCAGGCCAAGAGAAGAAAGTGTGTAAGTTAGTGAAATCCCTCTATGTCTTGAAGCAAGCTCCCATGCAATGGCATGAGAAGTTTGACAAAGTGGCTTTGTCATATGGCTTTGTTGTGAATGATGCTGATAAATGTATCTATAGTAAACAAGATAAATCTGGATGCGTAATTCTTTGTTTGTATGTTGATGACATGCTTATTTTTGGGTCTGACTTGTCTATTGTGGAAGATACTAAGAAGTTTCTTAGTTCTAATTTTGACATGAAAGATCTAGGGGAGGCTGATGTGATATTAGGAATTAAAATTCTAAGAAAAGGAGATGAGTTGGTCTTAACCCAATCTCATTACATTGAGAAATTTCTCAAGAAATGTGATCATTTTAATGATAAACCAACCCCCATCCCTCTAGATCCTAGTGTAAAATTAATGAAGAACACTGAAAGAGCTCATAAACAACTTGAGTATTCTAGTGTTGTTGGTAGTATTATGTATGCTATGAATTGCACAAAACCAGACATAGCCCAAGCAGTGGGAGTGCTATGTCGTTTCTCAAGTAACCCGGGAACTGAACATTGGAAAGCAATTTCAAGAGTGTTGGCTTACTTGAAGGGAACCATAGATTATGGTTTACATTTTCAGAGTTATCTTGCTGTATTAGAAGGATACAGTGATGCAAACTGGAATGATGTAGAATCCAAATCCAAGTCCACAAGTGGATGTATATTTACATTTGGAGGTGCTGATGTGTCTTGGAGTTCCAAGAAGCGACACGCATTTCGATTCAACAATGTTATCATAATTGATTGCACTTACGGATGCATGTAAGGAGTGCGTAATGACTTAGAAACTTACTAGTAGAGATCCCGTTATGGAAGAAGCCAACTCCATCGGTCTGATTAACTCGTGATAATCAGGCTACGATCTATAAGGTCTCAAACAAGACTTATAATGGAAAGTCAAGACATGCTAGTCTTAGACATCGATTGTAAGACAATTACTCAAAAGGGGAGTAGTTGCAAGAACTATATTGAATCGAAAAAGAACTTGGCAGACCCTTTTACAAAGTGTCTACCAAAGGATATGTTTTCAATAAAGTGTAAAGAGATGGGACTCGGGTCTGTGAAAGAAGTTCGATCGCCAATAACGGAAACCCAACATATGTTTTGAAAAGATAAACTAAGTTCAATGTGGTACCAACAAGTTATTGAAGTGGTTATGGTACACTAAACTAAAACTTCCCATTGTCCTTCTAGTGTAGTGATTCTGCATGATCTTAGGGATGGATGAAAATCCTTAATAATTCTAACTTTTATCACAAGATGTCTCGCAGAAACACCTTCGATACTTACCTATATGAGCATATGGAAATCAGGCTGTTTCCTATGAGAATAAGACCGTTCTCAGAAAAATACTAATGAATCTAGGAGAAAGCACGGGGCCATTAATGTGCGGGCTATAGAACACACTATTATATGAAATCAACATGTGTGGAGGTTCCGGTTTTATCACAAGGGGTACTTGGTTCAAGATTAAATTCACCATAGGACCTCGATGGAGATTTGAATATCTTACACTAAGTGAAGGTTCAAACCCAGAAGGTACCTTTCATTTATGTATTGGTCTCAACAATGATGCATTGTATCAACTTAGCTTGAACTACGTTGGCTTGATCCCACTCGGGTACGTAGGCAGTCACTTGAGTGATGCAGCCACTCCAATTTCAAAACTTTTTATGCTTTGTTTTGGTTTTTTGAAAATAAGGGGAGATTGTTGGATATTTTCAACAAACCCTTAATTTGTAGGAATTTTTACGTTTTAGGGTTTCTAATGACAGTTAGAAAACCGAACAGAAACTTCGTTTTAGAACAGACACCATTGTTCGAACAGACACCATTGTCCTTGTATTCATTCAAAACACATCAAAAACTCTCTCTGTTTTGTTTCTAACAAGCATCATCAGAAACAAAACCTGTGTGTTCTTGGTTGGGTCAAGGTTGTACAAGCTTTGAATCCAACATTGTTTTAGGGCTTCAAGTATCTTGACGGCAATATTCATTGACCTATTTGTACTCGCCAATTCAATTGGAAATGATCGAATAATTGTCGAAAAGAATCTATTATTACCCAGAGACAACATTCTTTTCTTCACCCTGTTTTAGTGTCAATTTTCCAACAACCTTTTCGTAACCGTTTGCAGGGATGTTGCTTGCCCTTATTGACTGTATCAATCTTTATAATAAGTATAAAGCACCAAATTTACCGAATTTAGTAATAAGTCGATGTTTATTGACTATCCTTATGTCCAAATTTACCTATACTTAGGTATAAGAAGTCTTTGATATCCTATAAAGGCTTAATAATAAGAGTGCTCGACCTTCTCTCCCAATTAGCTCTTTCTTCTTTTCCACAACTAAGTTTTTTTAGTTTCTGACACAATTAGCTTAAAAGGTGTTAGGGCATGGGGTTTGCAATGGAGTTCGTTAATAATACTCTAGTTCCAATAATTGAAACTTTGGCGATGCAAGTTGGGATGGCAGTGCTTACCATAACCTTATGCATGGCATGTATGGCCGTATACGTGTTGTGGTGGAAGGGTATTCCACTGCATGACGTGGAAACTTATTGTTCTACGATTATGATTCTATTTACGGAAAACATCTCGAAACCTCTTGCTCAATTCAAGAAGATGTTGACGGATAGAATCATGAATATAGAAACGAAACTGGATGAACAAATTACTACAGTACGTGAAGTTCGCAACAATGTGATCCTCCTGCGTGAGGATGTCAATCGGCTGAACAACAAAATCGATATTCTGCGCAACAACGTCAAAATTCTGGATGATAAATTATCGGCCATGGATCGTTACCAGGGTTCTGGACTTGCTAGCATGAAAAACTTGTTAGAGAAAATGAGTCTTTTTAATATGTTTTAATTTTTTGGTCTTGGTTAGAATTGATATAATGACCTAAAGATCTAAGGATGCTTACTCATTTTCTATGAGTGAATGAAATATAAATATGGGTGAGCCTGAAACACTTGTCATGCCTAATGCATGTATGCACATGCATAAGTGAACCAAGATTAAAATTAAAACAAGTTTTAATTCCAAACGAATTAAATGCAAAACGAGTTTTAAATTTCTAAAGGGATTATTTAAAGAAGTTTTAATTCCTAAACGGAATAACTAAAAACAAGATTTGAAGTCTACTGGTTTTGTTAAAATTAAAACAAGGTTTTAATTCCTTAAATGTTTTTATATTCAATGCGGGAAGTTACCAAATACAATTTATGTCAAATTCATTTTCACTGCCTATAAAAGAAAAAGAATTTCTTCATTTCAATGTGTACCAGAGAAAGCTATTATCCATAGCTATTTTCCCCTCTTGTCGCTTTGTTGTGCGCTTGTGCGTTTATTTCTCCTCCTAATCCTTGTTGTTGAGTTCGTAAGTGGGCAAGTGCTATAGTGCTTATAGTACTTGTAACGAGCAGTTTTATCCTGGATACGACTTCACCACAGGGTATAAGCATCACTCATTTTTTAGGCGTACCGGTGAACTATCGTGTTAAGGACAGCTTGATGATCAAGTGACTCTTTCCTCAGTGTGCAATTAAATAGTTGAGTGTTTTATTTGTTTTTCAGAAATTTAATTTTAACATCATTTTTCAGTATTTCATTGTTGCAGTTCCAACAATCTTAACACGATAGACTTTTCTGTAACAATTGAAAATGATGTTGAAAGACCAGAAAATTTAGAGGGGAAGGACTTTAAGATGTGTTTCTGGGTTAACATAATTTAGATGAATTTGTACGGAAATAATTGGATGATTCTATTAGGCTGAATTATATGGATATAAATCGTATATTGAATTGTTTGGAGGATGCATTGTAACCATACAATGCAAGAAGAACTTTACTACTTATGATTTGTGGGTTCCTAGTCAGAGTTTCAGCGTTTAGGTGATGGATAAATTACCATCTTCCTAGTCAAAGTACAGATGGAGATTGTAACATGAAACTGGTGAGGTCAGTATGGTTGAATCGAGTAAGATCTATGATTCAAGAGGAAGGATTTTTTTTTGGACCGAGGCCCAAGAGGTGTTGTCTACAAGTGACATGGCTAATAAGGCGCATGTGGCTGAATTTTTTTCCGAAAGCTGACAAAGGTGAGAACGTCAAATGCAACACTATGCATATATCTCTTAAGAAAGGTATGTTTCGCGGACCTAAATCTAGCATTACTTTAATTAAGGGTGATTGTTATGTTTGTAAATTCCTGGCCATTTGGTAGTAACTGTAGACAACGTAAAACCTTAATAAGTAGAAAGTTAATGCTAATTTAGTTGAAACAAAATAGAATGAGTTCAGTGGCATGCTGTCGGAAGTTATTTTAACCAATGTGAGAGACCAGCGGGTGGACTTTGAAGAAACCTAGCATGTATGTAGAAACAGAGACCTGTTCACCTCCTATCAGAGAATATAGGATGTCGAGAAACTCTATATGAGTAACTCATTTGCGTCAGAGGTTGCATAAAAGGGAAAGGTCGAGCAGCAGCTCATATCTGTAATATTCTCACGTTGAATGAAGTTTTCATGTTCTGGGCATATGCAAGAATCTTGTTTCTTGTTCTGTTGTAGATGGTGAAAGATTTAAGATCTCGAAACTTGTTGTTACTAAGGGGAGTGTTTTTCTTTTTTTAGGCAACGGTTAATTGACTTGGGGTCCATATAAGCTTAACGTAAAATCTGATGAAGTGAACATAGTTGATTCGTGTGCTTTATTTTGTGTTATTAGATGTTTTGCATGGTATACTTGGACATGTAAATTATAAGTCAATGCATAAACTAGCTAATGTAGGCTGCATACCCAAATTTAGTTTGTAAAAGGAACACAAATGTGAAATTTGCGTAGAATCAAAGTTTGTTAGAAAACCTTTTATCAAAAATGTTCGTAGAAATTCTAAACCCTTAGAATTAATTCACTCAGACCTAGTTGACATGAAATCGGTTCAAACTAGAGGTGGTAAGAAATGGTTTGTTACTTTTATAGATGACTGTACGAGGTATTGTCATATATATTTGCTTATAGGTAAGGATGATGCCTTAAAAGCCTTTAAGATGTATAAACTAGAAGTTGAAAACCAATTGAATGCTACCATTAAAACAGTAAGGTCTGACCGTGGTGATGAGTACAAAGTTTCGATAGGAAATTTTTGTGTAGAATATGGCATAATACACGAGGTTACCCCTCCTTATTTACCTCAGTCTAATGGTGTAGCTTAACGTAAGAACCGTACCCTTAAGGAGATGATGAATGCTATGTTAATTAGTTCAGGATTACCTTCGAACTTGTGGGGGGAAGCTGTTCTCTCAGCTTTCTATATCCTGAATAGAGTACCCTGTAAAGGATCAGATAAAACTTCATATGAAGTGTGGAAAGGTAGACAACCTTCTTTTGCATACTTCAAAGTGTGGAGGTGTTTGGCTAAGGTTGCCATCCCTCCTCCTAAGACAACCAAGATAGGACCCAAAACTATTGCATGTGTCTTTATAGGGTATCCTGAGCATACTCCTGCATATAGATTTATGGTTGTGAGTTCTGAAATTTCTGAAATTGGTGTGAATACTATTATGGAATCTAGGGATGTTGTGTTCTTTGAAAATGTTTTTCCATTGAAATCTGACTCTTGTAAGAGAGGTCTTGATCCCCTAGATGTCCCTTCAACCATTCAGACTTTACCTTTAGAGGAAGATGAAGTAGAGATTGAGCCTATGAGAAGTAAAAGGGCTAGAACCAAAACCTCCTTTGGATCTGAATTCGTAACCCTAGCCGAGAGTGATCCTCAGACTTATAGAGAAGCCATGACTTCTTCTGAAGCTCCATGGTGGAAAGAGTCTACTATTAGTTAAATGAAATACATCAAAGAAAATGATACATGGGAGCTGGTAGATTTACCTCCAGGGTGTAAAGCCATAGGATGTAAGTGGGTCTTCATGAGGAAACGTAACATAGATGGAACTGTTGAAAAATACAAGGCTAGGTTAGTAGCTAAAGGATATAAACAAAAGGAAGGTATAGATTTATTTGATACTTGCTCACCGGTTACGAGAATTACTTCCATTAGTAGAGATTGAGCCTATGAGAAGTAAAAGGGATAGAACTAAAACCTCCTTTGGATCTGAATTCGTAACCCTAGCCGAGAGTGATCCTCAGACTTATAGAGAAGCCATGACTTCTTCTGAAGATCCATGGTGGAAAGAGTCTACTATTAGTTAAATGAAATCCATCAAAGAAAATGATACATGGGAGCTGGTAGATTTACCTCCAGGGTGTAAAGCCATAGGATGTAAGTGGGTCTTCATGAGGAAACGTAACATAGATGGAACTGTTGAAAAATACAAGGCTAGGTTAGTAGCTAAAGGCTATAAACAAAAGGAAGGTATAGATTTATTTGATACTTTCTCACCGGTTACGAGAATTACTTCCATTAGTATGTTAATTGTTATAGCTGCAGTTCATAACCTAGAGATACATCAAATGGATGTAAAGACAGATTTTCTAAATGGTGAATCAGATGAAGAAATTTACATGGAACAACCCGAGGACTTTGTGGTGAAAGGTTGTGAATACAAAGTTTGTAAAGTGAACAAATCTTTGTATGGTTTGAAATAAGCACATAAGAAGTGACTTGAAAAATCTGATCATGTGATTATGATTAATGGAAATAAGTTAATGAATCTGACAAGTGTATTCACGGTAAACTTGTTAAGGATGTCTGTGTGATTGTATTCTTGTATGTTAATGATATGCTTATACTTGATACAAACATAGCTGTGATTAATTCCACTAAGACCATGTGCTGAATGAGAACGTTGACATAAAAGACTTAGGCCATGTTGATTTGATCTTAAGGATGAAAATTAGAAAAAATTCTAACGGTAATAGTCTTAGTCATTCTCATTATGTTTCATTTGTTCTTAAGAGATACAATCAGTCTGATTGTAAGTCTTCTTGTACTCCATAGGATTCTTCTTGTAGACTCGAGAAAAATAAAGGAAGTGGAGTATATTAACTTGAATACTCAAGAGTTATAGGATATCTGATGAATTTAATGAACTGTAAGAGTCCAGACATTGCCTATATTGTGAGTAAGTTATGTAGGTATACTTGTAATCCAGAGCATGAGCATTTAGATGCACTTTGTAGAGTATTACGGTACCTAAAATACTCTTTGACCTTTTATTTGATTTATGAAAGGTATCATGCTATCCTTGAGGGATTTTGTAATGCAAACTGGATAGATGACTCAAAGGAGTCTAAGCCTACTAGTGAATATTTTTGACTCTAGCATGAGGGTTTGTTTTTGGATGATTTCCAAACAAACATATATTGCTCAATTCTTTATGGAATCTGAGAGTATTGCGTTAGATAAAGCACGAGAGGAGGCCGAGTGCCTAAGATGCTTTTTAGAAGACATTCCTCTCTGGCATAGGCCTGTGCCAGCTATATCTATACATTTTTTTAGCCAAGCTATAATAGCTAAAGCTAAAAACAACTAATCTCAACAGGCGTTATTTCCATTGATTGGATAAAGTCCAAGGAGAATATCGCGGATCCTTTGACGAAAGGTTTATCCAAAGAGATAGTTAGAAATGCATCGAGGGGGATGGGGCTTAAGCTCATTAATTAAACTTGCCATGAAGGATACTTAACCTTGCTGACTGGAGATCCCAAGATCAAGGTTTTGAATGAGACAACTAATTTGTGGTGGGTTAAGGTAAACACTATCAGAGAATTTCATTCTCTGTCACTTCCCTATGGTGTAGATGTGATAGTGTGACTGCATGTGAAGGATGACTTTTAAATAAGTCTTAATGAGTTCTATAGTTTCAATTTAAGATTGAAGTGGGGTGTAGCAGTAAACACTCTTGATGGAACTCACCTATCTGAATGTGGAAGTGGGCCGCTTCCTATGAGAATGGAGCTGATTCTCCAGAGCATTCTGAGAAACGGGATATGTCCAGGGCCAAAATGGACACAACGGCACGAACTTGACAAAGACCTAGAGAGATATCACGCGTGGCTATTATCGCGAATTACACCAAACGATGACAGTTCAAGACATCGCGTTCACTTTGTCCATCAAGTAGTTCCTAATTTCTCACTAAGCAAAGGTTCAAGACATCATGGATACCTCTTGCCTATAGTGGTATTTCTCGCTTTCCGATTTCGATTTTTTATCGATATTTCATCATGTGGGGGATTGTTAGAGAAAATGAGTCTTTTTAATATGTTTTAATTTTTTGGTCTTGGTTAGAATTGATCTAATGACCTAAAGATCTAAGGATGCTTACTCATTTTCTATGAGTGAATGAAATACAAATATGGGTGAGCATGAAACACTTGTCATGCCTAATGCATGTATGCACATGCATAAGTGAACCAAGATTAAAATTAAAACAAGTTTTAATTCCAAACGAATTAAATGCAAAACAAGTTTTAAATTTCTAAAGGGATTATTTAAAGAAGTTTTAATTCCTAAACGGAATAACTAAAAACAAGATTTGAAGTCTACTGGTTTTGTTAAAATTAAAACAAGGTTTTAATTTCTTAAATGTTTTTTATATTCAATGGGGGAAGTTAACAAATACAATTTATGTCAAATTCATTTTCACTGCCTATAAAAGAAAAAGAATTTCTTCATTTCAATGTGTACCAGAGAAAGCTATTATCCATAGCTATTTTCCCCTCTTGTCGTTTTGTTGTGCGCTTGTGCGTTTATTTCTCCTCCTAATCCTTGTTGTTGAGTTCGTAAGTGGGCAAGTGCTATAGTGCTTATAATACTTGTAACGTTCAGTTTTATCCTGGATACGACTTCACCACAGGGTATAAGCATCACTCATTTTTTAGGCGTACCGGTGAACTATCGTGTTAAGGACAGCTTTATGATCAAGTGACTCTGTCCTCAGTGTGCAATTAAATATTTGAGTGTTTTATTTCTTTTTCAGAAATTAAATTTTAACATCATTTTTCAGTATTTCATTGTTGCAGTTCCAACAAAACTTGTGCGACTTCTTGGACAAGTACGAAGGATTGGATGAACAAAAGAAGAATGCTACAGATGGCCTTAGAAACAAGGTGAAAGGATCCATCTTTCACGGGCGACAAGTTAAGATACAGTACATGTCTAGAGTGGTTTCTTCTTTGGAGAATGCTGCTATACTACGTACCACTTCAAAACAATGACATGAAAATGCTGGAGTCCTGCCAATGATCCTTCCGTCTTGCTCCTAGGGTGTTTTTTCCCGCTAGTCTACCTATTAGGAGTGCTTTATTTTAATCTTTTATTGTGCTTTAATACTATTGAATATGATTTTCTGTGACGTTGTGGTTAAATATTGTTAGTGCCGTGCGTTCTTAATTATAGTACTACTTTTTCTGGTCTGATTAAAGGAATGAGTTCCCCAGTGTGTATGGTTTTTTAAGTTTTGCGCAACTAATCTTAAGTTGGTATAAGATAGTCCTTGATAATTAGATTAAATTACTACGTTATTCTGAATTTCTTCATAATTGCTTACAAAAAGAGTGAAATTAGTTGTTGTGCCAATTGAGTGCTGTTGGAGGCCACCAGACCAGACCGGCAGACCCTGTGCTGCGCAACATGTATGCGCCAAATACGATATCCTTGGTGTTTATGGCTTTGCAAGAAAGACCAAATGGTCGAGTCAGATAAGTATCGAGTCATCCATCCCTCTTAATTAGGCAAAAAAAAAAATTTTTTGTCAAATTTGACCGAATTTCTTCAATATTTATCGGCTAAAATGTCGTTAATATCTAAATTTAGGTTTTCATATACTAGGCTATATCAACAGAGGCTTAAGATTAGGTTTACACAGTTCGCCGCTTTCTCTCCCAATTTTTGGTCTTGCCCCCAGTTTTTTTCTTTTTTCTTTTCACAAGCTTATTCTTCTTTGCTTGATGGTTGATACTTGGTTGAGTTCTCTTTCGTAAAAGTCATCGCATAGTTTGGTACCTAGACAAGTCAGATAAAATTATTTGCGTTATGAGGTACCAGATTATGTTTTGACTTTTACTAAAGAAACAGTGGTTGATTTCCTTGGGGCTTGCACTGGAAGAAAGAAATGGTGGTTGTTATAACTTATCTCATGACGAACTTGATTGGGGATTGATGTTATGTTAAAAAAGCTTTGTGCTGATTTCATTTGCTCGTGGCATTAAGCAGTGATGTTATTTTATACTTTTATGGTTATGTGCTTTGCTTATGACAAGTAAATGGTTTTTTTTTTCTTTTCTACCGACGATGCTAATCAACCTTACCTTGTTTTCTAACTTGAGATTTGGTAAAATTATGGTCTGTTTTTTAGATTTGTAAAACTGGTGGGGTGTACTGTATGGATTTTTAATGGAATACTGCATTTTGATTTGTTTGTGAATCAAAATGAAAAATATTCCATGAGTTTGATTAACTTCTATCTACATGCTCAGAAACAAAAGGAACAGATGCAGCTTTACACAAAATAAGGGAATCTAATGAACTCTACTCTCCAATTGCCAAACCAGCAACCCTCTTTGACATTTTGTCTGCAGTTCAAATCTCACAATAAACATGGCCAAAATGTATCTAAGAACCTCCCCTCAACAATCCACAAGAAGTAACATAACAAAATGCTACTTCTTGTTCACTTGATTGGGGATGCCCAACCTCTTCCCAAATGCCTTTACACATCAGCATGGGAAGAGCCTAGTCCCAGCGGTAATTCCCTATTTTTTCCATGGACGGACAATGGATATCCGTTTTTGATAGAGAAAATGGATACTGATCTACCGTTTCATGAAAAAAGGACAAGTATTGATGACGAAGAGTATTAATAGAAACCATCCCAATTGTAAGTCTTCTGATTAGATCAACAATTGAATGTTCAACAGCAAAAAAAGAACCCTAGAAAAGAAATCCACAAAAAGCATTATACAGACATAAAGCTTAATATCAATCAACTTAACTAATGAATTGATGATGATTATCATCATATTTGCAGAGATGGATTACTTCCGGGGTATAGAGTAGGGTTAGTAAATTAATTTTGTCTTCATAGGGTTACAAAACCATCAAGGAATCGGTTTGGTTGGTTACAGTTCATCAACTCTAGTGACATTAGCTGCCTGCCTAGAAGTTCCCGGGCTTCATTAGCACCCATTTTATCGGTCGTGAATGAACAGTTTTGTTAATACAACGAGGTACGGGGGATACTTACTGCTTAAATCATCGTATTTTCACCATTTGATAGATTGCTTCTTTTCTTATTCGGAGGTTGCGTGATAAAGATAATGGAGATAACTTCCATTTTTCCTTGCAGAAGATAATGTTCATCTTGAAACGGAAATATAGTTATTGGGTTTTATAAAAGGTCAAACAACAGATGATGGTGAACCGTTTTTCCTGAAAACGGGTAATGAATGACCGGTTTCATTGAGTAGAACGGTTAATGGCTAACCGTTTTCACCTTTTTTAGAACGGCTAACCATTGCCCGTATCCGGAGTCTTCCCGCTGGATTCCCGCATACTAGGGAAGCCTTGCGGGAAGAGGCACATATGGCCACGGTTTTCTTGCTTGGGAAGGGGTTGGGCATGCCCATAAGACCCAGTCTAATAAGATTGGTCTAATGGCTTAATCTTGGTACCACATGGCCAAGTTAGATAAGACTTAAAAGGGATTAAAAAGGAAAACAATATGTTAAAAAGATTTGTGTAGGCGGAATACTCAGAACAATTAGGTAAAAAAAATATCTCAAATTTGACCGAATTTCTCTATAAATCAATATTTATCGGCTAAAATGTCGTTAATATATATCTAGATTTAGGTTTTCATATACCAGTACTAGGCTATATAAAGAGAGGCTTGATATGAGGTTTATACATTATAGGAGTTCGCCGCTTTCTCTCCCAATCTTTGGTTTTTTTTTTTTTTTCTTTCTTTACTTGTTTGTTTGATGGTTAATATCTTTACTTGGTTGAGTTCTCTTTAGTAAATGTTAATGCGTACTCTGGCACCTAGTTAAGTCGGATAAAATTATTTGCGGTAGAGGTGCCAGATTATGTTTTGACATATGCTAAAGATACAGTGGTTACTGTTCCTTGGCTTGCACTGAAAGAAAGAAAGAAATGGTGGCTGCAATGGTTAATTGTTCACTTGATTGGGGATTTGGGCTGATTTCATTTGCTCGTGCCGTTATGCAGTGATGTTATTTTATGGGTACATTAATTAAATACCCCTATAATTAATTATGCAGTGATGTTATTTTATACTTTTATGGTTATGTTCGTTACTTATGACAAGTAAATGGGTTTTTTTCTTTTCTATTGATGAATGCTGATCAATCTTGCTTAGTTTTCTAACTTTTCCCAGATTTGGTAAAACTATCCTTTTTTAAGAAAGTTGGTTAATTTGGGGATGTAATATATGTAATGGATGAGCTGCATTTTGATTTGTTTTGTGAATTGGGTACATACCCCATGATCCCTATGGTGTTTTTTGATTCATTTGTTAGTATGAAAGTTATAAAAACTGATGTCAAGAACTAAGAGATCCTTAACAATAAATGCAATTGGAGTTCTTTACAAACAGGCCAAGATGTTGCAGAACAAGCAAGAAAACAGGGCTCCTCATAGTTCAGAAACAAATGGAACAGATGATGCTGCCTACACCAGCAAAACCCGCACCCATCTTGGAACTATTTTTTGCTTCAGAATTATCAATCAAATTAGCTGCAAAACTCTTACATTATGGGATCATCACTGCACCCACTTGTCTTTCCAAATAAGAATTTGCTCATCGATCAGTTCCTACTATCCACCTTACATCCTCCAAAGTATCCATAAACCACTTCAAACCAGGCCATAAAGAAGAGTTTTAACTTGCAGAGCACCGCCCTTTTCCCTGAAGGCTGAAGTTAACGCTGCAAATAAGCAACCAAAATTATAGTTTTTCCACAAAATTAACTTATTTGTGAGAACATGAACAGCTAGGTAATAACCCTTTTGCAGTGAATGACAACATGTAACAGTGGACAGGGTCCCATTGTGACCTATTTTTGGGTGCACATCTACTGCCTGTTCGCCGTAGATGTTTGCATTCACACCAAAAGCGTTGACATGATACTTTTCATTTACCTATATGAATCCACCTAAAACCATACTTTTGATTCACCTAAAATAACTAACAACTATAAGTGCCTAGGATCTTAAATCCATGTATAATCGCCAATTAAGCTGCCACCTAGATGGGTAAATGCAACGGAATTTGAAGTCAGCTACGTCATAGCCTGTCAGAGGCAACTGCGTAGCTTTGAATATACACATCAAGCAATATCAGCTTTGGAGTCTGGCTCTAATGTTATTGTTAGCTCTAACGAAAAATTACAAACCTCTCCTATCCAATGGGAAAATTTTAGATGTTGTTTGCATTTCTTCTGACTTATTTAAATTAATCAAATTCATATGAGTCCAACTCATCCAGTCAGCATCCTCAGTGAAACATATTCTATCTTAACCACGGATATTATATAGAGTTCTATTTTTGTCTTCCTACTTAATTCTTCCAATTAGAGTGAACATTACAAACCTCTAGCAGGGCAATTATCCCCACAATGAATCAACCCTGAAAACCTTATAATTTGTGAGGATGGTATTTATCCTTGCTATGACAGTCATCCTCAAAAACTGAAATAAACGCAATTGTACGTAGTTTTGTTATATATCATCAAGAGCTTGGCTATCAACAGCTATAAACTCCACTTCACTAACAAATAAACGATAATTTTCTGACCCAATTTCTTTTTCATGATGTTCAATAACCTGTATGATAACACAAACAAGAATTCCTAATCAAGAATTTCAAAGAAATACTGACGCAAGAAATCCTATTTGACTCCTCTTTTAAGTCACTTTGATACATTCAGTTTAATTCAAAGGAATCAATATAAATTAGAAAGAAGTTTACAAACAGAGAAATGTTGATTCTTACTAACCTGATTGGTAGTAGCTGAGGCCAAGAGCATGGAATAAGAGAAGGAACCCAAAATGCAAACTTATACCCATCATGTATGAATGTTCTTGTTAATTTCTTCTTCCATAAAGATGATGAATCGGAAGGGCTACCATTTATCAGATCTAGTAATCTTGTTTCAGAAAGAAATTTGCTTGTTTGACCAGATGCATGACTTAACTCTTTGCTCTGCTTGGGAAGCTGTGCAACCTGCTTTTTGTATTGGTAATTTTTTTATTGATGTTTTGGAAACTGGACCAGTAGTTAATATTTCTGATGAGTAGTAAAACTCCACCAGTGCAACTGTGCAATGCAGTTCAGCCAGGACTCACCGCCGGCAGGTCCTGAAGAATATTCCCATCTTGTTTTTGTGAGTAAGAGTTTTCTCCCGATCTTTTTTTTTCTTTGCCTTATCAGTTCAGCAGAAGCTTTTTTTATTTATCACACAAGCTTGAAGGTGTTACCGGATTTAGGGAATGGCACTGCAAGTTGATATCCACTTGCACGTATCGCATATGCAACCAGGCATAATCTGGAAACTGGCGTCTCTACGATTACGGATAATATTGAATAAATTCTCGGAATCTCTCCTTCAGTGGAAGAATGAGTGGATGGATAAAACCATGAATGCAGAAAAGAAATTGGATGAACACATTGCTATAGCACGAGAAAATCGCAAGATGTTCAATCAGATGCGCAACAGCATTGATATTCTGCTTAAACAACAAACGAGTAAGGGGATCAAGTTGGGAACTTTGTAATCGGTGGATTTTCGAAGAAATACCAAACCCGACCCGTCGGTTTAATTTTGGTAGTAGTAGGCGTAGGCCTTACAAAGTCAGTGTTAAAAAGATTTTTGTAAACGAAATCCTCGGTTGAAATATTCTGAATAAGTCGGCAAATATTGGCGTATCAATCTTAATTAGGTAAAAAAATCACGAATTTTACCAATTTCTATATAAATCAATATTTATTTACTAAAATGGCCTTACTTCTAAATTTAGGTTTACGTAAACAGGCCAGGGTAAATCATATATAAATAGAGGCTATTAGGTTTACACATCATGTATACGAGCTCGCCGCTTTGCTCCCAATTTTTTCGTTTTAATGCTTTTCTTTTTCTTAACAAGTTATGTTCTCTATAGTTAATCATTTCTTGATGGTTAAAAGTGTTAATCTTTTGTTCTTTTTTTTCTTTTCTTTTATAAGACTCCCACCGATTAGGAGTGATTTACTTTGCAAGGTTATTAGGACTTACGAGTGCTTTTATCTTACTTTTTTTTTATTATTGTTAATTGTTGTTTCATTCTATTAGATTTATAGCTACTGATGCTCGAGTGATCAGGGAATTTTTGTAACCTATATGACGACGAGTGATAAGGGAATACGAGTGATCAAGGAATCTTTATAACCGAGCATTTCTCTAATCTTTTTTATCAAAGCCGGATCCAGTACGTTGATTGGTTATGCGACTTACTCTTGTCATCACAGTGGAGACAGTTTCATCCCATCACATGCGATTCATTTAGTTTTGGTTTAATTTTTTTTTGCCACACACTTTTGGGTCGTACATGGTGTGATGAAACTAGCTTCACTGTGGTGATAATGGCAGAGCCGAATAACCAAGCTAATATTGCATCCACGAGTGGTTTTAATTAGAGAGAATGCAGGTTGCAACGGTTCCGCCGATTACTTTACAGAAAGAATCTAAGTATTGCTTGGGCAGGCAATATATTAGGTACCAACTACCAATTTAAGGTTTTCCTTGTTTTTCACATATGATCTTTATTAATTATGCTTTATGGAATTGAACGGGAAGTTATATTATTTCAGTTGCCAGAGATGGATAACTGTGTACCCCAGCATATTATCACGTGTGTATTTCTAATACCTCTTTAACTGGAGGTACTGAGAATTTGCCCGGAGTTTTAATACTTGTTGATGATTTTGTTACAGGTTTTACTGGCTGAGAAGGTGGTTAGGACTAGGAGTAACGCGTCACGCAATGACTATATGATACAGGTCTGAAAGACTGAGCTTGATTTTCTTATCTCGGGTGGATGATGGACATGCATTTCTCGCTTTCAATGATATTAATTAAACACAGAACAGATCTTTAGTGCATCTTTCTTAATAACTTGGTGCATCTTTCTTAAAGGTCGTTAGCCCCATGACCCATGCGGGTTCTCCATAATAATTATGACCCATCCCTTTTCCGATTGGCGTTTTGATTTTTCTTGTCTTTGTGATTGGTACAACCCGAATCCTTATGAATGTAAAGATATTGAATGTGAGTCATTGGAGTCATTTCTTTGCACAACTTCCCTTCAGATTGGCGTCAAATTCTGTTGGCTAGCTCTATCTATATTTGTTCTTTAACAAGATGCATGATCACTAACTCCTGGATTAATTTAAGCGATGATAACATGCAACCTAAGTTCCATACAAAATTTTCAACATCAAAGAGCTCAGCCAGACTTCAGTTCAAGAATCACACACACTCCTTAATTTCCACTGTGATAGTAAGAAATGGCCCAATATTTGTTCTTGTTTGGCTCTCTCCTATTGTCACACAACAATCTTCCGCTCATCTTCTTTCTGGTAGATTCTTAGTTTTTTTTTTCTTCTTTTTCTTTGGTTCAAAATGATTATACTATACATACTATACAAAAACTGGGACAAGTAGCGATTCAGGAACAGATTCAAACATATCACTGGAACTCTATGACTCAGATGGTAATCATGTTGAAATCCCAAATTTGGGGGACAGTGGGTTAATGGGACCAGATCATGACTATTTCCAGTGGTTTAGGTAAATGTTTACAAGGGCCTGTTTGTGGGATTACGCTTACTTCAGATGGAACCCGGGCAAAAAGTGGTTGGTATGTTAATCACCTCATGCACTCACTGTTACAAAGAACGTGTGTGTCAGCAATAACAAAGAATGTACGTCTCTTCTTCGGTGTCTATGTAATCTTTCGATCATCGTCTATGTAGTCTGATAAATAAGATTTGTCTCTTATGATGAGACTCAATAGTCGAGTGATAAAACAATATAAGCAGCGACGGATCCAGGAATTTGTGTTGAGGTGGGCTATTTTTCATTAGTTTCAACTGCGATAAAAATAAATACAGTAAAATATCTAAAGAGTATAAGTTGGGCAACGTTATCTTTTAGAGCACAAAATTTTTTGAATCAAATTTATTTACCATAGAGTATATTTACAATTGGGCTATGCTATGTATGAGATACACAAACAAATTATAAATTAACACAAAACTTTGATTTGATAATGGCGTAGGCCGCAAATTTTGGGGTTACTGAAATTATTTTTTGGTTTCCACAAATAAGATATTACTTATCAGTGTGTCAAATATTTTAAATTTATGCTTCTTCTATATTCTCTCTTTGGTTTGCAAAATAATTACTAAATCAAAAAAATTAAATTTGTGCTTATAATCATGATAAGATATGGCATTTTTTCTGTCTATCCTGTAAGTAACATTTTAAGTGTTACATTTATAATTTATCATATTTGTCCCCGTAAGGATACACAGCATTTTAAGATTTTGAATCACATACAAACAAGATATTTAATTCTTTAGATGCATGCATATAAATGTGTCCTCACTCTCCTTGCATATCGCTAGATTTTAGTCATACAACTACATATATGTCCCCGTTTGTTAGATCTTTTTCGAGAGACATCAAGTTTGATTTTCTTTTGTATGGGCTATCCAAATTTAGACCTGGGCTTTTCCTTTTTTTCCAGGGAATTACCAAGGTGAAAGTGAGCTATTACAGATTTAGGGGGGGCTGCAGCCTGGGTAAGCCACCCCCACATCCGTCCCTGAATATAAGTGTTAGAGCTTCTTCTTGTTTTCTCCTTCTTTTTATTGTATTAGTCAGTTTCCTTGGGGTTTCAGAAATGGCCGAGTCAGATAAGACTGAAGGGAAAAAAGATTCGTGAGTCCTCTTAATAAGGGGAAAAAATATCTCTATAAATCAATATTTATCGGCTAAAATGTCGTTAATATCTTAAATTTAGATTTTCATATACTAGGCTATATAAAGAGAGGTAGGTTCGCCGCTTTCTCTCCCAATTCTTGGTTTTCTTGTTCTTAATATTAGCTTATTCTTCTTCTTTGCTTGATGGTAGAGTTCTCTTTCGTAAAAGTCAACGGATAGTTTGGTACCAAAATAAAGTCGGATAAAATTATTTGATTTAGAGGTACCAAATTTTGTTTTGACTTTTACTAAAGAAACAGTTAAAAGGCAGATGTTAACCTATGCATGTATAGGAAACATAATACTTTTCAGGTAAATTAATAAGGGATTATTGAAATTTCAAAATTACCCTTAAGTATAGCAATTATCTTTTTATTTCACTTCTCATCCTTTGATCCTTTGTGATTCAGATTCCAAAATGTAAAATGGTTATAAGCCTTTGATGCATATGCAGACACACTGATGTATTCGTAACCAAAAAACCTATAATATACTGACAGACGATAGGACTGTGGAAACTTTGATAATAGATTAAAATTGGAGGGAATCTACTAACCATTTGATAACCATTATTGTTTTACTTGGTTATATATACTACTGATGGAAACTCGATAAGAAAAAATGAAAAACTTGCCCCATATATTGGAAGATGGAGCCTCTTTGTCTTTTCTTTTATTTTTTCCCTCCAAATTTTTCTCCTCCTATTTTTGCCTTGCTGATAATAACATTTTCTTCCTTTTAATTAGAAGGGAAATTATAGCGATTTAGACTATTTTTTTTTCTTTTGGTAGTTGGTCCATGCTCCATTAAATCAATATTTAAAGAGAAATACATATTGGGTCCTCTTATCTTGTATACCCGTATACATGTTAAGGTTCACTAAAACAATAAATTCTTGCATTGGAAACAAGATTTGTTTGTTTTATTGCATTGAAAACAACAATTCTTTGCATTGGGAACATAATTTGTTGTTTTTAGTGCAAGAAAAACCAATTTCTAGTAGAATAAGACAAAAAAACCCAACTTCCAAAAACATAAAATAATTTTTTATTAAACCTTAACATGTATACGGGTATACAAGTTAACAAAAGCCATACATATTAGGTCATACCAACACATTTAAATGTAGGGGTATAAAAGGAATCCTAAAATTATTGATTAAATCAATATCATTTAATGCTAACTAATGAATATTCCCAAGGTAAAAAGATCATTTAATACTATCTTAACTTCTACACCATATGTTAACAGGACCCAAGTTAAAATATTAATGTTCCTTCATATTTTTTTTTTTTTTTTTTTGAAGCATGAGAAACGGGAAAAAAAAAAAAAAAAAACCTAAGTAGCTAATACACATGGGTATCTCATACCCATAATGTCATGAGGTTATAAAATACCTCATGACGAACTTGATTGGGATTGATGTTATGTAAAAGCTTTGTGCTATTTTCATTTGGTTAGTTATGGTTATGTTCTTTGTTTATGACAAGTAAATGGTTTTTTTTTCTTTCCTACTGATATTGCTGATCAATCTTGCGGCGTTTTCTAAATTTTCTGAGATTTGGTCAAAATTATAGTTTTTTTTTTTTTAGAGTTGTAGAAAGTAGTTCACTTTTGTGGATTTTGTAGTTTGATTTGTCTTTGGGAATTTGTACATGCCCCAAAATCTTGCTGCCTTTTCTAACTTTTCTGAAATTTGGTAAAATTATTGTCTGTTTTTTTTAGATCCGGTTAATTTTAGGGGTGTACTGTATGGACTTTTAACGCAATGCACTGCATTTTGATTTGTCTTTGTGAATCCAAATGAAAAGTTTGAGCAACTTCTATCTACATGTTCAGAAACAAAATACGGAATCTAATGAACTCTTGTGCAGTTAGAATCTCACAATAAACATGGCCAAAATGTATCCAAGATTTACGAATCATTCACCACCTAGCCTTAACAATCCGCACAGCTTGATGCAAACAACATTAATTGATCTCCAGCTATTTACATAAACCCACTCCAAAGCCAGAATAACAGCCACAGTTTCAACAATCAACAAGAGGATAGAGCTTCTACAAACGAAAAAGCCTGCGCCAGCGCCAGCTAGTCCTGGATCACCACACTGTCACAACAAAACAAATAAGGATTCACTAATCCTACACCCAAAAACCTGAAGTAATTGCAAATCCTTCTCTGCAGTCAGTAATCTTCTGAAAATATTTCATCTTAATTCTCAGCAAACTCGTTGGCTTCTTCAAAAATCATTTCATTTCACATAAACCATATACTCACCATTACTATCGAGCTAAACATGGCCACTAACCAGATGTCTTTTGTAGCCTGGCTTTTCTGTCCTACCAAATGAAAGTACTAGTACGGAAAGTGATCGCACCTGGAAACTACAGGGATACCCCTCCTCCTCACCTAAGATTCACTAGCACAACCACCACATAAGCTTCCACTTAGGGATGGTCATGGGGCGGGTATGCCAATCCCAGTCACTGCCCCGTTCGTAAAAAAATTACCCATACCCGCCCCATTACCCACATGAATTGGGGCGGGGCGGGTAAGGGGAATACCCGTATGGGGCGGGTTTCCCATGGGTTACCCGTAACACGGTGTTAATACATATATGTATTTATAATCAAAACTTAAGCAAAAATAATAACATAAGAACGATGCATTCTAAAATTTAAAATTCAGAAATTCATCTTAGAGTGAACAAAGGAATCTGTAAATGACTTATTAGTTTTGTTACTTTTTCCTTTCTCATTCTATCTTCGTCCATGTTAACCATTGCATTATCTGTATCTCTTTCACTATTTTAACTTTTAGAGAATGTGTTTGATCACAACAAAGAAGCGAAAGTGATGAATATACAAGAACAATCAAGAATATAATAAATGAAAGAAGTGGCAAAAGTATAAAAATAAATGAAAGAAAGCTCGACTAAGTGGTAGAAGTATAAAAATTCGATACGAATTCTTGCATAAAAGTCTAAACCCTTATAATATGAAAGCTACGGGGCGGGTATGAGGCGGGGACCTTGAATCCCATCCCCACCCCATCCCCGCAACTTAGGTTTCGGGTATTACCCATACCCGACCCCATCCCCATTTGTGCGGGTAAAACCCTACCCAAACGGGGCGGGTACCCACGGGGATGGGTTTGGGTGGGGCAAATGGCCATCCCTACTTCCACTTTTCAAACAAAAGAACAGGGCCGGCCCTGAGGGAAGGTCAACGAAGGTTGACTTCGGGGCAACAGGGGAAAAGGGACAGCAAATTAGTTTTTGTCTAAGGATGGTTTTGTGTTAAGATAAAAAATGAAGGTTTAAATTATGATTATTACAAATAAAAAAAGGACACATTTATAAGAGATTTAGGGGCATGTTATAAATAAGTAATTAACTTGATGGTTTAGTGCTAAATATGTAAAAACTCTCTTATATATTTCACAGACCAATTTTTTCCTTTCAGATTGTCGAGAAAATCTTTCCCATTTTTCCTTTTGGTTCCCTTACACCACTTCCCCTAGGCGGTGGGATTTTGCTAGTTGCTCTTTCATTGGATTTCATTAGTACTTTGTGAATCATTTATTGATATATGTAAAAATTAAGAAGTATGTTCTGTTTTTCGAGAAACATTTCGTAACTTGATATATATGTAGGTACAATTTTAAGTATTATTTGCTTAATATACATGCAATAATCAAGAAGTATATACTTGTCTTGATTACAGCGACGGAAGCAGGATTTGAAGTCTAGGTGGGCTAAAATAGCACTATGGGATAAACATTAAATTCTTAGGGGGGCTATTATCATTTTTTCCAAAAAATACACATGAAAAAATGACTTTTGGGTGAGTATTTGAGATTTGGGGGTGGCTGGAGCACCCCTAAGCCACCCCCTAATACCGTCCCTGCTTGATTACTGGTAATGCTAACAGAGATTATGGGGATGGGGCAACAATTTTTCCTTCACTTCGGGGCAGGGAAATCCCAGGGCCTGCCCTGCAAAAGAATACCAGTTCACCTTTGCAGAATTATCAGTCTAATTAGATGCAAAATTTCTTACACCGTAGTATCAGCACTCCACCTCTCTGTCCAAATAAGAATTTGCTCACCAGTTCCTACTATCCACCTTACATCCTCCTCCAAAGTATCCATATACCACTTCAAACCAGGCCATAAAGAAGAGTTTTAATCTGCATAGCACCGCCCTTTTCCCTCAAGTTAACGCTGCAAATATGCTCGCTAAAAAGAGTTTAATCGATTTTGTGTGATGACCATTTCTTTTCGTAAGCGAATTCACTCAATATCGAGGTGGCAGTGTGTCTGACAATGTTAAACCATGTTGACAGGGGCCGCAAGGAAGATTTGTTGACTGGTATATCAAAATGTCCAAGCTACCCTTTTCTTATAACAACAAAAGTACAAAACAAAAAATAACATGCACAAACCTTAAACCCTAATTGCATGAGAAAGAAGATTAATTAGAGGTGTTAAAAATGACATCAAAAAAAAAATCTTCTTTGTTACAAAAAAAGAAGATTAGGCAAAAAAAAAAAAAGTATCTCAAATTTGACCGAATTTCTCTGTAATCAATATATTTATCGACTAAAATATCGTTAATATCTAAATTTAGGTTTTCATATACTAGGTAAATTAGCCTATATAAACAGAGGCATTAGGTTTACGCATTATAGGAGTTCGCCGCCTTCTTTCTCTCCCAATTCTAATTCTTGGTTTTCTTGCTCTTAGGTAATATGTTTACTTGGCCGTAAACGTTATAGCATACTCCGGTACCTAGATAATTCAGATAAAATTATAATTATTTGCTTTGGAGGTACCGGATTTTGTTCTAACTTTTACCAAGGAAACAGTGGTTAATCTTCCTTGGGGCTTTGCACCGAAAGAAAGAAATCGTGGTCACTAGATTTGGGATTAATGTTATGCTAAAGCTTTGTGTTAAGTTTGTTTGATGTTATTTTATATTTTTATGGTTATATCCTTTGCTTATGAAAATTAAATGGGGTTTTTTCCTTTTCTACGGATGATGCTGATCAATCTTGCTGCGGTATTGGAGCTCAGCTTGTTGCTAGGCTTCCATCCAATTTCTTACCAGTTGATAATCTTTCTGATTTGTAATTTTCTTCACTTATAAAATACTGAAATTCCAGCAAAAAAAAAAAAACCCTCAAAATAAGAAACAAAAGGAACAGATGATGCTGCCTAGACCAGCAAAACCGGCACCCATCTTGGCTATTTTTGTCTGCAGTTAAAATCTCCCAAACATAGACCCAAAAAACCTGAAGTACCATTGGCCACTAACCAGATCTCTTTTGTAGCCTGGCTTTTCTGTGGAGCTTTCTTAAAAAATAATATATCAAAGCTCCCAACACTAGCGAACCCAAATACATCACATATCCAGCACTAAGTACTAGTAGGGCATTCCCACAGCAACCGAGTGAGTCTCTCCCCTTAACCTAGAGGGATACATCTTTTAGAATGACAGTTCACCTTCGGGTATTAGGCAGATCGCCAAATCTAATGCCCACACCTACACACTCTAAATCTCTAGAAATTATCCATTCTCCATCATGAATTAAGGAACTAACTTTTGCTTCAGTATTATCAATCAAATAGCTGCAAAACTCTTACATTATGGGATCATCACTGCACCCATAATGTAAGAGTTTCTTAAATAAGAATTTGCTCATCAGTTCCTACTATCCACCTTACATCCTCCAAAGTATCCATAAACCACTTCAGAGCAGGCCATAAAGAAGAGTTTTAATTTGCAGAGCACCGCCCTTTTCCCTGAAGTTAACGCTGCAAATGAGCAACCAAAATTATAGTTTTCCACAAAATTAACTTGTTTGTGAGAAAAAATATAGCTATGAAACACAATCATCTACTTAGGGGGAACTACACACTCAAGAGTGGAGGTAATAACCCTTTTGCAGTGAGTGACAACATGTAACAGTGAACAGGGTTCCATTGTGACCTATTGTTGGGTGCACACTTTTGTAATCTACTGCCTGTTCACCATAGATGTTTGCATTCACACCAAATGCGTTGTCAAGTGGATACTTACGATTTATCTAAATAAAATCCATCTAAAACCATACTTTTGATTCACCTAAGTAACCAACAACTATGAGTGCTAGGATCTCAAATCCACATACAATCGCCAATTAAGTTGTCACCTAGATAGGTAAATGCAAGGAAATTTGAAGGCTACATCATAGCCTGTCAGAGGTAACTAATTATCTACGAACATACACATCAAGAAACGTTCTAATGTAATTGTTAGCTACAAATACGTGGGAACTTCAATTCCAATACATGAGCTAAACTTTTGTTCCAATTCCAGTCAGATCTGAGCACAACATTCTGCAAAACTTTCTTAATTCTCACCAAACACCAGTTAGCTTTTTCAGAAATCATTTCATTTCTCATAAACCATATGTACTCACCATTGAGCTAAAAATGGTCACTAACCAGATATCTTTGGTACTTTCTGCTGAGCTTTCTTCAGAAAAATACCAAAGTTCCCAGCACTAGTGAATTGTGAAACCCAAACTTAAGCACTAGTAGGGCATTCCCATTCCCAATTTCCACCTGGAAACTACAGGATACCCCTCCTCCACTTTCACTAGCAGACCTGAGGTCCTGAGCAGCAAAATTCTTACACCATGGGATCAGCACTATAAGAATTTACTCACCACTTGCTATGATCCACCTTGCATCCTACCTCCAAAATATCACCATAAAGAAGATTTTTTAATTTGCAGAGCAGAGCACCGCCCTTTTTCCATAAGTTAACGCTGCAAATAAGCAACCAGGATTATAGTCTTTCCACGAAACTAAATACAGCTAGCAAAATTCTACAAACTCAAGAGTGGATGTATAACTGTTTTGGAGAGAATGACACAGTGAACAGCCAATTGTGACCTATTGTTGGGTACACACTTTTGTGATCTACTGCCTGTTCATAGTAGATGCTCGCATTCACACCAAAAGAGTTGTCATACACTTTTCATTTACCTATATGAATCTGCCAAAAACCATACTTTTGATTCACCTAAAACAACCAACAACTATAAGTGCCTAGGATCTCAAATCCATGTATAATCGCCAATTAAGCTGTCATGTAGCTAGGTGAATGCAAGGGAATTTGAAGTCAGCTACATCATAGCGTGTCAGAGGCAACTAGTTAGCTATGAATATACACATCAAGCAACATCCGCTTTGGAGTCTGGCTCTAATGTTATTGTTAGCTCTAACGAAAAATTACAAGCCTCTCCTATCCAATGGGAAAATTTTAGATGTTGTTTGCATTTCTTCTGACTTACTTAAATTAATCAAATTCATATGGGTCCAATTCTTCCAGGCAGCATCCTCAGAGAAACAAATTTTATCCTAACCACATATATTATACAGAGTTCTATTTTTGTCTTCCTACTTAATTCTTCCAATTAGAGTGAACACTACATACCTCTAGCAGCGCAATTATCCCCGCAATGAATCAACCCTGAAGACCTTATACTTTGTGCGGATGCTATGACAGTCATCCTCAAAAACTGAAATAAATGCAATTGTACGTAGTTTTGTTATATATCATCAAGAGCTTGGCTATCAAAAAGCTATAAACTCCACTTCACTAACAATTTTCTGACCCAATTTCTTTTTCATGATGTTCAATAACCTGTATGATAACACAAACAAGAATTCCTAATCAAGAATTTCAAAGAAATTTGACACAAGAAATCCTATTTGACTCCTCTTGTAACAATAGATTGTTCCTGAAGCTACATTTGAAGCTCAGACGTGTCAGGAATTGTGCTAAGCCAGCAGATCATATTACCTTTGGATTTCGTGAGAGGGTTGCTGAATAGCCAATTTTATGATTCCCAGAAATGTAATACTTTGGGATATCTGGATATCTTCCTCTGCGATTCAGACCATAGATGTGCCTGAAGAGACTCAATGACTTCTGCCACCTATTAAAAAAAATATAAATAATTAATTCCAAGGACCAGCAGGAAAGGAAAAGTCACATAATTTGTCAAAAATACACATTGCTTTTGTTATGAAAGCTAATGTAACGTGCTTGAGAGACGGAGAT
Organism: Papaver armeniacum; assembly: GCA_023531295.1. NCBI lineage: Eukaryota > Viridiplantae > Streptophyta > Magnoliopsida > Ranunculales > Papaveraceae > Papaver > Papaver armeniacum. Next base: position 55,907 of record JAJJWW010005328.1, on the reverse strand, counting down.
TGTTACTCTATAGAATCACATCAACAAGGATACTATTTCTTAACTCTATTCTTATTGGCATGACAAGAGATAACAGGTTTCTTACGTACATACAACATTTCACACTCCGACTTAGTAAACATTTAAACAAGTATAACCGTGTTCTTTATCTGTTTTTTTTGACACCCTAGTTTACGTTGAACACAAAATGAGTATGTGCAAGCTAAATATACATAATAGCCATATAACTTAATCCATGCAACATTTCAAATCAAGCCATACACTTGTTAATCGAAGAAGAGCCTTTTATAACTAGTTTCATGCCTTACTCTTAATCTGACAAATGAGGTTCCCCCACCAAAAACATCACCAAGGAACGGAATGATGTCAGGTTTGAATGGCAAAAGAAGTAAGAAACGATCTCGGCATGTACAAATCTGCATAGAACTGTGCAAGCTCCAAAGCAAGTTATTTGGGAGCAAGCGCAAGGGAGGTATGGTCCATAAGCTGTCACAAGTGGAACATTAAGACGTCGATATTAAAAGAGATCATAAAGATAAAAACAATAGCAAGGCAGAATACGGATACAACTTACCTATGGATCTTCACATGATCACCTACGCTATGGGTCACCTGAGCTTGCAAGATAGAGAAGATCAGCATTATTAAGATTATAACTTAAGACATATCGAAAACAATGTATTATAGTACACCAAGAAGCAACACAGTGCATGAGAAGAACAAGCAGAGACACCGAGTTCCCAAAAACAGTACTGTACAGTCTTGCAACTATAGAACAATGTTTTGGTAAATTTTCATAACATTGAGAGATAGTTATGGGATATAACTTTATGAAAAACAATAAGCACCGGCTGAAATTTCACCACACTATCAATACATTTGAAAAATACAAGAACAAATAACAATGCCCTTAACTTTTAGAGCATACAGCTACAGTCAAACATGTATATATCAATTTCACCCAATCGTTATAAACATGATATTCTGGGCTATTCCCTACACAAGGGTCAAGAAAATGAATCCCACATTTTTTAACCGTTTTATTTGGAAAAGATTACTAGCTATTAATGCGACAAGTTGTTGTCTAAGTAGCAACTCAACAAAGTTGACATATCAATCCCTTGACCGTCTGTTAAAGAAGCGCGGCGGAAAGTTCTATCCTACTTCAGTAACTGCAAGAAAAGCTGCTTCCAATTGACTTAATTTATTTTTCTCAAAAAGCGACCCTCCCAAGTTACAGTAAGTGATACATTCACAGAATAACGCAGGTAAACCACCGAGAGTAAACGCCAACAACCAAACGTAAGGTTTGTGACCAAGACAAGACAGTAAAGTCACACCACCAAGAATGTACTGATTACGAATTACTCAATATCTTCCACAACCAACAGTCTAATAGAGGGGTGCACAACCATTGAGCCAAAATTTGATGTCCAAGAACCGTAAGCAACAATTCACTACCCAAAATAAAGAACGAATAGACTCTACTACATTGTTTTAGGGTACCAAAGCAGAGAAAAGATAACATAATATCCCACTGCAGTTACGTTGGAATGAAATTATACTTGCCAAACTGAGAACGTCTTACTGGATTTTAGCATTTTGGATAATAGGACAACACACCAGGGAGAAAGGCAGATGTTTTTTTAAGCTCGATGGTGTAAGAGATCAGGAGTGATATTGGGCTTGTTAGCATGGCACATAGGATACTGGTTTTGGAAAGGAGAAACATGCTATTTCTAAAAGAAAGTAATTAAAGACGTATTAGGCTTCTGCTCATCTTTAATGTCAGAAAGCCATAGCTATCTACGTTTCATGCTTCAGAAGACTTTTAAAATTGTCAATTTGGGATGCTTCACTACACATCCTCTTAGAACTTGCTCCCTCCGTGATGGTATAGTTCAAGAACCTTGGGCTATTAATTCAACCAGGATGGCAACTCCTAAATTAAAAGTGTGCCTGAACTTAAGTTTCTAACAACATTCCACGAAATATATATTGCTATTTGCAGACCACCACCTTTTTTTCCTTTCTGAAACTAACATTGCAAATAAGCAACCAAATGATAATTGTTTCACAACATTAACTTAATTGCGAGAAAATCAATAGCTAACAAACACGAACATCTACTTAAGTGTGGAGAACTCAACAGGATTAACAGTGCCTGAGAATTTCTGAGCGTGATTCACAAAATCAACATTAACCCTTAGAAAAATTATCTGCCAGTGCTCGTAAAGGTTTCAGGTTGGTCTTGAACATGGATTTCGTGAATCTCGCTCAGAAATTCTCAGGAAATGTGATATATTTGCCTATTTGTCATCAGATGTTGGCATTCACCCCAAAAGAGTTGTCGTCGCAACTCTTAGGGATTTCCACATAAGATTCTGTAGTATAAAACCTTTCAACTCATACCCTATTGGTTGTTTAGGTGAAGCAAGAGTAGTAGTTTGAGACTGATCTTGTTCAGTGAAAGGTGAGAAGCTAAAAGCTCCGTCTCACCGATTCTAATCTTTTCTGCTTCTTCATCCTTACATCATCACACTTAACCTTAAATACTAGGACAACATTGACTTAACATACAAGAGGCCATGTGGACTGCTATCGGCCCTCTTATATTAGGTTTATCTTGTCCTAGTATTTCAAATTTCCCTTGCTAATAGGTGAATGCAAGGGAATTTGAAGCTAACTGTAACATAGCCTGTCAGAGGCAACTAATTAGCTACAAACATACACATTAAGGCTCAAGCAACATCAGCTTTAGTTGGAATCAGACTCTCATATCTAGTGGATAAATATTAGATGGTGTTTACATTTCTTCTAACATATGTAAATCTAATTCATCAATGACAAAAGTAAAAAAAAAAAAAAAAACTCCAGTGAACTCTGTAAAACAGAACTATCCATATGTGAAAACAATCAATCATAACTGATAAAACTACTGAATAGGGTGTTCTAACTTTGATAATACCTTGAGTGTTGTTATATCATATTTTTAATTAGTTAACCCATCTTGAGTTTAATTCAAAGGAATCAATATAAATTAGAAAGAAGTTTACAAACAGAGAAATGTTGATTCTTACTAACCTGATTGGTAGCTGAGGCCAAGAGCATGCAATAAGAGAAGGAACCCAAAATGCAAAAATCTCACCATGATAAAATGGTAATTACCCAAACACAGCACATAACAACTGTTAACTCCCCTAACTTGTACCCTTCCATGTATGAATGTTGTTGCTAACTTCTTCTTCCATAAAGATGATGGATCTCAAGGGCTACCATTCATCACATCTAGTAATTTTGTTTCAGAAAGAAATTTGCTGGTTTGACCAGATGCATAATATTCTTGCCTTAACTTCTTCTTCTGCCTGGGAAGCTGTGCAACCCTTTTATTTTACTTTAGTATTGGTAATTTTTTATTGATGTTTAAAACTGTAAAAACTATCCACCAGTGCAAAGGTGGTTAAGCCAGACTCACCGCCGGTCCCAAAGAATATTTTGCCAAACCAGCGCCCCTATTGGCCATTTCGTCTGCAGTTAAAATCTCAAAATGTATCCTCACTAAGATTTTAAGAACACTTTACAACCTCTCCTCAACAATCCTCATTCTTCATAAAGCTTTGCAGAAAACTAACAATCTTAACTGACCTCTAGGCTCTAGCTATTTACACCAAGCCCACTCCAAAGCCTGCACCAACTAATCCTGGATTACCACGTACGAGAAGCATCGTCACAACAGACAAGTATTTGATTCTCTTTTGTTAGTCACCATAGGCTGCATACGAAAAAAAATCATACCTTCCTTATAAGTCGATGTTTATTGACTAAGATATCCCTACATATACTTAGGCAATAAGTCTTGGATATTTATCCTATAAATTAATCATACAATTTTCTCTTTCTTCTTTTCCACAACTATATAGTTTTTGACACAAGCTTGAAAATTAGGGCATTGGCAGTGGAGGTTGCAATGGAGTTCGTTAATAATACTCTAGTTCCAACAATCGAAACTTTGGCGATGGAAGTTGGAATGGCAGTGCTTATCATAACCTTATGTGTGGCCTGCATGACCGTATATGTATTGTGGTGGAAGGGTATTCCAGTTGCACGTATCGTATACGCAACCAAGCATGACGTGAAAACTCATTGTTCTATGATTATGGATCATTTGACGGATAACCTCTCGAAACTTGCTGAATTGAAGAAGATGTCGATGGATAAATTCATGAATATGGAAACGAAACTGGATGAAAATAATACTGTGTCACGCGAAATTCGCGACAATGTTATCCTCTTGCGTGAGGATATCAATCGGATGCACAACAAAATCGATATTCTGAATGACTACTTCAAAATTCTGGATGATAAATTAGCGGCCGTGGAACGTAACCAGGTTTCTCAACTTGTTAGGATAAAATACTTGTGCGACTTCGTGGATATGTACGGAGGAGGATTGGATGAAGAAAAAAACAAGAATGCTACAGAGGAGCTTAGAAACAAGGTGAACAACTTCCGTGAGGATCTATCTTTTACGGGCGATGATTTAAAATACATGTCTAGAATGGTTTCTTCTTTGGAGAATGCTGCTACAGGACGTACCACTTCAAAACAATGACTGGAGTGCTGCAAGAGTGCAAGTGATCCTTCCATAATTTTATTTCCAGCGTGAGTGTTGTTTCCCGCTAGTCTATTAGGAGTGCTCTATCTTTTATTGTTCTTTAATTTTATTGAATATGATTTTCTGTGACGTCGTGGTTAAATTTTGTAAGTGTCGTGCGTTCTTATGAAGTACCAATTTTTCTTTAGTAGTTCAATATCAAAAGTGTGATTGAAGTTATAGGATAGATCAATCTTACTATCATTTGTCACTTTTCCGTGAAGTTAACGCTGCAAATAAACAACCTAAATTATAGTTTTTCCACAAAATTAACTTATTTGTAATTGTGACAACATAAACAGCTATGAAATACAATCATCTACTTAGAGGGGACTACACACTCAAGAGTGGAGGTAATCAACAGCTATGAAATACAATCATCAAAATCAACACCGATAGAGTTGCTGATCGCAATTTGGAATTGGCCATTCTTTGGGACCCACGATCAATAATAAAAAAAAAAAAAAAATTGGGCGCAACTTTGAGTTGAGAAAAAAAAAAAAAGATGGGGTGTTAAAAATTTCTTATATAAATATAGGGATTTAGTGGACTAAATTTAAGATATTTGGTGGGCTAAATATAAAGTTTAAGATAAATACAAGGGCTTTTTACTGGTTTTAGTGATTTTAGGGGGGGCTAGAGCCAGGGTTAGTCAACCCTTGGCTCCGCCCCTGCCCGCGGGGGAGGTTTTATCTGCAGAGACTCGACAACCACAGTTATTGTCGCAATGGCCCAACCTTTGGGGATCACAACAGCGTTGCTAGCAGAGACAGAACAGTCACGCTCTACCAATAGACTAAAATCTACATTGAATCAGACTCACTGACCCTTGTTCATTTCATCAAACAAAGGGCAGATCCTCCATGGTACCTGCGAGACATGATTGTTGAGATCATCAAAAGACTAGAGGAAATTCCCCATCACAAAATTCTACACAATTACCGGGAAACAAACCAAGCAGCGGACACTCTCGCTAATCATGCGGCGGATAATAGTCAACAGGGAGTATTACAAACTAAAATTTGGAATATACAGTTCCTGATTTCTTGACACAAAATGTATTAAATGATACCTTCAAACAAACAAAACAAAAAAACAAAAAAAGGAGAATAACATTCCCTACGTGTAATTCACTGAACAGGGTCTTTAATTAAATAAATACATGCTTCAAAAAAACAAAACAAAAAAAAAAAAAAAGTGGAGGTAATAACCCTTTAGGTTGTCATTGTGACCTAATGCTGTCAGCTATGAATGACAACATGTAACAGTGAATAACCAACAAATGATATCAACTCACGTCCCATTGTGATCTTTCACAAACTACATTTCGCTCTACATTTCTTGCTCTTTTTATATGTTTTTTTTCTTTTCCGGTTCACCATTTGTTCTTGAGGTAATGTTTGCATTCACACATTCACTAAACATCATAAAAATGAAAATTAGCAAAATCAATACAATTACATCTTCATTTCTTTTCACCATTCATTCCTATTGTCATCTCACCTTGTGCCGTGTTCTAGTGGATATTTACACCATGTAAAGTTATACACCATTCTCAACAACTCAAAATCATTCAACAAGAATGTTTGATTCACCTAGTCTTTCGTTGCTTGAGTAACCCCCAGCAACGAATCCAAATACTCTCTTGTCAAGTGATTGTTTTCACAAACTCCATGACGAAATATATCTTTGATTTTGTCGGTGTCAATGATCTCAAGTTATTGTTCTTTTCTCCATTGTGCCTCAATTTGGCTTGAAAGATGTTTTTGGAAAATGGCTTATGGCACTTAAAAATGGTGGTTGAAATTTTGAAAATATTTGAAAAACGGTGAAGGATTCAGTTTACCTAAAACTCAAAACTTGGATCATTCAACGCAAAGTAATTTGACTACGGTTCAAAAAAATGTTAATTACAATATTTAGGAACTAAATTTACGTCTCATCAACAAACGCAACTTAACCACCAAATTTGGTTTGGTTTATAGTTTTAGTCTCTCTAAGTGATTGATTGCCTTTTTATTTTGGTGTCAAATTGCATCTCTCTAAGTGATTGATTGCCTATGGTGTCAAATTCCACAAATTCCACAAGCTTATTGTTCTTGTGCCTCAATTGGTGAAAGATGCTTATGGCACTTCAGCCTTCGGTCTGTTGGTGACTATCTCAAAACTTGGAGCAAAGTAATTTGGGTCTCAAAAAACAATATTTAGGAACTGTGTAATTGGTGGATTTTCGAAGAAAACCCAAACCTGACCCGTCGGTTTAATGACTTAGTTTTGTAACAAAATCAGTGTTAAAAAGATTTTTATAACCGAAATACTCGGCTTCAATATTCTGAATAAGTCGGCAAATGTTGGCTCATGATCCCTGTATCAATCTTAATTAGGTTAAAAAGTAACGAGTTTTACTAAAATCTCTATAAATCAGTATTTATTTACTAAAATGGCGTTATTTAAATTCAAATTTAGGTATGCTAGGGGTAAAAATCCAATATAAATAGCATAGAGAGGCCAATTAGGTTTACACATAATGTATGTACGAGCTTTCCGCTTTTGCTCTCTATTTTTGGGTTTTATTGCTCTTGCTCTTGTTTATTTATTTTTGTCAAGCTTATTCTCCATTGTTTTTTTCTTGACGGTTAATCGGGTGTTTTTTTTTTCTTTTTCTTTTATAACACTCTCATATATTAGGAGTATTTTATTTTTCAAGATTATTAGGACTTAGGAGTGCTTTTATCTTACTTTTTTTTTTTTTTAATTTCTATTAGATTTATAGCTAATCAAATGCAAATATCATACTAATGGAATGCTTCAAAAAAAAAAATCATACTAATGCTCTATATGACGACGAGTGATCAGGGAACCTTTGTAACCGCGCATTTTCTCTAATCTTTTGATCAGATCCGGATTCAGTACGCGTTGATTGGTTATGGGACTTACTGTTGTCATCACCGTGGAGACGGTTTCACCCCATCACATGCGATTCATTTAGTTTGGTTTAATTATTTTTGGGTCGTATATGGTGTGATGAAAATAGATTCACTATGGTGATAATGGTTGAGCCAAATAACCAAGCTAATATTGCATCCACGAGTGTTTTCAATTAGAGAGAATGCAGGTTGCAACGGTTCCCGCCGATTACTTTACAGAAAGAATCTAAGTATTGCTTGGGCCAGGCAATATATTATATGTATCAATAACCTTGTTTTTTCATATGATCTTTATTAATCAAGAGTTAAAATGTGTGTAGTGATCTACACTACAAATGAGTTTCAGGCAGCCGGTTTCTGCCGGAGAAGAAAAGGAAGACGAGATGAAGAAAGAGGACAAGAGTTTGATTAATTTTCTAATTGGTTCTCTTACAGCCACATACGCAAATAAAAGCAAAACATCTGACCCGCTAGAACACTGCCACGCGTAACGAACAGAGTCACTAACAACATTAACTCTTAATGGCTAAACCTAGACTAAAGGAACCCGAGAAAAATACTAAGGGCACCCTCCTATTACAAGAGATCAACAAAAGCAGGGACATGACACTGTGATTTTAAATTTGCAGTGCTTTACGGAATTGAACGGTACACTGGATAACATCTGATCCAGTACGTTGTGTTATTGGTTAAAATTGAAATACCTCCTTAACCGGAGGTTAGCGAGAATTTGCTCGGAGTTTTAACTCTTGTTGATGTTTTAACTCTTGTTGATGATTTTGTTACAGGTTTTACTGGCCGAGAAGGTGGTTAGGTGTAACGCATCACCCATTGACGATATGATACAAGTCTGGAAGATTGAGCTTCATTTTCTTGTCTCTGGTGGGGGATAAACATGCATTTTTTTATTTTAAATTATTCTTTTGATGTATTTTGGGGTTTGAAATTTCCCTTTTCACTTCTAATGATATTAAAAACGGAACAGATCTTGCATATCTCTCTTGTAAAAAAGTTGGTCATTGATTGATCAAAACAATTAAGTTGTCATTGTTTGATCAAAACAATTAAAAAAAGAAGTTAGTCATTATTTTGCCTCCCTAAATCGGAGACTATGCCACTTAATTAGGGCCTATAGCTACATGACAAAATAGGGTTATTAAGAAATAATTCATGGAAAGCCCTTATCCACCATTTTTGTTAATGCCTAATATGCCCTTCTTTAATTAGTGATGATTAATTAAGTTAATTTGTGTTAAATTAATAAGTCTTTGAGTGGGATTCTAATGTTTGGATTAGAGTAGAAATTCATTTTCTTTTTTAAGGTTTGGAGGGAGAGAAGTAGAGGGAAAAAAGGAAAAACTAAGGTTTGTGATTTTCTTAGCAAAAATGAAACTTTATAGTGATGATGAAGACTCTAGTAGTGATGACGAAGTGGGTGCATCAGATTATCATGATTTCGATCCTACCGAATTGGATAATTTGTTGAATGAAGAAGAGAAAGTCAACCAAAGAATGCTTGAGAATATTATTCAAGCACAAGAACAATTTCGTCGGGAAGAAGAAGATGATAATGCTTCTAATAAACATGTATGAGTTGTAACGATCTACAAACATGTATTTGCATGTCCTAATCGCCGAATAAGGAACAAAAAATCAAAACTTTAACCCAGAATCGGTTTATTCGATAGCACCACATAAACCGATTCTGGGTTAAATCCCAAAATTGGGCACAAGAATCGGTTTTGTTCGTCACCACATAAACCGATTATTGTAAATTTTTGGCGCGATGGGTTCGTGACGAGAATCGGTTTTTGTTGGTGATGTGCATAACCCGATTTCTTCACTTGACTAATCACGTACAATACACGAAGTTGAAAATCGGTTTATTTCCGTGCATATGTAATCCGATTTTGGAGAAATAAAGTTCCAGGAGAAATGTGAACAACAATCGTATTATATTACACGATACGTGAACCGATTGTACACTTTGAATTTTTTTCGACAATCTTTAATCGGTCTTGGTGATGGAAGCACGCCTAGGGATGAACGAGGTAGACCCTATCGAATGTGTTACACCATATTCGAGGAGTATTACTCAAAACTTCCTGAAATCATTAAGCCCTATGTGTTATCCACCTACGACGTGGATGCGGATGGGAATTGTGGTTATCACGTTGCGTCGGAACAAATAGGCCATATAAGTTTGGCGGACGATGAGAACCTTACACAATGTCAACACTTTAGAAAGATGACAGCCTTGCGCTTACAAGAATACAAGGAATTTTACATATCGATGATGAAGGAAGGGAAAACAAGACAAGACAAAGAAGTGATTTTTGAAAAATTGGTTGCTAGAGTACAACCGCCAAGGGGGAATGGACCAATTACCCGAGATCATTGGATGCGTATGCCTCTATGTGGTCAACTCTTGGCCAAAACGTGGATTTGCGTTGTTCATCTATTTGGTAAAGGATCATGCTACACATAAGCACCAAAATACACCATTTGGGATGAATCGCTTAAGGATCGGAGAATTTTTTTATTCAACCATAACAATATACATTATATCGGTCTTAGAGTACGTGATGATTGTCCATTACCACCGGTAGATAAGTTAAATGAGGTCACGGAGGTCACCAAGGAGTGGCTAAAAAAATAAGATCCCAACATGAGGCGATGGGAGGAATTGATCGAGCCGGATCAATTCGATGGTCTCCATTTGTTGGAATGTGTATTTTCCTTATGTTAAAAACTTGATCTATCGGATGCTTATATTTTGTCGCTTTCTTATATTATATTTTGCAAACTTGAACCAAGCTTAATGAATGAAAGTGGTTTTATTTTTTTTGGTAACTTGGACTCATGAAATTTGTAACAGAATCGTACTTCTTATACATTTATAAAGTTCGATTCTGGAGGTAGTTTATTGAAGCTTTTTCAGAATCGATTTATATGGGAGATAATGTAATCCGATTATTGGAAGAAAATGGTACAAAGATTTTTAACTAAACAATCGGATTACATATGGTCCAAAAGGATCCGAACATGAATCCAGAATCGGTTGATGTCTGTATTAATGTAACCCGATTATAGTTGATGTTCATCACATCAACCCAGAATTGGGGTATGTAGGTTCACAGTAAAATCCGATTATAGTCAAAATCGGATTACTATGGTTCACATAGTAAACCGATTCTGGGTGGATTTTCAGAAAACTTGATGAGTGAATTTCAAAGTTTTAGAGGTAAATCATTGTCGGGTATCTGTTAGAAGGAAGGGTTTAAAGGGATTTAACTCAATCGCTTGAATTGTCTGTTTTTGGGTTTTCTTTTTATAAACCAAAAGGAAATTACATTATAATTGTTGTTTGTGATTAATTAGGATTTAGTTTTAATTTTGATGGAAATTGGAAAATAAATTGAGTTTTGATTAATGATTTTTATATTTGTTAATTAATCAAAAATTCTGAAGTGATGCAAGTGATCCTTCCATATATGGGTGTTTTTTCCACTAGTCTATCTATTATTAAGTGTTTTATGGATTTTTAATGCACTGCGCGTTGAACCCAAATTCTTATGTTGGCTTTTTAATTCAATAGTAATGTATATAAAGTATAAATTTGATCCATAAGACAATGAGGTTTTAATTTGATAATTTAGCATTGTTCATTAAAGAAGTCATCTTGAAGACTACTACATAAGAAAGGAATAGCCTTTGGTCATGCTTATGCTGTTATGCTAGAAACACTCAAACAAAGAATTGGCAGGTTTAATGCGTGCTAAACTTCTCAAGGTAAATGGCGAGCTCATAAAACGCAATGAGGACATCAACCAAACCTGCATCGACAAAAGATAGTGCTCATAAGGAGACTATAGATGAACGATCCTCATTTCCAAACTTACTACCTCCAGTCGAGGAAAATGCCCCTGAAAGGGAACTGGTACCAGGAAATGAAGAAATTTCCATAAATTTTGCATGCAAGAAAGAAATGTGGGATCGTAACAAAGTTCTTGTCGATGATAATTTTTCGTTTACAGTAGCTACTGTGATTGCTACGGATAAAGATGACTGTGAGCCACAATCAATAGAAGAATGTCGTGAAAGACATGATTGGCCAAAATGGAAGGGCGCCATTAAAGAAAATTAGCATCTCTCACTAACCGCAATGTTTTAGGACCTGCAGTCCTAACACCTAAAAATGTGAACCCAGTTGGTTGCAAATGGGTGTTCGTAGGAAAACGTAATGAGAGAAATGAAGTTGTTCGCTATAAAGCGAGACTTGTAGCACAAGGTTTCTCGCAGAGACCTGGGATTGACTACGAAGAAACATATTCCCCTGTTATGAATGCTATTACGTTCCGATACTTGATTAGTATGGCGGTTTCTGAAGGACTTGATATGCATTTGATGGATGTGGTTACAGCATATCTGTATGGAAAATTGGATACAGATATACATATGAAAATCCCAGAAGGATTTACATTGTCTGAATACAAACCACGTCATATGTATTCACTTAAACTTAACAGACCTTTATATGGATTAAAGCAATCTGGAAAAATGTGGTATAATCGTCTAAGTGAATATTTGATAACTAAGGGATACGTAAATGATCCTATTTGTATATGTTGATAATATCAACATAGTTGGAACTCCTGAAGAACTCCTAAAGGCAATTGAATGCTTAAAGGGAGAATGAGATTAAGGATCTTGGAAAAACAAAGTTTTGTCTCGGCTTGCAGATCGAGCACTATCCGAGTGGCATACTTGTTCACCAGAATATGTACACTGAGAAACTCTTAAAACGTTTCAATATGGATAAATCTTATCCACTTAGCACTCCCATGGTAGTAAGATCTCTTGACACTAAAAATGACCATTTTCATCCGAAGGAATAAAATGAAATTCTTCTTGGTCCAGAAGTACCATATTTGACTGCAATCGGTGCACTATTGTATCTTGCAAAATATACTAGACCTGGAATTTCTTTTGCAGTTAATTTGTTATCAAGATTCAGCTCTGCTCCAACGAAGAGACATTGGGAAGGTGTAAAACATATCTTTCGATATCTTCAGGGTACTGCAGACATGGGATTGTTTTACTCAAAAGATGTATCCCATTCTTCGCAATTGGTGGGATATAAAGATGTAAGTTATCTCTCTGATCCACACAAAGCCATTTCTCAAACAAAATATGTGTTTATGAGTGGTGTTACTGTAATTTCTTGGAGATCGTGTAAGCAGAGCTTTCCATCTACCTCCTCCAACCACTCCGAGATTATCGCCCTACATGAAGCTAGCAGAGAATGTGTATGGCTAAGATCATTAATCACCCATCTTCGAAGTTCATGTGATTTACCTTCATCACTTAAAGTACCAACCATCATCTATGAAGATAATGCGGCATGTATCTCACGGATGAAAGAAGGTTACATCAAGGGTGATCGAATAAAGGATATTTCCCCAAAACTATTTTATTCTCACCGCCTAGAAAAGAATAAAGAGATATGTATCCAGAAGATACATTCGTGTGAAAACTATGCAGATTTATTCACCAAGTCTTTACCGACAGCAGTCTTTAGAAAGCTAGTTTATGGAATCGGGATGCGACATCTGTATAAGCAGTGAACTCTGTACAGCTTTGATCAAGGGGAGTTAATCTTGGATTTAGACACGTTGTACTCTTTTTCCTTTGTCAAGGTTTTGTGCCTTCGGGGTTTTTCCTTGTCAAGGTTTTAACGAGGCGACTTGTGCATAACCACTTTTTGGCATTGTACTATTTTTCCTTCGTTTGGGATTTTTCCCTCAGGGTTTTTCCCGGCAAGGTTTTAACGAGACAATCACAAAAAATAGTGGATATCCAAGGGGGAGTATTACATAGTGGTATGTGACTATCCACTTTTGACTATGCATGTACAAGCATGAGATGTTAACAAAGTATCTTATCTTATCAAAACACTACCTACGTGTGTTTAGCCTGACACAAAAAGCACGTGAGTGTTGTTATGCATGTTAAAACTTACATGATGCTATACACCTTAAGCAAGTGTGTGTCATGAGATGGCTGATTTGCAATCACTATAAATAGCCATGAAGTTTGTAGCTTTTAATGTACACAAAATTGGTCAAAAAGACCAAAATCAACAGTTTCTGGGTGAAAAAGACACTTAGGTTTTGATATTGTTTAAATAGCCAAAAATTAAAAATCTTTGTTTAAATGGACAAAAATTTAAAAATAGGCATGATGTAACCAGTTTCATCCTGTCCATTTTCAAATATTTTTTCTTATTTTTATTTTACACATGATGCATCTAGTTTCATCCTATTATTTTTAAGTATAAGCGGGGATGAAATCCAGGTTTCATCCTTGCTTATTTTTTTTTTATTTCACCCATTACTTTTTTTTACTCGTCCATTTGAACCGTGTTTTAAATTTTTTGCACAAATGACCCATTTTCTCTTTAATGTACACAATTTCTTAAAGTTTATAAGAAATATCTTCTACTCTCTCTTACTCTCTACTATTAATCACTTGAGATTAATTAGTTAGTAATAGTGCTTAAGTAATATAATTAGTAGCTTAATTACAACACAGTGATACTTTTCTGTGATTCGTACCTTCTGTAATAACCAACGAAAATTTTATTTACATGACATATACAATGACGATTATTTCAAAATGTGCATCTCGGCGAAAGAAATGACAATGGATGGTAGTGAAAGTTCCCAAACTCAAACAACAAAAGGCCCATCAAGTGGGAAGAAAGTCGGGAGAAAACAAATAAGAAAACGTGGCGAGGAGCCGAGGAAAAATATATGATCTTGATTATGCAACTAATACACACTTGGAAACCATCAACTGAGATGAGAACAAACGCAAGAATCTATTGTCGGAATTTCGACCAGGTCACCCTCTAGGAAGGCCTAATCGAAAGCTCACAAAGGTATAATCAAACTAATCTAGGATGTTGAAGAATATCGTGAAGAACTGAGATGTCGTCGAGGGAATATGCAGGTACCGGTGAGGAGGAAATGAAGGAAAAATCATATTTCATACATCACCTATAACACAGAGTTATTGATGATTCGTGAAGAAAATGAAAGATTGGATTTGAGGCTTCAAGGAAAATCATCCCATGGAAATGAAAAGGAAAATTACCGGAGTGACAACGAAATCATATGGATAACGAACACATGTCAATGATACTGGCGATCAAGGAAGAATTTTTGCGAGGACTATTGCTTATCTGATGAATAATCGTGTGACTGCAGCACATAAGACTATAAGAGACGACAAAAAAGATAATTTTTAGCTGCAATAAGGCAATTTGAATAGTATTAATTTCAGTAATTATTACTCACTTGATCACTGGCGAGTTAAGAGAGATTTATAGATATTTGGACGAGACGAAATAAATTTAAAAGATTTTTATACCAAAATCTTCTTCTAGGTTGAAATAAGTTTTACAAAAATTTAATGACAAAAAATATTACTCCCTCCGTTCCCTTTTAATAGAACGCGAAATTGGGGATATAAAAAGGAATTATGAGATATAAGAAAAGGACAAAACTGGATCCAGATATCAATTCGGGATCACTTCT
This sequence comes from Papaver armeniacum, assembly GCA_023531295.1. Classification (NCBI taxonomy): domain Eukaryota; kingdom Viridiplantae; phylum Streptophyta; class Magnoliopsida; order Ranunculales; family Papaveraceae; genus Papaver; species Papaver armeniacum. Next base: position 40,725 of record JAJJWW010005328.1, on the reverse strand, counting down.
TATCTAAGTATTTTACGTAATACATAATCTACCCCTCACTAATCAGGATTAGTGATTAATAATAATTAGTAAAATCATAAGATTTTTGATAAATGATTAGCGTGTGTTTTTATTTAATTTTGGGTGAATGAGGTGAGAGTAGAAGGAGAGAAAAAGTATTTGAGAGGGAACTTTTTTGGGGGAAAATGGAGGATGATTGTGAAGAGAGAATTGCTGCTGAGAGGTTGGAAATTTGATTTCTTTTATTTGAATCCACCATTTTTGTAGCTGAAAATACAATCACCGGAACCATTAAATGCTGGCATGGTATTCATACCATGTACCATCTTTGGCACCAAGCTTATCCCCCATTTTGATTCAAGCGGGCATAGTATTCAACCCAAAAACTATCTTTATTCTGAGAGTTATTTTTTTAACGCTGCGAGGGTGCGGGGGCATAGCCCCTCCCGATTTGTGTTCGACCTATTCCGTTTTGAATTTTTAAGGTTTCATCCACTTTGCCCCGCACGAGATAGTTAATTCTCTAGCATGCTTCATTTCTAGGCATGGTATGTTGCTTGAATTTCTTTTGCTAGGCACATGATGTAAAGTATCCGAGAAAGTTAAATATTATTTTTTCCACTTGACTACCGGCATTGATAGATTTCTATCGAGCATGCCGGTATTTAGTCTGACATTGAATGTTAGTTACCAAGCATGCACCGGCACTGGTTTAGGCATGGTCTTCATCACTTAGAGTGATGTAAAAAAATATTTCGTTTTGAATTTTTAGGTTTTAATCGGTCCACTTAAGCCGCACGATTAGTTAATTCTCGAGCATCTCAAGCACGGTTTTACGGCATAGTATGTTGCTTTAATTTTTATGCTTAGGCACATGATGTAAAGTATCCGAGAAAGTTGATTTTTTTTTTCACTTGACTACAGAGCATTGATAGATTTCTATTGAGCATGCGGTACTTAGTTCTGACATTGAATGTTAGTTACCAAGCATCCGACATCGGTTTCGGCATGGTCTTCATCAATTCAGCATGGTCTTCATCACTTGCGGCATGATCTTCATCACTTCCGAATTAAAAAAAAATAATTCGATCGTTTCCAAAGTGAGGAGCCGGCAGAGAAGGAGAAGAGAATTTGAAAGAGAGTGGGGAGAGTTTAGAATTTGAAAGGGAATGGGGAGTATTTGGGTTTCAAAGCTCTAACCCTGAAAGAGATTAATAAGAAGTGGAGATGGAAATGGGGATATGATTTTGTTTTTGATTTTAAGTTTTTGATTTTTATTTTGAAGGGAGGATATTTTAGTATTTTTGCACCCCAAAACCACCCCTTAGCAGACACTATTGGTTGGGGAAGTAATTCATATCCCCCAATTAGTTTTTATATCCCCCAATTTAGTGTTTTTTTAATAGGTTGGTTTTGTTTTTAGAGAAATTTAAGGAAATTAAGAGAACTAATCATTGAAAGTGGTCCTCATGACAAGTGAAGTGAAATGTTCCCCATGACACTTGTCAGCAAAAGAAGTAAAGTGAAATGGTCCACATGACACTTGTCATCAAAAGAAGTTAAGAAAAAAGTGGTCCCAGAAATTTAAAGTAACATTTGACTTACCCAATTAGGAAACCAGCCTATTTTTTTGAAACATTTATTTATAGAAACCAGCCTATTAAAAAGTAACGGAGGGAGTATAACTTTGGACTCTTATGGGTGCCCTATTACCAAGATAACCAACAGACCAAAATTTGTGATGCCCATCGCTAGGCAAACACAATAATATGTCAACAAGAAGATAAAGAAATAAAAACTTATAAATAGTTACTGACATGGTGTTTAGTCCAAACTAATATAAATCAAGAAAAAAACAAAATAGGTATTAGCTATTGGTACGAAAAAATAGATGCGGATGTATGTATATATACTACCTAGTATATGACAAAAACAAAATGTTTGAAACAGATCACTAGCCAATATCTTTGTGTATTTGGCTTCTGCATACCTAAAGGAGAACCAACACGTCAAAATTCAATAACGATATCGCTTAGCCGGTAGAGCTATGTGTGTAATAACGTCTTGTGAAAGAGGAGGAGACACAAAATAGGGGAAGAAGAGAGAGATTTCTATTAATCTGAGCATACAAGACAAACATTAGAGCTTCTATTTAACATAATTACATATGTACTAGATTTTGTGCCCGTACTACGCACCGGGGGCTCCGCAAACCATCACCATCGTCTTTTTTTCTTTTATTCATATTTTTGGGTGTGATGTGTATTATCTCGCCCGGCTGTGCATTTTTATTTGGTGTCGTGGGGCTTCGCCCTCGTTGAGATGCATTTTTGATTTGGTGTGGCTCGGCTTCGCCTCGCCTCGTCCCAATGCATGTTTAGGATTTTTGATTTGGTGAGGCTCGGTTTCGCCTCGCCCCGTCCCAATGCTTACTTAGGATTTTTGAGATGGTGTGGCTTGGTTTTTCCTCGCTCAGTCACTTAGGATTTTTGTTTTGTTGTGGCTCGGCTTCGCCTCTCCCCGTCGCTTAGGATTTTTGGTTTGGTGTGACTCGCCTCCCCTGGCGCGCATCGCCTCATCCCCATGTATTTTGATTTGGTGTCACGCGAATTTGCCTTACCCCGTGCTACGCATCAAACATTTTTTTCTTTGAACCATATCTTTGATTTGGCGGGCGTATACATTTTTTATTTGGTGTGACGTGGATTCGTCACACACGTCATCTTTGAGCATCATTTTTGATTTGGTGTGACGTGGATTCGTCACACCCCGTCATCTTTGAGCATCGTTACAATACGAACCATATTTTTGGTATGCTATTTTTTAGTACGCACTGGATTGAGTGCAAGGGTCAATTGGGATCCTATTTATTCCTTTTTAATTTCTTAGTGTTCTTTTGGTCTTTCTTTTCATGTCAAATACTCATGGACTTATTTGTACATTCTTTGTAATTGGTTTCTTATCATGCTATACACGCTTGAGTTTGCATGCCAAAATCCGTCGACTTGCTTTAACATTGAACATTGAAGTGTGATGACATAAAGCTTCTGGTGCCATATTAATTCGGAAGTAATTAAGAATGTGTTACAGACTTATATCATCCCTCGATTCCTATTATTGCAAACTTAGTATTGACTTCAACTTTTCCAAAGGATCTTATCCTTTGGGGAGAACAATGTGTTTCAATTTTTTTCCAAAGGATCTTGTCCTTTGGAAAGAATAACGTGTTTCAATTTGATATTATTAACCTTGGATGTAAGCTTTCTTGAGTCAACCTGATAATATGGCAACAAATGTACAAATCTCAAATTTCTATCATATGCATAAAAGAAGGGACATTCAGAAAACTTTAAAGCAGCAACATCCTACAGTGTATATTTTTTTCCTCAAGAAACAGAGGTTAGGGTCTAGGCTAAGTTAGAAAATCTTAAAATGTTTTCTTTCAAGAATTCCAATCATACATAAACACTACATACGTTTCATTGCTTCCTAAAAGTTGTCTTCTTTTATAAAATTACTTCTGAAGCCGAACAACCCAATATAACAAAATAAGATTACCCAGTCGCCTCTTGCACAAACAATTTCAGAAGTTTACACTCGGCAATACTACCCGTTGTATGGAGACCAAATAGCTTCAACTGCATAAAAAAACAAAAACAAAAAATCAATGCAGTCATCTCATTGAGGGAAATATATACTGTTTATGACCATAAATTTAAAGGGAGCACTACTCCGAAATTACACATAATATGTACCTAACCTTGTTCTTCATAAGCGACTTACTTGGAAGCAGTACATCAATTGTAGATGGATGAACCCCTTATTATTATAAATTTAATGGGAGCACTACTCCAAAATTACACATAATATGTACCTAACCTTGTTCTTCATAAGAAAAGAAAAGAAAAACGACTTACTTGGAAGCAGTACATCCATTGTAGATGGATAAACCCCTTATTCTTATAAATTTAATGGGAGCACTACTCCAAAATTACACATAATATGTACCTAACCTTGTTCTTCATAAGAAAAAAGAAAACAAAAACATCTTACATGGAAGCAGGACATTAGTTGTAGATGGATGAACCCCTTATTATTACAAATCCAGGTAACCAAGCAATCTAGTCCTCAGCTGAAACAAACAATGGGAAAAATAACATGAGAGAAAATATTAAAGTAAGAAAGAAACTTAATTTACTTCAGAATGATCGCCTGCAAAATCATCACCTATGTACATAACTACATATGTTTCAATCATAGGCTTTCCTGATGATTTCGTCTTAGTTGCAGATACATCTATCATCACCTGCAAACACCTTAAATAGAGTAGATTCCAAGTAGTAACACATCTGGTTGTCTTAATTGCTAGGAAACCATCTTAATCTTCCTAGAACAAACACCATGACTGAACCATGCACAAAACCCATGGCAAGTACGAATTAGACATGCCTGCAAACTTCCATTTCTTGCGAGCCTTCCTCCATTTCCGTTGAGATCATAGGATTCATTAATTGCATCCATTAACATCAATTAGAAATTGCAGCATAACCATTCATTTCTTCATAAAAGACCATACACCTCTAGAAATATGACTACCAGTTCCAACAGTAGAACATGACCCAGCAGAGAACCCATGTAATTGATTTGACTTGGTAAAAACCTGCAAAAACACCGTAAAAACCTTTATCATTTCTTCTGGTAGCCAAGTTTTGAACTTTTCAATCAAAGTTGGGGCACCGTGAATCAAAAAGGAGTATATACAAATGCATTGTTTAAATAACTTCGTACAATTAGTTTTTGAAATGGGTCATATCATGGTCCTTAATTGCAGTTGAAATCCATATCAATGATTTATACAAACCATTTGTTATCCAGGTCTGAGTCGTATGGGTTTGGAACTTCAATATTCAAAATTTAACTCTTCATTATCTAATGGAATTCTATATGAGCTGGATAAGAGCAAGAGATACAGAGCAGCCGGATTTCAGAAGTTATCGTAAACATTGAAAAACCATAATACGGAAGCTGGAGTACCTATTTGATACTCCAAATGACAACAGAAAAAGAAGTCTTTCGCCTACATAGGAAGCAATACAAAGCAGAACACACAAAAACTAATAAAAGACCATACTAATTAATAAAGGAGGCACCATAAAAATTGTGAGATAAGAATATGCTGCAAAAAGTCTTTGGTATACATAAAATACAAACGATAAGAGAACTTTTTTGCAGTATTTATCAAATTACTATCGCACATAGATTCCGTAAAAATTCAAAGCTTATCAAATAAAAAATTGCATGTAGATTCCTTATAATAGCACTCCAGGAATTTAAACATACTGAATTTTACAAAGTTGTAACCTTGTAAAAAGTTTAGTTATTACTCATTAAACTCGAAATGAACTGAAATTTCAAATGTGTATATATACCTTGATCATGACGGGATTCGCTACACAATGAGTGATCACCAGAGAACAGACAAACTCAATCCAGTGGGCCAATTGACGGTACCTATAAAAGGAAATCAATATACTGTAAATACAAATAGAAATCTTATAATTTTACAATTAGCATATGTCCATGTCTTACAAAAGCATCCTGCATGTATTCCAATATTCATCAATTAAATCCTAAGAACAATCACTAATCATGAGTTGAGAAGATTTAATCACATATAAGTGTTACCATTATGTGAGATCGAGGTTGCAACTGATGACCCCAATTGTAATGCTCAGCAACACATCATACAGGAACTTACGGGGATTGAAGGTCCCAAACTAATAAGGAATGATATGTAAGCTCTACCATGAGAGCAAATCCATCTTTAATTACCTTCCCCGACCAATTCAGTACATTAGATTGATAAGAATTACATTGGAAGATTAAAAATGTGCAGGGCTCGGATCTCAAGATACCAACCCATCAGCTAACTCCGTGTATGATTCTGTATTACCTGGTATTCCAAGTAAGATAACTACTGACCAAATGGTTCAGGCATTATTACAAACACTTGATATTCGTTTTTTGAGATGGCGATGGATATAACTGTGTCATTTATGTTTCTTCCTAACTCACTAATTTGTAGAAAGGTTTTGTTGAAGCTTTACAATAACAGAAATAAAATCAAATTCTAAAACTTAACTATTGCATAGTGAAAAAACTTACAGTAATGCGAAACCAAACCAGAAAGTCCAAAATTGAACCTTAGTTTCTCCTTGACATGTCCACAAACACATATGGTTCTGAATTTAAAACCCACAATTGGCTGAGGGAAAAACATAAAACCCATTAACATATATGCCCTATGAACATTTTCTCCTAGACATCTTCCTGCTGCTACTGTGAAGAGGGGATTGATGAGTTCTTACTGGTATGGGAGGATTGTAAAATGGGTTGTCGAATTGAGACGACAAATAACTCAAATTTGTGTTTGAATCACCTAATTTGGATGAGTGGATGGATCTGAGATGGTTTTAGGTTTACGGGTTAGGGTTTGTTCGAATTCAATGCCGAGAAGAAGAATCAGAGATGAAAAAAGAGGAATCTGAAATGGGTATTTGATTTGGAGTAGCAGATGAGAAAGCCGAGAAGAACATCACTGATGTTCATGGGTTTAATTTGGAGAACGGTATGATTCAGAGATGGGTTTTCAGCAGAGAAGAAGAAGTAAAGTAGGGCGGGAGGAAAGCCCTAATACGTTAGATTTCTTACGGGTGTATTGTACACTTAACGGTCGTCAATAACGTTCAGTTAAGTATTTTGTGTAAACCAAGTGTAAGTAATTAGTTAGGTGCAAATTCACACATAAGTATTGTATACCCACGTTTTGGCTAACGGTGTTACAAACGGCCAGTTAAATACAGGGTGTAAACAGAGTGTAATTCATCCTTTAATGTCTCGACCAATAGAGTCCCGCCATTTGTCCTTTCCAGAATTGCTCTGTGTGAAAGCTTTTATCTAATTTAATTTGAGGGGGGTGTCATACTCACCGTGCGACGTGGAAGCTCATATGACTTAGGCTTAGTTTGGTATTGCTGCAGCTTTTGTAAAAGCGCTTTTTTGTTGTGCATTGTTGTCTTTGTCTTTGAGAAAAAACAGTTTGATTTGCTGGTAAAACATTAACTAAAGTTAAAGCCGATTAAAAAAGCAATCAAAGTGTGTTTGGTAAAATATCAAATTCAATCAAGTTGTTATAGCAAATGACAAAAAAAGACATATCTTTGAAAATAGTTTTATTCGATTTTATTGGGTTTAAAAATAATTAATTTTTTTTTACTATTCAATATAAATATTTATAATTTACTAATTGTTACTATCATTATGATTGTTAAAAAAATTATTTTCTTAACACTTTTTAAGATATATATGTATAATTTTCAAACAAAAAATCAAACTAAAATTAATTAAATTATTATTTTATTTTTTATTTTTATTTTTATTATTGAAAAATGAAATGAAATGGTTTGAAAATAAAAAATAATAATATTTAAAGACTAAAATATAAAAAATAAAAATAAAAAATAAAATAATAATTTAATTAATTTTAGTTTGATTTTTTGTTTGAAAATCAAAAGAAATGGTTTGAAAATAAAAAATAATAATATTTAAAGACTAAAATATAAAAAATAAAAAATTGATTGTATAAGTTTAAGGGTAACTTTTGTCATTTATAAAATAAAATAGGGACAAAAAAGATAAATCAAGCATTAAATTTAGGTGGGACTAAAGCTTATGCTTTTGTAGCTTTTAAAAGCTCCTCCTCCCAGCTTTTGAAAATTGAGGAATTTGGGAAGTGCTTTGGGTAAAAAGCACTTTAATTTTTTTTTACCAAACACCAATTTCAAAAATTATTGACATATATAGGTTTTGAAAGTGCTTTTGGAAAAATAAAAACATTACCAAACTCAGCCTTAGTGTTTTAAAGGAGGGGAGATAACAGTAACATCTTTTATTAACCGTAATTCAGTTTTATCCCTAAAATGGTTCCAGTTCTGATAAGCATTGACTTTAAGATTCCCTTCATAAACTTGGTTGGGTACAAAACAATTAGGGTACCCCCATCCAACAATAATCACCCATACCCCATATGATGAATTTGATAACCCATTGTACAAATGGAATAAATGGGGGGTACTTTCTTTGCATAATCAACTTCATCAGCTTTGTTCAAAAAAAGAGGTTCGAAGTGACAAAACAGAGAAAGCCTATGTTGTAACAATCAAATATTTCAGGCAACAAAGTCTAATTCATCTGCCCAATTATCTGTACAAAAAGTCAAGAAGATAATTAAAATAAAAAGATTTGTATTATCTGAGCCACATAATCAAACAGGTAATGAATGGAAGAAAAAAATATTAAAATTTGTGATGATACTAAAATATTTTCACCACCTGCAAAAGAGGGAGAGACGGTAACAATCAAGTGCATCTTTATTCATCCTGTGAACCCAAATTTGTGCACCCCTCCAAAACCGGGGTGCACGTTCCGGCCACTCCTATTGGCCCAAAAAATCTAACTGGTTTTTGGTTTTTTTAGAAAATCCTTGGAAATAGGAGAAATAAAATGATTTTCCTTTACACCTGTTTTATTTTTTTCTCTTTCATCTCTTCCCTCGAAGAAGAAACCAACACTCACTGAATTTGTAAAGGCAATGGTGATATTTTGAGGTCTCAGGAAGATTTAGTAATGGGGTATGGGTACTGAACAAGAAGAAAAAAGCGGTTGATATTTCTGAGGCAGAGGAACAAGTATTTTTTGGGGAAAAGGCCCACTGTACCAATGGATTGGAAAATTCAGTATTAGTATCTACCATTCGCAATCTCTAAGAGTGGCCAACTATTATTGTGGTACAGACCTGAGTTTAATTACTTGAGTAGCTATTTTGCTTCCATAAAGAAGAGATTTTCCAATGTGTCTAGCATCCTGAATTTTTTGGATGTTCATTTACTTCACCAGACCAAAGCGCAAAAATTGGTTGGTTGAAATGTATTTGAACTGCACAGGCAGTAACACTGATAACACTGTTTCAGTATATGTTACTGGTACATGTTTCCACTTTCCATTGCATATGAAATTTTGCTCAAAAATTTGAACAAATTTGGACTCAATACATCTAGAATTTTTATAACAAATAATATTAATAAGCCACCTGTACTCAGAAGATAATAACTACGGGCCTAAGTAAAAAAGACTGTGAAATTGAACAGCATCTGCATAAAGAAAATCTGTTAGTTTGCAGTTCTCTTGAATGTCATGAGGATTCATCTTCTTGCTTTCCCCGAGTTTCGCCAGACAGTCTGCAACTTTGTTTCTTTCCCTTGAGGCAGCAGTCAATCTAAACTGATAGTAAGGAAGGCCCAGCCTTTCTAATTCAGAAAGACTGTTGATGATCTTTCTAATAAGAGGAAGAAGAAGTGCTTCATCTTTCCTCTCTTTATAAGGTATATTCGATTTTAAACAAGTTTCGCATATCAGGAAATTACCAATTTCCTTGGTGCACTTGCTACATCTTGTACGCAAACAACTCCCAACAAAATCAGCAACATCTAAAGAAGTGCAATAAAAACGGAAATTGGTAACTTTATACTGAACAGCGAGCTCCAAACCAAGGTCAACTCCCTGCACTTCATGATAGAATGGTGAAACAGGACTCCCTTCAGGCAGGACTTTAGACTCAGCAATTATTGGTTTACGAGTATAGTCGCATACAATAGCGCCATATCCTGGTTTTTTGTCTTTCCTATAATAACCATCTACTCGAATAATGAACTTCCTATGTATAGTCACAGGCTCTTCACTAATGCGTTTTCTAATCTGATCATCATCTTGCATACTGCCACACTGATCAAACCAACTTTTGATCCAGTCCGACCTTGTTGGAATAAAAGACTTCGACACAAATTCAGAAGGGTCATAATCCATAATATCTTCTACATCACTCTCTTCACTGTTACAGTAAAAATAATAATAAGTAAAAATAACACTCCCTCCGTACCACTTGATGTTTTAGGGAGGGATAATGTAAATTATTTAAAACATATAGCTGACCTTAGTTCAGAGGGCTCTCGGATGGTGTTGTCTGCAGAACCGGGACGTGCATACTTACTTATATGTTCCACTCCCTCGTTGTCCTGCAAGAGTTGATAAACTAAAAAACTTCAACTTCTATAACAAGAATCAAAAATAAACCTTGCTGATTATATTAAAAAAACCGTAAACAAAAAAAATCAGCAAGAAATTGGTTTATGCAAAAGTATGATTAGTGTCAAGTGTTGCAGCTACAAGAGCTGAGATTGGATTTATTGCAGGCTGCATGACAGGAAATATTAGGGGCCATCTCCTTATAGAACGACAACCTTCATGAAAACTTCAATATACTAACCTTAGATGCAACTCGTGACGCATCAAAAGAGTTTTTTTTAGCTTGCAGTAACCGAAGTCCATCATTGGTCGCCAATAGTTTAATCGTATTATCATTTGCAGATACAGCTAATAAGGTTCTCTCTTTATTGAAGCGGATCCGTGGGCTTTCCTTGAAGTTTTAAAATAGAAACATTAGGACACAACTGTCTACATTCAAGAAACATGGATACATGGTCGCATATTAAATAGAATAATAAGAACTCACTGGTAGGCCTCCATCAGCATCAATAGTTGTTAACAGGTTACTGTTATCCATATCCCAAATCTTGATTAAAAATTCATCACCGGCAGCCAAAAATCCGTTCTTACTGGTATCGAAGTGCACATCACCTGAAGAATTTCCCCGCAATCCTTGGTAAGTCCTCTTCGCTGTGGGTTTAGACGGATCCCATTCAGCAATGTGAGAGTTTCCATGTATAGTGGTCCCGCTGAAAAACATCCTAATAGTACATCGGAGGATACCACAATTTTCAGGTTATTCATCATATTAAGAAAAGTACATTGCCGTAAAAACAAGTCTCACAAATTAACCTTGAACCATCAGCACAATATGCCAATGTTGGGTACCAGAGATTTGTGAGATAAATCTCCGGAGTGTCTCTATTATTGCAAAACCATCCTATTATCGTTCCATCCACTGCTGCTGAGAAGATAATCTGTACATAACACCATTTGGAAGACAATAAGAACTAGCAAGGATTTAAGAAAAAGAAGAAAAAAAACACACACACAAACTACAATAGGCACTAAAGAAAATATGATTCTAACCGGAACGCCCCCATTGTAAGGGCAGACGACAGTAAGAACAGGATCCTTGTGATCTTCAAAAGTATATTTTTTAGTGCCAGAGGCAGCATCCCACACCTTAGAAAATTCAGAACCACGAATTAAGTTAAGTTATGATACTTAGATGCTAGTACTGAATAACATGTTTACAAGGAAAACCGACCTTAACAGTCTTATCATCACCGCAGGTTATAACACAAAGTTGCTTGCCATGGTAAGAAAATGCAAGATCATTTACATCTCCAAAATGAGCATCAAGCTAATAACAAAAAATGGATGTCAAAACGTTAAAAAAATTTAACCTTATACAAGTCACTACAATTAACATGTTATTCTGACCAGTATCCATACCTCCAAGTGCAGTCGCACGTCATCATCACCGTGATAAGAATAAATTTTCACAATGTCTCTTGAATATGCAACTCCTGTTGATGCAATTGCACATTAGAATGATGACAGAGATCCTTCAAATATTGACAATCATTCGAAGTAACAGTTTCATATCTATAGTAGTTTACCAAATAAAGAACCATCGGGGCTCCAAATTATACGCTTCACCCCAACATGTGCCTGAGTTTCATGTAAAGATATTGTGGTGTGAGTGCTATTTTAACATATAAATGATCAAAGATTAGCATTTATTTTAAGAGAAAACAACCATACCTGTAGTTTCATGCGACAAGCTCCACGATCCTGAACCTTATTAAAGATCTTCAGAAACAACAACTCGCGTGAACCAGCTTCCCATAATAGAATGTCTCCAACACTGGTACCAACTGAAGCATGGAAATAACAAAAAAAAAAAAATGAAAAGAAATTCTTCTAATTAAAGTGGATCATGCTGAAAAATAAAAGTTTAAAGGTAGAAAAAAAAAACACATAAAACTCAGAAAAGCTGACCCAAAAGTAGAGTTTGCTGAATAGGATGAAAATCCATGCTCGTGGGAGATGAGCCCTGGCTAAATGTCCACGCAACAGTCTTGGGCAAATCATCCTGTGTGCTGAAAGCTTGCGTAGTTACTGGTGATATATCGGCAGACAACTTAGCCTACAAAATTTATGTCAACATCAATTGGAAGTGGAAAATACGACAGACTAAAGAATTAGAATTCATGAATTAAAACAAACTAACGGTGATGGATGTGAATAATAATCTCAATTAAAGACATGGGAACTGACAAAATCTCAATACCTAATCAGAAATCCCACAAGACCACTATGTATGTGAACTGTAAACAGAGATAACAAGACCAGGAAGTATATCATACCAGAAATTCTGTCTTCTGTTTGGTTACAGAAACTAATTCAGAATGTTCCACTCCCTTGTCGTCCTACAATGATTGATAAATCTGAAAATTTTCAACTTATACAACAAGATTCAAAAATAAACCATGGTGACTAAATTAAAAGCCCATAAAGAAACAAAATCAACAAGAGCAATTCTGTAAACAGAGATAACAAGACCAGGAAGTATGATTGGTGAATCATACCGAAAATACTGTCTCCACTTTTGTTACAGAAACTAATTCAGATGGTTCGGCATCGGAATTTGGAGAAGCACACCTATAATCTAAAAATTCGTCATCATCATAGTAACAACTGCAACAACATATGAAATTGAATTAGAGAAAGACAATCCTTGCAAACAACAACATAAATCTGTGGATATGAAACGGCATACATACCTCGAACTCATGGCTACAAGGACAAAGAATCAAGGAACACAAAGAGCATCAAGCCTTCATCTAGATAAAACTAGGTTTTGGTTTAGGTTTAGAACTAGGTTACACAAGAAGATAATAGACACAAGAAGAGATAAACAGAACAACGTTTTGATTTCCTTGAACTACAAGGTAACTTGATTTCCTAAAATACGTGATTTCCTAAACTGAGTCTTCTTGTCTTGTCTCCCGCAAGCGTAACGGGTTCTCCTGAACCGTAATCTTGAATCGTACCGATCCTTAGATAGTGGTTTTGTAAATACAAGCTCCTAACCCGGTGCATACGCACCGGCATTAGCGAATTGTATGATGATGCGAATCTCATTTTATTATGCAGCTTAGTTTAACACTAAACCATTTGTCAAAGTTAATCGATTACAAATTGTAATCATCTGCTGCAGGAGATGCTTCCGTCATTCCGTTTAGATATTTGAATTGTATAATGAATTAATATGCTGGGATCAGCATACAATCAACACAGATTAATTACCTCAGAAGATGTATTTTTGTTAAATAGATTTTAGTTTCTATGCTTTGTAGTTTGTACCACCCATTCCCTATTCAAAGAAATATTAGCAGGAGGAGTTCCAATGGCCACTGTCTATATCATTTGTTCACCATTTGCTTTCATGATTTTTTGGAACAACCCTAGTGCATCTTTAACTACTATCTTCATCTTCTTCGCCTATATATCGGAACCACACTGCAAAAAAGAAAAACAAAATTTAATTGGTAAAAGAGTCTTTTTTTATTAGTTTTTCCATTTCCAGTTTTGTGTTTGCACTCAATTTCTTTTGACCAAGGGAATTCACCGCCAATTCGTTACCTAGTTAACAACGCGTCTTTCTTTTGGTAAGTCACTTTTTTATCTGATAAATTATGCACTAGTTAGTATTAACAGATTGCATGTTATTTTGACTTGTAAAAACTTTTTGCAGAAATAAAATGTATGTATTTTTTTGTTTTTTAAAAACTTTTTCAATGCTGCAGAGATACGTGCAAATATACATGGACAATGGAGACGAGAATGCAATAGAAACAAGTTTAGTAGCAGATTATGTGAGGGCTAATTACAAGTTGGATGCCAAGAACAAAATGCGATGTTTCCACTGTGCATGAACTCCCACCGGGTGTTCTTTGGTATTACATGAAGGAGCACTCAAGATATGCAACTCTATGAAACAGAGTCCATTGTTGTCGTCACCATACACTTACAAAGCCACCGAGCAAAGTTCTAAATGAGATTGGACATCGAGACAAAGGTGGTAATGAAATTGTTCACACATTGAAGGTTCCTAAAGTGCTTCAACAAAGAAGAACACCACCGATTGCGCGTAATATTTGTTTGTGTTTTTATGAAGATGTTGGTGAAATACCAAGAATTCGGTATTACGCGGAGAGGAAGAAGAATCAATATATTGGCCACTTTAACAAAAAAAGGATCAAGATGGCGTTAGTATCACCGGCTACAACCGATGAATGGAAGAAACCGAAAGGCACAAATTCGAGTCGGATTGTGATATATTCCCGTAGTACTAAATGACAGAGACAACTTGTTAGTATTACCTAGAATTATCTCGATTGAACTACATTTGTTAGTATTATCTAATTTGTTAGTATTATCTAGTATTATTCTGATTGAACTACAGATTACTATTGGTTGTTAACATTATGTTGGTACTATCACTTCTTAAATATTGCCTAGTTAAAGTTTGAATGGTTTGATTATTTCCCTTGATTATTTTCAGTGTTGCAATGTTTTTATATGCTTACAGGTTTGCATAGGTAAAAAATACAGAGAGACAACTTGCAGAAGTTGTTCCCAGAATGGAATCAACTAGAACAAGTTGTCTCCATAAAATGGAAGCAACTTGCAGAAGTTGTTCCCAGAATGGAAGCAACTAGAAAAAGTTGTCTCCTTAAAATGGAAGCAACTTGCAGAATCTGAGAAAATAACCAACAAAGCAAATAATATTACAGACCAAAATCATTTGTAAACCCTTCAATTCTTGATTATTTTCAGTGTTGCAATGTTTCTATATGGTTACAGGTTTGCATAGGTGTTTATGGGTAAAAATCGTTTTCGCCGATTTTGGTAAATTCGGTAGGTGAGTGAGAAACTAGTTTAAACCCTAAACAAATGGCCGCACGTGAGCACTTTCTAGATTCGAGAGATCAATCTGTACAAGTCTGGCCTAAACCAAGAAATGGCCGTTCCAGACTTGCTTCGGTCACAAAGTGGAGGAGAAGGGTTGATTTGGGGAGGGAAGCAAAGAAAGGTGTTGAGACCAGAATAATTTTAGGAGAGTAGTGTCTCGACTTGTATCAGAAAGTGAAAGCTTAGGAAGCTTGCAAGAGAAGAAAGATTTTTTGGAGAGCTTGCAAAGTTGCCTTTTCTGAGAGTGTTGTATTTTTCTCCTGACCGAGACTTGTTGTCTGGTGGAAATAGGTAAGACCTATTTATACAAGTCGAGATTTAAACGTACCCTGGCCTCATGAAGGAAGAGAGTAAAGGGAGAAATAATGGGAGGAGGTGGTAACCGCATGGTGTTTATGGGTGAAAACGTTTTCACTATTATTTCCTCATTTATTTGACCGCTTTATTCCTATTCACGCTTTCTTAATGTGAGCGTAGCGTACGCTGCATGCTGTGACAGCCAAACCAAAACCCTAGAAAGCATCCCCCAGTTTGTGTTGATGTCTCGAGTGTTGGTTGCACCTTGAGTGCAAGTGGCGCTGCTAGTGGCGCGTGTGGCATGTGCCAATGGCATGTGCGGAATGCCTTTGTTGCGGGTTGCACCTTGAGTGCAAGTGGCAATGCCAGAGCTGCTAGTGGCGTGTGTGGCATGTGCCAATGGCATGTGCGGAATGCCTTTGTGGTAGGTTGTACGTTGAGTGTAAGTGGCAATGCCAGAGCTGCTAGTGGCGTGTGTGGCATGTGCCAATGGCGTGTACGAAATGCCTTGGTGGTAGGTTGCACGGTTTGCAAGTTAGGCTACCAGCGTGCGTGTTTGGCATGTGTCAATGGCACGCATGGCCATTAGGGCTACGTCCTGGTAAGAAAAGCTACCAGTGATGCATGTTGGCATGTGCCAATGGCATGCTCGGCCATTAGGGCCATGGCCTGGTAAGAAAAGCTACTAGAGATGCGTGTTGGCATGTGCCAATGGCATGCTCGACCATTAGGGCCATGGCATGGTAAGAAAAGCTACCAGCGAGCGTGTTGGCATGTGCCAATGGCATGCGTGGCCAATTTGGGTCACGACATGGTAGGAAAAGCTACCAGCGAGCGTGTTGGCATGTGCCAATGGCGTGCGTGGCCAATTTGGGTCACGGCCTGGTAGGAAAAGATACCAGCGAGCGTGTTGGCATGTGCCAATGGCATGCGTGGCCAATTTGGGTCACGACCTGGTAGGAAAAGCTACCAAATGGCGTGTTGGCATGTGCCAATGGCATGCGTGGCCAATTTGAGTCCGCGACCTGGTAGGAAAAGCTACCAAATGAGCGTGTTGGCATGTGCCAATGGCATGCGTGGCCAATTTGGTCACGACCTGGTAGGAAAAGCTACCAGCTGTCGTGTTGGCATGTGCCAATGGCATGCGTGGCCAATTTGGTCACTGCCTGGTAGGAAAAGCTACCAGCGAGCGTGTTGGCATGTGCCAATGGCATGCGTGGCCAATTTGGGTCACGGCCTGGTAGGAAAAGCTACCAGCGAGCGTGTTGGCATGTGCCAATGGCATGCGTGGCCAATTTGGGTCACGGCCAGGTAGGAAAAGCTACCAGCGAGCGTGTTGGCATGTGCCAATGGCGTGCGTGGCCAATTTGGGTCACGGCCTGTAGGAAAAGATACCAATGGCGTGTTGGCATGTGCCAATGGCATGCGTGCCAATTTGGTCACGACCTGGTAGGAAAAGCTACCAAATGAAGCGTGTTGGCATGTGCCAATGGCATGCGTGGCCAATTTGGGTCACGGCACTGGTAGGAAAAGCTACCCGGCGAGCGTGTTGGCATGTGTCAATGGCATGCGTGGCCAATTTGGGTCACGGCCTGGTAGGAAAAGCTACCAGCGAGCGTGTTGGCATGTGCCAATGGCATGCTTGGCCAATTTGGCCTAGGTTGCACGGTTTGCAAGCCTAGTCGCGGGTGCCATTTTGGCATGGCGTGGCTAGCGTAGATAGGGCCAAGGCAGAGTGCGTTTGGCACGACGCGGCTAGCTCGGGCTAAGTGTGGCTGGCATGGTTTGCCATTGGCACGAAAGTGCGGCTAGCATGGTTGGCATGCTTTGGCGCGTTTGGTGTGGCTGGCATGATTTGCCATTGGCACAGAGGTGCGGCTAGGGACAAGGCAAGGATGTTTGGCTTGGCTTGGTGTGACTAGCGTAGCTAGGGCCAAGGCAGAGTGCGTTTGGCATGGCGCGGCTAGTTTGGGATAGGTGTGGCTGGCATGATTTGCCATTGGCACGGAGGTGCGGCTAGCATGGTTGGCATGCTTTGGCGCGTTTGGTGTGGCTGGCATGATTTGCCATTGGCACGAGAGGTGCGGCTAGGGCCAAGGCAAGGATGTTTGGCTTGGCGTGGTGTGACTAAGCGTAGCTAGGGCCAAGGCGAGTGCGTTTGGCATGGCGCGGCTAGCTTGGGCTAGGTGTGGCTGACATGATTTGCCATTGGCACGGAGGTGCGGCTAGCATGGTTGGCATGCTTTGGCGCGTTTGGTGTGGCTGGCATGATTTGTCATTGGCACAGAGGTGCGGCTAGCATGGTTGGCATGCTTTGGCGCGTTTGGTGTGACTAGCATAGCTAGGGCCAAGGCGGAGTGCGTTTGGCATGGCGCGGCTAGCTTGGGCTAGGTGTGGCTGGCATGATTTGCCATTGGCACAGAGGGGAATTAGGGTTTTGTTCGTTGTAACCCTAATTTGAAAAAATACCCCTTATTAATTACTGACTACATGCATTGAATGTTCTAATAAATGTGCCGCCGGTGACATTAGGTTATTCGGGGTTTTACGATTTTACCCTTTGTCTAAAAACCACCATCAACATTAAGTCCCCTGCTTAGCTTGGAACAGGAGCTTTGTTGCGAGGTAAGCATAAGATGGTGACAAACTATCAACAGTAAATCGTAAAGAAAATTGAGGAGGCTTGTCTGACCTTTATAAATAGGATTTGGAATCCTTGCCTCTGGAAGTTTTGCACAAATCGGGAGGCTGGCACAATTGGGAAGTCAGCATCATTGAGAGACAGAAGCTGGGCGTTGAGAAGTTGACGCGAGTTGGGAAACTGAGCGTGCTAACTGGCGGGACCGGCGCAAGGTGTGGAAGCTGATCTTGCTAGCTGGCGGGACCGGCGCAAGGTGGGGAAGCTGAGCGTGCTAGATGGCGGGACCGGCGCAAGGTGTGGAAGCTGATCGTGCTAGCTTGCGGGACCGGCGCAAGGTGGGGAAGCTGAGCGTGCTAGCTGGCGTGACTTGGGCGGTCATTGGGAAGTTGGCGCAATTGGTGGGGTCGATGTAAACAAGGAGGGAGCAGGCGTTTCGAAATATAGCAAAGTTTCCTTATTTTGCCTTCCTTCATATGCGGCTTCCATTGGGGCATCACCCGTGCTAAAATCTGGAAGCGTTATGTCCTTCATTGCTTCCTTATTCACACCCAGCGCAATTGCATCATCTCCCTCGTTTGAGAAAGGGTTCTTCTTGTTGAGTTTCTCTCTTTGTCATGTCGCACGTAGACGAATCATCTTCTAACCAGCCAGATTCTCCAGGTGAAGGCGCGAGGTATGACTCTTGCAGGAGCATCCCAACAAGGGTTATTCGGGTTAAGAAAATCATACCGGTATGTTTTCTTCTTCTTTGGTGGACTGACGTACGCTTTACCGCTTGTTTGATGAATGGAAAATTTCCCTTTTGTGTAGAGATATCCCGTTGGAGAATGCGTTACTGTTATCTACGAGGATGACCTAGTCGTTCCCCTCTCTTCAAATCCAACCTTGTTGACTGCTGCATACTTGGAGAACGCTGATTTAGGGCTCTCTTGTCATGAATACCCCTATGCAGGTTTGTCGTTTGGGACTCGTATGAGGTGTCTCTCCTCCAATTACCTAATGTTGGCGGTTTCTTTGTCAGTGCGGAAAGAATTCGTGGTCCTTTATACGAGGACATGGAATACATACGGCCATATCGCTACCAGGAGCGTAGTGAAGTGATGTTCTTCCGCCTTGGTTTTCGTAGTGAACTGTCTTTTGCCAATGATTGCTGAGATGGAGAATATGTCCATCCGTGTTTCAGAGTCACCATTCAAAGGTGGGAGAACATGGTGTCCACTCGTGAATCCTTGGAGTTTAATATCAGCTGGTTGCGGCATCGTCTCAATATTGTGAAAGTCGACAGAGCTGGTATTCTTGCTGGTGTGATTGGCGATTTTTAGCACCAGATCTCCTTCCTTAAAAACCCTGGATTTTACATGGATGTTGTACGCCCTGGAAATCCTGTTTCCGTATGCTTGTGCATGTTCCTCCGCCCGGGATCTTCTGGAGTCTATAGTATCTAGTTCCGCGATTCTGGCATTGAGTGTTTCGGCTTCATTCCACTGAGGTCCACTTGCTGCGGCGATTCTGGCAGACGGGATCTTGATTTCCGCTAGGAGGACCGCGTATGTACCGTAGACGAGGGAGTAGGCAGACATGCCGGTGGATCTTCTAGGAAATGCTCTGTACGCCCAAAGATCCATTGGCAATTGCTCGTGCCAGGTCCTGGGATTGTCGTGTACTGTTCGGCTCTCAAGTAGTTCATGTACTTGCTTGTTAGCAAAAGGCGTGCCGTTGTCGGTGATGACGTGTTTAGGTACGCCAAAACGGCAGATGATGTGTTCCTTGAAGAAGGCCGCGATTGTGGCTCCAGTGGTTCCTTTCAGCGGGACAGCTTCAACCCACTTGGTAAAGTACTCGGTCGCGGTTATTATGTATTCATGCTGTTTTAAGGATGGAGGGTTGGTTTTCCCAATGATGTCGAGTCCCCAGCTATAAAAGGGCCACGGACTACTTATCGAGTGCAGGGGTGTTGGAGGCGCGTGGATGTGGTTTCCGTGAATCTGGCATTCTCGGCATTTCTGAACGAAAGTAGCCGCGTCGTCTTCCATGGTCGGCCAGTAGTACCTCTCGTGTATCTGCAGGAACAGTTTAAGTTTCCCTTGGTGTTCGCCTTCGTGCATTTCTCTTAACATAACATGGATTTCGTATCGCCCAAACACCGCAAGAACTTCCTCCGAAACTCTTGCGATATAAAACCCCATCATGGAACACGCATCCTCTTTGTCAGTAGGGAGAATTCCGTCGCGAAGGAAGCCGATGTATGGCTCCCGCCAGTCCCCGGTGTGACTGATGTTGAGGACCTATGTCTGACATGGGGGTGCTTGGCAATTGGGACACGCCTTCTGGAGTAATCGAGATTGGTCTTCCATCTCCGGCCAATAGTATCCAAGTCGTTGTAAACGACGGTAAAGGGTTACTACTGATGTTATTCCACAGACTTCGGCATGGACATGTTCAAGTTGTTGTGAATGCTTGCATGGTCGAAAACTTCTGGCGCCCTGGGATGAAATAGGGAGACGTTCCATTGCCGATGCGCTACTATCAAGTCTTCCGGGACTTTGTTCCAAGTTAATCCTTCAAACCATCTTCTGAATCTTGGACTATCGTACGGAACGGGATGCGGTGAGAAGTCCCTGGTCATACTTCGGTTTGATATGATGGCATGGATGAATACGTGAATGTAACCTTCTGGCGTGCTTTTGGAGTTTTCGGTGCACATGTACGGCTTCATGTTGAGAAATTCCCGCGGCTCGTAAAACCTCGATAGTGATGATGTTGAAATCGCAATAACTCTGGTTGAGGGGAGTGAAAGCATCTCACGCTGGTAGTCCTCATGCATAACCTACTTTCATTACATCGCCTTGAATCCCCCCTCTACGGGATTTAATATAAGCCTATCGTACTCTTCTGGATGTGACACTGGGATGCTCAGAAATTACATGATGACATATTCTGGATAGTGCAGGATCGGGATCCTCCGCGGCCTCGTAAAGTGTTGAAGAGGTGATGATATTCTTGCGCTGCACCCTTGAAGAGTAGAGGACCTTGTTGTTGGTACGGCTTTTTGGTGGACTGTGTCTTCGGAGCTTTGAAAGTGAAGGGATCCCGTGTATATCTTCCGTCCTCAAGTATGGTTTACGTGTTTCCATATTTGTAGTAATTGTTCCGCTTTGTGAAGCTCCGGCCGGTATCAACGAATGAGGGGCAACAGTTCTTGGTAGGAGATGTAATCGGAGAGACTACATTGTCGTGGTAACAAAGTAGGTTGGCTGATATTCTATGGGCTTCCTTGGAAGTAAAAGGATTGGGCTGGATGCGTAAGCGAGCAAACGTCCATGATCACGAGTTTTGGCGAGATGGATTAAAAGGTGCCCATGACTACGAAGATTGGATGGTCACGACTATGTTCCTTGATATGGGGAGTGTGGCGGCACGACCCTTTGCGAGAAGGAGTGGCGTTGAAGCGAACGTTGAAGCGAAGCGGCTGGAGAACGTTGATGCGTAGCTACTTCTGGAGAGAACGTTGATGCGGAGCTACTTCTGGAGAAAACGTTGAAACGACGTCTTTCAACTCTCAGAGCCTTGACGGTTACCATTTTGAAGTCGGAGGTCACACAAATTCACAAAACTCGACATCCCTCAAGAGAATAGAGGTTAGAGTCCCTGGTTCCATCTATCAATCGTGCTTTTAGGAGAGGTTGGGGTTTGGGAACGACTTCGGCCGGAAACGCATGCTTTCCTGATGCGGTGCGGTTGAGGGTGCAAATATGTCTTGACGCTACGCCTTGGAGAAACATAGAATCTCACATAACCTTGTTTCATCATAGACTGTATTTACTTTGTGGGAGAAGTTCCTATTGTGCGGGTCCTGACGGGATAAGGGTCTCCATGAACTCAGGAGAGTTGTTGATTTCCCTTGCTTTCGATTTTGGAGAAGTCTTTCCTGATCTTCACGTGTGACGAAATTGGATTGCTTATCCCCTTCTACTGGGCATTCAAGAGTAACGCGATCCTCTTCATCTATAAAAGCACGTCCCGCAAGTATCTTTTGTCTTTTCATCAAATCAACAATGCTAAAAGGAGGTCGGATTCTTCCGGATCTTCCAAAGATATCTTGCCCCGACGGTGGAGTAGCGTCTCGGTGACGGTTGGAGCTTCCATGCTTGAAGAACCGTTGGGGTGGCGGAAGCGGCTGCAGTTCCGTGATCGTAAGTGTATCGTGCAGAGATGACATGGTTTTGATCACGAAGTCTTTGGAGCCATGGCGCTGCTTTCAAGGGCGCAAGATGTTAGCGCATGAAGGATGCAAACTGTTAGCACAGAGTGTGGTACTGCGGCTGGCATGCGCATGCTGGCTTGGTGTGGCTCGGACTTGTTCCTGCGGGCCCAGTTGCCTCTTCCCATACGTAGCTCAAACAGGAAATCCTTTCCTTATTCAAATTCCAAAAAGTGTTATGCTTATGAAATGGATTGGCTCCCCTTTTTACCTCGTATCTTTGTTATCACGTCATGGTGTTAGCGGTAGCGCGGTAGTGATAAAGTGGGCAATCATATTCCAGCTATGTACTCCAGCGTTTCTCTTTCAATTTGTTTTATTGTTTTTTTGTGCTGGTGCAAACCATATATAGCCATAGGTATGCCTTTCATAAACTTGTGGAAATACTTCATCATAAATAATTCTTCAAATGTCACTGTAGTAACGTCTGCTAACAGTGACAGGTAATTATTATTGTGCAAAGTAGGTACGTACGGGTAGGTGACTTTTTTTTTTGAAAGGCAAACAAAGCGTCTAGTTTATGGTTTTTGTATTCCTGGATTTCTAGGGTTGATAGATAAATGTTACCTTGACAGTTTGGGTTATTCTTTTTGGAATGAATTGTTTAGGAGTTGATTGTTTTAGTTATGATTGAAAGTGACGCAAACGTCCCAGGAAAACCATGGAACCGTGTGTTGGTAGATGACATGGGATGAAACATAACATGGCTATCGGTTTTATCAGAACTTGAAAAAGCAAACTACGTATTTTTTGTCTAGATAAGACTTACTCGGTTTCTCAGGTCTTCTGATGAGAATAAACTTTCCGAGTGCAAGACCAAGTTTTTTTTTTTTTTTTTTGAGAAACATGGTCATGGGAAGTCCCCAGTCTTCCGAATCATTGCTGAGTTGTTGGATAACTGTGCCGTTAATCCCTGGGCGGATCGTTTTGCTTCTAGCATGTGAAAAGTCCCCAGACGTCCCTTGTCATGTCATGACTGATAATCGAGTCTTCGAGTAACTGAGTCAGAGTGTATCGCCTTCCTCTACCATATTGACGTCTGGGTCGAAGAATGAGATCGCTGGTTGAAAATTGACATTGTAACCGAAAGATCGAACCTCCCGCTGTGGTCGCCAATTGTTTATGGGTAAAAATCGTTTTCGCCGATTTTGGTAAATTCGGTAGGTGAGTGAGAAACTGGTTTAAACCCTAAACAAATGTGCTTCACGTGAGAACTTTCTAGATTCGAGAGATCAATCTGTACAAGTATGGCCTAAACCAAGAAATAGCCATTCCAGACTTGCTTCGGTCACAAAGTGGAGGAGAAGGGTTGATTTGGGGAGGGAAGCAAAGAAAGGTGTTGAGACCAGAATAATTTTGGGAGAGTAGTGTCTCGACTTGTATCAGAAAGTGAAATCTTAGGAAGCTTGCAAGAGATGAAAGCTTTTTGGAGAGCTTGCAAAGTTGCCTTTTCTGAGAGTGTTGTATTTTTCTCCTGACCGAGACTTGTTGTCCGGGTGGAAATAGGTAAGACCTATTTATACAAGTCGAGATTGAAACGTACCCCGGCCTCATGAAGGAAGAGAGTAAAGGGTGAAATAATGGGAGGAGGTGGTAACCGCATGGTGTTTATGGTTGAAAATGTTTTCACTATTATTTCCTCATTTATTTGACCGCTTTATTCCTATTCACGCTTTCTCAATGTGAGCGTAGCGTCTGCTGCATGTCAGACCGCCAAACCAAAACCCTAGAAAGCATCCCCGGTTTGTGTTGATGTCTCGAGTTTTAGTTGCACCTTGAGTGCAAGTGGCGCTGCTAGTGGCGCGTGTGGCATGTGCGGAATGCCTTTGTTGCGGGTTGCACCTTGAGTGCAAGTGGCAATGCCAGAGCTGCTAGTGGCGTGTGTGGCATGTGCGGAATGCCTTGGTGGTAAGTTGTACGTTGAGTGTAAGTGGCAATGCCAGAGCTGCTAGTGGCGTGTGTGGCATGTGCCAATGGCGTGTGCGGAATGCCTTGGTGGTAGGTTGCACGGTTTGCAAGTTAGGCTACCAGCGTGCGTGTTTGGCATGTGTCAATGGCACGCATGGCCATTAGGGCTACGTCCTGGTAATAAAAGCTACCAGCAATGCATGTTGGCATGTGCCAATGGCATGCTCGGCCATTGGGCCATGGCCTGGTAAGAAAAGCTACCGGGCCGATGCGTGTTGGCATGTGCCAATGGCATGCTCGGCCATTAGGGCCATGGCCTGGTAAGAAAAGCTACCACCGAGCGTGTTGGCATGTGCCAATGGCATGCGTAATAATTTGGGTCACGACCTGGTAGGAAAAGCTACCAAATGAGCGTGTTGGCATGTGCCAATGACATGCGTGACCAATTTGGGTCACGACCTGGGAGGAAAAGCTACCAGCTGATGCGTGTTGGCATGTGCCAATGGCATGCGTGGCCAATTTGGGTCACGACCTGGTAGGAAAAGCTACCAAATGAGCGTGTTGGCATGTCCCAATGGCATGCGTGGCCAATTTGGGTCACGACTGGTAGGAAAAGCTACCAATGAGCGTGTTGGCATGTGCCAATGGCATGCGTGGCCAATTTGTCACGGCCTGGGTAGGAAAACCTACCAGCGTGTGTTGGCATGTGCCAATGGCATACCAATTTGGGTCACGACCAGTAGAAAAAGCTACCGGCATGTTGGCATGTGCCAATGGCATGCGTGGCCAATTTGGGTCACTACCTGGTAGGAAAAGCTACCAGCGAGCGTGTTGGCATGTGCCAATGGCATGCGTGGCCAATTTGGGTCACGGCCTGGTAGGAAAATCTACCAGCGAGCATGTTGGCATGTGCCAATGGCATGCATGGCCAATTTGGGTCACGGCCTGGTAGGAAAAGCTACCAGCGAGCGTGTTGGCATGTGTCAATGGCATGCGTGGCCAATTTGGGTCACGACCTAGTAGGAAAAGCTACCAGCGAGCGTGTTGGCATGTGCCAATGGCTTGCGTGGCCAATTTGGGTCACGGCCTGGTAGGAAAAGCTACCAAATGAGCGTGTTGGCATGTGCCAATGGCATGCGTGGCCAATTTGGCCTAGGTTGCACGGTTTGCAAGCCTAGGCGCGGTGCCATTTTGGCATGGCGTGGCTAGCGTAGCTAGGGCCAAGGCAGAGTGCGTTTGGCATGACGCGGCTAGCTCGGGCTAAGTGTGGCTGGCATGGTTTGCCATTGGCACGAAAGTGCGGCTAGCATGGTTGGCATGCTTTGGCCCGTTTGGTGTGGCTGGCATGATTTGCCATTGGCACAGAGGTGCGGCTAGGGCCAAGGCAAGGATGTTTGGCTTGGCTTGGTGTGACTAGCGTAGCTAGGGCCAAGGCAGAGTGCGTTTGGCATGGCGCGGCTAGCTTGGGCTAGGTGTGGCTGGCATGATTTGCCATTGGCACGGAGGTGCGGCTAGCATGGTTGGCATGATTTGGCGTGTTTGGTGTGGCTGGCATGATTTGCCATTGGCACAGAGGTGCGGCTAGGGCCAAGGCAAGGATTTTTGGCTTGGCGTGGTGTGACTAGCGTAGCTAGGGCCAAGGCAGAGTGCGTTTGGCATGGCGCGGCTATCTTGGGCTAGGTGTGGCTGGCATGATTTGCCATTGGCACGGAGGTGCGGCTAGCATGGTTGGCATGCTTTGGAGCGTTTGGTGTGGCTGGCATGATTTGTCATTGGCACAGAGGTGCGGCTAGCATGGTTGGCATGCTTTGGCGCGTTTGGTGTGACTCGCATAGCTAGGGCCAAGGCGGAGTGCGTTTGGCGTGGCGCGGCTAGCTTGGGCTAGGTGTGGCTGGCATGATTTGCCATTGGCACAGAGGGGAATTAGGGTTTTGTTCGTTGTAACCCTAATTTGAAAAAATACCCCTTATTAATTACTGACTACATGCATTGAATTTTCTAATAAATGTGTCGCCGGTGACATTAGGTTATTCGTGGTTTTACGATTTTACCCTTTGTCTAAAAACCACCATCAACAATAGGTAAAAAATACAGAGAGACTACTTGCGGAATTTGTTCCCAGAATGGAAGCAACTAGAACAAGTTGTCTCCATAAAGTGGAAGCAACATGCAGAATCTGTGGACATAACCAACAAAGCAAATAATATTACAGACCAAAATCATTTCATAACAACTGCAGAACAACTAAGAATGTTACATTATCAATTAAAAAGACAAAACCAAGTTCACATAAGCATGAATCACAAAGTTCAGTAAAACATGAAAGAAAGGTTCTGAAAAACATAAAACAAACTGCAACAAATGAAAAAAGATGACAAGACTAATGCAGTTGAGAGATTTCATAGGAACATCATCCTGTAGAACCTTCCAATCCTAGACTGATTCTTGAATACTGGTGGGCGAGGGGCCAATGGAGCACTACGGCATGTTTTACGATTATGGTATACAAGCATTCCACAACGACCACACCTTATCTTCTTGCGTATTTTCTCACGGAATCTGCGTTTACTTAACGAGTTTGGCCTTCCAACTTGTGGTCCAACAGGGGAGGCATGACGTATTTGGTACGAGAAATCTCATCGGGCTTGTCACCACCAGAATGGGATAGATAGGTTTTGAGTACAAACCTCTGTAGCATTCAGGGTGTAGTAAGGTGAGATGTGCTTGTACACCTCCTCCTCACCAATCTGCACACCATAGCTTTCACCGAATGACCGCAGGGGAAGCCGTGTTTTTGCCACCAAAGGACAAGTACAGGTCTGCGAGTCCAAGTCAACAGTATGCTTCGCAGTACTAGTTATGATCTCAAATACCTTTTCACTAGCTCTACGCACCTTGTATCTACGACAGTCAGTTATCCTCTTATCTAACCGTGCTTGCATCTTAGGGGTAAGTCTTGTAGTCCAGCTGCTAGCTTCAACCTTCCTCTTCCACATTGTCTTCATTGTCCGAGCATGAATACATTCAATCAACTCGATGGCTTTCAGTCGCTTTTCGTGCCTAATCAAGCTGTTAAATCTTTCAACTATATTGGATGTAAGTTCTCCATACCTTTCCCCAGAAACTCATGAGCAGCCCAGTTCTTCAAGGGATCTTGTTCATCCACTCAATAACGGAGAACATCTTCAGATTGACCATGCTTGAAACTTCCTTCAGAAATTTCTCCTTGGTGACAACACTGTAGCATTGCTCAAACAACTTAATAGCAGTCTGTCTACTCTTGCCTTTGACAACTGGAATATTGCCTTTCATATGGTACGAGCAATACGAGTGAAAAGCATTCGGAAAGATTTCGTGAACACTTTCAAAAGTCCAGGTTCCACGATCGGATATAATGGTCAACGGACGATCAGCATCGACAATTCCCTTCAAATTTTCCAGAAACCAGCGCCAATTATCACTATTTTCGCCAGAAACAATCCCAAAGGCAACTGGAAATATCTCTGCAAATAAAAAAAAACAAAAAAATTTAACACAAAAAATGAGTAGCATGTTTCGAATTACACAGTGGAAGAAACCACGACAAGTTTCCTCCAAAATAATGGAATCAACTAGAACAAGTTGTCTCTGAATATGGAAGCAACTGGAACAAGTTGCCTCCAAAATATAAAAGCCAAACTACAAGAATGAAAACAACTAGCACAAGTTGGTTCCATATTTTGGAGGCAACTTGTGCTAGTTGTTTTCATCCTTGTTGAGGTTGTTCACAAGTTGTCGAGTTTGTTCACAAAAATCTAAACCTAAAAGGTTTGTTGAGGTTGTGCAATTACATACATTGGCTACAAAATTTTTCTACCCAAAAGGTTTGTCATAAAAACAACACAAAATAAAAATAAAATAGTAAAGAAGATGTATAATACCTTGGTTTCCAGCTTTCCCACAAGCTACCATAAGACCACCCCGAACTTTCCAAAGAAGAAACGTAGCATCTATTATCAAAGATAGGACGGAAATACTTGTTGAACCCTGTGATGCAAGCTTCGAAAGAAATGAAAACCTCTCAAACCGCGGTTTTCGCATTAAACTCAAAGTTGATGACGCTTCCAGATTATAACGCTTGACTTGCTTCTTCATACCACAAGAAATCGAATACGACTTGATATCATCTCCCAAATACATTCTTTTCAAAATTTCACCACGATATGCTTGATGGTATGTGAGGTCAACTTGATACTCCCCGAAAAACAAATCTTGAATGTCCGCGGCTGTTTTCGCTTACCTAAACTCTAATATCGTGTTTTATAATGTTCTTTATAAAAGTCATCGTCATTCGAAGCTTTGAAGGATCAGAGCAAGCCAAACCACAAGAATGCTCCGATATAAAAGTCTTGCACTTAAAAGCATGGCCGCCTTTGGATGCCAAAGAAGAGTGGAACCTCCACTTACATCCTTTTTCTTCTTTGAAAAGGCAATGAATTGTATAACGCTTCCGATCAGTCTTCTCAGGCTTGACTTTGTACCCACTCTCCACTTGATACTTCAACAAGACATCAACAACTTCATCTTTCCCTCCTTCAAACATCTTACCAACACCGGTAAGAATTCCATCCCAAGCATCACATTTTTTTGGTTCTCTTGTGGATAATTGATTTATTGAAACGTCATCAGTCGTTTCTTCAACAAAAGCCAAACCTTCAGTTGAAACACAACTTGAAGAAGCTGAAGAACAAGAAGAAGAAGAAGAAGAAGAAGAAGAAGGAGGAGGAGGAGGAGGAGGAGTTTCGAATTGAATACTGAGCTTCAAAACTTGTATTCCCTTAGCTTGGCAGTATATAACAAGAAAATTCAAATCTAAATCAGACCGAATGATTTGAAGTACACCATTAACATCAGAAAGAATCACATAAAGGACTTGAGAAAGAATACTCCAAGAACGCAACACAATACTTTGCATCTCCTTGAAGGTAGTTGATTCATAGATAACATGAGAGATGCTTAAGTTGTGTCATGATGGTGGTTTTTAAACAAAGGGTAAAATCGTAAAACCCCAAATAACCTAATGTCACCTAGGTGACACATTTATTAGACATTTAATGTATGTAGTCAGAATTAATAGGGGGTATTTTTTCAAATTAGGGTTACAACGAACAAAACCCTAATTCCCCTCCGTGCCAATGGCAAATCATGCCACCACACCTAGCCTAAGCTAGTCACGCCATGCCAAACACACTCGCCTTGGCCCTAGCTATTCTAGTCACACCAAACGCGCCAAAGCATGCCAACCATGCTAGCCGCACCTCCGTGCCAATGGAAAATGATGCCAGCCACACCTAGCCTAAGCTAGCCACACCTCTATGCCAATGGCAAAGCATGCCAGCCATACCAAACGCGCCGAAGCATGCCAACCATGATAGCCGCACCTCTATGCCAATGGCAAATCATGCCAGCCATACCAAACACGCCGAAGCATGCCAACCATGCTAGCCGCACCTCTATGCCAATGGCAATTCATGCCAGCCATACCAAACGCGCCAAACATGCCAACCATGCTACCCGCACCTCCGTGCCAATGGCAAATCATGACAGCCACACCTATCCTAAGCTAGTCGCACCTCTATGCCAATGGCAAAGCATGCCAGCCATACCAAACGCGCCGAAGCATGCCAGCCATACCAAACGCGCCGAAGCATGCCAACCATGCTAGCCGCACCTCTATGCCAATGGCAAATCATGCCAGCCATACCAAACGCGCCGAAGCATGGCAACCATGCTAGCCGCACCTCTATGCCAATGGAAAATCATGCCAGCCATACCAAACGCGTCGAAGCATGCCAACCATGCTATCCGCACCTCCGTGCCAATGGCAAATCATGCCAGCCACACCTAGCCCAAGCTACCCGCACCTCTGTGCCAATGGCAAATCATGCCAGCCACACTTAGCCCGAGCTAGCCGTGCCATGCCAAACGCACTCTGCCTTGGCCCTAGCTACGGTAGTCACGCCACGCCAAGCCAAGCACCCTTACCTTGGCCCTAGCCATGCCATGCCAAAATGGCGCCCACGCCTAGGCTTCCAAATCATGCAACCTAGGCCAAATTGGCCACGCATGCCATTGGCACATGCCAACACGCTCGCTGGTAGCTTTTCCTACCAGGGCGCGACCCAAATTGGCCACGCATGCCATTGGCACATGCCAACACGCTCGCTGGTAGCTTTTCCTACCAGGTCGTGACCCAAATTGGCCACGCATGCCAACACGCTCGCTGGTAGCTTTTCTCACCAGGGCGCGGCCCTAATGGCCACGCATACCATTGGCACATGCCAACACGCTCGCTAGTAGCTTTTCCTACCAGGCCGTGACCCAAATTGGCCACGCATGCCATTTGCACATGCCAACACGCTCGCTGGTAGCTTTTCCTACCAGGCCGTGACCCAAATTGGCCACGCATGCCATTGGCACATGCCAACACGCTCGCTGGTATCTTTTCCACATGCCAACATGCATCGCTGGTAGCCTTTCTTACCAGGACATAGCCCTAATGGCCATGCGTGCCATTGACACATGCCAAACACGCACGCTGGTATCCTAACTTGCAAACCGTGCAACCTACCACCAAGGCATTCCGGACATGCCATTGGCACTTGCCACACACGCCACTAGCAGCTCTGGCATTGCCACTTACACTCAACGTACAACCTACCACCAAGGCATTACGCACATGCCATTGGCACATGCCGCACATGCCATACACGACGCTAGAAGCTCTGGCATTACCACTTGCACTCAAGGTGCAACCCGCAACAAAGGCATTCCGCACATGCTAGTGGCACATGCCACACGCGCCACTAGCAGCGCCACTTGCACTCAAGGTGCAACCAACACTCGAGACATCAACACAAACTGGGGGATGCTTTCTAGGGTTTTGGTTTGGCGATCATAGCATGCAGCGTACACTACGCTCATATTAAGAAAGCGTGAATAGGAATAAAGCGGTCAAATAAATGAGGAAATAATGGTGAAAACGTTTTCACCCATAAACACCATGCGGTTACCACCTCCTCCCATTATTTAACCCTTTACTCTCTTCCTTCATGAGGCCAGGGTACGTTTCAATCTCGACTTTTATAAATAGGTCTTACCTATTTCCACCAGACACAAGTCTCGGTCAGGAGAAAAATACAACACTCTCAGAAAAGGCAACTTTGCAAGATCTCCAAAAAGCTTTCATCTCTTGCAAGCTTCCGAAGCTTTCACTTTCTCGATACAAGTCGAGATACTACTCTCCTGCACTATTCTCGGTCTCAACACCTTTCTTTGCTTCCTCCCCAAATCAACCCTTCTCCTCCACTTTGTGACCGGCAAGTCCGGAACGGCCATTTCTTGGTTTAGGCCGGACTTGTAGGCTGCATTGATCTCTCGAATCTATAAAGTGCTCACGTGCAAGCACATTTGTTTAGGGTTTGAACCAGCTTTCTCACTCACCTACCGAATTTACCAAATCTGGCTAAAACTATTTTTACCCATAAACAATTGGCGACCAAATGGGAGGATTGATCTATCGGCTACAATGTCGATCTGCCGATCTCGTTCTTCACCCGATGTCAAGATGGTAGGGGAAGGCGACTCAATCCGACTCAACTGCCAGACAACCCGGTTACCAGTTGTAAAAACTACACCAGAAAACTGGGGACTCGCTGAAGATGCTACCAGCGATTGGGGACTTGCGACTCAATCCGACTCAACCGCCAGACAACCCGGTTACCGGTTAAAAAACTACACCATAAAACCGGGACTCGCCAAGATGCTACCAACGATTGGGGACTTGCTAGCGATGCTACCAAAGAAAGCCGCCTTTTACATGGAGAGGGGCGTGTTCGCAAAAACCTATGAAGTGAGTAAATTTAGACCGGGCAAGATATACGATCTGTTTTTAGGTTCTTAATAAAACCTTCATACTACTTTGGTCTTGTGCCTATTGCTAGCACACACTTTCATAAAAGAAATATTCCTTTCACAAAACATAATCGAGTTATATTATCAAAACCATTCATCCCGAAATAATCCAATATCCTCAAAAGCTACCAAATGTCTATCAAAACCTGGTTAACTTTGAACCAAACATCCAAGATGTTTTTCAAAATAAAAATAAAAAGAAGAAGAACCTAAATGAAAGTTTAACAGAAACATTCAAGGAAAATCATCCAACAGAGGTCTGCTTTTTCTTGGAGAAAGTCAACTTTGCATCTTCAAGAGCCGCTTTCTTCATAGTTAACATCTTGGAAAGCTTTTCGAGTTCTACCTCCTGTCGTGCAATCTCCTCTCGCAAAAGGCTTTTGATTGTTGCATCTTTCGACTTCGATCTCGGCCAAGGCCTTCGACAAACCACGAAGCGTTGAACTCATTTTCTACGCACACGCCACGATGGTGCTCCCAAATCAAGCAATAACGCCTTCGTAAACGGTGTGGCCACCACCTCACGCATGTCCTCGATGGAAGATAAAGCCTCTTCCACACGCTTAACCAGCGCAAATCGACTAGTGACCTTCTTGGTTGTGGCCATATGTCCATACTTCTCCCAGTTTCTGGTGTACAACGCCTCATACTTAGCCTGCACGCTGAAACCGCCAACTAGCACATGACCTGGATAAGGAACCAAGTACGGGGTTCAAAATGGCGCCCGAATCGGCCTCACGACTCGCAAAGGGTCTTCTTCCATGTATACGGCAGCAACCATCAGAGAATCATCCACCGTTTGAACCACATATGTGCCTGGCAATTGGCTAACTCCCATCTCCAAGTCACCGGCGGTGGTCACCAAAGGCAAGTTTTCGTGTGGCTCCACCCCAGAATCGTCCTCCGAATCGGATTCCTCCTGCGAACTTGAGTTAGACATTTTTCAAAAGAAGAAACGGAAGAAGAAAGAAAAAGAATCGCGAAACTCACCGAACCACTTCCCGAAAAAAAAGAACCAAGTACGCCAGAGGAATCACTCTCACTTGTCGAACTTTATTCTTTCTCTGACTCATCACCGCTATGAGGAGGCTCAGTGCCGCCGGAATTCTTCGAAGAAATTGCCGTCTCCTGGCAACGTACAAGGGCAGCGAAAGCATTAACACTACCGAAGCCCTGGAAGAAACAAGACACATGTTTTCAAAGAGAAATTCACGTGTTTTGAGACAAACCAACAAGGAGGCGACACATACCTAGCTATTGGAAGAACTGAAAGACACGAGAGCTGCGGGAGGATCTTTTGAAACCGCCTCGGAACCCGCCAAAGACGATTCTTCGTTCTCTGTTCCTTTTTGCCCGGGACTTTCCGAGTGGCCAGCAACTTTCGCTGGGATCTCTCAACATTGGATACTTCTTCAAAACTGCTGGGAAGGTTTACAACGAATATTCTCCACCATGTTATTTACAAAATCTTGGATCATAGTAAACTCATCGTACTCGAACTCATTATAGCCAAAAGTCGTCGAAGTTACTCTTCCCGTCTCGAAAGAAGGGAAGGCGGATACCCGGCTCAAGGGCACCGGCATTAAGGGCGGCATGCAATGAATCCTTAGGAACCACCACTGGTAAACAAGAGGCACCCCTTGATCGAAACCCATGTGACAAGCAAGACGGTCAATATTGTAAGCAACTATTCTAAAGACCCCGTGAAGAAAGACGGCATATAGCCGGACATGAAGCTTTGAATAAACAAGTTTTCACCAACACTCAAGTTGCCGTCGGAAAGATAAAGACATGATCGGAGAGTGTAGAAGCAAAGGTTTCAAGTTGAGTCACCGACCTATGGACCGGCTCCCATGGGCGAAAATCGATTTCATGCGACTTATCGAGAAAACTAACCAAGCTCATGCCAACTCTTGGACGCTTGTTCACCCATCGAAGAATTCGGGAGCCGCCCCAACTCGCGGGAATCGAAGGCAACGGTTTCGAGCATACTTCTCAAAGTGCTCCCATAGCCAAAGCTTGCGTAAAAGCAACGTGCACATATGAATCCACCTTCATGAAACCATTCGAAACTCGCATGTTCGCAACTAGGTGATCCAGATGCACATACAGGGAACCAAGGAATAGCTTGCCAATGGGAAGAACTTCACCTTTGCCAACTTCACAGCGATCACTAGCAACTCGGGTCTTATTTCCTTCTTGCCGTAACCGTCATCAAAAATATCTCTAGACAACCTGTGAGAGCCAAAAATGCCGCAACATGAAGATCACCGCTTCAAGTTTAGGTTCCACTCATCCGAAAACCATTGAGATATCCACCAGCGTAAAAGCATTTTTCATCTTCTTTCAGACAGAATCCTTCGACTTCGCAAAGGGAGTCTTTTTCGAGCGTAATCTCCCAACTTAGCGGCAAGGTCTTCCCGCATCTTCTCCTCACCTTTAGACAATCGGATATTAAGATTCCCGGTTACCTAAGATCCAAAGAAGAGAGCCACACTCTCCAAGGAGAAAGTTATTTCACCCCATATACATATGATCGTATGGGTGTCCGAACACCATCCGGAGATGAAAGCAACTAACTGGAGATTTATCAAGCTCGACACCATCAATAATCTGCGTCGAGTCAAGTTGGTATTTATGTGCTCCCTACTCACCATGAACTCAACCCATCTATCAAAAGAACGCAATGGGCTTTGACACATCCTCGAAATCAATGTTGGAAGAAGAATATACCCCTTTATGAAGACAAAACCGTATGGTGTTCTCTGGGAGAACCAACGTGTCTTCTTTTCATCTTCACCACCGGTTAACAAAATTGGCACGAAACCTGGGTGATTCTTCCGAGCAGGGGCGAGGGGTCTAGCAAAGAATTTGTCATCCGTGTTTGTTTGGAACTATGAACATCCTTCGATGAGGCGAAATTTTGTCTGTGTAACATCTTGTCGGATTTCTTCATAACAACTTAGTAACGAGATATCTCGCATTACGGGAGAAAGACGAAATTATCTCCCGACACATAACCGCACCCAACAAAAAAAAAAAAAAAAAAAAAGAGGTGTATTCTACGGTTCAAAACTCGCACATGCGTATTTTCTTCTGTGGTTCAAAATTGTATAAGATTTTCTATGCCGAATGCGGCTTATGGTATCCTTCTTCTGTTCAAAATTATATATGAAGCATTTTTCTACTGGGTTCAAACTCGCCCGCACAAACATTTTCTTCAAGTCAAATTCATATATGCAATATTTCCTATGGGTTCAAGTCATATGAAGCACATATACGATTTCTACGGTTCAAAATGCACACGCATTTTCTTCTGTGGTTCAAAAAATTATATACGCAGATTTTATACTCTGCTCAAGTGCTGCTCCATGTAGATTTTCTTCTGGTTCAAAATTATATATGCGTATTTTCACGCCCGAATGCGTCTATGGTATCCTTCTTCGGTTCAAAATTATATATGAAGCATTTTTCTACGGTTCAAAACTCGCCCGCCAGATTTTCTTCAAGTCCGAAATTCATATATGCAATATTTCCTATGGGTTCAAGTCATATGAAGCACATATACAAAGATTTTATACTTCTGGGATTCATAAAATATGCACACGCACAGATTTTCTTCCAGTGGTTCAAAAATTATATACGCAAAGATTTTTATACGGCTCAAGGCCTCGCGATCCTTCTTCTCTGGTTCAAGACTATGCACGCAAAGATTTTCTACGGCCTCAAATGCGCTCTATGGTATCCTTCTTCTCGGTTCAAAATTATATATGGAGCGTTTTTCTACTTCTGTTCGAATCATATATACAAAGATTTCCCTGGGTGCATATATACAATATATTCTACAAGAAGCACGCCAAGAAATCATATGCGCAATATCATTGCAAGGATTATAAAAATGCCTACTTTTGGGGTTTGCACCTACATGAAAAGGGAAACAAGAGAAGTACTGAAGACATACCCGAAACCGGTTTTTCTTTATGACTCGCCGCTAGTATGAAAAGATGGAAGAACAAAGATGAGAGAAAGGGATTTTATATATATGGGCGTGAGATTCTCGAAAAATAGGGAAGGAATTCCCTATACCAAAATCGTGCATATAAGGAACGGCCCACAAGGGCGCCCAACTTCCCAACGTTGCGCCAAGTAGCACCTCGGCCCCACCACCCGCCCTAGCAACTTCCCAACGTCTCCCAAGTTGCACCGGTCCCACCAATTGCGCCTAACTTCCCAACGCGCCTCAAGTCACGCCAAACTAGCACGCTCATCTTCCCCACTTTTGCGCGGGTCCCGCCCAAACTAGCACGCCCCCAACTCAAGTCACGCCACTAGCACGATCACCTTTTCCTCTATTTTGCGCCAGAATTCGCCAACTAGCACGCCTAGTTTCCCAACTCGCAACAACTTCTCAATGCCGCCTGGGCCTTCCCGTCTCTCACGACACTAACTTCCCAATTGTGCCGCCTTTCCCGATTTGCGCAAAACCGCAAGAGGCAAGGATTCCAAATCCTATTTATAAAAAAGGTCGTACAAGCCTCCTCAATTCTCTTTACGATTTGTGTTGATAATTTGTCACCATCTTATGCTTACCTCGCAACAAAGCTCCGTGTTCCGAGCTAAGCAGGGACTTAATGTCATGGTGGTTTTTAAACAAAGGGTAAAATCGTAAAACCCCAAATAACCTAATGTCACCGGTGACACATTTATTAGGACATTTAATGCATGTAGTCAGAATTAATAAGGGGTATTTTTTCAAATTAGGGTTACAACGAACAAAACCCTAATTCCTCCGTGCCAATGGCAAATCATGCCACCACACCTAGCCTAAGTTAGTCGCGCCATGCCAAACGCACTCGCCTTGGCCCTAGCTATGCTAGTCACACCAAACGCCAAAGCATGCCAACCATGCTAGCCGCACCTCCGTGCCAATGGCAAATCATGCTGCCCACACCTAGCCTAAGCTAGCCGCACCTCTATGCCAACGGCAAAGCATGCCGCCCATACCAAACTGCCGTCAAGCATGCCAACCATGCTAGCCGCACCTCTATGCCAATGGCAAATCATGCCAGCCATACCAAACGGGCCGAAGCATGCCAACCATGCTAGCCGCACCTCTATGCCAATGGAAAATCATGCCAGCCTATACCAACGCGCCAAGATGCCAACCATGCTAGCCGCACCTCCGTGCCAATGGAAAATCATGCCAGCCACACTTAGCCTAAGCTAGCCTACCTCTATGCCAATGGCAAAGCATGCCAAACATACCAAACGCGCCAAGCATGCCAACCATGCTAGCCGCACCTCTATGCCAATGGCAAATCATGCCGCCCTATACCAAACGCGCCGAAGCATAACCATGCTAGCCACTCTATGCCAACGGCAAATCATGCCAGCCATACCAAACGCGTCAAGCATGCCAACCATGCTAGCCGCACCTCCGTGCCAATGGCAAATCATGCCGTACCCACACCTAGCCCAAGCTAGCCGCACTGTGTCAATGGCAAATCATGCCAGCCACACCAAACGCGCCAAAGCATGCCAACCGCGCTAGCCGTACCATACCAATGGGCAAATCATGCCACCCACACTTAGCCCGAGCTAGCCGCGCCATGCCAAACACACTCGCTTGGCCCTAGCTATGTTAGTCACGCCACGCCAAAACCAAACACCCTTACCTTGGCCCTAGCCATGCCATGCCAAATGGCGCCTCACGCCTAGGCTTGCAAACGCAACCTAGGCTTGCGCATGCCACGGGCACATGCCAACACGCCGCCGTAGGACAACCTATTGGCCACGCATGCCATTGGCACATGCCAACACGCTCGCTGGTAGCTTTTCCTACCAGGCCGTGACCCAAATTGGCCACGCATGCCATTGGCACATGCCAACACGCCGCCGGTAGCTTTTCTCACTGTGCCATGGCCCTAATGGCCGAACATGCCATCGGCACATGCCAACACGCCGCCGGTAGCTTTTCCTACCGGGACCGTGACCCAAATGTGGCTTCACGCATGCCATTGGCACATGCCAACACGCCACGGTAGCTTTTTCCTACCAGGTCGTGACCCAAATTGGCCAAAGCATGCCATTGGCCCAACACGCTTGTCGGTAGCACTACTATGACACCAAAATTGGCCACGCATTTTGCCATGCCACGCCGCCAGCTTTCCTACTGTGGCCGACCCAAATTGGCCACGCATGCCATTGGCACATGCTAACACGCTCGCTGGTAGCTTTTCCTACTAAGACGCGACCCAAATTGGCCACGCATGCCATTGGCATGCCAACACGCTCACCGGGTAGCCTTTCTTACTGGCCATGGCCCTAATGGCTGAAAGCATGCCATTGGCACATGCCAACACGCATCATGGTAGCTTTTTCAGCAACCGTGACTAAATTGGCCTACGCACCATTGGCACGTGCTAACAGACACGCCATTGTCACTTGACACACACGTCACTAGATACATGCTAAATGCCACTTACACTAACGTATAACCTACCACTACAGATTCCGCACATGCCATCGCACATGCCACACACGCCACTAGCAGCCTTCCACATTGCCACTTTGACTCAAGGTGCAACCCACAACAAAGGCATTCTCCACATGCCAATGGCATGCCACACGCGCCACTAGCAGCGCCCCACCTGCACTCAAGGTGCAACCAACACTGAGATATCAACACAAACTTGGGATGCTTTGTGGTCTTGTTTGGCGGTCACAAAATACCTGTACATTACGCCACATTAAGAAAGCGTGAAAAAGAATAAAGCTTTCGGGCCAAATAAATGAGGAAATAATGGTGAAAACTGCCTTCACCCATAAACACCATGCGGTTACCTCCTCCTCCCATTATTTCACCCCTTTACTCTCTTCCCTTCATGAGGCTGTGGCAAGTTTCAATTCAACTTGTATAAATAGGTCTGTACTCTATTTCCAATTGCAGACAACAAGTCTTGGTCAGAAAAAATACAACACTCGAAAAGGCAACTTTGCAAGCTCTCCAAACTTTCATCTCTTGCAAGCTTCCTAAGCTTTCACATTTTTCGATACAAGTCGAGACATCTACTCTCCCGTAATTATTCTCGTCTCAACACCTTGTTTGCTTCCCTCCCAAATCAACTTCTTCTCCTCCACTTCAGGACCAAGCAAGTCCTGAATCTGCTTCATTTCTTGGTTTAGGCCGACTTGATAGATCGATCTCGAATCTATAAAGTGCTCATGTGCAACACATTTGTTTAGGGTTTAAACCAGCCACTCACCTACCGACTTACCAAATCGACCTGAAACGATTTTTACCTATAAACAAATATAAAAGTTGATCCTTGTGATAAAACTATATTTACCTTGCAAAATATAAGAAAATCAGAATCAGAAAAAGGATAATAGGATACAAGTTGAAAGACAAACCAAAGTTGTTTCCAAAACTAGGAAGCAATCTACTAAAATGCTGCATAGTAAAGTATCGAAGCAAAACTAACCAAAAGTTGTTTCTGCAAAACTAGAAGCAACTACCACAGGTTGTTTATAAAGCATTGAGCAACTAACCCAAGTTGTTTCACATAACTAGGAAGAATTCACCAGGCAGTTGTTTATAGAAAGTATTGAAAGCAATAAACTCAAGTTATGCTCCTCAACTAGAATCAATTCAATACAGTTGTTTCTATAATGGAAAAACTTGGACAATTTGTCCTTAGATTCATATAAATGAAAGAAACAAACCAAAGCTGTTTCCAAAACTACAACTAACCACAACAAAAAGTTATTTTTCAGGATCGAAAAAGTAACTGGACAAGTTGTCCCGAGATTCACATAAGCTCATAAAAGATATCGATATCTCAAATGTAACTTGTCAGCATTCGATATTGCTTTTGGCGGTACCACTTAGTCCTAGCAATAAACGATCGACAAGTTATATTGCTTGTATTCACTAACATAAGGCAACCGTGTCAACTACTACATTGTTGACAACAAAAATGTAACCTGTGTGGCATGTCCTCTCCGAGATACAATATGTGATTCAGCATGTCATGTAGCTTAAACTCTCGTCATGATCAAGAATACCGAGGCTGCGCCCCTCGTGAGAAGTATATTCAGGGTAGTCAGTGGAAAAAGATGAAGTATACACATCATAAACCACTACATTGCTGTTAGTGAATATGTGATTCAGCATGTATCAGGTTCAACAACTAAATTGGAACACCAACAATACACATCAAAAACTAATAATATGAACTAATATTCAGTTTCAGAAACAATATGACCTGAAACTACATGAGATTTGTTTATTAACAATTTATGAATAATTGTTATCAATTTCATTCTGATTCAAAATGATAATCATGGACTGAAAAACGATTTATTCATTCAAAAGGTATAAACCTATCAAATTCACGGTATGAACACAACAAAACAATTTGTAAATTACATTATTCAGAACAAAATGTTAAACACAAAAGAAAGATTATGGTAAATCTTACATGTTAACGTTAGATTAAACTTGAATAATGATAGAGATCAAAATCGCTAGTAGATCTTTAATAACGAGATTGAACTTGAATAATGAAGTAGACCT